>JALIRH010000001.1:92432557-93777130 GCA_023055505.1 Callipepla californica brunnescens | reverse complement strand
TGCAAGGTAGTCATTTGATCAGCTTCAGGAAAATTTTAAACTGACAAAATGGGCTGATTCTTTAACAATCAAGAATTCCTTAGAAAGCTTTTCCTAGAGGTACAGGCTCACAAAATTTTTTGGATATTAAATGTAATTATGGAAACTGGAGAAACATTATAGAATTTATAAAATTCTACAAAGAATGACCACAGGATTCTTCTCTCTTTCTCTTCTCTTCTCTCTCTTCTCTTCTCTTCTCTCTCTCTCTTCTCTTCTCTTCTCTTCTCTTCTCTTCTCTTCTCTTCTCTTCTCCTTCTCTTCTCTTCTCTTCTCTTCTCTTCTCTTCTCTCCTCTCCTCTCCTCTCCTCTCCTCTCCTCTCTCTCTCCTCTCCTCTCCTCTCCTCTCCTCTCTCTCCTCTCCTCTCCTCTCCTCTCCTCTCCTCTCCTCTCCTCTCCTCTCCTCTCCTCTCCTCTCCTCTCCTCCTCCTCTCCTCTCTCCTCTCCTCTCCTCTCCTCCTCTCCTCTCCTCCCTTCCCTTCCCTTCCTTCCCTTCCCTTGGTCTCATGGCCAAGATGTAGAAGATCAAAGTGCACAAATATGGAAATTGCAATTGTAAACAAAACATGTTTAAAATTGATTAAAGTGGAATTCTGCATTACCTTCAAGTTTGAGAAATACTATTACACCTAATTCATCTCTCAAGATGTTAATAACAGAGTAATATCAAAACACTGTGAGCAGCTGAGGTGAAACTATTTCAGTATGTTAATATAACTGAATATAGTTATTTTCAGTCATTAATTTGCAACATTCTCCAGTCCTATGACTGACTATGCAGTCTACAGTAATGCATTAATATGCATTTGTACATCTGAGTTATGAGAAGACATGAGTTTCTGAAGTAAATCTTGCACTTTTCTATACCTTCTATAAATTAGGTCATTTTCCAGAAAATATGAAATTGGAAGATGTACCGTAAGAGTTCCCCTCCTGTGCTCTAGCTGCAGAAGTGTTCAGTCCCTGAGAGAGGATTACACAATCTGTGAACAAATTATTCTCAAACACACAGAATATATGTGTAGCAACCACCAAATATATGCCAGGCTTCTAAGCATGACTTAAATAATATGCAGTGCCTGTGTGGGCAGCAGAAACAAACCTTCCAGTTATACAAGTTGTGGTATCTGGTGAGCTAAGCAAAAGCAGTGTGTATATTAAGATGGGAAGACTAACTTTTGTCATTACACGTATTTTGGTTTCTGGAATCTGCTCACCATCAAGAAGGAATGTTAATACAGCAATTGCAAGCACTTTTTTTTTTTTTTTTCTTTTCTTGCAGCTCCTCACTGCATATGTTCCTCAAGTTCCAACTGAAGTTCTACTTCAGTACTTCAATAAGTAAGGCAGGAATCCTATTTACAAATAATTATTTTACTAAAGACTGTGAATTTCAATTAGAACACTAGCTTATTCTGTGATGGAAATAAGATATTCCAGAGGAAAACCAAACAAACTAACAAAGGAACAAAACTCTTATTTTTAGTCATGTAAAAGCTGAACATCTACCCCAGTGTAATTACTGAACAAGAAGTTAGTCTATCATAAAGACAAATAATTTCATCTATTTTAGGATCAGTAACCTTCTGGAGTTGTACGTATTTTTTAAGTGAGAATACAGAGATCATATACTACACATTCAGTTTAAACAAAAAAATGAATACTGAGATGGCTGACATCATGAGAAATAAATGCTACTGGTACATGTTGCTTATGTATTAAAAAATATTTGAAATGCAGAAAACAAATAAAAAGTCATTCATGGTGAGACTTGAGTTTACATTTTAAAAATTCTGAATATTTTTTTCTGTCATATTTACATATGTTTAATTATGGAAAAATATCATTATTAGAACTATTAAGAAATATGCTAAGATAAACATTTAGATATTCAGATGCACATTTTCAGTTGCATTTTTAACCTGAAATATGACAAACATGCCTATGTTTGCTTGTTTGGGGGTGATAGTTTTTCCTCCAAACAGTGAACATCAAGTAGTTAGTTCAGCAAAAAGCTAAAACTTCATCAAAGATTGAATACAGCTTTCAAACATAAAATAATTTTGATTTTAGATCTTTAAATTTTTATTGTCAATTTGTAAGAAATTGTAAAAAACAGGCAACTGGTTAAATCAAAATATTTTTTTATATATAAAAGAAAGAATAACTTTCTAATTTATTTATCAGATTAATTCTTCCACGTTAAAAAATAAAAAAATTAAAAACCAGAGAAATCCTGTTAACAGAGACTACATCTCCAGCAGTGCTAAAAGGCACTTTGAAGACATACTGGTAGCTGAACAAACCAGTATCAAAGGTTCATTGTGCCAAAGGTGCTTTTGCTTCTTTCATTTAAAAAAAGAAAAAAAAATGTGTTGGATTCAACTATTGACCACCTACAGCTCTGTGTAATGATCCATTCTCTGAGGTATTCTAGCAGAGCAGACAAGTTTGATGCTGGATAAGAACTGCCATCAGCAAGCACAGAGATAGTCACAGAAATTAATGCATATACTACTAGTTAAGCTATATTTTCAGACAAGTTTAAAAGAAATGCTGTTCCAAAGATTTTCTTCTCATGACTATAAATGTAGAGTATATTTGAGTAATATAATTATTACATATTTACATTCAATTTATATAAACTGAACAGTCTTTTTCTTAGTTTGAGTACTCTTGTGCATATATACTTAGTAACAGGCTCTCTGAAATCTGGCATATAAAAGTACATGTTCAACATGTAAATCAAGGGCTATCTATCACAGCCATCTCTTTGCTCCTTCTATAGTGTGTTGATGTTTGCAAAAGGCATTTCTGTTGAATCAAAATAGAAAATTTACACCTTATTAGAGTATTGCATAGTTTTGATTTGAGTTGTATTTTGTATTTTTAAAAGCAGAAAGCATATTTCAGTATTGCAGTACACAACAATATAGAATTAGAAGGACACAGTTGGACAATTTTCCAAATAATTTGTCTACACCAACTTATAATGAATGAAAGATAAAAATATAGAAAAAAAAATATTTCATTGTTTGTCTTCTTGGAAATCAACAAATCTATCTGAAGTATATCACTGCAAATATATGAAGAAATTGGTATGTTTTGTCAGGAATTTCCTTCTGGCACTTAGCTGTTGTGTTTGACTGCACTCAAAGCCAAGCTTACCTTCACTCTTCAGTACAAGCTGATGTATTCATTGATTATTAAAAAAGACATTCTCTTTGATTCTTAGATATTCTACATATAAACCATTCTCTACAAAGTAGTATTCTCTTAAATCCATTGTAAATTCCTTTCATTTAAAAAATGTGCTTTAACTAATGTAATCTTCTCTGTTAGATATGGAGCAATAATACAATAGATCACCTAATTCAACTTCATGAGAATCTAATCTAAAATAAATATTTCTGACTTTCCAAAATCAGTTTCTTCTGAGCTGTATTTTTAGAAAAAATCAGATTCTGTAGATTGGAATTGTTTGCTCTGTGAACAAAGATACAATTAGCTTGTAGACTGCAAAGAGAAAGCACTTTGAATTATGTTCATTTGTTCATTTGAATCTTGTTTTTCTAGCTATGTCTATAATACTAAACTAAATTTCTGGCATTAAGACAAGCTGGCACAGCACATCTTGTGCCTAGACTAGCAAAATACCCTACTCCCATTGCATGATTGGTATGTGGCACAGGTCCTGACATGGACCCTGTTCTACAGCATTTCTTCTCATCTGCAGTATGACTCAGCAGCCTATTGTGCAGAGCAACCTTCTCTGTCTCAGGTGGCATACACTACACCCTTAGAGGATTTAAAGAGGTCATATTACACATTCTTATGTGAATATTGAGCACTCCATCACCTTGCTCATAGCATGTCTGGACCCAAAGTATTAAGTTATGTGTGCTCTCCTATACTTCTTCAGCTCACTCTATTAGGCCCATAGCCATATATTCCTTGCCAGTAAACACTGGAAAAAAAAAAAAAAAAAAAACAACAACAAAAAACAAAGGTAATGTATATAGAGTTCTTCTCAGGAATGAATTCTTGGTCAGATCTACCTGCTGTGAAAGCATAGAGAAATGCCCATGTGGCATAGAAGGCAAAGATCCTCTTGGGCCACAGAAAGAGAAAAGAATCCAGTATGTCAAGGTTGCTTCACCTGTTAGGAAGGAGTAAAGTGATTCTTCCCACTGGTTCTGGGTCCAGACCATAGCTCCCCACTACCTACAAATCATGGACATATTGAAGCAGGTGTAGATTAAGAACTGTAACAACTTCCAAATGAAGAAATGCTGAGAAAGCAAGGACTATCCATCCTGAAGATGAACAGGGGGTGAGAGACAGCCTATCAATGGTCATAAGTAACAGAATCATAGAATCATAGGGTCTGGAAGGGACCTCTGGCAAACACGTAGCTCACTCCCCCTGCTAAAACAGCTTCCTTAGGGCAGATTATACAGGAAAGTGTCCAGGTGATATATTCTGGGAAAGAGGCTCCACAATCTCTCTGAGCTGCCTGCTTCACTGCTCTGTCATGCTCAAAGTTCTTCCTCATGTTCATATGGAACTTCCTGTGTTCTAATTTGTGCCTGTTGTCCTTTGCCCTGTTTCCAGACACCACTGGATAGAGCCTGTCTCCATCCACTTGACACCTTCTCTTCAGATATTTAATGCTTTGATAAGATCCTCTCTTGACTTTCTCTTGTCCAAACTGAACAGACCTAGGTCTCTTGGCCTTTCTTCATAAGGGAGGTGTTCTAGAACCCTAATCATCTTTGTGACCATACACTGAACTCTCTAAAGAAGTTCCCTGTCTTTCTTGAACTAGGGGTCCCAGAACTTGATACAGTACTCCCTTGACCTGCTGCCTGTGGTCTTTTTAATGCACCCCAGAAAAACACTGGCCTTCTCAGACACAAGGACACACTGATGCCAAATGGTCAACATGTTCTTCACAAGGACATCCAGGTCATTTTCCTCAGAGCGCCTTTCCGTCAGGTCATCCTTTGACCTGTACTTATTCATGCAGTTATTTCTCCCAAGGTGTAGGACTGATGCTTGTCCTTGCTGAACCTAAGCTTCCTCTCAGTCCTTCTCCAGCCTGTGTATGTCTTAGTGAATGTCAGAACAGATTTCTGATGTGTAAACCACTCCTCCCAGATTTCTGCCATTCAGTGGGACTTGGACAAGCTGAAGAGTCAGGCAGAAACGAACAAGATGAGGTTTAACAAGAGCAAATGTAGAGTCTTGCACCTAGGAAAGAATAACCACATGCACCAATAGAAGTTAGGGGATGACCTTCTGGAGAGGAGATCTGAAGAGGAGGGATATGGGGGTCCTGGTGGATGACAGGCTGGCTGTGAGCCAGCAGTATGCCCTTGTGGCCTAGACAGCAAATGGAATCCTGGGGTACATTGAGAAGAGTGTGGCCAGCAGGTCAAGGAAGGTGATCCTCTCCCTCCACTGTGCCCTGGTGAGGCCTCACTTGGAGTTTTGTGTCCAGTTCTGGGCTCTCCTGTGCAAAAAAAAAAAAAAAAAAAAAAAAAAATCTTCTTGAAAGAGAGTAGGCCAGTGGAGGGCTACTAAGATGATAAAGGGCGTGGAATACCTCCCTTATGAGGAAAGGCTGAGAGACCTGGCTGAGAGACCTTGAAAAAAGAAGACTCAGAGGGATCTGATGTATATCTATAAATGTCTAAGGTGCCGGAGGCAAAGAGGCAAGGCTGGACTCTTCTCAGCAGCATGTAGCAATAGGACAAGGGGAAATGGCCACAAACTAATGCATAGGAATGATGCATTAGAACTTCTTCACAGTGAGTGTGACAGAGCACTGGCACAGGCTGCCCGGAGAGGTTGTGGAGTCTCCTTCTCTGGAGATATTCATGGCCTGTCTGGACACCTACCTGTGCAACCTGGTTTAGGGAGCCTGCTTTGACAGGGAGGTTGGACTTGATCATCTCTGATGGTCCCTTCCAACTTCTACAATTATATGATTCTGTGATTCTGTGATTCTATGTTTTGTATAGCGAATTTGCTGAGGATGCATTCTCTCCTTTCATCCAGGTCACTGATGTAGATGTTGAACAAGACCAGATACAGTTCCAATCCCTGGGGAATGCCATTAGCTATGAGCCTCCAACTAGACTGTGCCACTGATCACAGCCCTTTGAGCTCTGACAGTAATCCAGTTCTCAGCCCACCTCACTGTTTACTCATTTATCTCACAATTCCTAAGCTTACCTGTGGGGATGTTACAGGAGACAGTGCTAAATGCCTTTCTGAAGTCAAGACAGACAATATTCACTTCTCTCCTTCCATCCACCCAGTCATTATAACATAGAAGGCCACTGGTCAATTACGATTTCCCCTTGGTGAACTCATGTTGACTATTCTTGATAACCTTCTCGTCTACTTGCTTGGAGATAGCATCCAGAATAATTTGTTGATGAAGAGCACTAAAGAAATTGTAGACAGATTTTTTTCAGTAAAATATGGGGACAAAACAGGATAACGGAGAAACTGAAATAGAATAAATGTAATATTTTTACTTGTGAGGTTGGTAAAGGAGTGGAAGACGCTGCCCACAGTTGCTGAGTCTCTGAGCTTGGAAACTGAATTGGACAGAGCCTTGACAATCTGTAGTACCTACTTCTCCTCTGATCAGATGAGTTTGGACCAGACCATTTCCAGAGGTCATTTATCTCAGTGATTCTATGACTTTGTGATTTCAATGTGATGAGCAATGAGAAACATAAGAATGAAAAAACAGTGCAACTACACATAAAAGCAAATGTGCTAAACTGAGCACTAATGCCGATAGTAATCTCTAGGTAAAACTCATAGCATTTGTCTTTTTTTTTTTTTTTCTTTTTCCCACTGATGTAATATTAGACGTTTTGTTGTTATTTTTGGTTTGTTTGTTTCATCTGCCACATGATTTTCTTGGTAATGGAATAAACGTAGAAGAAAAATTTGCACCCCCAGCACTCTTGGCCAGTTTCCCTGCAGGCTAAAGTAGGGATGGTCATCAAATCTGAACACAGCAAACAGAGCAGCCCACAGATGCAATCATTTGCACAGCAGTGTGTGCAGAAGAGCATGTGGAACAGAGCCAGAAACACTGAGGACAGCATGGGGTTGCTCAACATGTGATGATTTGCCAATGGGCATGGCACCTGGCTCCAACAAGAACAACTAGCCTGGCACATCAAAGACAACTTCTCATACAGTGCTTCTGCTGTAGGGAGCCCAGAAGCCTCTCACTGATTCTGAAGCAAGTGAAGATGATGCTGTGCCTGTACCTCTGATCTGACTAAAAAGCTGTGTCACTAAGTGAAGGAGCTGCAGGAGTATCTGAGCAGAATGTGTAGAATTGGGAAAAAAAAGGAAATATATAGGATAGGATCTGCCTTACAGACACCCGGGAGATTTAACAACATAAACTGTTAGTTACACAGAAGAATTAACAGCCAATAAACTGTACTCTTTCCAAATATGAATGAAGATTTCTGTGATGATGAAAGCTGTGAGCATGTGATGTATGGCAGATGGAAGTCAGCTTATTTTACATACACACACAGAACTGCAGAATAGGCTAGTGCACTGGTATCAAACATGGTAGGGGAAATCTTTTCTTTTACTGAGGGAGGGCACCTCAGTAGAACAAGTCTGAATTATACAACTGCACCAGGAACTAGGTGAGGTTTAACAAGAGCAAGTGTAGAGTCTTGCACCTACAAAAGAATAACCACAAACACCGATACAAGTTCGGGGATGACCTGCTGGAGAGGAGCTCTGCAGAGAGGGACCTGGGTGTCCTGGTGGATGACAGGTTGACCATGAGCCAGCAGTGTGCCCTGATGGTCAAGAAGGTGAAGGGAATCCTGGGGTGTGAGTTCAGCGGAGGGCTACGAAGATGATAAAGGGCATGAAATACCTCCCTTATGAGGAGAGGCTAAGAGACCTTGAAAAAAGAAGACTCAGAGGGGATCTGATGTATATCTATAAATGTCTGAAGTGCTGGAGGCAAAGAGGCAAGGCTGGACTCTCCTCAGCAGTGTGTAGCAATAGGACAAAGGGAAATGGCCACAAACTAATGCATAGGAATGATGCATAAGAACTTCTTCACAGTAAGTGCGACAGAGCAATGGCACAGGCTGCCCAGAGAGCTTATGGAGACATTCAAGGCCCTCCTGGATGCCTACTTGTGCAACTTGGTTTAGGGAACTGCTTTGACAGGGAGATTGAACTTGATAACCTCTGGAGGTCCCAATCCCTACAATTACGTGATTCTATGATCAGGAGAAAGAGGTGAATGCAAGTTTTGCGACAACTGCGGGGAATGCAGGCCTCCATTTGCCAGCCTGACTTGTTGCCTGGGGATAAGCTGCTTCTTGACAAGGTCAGAAGTGCTGTGGAGACTGCTGACACTGGTCCAAAACTTGGATTAATCCTCCTTACTGTTGAGCTCTGTGTTCAGCAATGACACTTCAGCAGTGACTTTAAACGTGTATGAAGAGTGACTATTTGACCCTGGACATAAGTGTCAAGGCCAATGGAATCCAGAAGGGAGACTTTCAAGCCCACATCTGACCAAACTTGGCAGAGAACGTCTGTGCCAACAGTCTGGGAAAGCTGATGAGGAGTTTTAAATACTGGATGATGAGGGAAGGATACAAAAACTCAGAGTTAAGCAGGGAAATGTGTAGCAAGGATAGAAAGCAAAGAGTGCCTTAATTTGTCTGTGTTCAGAAACAGTGACCTTAGTGTGATATTATTGTTCTACAAACATGATCTTTACTGAAAAGATGGAAAGATATCCATATTCTACTACTCAAAATGTCTTTTAAAAACTTATTAAAAATTCTTATTCATTCCATCTATTATTTCCTCTTCATCTATAATATATTTTTAAAACATATTTTACTTCTTAGATGAGTATGTTGTATATGTGGCTTAATTTTACATTTAAATTATTACCTTTAAAATATCTAAATAATTGCTTCATATTTTAAATGTAGTCATTATACCTAGAAATCTGTAAGTATTACAAAGGCATAATTTTATTTTTAAATTTTTGATCAAAGTATAGACATGAACAGTTATTCTACTAGAAATACTTGGAGTATATCATAGTAATGAGTCCAATATTAAGACAACTGAATTCTTCTGTGTTCACTGAGAGTCAAGAGAGAAATCACTATAGTTTAGATATTATTTTTAAAATGGTATAAACCGCACTAGAAATTCCTCTTTCACTCCACTACTTAAAGCATAATTTTTTAGCTCATGTATAGACATTAGGTTTGTTACTTTGCTTGTTTTTTGTTTTTCTGATCAATTCTGTTCTAAGGTCTCTATGTTGTCAGGCAAGGAAGTTTTTCATGGTTTTCAGAGGAGAGACTATCTCCTTATGTTTAAGCATCTTGAAACTTTAGTATGTTTGTTGCCTGTCAGCCTTAGGAATTATTTGTCATTTCCAAGATATCATTCACAGAAAATTCTTGAGAAGGACTAGTTCACTAGGTACTGAAAATATGTGTTGAAATTGGACTGTGAAGTAAGTCAGGCTGCAGACCATGAGGTTCTTCAACTGAATCATGTAATTTGCAAATTGTGTTGAAAATATCATGAAGACACGTCATCATAAATGCTTTTGTGAAGAATGTTGTCATTTGCAAACACTGCAGATTATTTAACGGATTTTTAGATGAAAAGAACATATCTATTCATCAAGAAAAAGAACTGGACTGAAAGCTTTTGAGACAGTTTATGACAAATGTGATTACGACATTGGCATTTTTTATGCAAGACAAAGTAGAAGCACAAGTTAATTAAAACCAAATATTTCAAATGAGCAAACTAATTATGGCAGAAGAATGTCAATATAATTCAAACGCCTCAAATTAATATAAATTTAACTGAAATGACTTCTCAAGGCTGCTGCTTTTAACTATGTAGGAAATACTTTTTGCTTCCAAAATATTAATATTCACTTTTCCTTCCAAAAGCTTCAACTAAAATAATTTTAGGGAAGTAAAAGAAAATTCTTTGGCCTCTAAAAAGTGGCAGAGATACACGAACACTTTCCTACCCCCAAATGTAACTAATAATCAAATTAAAATTATAGAGTATTTTGGACAATATTAAGTGTTTCTAAACTACTTTCTCAAGATCCATATACTTCATATGTATGCAACATAGGTGGCAGACTTGTACAGAATGCACCATCAACATCATAACAGCACCCTGGCAGAAATGAACTGGAAAAAATGAGAGACTACTGGATGACTAAAAATATATCCTGTTCCCCATGCCATGAACCAAAATAGTCTCAAAAAAAAAAAAAAAAAGTTTTACGATAATATTGCACATCAGAAAGAATTGAGCCAAGCTATGGTGGGGGCAAGGGAGGGAGACAGGGTAGACTTTCCAGTAATCTCTCAGCCTCTGAATCTTCCCAAATAATCCTTCTGAATATAAGGTCAGATTTTGTCACATATTTTTTTAAAAATATCTCTATAGAGAGGAATTGGAACAAGGCAGTCCTATCCAAAGTGACACTGAGTTCTTAAGCTGAACTTCTTTATTCAGGTGCCTATTACATTTACTTGAATGTACTGGGAACTCAGAGTGATTATCATTATCATCTCTGTAATTTATATGTTGAAAATGAAACCTTTTAGGGCACTCGTTATGCACTTCAAAATTGAAAATCTGAGGCAGAAACTATATGTTACAGCTCTAGGAACATCTGATGACATTAACGTTATTGTGTTCCTAGGCCAGAAATAAGAAATGTCATGTGATTTGCCCCTTTTAAGGTGCAATCACAAAAAGAATATTATTTTCTTGGAATTTTTATCTAATCATAATAGCCAATGATTTTTAGTCGATTTTGAAAATGACTAAGTAAATCTAAGTCATAACTCCTTCTTTGGGTCACAAGTCTTGCTCCTGGCTCCAGCTAAGTCATAATTATAAGGATTCTATTTCTTTCCTTCTAATTAAAAACAAACAAACAAACAAACAAAAAGCCCCTACTTTTTATTTTATCTCTACCTCTTCCAACCTGTCAGTCAAATGGGGGAATACTTCTAGATTAACTTGATCAATTTTAAAGTTTTAGTCCCTCTAGTTTATGACCTTGTTGCAGTTGCACACTGCCAGGCTATATCTCCAGCCAAGTACCATATCTCTAAAATGAAAGAATTGCCAGCACCATTAAAAAGAAAAAAAAGGAACATGAAATCTATTTTTGTCTACTACTTTGACAAAGACTATCACGTTTATGGCACAGCTCAATAGCATTTCAAAAGTTCCTCCTTTAAGTAGTATCTATCCTTTTATTTTAATTTGGTTGTGAGTTTTTGAACTAGTAAATATCTGAAAAAAGCATACTTCTGAAAAGAAAAAAGAAATCACATCCACTAGCATATATTAAGTGCTACTGCTGAGTACTCTCTGAGACCTCATAATTGTGAAATGTTAAAACTGCTGAATTATAAGCAGTGAATAAGGTAACCCATCTACCTGTCACATATATCTGCTTTATTATCTATGTCATACAGACATGAAGCTGGTGTATGAATTTCTTACTAACTATGTTCATACTATTGGGAATATCTACGAATAGTTTCAAATATGTTGTTCTGTAAGGTACCGAGATCAATTAGAATTTCTTTCACTCAGGCTATTTTGTTTCTCAGTGCCAGCTCTATGAATATTATCAGATATATCACTAGAAGCCTGATAGAGTTATCCAGCATTTCAAATGCTACAGGATTTCCATCTGTCCAATGGACTTCTCTCTTTACATTCTTGGCTAAATAAAGGAGTCTAGCCTATTTTCTTTAACAAAGGCTAGGAATCATTTTCTATATAATTGTTGAGCACAACTGAAGTGTAACTAAAGCTTCTCTTTGACCTCTCAGCACATGTTCTCTACCTATCATTCCTTGTATTATTTATTACATTGTAGGTTTGCTTGAGGCATTTCTTACACTCAGATGGCTTATTTGCCTGGTATTAAGTACCTTTGAGGAGACTAAACTTGTGTTTTCGGTGATAAGTTGATGTGTTAAATAATTCTCTGCTTACCAGATGTTATGGACTATACATACTTCACGCTTATATCTCCCTTATGTCTAGCAACTTTTACAACAAAGATGTTTTGTATATAAAAGTGGTAACAGAAATCTGTCATTTTCTAAGAAAAAACAACAACACAGAAATCTTATTAGTGAAATATATGTAAATTCATATGTTTTTGAATGAAGTTCCCTCCTCTGTAAGTTCCAAGAACATAAAGTACTTAATTGGAAGTAGCTTGTTTGTTATACCTTCACTTGATTTCCTTATGCTTCTAGCAATACTTTATCACAGTGGTACCAGAGCTTACTATTTAACTGTGAGGGTTTTCTCACTAAATAATTACTGTTTGAAGCCTACTGCACTTTCAACATAAATAACATGATCACAAAATAATAGATCTCTTAAAAATATTAAATTATCATATTTTTGTATAGATAATAAATTTAAAAAGCATCCAAATGTTCTCAACATTCTTGTTTGAATATAATTTTCCTCATATTTTCACTTCATCCATAGAATTTAAGAAAAATAAGATAAATCTTATATAGATAAGTATAAAACAGTGTTATTCTGACAATATAAAATATATTTCATTTTCAGTCTGTTTGGTTTATTTAGAAGACAGCTGACCCCAACAAACCAAAGATATATTACATACTTTTATAATACCATATTCTGAAATAAAACTAGGGAGAGGTTACCTGCCAGCTGGTGTCAACCTACCAGAAATATCATTTAGACAAAATAAAAAATGTCAGCAAATATGTATGTACAGATATACTATATGTATTCTTTTAGTTAGTTTACTTGAGATTCATGTATAGCTAATGCTAGATTCTGTCCACTATTTTGATTTGCACTGCTCACTTTCGATTTGTGATAAATTGCAGTAGCCTCTGGAAAATTAATGATTTTATACGTGGCGATGTCTTATCTATTATTTTGCAGTATTTCCATTTTCTTAGATGTGTTATTGAGATAATTTTGTTTTCCTGAATTACCTTTTCAATATATATATACCCTTTGGGCTATTGTCAGAGGTTAGGTCTCCTTTGAGCTGTATCAACATGGAATAAAAAGATGAATACATCTTAAGCATTTTACACACTAATATAGACTAATACAAGTAATCTAATTCAAAATGCAGGGAATCAGTGAGAAGGTATCTGTCAGCATGTTAGGCATTAAATTTGATGAATAAGACCATTTTTAAGACTAAATAATAAAAATGTTAAGTAAATAAATAAGTAAACAAATAAACAAACAAATGCTGTTTTCTTATGTATTTATAGGAAAAAGAGAATGAGGCATACCTAGATAAAAGACAGTCATTACTTCAGAAACTGAGTACAGGTTATAAAAGCTCTAATCTTTTGTATGCATCCATGGAAAATGTTAACAATAAACAAGTGACTGACAGTGATTTGAACTCAGTGACTGGAGAAGGTCTAGAATATAGAATATATTCTATATAGAACTATTAAATAGTTCTAGAATACCTAGAATTATTTAATACTTCAGGGGTTTTTGTGTTTGATTTTTGTTGTTGTTTTTTGTTTTGTTTTTTTTGCAAGATTTTAGTCTAAAGATACATTAAGAAACTTCACTAGAATAATTTTATGCTCAGAATAAACACACTGGAAAATGTTTCCCATAATGTGTGACTTTAATCATAAAAAATCATTTTTGAATGAGATTGTGTTCATAATCAATATTAATTTGGATGATGCAGAAGAAACAGGAGTTTCCTACTCATTTTGATTTTGAAACAGAGGAGTGCATAACACAATAAAATTTTTGAAAAATCAGGTACACTATTGGTCATTCTTTTATTAAAAAATGATTCTTCTTTTTCTTTAGCAGTGAAAGCAAAATTGTACAAAACAGACTTTTTTTTCTTGATACTGCCTTTTTACAGTGATGAATCTGGTTCAGGTAAATCAATTTGTGTTATTTTTTTCAATATCAGAGTAGATGGAAAACTGCTGGAAGCTAATATAATGTGTCACATCCCTCTCATCTAGCACTAACAGGATAAGCTTGTGGCAGATGGTTTACAGCACATGCCTGTTGTGAATGTACCTAATGTTCTCAGTTTGCAGGAGAATCTGAGACCTGAGGTATAACTGATCTTTTTCCTATCACTGACTAAATGATGTAGATTAGAAGAGGTTATTCAAGTCTTATGACAGAATAACCTGATATGCATCAGAAATCTACATTTAGAAAAATAGCTAATATAACATTTTGAAAAATTGTAGCACTCACAATAGTAGAAAAATGCAATGAGAAAAACATAGAACTGCAGCCAAATTGACTTATTTTCTTAAAAGCACTTAAAAGGTGTGTCACTGAATTACTCCATTAAAAATACATAAATAAATAAAGTACTTACATACATATTAGTGGTCTTAGTGTTTCAAGACATGTTGGATGTGCCTTGAATTAAGTTATCATGTTCTATATCAAAATAATGTTATTCTTTCCATGAATAGAAAATATTTTTTTCAGTGTACTTATTTATCACATTACTTTTAACTTTCACAACATTTGCTTTTTCCTCTTCGATTTAATTTTTCTTACAGTCAATTAAATTACCTAAACTTGACTATTTTATTTAATAAATACTCACTTGATTTTAATATACATTAGTGTAAATTCTTTGGAGTTTCAATCATATGATACAACTTTTCTCTTGCTCTTATCCAAACTTAAATAATCATCATTTGAAAGGTAGATTTCTACACTATATGAACAAGAAAAACATTTCTGATACTGAGAAGGTTGGTGAAATTCTATTCTTCAAATATTAAGATCTAAGATTTGTAGCTAAAAACATCACCTTCATTTCAAAGACAAGGGATATCCCTGTGCAGCCTATCTCTAAGTTTTACCCAGCTTTCAATCTTTCAGTAATACTTAAGATTTCTTCAATGCTAATATTATTCTTAACTGGAAAATCAAGTAATTATAGTTCTACATGAAAAATCAACAATGTCAGTTTGATAATTTTAAATGCTTATTATTGATTTAATTCTCTTATTTTTTCTACGACTAGCAATGTTACTTTATATGAAAGTTAGTTTTATGACCAAATAATTTGTTATTAATTTAGATTTCAGTGAATAAATGTCATAAACACAAGCACATACCAGAGCGGATTTTAGTTTCTATTTTAGAACTGTCAATACTAAAAGGAACCACCATAAAATAAACAACGAAACTCAAATATGAAACTCCTCTTAAATGCCTTTTATTTCTGATACAGGGTGTACTGCAAGAAATTTTCCCATTAGCTTAACTTTCATATATATCTCACTCAAAAGCTGGATGTATTTGAGTGACCATTTTCACTAAATATTGTAGCACAGAAATTATTTCAGGAAGGCCTGGGTGAAAAACATGTGACTATGGTTTAAGGTAAAATATAGGATAGGCTTAGGTGTCAAAGCAAAATAAATCCTCGTTAACAGAAGTTGAAATTAATTTGATATTTATAATGTACAGACATTATTTTCCTAGTATCTCACAATGATCATTTGTGTTTCAAACCACAGCTGCAACAAAAGCATTGTACGGTTAGGCAGGTGGAAGATACAAATCTGGTAGAGTATTTGCTTCAGTCTCTGATTTACATAAATCCTTACTCTGACAGTATTTGAATTCAAGCTATTCTTGATTTCTAATCTCAATCGTTGCTCTTTCTTTACGCTACTGGTTCATCTTATATTTTATGTTTTCCACAGCAGATGAAGTATACAAAAAATGAGAGTTTGTCTGAGAAATATATCCTAATACACTATTGTAACATAATAAAGATATTGGCATTCAGAGAGTAGAAAAGATTCACCTCACCTAGGTTTAGCCATCTAAAAATTGCATGTTTGTCTTTTAAGTGACTTTCTTCACACTGGAGAGAAACTGACACAGATATAAGACCTGATGAGATATATCTGAGAGTCAAGAGGGAAAATGTGATAAAGGCACACAGAGAACAAAAGGGTGATTGGTGGCTTCATTAAGAGAAAATCATGCCTGACATATTTTCTGTCCTTCTACAATGGGATTACACTGCTGGTGGTTAAGGGAATCATCTTAGGTCATCTATCTGACCTGTTCAAAGCATTCAACATTGTCCCATGCAACATCCTTGTCTTGAGATAGAAGAGACATGGATGTGACAGACAGATCATTTAGTGGATAAGGAACTCTTTGGATGATCACACTCGAAGTATTGTAGTCAATGTCTCAGTGACCAGATGGACACAAGTGATCCTCAGGGACTGGTTTTAGGGCCAGTGTAACTTAATGTCTTTGTTGGGTGTTCAACAAGGCCATGTGTAAGGTCCTGAAGATGTGTGGAACGAGGAGCTGGACTCCTCGCAAAAACTCCAAAGCAAAACAAAAAAAACTATATAGTTTTCTTTATTTCAGTGAGATAATCAAATAATTAACATACGCTTGAAAACTAAGTTTTGCAATGTCTCAACACTTCTGTGAGGAGAACTTTGTTAGTTTTGATTGTGACTGGTACACATTTACTATTTACTTTTAAGTAGGGTTCGAATAGCTGTTGAATTACTAAGCAGAGACATAAGCATAATTAGGTATAAAAGCTGTTTCTTTTTTATCAGTCAAAACTTTTCCAGATTTGAGTTGGTTCTTGCACAAAGGGAAGTTATTTGGAGCAAACCAATTACCTTTTTTTTTTGTATAATCAGTAATGGCTTGGGCTAGCGTATGGGCCTTTCATTTTGATTAATGATTACTTTAAGAGATTTTCATATGTATTTTTGTTTCTCCAGATGCTCTGTAGCATGAGTGGATAGGAAAAGAAAAAAAGATTTTAAGCGAGTCTATCCAATCAGAAATATTTCAGGTATCAAGACCTTTTGTGAGACTTATAAATGAAGGAGAGCTGTTCTATTTTTTTGACAGGAGAGCTGCCTTCACTAACCAAAACTTTGTGTTAGGTTGTTTGTTCATTAAAATTAAACTACATTACCATTTCTTTTATTTAGAGAACAATAGATCTGAAAATCTTCAAAAATAGTGGAATTATTACTTTTAACATCGGTGACTCATTCTGATCTCATTGCAAAACTCCTACCAATCTCAGCGATGAAAATGCATTGAAGTCTATGAAGAAGATGTTATATTTAAGGTGTTAGCTTACATATGAGTGAATGATCCATACCTAACACAGGAAGACACTGAAGAATGTTGTTCCTGGATAGATTTCCAAGTTATGTGCAGCTAGACAAATTTGGATGAGTATTAAGAAAGAGACAGCATTACTACCTGTCACGAAAAGATGTATTTTTTTTTGTTTCTTTTTTTTTGCTGCTTCAGATATCAGAAGCCACAGTATAGAGAGGAAGGAGGACATCTCCATAACTGACATATGCAGTGTGCCATGAGAAAATTAATCTAGGATCCATCTGATGCTGCATGAAAGCAGGGTTCATGGTATCTAAAAGGAGATTTATTTGCTATCCATATTTTCCCTGCTACTCCTAAGCTATTATTGAACTAATTTTACTACACTATTTGTTGTTTAACTTTGCTAATTGAAATTCAGAAAGTATCCTGCACCTCCTTTACAGCAGAAAAGAAAAAAGAAAAAAATATAAATGAGGCAAACTGCCCTCATGTTCATATACAGGAAAAGATGGAACACCTGCTCTTTTCGCCATTTTTCACTCTTCTCTTTCTTCTTCATACAAATCACAGAATAATAATAGAGACTTAAAATGAATTTCTAGATGTTTTAGTTCCACAAAGAATAATCTCTGGTCACTTATTACTGCTGGCAGCAGCAAAAGGTACAGCATATCTAGTTCTAAAAGCAATAGAATTACAGTTTAAAGTTTAAATACAACAAATATTTTAACACCCTTTAATTCGGTGTGTAGTTTGTGTTTTGTTTGTTTGTTTGTTTGTTTTTGTTTGTTTTTCTTTTGTTTTTGCTTTTTGTTTTGTTTAAAAAGCTGTAACGGGTATGTTGCTGGACTTCTCTCCATTCATGGACTTTTCATAAGAGTATGACAGCTGTAATGGATTAAATTTTCTGAGGAACATTTAATTTGCTCCTAATAAAAAAAACATGCATATTGTTATGCATTATTTCAAATTACATGGTTTTTAACAAACCCTTTGATCAATGTAAAAACATTCAAATACATCCTGAAGCATATGCATTTTATTTTTAACTTCCACAGGCCTGAAGTGAAAACTTTTATTATTATTATTCCAGTGTTTTATCTGACTGTAAAAATTGTATTATAGTAAATAGATATATACAAGTTTTTGCAACATTTGAGGAGAATGTGCCTGACTGCGATACAACTTCATCAGCAGAAAGGTCATGACCAGAACTAGGATAAAGATTTAGCAAACTTATCAAAACTAACTTCGAGTTTTTCTATTGCTCATTTACTTACAGTCATCTTTAGATTGGCACATTTCATGTTTCCTCAAGGACATCAGCGCCACTGCAAAACATTGTCCAGTATGTATCAGGCTATCAAAGTAAAGTAGAATTTATCAATCCCATCTTACTTCTACAGATCATTTTTTCCTGGGATTCCGATGCACATCAGCACAAAGGTAAAAGATTTCAGGTCAGTTTTTCTCACTATGGAAAAGCTTCATCATGAATTATTCACACAAAGAAAAAAAAAATTCTGGAGTTCATCATAAGAACTTATTTTCTGCTTATTTTCTAATGGAAAGAACATTTTGAAGTTACACATTCTGTTTTTATACTTGAAAAATGTCTTTCAAGTTTTTCCAGATATCATTCAACATTCAGAATTTTTTCTTTTCCTCTTTTATATATAAAAATGCTTATAAACAAAACTTACAGTGTTATTTTACCCACCTTCCAAGTTGCCTCTTTCCCTGAAAATAAGTCTTTTATTTTTTCTTCTGCCAAAAAATGTCTCTCAATATCACATAAGCCAGTCTTGCAACAAAGTTTTATTCTTAAAAGCATAAAAAACTCACAAATGTTTAACAGAGGAGTAATGCAATCTTATGTTTTTTTCTCGGTTGTATACAAATGGATGAGATTTAAGGATGTTTTATAACTACATCTTTATTTAATGCACCTGAGAATCATTAATACAAACTGGACAAGCAAATTCCAAATGAAAAAAAATCTGTCTCATCAAAACATAGTTTTTTGTATCTGACTACCATTATACTCCGAGACCATCCATCTAGACACATAATTTAATTCAGGAACCCACTGACATTGTATATTACAAAAGTTAAGAAACACTGAAAAAACATTATTCTGTTGCCACAATAAAGACTTGCTTCTATTTCTCAGTTTCTTTAGAAGATACATTCTCCTAAGCCTGCTTTCAGCTTCAGCTCTTTGAAGAACATATCCCACAGGGCACCAAAATTACTGGAAAATATCATGTCAGGATACCATCTAGTTTGTGTGGTTTCCTTTCTCCAACAGCTGGCTTTTCCCACATATAATAATGCATTTATTAACACATTCTTTATCATCCCTGTCACTGAATATTTACAACATATTCAAGCTTGTAATATGTCACCTAAAACTCTTAAGTTAATAAATTAAATTAATATGTGCACACAAATGTACTGGAAGGGGGAAGGAAAGGGGAAAGGGGAAGGGAAGGGAAGATGTCATTTTTTCAATTTCAAGTCCAATTTTTCATTGTATGTATTATCTTTAACAGACTGGATGAACTAAAAATCACTTTATTTTTCACCACAAAAAAACACAAATATTACATATTAGAAAGAATAATTTCTCAATTTCCTCCACTTCTCAAATAACTAAATATTTATTTACAAGTAGCTGTTAGGCAAACACTGATAGTCATCATAAAAGATACCTTTGGGAAATACAATACAGAAGGAAAATTGTAGTTTAAAGGTTTGAGCCAGATAATTAGCTTTCTAATGGTTTTCATTCAATCGTAATATTTACTGCATTCTATATATAACTTGTTTGTTATTTCAGTAGCACCTTGGAACTATATGAAGTACATTGCAGAGTGGATGTGGAATTGAAAATCAATTTTGCTTTTGCCCCAAACTCTCTATACATACAAAAATAAGCTTGCCTACATTTTTCAGTAATGACTGTAGTAGTAAGAAAGAAAAGCGTAGCTCAGTAATAAATCGCAAATGAGTTTTGTCCTTATGCCTAAAGCAGGAAATAAGAAGTTCTGAAATAGAAGATGTGAAAGTGACTTCTGAAGTTGTTCATGACAGAACAGGCCAGGGAGGATCTACAGAATACATAATTCACTTGCTACTAATTTTACGTTTTTGTTCTATGTTTTTGTTATCAATATATTCACACACTACTGTTACCATCTGACAAAATGCTGGTGGACAACTGCAAACTAAGAGTATATCACATATAAATACTTTAATTCCAGCTCCTAATTTGTTGAAGTTGATGATAAACTTTTATTTATATATTTGTATATTTTTTTATTTAAAATTTCACTTCCCATTTCTGTCAGTTTCATCATACTAAATTAGCACAAAACATTGAAGAAATACCCTCCAGTCACAATCTCACATAATTTTCTAAAGCAAGCATGTTCAGTCATGAGTAGTAATTAACTGAAAAAGGAAGACATTTGAATCATGCTGCAAAAAATACAGCTCAAGAAGGTTCTCATCTAAACTGATATAGTAGTAAATGATTTGAATTTAGAGATACTTAATTTTTTAAATTTAATTATCGGTTATTACTTAATCACAGTTATAGCTCTTAGATCAATCTAGTGATCAATCTGATTATTTCAGCCACTCTCTGTAGATAAAATCTAATAATTGAACACCAATAATTCTAAGTACAGACATAAATGTAGCTTTTTAAACTATCGATTTATACATGGCGAGATTTGAGTTTTTATGCCTCAAATAATATGTTCTTTGTTTGGTTTGATTTAGTTTTATGTATGTGTGTATGTAAGCATTCACCCACAAAGTAAACTCAACTTTTGAAAGTTTTGCATGTGAGATTAGAAACTTAGATAATCTCTGGCCTTATTGCAACAATATGCTGAACTAAACTTCCAACTTAAAAACTTTTAATTTTTTTCTTTTATTTTCTTTTACTCTTTTTTTTTTTCCCAAAACTTTTAAATTGAAGTGAAATTTTACTTTAAGTAGGGAAAAAAAAAGGTTGCATTTTTATTTAATGGGAAATCTGTGTGCTGATCTTGACCACATTGGACATTTAGAAAAATCGTAATGTCAACCTGGCTTAAACATATATTTGAAAATAGGTTCATTAGCTGTAGTAATTCAGGTATTATAAAAATAGTTATTCTTTTCCTCTCGTTTCTGCCACAGTCTGTGGAATAGACAGGAGAACAGTATGGAAGACTACTACCCACAGGGGGATCTTATGATTCAATTCAATTTACAAAACTGAGATGAGAACTGTCTGTATAGATATATAGTCAGCATATCCGTATTTTTTCATACATGCTTAATACACAGCATCATAAAGAATAGCAATGCAATAACAATGCGACATTTTTGAGTTGATTGAAGCTAGTATAACAAAGTTTACTACAACTTTTCTGAAAGATCATATAAATTACAAATCTTTCCAAACTTGATAAAGGACGATAATAATACAAATTTCCATGTGTTATAGGGGAATATTCTTTGATAATGCAGAGGATCCTAACTTCCTTTGGAAAGAACAGAAGACTTTTGAAGGACTTGAGGATAAAATTTTGTTCAGTTCTGTGCATCTTTTTTATTCATTTAAGAGTGCTATGCTTAACAATCTGCCAAAAGTTTGGTTGTAAACGCTGGCAATATCTTGTGCTCCTGAGGTTAAAAAAAAAAAAAGAAAAAAATCTGAAAACTTAAATGATAAACACCATTTCAGTTCTGAAAACGAGTGACTGAGTCCTTTCAAGAAACTTGAATGGATGTACACTGAGCTTGTGCCCAAGTTTGTCTTTGGTTACAGAGAGTTCTCTCATGGTATTCACGAGACTGCAGATGCACATCACTGCCTTGGCAGATGTCTGGTATTTTATTATGCATCCCCCTCCTACTTAGTGTCTTTTCTGTCATAACACGAGTTCCTCTGTCATAAAGGTTCAGTCAGCTGTGGAGCTATATTTTATATTTATTTTACATTTTATATGTTATACTTTATGTTATTTTCTATTTTATTATAAATGTTCAATTTTAAAAATACCTATTTCCATCTATTGATTTTTTTTCTCAGTAACATCCCTAAATTTATTTCTACAACTAATAAGACAGTGCAAAAAAGTATGCGTTCCTCTGCTGTCAGAACTGTCACAGTCCATGTTAACTAATGTGTTTAAACATTCACCTCATTACATACTATATATAATTTGATTCATGGTGTACTTATACAAAGTACCAGGAATACTTACATGACACTTCCACCATAAATGGAGAAAAAGCCTGCATTTTTGTCGCCATACATATTTCAGACCTATTTAATCCATCAGTCTTTTATGGCAGCTCACAAGAAAGAAAGTACAGATACTGACAAAACAGAAGCGCGAGATGCTGCTGGAATTCATATATGGAGATCTTTCTTAAAAATCAGATTTATTTAATGTAATTAAAAAATACCTTATAGAAAAATAACCCATCTTGAGTAAAAATCAGACAAAAAAGAAATAAAAGGGAGTCACAAAGTATCTCAATTAGAGTTTGTGAACTTTCTCTTTAATTAAAGAAAAAGATGGTGTGATCTATCATCGTTAATAAAATAAATTTGTTCAAGATTTTTAAAGGAGGCTTAAGATTACCTGTTTCAATATAGACTTCTACATTGTAGTCTAGAAACAGGGGAGATAAACCACTTATCTTTAATGTCAGTGATAGCTGACTTGAATAAGTGAGCAGGTACTAGCAAGTAGTAGTGGTAGATTAACTTTGGCTAATGGCCAAAATTGCCATGCAGCTGTTCTCTCTTTCTTCCCTCCTAGTAGGGTAAAGGAAGAAAGTTCATGGGTGAGGGTAATGACAGAGAATTCACTTCCTAATTATTGCTGTGGACAAAATAGATTCAATTTGGGGAAAATTTGTTTAATTTATTGTAAATTAAAGTAGATTCATGCAGTGAGAAACAAAGACAAGCATTTCTTCCTCCTTTCTCCTGGGTTCAGCATCACTAGAAAGTCTTCCTGCCCTAAAAAATCACAGGTAGAAATGAATGGTGGTGTGGTCAGTACACAGAAGTTTCTCTCTGCTATTCTCCTGCTTTGAGAGGGCTCTTCCCACAGGATACTGTTCCTTCAAGACTAAATCTGCTTCAGCATGGACTCTTTATGAGTCATAGAATCACAGAATCATAGAATTATTTGGGTTGGAAGGGACCTTTAAGGTCATCTAGTTCCAACCCCCCTGCTATAGGCAGGGACACCTCCCTCTGGACAAAGTTGCTCAAAGAGCCATCCAGACTGGCCTTGAATGTTTCCAGGGATGGGGGATCTACAGCCTCACTGGGCAACCTCCTTCAGTGTCTCACTACCCTCACAGTAAATAATTTCTTCCTGATATCTAGTCTAAATCTACCCTCTTCCAGTTTGAAGCCATTTCCCTTTGTCCTGTCACTACATGCTCTTATAAAAGTTCCTCTCCAGCTTTCCTGTAGGCCCCTTTCAGATTCTGGAAGGCGCTATGACGTTTCCCTGGAGTCTATTCTTCTCCAGTCTGAGGAGACCCACATCTCTCAGCCTACCCTTATAGGGGAGGTACTCCAGCACTCTGGTCATCTTTGTGGCTCTCCACTGGACCTGCTCAAACATCTGCAAGTCCTTCTTGTGCTGGGGGCCTCAGAACTGTTTGCAGTACTCCAGAGTAGAGGAACAGAATCAACCTCCCTCAACCTGCTGGTCTTGCTTCTTTTTGATGCAACCCAGGATACAGATAACTTTTGGGCTTCAAGTGCACATTGCCAGCTCACATTGAATCTTTCATCAACAGCAATGACAGTGAGACACAGCTACTTCCAGAAACATCCAATTGCTCTTGCATAGCATCCCCTACAGCCTGCATTAAATACCTTCTCCTCCATCGACACTTCTCACGGAATATACGATCCACTATAGTCTGTGTTGTGAGCTGCAGTGAAATATTTATTCCACCACTGTCTTCTACAGGCTGCAGAAAGATCACTGCTCTGGTAGCTACAGCACCTCCTCCCCCTCCTTCTTCTCTGGTCTTGGTTTTCACACTGTTGTTTCTCAGTCTTTCTTCTATGTCTTCTTTAGGTCTGCATGGCATATCCTGTACTTTCCTTAAACACTCTTTCACAAGTATGCCTGCAATTGAGCAACTGATGTCATCTACCTGGACTGGTGCAAAGCATTTAACACTGTACCACACAGTATCATTGTCTCAAAATAGGAGAGAAACAGGTTTGACAGATAGATCACTGAGAAGATAAGGAATTGGTTGGATGGTCATACTCAAGCTGTTGTAGTTAATGGCTCAGATGGAGTCATTTCATATTCAGGGCTGGTGAGACACTGTTGATAGTGTGGTGTCAGTCTGCAGACAGCTATATTATTGGCTGGATGTTGGTCTGTGAGCAGTGATGACTGCATTGTGGACATATATATTGTTATCATAATACCTTAGTTCCTTTTTTTCTACGAATTCTGGTTTGTTTCCGGATTCTATGTGAGGAGAGCACATAAACGGCTGTGTGGTGCTGGTCAGCCAGGTTAAACCACAATAAGCTTGTAGTGAGAGGACAAGGGATAATTGTTTTAAACTAGAACAGGGAAGATTTAGTTTAGATACAAAGAAGAAATTACTCACATCAAGAATAGAGGGACACTGAAACAGGTTTTCCCAGAGAAACTACAGACATTCAGTCCCTGGAGGAATAACCAAACTGCACACAGTTTTTGCTACTCTAACAGTATTGAGATTTTCTTCTTCATATGAATTCACTATAAATTACAGTGAATTACAGTGTATTTTGCAGAAAACACATGAAGTAAATAATAAATCAGTACAGGCATATAAGAAAAACACGTACATCCGATTACAACTGTTTCCAATTCAACTCATTTATTTTTACACACTTGCTTCAAAAAGTAATTTTTTTTCCCTCTGACATGGGACTACAAGGTCAGGGATGGCTCTAAATTCAGTACCTTCTTTAGAACAGAAATAGCTCTGTTTAACATCTTTAGATGATTGCCTGAATGAAGTAGAAGGAAGCACTATCCTAGGGGATCAGAATAGAGCTTATAAATATAAGAGATGTAAGACTAAATCTTGGATGGTTTATGATTAATAAAACATGAATTGTTAATTACACTGTGAGTATATGTATCCAGTTACAAAATATTATTGGTATTAATTTGTTTTTATTCTTCTTTTTGCTTGGGACTTATGTCAAAATTTATACTATGTATGAAGATAAATTTTCCATAACATGCTGGAAAAACTCAGTTTAAGCGAGCTTTGTAAATCTCAGTAGTTAATAGACACAGAGTTTCTGTAATCTCATTCTTTCTGCTTCTGATTTGCACCAAGTGGACTGTTGCTGTGGTGACGGAATTAAGAATGTCATTCACTTGCTTTAGGAGGAAAACTTAGTAAATTTATTTCTCTGCAGTTAATGAATGCACACCTGTGCTCTTTTAGATCAATTGCAAAATTATCTTCAACATTCCATGATTGACAGTCTCACTCTTAAAATTAAACATCTTTGTGCAGGCTGAGTGTCCTGTAGGAGAAGATTGACTGAATAGAATGTCTGTTTTCTGTCACTTATTTAGAGTTAACTTTTGTCAGAAATAGTAAATAACAGCTCTAAATGAAATGAACCTTCATGTTCTAACTACATATTTAGTGCTCCTTTATAATACATTTTAGCAGTACCATCTATTCATCTAGTAAAACCTACTCATATTCTAGCTGTGCCTAAATGCTTAGCTCAGTGTGTTCATAGTAAACACATTTATTAGTAGCACTTTAAAATGCTGGTCTTTTATTTGGGGTGGGTTTTACTGAATTCTATGCTTACATAAATTGTGAATGTATAAATGTGGGAGAGACATATAAAACAGACACAAAATCCATGTCTCCTTTTTGTGTATATGTTTGCTAATAGTTTCAGACAATCTTACACCCCCTTATTTAGATGTTTTCTACTGCACTTCCAGATGTGACAAGAGCATTGTTTTGTTTCATAAATTTAGACTTGTCCTGTCATTTAGTCAAAGTTAAATGTTAAAAAGTGTCAAAAGATGCCATATTGAATTTACTGTACAGCAAAAGCCCAGCACTTTCTTTCTGCATAAATCATGGTTTCTGGAAGATTAAACACTCACATTGAATTCTTTTTTCCCTTTGTGTACCAGTGAAGAGAACGTTCTCTACATCTGAATTACAGGAAAATTGGTAACTATTGGAATTTCTGTACCTAGTTTGTAAAGGCAGTTTTTGCTTTCACTATCAGCTGTCACAAAGGCCTCTGTGGAGTTGTCATGAAGTAGTGTTTCTGTATCGCAATGAAACTCCATCTTGTGTTCTGTGTCACCTGTTGTGGGGTTTCTTAGAGACTTATTAGTAATAGTGTGTTATGTGTTTCTACCTGTCTGAGGTGAAGGTAAGAAATTACTGATTTGTAAAAACCCACCGATAATCCTTTCACCTTTCAGAATCTTTATAATGATCTCTATAATCTCTACAAATGTTTCTTCATGCAATTATGCATGTGGAAAATAGAGAATAGGAATAAGCTAAGATAGAAGCAGATATATAGTGTAGATGGACTGAGGCTGAGAAAAAAAAAAACAAAATGAGTAAAGACATGCAAAATTTTGGCACAAACTACTAAACAATAATTGATGTATTCTCTGCCAACTAAATCAAGATTCTAGGCTTCACTGTTTTATTCTCTTCATCCAAACGGTGTAAATTAAACAACTAAATTACAATTATGCAGAGCAGCTCATTCCTATAATTATTTTGTGTTTCTCCATTTTAAAAACTTTGTTATTTTTAACAGTAATTAGTACTTAACATCTATCTAGAGTCTTCCACTCAATTTCTTATATATATATAAAATATGTATATCTGCCATATGTATAACCCTTATATAGAGAGAGACAGGTCCAGGCAGATATAATGAGGGAAATTTTACCATCAGAGGAGATAATTATATTCTGCCTTAAATCCCTTGAATCCTCAATTAGCTTGAGTAGAGATTAGTTAACTGGAAGTAGGAAATATAAATGTGTACATACTTGCATGTATAATTCTTATCAGAAACTTGTCTCAGCCAGGGACTTCAGTTCATATAAATAATTCATAGTGCTGTAACAGTGGAAGAAAAAAAAAAAAAAAAAAAAGAAAAAAAAGGAAATTTTCAATATTCAGCATTCTAAGAGTTAAAATGAGTTAAAGATGAAACCTGGATTCTTCTTCGAGCTAGATAAAGACAGATGTTAACCTCTCCTGAGTCCTCTTCCAGCCACCTGCCAGTCTCAGTACAAAAACCAACACAAAATGTAACACGCTTTCATATCTACAGGAAGCCTTTACAAAGTTAAAAGCTTTGCATTATCTGTTCTTCATGATTTTTTTTCCCCTCAGTTAGATCAACTCTCTGAACAGATTCCTATTGTGTGTTAGTCTTCTTTTTTTAACATCAATGATTCAGCTTATGATTCTTCCACCATTTCCCCCTTTCCCCACCTAAATAAGAAGAAAAACTTGTTAAAATTAAATAGAAGTGGCTACGAGCTGATACTTGTGTCAATTTGAAGAACAAGGCCAAACTTTCTACAGCTCTCTTTTAAGAATACAAGACCCTTTATTTCTGGAATTCTGAAGGCACTCTGAAAGGATTACACATGTATTCTTTCTTTAGAAATGGAAGATGAAAGTACTGTAGTAAAAAGAATCAATTTTCTGTAGAAGAATAAGTAAATAAATCATTAATTGGGAAAATACTGAAAAATAGCCAAATTCATACCCTCAAAGTTATTTGATATACTTCAAATCTGTATATTTATTTTTAAGTAGACCCTTTCTCATAAATTAAATACCTGTATGCATGGTTGATGAAATTACAAATGCTACCTAAAAATTGTGATTAATGTTTGTCACCTGAATAGAAAACTGATGTCCTTTGAAGTTTGGATATATGCAGACAAATGTAACATTGTGTTTGAGTATCTCTTCATGATTTTTTTCTTTTTTTTTCAGAACAGGCATTATGCCAGTCACAACAGGTGAAGTTATGCTTACACAAAAGTGTCTTTATTCCAGCAACATCACATTACAGACATTTAAAGGAGAAAAGCTTTTCTCTCTCTCTCTCTCTCTTTTTTTTTTTTTTTTTTTTTTTTGGTAGGTTATTATTATACAGTCTTTTAGATAACCTATACCTTACTGTAATATTAAATATGAATTTGAAATAAAAATATTTATAAAGACAACCAAGTCATGTAGTCATAACAGATGTGAAATAAAATATAAAATATAGATCTTTTAAATATGTGTCAATCTAAGTTACATTAATATATTCTATATGAAATCTATGCACCCATAATATCTTTGTATGCTTTTTTTGAGGGTACATAACATGTTTTCTCGAGATGATCTTTAAGAGTGTGAATATGAACAATGGGATCACTCAAGGTGTAAACGAAAGATGGCTTTTCTTTGACAATATTTAATATCAATATGTAACCAATTACAGCAGTTATGGCAGAAGGATGTTGAAAGCAGAAGTATTTGTCAAACATCACTTTGGATTTTTTTTCCCCTTAAAATTTTTGAAAAACAAGATTTTTAAATAAATGATTCTTAATTAGCATACTGACTGAAAAGTAATGGTTACCTTTTATCATTATGCCATATTCACTTGTGTTTTTTAACATTTCCTTAGGATAAATTCCCTAGACATGTACTTTTCTCAATATATACAATTTCCATGTGACTGTTGTAATAAATTTCCTTTATTCATAATAAGAAGAAACACTGAAATATTTCATTAATATGGGCTACAATCATATACCAGAGGAAAAAAATAGAGTTACATGACAAAATCATAGATGCTTCACAGTTACATTTCAAAAAACATTTCAAACTCAATTAAAAAAAAAAAAAAGACCACAAATAATTGAAGTTATATGTGATCTTTCATTAGTTATTACAAAAAGAAGCACCATTCACAGAGTTGCGGCAATTGATTTGTATAACTTAAACTTTTCTTACAAACATTGCCGTGTAAATGTGCCTTTCCAATATCTGGAAAGGAAGCACCTCTGAATCAACTTAGAATCATATATTCAGCTTCAAGTTTTCTAAAATTTGGGTAGATTGATTGTGTCCTAAGGATCCTTAAGTAACTCTACCAGATTTTGAGGAGATTTAGTTCTGTCTGGTTCAGAGAGTTATATTCACAAACTCAGGTCTTTAGATTCTTACATCAAATTCAATTTTTCAATGCTTTTACATGTTTCTGTACGCTTTCAATATAGTATTTATTTTCTCTGCAATTATTTAGAAAAAGTAATTGGATTAATGTCTTGGTGGAAGCTCACTGTGTATCTATTTTAATGTGGCTGTAACAGAATGCAAACAGAAACAGAAGCTTGTTCCATACTTCTGAAACAAGAGACATACACTCTAACATTTAACACTCCTAAGTTCAAATCTAATGTCTGTCTCATTCATAATGAAAATGTTATTCAAAGTAGACTACATCAACAATGATAGAAAATATCCTGTTTGTAACTATCCCTTTCATGTGATTTTACTATTCTTAACATTAAATGCTGAACTGAACTCTGTGGAAAACTAAGTTCTCTGCTCTCTCTTCAAACATGTAGGAGCCATACAGAGATATCAGAGTTTTACCTGCAAACCTGTTGGAATGGGCTATGTCATTGACAAGGCAGCTCTGAACTCTTCACATACAGCAGAGTTGCTCCCCTGCAGCCACCCTGACAACAAAAATCGTATCTACACCAAATAAAGCCTGACTTCCAGCAAATGATTTGATCTCTATCAAATAAATATAGAAGACTAGATCAAAGCTGCAAGGTCACCTAAAATGGCTCTCAAACAGCTACCATAAGACAAAAGTGCTCTGAGAAAAGAAAGATGTCAATAAAATAATATGATATCATAGCACTTTGTTTTATTTTGATAACATTATACTATTAAACTTATCTCAGTATTCTTTTAGATACATAATATTTTTAAATGAATGGAAGGAAAAAATATCACGGTGGAAAATAATGATTCATCAAAACAGTTTTTGTCTCAGACATGGATGAAACATTGTAATGACACTATTTTTTGTTGTTTTCAATTTAAAAATATTTGGGGCAAGTAATTTGGTGCATTTCTTTGTTTTGAAATGATCAGGTACTCCACTGCTTACCAAGTGTGAAAATGAATGTTTTATGTACATTTGAGCACCATAGATAAATTAATGTATATAAAAGCAGATAGGTTCAGATAGATTCAGATAGATACAGTAGTTTATTGCTCTTTTCGAGATTTAAGAACTCAGGGCAAATCTGTCAATATTAATTAGACAGTTTTAGGATAAGAAACAATTTAATGTGTTCACAGTCTGATTTATCATGTTAAATGCATTAGAGACAACTGAAGAAGCTGTAAGTACAGAAGAGTCTAAAAAGTTTTGCACTTAACCTTAATCACTGACATTTTTTTCCATTTCATTTTAAATATTTGTTTCTTGATTCTGCATTTTATTTATTTATTTATCTTAGTTTAGATATTTGATAATGGGGGAAAATAATTTTTGTACAGTTAAAGAGATTTTAGGTACATTTTTTTGGGGGGTTGGGGGTGGGGAAGGGGGGCTACTGCCATTACACTCTGCAATAGGGTTATGAATATATAGTGTTGCCTTTGCAAAGTAGTATGGTATCTTTTCAAACAGATGTAATTGTCAGGAACTCTAATCTGATAAAGTTGGAATTGTAATAACTCAGCCAAAGCCAAATTCAGTTATTCTTTAGGATTTATCTTTACTTTAGTAGGCTTAGTATCAGGCTCGTATGCTGTATATTTACTTATTATGTTCTGTCTTCAGTTTTATCAGGCTGGGTGCTGAAATATCTTCGAAGTCCCAGGAAGCTACAAGGTAGGATTGCACAGCAGCTCAGGAGGATAACTGAGTGACAGTTAGAAAGATACAACCACATCATTCTTGATTTTTATGCATAGTTATTGATTTAAAATTTGTGTACAGGAATGACTGTGCTGAATGCTATTTCAATACACTTTTGGGAAGATACTTTGAATCTATGTACTAGCACCACAAATTATTACAAACTGATGTCCATTCACTGAATCATGGAATCTGTTAAGACCTTCAATATCATCAAGTCCAACCAGCACCTTTGTCTACTCAGTCCTGTCAGTAACACTATGTCCCTTAATGCCATGTCCACACAGATCTTAAATACCTCCAGGGAGTGGGGCTGGGCAGTCTGTTCCAATGTTTGATGACTATCATCTCCACAAATAAATACTTCTTTATATATAGTCTACTTCCCTTGGAACAACTTGAGATCGTTTCTTCATATTCTATTACTTGTCTAATAAGAAATGAAATTGACAATCCCGCTATGCCCAGCAACTCCTCATAAGTCTTGTTTTCTACTCCTTTCACCAGCCTCACTATTCTTCTCAACATTCTCAAGCAACTCAGTATCTTTCTTTCCAAAACTTAACATGCATTTGAGCTATGGTCTCTCAAGTGCCATGTGGAAAAGAACAACTGTCTGTATGAAAATCCTTCCAGTTAAATTGTCACCCTTGCTGCACTGAGACCTGGATGTAGTACTCCACACCGGGTCTCACAAATGCAGAATAGAGGGTGACAATCACCTTTCTTGCCCTGCTGGCCAGCCCTCTTTTGATGCACCTGAGGATAAAATTGGCCTGAAAGTTGAAAGTGCACACTTGTGGCTCATGTAAAGTTCTGTCCATCAGAACATCCAGGAAGGTCTCATCAACAGACTACACTTGATCAAGAAGTCTGTAGTAGATCCTAACCACCAGATATCTTCTGTTGGTCTGGTCTCTGATTTTTTACCCACAAACTCTCAAACATTCATGGCTCATTTCTCACCATCTATCAATTTCTTAATGTAGATAGCAATTCACCCACCCCTTCTTCCTTTCCTACCTCTTCTGAAAAGCTTGTCATCCCGAACTGCAGTGTTCCAATTTTGTGACTCTTTCCACCACTTTTTCTGATACCAATTAGATCATAGTTTAGTAATTGCACTATGGTTTTCAACTCCTCCTGCTTATTTCCCACTCTGTGTGCATTGCTGTAGAGGCACTTCAGCAGGACTATTGCTATGCTGGAGTCATCCCATATTCCTTTGGGATAATTCACAGGGATTTATTTCCCCCCTTCTTTCCTGGCTCATCTTTTTCAATCATCTATACAGCCCATTTCCCCTCTGAATCTGGTGTAATGCTTTGCTAATAACTCCAGGCAGTTTGCTGCCCAGAACATTCTTTCCCCACTGAGACAAATGTGCCCCATTTGGCATCAAAATGCCCAGTCCCTTGAAGCTGCATTCTCCTAGAACCCAAAACCCTGAGTATGGCACCACCCACACAGCCAGTGATTCACCTGATCCATTTGTTTCCTAATTCCTTGGTCATATTTCTAATTCAAAGCACAGAAGAGAATGCTATCTGTGTTCCTGATACCTTCAACATATTCCTGAGAGACTTATGGTCTCTTCATATTTCATAGCCTCCTCATTGTAGCCTCATTTGACCCTATTTAAAATAGAAGAGGTAGTAGTCCTCTAGCTTCACCAGGAACAGTAACTTCTTTGTGATATTGTGAATACAGGCTCCCATCAGTCAGGAGAACACCCTGAAGAGATTGGACAACAAATGGGTGCTTCAGTGTCTCTCAGCAAGGAATCTCCAGTTACTAACACCCGATGGTTCTAACACAGGTTGAAGGTTGAATCAATTTCGTGTGGTTATCCTTTATCAGGACTTAACCATTCCATTCACTCTACTTTTTTCCAGGCCAAAAGTATTGTAAGCATTGAATAGAATTTACCTAGTTGCCACGGAAAGACCCAACTTAAGAAATAGTAAACTAAAAAAATGTAGTTAGGGCACCTGTATTTTTCTAAAGTGCTTTGCTGAAAGACTGTGAAACCCCTTTAAACAAACCTGACAGGTTGAAGTATCTATTTATACAATGAAAACTGGAGCTCTCGTTTTCCTCCACGCGTGAAGGATTATAAATGTACATTTCTCATCCTCATGACAGTCACTTAAAGACTAAACTGGAGGCTGTCAGTTGCATAGAAGAAAGAGTAGTAACACTTTCATTTTCTCTGAAGAACCTGTTGTATTAGCAGATTAATTCAAAATTTAATGGTCCAGAAAAAGAATTAAATATTAAGATAAGAGTTCCATCATTTAAGCAGAGGTTAACAACCTGGATTTCTCATCTCTGTTCTCTGTTTTATTTCCTAAAACACAAAACACTTCCAACAAAGCTATGAGCAAAGAGAAAATAAAAGAAAAACTCTCTTTCAGTTCTCTTTTCTAAAAAATACTGTTGGATTCTCAATATTATCTTCTTACTTGTATAACTTCAATTTATTCACTGCTTAATAGCCCATCTTAAAACAGGAGGACAAAATGTGCTTAAAGTATTTTATAAATTTTTAATTTTGAAGCTCTGACATTTCTGCAAAGATATCACATGTTGATGTGAATTCCCATAGCAAATAAATTCAGCATTGATTTTCTGCGACAGAGACCAGAGCTACCAGGTTATTCACCAAAAATACCAATATTTTTTGAAAGTTTCTCCAAATATCTATTTTCACTCTAGATATAGAAATCCCCAGTGTGGCATAGGATTTAGGTTTCTGCTTCTATTTACTTTGCTAACTACATAAATGTGCTAGTAGGTCCGAGCCTTATTGGCAAGAGTCTTCTTCTCTTTGTGCACCAGTGTGTAGTGATCCTTGCTTTCTAACAGGGGAACCTCAATTTCCTTCCAAGCATACCAGCACAAGCACTGACATCAATGCTCCTTTTTAAGCCTAACATGCAGTATTCCATATACTGCATAAATGTATATAACTGACAGAGAATGTGCTAGAATTGAATAGAGTTGAGTGCTGGATCAAAAAAAGAGATTCATTTTACCACGTGTAAGCCTTCAAAAGTCAGACATAATACATAGGCATAATTCATTCCACTGTTCAAGAAAGTGCTAGAGGGCTTATTGCTCTACTGACCTTGGAAAAAGTCCAGGGTAGATTATGGAGGCTAAAAAGATAAGTTTTAGAGAGTAAATTCATTTCAAAACATCGGATCATACCCGCGAAAGCACTAGTCCTTTTCTCCTATTTCAGCACTGTAAATAAAGTACTCAGACTTATTCCAATTAAGCTTTTAAACCTTTCAAAGCCAAGTCCAGAGCAGAAAACTTCTGAATATATTAATTAAAATTCTAATACACAACTTGAATTTACAGATAGATTTATTTATTTTTTCTGTTTTACTCAGTCAGCTGATAATTATAGAATCAGAATGGCCTCTGGCTTTTTTTGTGAACTGCTCACTCTTGCTTTACTTCAAACATTTCTTTTTCTATTTTCTCAACAACAGCATGGAGAATAATCTGTTTGCCACTGCAGCATCCTTTGATCTATTTGAAGGTTATTAATACAGTTTCTCTTAAACAAGCCCAACAGATGTGGTTTAACCTTGGTAGATGGCTAAGCACCACACAAAGTAAAATAAGGAATTCATTCACTATTTCTTATTGGCAGAAAGAGGTTCAGACACTTCCAGGAAAGCAGGGCTCATAGAATCACAGAATTGTAGAATCATAGGATCATAGAATGGCTTGGATTGGAAGGGATCTCCAATGTCATACAGTTCTATGGGCAGGGTCGCCACCCACTAGATCAGGCTGCCCAGAACTCCAACCAACCTGGCATTGAACACTTTCAGGGTTGGGGCATCTGCAGTTCTCTGGCCAACCTGTTCCAGTGCCTCATCACCCTCTGTGCAAAGAAGTCCTCTTAATATGTAATATAAATCTCCCCTCTTTCTGTTTAAAGCAATTAATTCTAATCCTATCACTTTTAAACCACGTAAAATGTGGTCTTCCTCCTGTCTAATAGCTCTCTTTAAATACTGGATAATTACAATTAGGTCTTCCTGGAAGTTTCTCTTCTCCAGACAGAACAATCACAGCTCCCCCAGTCTTTCTTGGTAGGAAAGGGGCTCCAGCTGGCTGATAATCTTCATAGTCCTCCTGTGGACCCAAATCAACAGCTCCATGTCTTTCTTGTGATGGGGACACTTGTGCAGTGTTTTCTTAGGAAGACAAATGCCATCATTCTGAATGTCTTACCCTTCCTAGTTCTTTCCCCTTAGCTTTTATCGGCGAGCATGATGACATATGATATAAAATAGTGTCCATTTGTGTCAGCTGTTCTCATTCGATTCCTTCCCAGATTCTTGTGAAACCCCAGAAGTGTTCCCTCTCTCTGATCGTCTTCATGGCCCTTCCCTGGACCCACTCTAGCAGCTCTGCTTATTTCTTATACTGCAGGTTCCAGAGCTGAACATAGTACTCCAAACTTTGTAATTAATGACTCAAGATCATGATTAATAGCTACAGATTATGAATGATGATGTTGAACAGGATAGGGTACTCTACTGACTTATCAGGTATAACACTAGTTACTGGCCTCCAACTAGACTTTGTTCCACTGACCACCACACAATGGGCTCAGTCAGTTATCAGTCCACCTCACTGTTACTTATAAATCTCTTATACCAACATCTTGTCTATTAATCTTATGGGAGATAGTGTCAAATGCCTTCCTGATATTTAAATAGGCAATATCCAATTATATTCCCTAAACTTCCAGGTCAGTCATTTCATCACATCAATTTGTCAGATTTGACAAGCATGACCACTCCTGATGAATTTCTTATTCTTCAAGTCCCTGGAAGGCTTATCTGCTTCATCACCTTTCCAGAGAACCATACTGACCAGCCTGTAATTCCCTGGGTCCTCCATGGCGCTCTTCTTGATGGCAGTGATCCCTGAACCCCAATAAGATAAACAAAACAAAACAAAACAAAAACAAATGAACAAGAAAACAACAAGAGAAAACATAGGATTTCTAGGTATAGCTGATATAAGGGAATGTTTCTCTATTTAATAGTATCAGAGTGAGTGATCAAATGCTACAGCTTTCCTTCAGTGTTTTCTGTTAATTCATGCTCAGACAACTCTTGGTACATTCGAGACTAAAGAAGGCTGCTAGTTGATGAAGCTGAGGAAATAGAACATTTCTTGAGCTTTGCTGAGCAGAGAAGAATTTTTGTCAAATTATTCTATTCTTAATAATAGATTTAGCTAGTGCCAGTAGAACTTATTTACATTTATTATCTACATGTATTATTTAATATCTCTATTGTCCTTTAATCTAAACCACATAGAAAGATAGAATACACACACACACACACACATTTTTCTGATTAATTCTTTTATAAAAACAAGATAATTTTTTTCTGTAAGGGACAGATTTTGCATCTTATAAAGTCTGAAAGACTATTCTTGGAATTTTGATAGGTATAAAGGAAACAAGAAAAGAATTTAAGGACAAAAAAATCTATAGATTAAATAGTGTTATACAACATTGTAAAAAACTCAAATTGCTTTCCAAAGTTACATATGTCCCACCTACTGAAACACAAATAATGTTATGATGTGTAGAGTGAAGGTCCTTGTATCATGCCCTGCAGCCCACCTTCAGCCACTGAAACATTAATAACTTCACAATAGTTTCATAGATTCATAGATTCATATATACATTTGGTTGGAAAGGACGTACAAGCTCATCTAGTCCAACCATCCTCCCACCACCATCCCTACCCACCAAGCTACTAAATCAAATCCCCCTAAGTTGGTTCACAGCCCCTAGTCTTTCACTCAGAGGAGAATGTCACATAATTTACTAGAAATAAACTATACCTCATGTCTGATTTACCATGATTTGCCCACAGATCAGTCACAACTTTGTGACATCCAAATATCAGTATCTATAAAATCCTGGAGATAGATACGCATCTACCTTCCTCGCAAAATGGAAGCCAGCTTGGGATGGATGTATCAAGATGTTGAAAGCTTGAATATAATGTTCTTGTTTAGATTTCATTGTCCTTACAATAAAAGCCATGCTGGTTAAGACAATACTTGAATTAAAAATAATACATGAAGCCAATCTTAATATTTTAGTTTCTATCAGATAACAGTTACGAAGTAATATATGCTATATTAAATCCAGGAGTATATTGTATTAATTTGCTCTGAAAAAATAGCAAAATATTGCATTCCGTACTTCAAAACTTTGATTCAGCACAACACGCATCACATTTAGAAGGAAATACAAGCCCCAGTAACATAAAAAGACAGTCTTTCATAATGCTTTATGTTTGAGAAAGGAATGTTGTAAACATCACAGTCCTGATTCTTTGTTTTCTAGGTCATTGTGCAGTCATGTGAATTTAATTAAAACTATTTGTTTAATATTAAATAGTACTCTGTATACACACACAAAAATAATGATGCTTGATTAAAAACTGTTTAGAATTAAGGCAAAGAAACACTCAGATTCTGATAAACAATTTACTTTCATCTATTTACACTAAAATAATGAGAGTTAAATGTAAACTTACAGAAATATTTATATTCAGTGTTTCACATTTATAGTTTAGAAACATAATAAATGGAAATGGTTTGAGGAACTGGTATATATCAGGAAGTTGGTATAAGAAGGTAAATTTACAGTGATAAGTATAGAATGAGAAGTCTAGTAATACTGGTTAATTAGTAAGAAACAAACATTTTGCAATGAAGTCGAGAAGTTTAATTTATGCATATTTTTAAGGCCAGTACTTTGTCATAACTATTTATTTAATTATAAATAACAATAAAATCAGTAGGAACAATTAATTTGAAAATCAGTGACATGATGATGACTAATTAAAGCCAAGAAAATGATTACATAGAGGAAACAAAAAATTCAGGTGGGCATAAAACCATAAAAACCTTTTAACCACTCAGAAATATGCTTTCAGTCCTTCTCCAAATCCTAAAAATATTAGTTTTATAGTAGTAAAATTCCTTTTTTTCAGAAAAGAATTTCTATAAATGAGACCTTGAGGGACTACAACTGAATTCCCTTTTTAAAAGACCTGTAGCCTCAGACAAGTCCTAAAACGTCTCTGGGAGGGTTTCCTCACACACTGTTTTAGGAATCTTAGACAAAAGTTTCTATGTAATCTATTCACCTAACATAAATAATGGAGAAAAAATGTTTTTGTAAAGAACAGATATCTGATTTATTTAAAATTTCTACATTGTGAAGAAAGACAATGGGCTCTATTGACCAAATAAAGAACCTGAGCAGATAAAGAGCGTGGGATGAATCACATTTTACATCTGACATCTTTTTGCCAATTGTCAAATGAAGGGCATAGCCCTGCCTTTCCCCTCAGAAAAATGATGAGGTTTAAAGTCGAAACACTGTGAGTTGAACAGAGATTATAGATTCATCCCAGATTAACAGCTGGATCTAGAGGTTAATCTCAATCCAATTGTTAAAAAGTAGACCTTGTATACCAAACTATCCATGAATTACTCATCACAGGAAGACTCAGATTAAGAACCATTTATCATAATTGCTTACAAAAAGAGATGCACTGCTTTCTCACTTCAGTAAGCTGTTGATGATCCTTCCAGGTACAGAAAAATTAGACCACATTTTTTGTTTAAGTGATATATGGAGGCGAACTATTGTTTATCCCTCCTATTAAATTTGGACTACAGTATGGACAGAAATGTCAAATTTATTGGGCAATGAACAAAAAGGAACCTGAAACTGAGTAAGAAAAACAAGCGTATTGTGAAAAACTACCTTTGTTATTTTTCCATTCCTGATGGAATTGTGCAAGTAACACAGAGTTTCCAGTACAAAATGCCTGAGTAATCTCCATAGTATTCAAGGGTAGAAGATAATTTTCTAAACAGCTTTATAACAATTCATGTATCTATACAAATGAAATGACTGTTGTTGCTTTCAAATGTCCTTGAACTACTGATCAACATTTACATATTGTTCTGTAGCCACTGAAAGATGGTTTTATATTAAAGGCATCTGGATCTTTTCATTTTCCATTTATTTATAGTATGGCCTCCTTGCTATGGAACATCCTAAAGTGCCACAGAGAGATTTTTTTTCTTTGCCTTTTTCTCTTTTAGTCAAATTTTGTTATTCTGACTGTAGTGTGGTCCTTGTATCCAAAGAAATACTGGAAATATAATATTGTCCAAATACATCATCTGCCAAAGACATCTCTTTCCATTCAGTTTCAAGAGGGTGTATTAGAACAGTTTGTGTCTGTTTCTTAAGGGATATGCAAAACGCACAAATGAACTCCTTGATTCTCAAATGTTTTCTAGATGTGAGGTAGACAAAACAGTATTTTATGAAAATATGTAGAATTTGGCCTTGCTCACCAAACTAAACACAGAATTTATATATCAGACATTCTTCTATAAAAAAGAAAAATGAGGTCAGATATGATTTTACTTTTCCCTCCAGACATAGTGATAATAATTAGACAGGATTAAGACTATTCATTTTCTCTGTGATTCTAATGTTCCAAAATTCATGCTTCTGACAATGCATAAGTAACAACAAAGTTTTATATATACATTATTGGAAAGGTGATGAAAATAAAAACTGGAAGTGTCATTAGAAAATCTGGGGCTATATTAACAGATTTATTATTATTATTCATACCTTTTTATCATTTTGAAAGGAATATGCAATGCAAAAAAATATGAATTATTTAACTTAGAGCTGCTATTGAAATTCTTCACATCTGAAATTAGAAATTTGTGTATCTCATTTTTTTTAACTGACATCAAAATGCAAGGTTCGTATTCATCATAGAAAATGTGTTCTTCCTTTGTTCATTTAATGTATTTTTGCCAAAAGATTTCAAGGATTAATTTATTTTCTTTTCTGAGAACTCAGAGCAGATTAGACTCCATGTTTGTACTTGTCTCCATATTTGTACTAGGAGACAAAGTTTAACACTGGATCACTCCTTATGAATTGTAATGTTGATAGAATTAGCAGTAAATTAAGCCACACTGCTGAATACCAAAAGATTCTTAATATGATTCTGAGAAATAAGCTACTGTTATCTTACATTGAAATGTATCTGCTCTGTGAATCAGCAACAGTATTTAAAGGAAAGGTGATTAACATATGTTATGTTATGTTATGTTATGTTATGTTATGTTATGTTATGTTATGTTATGTTATGTTATGTTATGTTATGTTATGTTATGTTATGTTATAATTAGGAAGCTAATTATACTAGATTCATCCAATTTATCTGGTACATCTCGAATCACATAAATGTAGACATTCACTCTTTGTTGGAAAACTGGTGACAATATTTAGGGACATTTTGAGGATCTTACTGAGATAGACAGAAGGGAATAAAAAAATCACAGGTATCAAGCAGTAGGCTGATGACAGCAAGAAAGTATAACTTGATCCAATTACAACAGCATATGTGCTTAAGAGTTATGGAATAAATTGTGAGATACAGGAGAAGAACATTTTGAAATTGCACAAGACTTACTAGGGAACCAAAAGTAGGGAAAGCGAGGAATGTAGATGATTCAGGGGAAAACTAGGAAATGGAGGGATAAGGAGGTAAAAAAGTTTAGATGTATAAACAGTTGGCTGTTTAGTACACTTGCTTGTCCACTCATCTTACTAAACCCCATGTCTAACTCCTTTCTGAGGGAAAAGATCTGAGAGACACATAATTGTCTAAATTTTTAAGACAACTTTATTACATAAATTCTCACTAAAATGTATGTTTGTTTTTGGACTTTAAGTGCCATTTCACCTTTATCTAACCAAGGAGATTTGCGAATCTGACCACTCCTCCTTGCCTTCATAGCCAGGATGTGACAGCATACATATGTAGGTAACTCCAAAAGCAACAACTCCTACTTATTTCCATGGAGATACAGCAGGTACAAAGAGCACAATAATACTGTTTGATAGACCAAGTTCTCAGCTACAAACACTATTTTTCAGTAGTCACCATTAGCCAATTTGCACAGATGAGCTGATCAAGATACTCTTTCATCTTGCTGCATGACAGTCATTCATGGTTGTCCAGAATGTGGCTTGTCTTTCATGTTGTTGTAGACACTGCTGAAACACAGGACCCACTACCTCACTGTGCTAACATCCACTGTTTGGTCTCCATAAACATTCAGTGTGTCAAGAGGTGCAATTTTTTTTCTGCATTGAAGAATTCAATTACACACCTTCTCTTGACTAAGGTGATCTAGATGGGCTTGAACAGTGGGCTCAGGAGAATCTCATGAGGTTCAATAAATCCAAGTCCAAGGTCTTGCAACCTTGGGTCAAGGCAACATCTACTACCAATACAAGCTGAAGGATGAAAGAATTGAGCGCAGCCCTGATGAAAAGGACCAGGAGGTACAATTGGATGAGAAACTGGATGTGAGCCAGCAGTGCTCCTGTGTAGAAGGCCAACTGTCTTCTGGGGTACATCAAAAGAAGCATGGCCAGCAGATTGAGGGAGGTGATCCTGCACCTTTACTCTGTGCTGGTGAGACCTTCACCTGGAGAACTGTGTTCAGACATGGAGTCCTCAGTACAGGACAGACAAAGACTTGCTGGAGTGCATCCAGAAGGCCACAAAAATGATCCAAGGAATCTAACACCTCTCCTGGTCAGGCTGAAAGAGTTGGGGCTCTTTAGCCGGGAGAAGAGAAGGTTGTGATGTGATCTGATAGTGGCATTTCAGTAACTAAAAGGGATCTTCATGAAAGAAGTGAACAGATGTTAGCAGGATCTGTGGTGATAGAACAAGAGGAAATGTTTTCATCCTCAAAGAGGGTAGATTTAGGTTACATATAATGAAAAAAGTATTTCACAATGAGGATGGTGAGGCAGAGGAACAACTTGCCCAGAGATGTAGTGGATGCTCAATTGCTGAAAATTTTCTAGGCCAGACTGGACCAAGTTCTCATCAATGTGACTGACCTGTGATGACCCGGTTCATTGCAGGGGAGTTGGACTAGAAGGCCTTTAAAGGTTCCTTCCAACCCTAAGGATTCTATGATTCTGTGATTCTATGATGTGCACTACCATGTCGAATGCCATTTTGTCAGTCTGCTCCATTGCTGCCATCTGTTGCACAGTAACAACATTTAATGGAATATGGGGAGGAAGGATCAATTTCTACTGCCGTAGCACTAACATCTGCCTCTGACATCCTGGGCTAACATAATAAAATGTGAAACATTTCTCTTCTAGCAACTCTCACTTACAGACCTTTGGCAGAATTGAGCAATGACAAAAACTGAATGAGATTATTAGTGCTGTTTGCGTGAATGATGAGTGTGTCTGTGACGGCTATATGTATATATATATATATAGGTATATGTATATGCATATGTATATGTATATGCATATGCATACAGACGTCTCCTTCATGTGTGTGAAGGAGAACAGATTAGGAGACTTTGTTAAAGAGGATGTTGTATAAAAAGGCAGCAAAAATTAAATAGTATATGTATGTGTATGTGTATATGTATGTGTATGTATGTACACAAGTTCTTGTGAATATGGTTTACACGCATATACACAAGTAAAAATTTATTTTAATCTACTGTTCACTCATTTCAAAGGGAAATTTAATTATGATAGCATGAGCTTTGATGGAGACAGCCTTGTACAACCATTTGATATATTAAACTGTTCCTATACTAAGGAGGTAATATTCTGTTCAATCTTATCTTCTTAGCAGTATTGCTGTTCCACAATCATTAAAAAGAAATCATGGTGTGTAACAATACACAGAGAACATCTGCCAAAAAAAAGATGCATTTTAAATGGTTTTGTGAATACATGTCCTGCGGTTAGATATTACTGCAGATTTCTGTTTGAATGAAACCTGAGGTGACAGTTGAGGGAGCAAACTAATTTAATAACAGTTGATGAATTAAGAAAATGTATTACTTTCTAAAATCACTTAGGAAGTCTCCTCTCAATCCCCTTGGTTGCCTGGCTGATTCTTGTGGACAGCATGTCAAAAAGATTTGGAAATACACAGTCTGTACAAACCACTGTGTCTGGTTTAGTCTCTTTTTCACTCTCCAATGAGACCTTCATCAAAGCTTTGTATTTCCGTTCCAATAAATACAATCCATTTATGAGTTTCCCTTTTGGGGGAAAATAAAGCTGATTACTGCAACATTTCTTCTAAACTGAATACACAACATTTAATATCCATAATTCTTAAATCTACTTCCATTATATATATATATAATACTGAAGTACAACAGAAAACCAAAGCACTGACAACAATTCAATTTTCCAGGAAAAATATGGAATTGCAAACATTTAATAATCTAATCCAAGAACCAGAAACATTATCAACCCAATGTCAGCAAAATGAGTATGGAAGAACAGTCTGAATTTAATGGTTATAACTTCTAAATTGTTCTCATATCAGTCATGGAATAGATGTGACTGCAAAACAAACAAACAAACAAACAAACAAACAGAACTTGCATATCCAAAAGATAAATTTTACTACCTGTAAAAGACTTCAAGCAAAGTAATTACACTTACCTTTTCTATATATCTTGATCTTTTTAGAGTTATCCATGACATTTCTATTAGTTTCAATTAATTTTTCATAAAGCACTAATTAAAATGATACTTGATCTGACGTGAAATCTGAAAGAATCTAAAAGAAATACTCTGAGTAGTGGTAGACAAAGGGAATATATATGTATGTATATATATACATATTATATATTTATACATAAAGAACTTCTGGAATAGATGATTTTAAATTAAGGAAGAGAGTAAATATGGCATAGACAAACACGTTTCAGTGTAGCACAAGTTTTAGTGTTTACTTCTTATTTGTCAAGGAAGACACCTGAGGTTTAAAAAAGATAACCAGCACATGATTGACAGTATAGTTTAACAAGTGGTTGTAAAAATAGTATGAAACGGAGTGTGATATGCTTGCTAATTAATTTCTGTATTACTTTTGGAAATGATTCAAAGAGTTCACACTGTTCAGAGCTGTTGATAAAGTCTTCACCTATGAGAAGGATATGAACTACATTTGTAATAGTAGAAGTAATAGGAAGTAATAATGTACTATACATATACAGCATGTGAAGTATGTTACTGAATTTTCCAGTACTGTTTTTAGAATTCAAATTATATTCTATGTATGCATTTAGTCATGATAACTACAAGAAAAAGAAAAAAGGACCTTTCTTAAAATACAGCAATGATTAGGGTAGTTTGCTGTGTATATAAATAAATAAATCTTGTTGTTGATTCTAGAGTTTAAGTCAAGACCCTTCTCAAAGGGTTCATTGTCTCCTAGATGGACTTGATACTCATTTTTCCTACTTGCTTTAAAAATCTCCCATAACAGAGACTTAACAATCAGTCAGACAGTGAATCTAAGTATTAAAAGTTATCTTTATTATGAAATTCTATGGGGATTTATTAGTTACACCTAAGCTAATTTTCCCCAATTAGAACTTAATGCCAATATTATTTACCAAAGTAATCTTTCCTCTTTACAGAAGACTTTAATGGTTCAAAGAAACTACCACTATATTTTTACACAGATCTATATTCTTCATTAGGATAAACAGTTCCATCCCAATCAGTCTTTTTGTAGAAAGTACATTTTCTAAACACTGAATATTCATTTTCATTCCTTCTGTTTTTCTCTAGCTGTTCCATATCTTCCTCAAATTATGGTGAAAAAACCTGAAAATAATAATTCAGCTGAAGGCATGCTGGATTGGAACAAACAAAAATATTATTATTTCTTGCACATCTGTTTTCCTTTAAAAAGTAGAGTATTTAATTACAGTCACTTCATGAACTACTATGAAATATTAATTACTGTCTACTAATTTTGTTCTGTCAGTTGTTAAGTATCTTACTGCTCTGCCTCAACTAAAATAAAATAATTAAATAACATTCATCTAAGGAATTTAAGGATTTTTAAAATGTATATGTAATTAATATGCATTAATACATTCTTTTGTGTGCATGTATTCATATCTATGTATACTAGACTTTTATTTTTGTCCACAGTCTTTTCTTTCTTTCAGATATCTAATGATTTTTTTCTGTAAGTAAATAAACAGAAAAAGCTTTGATCTTTTTACACAGTAAATTTCATCAAACTTAAGGATATGTTTTAATACTGTACAGCTGTTTGTTGTTGGTTTTTTTTAAACTTTTTTTTAACCTTTTCTTTAACCTTCAACTTTCTTGTAAACCATGACACAAATGAAAAAAAAAAGCATATGCTCCATTTCTGAAGGATACAGATTCTCTCATGGAGTATGAACCTAATTCTCATTTTCATGTCAACAAAGAATCAGTCACATGAACTAACCAAAGTAAAGATGATGTTTGAAAATTGCTGAATTTTGACTGAATTAAGAAATCTCATCCTAGAGTTGAGCACTTTACTTTTCAGTCTATAAATGCATATTTGTGTAATATAATGAGCTTAAGACTACTGAAGACCATGAAACTACAGTTTATTCACTGATACTGTTGAACTGTTCCTGCGCTGAGAGAGTAGGTTAAATTCTTGTTCTTCGAACTGTAAATTAAATCTTTATAATGGGCTATTTTCCATTAGCCTGCGAAAACATCATTTGCCTGTGAGATCTTACAGTAAGCTACCAAGGTTGAGTCTAAAGAAGCTTTTCTATTTGATGAAAGCCTTAAGAAAATCTCTCATATCATTTTGGTCAACTTTATCAAGGGCCTTGGAAAATAATGAAGAACCAAATGTAAATCTGTTGCTCCTTTGTTTACCCTGTTCAGCTCTGCAAGACAAGAGGAATAACCACCAAAGGCAAACATTATTTTTTTTCTTTTCACATAGACATAATCACTACATGTAGGTGAGGGAAAATGAAGAGCTAATCACTATAATTTCAGTGACTTCTATTCCATTTATAAAAAAATCAGTTTTTCAGAAATGCAGTCTTATTCATTAGATGAATATTCACTCTCAGCAATGTCAGTAAAATATCAATAATAAAAAAACACTGTATAAATTAATTTGCTATGTACTTAAACTCCCAATGACTATGCTTCATAAACAGTAAGTCCTTAATAGCTCCTGGTCAAATATTATGCCCTGCTCCTGTACTTGCTCAAGCTGCATCTCCTTTGGTTCTTCTGAATTAGTACACTGTATTATAGATAACAGAAAATACTGCAGTGATATCCAGCAGCTTATACCAAGTATGCAATGCCCAGAGGTTTCTGGGCATTTTGCAGATATTTAAGGGAATAGGGTGGTGCCACTAAGAATAATGGGACTTACTGTGAGATACCTGGGAAGAGTATTTTGTTATTGCATAAAATCTGCTTGAGTTTTTTAGGGGAGTAACAAGGAAAAGGAGGAATCAAAGAAGTATGCACCTGATAGACCTGCACGGTCTATCCTGTCTTCTTTTAAAAACCCATCTATCATCTATCTATCTATCTATCTATCTATCTATCTATCTATCTATCTATCTATCTATCTAATACAAACATTTTTACATATATCTGTATATCTATATATATATTTCTTTTTTTTTTTTTCCTGGGTGAAATGAATCTCTCTTCTGTCTCTCTGTTTGTTTAGGAATCTGAGTGATAGTAGCTGCAGCTGGACAATGGGTCTCATCATCTTTTTCATCTGTGGTACCAGCAGCTATAAAGTATATAATTGTTGAATATTGTGCAGGTGCATACATCAATGTATGATCACAAATGAATTTTAAATCAAACTAAGTAGGATTGGTAATGTGGGACACCAGTAGCAAAGTGATCATAAGTCTATTTTGGATACTGGAGAGAACAAAAGGTCTGTGAATCGGCTCCTAAAGGGATGAGAAAGTCTAAGTCAAGTATTGCAAGGCTTGGAAGTTGACTGAGAGACCCAGCTGCATGTGTTGTCTGTCTGTGAGGCAACTATAGCCAAGAGGATTCAACTGATGAGTAGACTGTATATCTGAGGATAATTGCTGGGGTGGAGAGATTGAAGGGGCGGAGAGAGTGTCTGTGTGTGTTCATGGGGATAAATCTGAACAGTAGAAGATAGGGCAGGGCTCTGGAATTTGAATTCTCACACACACTCTGGCTGCCAGCTTCTGAGCAGACTGAAGTTACTGGAGGAGTAGTGGGTAGATTGGGTGTCTAAAATCAGTAACTGAGAGAGTTATTGTTTGCCTATGGGAATTAGGCTGATAAGTCTGTAAGTGAAATCTGCTTCTACTAGCAACTGGTTGCAGGGCTGTGTGCCTCAGGCAACAACTGCAGAGACTGAATGCCCAGGTACAGTATTCACAATGTGTATGTATGTACTTATTTTCCACTAGCATAGCTTCTTTGTAGTGAGATACAGAGAGGAACAAGAAGAACATTAGCATCATTTGTGCTTAGGTGAGCACTGTCTTTTTTCTATGCTTATGTGTGTCTGGCCATGTGTATGTAGAAAATCAGGTTGGTCAAGTAGCACCCGCCTTTCATGAACCTATGTTGTCTAGGTATGATCCCCTGGTTGTCCTGCACCTGCTGGGTTGAGCACCCAGAGGATAACTGGTATACTAAAAACAGAGGTGAAGAAGGTATTAAGAATTTCACCCTTTTCATTATCCTTGCCAGTAACATTTCCCACCTCTTTCAGTGAAAGATGGAAATTCTCCTTGGCCATCCCCTTTGTCCAGGTTTCAGTTGAGAAAGAGTTGACCTTCTTAGTGTCTGGTGTGATGCTATATTTTGGCAATTGCAGAAAAACACTGTTGATAATACACTAGTGCTAGGCAGCACTGTACTTTGCTGGCCAGATTAAGTTCTTGTTTAACTTTTGTCTTTCTTAGTTTCCCTCTGCATAACCTTGCAACAACCTTTTGCTCCTCTTGAGTTGCCTGTCCCTTCTTCCAAAGGTGGTAAACTTTTTTTACGTAGGTCTTAGCAAAAGCACCTTGTTCTGTCAGCTGGTCTTCTTCCCTGCCATTTCAACTTTCGCACACAGGGACAACCTATTCCTGCAATTTAAAGATTTCCTTCTTGAGGAACATTCACAGGTTTTACATAGCAGTCAGAACACAGAAAGTAACAAGCACATTCAGCAGGGTCAATCAAGGAATCACATAAAAACTAGCAAGAAAAGGGTTAAGAGTCCTAGTAAATGGGGACTCCTCACTGAGGGTCACAGAGGCCCCAGTTTGCAGCTTATATGATCTCTCCAGTTGGGTTAGCTGTCTGCCAGGGGCAGGTGTGAGAGATACCGCGAAGATGCTACTATCTCTGATAAAACAGGAAGACTACTATCTACTTGTTCTCTTCCAAGTTGGGTCTCAAGAGGCTGAAATAAGGAAACTGCAGGACGTTAAGAGAGACTTTCTATTCCTTGGAAAGACATTGAAGGAATCAGGAGCACAAGTAGTGTTCTTCTCTGTCTTTCCAGTTGGCAGCTGGGACCCAGAAAGAACAGGTGAGACAAATGACTGGCTGTATGGATGGTGTCATGATCAAGGCTTTGAGTTCTATGATCTTGGACAGGCCTTTGAGAAGTATGTGGACATCAGATGGAACTGAACATGTGGGATAAAACTGTTCTGGGAAGAAAGCTGACTAGATTGATTACCAGGGCTTTAAACTAGATGTGACAGAGAAGGTTCTGGGAATACTGTAACTTTAGGAAACAGCAGGGAAAAAGCTTTTCAATGTCCCAAAGTGTAGCATGAGAAAACCTCAGAGAAGGTAACATTGCCAATAGCCCAGCTGAAGTGACTCTGCATCAGTGCATGCAGTCTAAGTAACAAGCAGAAGAAGAGCTGGAAACCACGACACAATTAGTAAAGCAAAACCTAATGGGAATCACAGACACATGGTGGGATGATTCACATTACTAAAGTATGAATACCAAGGGCTACAATTTTTTCAGAAGAGACAGGCAGGGAAAGAGGAGTGGGAGAGTTGCCATCTATACTGAGAAATGGATAGAGTGTAAAGAGCTGTCTCTCCGAGGTTGAGAGTGACAATCAGGTTGAGAGCCTGTGGGTGAACATCAGGGACCAGATCAATAAAGCACATCTGATGATCAGGGTCTATTGCAAGCCTCCTGACCAGAGGGAGTCTGTGGTTGAGATCCTCTTGATTCAACTGCAGTAACTGTAGCACTCACAGATGCTCATCTTGATGGGGGATTTCAGCCACCAGGACATCTTCAGGGAAGGCAATGTGGCAGGCTGCAAGAAACCCCATAGACTCCTGAAGGGTGTTGATGATAACATCCTGGTCCAGGTATTAGACAAATCAAACAGAGGAGAAGCATTTATGGATCTGGTGCTCACCAATGCAGACAAATTCATTAACAAGATTAAGACTGGATGCACCCCGGGCTGCAGTGACCATACCCAGGCAGTTTGTGACCTTGAGGAGGATGAGAATGGCAAAAAAAATGAAGTCAGGATCCGGAACCTCTGTAGAGTAAATGACACCAAGCTGAGAGCTGAGCTGTGAAGCTGACACAGTAGAAGGAAAAGATGCCATTCAAAGGGACTTTGACAAACTTGAAAGATGGGCCCATGAAAAACTAATGAGATTCAACAAAGTGCAAGGTATTGCACATCTGTCAGTATAATCCCAGATATGTATACAGACTGGGATAACTCCTTGAGAACAGCCTTTCTGAGAAGGACTTAATGGATCCTGGTAGATGAAGAACTTAACATGAAAGAGCAGTGTGCTCTTGCAGACCAGAAGGCCAACAGTATCCCAGGCTGCATTGAGAGGTGCATGACCAGCAAGGAAGGTGATTGTATCTCTACCCTTGCGAGGCCTCATCTGGAGTATTGTGCTCAGGCCTGAGGTTCCCCACAAAGGAAAGATATGGAGCTTTTGGAGAGGGTCCAATGGAGGGCCACAGAGATGATGAGAGGGTTAGAGCACCTCTCCTACAAAGACAGGCTGAGGGAGCTTGGCTTGTTTAGTCTGGAGAAGAGATGGCTCCTGCGAGACCTCATTACAGCCAGACAATATTTAAAGGGGGATTACAAACAGGAGGGAAATCAGCTTTTTATGTTGGTAGATATAAGCAAAATGTGGGGAGATTTAGATTACATTAGGAGGAAACTTTTCACTGAGAGTGGTGAAGTGCTGGAACAGTTTGCCCAGAAACGCTGTGGATGCCCTGTCCTGATCTTCAAGGCCAGGCTGCATGGGGCCCTGGGCAAACTGATCTAGAACCTGATCTAGCAATGTGCAACCATTCTTGTTATGTCATAGAGGTTGGAATTAGACAACCTTTGATGTCCCTTCCAACCCAAGCCACTCCATGATTCTATGATTCTTCCTGGACCCCTCTGCCAAGAGATTCTCCCAGTCAGTGTTCTAAACAGTTCAAACTCTGCCTTCTGAAGGTCCAAGGTAGCAGTTTTGCTCACATCCCTCCTGACTAGAATAGAGAACTCTTATCATTTTGTGGTCACTATGCCTATGACAGCTTCCAACTATGTTTCCCATCAGTGTTTCTCTGTAAACCGCAGGCGTAGCAGCAGACTTCCCTTGGTAGGCTCTCTTACAGGTTGTTCAAGGAAGTGGTCTTCCTCACATTCCAGGAATCTCCTGGACTTATTTATCTCTGCTATACTGTATTTCCAGCAAATGTGTTGAGTGTATGCATTCTTGTCAGGTATATGTGCACAGACTACTGGAGTCAGGGAAGAGGGAGTCTTACCTGTGTCTGGATACTAGATTCATCAGCTCCTAATGACATAACTGTCTGTAATAGTTTTACGTACTGTTGGGATTGCATCTTCAGTAATACATACAACATGGAATGACAACTGCAAAATAAACATTTGATAACTGTACTACATCAAAAATGCTTCCTTTACAAAAACAATCAAAATCCATCAACAAATAATGGAATTCCTTATTGAACTTCCCTAATTTGAAGTTTGACATGTTGGTGGGCCAGAAAATTGTGTATTACAGCACATATAACTGACAAAAATATCTAATGGTAGCCGGAGTATAAATGCTCATCCCTCATTACACAGGAGAAAAATAAGTAAATAGAAAGAGATACACACATACATCCCCGGCTGGTATATGACAACAGAGCATCTCTTCAGTATTTCCTCATCTCTGAGGATATGTTCAGGTAGCTGATTTATCATCTATCATATCTTTGAAATATCTGCTTCTCTGTCCGTTTTTACATGCATTCAAATAACTTTTTAATTGTACTTCTGACATTATCGTGGTGAGATATATTTCTAATGTAATGCGAGGCTGTTTTTTTGTTGTTGTTTTTTTTGTTCATTTGTTTTTTCAGGTGCATTATGGACAAAAACCAAAATCACTACATTTATACAAAAAACTACATAAATCACTGAATTGTCATTATACTTATCAATCCTTTATATTAAGGAAAATTACATAGCTATTATTACTCAGAACTTTTAAAAAGAAACACAAACACAAAATACAACTAAAGAAATAATAGAATCATAGAAAGGTTTGACTTGGATGGACCTTAAAAATCACCTAGTTCCAATTTCCCTGCTTTGGGCAGGTTGTGTCCCACCAGGTCAGGTTGCCCAAAGCCCTATCGAACCTGACCTTGAACACCTCCAGGGATGGGACATCCACAGGTTCTCTGGTCAACCTGTTCCAGTGCCTCACAACTCTCTGAATAAAGAATTTTCTCCTAATATCTAATCTAAATATTCCTTCTTCTAGTTTAAATCCATTCCTCCCTTATCACTACCAGACCACACAGAAAGGTCATCTCCTTCCTGTTTATAAAATCCCTTAAGTACTGGACGGACAACCTCTTTATAAATATGCTAGCTTTACAATTTCCTAATTAAAAATAGACAGTTCTCAAAAGTTACTTTATTTCTTGTAGCCATAACACTTTCTCGAAACTAGTCAGAATCTAACTGCAGTGAAACATCTTGATCCATGACTAAAAGCTGTTTGAGACTGTGGGAATCCAGGCCTAGCTCTTCCACTTATAAACATGTTGTATACATATGTTGTAAACATTAAATACACATTGCAATTCATCTGCTTCATGTCTTTGTTTCATGTCAAAGAAACCATCTGATACTAATACAAGAGCAGCTAGTGCAGAGGCTCTTACTCCTGGCAGTCTGTAAGAGTCTGGCATGCTGTCTATGTAATTAGCATTCTAATCAGCTCACGAGAAATGATAATCCTCTTATACAATGGAAATAGTTTATTGCATTTCATACACAGTTCCACTAGTAGAAAAGTCTGAACTGAATGTAAATTTGATTCCAATATGAATCATTCATTTTCCCTTTTTCTTAATAACATTTTGGCTGATACAACCAATGAAACTAATGCAGAAGTCCTGTATTTTGCCATCTCTCAGTATGCATATTTCAAAGTCCTATTTTGTGTGGACAGGCCTTTTAGCAGTCAAGCTAGATAGGAAGTTGTAAAAACACAATGGGAAGTGCTGTTCAGTGATTAAACTTCAACAGAAAAATATCATATGCTCATCTCCTACAATGTCTATGGGGCTTATTGAAAGAATATAGTTGGATAATGTCGAAATAAATCAGAGCAGAACAATCTGACATACTGAAATATTTGATTATTGATAAAAAAAAAAAAGTTAATTTTGGAAAAAAATGAAAACAAAAAAATCTTTGTGTGTGAAATACTGTGTTTACTAAAAACACATTCTTTCCATTAAACTGTACATTGGTTGAAAATTCCCCAATAGTAGTATCTACTGTTTTTTCCCCATTGATTTACTCATTTGTATTGAGATGTTTTTACCTAAAGGAGAAAACAAACAAAATGAAAGAAATATAAGCTAACACATTTATTAGAATATTAACCATCTTTTCTGATTTTTGAAAATCCAGAATAGAGACTGCATCAACTGGTGCATCAAATCATGACAACAGGATCAAGACAAAATTTATAATATATTAAAAAAATGTTGTGTTTTTTTTTCAAGCAAGAAATACTTAAACAAGCAAAGGAACACGGTTGTTCTAATGCACAGATGTACATAGATAATACTGCAGTGAATCTTTGGTCTCAACTCTATGAGAATAAAGTTCCAAGAAAGGATAGAAAAACATACGGGCATTGTTTTAGCCCAAATATCAAAGAAAACAAGCAAGCAAACAACCAAACAAGAACTTTAAGAAAAAATGATTTTTAAAGGAAGAAGATTAAATTATTTCAGGCGCTGATACTTTGTTCTCTGTGTAGTCTATCGCACTCTTTAATCCCTCTAATTTTGAATCTCACATTTCTTCTTCTGACTGATGAATTGTTTGCTAGAGATGTATCCAGATTTGGACCACCTTTCAGAGGTTCAAATTATAAGATTAATATATTATGAAGCTATCATCATTCTTAGGAATTTCCAATTTAAAAAAAAAAAAAAAAAGTACTTTGCTAAATCTGCTGCTTCGTAATTTGAAAGATTCAAAAAACACAATAAAAAAACCCAGACACATAAATTTCACCTTTTCAAGAGAGTGCTATGGGAATCTTTACAATCTCTTTCATGAAATTAATATATGATTTGGCCCTAGGGAAACACAGCTGAAAATTATCTACTCATAATTCATTATGGACTGCAAAAAACTTGGTGAAGAAATCACTCCTCAGTTTTTCCACTATATATATATATACACAAATCATTGCAGACAAAACCATACACTTCCAATAAAATTATGCAAATTCAAGATCTGTAATAAATATTTACTTAGCTTCAATGGCCTTTATATTAAGACAGGAAACAAAATTCAGAAGGAATGATATTTTTTATAGGACTGTCTTCATCTAAGCTGTTTATTTTGTGAAGGATTTTATGAATAAAAATCTTCATGGAATCTGAGTCTGGAAGAAGTTGAAGAGAAGTCATCTGTTGACTTCAGATGACACTTCAGAGCTTAGAGCAGTGACAGTTTTAAACCTATAACACATAATTATCCTAGAATCTACTGAAAATGATTCAGCCTTTATAATATCATGTATGGCAGCAGTTAGCTGTCCTCCCCAGCATTTGCCTTCAGAAAATCTGTATGCATGAGTGATCAATACACAACAATCCCCTCTCGTCCATCACTTTTTTCTGAGGCTGTAAGTTACTTAAAGATACTTACATAATACAAGACTGTTAAAGTCTCTCTATTTTAATGTTTATTCTGTGGTATCTCATGGAATCATTAACTATTTGTAAACAGTGACATCTAAATGCTGCATTTCTGACTCATTAATATTTTACATTCATCCTTAAATCACGATTTAATTCCATGGAATACTGAACACCTCGGGCACAATGAAAATAGCCATCTAAATATTTAACTGTTACTCTTGCTCTTCAGCATCTTGTCTTCAAAGTTTTTCAATGACCTTCAAATATCCAAACATCCAGATTGTCTGGATGACCACGAACTAGCTCAGCACTGACAGCCTGAGTCTCACATTTGACACATTTCTTAAAAATCTAAGAGGATATTTGGGATCCCATTTTGAATATATATTCAAAGGATATTTGACACACAGTATCTTTTTAGAAGTGCAAATACCTTCTGTTTACAAAATAACACGTTTACACAGAATACTATTCATGTCTTTGTGTTAATAAATACATGCATTTCATTGTTTTAAGTCTGAACTTCTTAAATCTTTAAAAATCATATTTCCTAAAAGAATTTGTCTCAAAATGGGAAGTAAGCAGCTGAAATTATAGCAGTAACTACTCTTTGATATTTAAAATTAAGTCGCTTTTTCTTTATGCCATCATTCCATTGGATGAACTAGAAGTAGTAGAAGCTCTTTTAGTAGTGATACAAGGAACATATGCATTCCATCTTGTTGAAGTTGATTGAGAAACAAAAATCATCATATCTTGCTTTCACAGAGCTCAACAGCATCTGGTGTTTTACTTTTTTCTTGAGGTTAGCTGCTTCCCATTAGGCTGTGGCTCTTAAGAATTTGTTGTGTCAAAAGGCAAAAGCTGACTGCTAGGAGATGTTCAGGAAAGAAAATGTCATGCTGTATCTTTTCAGTAAGGCAAGTAAGTTCTTCATACTGTCTCCAGCTACAGCTCACTTATATTTCAAGTTAAAAAAATAAAAATAGGATTTTATACCAACACCTGGAACAAGTTCAAGAACATCATAAACTTTGGAAAACCAAAAAGGGACAAATCTTTTGAAATATCATACAAGCTCTGCAACACATCATTTTCACCTACTGTCCCAAATCCAGTAGGATGAACCGATCTTCAAGTGCTAGAGGAACTGAACACTGAAAACAGTGAACACATTCAAAACCTCCCCAAAGAGTAGGCTTCAATTTTACCTCCAAAGACATATCTGTGGCTGAGCTGAATTTGTCCATGATGGATATGAAGGTATTTTGTACTGGAGCAGTACAAGAGAATAGAAGTATGCTGTCTTCAGTACAGGCATCAATTAACTAAGACAAGTGCTCATAATGATTTCAGTCCATATACATGAATCTTACGGATTATTCTGGTGTGGCTGATAAACAATTTTGCTCTAGAGAACTGCACTTCCTCAGAACAGTAATTCAGAATCCTTTCTGATGATGACTGTGAGCTTCACTTGTCTCTAAGTCTAAAACCTCTGAAATGATGTTTTTGTTCCAATAAATATAGATTTTTTATTCACATACCAGGATTTTGATAAGACAGATTGCTTCTCAGTTTAGTATACTATGCTGTTAGTAATCTCTGTGTATGTAAATAGCACATTATATAAAGAGTTGCTATTAGAGGTTATACTGGGAACTTCATCATAAAGAGAGAGAACATAACCTGATTCTTAGGTTCCAAATAGAGGAACAATAACTGCAGGTGAAGAAAGCTCACATTCAATTCTTTTACCTTTGACACATCACAGACAAAAAGTATGGACTCGTTTTCATTTTAGAACTTGGTTACAGAATATGCATCATTCTTAGGGAGAAGTATGTGTAAAAACAGTGAATAGGCAAATACCCTACTTTACGTGCAAATTCAGTTTTCTACAGTTTTTGTGGAAGTGCTGTTTTTTTCTGTTAAGAATCTTGACAAGGCATTACCGTAGGAAATATATATCAATACTACAAGCCTATGGAAAAAAAATAGCAAAAATAAAAGAAAATACATTTTACTTTTATGAGGTTAAGTAGATACGGCCAATTTAAAATAAGTAAGTGCAAATGAATGCTTTTGTATTTTTATTATAATCATCATTATTTAGGTATTGGGTATGTATTGTTGTTTAATTTCTTCACTCAGAAGTGAAAGAGAAAATAGTAGTGTTGGTTATCTTGAAGTACCCCAACAACAATAACATATCTGCCAAGTACACCAGTGTGCTTAATAAAGCACCATTCTTGCACACAATTAAACTATGATGCTGACAGGATTTAAATGGATTCACTTTGCTGCAGACTGCCAAGCTTCCAGGTTTTCTTCCAGCCTCCATTCTTTTATCTAAGTGAAAGATGTGAAACTACTTTATTGTATCTATCACTTGAAAAAAAGTATACATATAAGAACTTGGCTTAAAAATAAAAATAAACAAATAACAATAATAAAAAGCTGAAGTTTCCAGGAACAACAGTAGCAATATTAGGTAACGTTTCTAATTGCTACAATGAACACATTCCAAGGAACTTTTACAGATAAATTTTTCATCCTTTTCCCTTTCAAATATAATAAATTCCTTAAGTCATGGTTTTGTTTATGTTAGCTAATATTGATGTTCCTCAGCTGAAAATTAATCCTATAAAGCCAAATTCATATCCCTTTTTAATATGGCAATATACATTTTCCTCATAGCTGGAAAAGAACAGTCAAAGAATGTAATTATGAGGAAAGACAATAGACAGACTTGCTCTCACCTTATCATATAAACATTTAATACATGGCAGTCCTGTAGGAACAGATGACAAGAAAATGGATGACATGACATATTTTTGTGATTCCTGGATACAGCAAAACTTGCAGTTTTACAGTACCACAGAGTACAGTCACCCTGATATAATGAATGGTGTGAATCTCCCATTTGAGGGAAAGCTAAAAGCTAAAGCTCTATTTGTTTGTTCTGAGTGATGCTCTCATACAGCTTTGTAACTGAGTTGCTTTGACATGAATTTAGCACATTCTTTTTTCTGATGCCTTGAGATGGCAATGAAGAAGAACGTTTTGTCACACAGTTGTCCTCAACATTCTGCCAATTCTCTGTTAACAGATAAGCAAAGTGACATCTGTGCATGTGGCAATTGTCTTTAGTCTGAAACTATTTCTCTTAAATCAAAGCCTGAGGGCCTGAATCATCATTTCCCTGCATACTGCCAATTACACAGAAATAATTTTCACCAAGTTTTTGCTAATAGAAATGGCTACTGAAAGACACCAAAATACTGAAGTTTATAATGTAACATATAAATATTTGTTATTTTTCTCACACAAATTTTAAATCCCTGAGAATTCAGAAAAGAACATTTGTGGGACAGATTCAAAATTCAGTCAGTTCTTAGTGCCATTCCTATTGACTGAATGCATTTTTTTTTTATTTGGTTCTTATTATTTTCTGAATTGAATTTAATTGCTGAATTGTAGAAAACTAGTTTCATTTTAATGCTCTATGCAATACCAATTGAACTCTGGTCTCCTTGAGATCAAGGTCTGGGATTCCATAGCATCACTGATAGGTCCATGAAGTCCATTCACATGTCTTAAAATACAAGGACAGATAATACAGCACTAGATACTTAATGTAAATTTAATGTAGCTGCATTTTTCAACATCATCTTTTTCTTACCTCCACAAATAGTACTCAGCATTACTTTCACTTGTCTAGAACAAAGTTAGCATGAAAATATATAAACTGTAACCAGATCGACACTCCCCAATGCTTATAAATAAAGAGATTTTCTAAACTAAGTTACTCCCATTTGTAGAAAGCAGAATGAATATTATTTTCTAACAAATAGCATTTTAATTCTTGGAAAACAAGGAGTTTGTTTCAATAGTAAAGTCATGACTTCTCAAAAATGTTAATAAGGAAATTGATTTGTTAACAGAGACAAGTGGCCAGATCCTCAGGTTACAGAAAATAGACTAGCACCATCAAAGTGATTATCTCTACGCAAATTTGAAAGAACTGAGAATCTGACTTGTGTATATAATATAGGAAAAAAAAAGTTAGAAACCTGTATACTTATGTGCAAATAAAATAAAGAACTCACATTTGTATTTACATATAGGTAATACATCAACAGTGAGATAAATGAAAGGATAAATCTTTCTAATTTGAGTTTATCTAGACTTCATTGTTAAGTTTAGCATTCATATGTAGACATGTAGCAATGCAGCTGATCCTCAGCTCAACAAGTAGAAATTAGCAAAATGGAAGTTCTTCATGCATAGTCAGTTTACAGAAGATATGCTCAGAGGAAGATATATGAAGGTCAGAATTTGTGTTCTGGCACTGTGTCAGTCATGCAAAGAAGCTGAATGACCTTCCTGCACTCCAGACGAGATGATTCTGTCTACATTACAACAATGAAAAGCATTGTCTTCTGACAGTTTCTGAACAATTCTAAACTTGTGCATGCATAAATTGCTGTCTTATTCTTTAAAAAGTGACTTCTAAGAAAAAGACATTTAAAAAATTCTTTATTTCATTTTCACTGATAGACACCAGTTCTTTAATTTTCCTGAAAGGCAGTGAGGAATAAGATTTTTCTTTACTCGTGAGAAAAAAAAAAATACAAAATTATACAGAATAAATAGTATATATAAATCTAGCTAGAATTCATTGCAAAAATAAATCTGCCGTTATACTACTACTTTTTGTATTTTTTCCCACAACACTTTAGTTTCTTCTAGATTCTTCAAAATATAAAATATTTTTTTACAAACAACAGCTAAATACTATTACTGATCCTCACACACATGTTTTGTTGCAGTTATTCTGTTTGGAAGTTGCTTTTCGGGAAAGGACCTGCTTTTGCACCTGGAAGTTCCGAGTCACAGCAAACTTATTTCCTCCAAGGATATTTAAAGCCAGCACAGACATTATTTTTATAGTTAGATAGATAAAAATTGAACTTATTAAATACAGCAATATATTTACAGCGGAATCTCAGTAGCTTTTCCAATTGCCCATGATTACAAGTTGAAACACCAGTGATGTACAGTATTTTATAGCAGCAGCTTAAGAAAAGATTGTCCAAACTTAAGTAAAGCTATCAGATAGGGAAAGTATCAAAAGGCTTGCAATTTTTCTTCTTATTGTAAGATGTTGGGTAAACACAGGTATTTTTTCTTCCTCATACTGATAAAGAATGCATGTGATGAAGTTCCATATAAAAACAATACCAAATATATGCAGGCTCTGCGTCAGTGGGTGGATACACAAAAACGTTTTTGTTTTCAATGGACATTTAGTGTGACAACATTGCAAATCCTTTCATATTTATTATAAGAGTACGTTAGCTGTGGTTGTAGACAATGGTCATGTATGCAGCGCTCATACTAACAATCAATACAATCTAAGCTTCTAACTACAGATACAGGTGTGAGGGCTTGTTTGTTTCTCTTTTTGTATTTGTTTTAAAGAATCTAATTAAACTAGGGGAAAACCAAAGATTACAGGTAACAAACATTTTTTCATAGGTTAGGTACACAAGAGAGAGTGCCATACACACCTTTAAAAAAATGCTGAGGAACATTGCAATAAGCAATCCTCCTCTCACAGTTCAATCACACAATCCATGTCTAACTTGAGATGAGACATACTGGCTACACACAACCCCATGGCTTTCCACAGTGATCCCTGAGCTTTTGTTTGTTTGTTTATTTTTGCTAGGATTACTGCTGTGCTTAAGTTCTGACTGTTGACATGTCATTACAAGGCACTTTTATTTTCACCAGTTCCAACTTAAAACGGATACAAAAATTTGGCCCTAGCCCAATGTGTTATCACTTCATGTTTGCTGCTCCAGGACTTCCAGGTAGTCAGGCTCAGCATGTAAATTAGCTTTGAGTTCAAAATACTCATTTTTAGTTTGTTCTAGAAAAACCTTTCTTGGTCTGGAGTACATTAGTGTCTCCATTAGCTTTAGTTCCTCATGTGTACCAGGATAATGTACTTCCATTTCAGGCTGGAGTTGGACAATGTTTTTTCTTAAGTACTCTGTGATTCCAAGTTGCTGCAGTTCTCTCTCTTTTTCAAGAATGTTTCTGTACAAGCAGCTGGCATCTTGAAAAGACAGGAATTCTGCAGATTGATCTGCAGCCGTATATTTGACATTTGAACCAGTAAGCGGTGAACTATTCTCTCTTTCCAGGAGACTTCTGCGAAGATGTTTGGAATCATTAGCTGCTTTCTCACTTCCCTCTTCTTGTTGTTCAGGATGCTTTGGGCTGAAGGATGGGCTGTGATAGACCTGAACCATGGGAGTAACCATACGTTGCTCATAGAGAGCTGCAGCTGGACGCTCTGTTGTGTGATGTGTTGTCTTATGCCCATACATGCTGTACTGAAGGTGAACTGGGCTATTATCCCTCATTTGTTCACTGGCTTGTTTCTTTTTATATCTTCGTCGACGATGAAGAACAAGAACAACTATTCCTGCTGCACAAAATACAATGATTATAAACACAATTAGAAGTCCCAGTATTAGAACAGAAAGTGGGACAGCATCTGTAAGTGACTGCAGGATGGTGTCTGCAGTGTTGCTAGTAGTAGTAGAAGTTGTTACAACAACAACACTGTCATGAGTTGGTAGGGCAGGGCTGTTTATTAAATCTGGACACAAGACTTCACTGTTGAGAGATTTCAGTTCTTTTTTTTCTAAGTGTCCTGGCGATTTACAAAAAACATCACCCATCATTGTATTCTTGCTCTGCTTTTGTATCCATTTTTGCAGTCCAACTGAATCACAAGTACAATCCCAGGGGTTGTCTTCAAGTTCAATTTGTACCAACATATCCAGTTCATCCAAGACATTGCTTACAGGCAAATGAGCAAACTGGTTTGTTTTCAGATTTAATCTGGCAAGTGGAACCCCAGAAAAGATATGGGGTGGTAAAGTCTGCAAAAGGTTATTATTTAAGTAGAGGACCTTAAGTTTTGGCATTGTATTAAATGTTCCTGGTAAAACTTCTTTGATGGCATTATATTCAAGGTACAGGTACTCAAGGTGCTGAAGGCCAAGGAAGAGATTCTGACTTAGCTTTGTAAGATGATTGCCATTGAGATAGAGTTTCTGCAGTCTAGTCAGATTTGTGAAGGCTCCTTCCTCAAGGATTTCAATACGATTGTTCCCCAGATGAAGCATTTCCAGACTAGCATAGTCCACAAGATCTGACTTAAGTAGTGTCTGAATAATGTTTCCAGCTAAAATAAGTTTTTTAGGATTTGTAGGAGGAGGTCCTAAATCAGACAAGCTTTCAATATTTCGCTCCTGACAGTGCATGAGAACTCCTGAGAGCATATGGCTGGTGCAGTGACAGGGAATGGGACAATAAATTCCTGGAGATTGAGTAGTTGGCTTTAAAGTATGAAGCATTAAACTTGTTTCTTTAGTAGAAACTTTCAAGATAGGAATGACCTTAGTTGACAGGTGACTATCACTGACAGAGGTGGTTACAACCAAGGGCAGTGACCCTGAAGGATCTTCAAGTTCATTGACAGTAGGAATGGGACAAAGTGATTCTTTTTTCAACCTGTTTAATATGCTGCCTTTGATAACTGGAGGACTATTGCATACAACATCTCCTATTATTGACTGGGGAGGCATGTTTTCTAACCATGTCTTCAGCTGAAGCAAATCACAGTTACAAGCCCATTTATTATCTTCCAGCTGAAGGTCTAGTATTCTACCAATGTGTTCTAAAAAGCCAACGTATGGTAGAGTCTGTAACTGGTTTCCCCGAAGATCTAAATGGGTCAATGGCACAAAACGAAATATGTTTGGAGGAAGGTACTCAATAGCATTATCGTTCAAAATAAGCACTTTAAGCCTACTGAGCTTGCTAAAGGCACTTGCTTCAATCACTGTGATGAAATTGTTGTCTGCTTGAAGAAATTCCAAATTTTCCAATCCATCGAACGTATCTTCTTTAAGTATTTCTAAAGAATTGTGATTGATATGAAGTTGCTTAAGAAAGCTGAGACCATTGAAAGCCCCGGGCTCAATATCTGCAATATTATTAAATCCAAGATGTAGAGAGATAGCATTAACAAGGCCAGCAAAATCATTGACACGTAGCATTGTCAAGCCATTGTTTAGCAAATTAAGATGGAAAGGCCGTGATGGTGGGACATTTATTTCTGACACCACCTTGATGCCTCTTTCTTCACAGTTTATAATCATAATGTCATCCTTTTCTTCACAGGAACATAAACTCTGACAAGATCCTCTGACTCTAGAAAAAGAAGTTTCTGACTGGAAAGGATCAGATGCAACCAGAACTGAATATACCATAAAAATCCAGAGCTTCATCTTGCTCAGCAGATTCTATAATAAAGAAGGGGTGGGGGAGGCATGGAAAAAGAAAAAGCAACAGTCATGATTTCACAATTTTTGCAATTTGTGGTTTTGCGTGTTTTGTTTCTTTCTTTTCTTTCCTTTTTAGGGGGCAGGAGAAGGGATGGGGTGAGGCAGTAAGTGAGATTGCTTATTCCTGACCTGCCCTGTCTTAGCTTTTCTTGGAATATTTAGTTTAATGAACTGAATCAATAGACAGTGCTTCAGTATTTTCATGCTGATACACCTCATAGAAGATGTTCAGTAGTGCATTTTCTATATATAAACCCCTTATATACCATATGGTTTACCGGTGTACAGAAATATAAGTCACCGCCCCAAGCTACTTATATAAAGGCTAATATATCTTGCATCAGTTCCTTACATCACCATATAACATTTCAGATTTTAAAAGTACCTTTCTAAGCTCAACTTAATTTTGTCCAGCTGCTAAAGAGAAGATAAAAGATTTGGTTTCATTCATCAGTGAGTTGTAAGAAAAAAAACATTCTAACAGGATACAGGGAACTTCTTTTGATTGTGCATTATGCATGTAAATTAAAAGGTATTTCCTCTGTTATCCTTGTATCCTCAAACTAAAAAGGAAATAGGCAAAATATTGTTTTCCCTGGAGCTAATTTCTAATGTGTATGATGTAGTTCATGTATATTTAGTGAAAGTAGGAACACATTTTAAGGAACACTCACTAAGTGTAATATGACTGTATATAATGTACACATAGGTTGTGTATACAGTTAAAGAAAATGAAGAGAGAATATAAAATGCAGTACATATCAGAAAAATAGGTGAGCAAGGAACAAAGAGATAATTTGGATACTGATATTAGGTTCCTTTCAATTATTATAGGTATAAATTAACACAAGAATTCTGGAATGTATACAGAGTTAACACTGCCTTACTATTTAAGAACCATTGGCAGCATCATCAATATGTTATGTAACTTAAATTATCAGCCATCAAGCTGATCTCAAACTTTGCAGTACCTGAGAAATGCAACATTACTGTACAACTGTAAAGTCTAGAGCAAAACTTACACCTTTAAATCAAGTATGTGTTATTGTTTGAAATTAAATCATACTACACTTCTCCTGCAAAGATTCGCTGCTTCTATATAACTAGCATGAATGTAAACATATCTTGATATATGAGATGGAGTGAAATCTTCAAATGGAACAGAATATTTACAACAAAACAACTTTTTGGAGTGCTATATTCATTCTAGGACTGAACTAAGCAGTTCTCTTAAGAAATCCAGGTATTAAAGGTTTATCAGTTTTCCAAGTAAGCTATTATATCATGAAGTACAAAATGTCACTGCAGAATTAAACATCACTACAGAAGTGTTAATTTCTGAAGGATTAAAACTCTTTCTGAGAACATATTCAACTACATGAATGAACATTCTCAAAGTATGATTGTATGTTTTGTTGTTTCTCAGCAACACATTTTTTAAAATGGTGAGTAGCTTAGCAGCAGCTCCTCTTTTGAAGGGTGCAAGGATTTAAGCACCTCAGTGCTCCGGAATGTATGTTTTATACACACACACACCCCAACAGCAAATGTATGCAGAGTGAACTGTGCTTTCTCCACTAGAAATTTTTTATAACTGGTAGCAGATGTGTGAGTTTAGTAGTAGTGAATGCAACTTGCAGAATTTGAAAGTGTCCCCTAATTATGTGTCTATTTCAGTGGAGGAAATGATTTGTCTCATAGAAAAGTCCTTCCACTCTAACTGCCTATGTCAAATAATACAATCTCTTCAGCTGTTGTTTGTTTCTTCTTTCTCTCAATATGTATAGGGTAAGATACAACATGAGAAAAGATTCATTTTGAAGTATGCAGGATAATACTAAGACCAGAGCATGCTAAAAATTTATTTATGATTTATATTGCATCAGTATCTTTTCCACTGACCCTGTGTAGAAGAACACAGGCTCTTTTCACAGATGCTGTCTCCAATCATGCTGTATGACTAACTAAACCTCCTTCTACACTATTATTTCCCTATAGAAATTCCAGCTTTGATCTGCACCAAATTCAAACTGTACTTGAAAAATCTCTGAGGAAACATAAATGAAAAATAAAAAAAATCTGAACAGCATGTAGCATTCTAACACATACTAAAAAATTTATTTATAAAAATGAAAGCCTTCCTCTCAGAGATGAAAGCAACAACATTTGTAAGCAATTGGAAAACAGTCACATTTTAATCATCATCATACTTCTGTGGACAACACTGCTGGAACTGTCTCACATAATAAACAAACACACTCTTAAAAAATAATGCAACAACTTTTTCTTCTTTTTTAAAATTCTGGTTTTGTTCTGAAAATTCAAGAAGATGTAATGAAACTCTTGGTGAGCAACAACCATAACATAAGAAGTGCTTTCAGCTGGAAGATGATCAACATTTAACTGAATGGACTCACTATGTAATAAATTTTAGTTTAAAAGACTTAACAAATTTGATGTTTTTCTGTTTCCTGTGGTGAGCTTTCGCAGAAAATTTTACCTAGTAACTTAAGTTGCTTGTTTCAATTCAACTATTTCAAAAACAGTTGAGGAATTTCAAAACCTCCAGCTTGGAACTGGCACTTCCTAAAACCCCTCAGGATTGTTTATTAAGTTCTGAAAGGAATCACCGTCAAATAAAGTACTTAGGACCATTTTTACATTTCAGAAAATCAAAGGAAACATCTATTCATTACACCTTCAACCGGCATCAGGTCAGCGTTTCCTTAATAAGCATATTCCACTATTCAGATATACTGCCAACAAGATAAATAAATGCACCTGGAAGACTGTTTGCAAGATAGTAAAAACGACCATCATTTAACATAGAAGTTATTAAAAGTCATGCAGCAAAATAAAACTAATTGGTACTGAGAAATGGATTTCTTAAACTCAGAGCTACTTGACTAACTGGAATATTTTACTTACCTGTACAGCAGTAAAACTCCCTGAAATGCTCAGTGATGCACAGTTGGAACAGCTCTTTGAACACGATGCAATTTTTCTCTGTGAAAAATATGCACTTTCTTCTCAGTTTCTTTGCTGAAAGCTCTGAAGATACTACAGCTCTGTAAAGTCAGAATCCTCGTTCAGAAGACAAAGTACAAAGCATTCAACTGAAAAAAAAAATCCAGACAGGGTGCACATTAGACCATCCTGTAAGCAGTTTTCCTTTTCCCTCAATTAAAATTCACAGCATACTGCACAGCTATGCTGACTTTTCTGCATGCAGTTAACTGTTTGCAAGCATTTGGATGCAGTAAGTAAACAAGATGTTAAACACAGCTTTACTCTATCACTCGGTTCGTCAGATTTTTAGATCCTAGCTGCTTCTGTGTTCTCTGAGCTCTTTCTAGTCTTCCTTGTTAGCTCAGTTTGTTATTAGTCAGACTGCCAGGGGCTGGGAGGTAGGCGTAAATAAAGAGACTTCTTGGCTTTTGACTCAGCCTTTAAGCCCTGCCCCATTAGAGAGCTTTTATCTGCCAGTCTCATTTAATATAAGATATAGCTCCACCTTGAGACTGATCAGCTCCTCCTTCTGCAATGCACGTACCTCCTTTTTTTTCCTACGTTAAGTGAACCTCAGAAAGTAAAATTCAACTGATTATTTTGTGGATCGCTGTTAATTGTTAATTTTGTGAAAAAGTAAACTGTCTACTGCAGTTCTTGTTCATTTGTTCTCTGAGACAGATCCTACCTTTAGTTTATATCTGTAAATGCTTGCTTTAAAAACTATAAGCATTCCAGACTTTAAGCACTTTGCAAAACATACCACAGGGGAAACACTGTCCTCTGGAAGATATGTCTATCACAATTAAATGCAGGATTATTCAAAAAATATAAATGAAACAGTACAGCTTAGTTCAGTCAACTCAGTGTGACTGGAGAAGAGAATTAGCATTTACAGTTTTATGTCCTTTATTTCTGAAGAAAAAAAATCGTGAAATATTAGCGATTATGTTTGCACAATGATTGCAGTCAGTCTTACTTAAAAATACCCCTCTTGTTCTGTAGGAAGGGAACTAGGTTAATTATAATTGTCTGTTTTACAGATGCTATAGCATAGTGTTTTAGTACCTATCTGTGTGAGATTCTATTCTAATTCCATGAAATATTTCTTTGATAATAGATGGTCTGTTCTCAGTGGGACAGTATTTTTAAATGCATGTATTATGAGTAAGGTATTAATTTCTTTGTGCTCATAAACAAGTGATTAGCAGACCCTGTAGGAATACAGCAAAATGTTTCATACATCTAAGAAACAATTTTTATCTTTCTTCCTACACTGCTTCAGCTGGTTTTATATGCTGTAAATGCTACTTTTCTGTTCATCCCATTACCACAAAGCCACAAACATTTTGGTGAGCAACAACAGATCTGGTTCTTGGGCATACTTATCCTGTAGACCATATAATTTCTGACTTATTTTTCTTATTGTGTCTTGATTACTTAACAGATCGCTGACTAGAGACCCTCAGACTCCAGTAACTCCTTTTGTGTTGATCGTTCTCCAGGTTAAAAGGTATAGTGATATATGTTCCACATGATGTAGGCTATTAAAATTTTGTCCAATATATAAATTCATTTATAATGGTATATGTCCGTAGAGGTTTTGACTTGTTAGGATAAAATCCTTAGTACTTAACTTTTTACAGGTTCTCATACTTCATACTTGATTGACATGGAGAATATCTGTAAATATATACTTATTTCATAAATGAAAACAACTTTACTAAACGTTACTACACTTTTCAGTTAACATCCACAAGAGTAAAACATGATCACAACTTTTTTTTCCATAAATCAAGTTGATATGAATTTTGAATATTCAATTTAAAACATTCATCTTTATCGGTTAGTCTGACAATTTTAAAATATTTGAAGTTGTACAAATTCTCCTATGTTTACTCATTGACAGAAAATTCACAGATCTTCACAATGTAGGAATAGTTTAGTATTAAAGTTAAATTATACTAACCTATTCTGTGAAAGTCGGTATTCTCCCCCACACCTCTTCTTCCTTCCTTTCTCTCCCCCTCCCTTCCTTCTCTCTTCTTTCTTTCCCAATTTCCCTCCCTCTTTCCCCTGAGCTTTGAAAGTCAATTCAAAAACAAATGCCTGGAGGTGACTGGTCTGGAGAGAACAAGAGTCACCTGAGTACTTTCGGTCTTCCCTTCTGATGAATCAGATTCATACTTTTAAAAGGTACTTGTCTTGCCAATTACCTGAGAACCAAACAATGAGTTCTGATTTGGCACAATGTAGTATGCTAAGAGCCTGAAAATCTCTTTAGTAATCCATCTGTGCTCCATTTTCTTAAGAGTCTTTGCAACCTGAAATTATTGTCCACTGACTTAACGGTAATTTTACTGTAGTTTTAGAATCAAGTAAATCCTCTCCATTGCCACTTGGGCATTGAAATTTTTAAGACAGTTGTTGTGAAGCACTCTTTTGTTAAGTAGATGAGAAAACCCAAAGTGAAGTCAACAGAAGAATTTTCCTTGTCTTCTTTGTCATTTGACTTCTTTTTTATAATTATTCTGAACTTCTTGATAATATTCCTTAAACTCTATCTGTATAAAAATAAAATATACTCATAAGTTAATATATGCTGCATATGTTCCATTTGCTTTTCTACAGTTAAAAAAAATTGTGTAAAGATTTCAAAACAAGTAACAGAACAGTTCTTTCCTCTGCACCACAGTATTTTAAAAGAGAAAACACAGACAGCTTTGTATTCTAATTCCTAAAATGGATGGTAGAGAAACACATTCTGTGCAAGTTCAGCATGTAATTTGGAAAATATAATTTTTCAAGACAGTAACAGTTCCAGATGAACTGCTTGCTTGAAGTTCATCTGTCATTAGTTTATAAACTTACTGTTAGAACACAAATATACAAATATACTAATATATTATTATTATTTTTTTTGAAAAGTAATTTTTTTGTTTGCTTTTTTTTTCAGTATTAAAAAGCACTGGTTTTAGTCTTTTCCAGTGAGTCTAAATAGGAGACCATCAAATAGTGAAACGCCGTGTCAAACATTTTATTTTCCTTTTGTCTATGAATAACAAATTGAATTTTAATGTTACTATCCTATTAGTTGCAAATTAGGTTCTACATGCTAAGTATGCCTAAGCCTGTTCATGATAATACATGCCTACACATAGCCTAATTGTAAATTACGTGATACTTCTGTTCCTCAGAAACTAAGCCAACATAGATTATACTTGACAGCTAAAAAAACAGAACACCTAAAAAATGTACTGCAATAGACAATCAAGTTTAAAATATAACTTGATTAAAAATAGCCAATGCGTTTGATTGTAGATGCAGTGAACATATTCACATATTCAGGGGAAAAACGCACAGAAAAGCATCCAAGCAGGTCTTAAATATCTCCAGAGAAGGAGACTCTACAGTCTTTCTGGGCAACCTGTTCCAGTGTTCTGCCACTCCCTTAATACAAAAGTTCTTCCTTTAATTTGCATTAAACTTTTTGTGTTCCAGTTTCTGCCTATTGACTCTTGCTCTATTGCTGAACATCACTGAAAAAAGTCTGGCCCCATTGACTTGACTCCTGCCCTTTAAAGTATATTGTCTCAACTTTGCATTCTGCCATGTAGCCACAGTTCTTATTTCATATTATTATCACAGAGCAAATAGAGCCCATTAAAATTATTAAATTTATGAGATTTAGGACTCATTTCAGAAATATTAAAAAGCTTTTTTATCTAGTTGGTAAGAACATGCAAACCCACATCTGCCAATGATTTCATTTTGGCTTCTGTTCTAAAATAGTCATTTATTTTAAGAACCTAACTTTTAAAGATATGAAGGTCATGCTGAACACTACTGAAGTTAATACATAAGAAGAAAAGAAGGTAATGAACAGAATAAGAAAGTATACAGTTTGTTTTGTTTTTAATTAAAAAAAAATTTTTTTTAAACTTTTGATGGAATTTCTCTTTGCTGAAAAAAATACAGTTATATATCAGCTCATTTTTGCAGAAGGAATATCAAGTTTCTTAAAAAAGCATATATCTCAGTTATATAAAATAAACACTTGAGTGGTGTTTTTTTTTTTTAATCAGTTAAGTATGCTATATCAATAACTTATCTTGTAATTTGATGACATAATAATAGGTCTAACATCAATTTTATTAGGCTAGATTCTCTTATTTCTAAAGAACATGCTTACATATCTTTCTTCCTTGTTATCTTTGAATTTTTATTTCGTAGAGGTTGAGTTTTGCTTTTTTTATGCAATCAGACATAAAGACAAACAACATTTGAGCAATATGTGCAAGTAAGAATTTTTATTCATATACAACAGATATTTATATTTACTCATATGCAGCATCTTATCTATTTTATTCATCTGGATTGCTTATAAGGGCTGGGAAGAACATAAGTACAGCAGAATCTGTCACTTTATCCCTGTTAAAAAAATGGGAAAAGCATGGAAAATCCTCTTTATGAAGATGAAAGAAAAATTCATTTCCTCAGAGGTGAGAGATGACAGTGGGAATATTTCCAGAAAAGAAAAAAGCAGAAAGTAGGACAGGAATAGTGAACTTTATGTTCTTTTTGCTACTGAAGATGAGAATAGGGTGAAGTAGTGACATTATTTCTTGAGATAGTCTATCTCATTGCTGTGGTGAAATTTATACACACATTTACTTTCAGTGGCACTGCTAAATGCAGTATATACTTCCAAAATTCAATCTGTGCAATACCCTACCTGCTGTGTACCTTGCTTACATATAAAGTCTTTTATTAGCACTTAAACTGTCCTATTAAATTTATCTCATTTTCTCCTGAGACTTTACAGATTAATGTTTGTTCTAATAACAACCGTATACTAGCATCCTTGCAAAGCCATGTGGATTTCAATCAATCACAGACCATGAGCAGTTATGGCAGCTACTGAGTCAGCAGTAGGGCCTTGTACTCTTCCTTGTATCAGGGATAGATTTTGTCATCAGAATCACCTCCAACTTGGTAGTCACTTTCTTAGTCCAGTTAATAACACGGTCAATGAAAGTTCTGTGCAGCGTGCAGTGTAACATAACTGAATAAATTTTAATTATTTTTCCCTTGTTATTTTCACATTTCAGTGTTGTTTTTTGTTTGTTTGTTTGTTTGTTTCTTTAAACAGTAAGATAGAACTGTACTTTTCAGTTCACTGTGACCTTAATGCATTTATCCAGTCTTAAGTAAAAATGAAAATATCTTTGGCTATTACTGAAAATCATTTTATTTTTGGAGACATTTTAGTGTAAATGATGATCATATGCTTACCAAAACGAAACTTAGTTTTTGACCAAAATCTTATATCTTATATATGTCTACCACACTTATGTCCATCTGATCAATGCTGTAAAGTCTTGCTGGAGATAAGTAATGATTGGAGTACCCCAGGGGTCCAATACTAGGTCCAGTATTGTTTAACTTCTTCATTAATGATCTGAATGTTATGGTAGAGTGCATCCTCGGCAAATTTATAGCTGACATAATATTGAGGGGAGTGGCTGACTCACCAAAAGGCCAGACATCCATCCAGGCAGTCTGACAAAAATCTCATGAATTTCTGGAGTACTCAATCCAGCTCTAGCCATCTCAGTACATGAGAGACCTGGGTACTCCAGAAAGAATCCTTCAGAAGGCCACCAAGATGATCAAGGTGCTGGAGCACTACTCTTATGAGGAAAATCTGAGAGAGTGGAGACTATTCAGCCTAGAAAATGGAAGGCTCAGAATGGAGCTTATTAAAGTGGATAAATGTCAGAAGAGAGTGTGCTAAGAAGACAGCCAAAGAAGATTTTTCAGTGGTGTTCTGTGGTGACAATGGGCACGCACTGAAAACACAAGAGATTCCAGCAGAAAGCACGAGTACCAGACAGACTGTGAAATCTCCCCTCCTGGAGATCAAAAGCTATTTGGATGTGGCTGTGAGCAAGCTGTGTCTGTGCTGGAGCAGTGATGTTTGTCCAGATGACTTTCAGAGAACCTTTCCATCTTTCACCATTCTGTGAGTCTGTGATGATCCAGTTTCTTAAGGTTTCACTAAAAGCAAAAAATAGCATCTATTAAGATTCTGGTAAGTTCCACAGTATATCAATGTTTTTGAAGTTACAGTATGTACTGAGATATCGGTGATATGTACTTTTACTCAAAGTGTGGGGAGTCACTAGAAGAGGCTGTCAGAGAAATTGTGAATGCCCCATCCCTGGAGATCTTTACAGACTTTTTACCCAGAGAAGCTGTGGGAGTTCCATCCCTAATGGTGTTGAATGGATGAGGCTGTGGGCAGCCTGATCTAGTGGGTAGCAGCCCTGACCAGGGCAGAGATGTTGGAACTTTTTTTATGTTAAATTTGCATCATGTTGGAATTCATGCTTCTTTTTTTTTCATGTAGTAATGTGCGTGAAAACCAGTTCACAGAATACTTTTTCATGGTGCAGTGACTAAAGTGTGGGTAGATGAACTATGGAGCAGGTTGCCCATAAAAGCTGTAGCATCTCCATATTTGGAGGTATTCAAAACCAAAATAGACATGTTCCTACACAACTTTACCCTGCTAGAGCAAGGCAAATGAAAAAATCTAAACATGTCCCTCCAAAACTCAATGATTCTGTGTTGTTCTTTGAAATACTTCAGCAATCCACCATCCAGCAGGATCAGAATTTTATGAAAATCACATGACTTTAACATAATCATCAGAATTGGATTACTATATCTCATAATACAGTAATTGGCATACATTCAGTATTGTACAAGGTTATGGAGCTGTTACAACAGTTCCAGAGAAAGGACATGGAGAGCATCAGAGGGCTGGAGCAACTCTCCTGCAGAGAAAGGCTGGGCTGGCTCAGCCTGGAGAAGAAAAGGTTTTGGGAAGAACTCGTGATTTTTCAGTATTTAAAGAAAGCTTACAAACATGAGCAAAACTGAATTTTTACACGGTCTGATAGCGATAGGACAAAGGGAAATGGTTTTAAACTAAAAGAGGGGAGTTTCACAAGGACTGCTTTGAACTGTTTCCTAATTGATTATGTTGATCCAAAGAATCAGAGGAGGATGTTGGTGGAATGGCAGCAGAGGTCAAACCTTCCCAACGATATCCCGTTACATTTTGTCTATGCAACAGATGGCAGCAGAAGGGCAGTCCAAAAAAATGGTGTCGGATATGAAGAAAATATGTGGAATTGAGCTCCTCCATGCAGAAAAAATGGCACCCCTCTGACTTTCATTGATGTTTACTGAATGTTTGTAGAGACCAAACAGTGTGGCAGTAAGCAGTGTGTTACAGCAGAGGAAATAGCAATGTGAAAATCAAGCCACATTCTGGACAGCCATGCAGATTTTTACTAGCATAATGTGCAGGCTCTTTTTCATCACTGGTGAAAATGCATGGCTACTGGTGGCGACTGTGTTGAAAAATAGTGTTTTGTAGCTGAGAGTAGTTTCCATGGACATAAATAGACATATTTTCTCCAAAAAGAAAGACACTGGGAAATACTGCTTTCAACTTAAAGTTTGCTGTGAGACCCCTTATCTCAGAGTTTGTATGAGGCATTTAGCATTCTTTGTCTCAAAGTTTACACAAAGGCCCACAGCCATTTTCTGTCTTGGGAGTCCTACCTATGTCTATTCATGATTGCTAGAGGCAATGAAAATAAGACCTGTTATTCCAGGGTCCAAGGTGCAGCCAAACAACTTCCTGGGCGTTGTCCTCAAAGGAGATTGACCACCAGAGAGAGGATGCACTCACAAACATGTGTCATTACCTAGGAACCCAAGAGTGACAGGAAACTGTAAAAGATTGTTCACATGAGAGAAAGGAGAAGAAAAAAGGAGAGAGAGAATCCTCCTCATCGACCTGAAGACATCCTTGGACCAATGGAATGCCACTGGAATCCATAGTGATGATTACTTATTGCTTTCTATTAAGAACCCTTGCTTTCATTTCCTTTCTTTTTACTGTCACCCACCATCCTTTCCCCATCATCCTTACTATGAATTTATGGTAGACTGGGAGAACAACTTTTGACCATTTTTTTGTGCCTTAGTCTCACTCTGGTATACAGCACGAATCACCTCATTTCCAATAACCAGAGCAAGACAGAGGCCTGTGTAGATCAGACGTTAGGACCAAATTCTTTGTTATGAGAGTGGTGAAGAGCTGAAACAGGTTTACTAGAGAAGCTATGAATGTCCCATCCCTGAAGGTGTTCAAGGCCAAGTTGGATGGAAGCCTGGGCAACCTGATGTTGTGCCTGAGTTACTGGTTGGCATCCCTCAGGCAGAAGTGTTGAAACTTGATCTTTCAGATTCCTTCCAAAACAAGCAGATTCCTTCTGTGATTCTGTATAACGTTATGTGGTTTCCATATGAAGTTGTTATAGAGATAGTGCTTTCATTATCCAAAAACAGCATAGAGCCCTAAAATGTTACGACAGTATAAAATAGTTCGTGTTGAATAAGCCATGTGATGTTGGAGAAACCAAGAAGTTTGTTTCATGCTAACTATTTGTCACGCTCCAATATAAAGGAGGGAGACGAGGTTCTTTATATGTATGTGTATACCCGATGGCGAGATTAAGACACAGCGGGTCAAATGTTAGCCCAACCAGTTTATTACAATTACTAGTTGCTTAGGGATATGGGGAAGGGAAGGTGGGCGATAGAAAAGAGATGAAAAGCAAGGAGACTTGGCAGAAAGCAAGAGAGAGAGAGAGAGAGAAAGAGAGAGCATCATCACCGTGGATCCGGCGAGGTCCGTAGTCCGTTGATCTCAGGAACTCGTCTGGTCTCCGCGGGGGATGGGAGAAAGCCGGGAAGTTTCACAGCAAGCAGGCACCGTGCCGGGGGGGGGGTCTTCCAAAGAGGTTTTTCCCTCAGGAAAGTCTCTTCTTCAAAGTCTTTGGTTTAGTGGTGCCGAGAAAACCAACTGAGCAACTCGACACATCAGTGAGTTATGTCAAGCGGCTATTCCCCCCATTACAGCGCTGGGTACATGGGGGATCGCTCCACCAAACATGCACACAAAGAGAGAAACAAATACATATTTAAAGGTATAGCACATGCATATTCATCACATTCCAAACTCTGGTTATTGAGGGGATTAAACCTAAGGGTCAATTTTGCTGTAAATTTTCAAACCTTGAAGGGGGAGAGCTCCTCACCATTCCTGTGGGTGTCTTGTTATAAGAGAGACGTCTGTTTGGTTATCTTGTTGGGACAACAGGATGTCTGTCCTGCTTTCTTTAGCTGCCTCCATGTTCTGGCATTAGTTTGATTTATGCCCACCCAACACATCTGGCCCAACAGATAAATCAACAGGGAGTAGCACCTTCGGTGCCATACAAGTATTATCGTCCTTTGCGGTGATCAGCTTCTCCAAGCCGTACCCCGAAAAAGACTACTTGCCCCTATTTCTGCTTATCTTTACAACCACAAACAGAGACACTGAGGCGCCGCGACAACCATCTAGATGATTTGCAGTTGTCAATTAGAGTCTTATAGCCAGAAAGGCCTCACGAAGCAAGCTTTGAGACAACAAAAGTAAAAAACAGTTTCTGTCTTTCACACTATTGTCTTAGTTTCAGCTGGATATGGGGGGTGGTGAGCAGTTGCTTGTGCATCACTTTTTTTATACATTTACATGCATATATATGTATAGTCATAACTATTTTATTTTTCCTTTTCTTTAAATAAGTAGTTTTATCTCAACTCATGTGATCTACTTTGTTTTTGTTGTTTTGGATTTTTTATTCACTCCTCCATCCCACTGGGAAGTGGGGGAGTGAGAAAGCGACTGTGTAGTGCTGAGCCACCTATTGAGTTAAACCACGACACTTAACTTGGATTCTTTCCTAATATTTATAGACGATCTGGGAAACATAGACACTGATGTCTCACAATTAAAAATAATGTCATAACCTAGTTTTGAAATAAGTAATTTTAAGATAAAAAATATGCCATAAGTGGTACTTGGTGTTTCTCATTCTAGTGGAGAAAACAGACAATGAAAGCTGTCAGTCTTCAAAAAATGTCACATCTCTGACATTTCTCACATGATTTTGGAAACACTTTATTATTAAAACTAATATAAGGAATAGTTGTCACATGTAAGTTTAGAAGCAGTGGCAACTAGCTGAAATATAGACCAAATCAGTAATCTATACAGAATATAATTTGAAAATCACAGGTCATTTGCTAAAAATTGATCAAAATGGTACAACTGTCAACTTAATTTTCTCAAAATACTGATGCAAAATTATACTGTTTAGTGTGTCTAAAACATAAAACAAATATTGAACATCAATGAGCTGATGCTGTCACACTGATTATCAAAGTGTTGATCATCTTCACAACCATTCGATTTTCACTTGCCAGCAAACAGAGATTTTAATGGACTCAACATAAAAGCAATGTTAAACTATATGCTTTTTCATAATTGTGGAAGTATCAGCTATTCAAGAGCTTGAAAATTAATGCCTTCTTATTTATAGAGATAAAAATTCTAGTTAAGAATCGTAAATGGTTGAATTTTCACTAATAGCAGCAGAGCAAAATAATTTAATTCAGAAAATTAAAAGTTAGATCTGAAAGTCTGTCACATACATAGTCAGATGTGTCTGTATGATTTTAAAAACAAATGTTGTGGCTACGAGATATCCTGCTTTCATCCAATTGAGTGTTATTTTTTCAGGTGACATTGATTAAGATTCAATTGCTGAAGGCTAAGTAAGATTAATAATGAAGCATTTCATTACAGGAAAAACAGCTATTAATTTCTATTGAAGACCTTTCCCATCCTACACCTATTGGAAATATATCAGTTTGTCTTTCTTTAACGGCATGTGTGATATGAACAAGCAACTGTCACATTAGTGTTAACTAATACGCCAAAAATAAGTATCCTTATGTCTCTCATAGTAACAACAATATTTATTACTATCCAATTTTATAACATCTGACAAAAAAGAATAAGGAATCGTGCAATTTTGATACCCAATACAAGTGATTAAGAGTATAGAAAAAGTTTTTTCTTCATCCAGTGTAATGTGTTTCCACTCATTATCCTGCATTGTAAAGATATCATGTGGAAAAGTTGAGATTTTAAGTGCAGGCAAGTGAGATATGAATTTAAATTCTGCAAAGAACTGTTTCCTCATTAGTGAAGAGAATGCTGACCCATCTGCAAAGGGCTGCTGGCAGATCTTCATCATGGAGTTGCTGGATCTTAAATACAGTCTGATTAAGTCAGGAAAGTCATTAAAACTAGAAAAGACAAGAGCCATCCTTAATGACTTCCTAAGCTGGTGTATTAATGATTTGTTCTCTACTTAACACACATATACATAGATAATGGACAGTCAGATTATTATGATTCACATGTAAATATTTGTCATTTTGATGATGGTGGAAGCAACCACTGAGTGGCTTGAAACATATGCAGTACCCTATGCTACCACCCGAAACACCATCCTGGGCCTCGAGAAACAAGTCCTATGGTGACATGGCACTCCGGAGATAATTGAGTCAGATAATAGGACTCATTTCAAAAATTCTCTTGCAAATACTTGGGCCAAAGATCATGGCATTGAATGGATTTATCACATTGCATTGAATGGATTTATCACGCACCAGCTTCTGGTAAAATTGAGAGATATAATGGGTTGTTAAAAACAATGTTGAAAGCAATGGGTGGTGGAACATTTAAGCATTGGGAGAAACATTTGGCAGAAGCCAGCTGGTAGGTCAACACTCGAGGATCCATCAATCGCGATGGTCCTGCTCAGTCCAGCTCTCCACCTACTGTAGAGGGAGATAAGGTCCCTGTAGTACATGTAAAGAACATGTTGGGAAAAGCGGTTTGGGTCCTTCCAGCTTCTGGAAAGGGCAAACCTCTCCGTGAAACTGTCTTTCCTCGGGGACCTGGGTCCACATGGTGGGTGATGCAGAAGAATGGGGATGTTCAATGTATACCACAAGGGAATTTGATGTTGGGGGAGTGCAGTCAGTAATTCCATGTGTATACATATATATATGTTGTGTGCGTGTGTGTGTATTTAATGCATGTTAATCATTGTTCCTCTATATGTATATCAAGCATGATGTAGTGATGTGGAATAGGGTGGATTGTCATGGTTTTATGATTTTTGGTACTGGTACTCCACATCATAACATCATGCAGTGCATTAAGAGCTAAAGTGTTAATGCTCCAGCTCCACAGATCATCGATACTTATGGGTATACCTGTCTCAGAAGAGAAGAACTTCGTTCCCCAGGGGACTGTGTGATGCTTTGTATTTTTTCTTATTTCCATTCAGAGGGAAAGATAAAAACTGTGTGTCACAGGACATTCGCTGTTGCCTTTTGGATCGACTCAGCAGTGGGTGCTCACTGCCGTCTTGTCTTCAGCATTTAGCATAAGGCCTTCGGTTTATCGGACTCTCTCTTGCTCATTTTATTTGATTTATTAGCTTCAATTCCAATTATATTCTTATTTTGTGTTATTTTGCTTTTTGATATCTTATTTAGTAAACCAGCTTTCCTCCTCAGATCGTTGCCACTGTTTTGTTTCTAGGCCCATGTCCCTTTTCCCTTTTCCCTTTCCCCCTTCCTCTTTCCTGGGGTGTGGGTCCGTGGGTTCCCCGCACCAGTCATCACAGAACCAGGTCGAACCAGCCTGTAAACCATTTGAAAGAAGGAGAAAAAAGCACAACACAAAACAAAACAAAAACCTCTGATTTGCTCCTTGTATTTAATAATGTAAATTTAAATTGTATTTATTTGAAGACCTTACAAAGTCCTTGTCTTTTTCCAAGTAGCTATTTGGAAAAATAGAAAGTTTTGGAAACTTAATTGTTCAAAATAAACTATGTAGATTCAAGTGAAGGCAGACATGATTGCTTTAGATTTATAGTTCAATATCACCCTCTTCTGGAAGAATTCCTGAACTAAAAAGGAATAGATTTTGAACAAAATTAATTCTTTTTTTGTCATTCATAAAATTTAAATATTAATTTTATTAATTCAGTCAATATTCTTAATTTACTGGAAAGTGATTTTTTTTTTTTGTTGAAAACTTTCATCCACTGCATAAAAAATTACTAGAGTATAATCATCATTAATGTAAAAGTCTGTACAAACTTGAGCCTTTATGCAGTTCCCAAGTCATGTTAACAATTCTGTATTTTAACCACTTAAAAATGTTGTTACTTGTTTCCTTTACTGATTAATGCAGTAATTATTTGATGGAGGCAGGCAGGAGGGAAGACAGGAAATATTCTTAAATAAAAGATCAGGAATTTATTTCAGTTCAAATATAATGTGAAAAAGCTAAGCAGATGGAAATGGAGACCTTGAAGGGTGTAAAAAGAAATCTTACCAACTGGATTTATACTAATATATATGATATATATATATATATTAGTTTCTAATATAGACTGTGTTTTTGGCACAGTTTTGAAACCTATCTCAAGAAATGCACTACTTCTATTAAAGCAGTGAAATCTGTCCAGTAACATGACAAGCCTAAGAGAAAAGATATGGTAAAGGTCATCTGGAATCAGTTCCTGTTAACATCTTGATTTCTATTGATTCCAAAAATAATAATCATGTGTACATGAAAATTGAAAATAGATGACCCCCGACGCAAACAACAAGGCTAATTTTGTTTTCAGGGCTCAATATCTTTTTCACAGCAGCCAAATGACATGTCAAACTGAATTGCAGCTTTACATTAACATCAGAAATCATTACCGTTCTTTCTATATATTTGAGTAATAATCTTGTCTCATGAAATAGACAGAATATATGGTGAAGAATTATGCAGATATTGGTCTCAGATTAGAACAGTTTCATGTTTTGGATATATATAAATCATAAGTTTTCATGGAATCACAGAGTCTTAGGGATTGGAAGGAATCTGTGGAGATCAAGTCCACCCCTCCGGCTAAAGCAGGATCAATAGAGTAAGTTGAACAGGAAAGCATTGAGGCAGGTCTTGAATATCAGCAGAGAAGCAGACTCCACAACCTCTCTGGGAAGTCTGTTCCCAGAGAACACTGTTCCAGTGTTCTATCACCTTCAAAGTAAATAAATTCGTTCTTGTGTTCAGATGGAACTTCCCTTGTTTCAGTTTGTGCCCATTGCCCCTTTTCCCAGTTGCTGGGCACCACTGAATAGATCTGGCCCCATCCACTTAAGTCCTGGACTCCTGTATTATAGATATTTATAAGCAGAGATGAAAACCCCTCTCACTCTTCTCTTCTTCATGCTGAAGAGTCCCATGTCAGATGGGAGATGTTCCAAATTTTGCCATTCACTTTGCTGAATCTGCAATTTCATTTGACATATACTAATATATGATTTTCTGCTTACTTATTCAGTGTTTGTGTATTTGTGATCTTATTCATGTTCATAATATTTTGATTAGTTTTTTAAGAGTTAAAGTAAGGCAATGAATCAATAGTCTGGCAGTGTTTACTAGAAATACTCCACCCAGTTTCCAGGTGTTCACATAATAATATATATATTTTTTCTTGGATTACTAATAAGAAAACTTAAATATTAAAAATCACCCACAATGACAATAATGATAGCCACTTATCTAAGTATTCGTGTTGATTATAATTAAATAAATGTCTGTGATTATTATCTTTATTCATTTTTACATTGAGCAACAAAGAAATGAAATAACTTTGTTTCTCCTTTGTGTGTCAATAGTTCTGTGGGAAAAGATGAGCTCATATGTTATCAGTAGTTAATTGTACCTGTGGTTGTGAAACATGACCACCTAAAGAGGTAAGAGATCATTTATAAATAACGAAATAGTTTAACAAGAAAAACAAAAACAAGTCCTTGAATGCCTTTTCTGCATTTTTGTAGCCTTAGGATGAAACCTGCTCTCAAAGTTTTGTTACACTGTCAATCTGAAGTTTTCCTAGACAAGAAAGTGAAGAAGAGGGAAAGTAAAATTGCTTAAATTCATGAAAGAGAGCATATTTTTGTATATCTAAATGAGGAAGTTATTTACATAGGCTTGTTTGGCTTATTAGGAAGGAAGATTATCTGAGTTGATAGTTTCTTCACTAATAAGTGCTCCATATAGATAGATTAGGATCGTAAGTTTCAAAAGAAAGAGGGAATTGTTCATGATCAACATTTAGTTCAGCTATATACAATTACTTCTTCTATCTTTGTTTTTAAAACAGTACTTTTGTACTTTCTGGGATTACACTGTATATGATACACATATGTATCTTCTGTAATTTTTTCCTTCGAAAATTTCATCCAGTGTTAGCTACAGGGTTTTGCACTATAAGGAATCTTCCCACTGTTGAGGAAAGAGTATCTAAAGTAGATTAGACAGTGAATTAAATATTTTCATGAGGAAATTCAAATAGGTAGATAAAGATACTCAAGTGTCACTTCTGACCTCATAATTTTTAACTTTATTTTTTTTCTTTTTTCATGTAAACCAGAAATTGTTTGAGCTTTTGATGATATTGCTACATATTTCCCTGGGGGAAAAAATAAATCAATATATATATGTAATTTAGCTTTGATGCATGTACAAATTCAAGCTATCAGAAAACACATGGAATTTGCATCTTTAAAAACTATTTCAGCCTAAACCTTAATTAAGGTATTCTGCAAATCTATAAATTCCATTTCATATTTCAACATAATAATAATAATTGAATTATGATAAAACACCAGCGACCAAAAGACTTCAAAATCAGATAAATAATCATTATGTACTTTTAAGTAGCTATAAATTCTTAAAATACTGATATGTTTTGATGTGTTGATAAATGACATGATGTAATATTTCAAAAGCAGAAATGATCAAGAAATGACTGTTGAAATATAAAGCCATGATTTATAACCTTGAAATGTTTTGTGTTTATCTATCAGTAAGAAAGATGTTGCAAAATAGAAACCTGGATTGTTGTTCATTACAACTGATTTCATCTTTTCCAAAGTATTCTGATTTCATCACACACACACACAAACACACAGACACACACACATATATATATAAGATTGCCAGCCTGATGAACTGATCACTCTTCTTTTTCCGGTAATAGGTTACAGTGACAGTAACAGTAAAACACTACAGAAGTTTAATGCTGTTTTTATAGAATCATAGAATGGATTGGTTTGAAAGGGACATTAAAGATCACCTAATTCCAGGCCCTCTGATGCGGGCAGGGTTGCCATCTACAGGATTAGGTTGCCCTGGAGTGTGGAACCTGGTAGATGCTTCTGGGACATCATTTCTGATACCGGACAGTATCTGGGCTTCAAGATGCTGTTCACTGCTCTTTGACCTGTATATATAGCTGTCCTGGTTTCAGCTGTGATGGAACAAATTTTCTTCATAGTAACTGGTGAGATGCTGTAATTTGTATTTAGGAGAAAAACAATGTTGAGAACACGTCGTTTTTTCAGTTGTTGCTAAGTAATGCTGTGCAGAGCCAAGAACATTTCAGTTTTTTGTACTGTTCTGTCAGTGAAGGGGTTGGAGTGCACAATATAAATTGAGAGGATACAGCCAGGAAAGCTAACCTAAACTGCGTGAAGGGGTATTCTATACTGAGAGATGTCACATGGATATAAAAAATATATAAATTTTTTATATAAATTATTTTTTATTAGTACCATAAAATATATATAATTTTTTATATAAATAGAAAAAATTGAGGTAGTTGATTGAGGTAGTTGATTAATTAATGTTACAGTTAAATTCAGAAACTTAATGGAATATTTTCTTTTTATTGTTAAAGTTGTTAAGTTCATTTGTCAGCATCAAGCTGGGTTCAGGAAATTGAGATTGATCATTACTGTACTGAGTTCTTTACTGGAAAGGATATATGCTGATGACAGAGGTGTCTTCCTCTTGACTTTTTTTTTAGGTATATCTTTATGTATTCTTAACGCAAAATATACTTGCTCTTAAGCCAGCATTTTCTGTTTCACGTTTGAAAATCTTCACTGGTTAGCTATTATTTAAAGTAACATAATAGCTTCCTCAGATTCAGTTAAATAAAGGGGTAATGTTTGTTTGTTTGTTTTTTCTATATGGTATGGTACTAATAAAAAAATAAGAGAGATAAAAATAACATTTGTTCTCATCTCCACTTTTATCCCCCCACCACCTCCCCCCCATCAAGAATCTCATTCAGTAAATACAGTTCTCTGTATTTTATAGCCACTTTGCAATCACACTGACCTGCTGTTTCATCACCAGTGGATGACTTCCATCCAACATAATGGATTTGAATGTGTCCAACTTATGTAATTTGCAGCAAAAGAAACAGAATTTATGTCATAACTAATACAAGATCATATACTTTGCGCTGATTTGACAATACATAGTATGAATATTTTTTTAGGCATGCTTTGGCTTGAGATTGTTTAGCTTCTGCTTACAGTCGTCTATTGAAAAAATTAACTAAGGAAAATGTCGGTGACTGATGTGTTGTTTTTTTCTTTTTTCATCAGTCTTCATTGTGTAAGGCTGTAAACACCTGAATCATTTGAGCAAAAAACAACAACAAAAAAGTAATAGGCAGTCCGAGAAGACTGGTTCTGTTCTGGTTAGTCATACCAATCTAAAAATCTTTGTAAAAGAGAGGGCAGTCAATAGTTTAGGGCAACAAGACAAGACTTTTCTTTGGTATCATGTAACAAAAACATTATTTATTGCTTGTTGAACCATGGCTACCTAGGTTTCTCATTCCTTTGCTATACCATTCCTATAGTATACTCAGGTCCTGAACAAAAATAGGTCATAATAATGAAAACAGGTCATTTAGTGTCAGAAGTCCAATTATCATTTGACAAATGTTGTGAGAAGCTTAGCATTTTTCCTCTAAAATGCTTTCTAAAAAGCAAATAAATTTAGTATTTCTGCTGTCTTTCCATTTGCTGTTGTAACAAAAAATGATGCACTCTATCAAACTAATATTTATTTTATAAATAATGGAAAAGTTCCTGTACCTAGAATGATACATTTAGTGCAAGGAGAAACAGTCATAATAATTTTAGCTCACCGATTTTACTTTAGTAAACTGATCCAATAATAATGTAAAAAAGTTGTATACATTTCATCATTTGTACCAGGAAACCTTTTAACTCTTTTACAACATTTTTCTTTGAAATGAAATGATAAAGCTCCTGATAAAGTTTGAATTTTAATGGTAAAACCTATAAACCTTAAGAATTAATAGCATGCCACTTTTTGTAATGATTTACTTCTCCAGAGAAACTGAAGAACAGACAAGGAAAATGATGGCTCCAGATAATTGAATGAAGTATAAAATAATAGCAACAGTGAAAAGATGCATAGGCAGGAGATCTGGGGACATAATTTTTTTTATCTAATGGTGTAATAGACATCAAAATGTACTCCTGCTGAAATTAGATGTTTCAGGGTGAGGATGTAATTGAATAGAACCTAAGATTCCCTTTAGCCAGGGGGCATTTTGGTAATTTTATGCATATGTATATAAATATATAATATATATATAAATATATATATTTTATATATACATATATAAAATAATATTATCCTAGGTAAATATATTAGCACAAGGGTACTGAGTGATGTATTTAAGATGTCTCTTTTTCTTATTCATCTTCTTGCTTATGTGTATTTATGTAACTGCCTTCTTGATTGTGTGAGTTCCATTAGAGTGGATTAATCTTTTAATCCACTGGAAACTACAACAAATTTAACAAATAAATGGGAACATCAAAGATAATATTATTCTATAAGCTTTGTTAGAATAAACATCTGTAATCGTATAAAAGAAAATTACAGATTACCCATTCTGCGTGCTAATCTAGAAATTAAACAGAAGTTATAAAGTTAGAAGATAATATTCTCTGAATATGGAATTACTTGCTTTGAAAACAAAAATATTCTAGAGCTTAGATAAAATTTCTAGAAATTGTTAAAATTTTAATGAAAAAAAAAATGTACCACAAAAATAGTACAGTGTGCAGCAAATATTTTAAGATTGCTGCATTTGTTTGTGCATAAATAGATCAAGTTTTCGAATCTCAATGGAGCAATAAATTGGGACAGTCATCACACACTAAAAAGTTGCTAACTAAGTCAAAATGTAGAGCAGTGAAGTTGCATTCAGTTTCCTGGACAGTCAGTCTGGTGGTTGAAGTATCCTAGGGTGTATGAAATATCTGCGTGTGTGTAGAAGATAAGAGAAGGACTTATGGGAGGCCTGCACAGTACTAAAATAGCAACTGAAAGCAAACTGGCAATTCCAAGGGGTTCTCAGATGTCATTAGGCACTTATTTTGAGGTAACTCAAGGGATATCGGACATTTTGAGAGCTGTAAGGATGGATATCTCCTTATTGATTCATGAAACTATGTAGACCTAACAATAATATAGCATGCCATAAGATTTGTGTTGAGCTTTGAAAGGCCTCAGATTTTTCAGGCCTTCACTCTCTGAACTTTTGTTGGCCTGCTTGAAGCTTTGTTTTATATCATTCACTCTTAGCAGCAGTTTCCCTTGTTGACCATGTGCCTAGCACTTATATTTATTCCTTTCTACTCCTCTGCATTTAAACCATAAATTTATGCAGATAGCAGTTAACAACTCCAGTTTTGTTTGTTTGTTTGTTTGTTTTTAAATGTAGAATTACATTTTTATGACTCTAACATAATGGCATAGTGCAAAGAAAGGCAGGCCTTTTATGATGGCAGAGGCCAACCTTAGGATTCCAAGCAGCAGTGGAAATTTGTAAGTACTTGTAAGTTTGTGAGTATTTGTAAGTTGTTCTTTCTCTCTGACTATAAACAAAATTTTGAGTGTGGCAAAAGGTCTGATCCTGCTTATTGCTGTTATGGTTTTATGATTTTTTGTTATTGATGTTTCACATCATCACATCATCTAGAGCACTGGGTGTTAACGAGTTCATGCTCCAGTTCCACAGACTGCCAAATTTCTGGGTACCTTGTTCTCAGAAGAGAAGAACTGCATGCCTAAGAGGACTTTGCCTTCCTGTTTTCCACTCAGAGGGAAAGAAAAAACTGCATGCAGGTCCCGAGTCCTCCCTCAGTCCTCATCTCAGCAGCGGCGTTTCCCTAGCTATCTTGCCTTCAGCTTTAGAATAAGGCCTTAGGTTTCAGACACTCTCACTTTATTTGATTTTTTAGCTTTAATTCCAATTATATTGTATTATATTTTGTTATTTTGTATTTCATTATCTTAAGCTTTCCTCCTCAGATCATTGCCGCTGTTTTGTTTTTGGACCCATACCCCTACCCTCTCTCTTCTTCCCCCTTCCCCTTTCCCAGGGCATAGGTCCGTGGGTACCCTGCCCAATTAGTCATGGAACTGAGATGAACTGGCCAGCCCATAAACTGTTGGCAGGCACACATGCTGTACCAGCATATCTTGTCTTGTTTCCTGGTGCCATTCAAGCAGTGCAGCTCTTTTGTAATATGACTGCCTTAGCTGCAAACTCTTCTGGAATTCTTTGATGTTCTAAACATATCTTACAGAAATAATATCATTAGTTTGTGTTTAGTTAAATAAGTAGAATTTCAGCTCTCCGCTAACTATGGAACTGGAAACTAGAAAACTATGTTTCTGTGTTTTAATACCTGCTCTGAATTTCAGCCAACAAATGACTGTTTAATTGTGTGTAACAGAGTACTATGATACTGGGGAAAAATATTCTTATATTTATATTAAAAATACATTTTAACAGCATTTTGTAAAATTATAGACACATTACAAGAGAGATTTTGCTTATTTAAGTTTACTAAGTGCATTTAAAAATGTAATTAAAATATTACTTTCTTCCCAGCTTAGTATCCCCATAGATAGTTTAACAAAACCAAAAATATCCAATGGAAAGTGCTTATGCATTTAGAAGTTAATGCTTCTAAATAGGACTTACAAACCATGCTGAGTTCTGAAAAATGCCATTACTCATTCTATTATCTTGATAAATGTATGCTACATTAATACAGTTAGAATGGATAAATTCAATTGACAAACTATAAAACATTAAATTTTAAATGCTGTATTTTACTCAATAAATATATGAACCTGAAGCAATACAGTTTTTGCTATTTATGTATTTATGTATTTATTTTTGTAACAGGAAACATTATTTACCTCTTTCCTCAATTTTCTTTTCTACCGTCATGCTTGCATCTTTTTTTACCCACTGTCATATTCCATTATTGATTACATATCTCATCAGTAAATTTTCAATTATTTTAAATTGTTATCTTGGTCATTATTTTCATATATTTTAATGGGTTTAACTTAATTAATGGCCTTCAAATGAATGTTTGAACTTGAATCTATCTTTCATTATTTTATGGTGTGTAACTCTATCAGAAACTCATAACCTGAGAAAAAAAAAAATAAAATAAAACAAGCAAAGAAACAGAACAGAAGAAAACAAAACAAAACAAAACAAAACAGAATCTTCCCCAGTCAGTCAAATAGCTGCAGCTTGAAAACCCTCAGCTACTTCAATTTATGTATTTTATAAACTATCCACCTCTGCCATCTAGTGGTCATGCTTTCTCTTGAAATAAAAAAGCAAAATAACAAAAAGCATCTCCTCTTCCCTGAGAAAGAGAAATATTTTTTATTTTAGCTTATTTCACCTTATACAGATTACAGAATTCAGTCAAATTTTTGGTAGGAACTGTTTTTATGCAACATGTCCTTAGGCAGGAGTTTGAAGAATAATTACAATTACCCTCCAGAAACTGAGGTTAAACTAGTAGGTCTGTAGTTTCTTGGGTCTTCTCCCACTCCCTTTTCTGCAGGTAAGTGTAACACTGACTAACTTCCAGTCAGCAGAGTCCTCCCTAGGACTTCAAAAATTTTTCAAGGGGTGTAGCTTTGACATCCTCTAACTGCCTTAATATTCTCAGGTGAACTCTGTCAGAGATCAATTAAAAATAGATTAATAGTAGTTTATTGTAAGTTAGATCTACATTTATATTTATTTATTTATTTATTTATTTATTTTCTAATAGAAATTTATTATATGCTACTTCCTAGAAAATTAGTGGGGCTTTTTTCTATCTGCAGTGTCTTTTCAAGTATGTATGAGAGGACATGTAGTTATAATATCAGGAAAGACAGAGTGCAGATGGAACTGCACCTGACAAGGGATATATAAAACAAGAATGGACTCTATCAGTATACTGATTGGTAGAGACAGGCCAAAGAGAGAGTACCCCTTGGATAACTGAGAAAGGCAAACCTGCTACAAGAGACATAGAGAAAGCTGAGTTACTTAGTGAGTTCTTTGCCTCAGTCTTCACTGGCAACCAGGATACTTGTGCCTGTCACATCCCTGAAATTTTCATACTTGAGCTTCCAGCTGGGAGCAAGGGGAGAAAAATCCCCCATACTATATAATAGTGGAGCAATTCCTAGACCACCTAACGAGGCTGAATGTATACCAAATCTGTGAGACAGGATGATATGCATCCCAGGGTCCTGAGAAAGATAATTGATGTTGCCAAACCACTATCATATAAGAAAAGTTGTGGCTGTCTGGCTAAGTTGCTGGCTACTGAAAAAAGGGTAACATCACTTTCATTTTTAAGAAAAGAAGAAAGGAAGATTTCGGGAACTACAGGCAGATGAACCTCAGCTCTTATCATAGGAAGATAATTGAACAGATCTTCCTGAAAGCTATGTTGAGGCACATGGGGGATGAGTAGGTGATCCGAGACAGCTTCACCAAGGGCAGATCATGCCTAACAATCTGGTGGCATGGATGGAGTGATGACATCAGTAGACAAAGAAAAGGCAACTGATGACTTCTATATGGACTTGTGCAAGGCCTTTAACACGGTCTCCCATCATATGGACAAGTAATAGGAAAAGCGGGAATGGCTTTAAAATAAAAGATGGGAGATTTAGATTAGATGTCAGGGTGAAGATTTTTCAGTGTGAGGGTGGTAAGGTGCTAGAACAGGCTGCCAAGAGAGACTGTGGACTCCCTGAATCTTTCCATGCTCAAGGCCAGGCTGGATGTGGCCTGGGCAACCTGATCTAGTGCTTTATTTTGCAGTTGGAAACTGTCCACAGCAGGGAGATTGGAACTTAGTGATTTTTGAGGTCCCTTCCAACTCAAGCCATTCTATGATCCTATGATTATTTCTTCTAGGACTGATGTCAATGAAAAGAGATTACTTCCTGCCTGACTGTCAGTTCTGTATATCCTTTCGGTTTTAGGAAGTTTTCCACTAAAGACAAGCTAAATGTTCATTTTATTTTCCATACCTCTCTGTGATGCAGATGACAGTCTTATTGACTGCATGTCTGTTAATTCTCCTTCCGATTGTTCTCTCTTCTTTAGTATTCCTTTTAAGTTCAGTTGATGAGGGCAAGCTCCTCCCTTCCAGCACATCTGTGTGACTTTCTCTTGCTCTTTAAAAGAACACAGAATTATAAAATAATTCCAGTTGGGAGGATACTCTAGAGAACAACAGTTTCAATGTCAATAACAGTAGGAACAATTTCAAATCTTGATATTGATGCTTAGGGACAGTAAACCTTTTAGCGTGTCAGGGAATTAAGATTTCAGAGCTTCTTCAGGCAGCCTTCACCAGTATTTGACTAAACTCCATTACAAAGATCATTTCTACTAGTGTTTTAACTGAACATTCTGTGTTTTAGCCAGTGTTTGTTGTCTCTTCCATTATCAAATATCTTGCAGGAGTTTGTTTCCAATTTCTTTGTATACCCTCCACTAAGTAGCTGACAACTGCAAAACAGTTCTTGTCTGTGTCTGCCCTTCTCTGGGTAAAACACTCACATTCTTCAGACCCCCCTGCACATCTATGTGTTCACCTTCTTGACTCACTCCAGTATTTCAGTGTCTCTCTTCTGTGGATCCCACTCAGAACTGGACAGTGTTACAAATTTCTCATGTGTGCAAAGGAGAATAATCTATTCCTTAAACCTACTAGGAGTACACTTAGCAATAGAGCTCAGGATGCCACTGATTTTCATAGTTTAAAGGACATATTCTTGATAATTTGTATATATATCAAGTTTCCCTGCAGGGCTGTTCTCTATTCAGTTATTTTCCCATGTTTTCAAAAAATCTTTTACATTGTTTGTAGTTCACTACAATGTCCATTGGAAAATATTGAAATGATTAATGTCTTCCAACCAAGATCAGTCTTGTGTTCTTTTACCAAATGGCTTATTCCTTTCTTGATCAGGCATTAAGTAACAACCGCTTGTCCATGATCACTCTTTTCACCTCCCTTCTTGCTGTCACCTAATAAGCTCTCTGTTAATTAATCAGCCATACCTAACCAGAGCTCTGTATATTTGAGTCTCTCCTGTGTTCAAATGCAAATGTTGCTCTTCTCTTCCCTGACCTAGCCTATCTGAAAAATCTAGATACATCAGATCTCTCTAGTCATGCAAACTATTCTATCATTCCTTTAATCTCAGTGGGTGTCATGGTTTTACGATATTTTTATTGGCACTCCACATCACAACATCAGGTAAGGCACTGGGAGTTAAAGAGTTCACGCTCTAGTTCCATGGACTGTCCAAATTCTGGGTACCTGGTTCTCAGAAGAAAAGAAGAACTACATACCCCAGAGGACTTTGTGTTCCCATTTTCCACTCAGAGGGAAAGATAAAACTGCACACAGGTCCTAAGACCTTTTTGCTCCTCATCTGTAGTGACTCCCTGGCCATCTTGCCTTCAGCTATAGAATAAGGACTTCAGTTTTGAACACTCTCATTTTATTTGGTCTATAAACCTCAATTCCAATTATATGGGACTATATTGTGTTATTTTATATTCTGATATCTTATTTAGTAAATGAGCTTTCCTTCTCAGATCATTGCTGCTGTTTTGGTTTTGGGTCTATCTCCCTATGCTCTCCCTTTTTCTCCTTCCCCTTTGCCACGGCATGGGCCTGTATGTCCTCCCTCCTCATTAGTCACAAAACCAGGCCAAACGAACCCCATGAGCTGTTAACAGTGGGCTCAGAGCTTTGAGAGCACATGTGGACTTCTAAATTCCTCCTGCCTATTAATCATGGTATATTCCCATTGCATACAGTCACATTACTTTCTCAGAGGAGGCTTTCCTAGCACATCCCCTCAATACTCTCTGTACCTTTGCTTAACTTCCCTCAGCAAGACTAATTTGAAGCCTTTCATAACAAGCTGGGAAAAGATACCCACTTTCTGTGTCACTCTACTTAGTTCCATGCATGCCTGTATTCTCTGGTGAATTAGTGCTGTGTTGGCAGTAATGTTATATCTCAAGTAATGCCTTCAGGCCCTCTGCTCTGTCAAGTTTATCACCAAATCTCTTTATGTTGGTCATGGTTGTTGCAATTTCTAGCAACAACAATATAATCACTCCACAATTGCGCACCATGCAGAAAGGGGTTGAAGATACAGTTCAGTCTTGATCAGGAAAATGCAAACAGATGCAGAAGCCTCTCTGTAAACAACAAATAGCTGCTAAGCTAATTGCAGAGATTCTGTTTGCTAGACCACATTGCTGAGCTTCTCAGTATGGTGTAACTTTTTGGGGTAAAAAGGAAAATATTCTATTGTACAGTAGACAGTAATTTTTGTAATCTATTGTGTTTAGTTTTTCTGACAATATATGTATTATTCTACTTTGAAATGGAAAATTTAGGTAACAGATAAGAAATTTCCTGAGGATTAAGTACAAGAAAGATTTCAATATTGTTGAAAATAATGGTAGAAGTGTCAGAAAGAAAGAATTCCTAGGAAACAGAAGAAACTAGAAAAAAAAAAAAAACAACCTTAGTTGCCAGGCTGGCATCAAACAAACGATGAACTTTCAAACAATGCAAAGGGCAAGTCATCTTCTTTGTCTTCTCCTCTGAGTTTCCTCTACATTTTAACAGTGCACTTCTGGTCCTTTGAGGTTATATAACAAAATGAATAACAAAAATTTTTAGACATACATTTGAAAGTCTAGTCAAGTTAGAATTCTACTGTAACTCTCAGAGTACTGCAGATCTGTTGCAATGGAAGGTGAAATGAGCACTGTATTTTAAATATGCTTGTACTGATTCTGTACTTCAAGCGTGAATTTTACTTTCTTCCCAATTGCTGTCAGCAAAAGAAATCGTGCACTGGTGAAGACAGGATTCTCACCATTGCTACAGCTCTTTATTATATCCAAATTAAACTGTGTTCTGTAAAATGTTTGATCTATAGTTCTTAGGCAGTTGCTGTCAATTTTGTATGTTTTAGAAGACCTTCCCTGGAGGAATCCAGTCATTCCCAAAAGGTGTCAGCATTCATTTTATCTGTAAGTTTTAACATCTTCTCAATATTTTGACAGTGAGGATTTTTAATGTCCTAGACAGCTTTTCAGCACCCTGATTTCTGTAATCTAACAACATGCTATGTTGTTGTTATTGCTGTTGCTTTTACAATGAAAGACAACTTTCAGATTGTTCTTTCTCCTAACTGTCTGCCCTGCATTCCTTCTGTGCATTTCCAAAGTTTGTAATCTGGCACACCTCTTCATGTTTGTTTCATGCACACATATTTTCTCCTTCCAAATAATGACAGCAGAGCAATTCTAATTACATCATATCCTTTTCTGTCACTTTCATGGAAATTGGAAGTGTCAAATACTACTACAGAAGTATTGGATGAGAACCAGCTGTAACCTACTGCTGGTTTACTTAATGTACAGTTTGTTTCTTCTTTTTTTTTATTTATTTTTTTATTTTTATCATCATTAGCTTTTACAAGCATTCCTGATTTTGTCCCATTCTGTTCTGAAATCAGTGCAAGAGGTATACAAAATGTAATATAAATCTGGGTTTGCAAATTTTTGTAACACCTTGTTTGTCTCCTGGAAACTGTAACTCAAACTGCTTTCATGTGTATTTGAATCTCTTTGTAGAACTTAAGACATGTCTTCTCTGTGTCCCACATTGTACATCTATAGCATTATAATAATATATAATACAGAAAAGTAGGAGTTGCACAAAAATATTTATTAGTATAAAATCAATTTCTTAGCCCCAAGAAGTAATACTTAAATAACTTCAGTCTAAGGATATCTGTTAGTGTATGATAAGAAGATATCTAGGATTGTCTGAAGTACACGATCTTCAAAACAGTACAAGAGAATTATATTGAATAGGGGTAAATGCTTGCTCAGCTTTGAAAGTGTTAATTATGTACTGCAAAAGGGAGGTCTTGAGAAACTCAAACAGAAGTTGTGGCAATTTTTCTAAGTCTTCAACCTTAGGAAGACCTGTGAAGTTATGCTATCTGCATCAAAATGTTTTCTAAAATGTCTCTGTGCTACAGTCATATAAATGCCATGAAGCCACTATATCTGAATACAGAGAAGGGTAAAGGATACGATGAATGTTCATCCTGAAGGAATAGTAACAGAAAAATAGCACCTCAGCACAAGTTATTGTACAACTAGCTATGTTTTAGATGATCTAAGAAATAAAGATTTCAGTATATTTTAGTACAGTATTTTGTACTATCAAAATAGTGAATTTGACTGAACTAATTTTATTTGTTTTGCATTTTCTGTGAAGGAGATTGCCAAATACAGTTTTTGTCTTTGGCAGATGTAAGCTATAAATAACTTTATTTGAACCCCATCAGATGGCATTGTTGAGAAGCTTAATTAAATTCTGACAATATACCATCTTGATAAATTGTGGTGACAGTTAAAAAGGGAATAGAGTAAGAAAGATGACGCTTGCTATTATTCCTAGGAATTTGTAAAGCCAGTCAATAAAGAGCCTTACTATAATTTAGAAAGTAGATTCTTTGAATAAATTCTAAAATTTAAATTAAATGAATTTATAGATATAATTTCTTGTGCATAAATAAACTAAATGCCATATATTTAATTAATTCTGCAGAAAATCTTGAAATTCAACCTGAATACATATCATAAAGTCAATCATTTTCCTATAGGAAAGTGACATAATTGACAAAAAAAAAAAAAAAAAAGAAACAGTAAAATGGAAAACTGTCTATTAATCTTTCATATTTTGAATTAATGGAGATGGCAAATATCAAACTGTCTTGCATGCACCTTTAAAATGGCATATAATTCATTTTAAATACAGATTTTTTCCTCTACTCCTAAACTTCTGAAAATGATTTCATGGTTTTTTCTATTGTACTCCAGAGATTTTTCAGAGAAAATTCCCCAAACAGTCCTGACAAGTATTTCAGATATCAGGCGATTGCAATAAATAAAAATAATCAATCAGTTTCACTTTTTTAAAAGATGCTGCATTGCTTAAATACATGCAGTTGATAGAATTTGGAATTATAGTTTTTAAACTTGACCTTGAACTACTATTGTTCTTTTAAGTATGAAGAACTTGACTGTGAGTAAAGATAAATTGTAGTGAACATAATTGCAAAACATTGTGAAGTTGTATTCAAGTTAGGCTAGTTTTAAAGGTTTTAGTATCTATGTGGAGGAAAAACATTTAGTTATTACTGTTTGTTTTTGTCAAGTTATGACAATGATTTTCATCAGTTTTGAAATTCTTTTCCTGTTGACTTATGAATAATTTAATATATTTCCTAACTTCTTTTACCATATCATTTACTAATGGAGACACACTGTGATATTTTAAAATCTGTTTTTGACATTCTCCTTTACATTTTGCAGGTGTTTAACTCACCTAGATGCTAAAGCAGTTAAATTGTCTTACTAAAAGTTTGCTTGCATCTGGCAAAAGATAAAATGATTTTATATATATACATGGAAGTAATTCCTGAGACAAAAAAAAAAAAAAAAGAGAGATCATATGTAAATGTAGACTTCCCAAAGAACTGATAATAAAGATTTATAAAAACTAAATATGGAAATGAATAGAGAGGGAAATGATAAAAGAAAGAGCATGACCAACATATATAGGAGAGTTTTTAAATAGAGTTTGTGTGCTTGTTTTTTTAACTATCTGACTGTGTTTTCATTATTCATTAATCTTTAAAAATCAAAGGAACCAGTTAATTGAGCAAACAAAATTAATCTACTCACTAGTTTTTGAGAAAAGAGAAATTCGATCTAGAGAAAGTTTTTATTTTTGCTTTTCTTGTGTTCTTTTGTTTTTGATTAATTTATTTTGCAATTAGGTGAAAAATCACATATGCTTTAAGTTTCCATTCTATGTCTAAAAAGGAAAAAATGATGCAAATTCTTCATGAGTTGAGGTAAGAGATAACTCACAAATTACTGCCATGGGCCAAACAGACTTGGCTTGAGAAAGATTAATGTAATCTGATGCCTATTACTAATTGGATAGAGCAGTGATAATCTGAAAACAAACTAAAGCCATTTTCCCCTGATCCAACTTCTTCTACCTCCACCCTGCAAGCAGCTCCAGTGAATGGGGCTAGCAGTCAGTCTATAATACTTCATCTCTGCAGCTCCTTCATCTTCACCCTCTTTCTCAATCCCACTGCGGGGATCCTCCTTATAAAACTGAACTACTTCAACATAGGTCCGTACCACATGGTACAGACCTTCAAGAAAGGCCTTTTTCAGCATGGATCTGACTATGTGGGTCACTGGTTTCAGATATGGTCTGAAGTTCATTCCTGAATGGGCTTTTCTGATGGTATGCTCCCCTGAAGACATTCATTCTCTCTTAGTCTGTCTTTTGCTCTCGTAGCCTTGCTTAGGCAGACAATGAGCACAGCACTAATTAAACGCATGGTCCCACCAACACGTATAAGAGCATTGTACCTTTGTGGCCAGGAAAGCCAATGGTTTTCTGGGATACATTAAAAAATGCATGGCCAGCAAGTCAAGAGATGTTATCCTCCCCCTCTTCTCTGCCCTGATGAGGCTACATCTGGAATACTGTGTCTAAATCTGGGCTCCCCAGTTCAAGAAAGGCAGACTACTGGAGAGAGTAAAATCAAAATATTATGAACATGAATAAGATCATAAAAATCAGACATTAAAAAGATAATTAGAAACATATGTATTAATATATGTTAATATATGCTAAATGAAACCGGATTCAGTAAAGTGAATGGCAAAATCTGAAGTCTCTCCTGTGTGAGGAAAGGCTTAGAGACCTGTAACTGTTTAGCCTGGAGAATATTGAGCTGAAGTCTAATCAATGCTTATAAATATTGAATAGCATGTTTGCCAGTTGAATGAGCCCAGGCTGTTTTCTATAGTGCCCAGCAACAGGACAAGGGGCACTGAGCAGAAACTGTAACACAGTAATTTCCACACTGACTTGAAGAAAATCATCTTTACTTTGAGGATGCCAGAGTGCTGAAACAAGCTGCCCATAGAGGTTGTGGAGTCTCTTTTACTGGAAGTATTCAAAACATGCAGAGGTACTGCTCCTCCTTTGCTGTGTAAACTCAATACATATGGATAATTTTTCTTTGTATAAAAGTAGTTCAACTCCTTTTAAAAAGTTTGTAAATAATCTAATTTAGCGATTAAACTTATTATACAGACTGGACCCTATATTCAGGCTCTTGTTCATCACTGGTGAAAATGCATAGCTAATGGTGAAAACTATATTGAAAAATAGCATTTTGTAGGTAAGAATTTTCTCCATGAAATTGTGCTATTGTGCTTTTTGTATCCATCGTAATCTCCAAGGAAAAACAGGAAGCGTTACTTTTGGAGTGACCTAGATAGATGATAGACTCGTAATTATACAAGCCTCTCTGAGTTCTGGATTCAATTACTTAGCTTTTGGTGACTGAAAAATGTTTTAAATTCTTTCAAAGAGAAAAGCCACTCTAGAGGAATTTGCATGCAAAGATTGAGATATATTATTACATTTTCTCACTTTATAAATGTACCACTTGAACTGAATGATCACTGGATTACGACAGAGACAAAGTCTGCAAGCAAAAGATTTTCCAGTAACAGCAAAAAAGCTGATTTTCTGTTTGTGTTCACACACTATAAGTAGTTTATTCAATAGCTCTTAAGTACCAAATACTTCAAACAGACATGAGAATCCCCAACTTTGATCTTTTTCCTCACTTTTAATACAGCAGTCCTTTCTAATTCTATGAGTTTTGCCCTATAAATCTGAGTTTTGTTTCTGCAAAATTGCAGAATCTCAACAGGAGATCCTGAAGTAACCAGAATGTGTCCCCTTCTTCATCCAAACAGCTACCTCAGTCAACCAATCAGGTTCTTGGCAAACAGAAAGCTTACACTCTGAAAGTTAGGAGGACATGTAATAGAGGTTTTCCACTTTGCGTCCAAAATGCTAGTGAATGCGGAGCTCCAGTTTTTATGGCAATGATATTAAGTGACTGTGGCTGTGACTGCTGCATTTTATGCTGAATGTGATGCTGTCAGTTTATGTTACATGGACTGCAAGAATGCTGACGTGATTTGGCTCCTTTGGAAACATGAACAAATTTTAAATGTCATAAGGCAAAGGATATTTTGTTAGCTGCTCAGACTTGCGCAGGTAGTGTTGTCAGCAAGGCTGCACTGTCCACTGACATCAGCATTTTGTTTCAGATCAGAATGTTCTCTCATTTTAAGTAATTTGTTCAAATGTCCTCACTTAATATGTCAAGGTGAACACTGTGGAGTGGTCTCCAGGCCCAGACAACTTTCAGATTAAACTTTACCAGAGGTGATGTTTAATAGAAAAGGAATTTCAACTTCTTATTTGGTTTCAGTACACAGAACTTACATCTAGTCAAGGTAAAACATGGTAAAATGCATGTGATAGCATGCTGGATTCTCAGCACCAGCTGTTTCACTGGTCTAATTGCTGAGTTACACTTACTTCTAATACAGATACAACCTTACAGTTGCAAAAATTTTGACTCATAGGGGGCTTCACCAATAAAAATGGAAGTATACAAGAAATTCTAATTCTCTAAGCCAATGAGATTTCTTTTAATAAATACTCTCGTAATTAGGACACTGAATTCTGCTTTCTACAACTTCAGGGGTTTATGAAAATGCTATATCTAAACAAATATGATTTGGCTAATGAGTTTTTCCTCCAAGTATTATTTTCAAGAGAAAGATCTTTGTGTCCTTTTCTGAAATGGGATTTAGCTTTCCTTGAAAACAGCTGATGCACTCAGGAAGAATTAGAAAAAAAAATAGAAAAAATGTCAGCATCTGTTAGCTGTCAAGCATCACCCAGTAGGTGGAGATAGAGAATAGGACCTTTTAGATGATGTATTAAAATATTTTTTCCATTGGTAGTGTTTATATATTGATAGTGTTTTCTGTCAGTCTTGCTAAATGCTTGGTATAGCTTAATATGTTTCACTCAGACAGTGTGCTCAATGAAGTACAAAAAACAGCAATCCAGATAAGAAATCAATTGATCTCCACATGTGAAGATGAATGTGACAAGTTAGTAATTACACAATGAATTAATTTCCTGCTCTCTTAACTCTCATATTTGTAGCAGTCTTTAAAGGAAATGTGCATAAATTGGGTGTTTCCTTTATAGATAGAAATCTATACATTTTTAATTTCAGATGATTATATAGACAGATTATCTTATGTTACTGTTAAGACAAAATTTCTCTTAATGTGCAAATTTGCATCTACATGATTTGAGTCTTTAACATAATCAGCTTCAGTCTATATGTGACTTTTACTATGCTAGACATGTAATGCTGTAATTTGCTCCATCTTTCAATTCTTTTTTTGAAATAATAATAATAACCTTATTACTTTATGCACGATCTTGCATATGGAAATATTAGATGGAAGAGTATGATAATTTAAAAAGTGAGATAAAAAATACAAATTAATACTTAATCATAAATTTTTTCTCATATGTCACAATTCAAGTATATCATTTAGTAGCTTCCAAAGGAGATGTATATTTTGTCTGGTTAGTTCCCTTAAAACATCCACCTAGAGAAAGACAATTAGCCTTGCGAAAAAAATATTGACTCTGATGTTATAAATTTAAAATAGATACAAGGTGTCCTTGGTTAGGAACTTGCTGCTGAAAATAGCAAGCCTCATTTTTCTTTTTTTTTCTTTTTTTTTGCTTTCTCATTATTCTATCTAGGATAGATTAATAAAGTTTCGGAGATTTTTTTTTTTTTTTTATTACAGTGACAGACAGTTCAATTATTTTAAAATGGTGGCTACTCTGTCTTCTTGCTAAGCAACTTGCAGTGCATGTTTATTCGATGTAAAAAACCTGTGGAAACTTTCCTAACATTAAGAAATTACTGAAAATTGGAGGGGATGCCTCGCAGTTGCATGAGACAACTCTACACACAAGACATTATCTTAGAAAGCTTCTGCATAAAAAAGTAACATTGATTGGCTCCTTTTTTATTTTATTTTTTTTTCTGAATAAACAAAAGTCACTGCAGATAGTCTCATAGATATTTTCCTTTTCTTGGGCAGCTTATCACAGAAATTCAGAATGGTTAAGGTTGGAAGAGTCCCCTGGAGGTTGTCTGGTCCTGCTCCTTCTTAATTAGAGACACTTAGAGCAAGTTGTTCAAGAACATCTTGAAGTTGGAGATTCTGCAACATATTCCTGTGCTCTGTAACACAAAAAAGAAGTGCTTCCTGATGTTTAGACAAAGTGTTGTGTGTTCCTTTATGTACCCATTGTGTCTTGTCTATTATATTAAAACCACACATATTTTTCAAATGCCAACGTTATTTTCTCATTGAGAACTGGTAGGACTGAAAGAGTGCTAGATTCAAAGGAGGTATTGCTTTGAAATCATTCTGAAGACGTGGGCGAGGTTTTGGTGCAGGTCCGCAACCTGTTCATCAATAATGCAATGTTCTCAGGAGTTGTAGTTTTGCGAGGATAAGAAAAATTCTCTCTTTCATTTGGAAAGAAATACAGAAAGACTTCTCAATAAGTAAGTACTGTGAGAAAATGTCTTTGGAATATCACAGAGTGAAGCTATTACCTCAAAAGTAGGAGTCTCTGACTAAAATATGCCATATTTTTTTTTCCTTTCCTTGTCTAGAAACTGTACTACTACCATCTCTTCAAAGATAATTTGCAGAGAGATTTTGTTTTGTGTTGTTTTCTAAATCTCATTACATAACAAAATAATGCTTTCTGTCAATAGTGAGAAGGAATGTAGAATGAAACAACCACTATAAAAAAAATTAGTTTATATATATATATATATATATATATATATTTAAATGAAGAAAATGTATTGAATAAAGTGTTTTGTCTTCAACTTTTTTCATTCCCACAAAAATATAATGCTTGGTTTTATGTCAGTTATTGAAACATGAACTATTTCGATAATAGAAAAAATTGTAATGAATTGGTGTATTCTCATGTTAGCAAGAGTTCACTCAACTATAACACTGGGGACTTGGAATATGTCAAGGACAGCAAATATACAACTTTTTTTTCCTTTGCTTTGCTTTTCTAAAGGTCAGTCAACATACCTCTTCCACATACAGGAATCTGGCACAGTTTTACAAGCATTTAAAAGTGATCTGAATTTGTTGTTCTCCCTTGTTCTAGAAGCCCATGAAGTCATAGATCAGAGAGAAACATTTATAACTTTATTTAAAAAGTGAGCATTCAAAATGATTTTCAGTTCTTTCCGTTGTTCTCTATTCCCTTTATTGTTTCAAACACTATGGCACCATCTGACTTTTCCTCAGCTTTCCTGAACCAAACTAGAAGTGCAGCTCTGACAAAAGATCTTTCCAATGATGGAAGATAATTCAGGTTTGATCAGTCTTCAGTGCTCTGAATGATTTCTGTTTTTCTTGTCTCCTCTATGAAGTTTGGATGAGTGAGCAACCTCCTCTTTTGTATATTAAGAAGCATATATCAAATGCTAAGCAAAAGAGCAGGCTGAGGGGATAAAATAAATAAGCAAATAATTAAATGCTTAAATCCATTACAGATTTTTAAATCAGGCTTTTAACGATCCTTGTGGCTGTAATCTATCTTTCTTTTTCAGGAGCACGTTTCTAGTTGAATTAGTATAAGCACTCAACTCATTTCAAAGAATGTTGCAATATACTCCAGGTCTTACAAATTAGTTAATGAAAGGACAGGAATTTTCCTCTGACGTCAGTGCTCCTCCTTGCTGTGTAACCACAGCACTGTTTTGCACCACAGATGAGAGTAGTTACTTGTTTCCACCCTTACCTTTCCAAATAGTTTTCATTTTACTGCAATTGATAACTTCATAAATGCTTTGAGTGTCAGAAATGCTGAGTTGAATCCAAAGAGATTATTTTAATGGGACAACCATATTTTTTTCCTGGGCTCACAGGGAGTTCACCCTCTCTAGGTTACATGATATCTCAAGAAATAGTATCATCCTCTCAAACACCTCATCTTAACCTATTCTACTGTTTCATTTGTCCTACAGCAGTTGATCTCTTATTCCAGTAAGCTTTTCCCAAGTCCAAATTAGTTTTACTTCTTACTGTCCTCTTTTTCCTTTCAGTGTCTAAGCACTGAATTCTATAATTGTTTTCTGCAGAGACTAGTTTGTGTTATTGTTCTTTAAAGCAAAAGGCACTGATAAACTTCATGAATATAAACTTTCTGTTCTATAATGATCTATACCACAACCAAAAAAGAAACACTCGCTTGTATCAGACAGAAATAATCCATAATACTTTTCTAAAAATGTCAATTTTATATTTCATTATTATCGTTGTGTACAATTTTGAATTATATATATAAATTTAATAAAAATGTATTATGGAGGCTGTTACAAAAATTCTGGAAGAACGTGACTCTCAATACAGGAAAAAAAAACAAAATATTTTGTCCCCTTTCTTCTTGATCTGTTTCTCTTTATTCAGCAAATACAAAGTTGTTGTTGTTTTTTTTTATTCAGCAAATTATGCTTTTATCTGATTGACTATAAATTGTTCTTAAGTGTGTCTGTGTGACACAGAAACTGTATAAGCTGCAGTAAAATATACCTTGCAGGTACTATGTTCATTTGCAAAATAGTTAAGTACTTCTACCTATATAGCTTCAGTAACAAGAGAGATAAATGTCAACTACATATTTTAACCAGCATTGGCCTTTCTGCTCAGCGTTTTGAGATCTCCATTTTTCTTTCTGAGAGTTGCAGTCTAAGGGAAAAGTACCGTAATAAAAATAAGAAGTGTTAAATGTAATATCAATGTTTTAATGATTAATTTTTTATTTAATTGAAAACTTCAAGGTATCTGTAGAAGAAAGAGTACCATAGCCCACCTATTCTCAAAAGGTATATACACATGCATTAAACAAGAAGAAAATATTCCAAAAAAATCAGATAAGGTGGTAGTGATGATTCATTAACCTTATCTGAAACCAAACATTGGAGTACTTCTGTGCTACCTTCTTTGGTTACCAAATCTCATATCATAATTGTGGTATAGTATATATCTATAGTAAGCAGTGAAAAGAGATATATCTACAATTTAGAAATGAGAACTACTTCTGCTCCTTTTATGTCACAGTAAGGCTCAGTCATACTGCTCTACCATTTCACACTTACATGGAAAGGAAATTTTGCACAAAGGCTGTTAGGGAGTTGTGTGCTTCACTTGGGCCCATTAACAACTGGAAACTGCTGGGCATGCCAGTAAAGATAAGAACTTTAGACTAGCTGCATAGCACTAGAATTTTTCGAGTTGTTCATAGTATGGTTTTGGCAGGGCTTCTTTAAACTCATACTGAAAAGGAAACTCCATGTATACTGTAGATGGAACTTACGGGATAGATATTGTAAGACATTAATGTTATAATTCTGCACGAGGGCAGGGGAGGTATAGCATTGTATATCATTTATTGCTTGTAAATGATAGTCAGTAAATAACGTCCCACATAGTTCTGGCAACCAGCATGTATTCTGTATATTTTCTTTTGGAGAGAACTAGGGTTTGACATTGATATCATTATGCATGTTACTTACTATGGGAAAAAAGTCAGTTATAAATCTTTCTAGACAGGAAGTTATACTAGGACTTTGTCTGGATAAGCCTGAAGGTTTCTGCTACGCATCATTCTGATTGAAAGCTTTATGACAGCACTAGTGATACATTGAACCTTAGCAAAGATACACTGCCACTGTAGCAAGGAATTTTCAGAAGAAAAACACACAAGAATGCAAATAAACAAAAAGAAAAAACAGCTGTGCTCTCAGTCGCCTTGCTTTTCCACATTCCGGTCTTCACCTTCACAAACTGAGTTATTACAAGCAAGAAGCAATTACATTGCCTGAAATGTCATTTTAGATCAAATTCAATATTTCACTGATTAGTTCTGTAGGATTGAGCATTTATTATATTTCATAGCTAGTATAGTAAATTAAATAAAAAATAAAAGTAACTAATCTACTCCACCAATTTATTAAAGTATTCTGAATATATTTGCCACAGTTAACACAATTCTTACAAGACAAGATTTGATAATGAAAGTGACTTTGTAAACACAGAAAACCTGTATTATTTATATTCATATTGTTTTCATGACTACTTTTTGATCATGTCCTTATGCTTTGAATTTTAAGGTAAACTCAACATGTGAAAACCAATTTATGTTTTCAGATTTGTAAGTCTCAACTTCAGTTACTCAATTAATAAATGCAGAAGGCTAAAATAAAGAAAAAGACAACTACAAAACACTGATGACGTCAATATATTATATTAAGATTTCATCCCTTAAAAATAATAATTTTTAAAAGGATAAGATATGGGAAGTGTTCTACATTTATAAGAATATTTAGGTGTAACAGTTTTGTCAACGATGTACCGGGCTGGTTTGGCCCGGTTCCATGATTATTGGTGCAGGGCACCCTCAGATCCATGCCCCAGGAAAGGGAAAGGGGGAAAGGGAAAAGGGAAAAGGGAGATGGGCCTAGAAACAAAACAGTGACAACGATCTGAGAAGGAAAGCTAATTTATTAATAAGATAACAGAAAGGAAAATAACACAATATAATACAATCTAATGGGAATTGAAGCTAATAAATCAAATAAAATGAGTAAGAGGGAGTATCTGATAAACCGAAGGCCTTACGCTAACGCTGAAGGCAAGATGGCAGTGAGCACCCACTGCTGAGTTGATCCCGAAGGAAAGAGAGTTTCCCATGACCGCAGACAGTTTTTATCTTTTCCCTCTGAGCAGAAATACATAAAAATGCAAACCATCACAAAGTCCTCTGGGGAATGTAGTTCTTCTCTTCTGAGGCAGGTATACCCATAACTGTCAATGATCCATGGAGCTGGAGCATTAACTCTTTAACTCTCAGTGCACTACATGATGTTATAATGTGGAGTACAATCATAAAACCATGACAAGTTTCCAGGCTGGTTTGGCCCAGTTCTATGATGGCTGGGATAGGGAACCCATGGACCCACGCTCCAGGGAAGAGTAAGGGGGAAGGGGAAAAAGGAAAAGGGAGATGAGCCTAAAAACAAAACAGTGGCAGTGATCTGAGGAGGCAAGCTAATTTACTAAATAAGGTATCAGAATGCATAATAATACAACATAATACAATATAATTGGAATTGAAGCTAGTACAGCAAATAAAGTGAGAGAGAGAATGTCCGAGAACCGAAGGCCTTACACTAAACATTGAAGGCGAGACGACAGTGAGTACCCCACTGCTGGGTTGATCCCAAAGGGAAGATATCTCATGACACACAGTTTTTATCTTTCCCTCTGAGAGGAAAACGAAAAAATGCAAAGCAACACAAAGTGCTCTGGGGTACGTAGTTCTTCCTTTCTTCTTAGACAGATATACCTGGAGCTATCGATGATCCACAGAGTTGGAGCATTAACACTTCAGCTCCCAGTGCACTGCGTGATGTTATGATGTGGATTGCCAGTAACAAAAATCATAAAACCATGACATTAAGCTGCTTGAAAAGTAATGCTTGTTATTTCCACGGAAACTGCAACATATACAAATAGCACAAGAATACTGTATGATAGAAAAAAATTGTCGTCTTCAAAGAAATGTTTTTCCAAATAAACACCACCAGTAGCTGTGTATTTTCTCCTATGATGTACGAATACCTGCATGCCATGCTCATAAAAAATCTGCACCAGCAGATGTGACACCTTGTTGCTCTTGCCCATGATGGAACACACCACCCATTACTTCACTGTTCCGTCTTTGGTCTCCATAAACATTCAACAAGCATTCACAAATGGGAATAGGTGCAACTCTTTCCACATAGATGAATTCAATTCCTCACCTTTGCTTCATGTGCATTTCCATATCAGATACTGTTTTGTCTGACTGCCCTTCTGCTGTCATGTGGCAACAAAAAGTAATGAAATATCACTTGGAAGGCTCAACCTCTCCTGCTGTATCATCAGTATCCACCTCTGACATGTAGATAATGTAACAGAATAGGAGACATTACTTTCAGAGCTCCCCTTGTGTTTTTTATTAATTCATAAGAAACTCTATTTCTAGCTGTTCTTTGTTCTTCCTTCTCTAAAATATGTATCGAAAGACAAAAATATTTACATTTAGTAGTATATTAAGTTGATTTTTAAATGTACCTTTTTTCAATATCAGTAAGGAGTTAAAGGCTTTTATGCTAACAATAGATAAGCTGGATCAAATGTACACCTTAGTTATCTGTCATCTAAATATCTGAAAAAATAGTTTTGGTGTACTTAGACAATCTTCAGATAAAAGAGATTAATAACATAAATACTTCACTTTCCTGTGCAATATATGGAGAGAATTAAGTGTATAACAAAAATTCATAGTGGTTTACAGTGGTTAGATGGAACACTTTGTCTGAGGCTGAAATACAAAAGATACTGTATGTAGATGGCAAGAGGTAGAGAGTAAGAAATATCTATATAAAATGTGAATCTCAGAGGCTTCAGCTCAAAGCTGCAGGGACAAAGCTCAGCTGCAACCCTTGTGAAGCTATGTATTTAACTACCAAAAAGCTTTCTTTGAAATACAATCTTGAAAGATAGCATGTTCAGGATTGGGAACAGAGCTTTTTCCCAAAATGCACCCATGGATTCAGGTTCCCACTGGCATTATGGCTTTTCTTGTAAACTTTATCTTGTTTTGTTGTTTATTTGGTTGGTTGGTTGGTTCGTCTTTTTTTTTTCTTTTCATGGAAAATCAGCAAACCGTCTTGACAACAAGGACAGAAACTCAAGTGCTGTATGGTTTCTCTCCCCCTAGTAGAAGGAATTTGAAGCCTTTCCTACATACTGAACAACTTCAACAGTGCACCGAAAGAATTTCCCAGGAGTCTTCATGGCAGAGCTTGCAGAACTAATAATTCTTAAGTAAATATTGCAGGATAGATTGATCCAGACTGCTGTGGAAAAACCAAGAACACAAATTGCAGGACTGCAACACTGAGTACAGGAATTTTTAAATTCTCCCAGGTGCCTCTTTTCTCCAAGTCAGATCTCTTCAATCGAAGCACATCAAGCTTGTGTGTATTTTCAGGCTTAATGCACTGGAACTCCATAACATAAAAAAGGGCTGATGCATTGGTTCATAATATACTTTCCTGTGTGGTCCCTTAATTTGCAGCTACAACTCCGATCTCTTCTCTGTGGCCCTGTATTTCAAACACATATTACCAGTGACTCCCACATCATGAATACCTGATGTATTTTCTTGTTAGAAGAACAAGTGGTGATCTGGAAGTTTCCTGCATACTGTATGAGACTGGACATAGCTGTATTATCAGCTGTAAAAAATATATGCCTTTAAAATCCTACCGTGTGTTACTGGCATATCCAGTTGTTATTAGTTGATAATGCTCTTGCATTATTCTCAAGATCAATTGTAATCATATTTCAGAAAATAATCTAGAAAATGAAAGGTAAACAGGATTTTTTTTTTCTCTCCTTTACTATCTCAGTGGAAAATAAGTAGACCATTCATTTCACCTCCACATTCCCTCTGAGTATTAAAATTCTGGGAGTTTTAACACTCATCAGATCTGTGAATGAATATTCTGTAATGTCATAAAATCACTGAGTTTTCAGCATCCTGTATGAGGCTTCCTTATATAGTTCTTCTTTCAATTACTTCGCAGAATGTTGACACTTCTTTACAAAGATAAGCTTGTACATGGATTACTAATATGGAGCTATATATATTATAAAGAATAAAATTGCAATTACATGTGATGGCAAGTCACCAGGGTAGCAAGGAACTATTCACATTCTTACAGTGCTGCATTTCCATTTCAGGAAATTCAGTGTTGTGTATGCTTATATTTATCCCAAATTTAATTTGTTGGTTTTATTTATTGTTGAAAAGAATCACAGCCTGCAAATGAAATTTTTGAAAACCTTACAAAACTTGAGGCACATTATTTGCCTTTTGCTATATTACTCTTCTGTCAGAATTCAATGCCTACTTCTACTCACACATTCCAGTGTTGCTAAATCTCAAAATTTAATTCTTGGTTCACATTAACCATTCTTAATCAGTTTCATCAAGGATATTTTGTTTGCTTTGATCTCACTTATATTTCCTGTATTTCATTTTTAAACTAGATCATTTATTTGTGGATTTGGAAAAAAAAAAAAAAAGTTTTTAAATATTTTCATTTGCGCGTGTGAACATGTTAGATAATTTCCCCCATGTCAGAAATCTTCATTAATCTTAATTAAAAGGGATGAGCTTTGGATTTACACAGTAAACACATTAATGGATTCAACAATTAAAAATGTGTAGAATTCCTGAAGTAGAGACTAAAATGCATACTAATGACAGCATGCCTGTTCAAAGAATCTGGATTTTTATTTATTTTTTTATTAATTGGATAGCCCATTTATTTCTATATGTATTTAGAGTTTTATTTATATACTGATAATAATAATATTGAATTCAATGTACTATAGGGGAGAAAGAATTGGATAAGTTAGAGTAAAAATGTCATTAGCCAAAAAGTTTATTTGTGTGTGTGTAATATATACAAGACTATACTTCAGTAAGATCATAAAAAATGAAATCAAAGCATTATTAAAAATTCAAACAGTGCTTTTATGATCCTATAACTTATTCAAGATATAAATTTAAATCTCCTCTCTGTTGGTTTCTTCTCTATAAACACATGAAATTCTGCATTCATGACTATGAGGATCTATGCAGGCAGATTTTTCAATGACTGAATTGCTGGAATTCTTTTTCTCAACTAAAACTGAAAGGCATTAATTTCCATGATGCACCAGTAAGACATGAAGCAAACCAAGTTAATTTCAATCACTACTAGGCTTCACTGTCCATCTCATTATCTCTTTGATAGTCCAACTTCAGAAATTCCCCTGACATTAAATCTAGGAAGTGTCCTAAAATAAAGATGGAGACATCAACTCTGATTTTCTGAACTCCCCACAAGTTTTAATGGCCATTATTCTTACTTTGGAAGGAATAATAAATATCATATATATATATATATATATATATGTATGTATATATCACTTCTTTGCTCATTACTCTTTCTAATCCCACTATAAAGTAGTGGAATTTTCTTGAGGAAGTCACATATCTCCTTCAGTTTTATTGGAATTCCAAGTCAGGCATTGCTCTTGGTGATTTCCATGGTATCCCCTTTAGTGTATTTCCACATCTACAAATCTTCAGGTATATATTCTCTACCACTGCTATATTTTCTATGTTCAATTAATAAATAGCAGTTTTTGATAAGACCATGACATCAGATGTGATATACGCCAGGTGCAAAGATCAGTTAGTGACAGTGCTCAGTACTTACAAAGAAAAAAGCAACAGCAAAAAGAATACAAATTATAAATATAATAATCTTAATGATAACGATAAACCCTATGTATGAATACAATTAACAGAAGTACAAAACACTCACATGAAATATTCTTGGGGCCTTGTCAATTTAAATTTTAGGCAAGTGTACATTGTCTGAGTCATCACTCTCTCCAAAATCTCCAATTAATTATCTTCCTTTTCTCAAAGTTTTGGAATGATCCATGCTTGTCTAATAGCATACCTTCAGGGAATTGCTTTGGCAGGGGTTCAAGGGCATCACCCTCTGAAGAGCTCCACAGACAATAGAGTAAAAAATCATCCACATACACTACACTAAAAAAAGACCTGTATGCCATCAATCTAGTTAAGTCCAAGGGCATGTCTCTGTAGAATTCCCAGGGGTGTCAGAGGAAAGCGTGTTTCAGCACATCGTTGCAGTTTCTTCATAATTACTGTAAGGATATCACCAGGAAAACTGCTACAGAGAACAAAAACCCTTTGGGCCATGTATCTTGTGTTATTCACCTGATTATATCAGTGTGATACACTATTGTAAAGGCTATTGCAATGTGGGTTGTCTATGAAAAATTATGAACTATGAAAATGAAGATCTGAATACTCAAAATCAGTTTCAAATATTATATATTACGGATCTGAGGATGCAGTTTATGCAGAGAGTCTCAAAAAGATAAAAGTATACATTCACTTGTGGAATATTCAGCTTCTTCCCAGAAATACTATTGCTGCTCAGCAGCAAATTAAGTGCAGTCCAATACTGTTACTGAAAACATACAAACATACATAATAATCTAAAGTTATGATCTTGTCTGCAAATGCAAAATTGTTTTTTTAAATGCAAAACTAGTATGAAAGTTAAGAAGTTAAGAGATAACTATTCAAAGTAATATTCCTTTTTTTTTTTCCACTAAGGTTTTTTCCACTAAGGTATTTTACACAATATTCTGTTTTAACTTTATGTACAAAATGATTTCAATATTGCAAAAAATGTTTTATGATCATCAAAATTCTTATGATAATTTTATTATTAAGAAAATTTTGTTATTAATTACTGCTGAGTTCATGCTCAAACTCAAAAATATTTTCCCATTTATACTAGGAAAACAAACAAAAAACAAAGAAACCTTTTATGCTATTTTCCTTGCAATATTTCTGAAAATGCTCCCTGTCTTCATATAGCATGTTTTACTTATTAAATAACAAAAATTATTGGTGTGTTCCCTTATACAGGAAAAATTTTTTGCAACTTATGATTGAACGTTGAAGTTGAATTTTGAGTATTGATTTATTCTATTTTCTGAACAAGGAACAGGAAGAGGGGAAGGGTATCCAGAGATCTAGAGAGAATTTTTGCATGACAGAATCTGAAATTCCATTTTGAGGTTCAAAAAATTTTAATCCTCGTATCTCTTCATTTCCATGTGAATATAAATGGAATTATCACCAAAGACAGTCTCACCAGTACAAAACACTTGGCCCCACTGTACATCTAACAAGAACAGTCAAAATCCACAATTCATATTTCTTGGAAGAATACAAAATTTTCTCTCTTTAGAATTGCTTTATTCTGAGAAATTAAACATGAAATTTGTTTCTCAGTTGCAGAAGGCCGTACCATAATCTGGGCACTAACCAGTCTTATTCCAGAGAAGTCAGTGCATATTCAGGAAGATCCAAATGTAATCAAAAGTTTTAATCAACTTCATAATCTTCAGACATTTGAATTTTAAGCTATTAGAGAAATCAGAAAAAAGAAAAATGTGGTAATAATTTAGCCAATTTAAACATTATTTTGGGATGTGTTTTGTCCTTTCACCCTTGATTAAATTTAGAACCCGACTGCTGTATGTCAGGACTATAGAGACATTAAGTAGATATATACTGCCTTCCTGTGAGAGAGAAATAATACTTTTCCTAGTTCTTATGCAAACTTACTCGAATAACTTATTATGTGATTGCACTTTTTGAGAGGAAGACAGGAATACTGAAATAAAGTTTTATCCTGGAATGCTAGATGAATATAAAAAAGGCTAAAACTATGCCTTTAGCATTCATTACAGTATTCAGAGCAATTTATATTCCCTTTTCTAACAAGTCTTTGGAACTTTCTTAACAAGTGATTTATCTGCTTTAATCTATTCTAAATAAATTGCTGCATATTTTCTGCAAATAGGCTGTGATATGTTTGTTGTATGCACTTATTTGAAACTCAAGCTGTTATTTGAATTATCAGTCACAAGTTCTCATGCTCCAGCTCTGTCACTGTAATTTTTAATCTTGCATATTTTTGATGATAATTTTCTACCTCCAGTTTGAATTATTTTGCTAATATTCTGTGATACATAATGTATCTGCAGCTTGCGGCCAGTAAATTAATTCTCTGGATTATTAGCAGAGAAAAAATACAAATAACGCCGTTGATAAATTATAAATCTAGAGTGAATTAAAAATTTTACCACTTTTGTCATCACAATTTTTTTGACTTCTTAACTACCTGATGTCAGTCACAAAATACTGGCTTAGCTAATAACTCTACCTCCTTACTAACATTCATAAGGGAGGTAAGTTATAGCTTCTTTATCTGGGAAGTTACAAATGATTCATATCTAATTTTTCCCCAAGCCTTTTCCTCAAAATGGAAGGCATGTAAATTATTACCAGCTGACCTCTTTCCTTAATTGACTGTTAAAAACCTTGATTTTTGTTTGCTGTATCTGCTACTGCATAAGTTGTAAGCCTTAGTCAATTTGGTTAATTTGGCTGGCCTCACTTCCAGTTCAGAAAGACTTTTTATATTTACTAGTTCTATATGCATTAGATATACTAGCTTGCCTCAAACTTCAGAAGAAGCACACTTTAACACTAACTAAATCAAGCATGATAAATGCATATGTTTTTTCTCTATCACCATGGAAGATAATACTGAAGAGTGAAATAGGAATCTATTCTGGAAGACATACTATATGCAGGCTTCTTTTCTAATCAAGGATATTCAAAGCATATTGCTGGTTATTTTCACTTCTGAAAAACTGAGACAGTTAATATCTTTGTATTCTTTCTGCTATTGCAGTACCTATTAGCAGAAAAGATAATTCAGAATAACAGTACAGAATGGCTGTTCTCAATGACATTTCTCTACCATTTTTCAGGAATTTTTATTTTGCTATAATAAAAGTTCTGGATTTGCCTCTCTTCCTCATGCAATTCAATCTCCAATATGCGTTTTCTCAAAATATGATTATTCTTATTGTTTTTTAGTATCAACTTTCATGTTTCAGTTAGGAGAATTTTGAACATCATAACAATTCCAATCATTGTTGGAAATGTAATCTTAGATGTCGATGCATTGTGGTTAATTGAGAATAGGGTGGGGCTGCAATTTGGGTAGGATGATATCCCAGGGGAAAGACCCAACACTGGAATAGAGATGGAAAGCTACTGTGAAGGAGAGGCAGAGGCAAAGTGCTATGGACTGTTCACACCCCCATTTCCCATTCTCCTTCACTGTTCAGGATGGAGGTAGGAAGTAGGTGGCTTGCCTTTAGTTTTCACTGTTTTAATCTGTTATCAGTAGGCAATAAATTGCATTTATCTCCCTACAGTGACTTTACCAGTGCAATAATTGGTGAGTGATATCCTTATCCTTATCTCAACATATGAGCTTTTTTTTCATTGTATTTTGTCACCCTTTTCTTCTATGGAGGAGTGAGGGGGAGGTGTGGAAGTGCTGTTCTGTCTTACTGGTGTTAAACCATTGCAGTGAATATGTTTTTAAGATCTTGCTGTGAAAAAGATTTGTTGTGAAGTCCTGTTTCCTGTGGTATATGTAGTCTTCTGATATTAAAAAAACAGTAGACAATAGCAGTATTTCAAAGCAGAACAGTAAGATTCATATTACGTGAACCAGTCTTATACACTGTTTACAGTCTTATCCTACCAGCTTGTGCCATCCAGGCTATTTTGCCAAGATTCACTTGCAGTTTCACTGAACACATACTTTGAATTACAGTACTTAAAATCCTAAGTGAAACCATTCGATATTAAATGGGATTAATTTCCATTGCATTTACAATGTTAACTGGTCTACAGATGCTTTAAAATGCGCACCAGAAAATGGAATCCACAGCTTAAGAATAATGACTCATATCTTACTCCTCAGTATCCTGAATAGAAAAGATAGTTTGGGTAAGGTGGAAGAATCTGAACACAAAAGCGGCACACAGCCCACAAGCCATATGTGGCCCAACGCAGCTGGCAATGTGGAACAGCCCCTACCCCATGCTATGTGTCCCCCACTGCCACTGCAGCTCTGCCCCACTGAACAGCCAGGCCTGGTCCTGGTGGGGCACACATCAGCCAAATGCTGGTGTGCTATTAATGCTGTCTGAAACCAGGACATGAGGAGGGTGCAGTGCAGTACTGACTCAAATTGTAGCAAATAAATGTATGCATTTTGATTCCTTGGCTAAACATCATCCAGAAAACAGAATAAGAAATAAATAAATAAATAAATAAATAAGAAGAAGAAAATGTGCAGCTGTGCTTAACATTTTGATAAGGGAATTTGAGAACAGGCTAAAAGATTAAAAAAAAACAGAAAACTTTTTTCTACATACAACTCCATTTTCAGCTGACATACATACATTAGCTGGGAAATTTTGAATGAAGTGTATGGAGTAGCAATTAGACATTCAACTCAAAAATATGACCATGTCTTGTTACTTTTATAAACCCTATTGTCAGTAATTTGCAGACTGGTTCGTCCCCGCTCCGCGACAACTGGGGCGGGGGACCCACGGACCCATGACTCAGGAAAGGGGATGGTAGAATGAAGTTTGACCAAAAATCTCTGACAAACACTTTGAAAACTCACTAAGAATTGCAACAACTAACATCGCACCAGATATAACTTCTGTTTTTCTCAGAATTCTAGACTTGTTGCTTTTAGTTCATAAAAACTTCACTTGACCTTAAGTACTGAAATAGCCACAGACATTTTTGTCTGGTCTAGGGAGCCTGCTTTGGCAGAATCACAGAATTACAAGTCTAGAAGGGACCTCTAGATATCATCTAGTCCAATCTCCCTGGCAAAGCAAGCTCCCTAGACCAGGTTGTACAGGTAGGAGTACAGGTGGGTCTTGAATGCCTCCAGAGAAGGAGACTCCACAGCCACCCTGGGCATCCTATTTCGGTGCTTCATCACCCTTAACATGAAGAAGTTCATATGCACATTTGTGCAGATCTTCACATGCTTCAGTTTGTGGCCGCTTTTCCTCATCCTATTGCCACATATCACTGGAAAGAGCCTGGCATTCTGGAAACCAAAGAATGGATGTAAGATGATGGGTGATGTTTCAGCAGTGGCAACAGTGACGGTTGGTCACCTTCATTGGTGCATATTTTTATGAGCACAACATGAAGCTCTTATTTTTCACTGGAAAGTACATAGGTGATGACTATATTGGAACACAGTGTTTTGTATCTGAGAATTTCCTCTATCAGTGTTACTGTGCTCTTTGCATCTGTTTTAGTTTCCATGGAAATAAATAGAAGGCATTACTTTCAGATCAACCTTTGTGTATGTAGCCCAAGATTATTTCTTCTTTCTCAGTGTGGCTCAGGAAAGCCAAAAGTTTGGTCACCCACACTATAAGGGTTAAAAGATCATTAATAGTCTACATTTATTTTCATATACTCTCACTTGCCCACTTCAATTAGTAGTTTTGACACAACATTAATTTTAAATTGAGGGCAAGTTATAGTATTTATTAATGCATGATTCAAAGGAGAAAAGGTAGCTGAAGAATCTAGCATTTCTTCTGTAACACTTACTTTATATTTTGACAGTAACTCGTACTTAGTGATTAGTATTGAAGGCTCGAAAATAGAGATTTTTCTTTTGACCTTCACTGAAGTCCAGGAATAACAAGCAGCAGCATATGCTATTTAATGTTTATTTTTTAACAAGTTTTATCCGTATTTTTCAGAACATCGGAATATTTAAAAATATATACCAATCTTTGTATATAAAGAATGCAGTTTAACATTAATATTCTGTAAATACATAGTAATAATATGCGGAAAAGTCAGAGCAAGGTCATCATGTTTACTTAATATGCTGAAGTACATCTTTCAGATGGTAAACTTTCTCTGCTTCTCTTACCATTTTTTACTTTACTAGTTTCATATTGATAGAAAATTCTATGATTTTTAGCAGGTCTGGAGTGGTTCTTATTCTAACTACTCCTGCTGTACTATATTGAGTTGCAGAGGCAGAACACTATACCCGAGTAAAGAAAGCAGCATTAGTATAAGATTTATTATTGTCTATGTGCAGGATGTATATTTAGTAACAGAATTACTAAGAACTGCTAAGATCAATTAGTACAACTGTCCACTTACCACCACTATTGCTCATTAAACCATAGGCCTAATTACCACTTCTACATATTTCTTGAACACCTCCAGTGACAGTGGCTCCATCACCTTTCTGGACAACCTGTTCCAGTGCCTGACCACTCTTTCAGAGCAGTTTTCCTAATATCCAGCCTGAATCTCCCCTGGCACAACTTAGAGCCATTATCTTGTTTTTATTGCTAGGGAAGAGAAGAGGCTGGCTCCTACCTCACCACAACCTCCTTCCACATAGCTGTAGAGAGCAATGAGGTCTTCCCCTGAGCCACCTCTACTCCAGTCTAAGCAATCTCAGTTCCTTCAGCTGCTTCTCATAAAACTTCACCAGCCTCACTTCCCTTTTTTGGACAGCTTCTAGGGCCACAGTGTCTTTCTTGTAGTGCTGGGTCCAAAACAGTATTTGAGGTGAAGCCTCACCAGTTCTGAGTATAGATGGACAGTCACCTCCCTGGTCACACTGGACACACTGTTTCTGATAAAAATCAGGATGTCTTTGGCCTTCTTGGACACCAGAGCATACCAGCTCACGTTCAGCTGAGTTTTTAAGCAACATCCCCAGATATATTTCCACTACTCAGCCTTCCAGATCTTCTGCCCCAAACCTGTAGTGTTGCTTAGTTTTGTTGTGACCACAGTGCAGGACCCACCACATGGTTATGCTGTACTTCATCCCATTGGCCATAGTCCAATCTAGCCTATCATCTAGTCCAATCATCTAGCCTGTCCAGATCCCTCTATAGAACGTTCCTACACTCAGGCAGACCAACACTTCCCCCAGCTTGGTGACATCTGCAAAAGTACTGAGAGTGTACTCAATTCTCTCATCCAGATCAGGATAATAAGATAATAAGATAAATGTTTACATGTATTAGAATATTACATCACAGAGTATAGTACACTGTCCATTTAAACAATTTATTCTGATTGATGTTTACATATCATTTATAATTTAACTGTTATCTCTCCTTTCATACACACTAGCCTGGCCTTGACCTGTCACTGTCTCTAGTGGGGAGTTTGCTGCCTGAATCTGGGGCTACACCAGAACTCTAAGCTAGCCTGTTTCTTTCTGGGAGACAGGAACAGTGGCTGGCCCTGTTGCTGTTTGGCTGTTCAGGGACTGACAGCACTGGAGAGCTGAAATGGGATCCTGGGCTTTGGGCAAGGGTTGAGTCCCAGAGAGATGAGCCAGGCCTCATGATGCCCTCAGGTTTGTGACACAGAGCACAGAACAGCACAGAAGTGGTTAATGCTCATTGAGCAGAAGTGAGAAGGCAGTTTCCTGGGTCTACATTTAATGCTGTTTCAGTGTCAGATATCAGGTTAATTTTCACAGAGAAATCACTTTCAAATATTTATATCCCTCCCTGCTTTTGTGTCTGTTTCAGAAGTAACCTTCACTTTTTAGAATTATATACATCTTGAGGTAAAAAACGTGCCTCAATTTATGTCGATAAAATCTTGTTAGTACCTTCAAGGACTTTTGGAGAATATATTATTACAGTTAAGTAATGACTAAATGTATTACCTGATTGCTGACAAGATATTTTCCTAAGAATGCACTGCAACTTTGTGTATTGCTATAAAAAATAAATAATAATAAAAAAAAAATCTCTGCTTCTCTCCCCCTCATTTTCTCTCTTCTCTATTAGAGAAGTCTTGTGGGGGAGGGGAGAGAGTCAGTATCATTTATTCACTCTCTTACATTCTCGTTCACTGACTATAGCAATGTTAGAGGTTAAAGCACTTGCCTGGTATGTGGGAGAGCAGCTAGAATGACCTGTGAAGACCTACCAGTGAATTTAAAATACTGAGTTTTTATACTAACCTTTTCTCAAAAATACCATCAGATTTTTGAAGAAGTTAAAAGCTTTACTTGTGATTAGATTAAGGAATTTTAAGTCTGTATAGGCGCAATTATTCAAACAAATTACTAGAGCTTACCCACATTCAGCAAGTTGTGACATTTCTCCATTGCTCCTTAAAACAGTATTTTATGCATTCACACATCAGAAACATTTAGTGGAAAAAAAATACATACATACATTATATATATATAAGTGGGTGAAATAATACATTTTTGAAGCAGGCTATTTTGATTCAAACTGAATCATATACTATTCTACACCATGATATGTAGGGCAAGCTATGTCATGCCTTGAGTAATATCTGAAGTGTGGTACTTATCTATGCAGTGTGATACCATTGCTTCTTTTTAATGAGAGCTGCAGAAAGCATTAGGAGCATTAGCTTGGGATAAATGAACTCTATGAATTCATGAAGGAAAGAAAAAATTTCACAAAGCATCAGGAAGATTTCAAGCACTTATTCATGGGAGAAAAAAACTGAAAACTGAAAGAAGAAATTATGAAATACAGCTCATATTTCAGCAACGTTCAGTTGGGATAATCTACAAAAGTTCTTTTACTTCTGAGTGAAAGTCAGTGAAGCTACATCATAAAAAATGGTTTTGAGGTTCTGGAGCCCTTCTGAGGACAGATTCTGACTTCGTTTCTCAAACTGAATAGTACCTTACACGTGGTCCCAAGAAAGTCTTGAGATAACTCAAACGCAATTCAGTGCCAGTAAAAGCATTGGGTTGAAACTCCCAAAAGTTGGAGGGCTATCAATATGCAATGTGTTTCTTTTTTGTTCTCCAGCATTCATTGCAAAACTCATTTTAACTGCCTTGTCACACTGTTAATTTCAGCAGAGATTGTAAAATGAATTATTTCTATATATTTCTGATAGTTTTAAGGTAGGAAAAAACTTTAAAGATGCTCAATGTTGCTCCAAAAATAATGCCTCCTCTTCTATTATGTGGGTCCATGTTGTCAGATGGTCAGGTTGGTAATACAGCAGTATAGGATGATCTTTCCCAACAATATTCCATTACACCTTGGTGCTGTGCAACAGATAGCAGCAGAGGGACAGTAACATGGGCAAAGAAAATGGAATATTAGAATAGGAATCATAGAAGCAAGCAAATGAACACATGAAACTAAAACTTCCTTACTCTCACGCCTTTTTTTCTCAGGCTCAACTTCACTCCTGTATTTGCAACACTTGTAGCTCATATAAATTCAATGGGTACTGATATTATTATTATTATTACTTCATATTTTTATTAGATCAGACAAGATAATAGGAACTACCTAAATTAGTTCAGAATATGAGTCCCAGTATGGTGAAGCAATTTTAGGTTATAATTTTCTATCTTTGGTATTGATGAAGGGACAAATTAGGCCATGAATTATGACTTAAAATTCAGATTATTATTATGCTATTTACCTATAATATTTTATTTTTAATTGAGGACAAAGAACATAAAGCAATTCAAATATCTTTCATCTTTAACAACTTCTGCAGCATATTATTGCTTTGATACTTTTGAGAAAACCAAACTTGAGTCAAATATGGAAAACGAATACAAAAAGGAGCAAGAAGGTAAACTATGTCTAATGAAGATCACTTGTCTCCCTGATTTTTCTAAAGAAGTCAAGTAGCTCAATAAGGAGTCATCGAAGGAAATACAACTTCTCATTTTAACTACTCTGAACCTGATGGCATTTAATCAATAGAGGCTTCAAACTTTTCCATAACATCAGGATACTCCTATTTTGAAACAACTGAGAGTAAGTTCCATTTCTCTTCCTTCCTCTTTTTCCCTCTCCATTTATCTTGATTTAGATAAATCATCACCAGAAAGTGATTCATTCCGTTCACAACAGATATATACATACTATACATACAAAAATGAAAGCAGAAACGGAAATAAGAAGCAGTTACTCTTTGAACTAAAATTTACATTAAATTTAAATTGAAATAAGTCACTTATAGAACCTAGTATTAGAGTTGTATGTGGAAGGAAAAAAAAAACTTTTCTCCTGAATGTAGTTTGTGGTACATTTTAATTTATCCAGCATGGAACTTATAATGAGTCATGTGTTTATATTTCCTCTAAATTTTCTAATACAAGAGGAAACTGTTTTTTGTTTTTCATGCAGCTATTAATGCTAGCCGTTATATGTTCATCTGAATATCAGTGAGCACCTATGCTTCCTCCCTTCCGTGTCTGAGTATCATAGATCTTAATAAGACAAATACATTTTTTGTTTTATCATAGACTGTGAGAACAAGTAAAACTCAAAATATGGCTCTCAAACTAAATCTTCAGCTTGTGAAATACAGATCTGTTATCTTAGATAAATGTAATCAGTGAAAAAATGAGCTAGTGGAAGTTAGATAAAATGACTGAATGGTAATTTCCCATTAGGAGCAGGTAATGGAATAGTTTTCTTTCAGTAATGATGACTATGTCTGCAGATTTCTTCCTCTAGAAGACATCAATACTTATTATTATTGTTATTATTGTTGTTGTTGTTATTAGTAATCAGTCTTGTTTATCAGACATGTTAATAGTGTCACTGAGATACTTCTTTTGACTTCTATATTATTAAAACATTGCTACTCAACAGCTTCTACCTGAAAATATTATTTTAACAATGGAATTATGTTAGGGTATTTACCACTTAAGTTGTATTGATTTTTGATGGATTTCACAGGAAAATAAGATTTATTCAAGTGCTTCATGTATGTTCTAATTTCTTCATCATTCTACCCTTAAACAAAATCCCAGTAATGTTTGAGTACACTAGCTAATTTCAGCCTAATTTCACAAAGGTTTCAGGATAAAAGAAGTCTTAAATTTTCATGAAAATGGGCAGCCATGTAGAGGACTCCTATGTCCATATTGACTGCGGAAATAGCTGCAGATGGAGCTCACATATTCTACAACTGAATTTCAGAAAAATTCTGAAAATCCTTTTGAAATAAGTGGACGAGGAATAAATTGTTGTATTTCAGAAAGAGAGTTTTAGCTAAGAAAACTTGTGTAAATGTAATTTAAATAAGAAAAATCAGACTTCTACTTCTCTGATATGATGTAATGCAATTGTACAGTACTGAAGTAAATTTTCCTTTTTTTTTTTTTTTTCTATAAACCTGAATACTTTTAGATCCTCAGAAGCATTGGCATAAAAACAGTTAAAACAACTCCTCTAAAATTAATTAGAAATAGAGCAAATTTATTTTCATCTAGGATAGTATTTAGATTGTGGTTATATATGCTTTTGATAATGTATTTGATGATAATGGGTCTTGATAATGTATTTAAATAAAATCACAATCATGCTGCAAACTAAAGATCATAAATTTTAAATTAATTTATGATGGCTATATGAAATAAATGGGCATTCAGTAGTACATTATTCTCCTTTATAACTGAAATAAAGTTTGTTTACATTAAAATATAAAGTAGCATATCAATGTTTACATGGATAGAACTGATACAGCTTTCCCATGTAAAACAGCATGAGACATTTTGTAAAGTTGTACGTGAGTTCATTCTTAACTTGCATGTCTTCTGCTTACACGTAACATAAATAAAGGACTCCATTGAGAAATAGGATGTGACCTAATTAGGTAATTAAGTTGATTATAAATGTCAACTCTGTAACTCAGCTGTTACAGATCAGAATGCCATTGTAGTCTATATTCTTGTCACTTTGATTTACAATGAGATTTCTGAATGAAGACTAAAAATTGACTCCTTAAATCTGTTAAAATATTGATTGAAGTATTAGAATTGAAAAGAATGGTTGTGTAACAAGTATAGTGGGATGAATTATTGCAGACAAATGTGAGTATCTTAAACACTTCTGATGGTAGTTTATTCAGAGCTGATGAATTTAAAAATAAACTTGACTTTCAATCAGATTAGTGACAGCCGACAACTTTTTAATTAATTTATGTGAAGGAACAGAATGTGCCTGCTTGGTCCACACTGACCAAATAGTAGCCTTGCAGACAAATAATGTTGATATTCAAAGAGTTAATAAGACAAATTAAATATGGAGTAGAAATCTGAGGCAAATGCATATAAGATAATGATTGTTATTACAAACCATTTCCGGCAGAAGAAAATAAAAAGCTTGAATACTTATAGCTTGATTTACTCACTGCTTTCTTTGTTAGTAAAGAAGAATATACTGGTTTTCTCCACAAAAACAGACATACTTGCTCTGAAAGAAGATATACAGATATAGCTCATCATGATTTCATAAGATCATGCCTTTAAAATTATTATTTCTTAGATCTGATCAGAATCCTATAAAACTTTTACAGATACTAACAGACTATCTTTTAGAGGTATGCACATTTAAATTAGATTGACAGCAGCTCAAAAAAGCACTGACAAAATATTCAAGTTGCATTAACATCTCTTCTAATGATGTTTAGAAATTTGCTTTTGAGCAGTTTAAAAAACCAAACCGTCCCTTTTTTCCCATAAATGCTAATTTTTAAATATATTTTAGTCTGGGAATCTACAAAAAATGTTTTTCTAGTGTAATAGTAACATATTCTAATAGTTACAGACTGAAATATATGATGTCCCAAGTCATCTCTGGGCTGAACAGCCTCAATTTTCTTGGCCTCACCTCACAGGGGAAGTTTTTCAGTCCTTTGGTCATCTTGACTCTTAACTGAACTTTTTACAGTATGTCTGTTTATCTCTTGTACTGGAGAGTTCAGAATTGGTCACAATATTCTGGGTGTGGTTGCACCAATGCTGAATAAAAAGGAAAGGATTCTCTCTTCTGTCTTGCATGGAATACTTTGCCTAATGCAGCCAAGAGTACTATTATCCCTCTTAGCAGCAAGTGGGTATTGTAGATGATGTTTAACCTGACATGCACCAGGAGTCCTAGATCCTATTTTACAGAGTAAGTTTCCAACTGGCTGGCACCCAGGAAGTACTGGTACCTGGAGTTGTTCCTCCCCTGCTGAAGGATATTCTTAAAAATTATGTGTTGGTTTGTTGTTTTTTTCAATTTTTCAAAACCAACAACAATAGCAAAGCAAAACTAAGTCCATCAGAACCTAAAAATAATAGGGAAGTTGTTTTTATATTATATATCCTTTCTATATAAGTTGATTTTATTTGTGAAACTGAAAAATTTTTTTCTGAAGTGTTTAGTTTTAATAAAAAATCTTGCAAAAGCTGAAAACTAATCAGAATTCTCTGTAAACATTTTTCATGCATACTTTGAGGTGCATACTTTCATATGAATGCCTGCCTCTACATCTGAGGAATATTACCATAGAACTTGCAAAGTTACATTAACTTTGGAGATGGTAAAATTTTCCTTCCTCCTACATTCTTTGTCTTTGGTTACATATAGAACTCAGGGGACAGAACAAGGACAGCTGAACCAAACTGGCCAAAGGGTTATTCCATACAATATGGCAATATAGAGAAATATAAAACTGAGGAATTTGACTACAACAGGGCTGCCACTGCTTGGGAACTTCATTGAGCAGTGGTCAGCAGGTGTGTCAATAATTTATGGGCTGGTTCAGCATGAATCCATTACTAAGAGGGTAGGGGGGACCTATGGACCCATGCCCCGGGAAAGGGAGAAAGGGAAAAGGGGAAAGGGTAGGTAGATGGGCCTAGAAATGAAACAGAGGCAACGATCTGAGGAGGAAAGCTAATTTACTAAACAAGATATTAGAATGCAAAATAACACAATATAATACAATAAAATTGGAATTGAAGCTAAATAATCAATTAAAATGAGAGAGGGTGTTCAAAAACTGAAGGCCTTACTCTACCACTGAAAACAAGATGGCTAGGGGGCACACACACAACCAAGATGAGCAGAAAGGGAAAAGAGAGTTGTCTCATTACATGCAAACAATTTTATCATTCCCTCTGAATGGAAAACAGAAATGGAAATTCCTCTGGGGTATGTAGTTCTCTTGGCAGGTATACATGGAACTATCGATGATCTATGGAACTGGAGCATTAACTCTTTAACTCCCAGTGCTCTACATGATATTATGATGTGGAATACAAATTGCAAAAATCATGAAACCATGACAAGTTCTTACCTTGATTTTCCTTGAATAAATCATTTTAAAACCCTCGAGAATAATGTTAGCATTTTGAGTTAAGAGAAACTTCATTATTATTGTTACTAACTGTTAACACAAATGTTATCGACGATGCTACTGCCAAGTTGATGAAGTATTGAAAATTGGCAGAATAACTGGGCCCAGTCAACGGTGGTCACTGTCACAAAATATAATTGGAAGGCAGTAACAAGCAGAGTGCCCCAGGATGTAAAAAAACATTCAGTCCTGTTCAACATCTTTATTAATGTTCTAGATGATGGGTCAGAGCAAGTTTGCAGATGATACAAAACTGGAGAGAGTAATAGATATGACAAAGGGTTGTGCAGCTATTCAGAGAGATCTTGACAGAATGGAGGGATGGTGTAAGAGACTACTTCTGACACATGGACTAGTCCAGGCAAGTCTTGGACAAGCCCAAGACAGTCTGCGCCTTTGTTTCAAAGGTTGCCATGATAAGGCCATAGGTGAGTACATTGTGCAACACTTCCTTTTTATATTCTGTTATTGTCGACAGCATCATCATTGTTTTCATTTCTCTATCCTATTATCTGTCTTTATCTAAAACCACAAATATTGTTGTTTTTTTCTTTTTTTCTATTTTCCCAATTCTCTCCTTCATCCCATTGGAGAGAGGGAGTCAGAGAAGTGTTGTGTAGTACTTGGCTGCCTGTTGGTTTAAACAACAACACAGAGATTCATTTCCTCCTGTCTAGATGAACAATTCTCCCTTAAGTCAGTAGAATATGCCAGTTTTTTGAAAGATATTCCTCTGTGGATATCCATCCTGTCAGTCTTCTGCTGTAAAAATCTCTTTATTCCTTATTGAGATTAAAACCTCTTTTATCTATACTTTGACTATGCAATTGAAAAAAAGAGATAAATCTGCTAATCATGTCTAACACAAACATTTATTTATTTATTGTATTGTTTGTATTTTGTTTCTTGATTTTTTAAGCAGGGTATATTGGGTGTTTTGGTAATGCCTAATTTTTTTATTTTTTTTCAGAGGGGGAGGGCAGCATGAGTGGCTCCTATCAAAAGAGGCTGGTGCTGCCCCATACTGGATCTTCTAGCTTGATCCATAACAGACCCACCACTGGCCAAAGCTGAAATCATCAGATAAAATGATTGCGCTTAGTGAAATCACATTTTAAAAAGAACACGTCACTGTGTGGCAGTAATTGGTGAGGACAGAAATGAGAAACTATCCTGCAGATGTCAAAGTTATTGAAGATGGAGAGGGAGGAAGTGCTCCAGGTCCTGGTGCAGTGATTCTTCTGCAGTGCATGAGGAGCAGCATGGTGAAGTGCTTCCTGAAGGACTGCAGCAGGAGAAAAGTGTGAGAAGGAGGAGGAACAACAGAAAGCAGCTTCTATAGACTGACCATATTCCTTCATTCCCCTTGCCACTCTGCGACCCAGGAGGATTTGGAAATGGAATGAAGTAAACCCGCGGAAATAATAATAATAATAATAATAATAATAATAATAATAATAATAATAATAATAATAATAATGATGATGTTTTAGTTTTTATTTTTAATTGTATGTTATTTCTATTTTTTTCTGTGCTCTTCACCATCCTTTCTCATTTTATAATGACAAGAAACAAAATTATTTTTCCCCAAGATGAATATGTTTTATCTGTGACGGTAATTGGTAATTGCTCACCCTGTCTTTGCCTCAACCAACTAGTTCCTTCATTTTATTTTGTCTATGTGTTATCCTGAGGAGTGGTAGTGAGAAAAAACCTAGGTGACAATCTGGCAACTAGTAAAGGTCAAATCAACACACAGTGGTAGTAAACAGTCCTCTTTATAATAGCAGTCAAACAATGTAAGGAGGTATTAGGAAAAAAAAAAAAAGGAGTGCAACAAGGAAAAAAGAAAATAAAACACCAAACTAGCCATCGTATATGTCTCTTGTGTACCACATCGTGTACAGAGTTACTTAAGGTATGCGTAGGTTTGGTTTTTAAGGACAGTTTAATGCTGGGCTTTCTAGTGCTAACTGATCATTGGACTTGATTACTTTATGGATCTTTTCCGCAATAAATGATTCTATAATTCTAAGCAACAACTATATCAATAGCAGCCACAGAGCTGAACAAATGAACAAACAAAACCAAATAAATGAAACATCTACTATACAGCACAGCTTTCATATTAGAAACAAATAAACAGAATAGGAATTCTCACCCTAGAAATGATCTAACTAAGGGAGATATGTCAGGATTCTATAAAATCTTAAGGAAAACTTGAATATTTTATTCACTGTCTTGTCCCAGCAAAAGAATAAGAATACATAAAAAATAAAACAGATATCAATTAAATCACAAACTAAAGAAAGTAGTTATTCATGAAAATAAGTATGTTAATTAGCTCAGTAAAGCTATTTTTACATTCCAGTGATCTTTATGAAGAAAAACAAGCTGAGGTAGTGAGTAATAGTCTCTTTCAGGTAGTCCAAGTAATTGTGGAATGTTATTGTATGTTGTACCATAGTGATACAAAGATATCTCCCCCTCCACTAAGGATTCCGATCTTGGCATCAGAGACTGCTGTTACTTGGCATATATACAAATAAGATATAAATAAATAGTGAATTCCTTTTCTTCAAAGTTAGTTAAGAATGACAAAAGGATCTCTGAAACATTTTTGTTGACATACATTAACTTGAAAAAATCAAGAGAGAAACATGGAAATAATTATTAGTAACTAGAGTAATCTCATCTATATGACTATCAGCAAACAAACAAAATGACAAGTCCTCCTGCTCTCTCTTTTGTTTTATTTTGCAAGAACACACACAAACACACAAATCTGTAGAACTTCCCATTTTGGAAAGGTTTAGATTGTTCAGCTAAACTGTCAGCAGCAAAATTGTAGACAACTAATTGAAAAATAGGTGCTGTTAGGCTAACAATTTATACTGTGATAAACTGGCAGTACAAGGGATGTTAGGTGTTAAATATGTTTATATATGATGTAATCACTAAAGTTTGAAACATCAAGAAATTAAACTAAATACACTTCTAATAAGAACTTCAACAATTATTAAAATGATGCACAGAGATGAAGAAAAAATATATATCCATATGCAAGTTGATATAGATATAATTTTACTTTTAAACTTACATCTATCTTTTTCAATTCTCTGTGTGACAAAAAAAAAATCTTACTTGCTTTCCAGTAAAAATAACATAACATCTAGTTGAAAATAACATTTCTCTGTACAATTTTTCTTTAAAATATGTTGAAATCAAACATTTTTTTTTTTTTACCTGTTTTCACTATACTGTTTAGGAAAAGGAGGGATGGGCACCTAGATTGTCCAGTATCTCTACATGGGCAAAACCATAACTAGAAGAAAATTCTACTCCAAATGAAATTCTTAGAACTTCATGAAATAAAACTGTGTTTTTCTGACCTTCTGTTTTTTACTGCTTTTTTTTATGTTTAAACAGATGAATGTTTGTGAAGTAACTTTCATTAATGTGACTGTTCCTTATCTACCAATAGAACAGTTATATTGTTTCCCATCATCTTTATATATCTCACTATATACAACAGCTTTATAGATATGTATATACACAACAGAGATAATTTGTAAAAGTTGAAATAAGTTCTTAAATAATTAATTAGGTTTCTCTCTTCCTGACTTTTCTCTACAGAAGTACGATAAGTCTTTTGCTGATATACAATATTATAGATGTGTTTTTCTTTGGTAGTCTTCATATCTCAAAGCCCAGAATTATGTAAAATTTTGCTTTGAATTACATTTGCTCTTTTCTCCGGTAAGTTTTTGAACTCACAGAAAGAGAATATTCTATACATTTTCTGATCATACGTAGCTTACTCATGTCTGCATCCTTGCATTCGGATCTTGAAAGCTTACCATCTTCATTAATAACACATTAAAAAAAATATTCCTCTTTTCTCTGATGTTATAAGAAACATACCTTGGATTGCCTCTCAAACCAAACATGTAAGAAAGACTGTTCATGGTGTTCTCCATGCAAACCAATTGAAATTTTCTTCTAAAACATTAGACAAATCTATCAAGGAAAAGATTATTTCTTGTCAAAGCTTACTATCATTCTGAGAGACCCAACATTTTTTCTTCTATAAACAATTTCCTTAACATTTTTCACAATCAGAAATTTATCATTATAAAAACTGATTTCATTTTGAGGCTGGTGTATATGTTTCTTCTTCCCATTTTCTCCCATTTTATATTACCAAATATAAAAGGCCAAGATAAGGTCCTAGACTAGACTAGGACTAGACTATCTAGTCCCAAGATAAGGGACTAGACTCTTCAACAGGTTACTAATGTTTGATCTCCTCTGTAGTGCACCAAGACCCCAAATATGGAATTGTTGTGCTTTGCATATTCTTTTCTGTTCATTGAGTATAAATAATGTAAAGTGTGTGTTGCAATCCACCAGTCTCGAATGAGATGAGGTACAAAGTAATTTAGAGGTGTTTAGGAGTGCAGTAATTCTCTCAGCACTTAAATGTTAAACAACTCAAGCTCTCTGATTCATTAGGAAGACAAGTTTTCCATACCTCTGATATTACAAATAACTATCCTTTACATCAACTCTGCTTTCAATTGGTCTTCACCATGGATGACCTCACTATATCATATTTCAAGCAACTCTGCACAACAAGAATAAGGTTTTCCTCCCTTGTTCTGAAATGATTATTTTTCATTTTTTTGTTTGTATATTTTGTTTTATTTGTTTGTTTGTTGCTTTCCTGTGACTGTGTCATTTGCAAATTTCAAAGACCCTTTAACTGGAGAATATTATCAAATCCTTTCCTACATTTTTTTTTCTTTTTTTACTTACAGGTGTTGACCTTGAATTTTGTATTGTTGAATTTCTTTCAACCTCAGTTATTTTAATCTTCAGTATTATTCATTTGTTTTCCATATATTATCCCAGCATTCCTTTTTATTGACAAATTCTATGACTTCTTGTCATCAGCAATTTTTATCAGTACATTTCCACTTTCTGTGCCAAGAACATTAATGGAAATGCTAAGACTTTGCCTTGAAGCATATAATTCAGTTTTATGAAGTAGAATACAGTTCCTTTATATAGTCAACCATACAATAAGATAATCTCTGAAAAAGGGGCTGCTTGTGTTTATACACAACAAATATACTGAAGAATAGCATAAGAAAATCGATAAATATTTTCAAGGTAATATACAAAGAAAGACTGAAAGATATTCATTATTTAGATGATGAAAGATATTCATTATGTAGATGATGAAAAAAAAAAAAAGAGGTTTGAAAATGACAAAGAAAGCATTTATTCTTAAAAAAAATAATAATAAAAAGATTTTAGAACAACAAAAAAAAAAAAGAAAAAAGCGACTACAGAATTACCAATTGGTGACAGTATAAAACAGCTGACCATCTTCAAGAAAATGATAATTCTGCAACAAAACATTAGCTAATAAAAGCTCTCGGAGTTAATTATAGCAGTAAAAAATCCAAAGCATAACATTGCATCAGGGCTGCTCTCAAAATGTCAATGAATGTCAGTTGGTGAACTTTAATACCTTTACTTCATACACACATCTGTGTCAGATGTCATTTTGTCAGATTATCCATCTACTGATGTCTGTTGCACACCGAGAAAATTGAATGAAGTGTCGTTGGGAAGGTTCAGCCTCTACTGCCATAATACCGGTCTCTGCCTCTGATGTCATGGTCCAATTAGATTGGAAGCATTACTTTTGGAGCAGATCTTGTATTACTGAAAACCAGAAAAACACCTGGCCAAGTAGCTGAGAAAGTGAGAAACTGATAAAAAGTAAACCTTGCAAGAAAGAATATCTTCCTAGACCTGATCCGAATTTAATGCAAGTTAAGCTGAGCACTGCAGTTTGAAGACCACAAGACGGAGATAATACAAACTGATGGTTGTTAGTGATAAAAAAATGATGTAGCCTTTGGATAATTACACTAAATTGGTTCATCAAACCACATATGCATTTAAAAAAGCATCGTATAATGAAACAAACAAACAAACAAAAAACAATGAGCACCAGAAAAGAGCTGTCTGACCCAATATAATCTAGAAACTACACTGCTCCCCCAAAATACTACTAAACCCTAGAATTTCTTATGGTACTTTAAAATATCTATTCAAATACTACAAAATCATATGCAATGTCACAGGTGACATTACATGTCAGCCTAGTTCTTCTCTGAAGTGGTATGCTAAGACAGAATAGAATTTTGTTTGCCTGTATATACACTGCTGTCACCATTTCCTGAAGGAATCAGTTACTGAGTTAATGGAAAGTGTTTCTAGCTATCCTGATTGATGTTAGACATCAGCTAGTGTGCAACAAATAAAAAGCTTTCATCTAAATTTAAGTGCCTGAATTCCCCTACTGAGTTTTTGACTGTCAAATATGTTGCAAAATGTTTATGCAAAGTTCCTTTAAAAGGACCAGTTGATTTTGTAACATTTTGTTATGTAAGTTGTGAATCTAGCTCATATTCATAATTTAAGTTGCAAATTCTGTTCTATTGCACTATATTCATGGATTATTCCTTCTTCAGAACTTTTCATGTTCTGTCCTGCTTTATGTTTTCTTCCTTTTGCTCTAATTCACAGCCTATATAGTATCTCTGTTTTCAAATGTTTGTATAGCTGTTTCCCCTCAAATGTGCGTGCATATTTTTTATACACTCTTTATGATTTACAAGTACTCTAGTTCATCTTTCTAGGGAATAGAATTTCCTAAATTCACACTATATTAAATAAGATGTTACAAGTTTGTCCAGAGGGGATTATAGAAATATTCAGAACATCTTTCTATGAATTGTCTTCCAAATAATACAGCATTTCTCTGCTAAACATGGAGTTTGCTAAGGGCAACTTTTAATTATTAAAGCCAGCCTCTGAGAAATCTCCATAATTTCTATATTTGAACCCCAGTATTGCTTGGAAATCGTATTAATATTGACAGCACACAGGTTCTGCTTCTTTTCATGTCTATTTGGATTCAACAGTAACAGATATTTACAAAAGCTGGGAAGAATATATACAGTATCTACAGGATAACTTACATTTGTAAGCCTATGTGTATACATAGATGTGCTGGAAGTACAATCCTATTATTGCATATATATTACTGTGAGATAAAAATTTTACATAATGTATGTCTGAGTCATTTAAATGTAGGTACATATCACAACTTCTGCTATATTACTGGTCTTTCTTGGTTAGTTTGTTTAATTCACTAAAGATTTTGTGTTCGTTGTGATTTTTTAATGGATGCTGAATTAAATATTACAGCAAGTAGTGTTGTAAAACAGTGGCCACACTGTTGCCAATATCTCATTTGAATGCCAACAAGTAACATTTCATTTCCACAGGTATTATCCAAAACCTGCTAGTTTCCACAAAATATTTATCTCTTCTTCAAAGATAAAGAGAGTTTTTTTCTGTTGCTGAGTTTAGCAAGATACAATCACAGTACATCAAAAAAGGCAACAGAAAAATTAAAACTGAGCACAGACCAAGAAAGAAATACAGTTGCTGCTTTCTGAATCTTGTCTGCAAGGAATAATTAGACAAGGTTGATGAAATGTAATGACTATTATACTACTGTTGCTATTTGAGAATGATGACGGTTTGTTTTTCTTTTATGCTGGAAACAAGATGTCAACGAGATGTCCCTCAGATGATTCAGAATGAGACACTCCAAACTGTCCTTATGTAATTGACTACATTCTAGAAAAAAAAAAAAAAAAAAGATGATTTTCTATAATCCATTATATTTGCTTCGTAATAAATACTAGGATTGTATTTATGGAAAGTAAGTGATATTCACAGCTATGCTGTTTGAAAACAGCAACTGCAGCTGCATAAAAGGTTGGAAGAGATGTTGAAGTGGTCATATGCATGGATTGCTTCATTCTAAGTTCTTAGAAGTTAGATTGATGATTGGAGAACACCGAACCATATGACAAAGTATCTTTATTCATAGTCATGAGTCCATAGAGACATATGCTGGCTTTATTGTGTGTTATGATATGGACATGTGCCATTCCTTTGTATTTAGTGTCTATGTGTATATTTTCTCTCTACTCAAATGCAATCAAAAGAAAATACACTTGAAAAGTTTTGTTTTTTTAATTATAATAGAAATCTCATGAGCAGACCAATTCACTACTTAGAACTGGAATATAATTTAAGTTAAAATGTACCTCTAGGATCCAGCATATAAAAGGCCATTCAGGACCTTGTCCAGTGAAGTTCAAAGCACGTGCATGAACTAAGTTTCTACAGCAGTGGTGTGCAACAGGGGAATTTTTAAATGCAGTTCTTGGAAGGACAAATGTGACCGCACCTCAGCACAGAAAAAATGACCCCAACTATTCTGTCCATTAATGCATAAATCACTTCTAACATTTTGGAATGTGCAGGTCATCTTTTCTTCTCTGCCTCCTGTATTGGATAAGGACACAGAAACAAACCAAAAGATCACATCTTTAAATACATGGCTTCATGGTTGTTGCCATTGCGAGTACTTTGGTTTTTTTTGACAACCAATTAGCCTATGTGATACTGGGTTATTGGGTACTGTATGGGGTTTCCCCTTCTCAAAGGGGGAGAAGAGTCCTTGTTGAAAAGCTAGCAGGGATCATTGGGAGGGCTTTAAGCTAGATGTGAAGGGGGGAGGGAGGGAATATAATGAGCCTTCCCATGATAAGGTGTGAGAAGGCATAACTATATTAGGAAGACAGGGTGCTGGCAGGGGTCTTGAAGGGCCTGCTGCCTTGAGAGGTGCTGGCAACTCTGCAGCACAAAGAAAATTCCATGATAATGAGGCAGTGACTGCTGGGGTAACAGGAGAAGGCAATAGGGAAAATCAAGGGAAGTATCTAGGAGAAAATAAGGAGTTATCCTTTAAGAGAGTGACAAAATCAGCTGCCCAGCTGAAGTGCCTCTACACCAATGCACACAGCTTGTGGGAAACAAAAAGGAGGAGGTGGGAGCTACTGTGAATGAAGTTGCCAAATGGCTATCCATCATTTTCGAAATGTCATGGTAGTCTGGTTTAGCTCTCAGTGGCTGGAAAAGAGAAAACATAACCCTCACTTTCAAGAATGGAAAAAAAGAAGGAACAGAGAACTACAGTCTCACTCCTTTGCCTTGCAAGATCATGGAGCAGATCTCCCTGAAGGCCCTACACATGGAAAGTAAAGATGAAGTGAGTGGTGTTAACGATGGCTTCACCAAGGGCAAATCATGCCTGACAAAATTGGCGGACTTTTATGATGGACTTGCTGCTTAAGTAGATAAAGGAAGAGCAACTTGTGTTGTCTACCTAAACTTGTGCAAAGTGTTTGACAGTGTCTCACATGATATCCTGGTCTCCAAATTGTAGGAAAATGGATTTGATGAATGGACCACTTACTGAATAAGGAAGGGACTGAATGGTAGCACTCAGAGAGTTGCAGTCAATTGTTCAGTGTTCAAGTGGAATCCCGTGATGAGTGGCATTCCTCTGGGATCAGAGCTGGACCACTGTTATTTAACATCTTGTAGACGTGGACAGTGGGATTGAGGGCACCCTCAGCAAGTTCACCAAGCAGAGTGGTGCAGATGGTGCACTAGGGGGAACAAATGCTATCAAGAGGAACCAGGACAGGATTGGAGGAGGGCCCATGCCAACCTCATGCAGTTCAACAAGTCCAAGTGCCAAGTCCTGCACTTGGGTTGAGTCAGTCTTAAGCACAAATAAAGGTTGGGCAGAGAATGGTTTGAGGTCAGCCCTGAGGAGAAGGATTTGGGAGTGCTGGTTAGTGAAAGATTCAACATGATTCAGCAGTGTGTGCTTGCAGCCCAGAAGGCCAACCATATCCTGGATTGAGTCAAGAGAAGCGTGAGCAGCATGCAGATGTGATTCTGCCCCTCTATTCTTGTGAGACCCCATTTGGAGTTCTGCATCCAGTTCTGGGGCCCACAATACAATAAGGACATGAAATTGTTGTAGCAGGTCCAAAGGAGCGTGAGAAACATGATCAGAGGGCTGGAGCATCTCCACTATGAGGACAGGCTGAGAGACATGGGACTCCAGGGAGACTTTATAGTGGTTTTCCAGTACCTGAAGATGGCCTACAGGAAAGCTGGGGAAGAACTTTTTTCAAGGGTGTGTAGAAACAGGATAAGGGGAATTGGTTTTAAAGTAGAAGAGGATAGATTTAGTCTAAATATCAGGAAGAAATTCTTTACTGTGAGGGTGATGAGACACATGAACATTTTTCCCAGTGATACTGTAAATGCCCCCCCTTCCTGGAAGCATTTAAGGCTACGCTGGATGCAGCTTTGAGCAACCTGATCTAGAGAGGGGAACCATGTGATCCCTTACAACCCGTGGTCCCTTACAACTGAAACCATTCTATGTTTCTATATTTTTATGATTCTATAATTCTATGATTTATTGTGCTCAGTAAGTCATGATGGCTGTGAGCAACTAGCCTTGACCTTAAATACCAAGAGATTTGCTCGAATGTAGGATTTTCCAGCTGCAGCCAAAGAATTTATGTGCTTGTTACTGGAAAAGTGGATATTCAGAAAAACTTTTTGAATTCTAATTTCTATTTTTGTTTTATTTTTCTGCATGTAATATATACAGGCCTGACTTGTTGGTTGATTTGGTTTGACACTGATTTGTTGCTTACCTTCATTTTTCTTCTCATTTTTTGTAAACCCAGTAAATTTAATTTCCCATGCTACTCTGACTTGTTCATTGTTAACATGAAATCTTTATTGAGAAGTATCTTTAGCCTTTACCATACAGAAATACATATTAAATACAAAACAAAAAAAATCTGTTATTTTATTAAGCAATGAAAGAAATAAAGAATTTGTTTATTTGTTTATTTTATTATTTATTATTTATTTATCTTGGTATTTTTTAATTCTTATGACACATTCTTTTCATATCATAATCTCAAAGAATTATTTCTACTTTTCTTTTTCATTATGTGCATAATGGACATCACATTCTTACTAAGTGCATGATTCAGAATCTTCAGAACATCATTACACATAATTACAACTGTTACTGTCAAGGCCACTGTAGTTGTGAGAGGAATAAAAACTTCTCTCATTACATTCTTCTAATAGCTTCAGTCCATGCTGCTAGAATCCAAAAACCTAAGAACTGCAATTATGGTATTTGTGCTAGTAGCATAAATAAATGGAAGCTGCAGAAGCACACACTGCATATCTGAAATGGCAATGATACTCTCTGAGTGCAAACAGCCATCAAAACAGTGATTGTTCCTGAAATACATTGTAGCTCCTGATAATCAAGTTGCAGGGAAATTGAATTTCAAACACTCTTATCTAACCAATGATCAAAAAGTAAGCAAAACTAATCTGCAAAAAGATAATGATGTATTTTCTCAGAAGTAGCTAACGATTTGAACACACAGTCCAGCCTAGAAGTTTTTCCACTGTTAGGTGTTACAGCAGTTGGACCATCTTTTTGTTTAAGTTGTGCAGACTCCTCAGAATATAACACTCATGGTTTTCTTATTCTTGGTATTAGTATTCCACATCATAACATCATGTAGTGCATTGGGAGTTAAAGAGTTAATGCTCCAGCTCTGTGGATCATTGATCGATAGCTCCAGGTATACCTGTCTCAGAAGAGAAGAACTATGCACCCCAGAGGACTTTGCGTTGCTTTGCATTTTTACGTTTTCCACTGAGAGGGAAAGATAAAAACTGTTCGTGTGTCACGAAACACAGATTCTTTCCCTTTGGGATCGTTGACGTATTTTGGGGGCTCGTCTAGGATGACACCTAATGGATAAGGTGTCAGCATTCAGAGCTGGAGATTCTGGGTTCATGACCCATCTGGACTGCCAAAATATGTCGATGTTTTAGGGGATGGTTTGGCCTGGTTCCATGATTATTGGGGTGGGGGAACCATGGAACCATGTCCCAGGGAAGGGGAAGGGGGAAAGGAAAAAGGGAAAAAGGGAGATGGATCTAGAAACAAAACAGTGGGAACAATCTGAGGAGGAAAGCTAATTTACTAAATAAGATATTGGAATGCAAAATAACACAACATAATGCAACATATTTGGAATTGAAGCTAATAAATCAAATAAAATTAAAGGAGAGAGGTGTCCAATAAATCAAAGGCCTTACACTAAACACTGAAGGCGAGACAGCTAGCGAGCACTCACTGCTGAGTTGATCCCAAAGGGAAGAGCCTGTGCCTTGTGACACTCAAACAGTTTTATCTTTCCCTCTGAGCAGAAAACATAAAAATGCAATGCTTTTCCCTTTCTGCTCATTTTGGCTGCATGTGTGTTCCCTAGCTGTCTCATCTTCAGCATTAGAGTAAAGCCTTTAGTTTATTGGTCTTTATACATACCTTGGTTTGCCATGATTCAAGCCCAACACCTTACACTTGACCTTGTTCAACATCATTTGGTTTACATGGAACTACCACTTGAGTTTAACAGGATTCATCTGGATGGCATCCCTTCTTTCCACTGTATCAACTATACCACTCAGCTCAATATTATCTGAAAATCTTGCTGAGGATACACTCAATATCATCATCTATGACACTGATAAAGATGTTAAAGTGTACTTGTCCCAAGACAGAGGGACACCATTCATCACAGGTGTCTACCTGGACATAGAGTCATTGACAACAACCCTCTGTCTGCTACCTTCCAAACAATTCTTTATCCAATGAATAGTTCACCCTTCAAATCTGTATCTCTCCAATTTAGAGATTATGGTTTCAGGACCATTTCAAAGACCTTGCAGAAGACCAGATAGTTGACAACAGTTGCCTTCTCTTTGTCCACTCATGCTGTCATTCCATCATAGAAGGCCACCAGATTGGTTAGGCAAGGTCTGCCCTTGATGAAAACATTCTGACTGTCTCAGATCACCTGCTCATTGCTCATGTGCCTCAGCATGTACTCAAGGAGGATCTGTTCCATGATCTCCCCAGGCACAGAAGTGAAAATCACTGGCCTGTATGTCTTCATTTCTCCCTTTCTTAAAAATAGAATCACTCTTTCCGTTTTTCCAGACACTGGAGCTGAGACTTTCTAAATATGATGGAGAAAGCCTCAGAAATCACCTCACCAGCTCCCTCAGGACCACGAGATGCATATTGTACCCATGGACTTAAATACATTCAGTTTCCTGAGGCAGACCAGACTTGCTTTGCTGTTACAGTTGGAAGGATTTTGCTCTTCTAGTTCCCACCTGTAGTTTCAGGGATGTGAGAGACATAAGAATCCTGTCAGCGAAGACAGAGGCAAAGAACTAATTGAATACCTCAGCCTTCTTCATGTCTGTTGTAGCCAATTCTTCCTTCTTGTTTATATCAGATGGTACATCCTCTTAGGTCTGTCTATTCTGACCTATAGAGGGGACTGTGTCCCTTCTTGTTTTTAACATTCCAAACCAAATTCAATTTGATCTGCACCTTGGCTTTAGTAACTCCATCTCTGCATGTCCATACAGCATCTTTGTATTATTCCTGAGTAACACATCCTTGTTTCCACTGCCTATATATTTCTTTCTTATCCCATAGTTTGACCAGCAGGTCTTTGCTGAACCATGCTGGTTTCCTGCCTCCACAGTTTGTTTTCCTATACTGGGGGGCAGAGAGTTCTTGCACTCTCAGAAAGATGTCCTTAAACAGTTGCCAGCTTTTCTCCACTCCTTTGTCTCTAAGGGTAGTTTCCCATGGGATTTCACACAGTAATCCCTTAAGTAGCCTGAAGTTTGCTATCCTGAAGTGTCCTGACTTTGCTTTTTGCTAGGCCTGTCCTCCTCAAAATCATGAACTTTACAGTCACTACATCCAAAACCCAGAGCCTGCTTCAATAGGATGTAGTTTATTTCAAAAGAATGCAGTCGAAATTCTGTACTTGCAACATTTATATATTTCCTGTTTTATAAGAATAATGTTTTGTACAAAAGTCTCTCCACTAGGGGCCGCACAGAGACTGTTTAAATACTACTTAACAAATTGGAATTACCACCAGAGAGCAAAAATACAATCAGAATCCAACATATTGCTTTGATCTATGATGAGGAACAGTTTAAACTCCTATAAAAATAGCTATTGCTGTTTTTTGTAGCCGTTGTTAACTTTTTAATTTATTTATTTTTTGTTTGTTTCTTGTTGTAATTGTAAGTAACATTTATAATTTATTAGTTGTTTTTTTTTTTTTTTTAATTGCATAACATAGACTAATTTCATATGAAAAAAAAAAAAAACAACAGAACTCTTGTACTTACTGCATTATTATAAATTTTACTGCATAAAATGCACTCTTTGCTTCTGATACTATGGAAGTCTTTTTTTTCTCATTAAGTTCTAAGGAGTCACAAGACTCCAGGTTTTGAAGTGCTCCCAGACTAGGAGCTCCTTTTTAATGCTTCCTGTGCTACTCTTGGGAGTTCTGCTGAGTAATAACAGGGCAGCATTAATGACACTATTCTTATTCCACAGGAGGGTGTGTAGAAACAAACCCTGGGAGCCCTGACTGGGTCCTTGAGTCATTGCCACCCTTACTGCAGGGTCCTGTTCCACAAGGTGTCAGCTCTTCCTGGGAAAACCACCACCCCAAACTGAGGAGAACTGAAGCCACTGGCCTGGAGGATTCAGGAACATCAGTAGGAACAATGAATACCAGAGAGGAAGAGCTGGATTTCTTTGCAGATTACTTTTAAAAACATTAATAGGGAGAAAATCTGTGTTAAATTAAGCCTGAAGCACTGTCTGTTTTAATAATAACTGTTTAATAATAACTTTATAATAACAGCATTTGTTCTATCTTGAAGATTTTAGTTATGCCAGCTGTAATCCCTGTTTACCCTTAAAAAAAAATGTAACTGCAATTCTCAGGGACCAGGAAGTTTCTTTCAGTTCATTTGCTATTGAATTTCTGAGCAGCTCTTGACGTGTACAAATAAAACTGTTGAATGACTTAGAAGTTCTTCATGACTATTTTGTTTGTTTGTTTGTTATTATTAGTTTATAGGGAATACCAGTAATTCAGGCAAAACTATTGACTGTGGTCCCTTGACTTTCTGAAAGGACCAGGTTTTTTTTATTTCTTCTTGGATAAATGTGGTCATTCCTCAATTCCAGAATTAAGGAAAATGAAAGAACTGTGCCAAAGTCTTATGGGCCAATTTGGCCAGGTTCAGTGACAAATTGGGCAGGAGACCCACAAACCCATATCCCAGGAAAGAGAAAAGGGGAAAGGGGGAATGAGTAAGGAGATGGACCTGAAAACAAAACAGTGGCAAAACAGTTAGCATTTTGAATTAAGAGAAACATCGCTATTATTGTTACTAACTGTTAACACAAATGTTATTGACGATGCTACTGCCAAGTTGATGAAGTGTTGAAAATTGGCTGAATAACTGGGCCCAGTCAACGGTGGTCACTGTCACAAAATATAATTGGAAGGCAGTAACAAGCAGAGTGCCCCAGGATGTAAACAAAGGGTCAGTCCTGTTCAACATCTTTATTAACGTTCTAGATGATGGGTCAGAACAAGTTTGCAGATGATACAAAACTGGAGAGAGTGATAGATATGACAAAGGGTTGTGCAGCTATTCAGAGAGATCTTGACAGAATGGAGAGGTGGTGTAAGAGACTACTTCTGACATATGGACAAGTCCAGGCAAGTCTTGGACAAGCCCAAGACAGTCTGCACGTTTCTTTCAAAGGTTGCTGCTGGACAACTTCAACAGAATAAGTCCAAGAAATCTTACATTTGAAGACTTACAGGCCACTGCAGCAAGAGACAAGCTGCTGCCAAAAATAAACTGCTGCTAAATTTCTAATGTGCCTTTTGTGGGTGCCTCTCAAGGGAGTTAATCATCCAGAGGGACATGCATGCCCACAGGTGCTGCATGTGATTCTAGCAGGAATGCCACACTGACAGAAGAGGATTAAAAAAGGTATCCACAATGAAAGAGAGGTGTGTCCCATATTGTAAGCCTTGTGGTGTGATACTTGCCTGCTTCCTGATTCGCCTGGACTTGCTACCTGACACCTGCCTGTTTCTCCTGGACCTGCTTTTCATTGCCTATTGCTTACCTGCTTTGTGCCTAAGGTCAGCCATGCTGCCATTGCCTCCCTTTGTGCTCTTCTTCTTCAGTCTTGAACTGTTGGAACTGCGATCAATGGACACTACTGGATCCTTGGTGGTGACTATCCCCACTTTGCATTTTTCTTGATCTTTTCCTATCTTTCCTATCTCCTGCCTTCTTTTTCCCATTGCCCTAATTCAGAACAATTGCCAGCCTTTCCCTTTCTCATCATTTTAATTGATAATAAACTGTTTGGCTGACATTTGACCTTGCTTGTGTTTCAGTCTTATTCTGCGTATCTAAAAGAATCCCCCTTCTTGCTCTGATAATCGGAGTGAGATAGACAGGCAGATAAAAATCTTATGAAGTCCAACAAGAAGAAAGGCAGAGTCTGGGGAGGAGCAACCCCAGGCGCCACTACATTCTGCTGACCACACAGCTGGAAACAACTCTGCAGAAAAGGACCTGGGGGTCCTGCGGGACACTGAGTTGAACATGCAGCGACAATGTGTCCTCCCCACTAAAGAAGACAAATAATATTCTTGACTGCATTATACAAAGTATCACCAGCAGGTCAAGAGGGGTAATCCTTGCTTTCTACTCAGCGCTGGTGAAGCCACATCCAGAGTGTGGTATTGCCTTTCAGCGCAAGAGGGGCATTGGTATGCTAGAAAGCATCTAGAGGAGGACTGTGAAGATAAGGAATTGGCACACCTCACATGTGAGTAAGAGCTGAGAAAACAGATTCTTCAGCATGGAGAGAGAAGGCTGAAGCATGGTCTTATTCATGTATATAAATACCTGAAGGCAGAGTGCAAAGAAGACCAAACTAGTGTATTTTCAGTGGTGTTTAAAGGCAGGACATTAAGCAATGAAAATAAGAAGTTTCATCTTAACATCGGGAATCACTGCTGTTAAGATCCACAGATCACAGATTGTAGAGTCTCTCTCCTGGAAGATCTTCAAAATCATGTGTGTGTATGTGTGTAAAATTACATATATCACAAAAAGGTCAACTATAAATTTCTACAGTGTTTAACAAGAAACACAATTAAATTCACATTCTGAAGGTTGATGTTAAAGCACACTTTTGTTGAGAGGAGGATTAATGTTGTTAACTAAAACACGAGGAGAATAAAATAATCAATGGAGTTGACAAAATGTAGGCTTTTAAGTCCGTAATGCTATGGAGGAGACGGCAGTCATTAGATGAATTAGAAATATGAATGACTTCAGTGATTTAAAAAGATTGTTCTGGAATTCTTATCCTGAAGTACTTTTTTTAAAAAGCTTTTTGAGTGTTCTATTCAACATACACTGATTCATCATTGTACCTTGGCATCTTGCTTTGGAAATACAGTCCTCTCTCTTTTCACAGTGTGACAAGTTAAAAAATAAAAAAAATAAAATAAAAGCACCTCACTATTTAATGAATATTTTCCCCCATTTTTGTAAAGAAAAATATAAAAATACATAGAGAATCATTTGAGAAATATACATATATAAATATATATATCATTATATATTTATCATGATATTCTCTTCATGTTAGCTAATGAAGAAAAAAGGTATTTAAAATATTTTAGATATACTATGTTTAATTTGCTATAATATTGTTATCTTTAATAAAACAATGAAATGAAATAACATAAGCCTTTATATGGTACACAGACTGTAAATTATTTTCCTTAAAATACTCAGAGTATGCATGTATTTTTAATAATCAATTTGTATATGTGTGCTCTTTATATGTTTGCATATTTCAGTTCACAGGTGTATGTGTACACAAATAGATTTTTCATATTTTGTCTGTAAGTGTATACGTTTGTTTACATGCACATAAATATAGGAGTATTTAGCTTTAGATATGACAGCATTCCCTGCATTCATGACAGATTCCCCAGTATTTCATGCAAAAATAAGTACAGTAATTGTTTACAGTGACTTTTTTCATAAATCTTGTAAGTTTCACTGCTAGAAGATATTATACACATTATTTATGACTGTCAATACAAACAGTCAAGAAAACGTCTGTGCTATTATCTAGATAAAGTCTATTTAGCATTACACCTGTGGTGATTTGATTGTCAGCAACATCTACAACAGCACACTATGTGTGCTGTTGTGTTTAGAAGTTTAAAAACTAGTTTATCCTTGATGAGTGTCTTCACAGAAATGTACACTTAAGTATGAAAAATGTTTTTGATCTCCACAGGTGTAATTTGGGAATATGTACTTCACAAACAGGGGAAGTCAGGTAAATTATTAAACCTATTGACATTAATGAATATTCTTTAAACTATATGATTTTGTTTATTAATAATTCATGAAAGTTGACCAACATTTTAATGCAACACATGCAACTGTCTGATAAAGAGATAGTCTCTTTTCATTTGGCCTTAGTGTGTTTAATAATTTAAAAGACAAGTGGAATAGTGTTTTACGCTAAGCAGATAATATGTCACTAATAATTGAAGATTCCCAAAAACATATGTTCCTTCTGCTTTACTTTCACAGTTTGTGACTATTTCTGTAGCAAAGAAAATTAGGTTCTTAAGAGACAAAAAGCACACATTAGAACATATATATATGTATGATTCCTTACTTCCTCAAACTAATGATACACTAGATTGAAAAGGATAAATACCCAGCATTCCTTTATGATACATGTACAGATAACTAAAATATTTCATGTAGTGTCTATAATTGTAATTGTCACGCATTTCACAGGAAGTCCCAGAAGAGGAAAGCACTTACTCTCAAATAGAGGGGGACATTTTTTTGTTTCCCACTAAGTTTTGTTGTATTTTTGAGTAAAGTGAAAGATGGCCTTTTTTCTCTGTTTTAAAATACAATGCAGTAGACTACAAAGCTAATGTTTCCTCTTGCATTTTATCCGTCATATTTGTGGAAAATTCTAGGTAGTATATCTGTCCAAAATGTGTATTTGGGCTAACTAACATGCCTTCTCTATTTAAAGAAACATGACACCTTTTGAATATCTGGCAAGAGTGAGGAAGTATGGGTAAAAGTGTTCTGCTGGTTCTTTCTGAATTTGCAGAACAACCCTTGAAAATATATATATTGTTTTATGATAGCAGTGTATATTGTATTCTGATATCAAGCAGAAAGATATAAAAAGTCAGCTACTAAAATCAGATTTAAAATAATAATAATATAACAGGTCTGAAAACACTCAGCCAAGTTAATTCTGCACAACAAGCAAGCACAGTTACCTAGACCATTGCAAGCCAGATATCCTGATATTGGTCTGAAGTACGATAATGCAGCAGATGACATGGAACTTCATTGATAATGTTTTTACTAATACAAACTAACATGCATTTATAAAAATCTTTTCAAAATCATTGTGTATTTCTTATTTTATGAGAATTAAAATGTGAATAATGCTGTTTTTAGTGTTGAAAGATTATACTTGCATGTATATCTGACACTGTCAGAATGCTACATGATGTTACCTTTGAGAAAAATTCCATTAATGTTTTCTGTTGATTATTTTAAAAGTTAAGTAATTGTTATCAAAGTATAATTTTAAACTGGGGCCATGAAATAGAGGTATTTGCTGCTCAGACCCTTTAAACAATGTAGGAAGAGAGTTGTTTCAGAACCCAAGCTACATGGACAATGAGATGGCTTCTTAAACATAGATCAAGATATCATCTGCACAGACTATTCAGACATGTCCCACCTGCACCCCACATGCCACATGCATTCTGACACAACTCGCGATGCAACCACTCTTCACCCCATAGCATCATGACAACTCTGTTTTATTATTTTGTCCCACAGTTTCAATCACAGATGTCAGTGGTATGGCAGTAGGGGCTGAACATTCCCAACAATATTCAATTGATTTTTGTCCCGGTGTGACAGATGGCAGCAGAGGAGCAGTCTGACAAAACAGTGTCCATCATGGAAATGCATATGAAATAAAAGAATGTAAAAGAATTCCTCCATGTGGAGAAAATGGCACCCAATGGCATTCATCAGTGCTTGCTGGACATTTATAGAGACCAAACAGTGGAGCACAGTGAGGTGGTGGTAGTGCATTTCAACAATAGTAACAGTGACAGAGATTCACATCTTCTGGTGTAGATTGTTATGAGAGTGGCATGTAGGCTCTTGTTCATCGCTGGTGAAAATGCATAGCTAACAGTGATTGTCATGTGGAAAAAGAGTGTTCTTCACTCTGGCTCAGGAAAGCTGTAAGGTAAGTCCATACCCATGGACTAGACGTTGCTCTCCATCCATAACTGTCTCTGCCTTTCTCCTTAAGAGATACATGAAATTTCCATTTTAAAATGCTGTTTAGGGAGTTGAAATATTATCCCACATAAAAAAATCAAAATTCAGCACATACTACTACCATTCCTGTCAAGAAAAGTTCATCAGCTAGTTTTATGAATGTTTCAGGATCAATTTTTTGTACTGCTGTTAATGCAGGTCCATTGTGTAAAAGCGACCTCAAGATTCATCAGATAAAAGGGAAAACAAATTTTTTCCTATATTCATATTTAACAAAATCATAGAATTATAGAATCATAGAATCATAGGGGTTGGAAGGGACCTCTAGAGATCATCGAGTCCAGCCCCCCTGCCAAAGCAGGTTCTCTACACCAGGTGGCACAGATAGACATCCAGGTGGGTCTTGAATATCTCCAGAGAAGGAGATTCCACAACCCCCCTGGGCAGCCTGTGCCAGTGCTCCATCATCCTCACCGTAAAGAAGTTCTTGCACACATTTGTGCGGAGACTCCTGTGCTGCAGTTTCTGGCCGTAAAATCATGTAGAGATCTTATCTAGCTTTGTGATAGTTGAAAAAGTTATCTCCAATGTCTTCTTCTATTTGTGGAGAAAAATGCTCAGATTGAGGAAATTAATCTTCTCATTTATTTTGAGCATATGTTTTAGAATGAGATCAGTTGATCCTTGAAGCCACCTGTACACATGGCAAACTCAGACAGAAACAGCTGAGTGCTATCTGAGATTAATTCCAGAGTGAAAACCAGAATACATGACTTTCTTCTTTCAGAAAAGGATGATAAAATAAAATAAAATAAAATAAATAAAATAAAATAATAAAATAAATAAATCTGTTCAATAAGATAGCTTTAATTTGAAACTACCTTCCCCCATTTTTCAGTCCCAGCACTAGAACACACACACATTAGCCTGACTATGAAATTGATGGAAAATGTTTCAAATCACTGAAGTCTGAAGAGGAAATAGATAGTATGTTATCTGTATCCTTGGTCATAGTTTGAAGTCTTAAAGTTATTCCTTAGATGTGAGCTTGACAATCACTGTTTTATTATTATTATTATTATTATTATTATTATTATTATTTATTTAATTTTATTTTATTATTTTTAAGAAAAAGTCAACTAATGCTCCATTACATATGGAGCCTGATTCTGTCAGTGTGTGTTAGCATGCCTTGATAACACCTTGTCACTGGAGCCCCATTGGAGGTTTCCATCTTCCACGGAAGCAGACAGGTGCATTGTGATTAGCCCAAAGATAGTGATCAGGGTGGAAGGAGGTTTAATGCTTCATTTCTGATTTCTGATCAAATTTAGAAGCTAATCTGGACATTAATTTCCTGAGCCAGTGGAAGAAGAAATCTCTGTTCCCACTAGTATTTATCAGTTGTGCTGCATGTGCTCTGAGGCACATGAAATGATAATATCTGTCTGTGCAGCCTTCTTCAGCATTCTTTCATTCTTATTTCCAGTATGATGCTGATCCAGTGATTCTGATAGTTCTGTGCAAATGCAGTGTTGTAGCTTCAAACACACATGCACATACACACATGCACACACACACACATACACACTTTAAAAATAAATAAATAAATAAATGTTTTTTTAAAAAGGGGGAAAAAGTATAATTCTAATGTAATTCAGGAATTTTAAATGAAATGCCTGAAGTTTGTCCTTTTAATATCCTTCTGCAGTTAGAATCTAGGCCAGAATAAGAGACTAAGAAGAGAGTGTCAGTGAAGGAGGATGTGCTGAGATTGATGTACTCAAGCTTTGGACTCCTTTGCTAAATACTATATTTAAATAAGTTCTTTGGACTTCATTATGTAAAATATTAATCACAGTGAAAAAAAAGCTTTTGTGAATAATCAAAACAATATATATTTTTAATTTTGTCATTATTCATCTTGCTGTTGCTACTGTGATTCTTCTTCCCTTTGTTTATTAAGTAAATGTTTTAAACTAAATGCATGCAATTAAATTTAAAATGCATTACTGACGTATTTAATTCATACAATGTCAGAGAGCAAATCGAAAGAAATAAAACAGATTGCCCAGAGATGCAGTGGATGCTCTGTCCCTGGTAACTTTCAAGGCAAGGCTTGATCAGGCCCTGATTTAGCTATGGATGTTCCTATTTGTTGTAGGGAAATTGGACTACATGGCCTTAAAGGTCCCTTCCAACTATAAGGATTCTATGATTCTATGATTCTTCATATCTATTTTTAAAAGATGACTGATGGGTCATATTTTTCTGTTTTTTTTTTTTTTTTTTACATGTATTTCTAAAGACAGATGGAATTTTATTCCTCGTGCAAAAATATATGTCTGAAATGGTTCTAGCCTGGTTGTTTAATGTAATCATAGTGTTCCTGTAAGATAATGAAAGGATCTCTTATGTTGCATTATTATGGAAAATACTATTTGAGGACTGTGAAAACGTTTTCACAAAATAATCATGGAGTCATGTTCATGTATATACATACTTCTTAATGTAAAGTAGAAATTTATTTATTTATTTATTTATAAATAATATAAATCTTTCTGGAATACAACTGTGAGCAATTGTTCTACCTGTTGATTTCTCTGCTAGGAATTAGAAAAATGGGATGTTCTTCTCACATATGTGATGATGTATGTGATGGAAGAATACACTAAACACAAAAGTCAGGCTGGTATCAATCACACAGTAGCAATCTTAGATGTTTTAGAGTGAAAGAAAACATATTGGATTGAGTCTTGCTGAACATTTAGCATATGTATTTCAAATTACCACAATTTTTTACTTCCAAGATTTGTGTCTTGACTGAATACCAGAGAAAGCAGAGAAGGCATCCTGAACTTCCTCAGTCTGAGATCACTTGCTGATTGCAGCATTCACATGTCTCTAGTGCACCATGGAAAATTGAACACTAATCTGAGGTCCATGGCCAGAGAAAGACATAAAAGAAGACATTTGAAAGTCCCATCTGAGAATGTAGAATCTCAGAAACTGAATTTGGTATCAGACTGGCTCAAAACATAATATCTTTCTTCAAGAATATCAAACCAGTTAATTTATGGTGTGTTACAGAATATGCTAGTGTGTTTTCTTCAATATTTCTGTTATTTGTTTTAAAAACAACTCTTCTGCCCTCTCCAGTTATTGTGGAAACAGTGAAATAAAGCCATCTTAACACTTGGGAGCTGTCATTCACATCTGGTTGCATTTTTCTTGTGGTTTTCAATTGAAGGATTTTCTACCCTGAAAGCAACATATCTCATAGAACAGCTGTGAATTATGAGAATCACAGACATTTTTTGGCATGAGATGTCTAGGCTCAGTGATTTAGTACAACTAAATGTGGTGAAATAATCACAGAATCTCAGAATTACAGGGGTTAAAGATGACCTCCAGAGATCATCTAGTCCAACCGCCATGAGATTATGATTCAGCAGATAAACTTTTTTAATATTCACCTATTATTCACCTGGTCACTGGGAAATATATCTGTTCTTTGTCTTCAAAATATTGTGCTCATTAAAAAATTTTCTAAGGGACAAAATCTGCTCTGTCATTTTGCGGAATAAAAATATCAACTTGCTTTGTCTTGCCTACTGCCTATTAATTTTCTTCATTTGCTGATTTATTTTTTTATTTTTTTTATTTTTCTTTGTTGTTTCTTCATTGATCTAGTTTTGGTCCTTTGTGATTTTGTGTGTGTGTGTGTGAAATATTTTTTGTGTATATTTTCACATGATTTTCTGTTTTTTATTCCTAAGCTTTCAAAAACTTAGGAATTAGTTTACAGGTGAGTAGATAATTTATCTTTTCTTTGATCAGTGGTATCTTAAAATAGATTTTGAAGTGTTTTAAATCACATGGCTCACTCTTGCTTTTTTTCATTCTAGTTTGTGTCCTTTTTTTTTTTTTTTCTTTTAATGTTTTCATCTCATTCAGCCTCTCAGTATGTGCTTCTGTTCTCCAACAGCAGCTGTGCTTCAATTCCACTAGAAGCTCCCTAACAGCTGTATCTTGACAGATCTAGAGAAGTCCTCAGTAGTAGAAGCTGGGAAAACAGATTCTTTTACTGCAGCATCTCTCAACATACAGTTTTAAAGGCAGTGTGAGCAATTTTGATTCCAAAAGAGATCTTGACAATATCATATTTCACGCTCTTTCAAAATACTTCATGACATTTCAGTAAAGCATACTCTTCTGTCAGAAATATTTCAGTCAACATTCTTATTGCAAATGATTATTTTCCTATGTATAGTGCTTCAGTCGTCTGCTTAATTGTATGTGAAGGCCTGAAGAAAGCACAATAAAAAAGACACTCATCTAAGAGATTAAGCTAATCTGAAACTTCTTCAAATATATTGGTTCAGCCTTGCATTTTTTGCCCTTCTCTGATGCATCTTACATTTTTGATGTTTATTGCATCTGAAAGTGACATGCTTGCCTGGCATTGCACAAACTGGACATATTTGAAGTTTCCTAACATCTAAGCTTGATCTGATTTCTGCTACTGACATAGGAGAATAATATAACTTCCTGATAAGAGGAGCAGAGGGGTAGGTGCTGATCTCTTCTCTCTGGTGACAGCAGCAGAACCTGAGGGAATTATGTCAAGGGAGGGTCAAGCAGGGAAATAGAGAAAGGTTCTTAACCAAAGGGTGCTTGAGGACTAAAAGAAGCTCACTAGGGCAGTTGTCATGGCCCCAAGGCTGTCAGAGTTCATGAAGCATTTGGATACCGCTTTCAGACATAGAGTATGATTATGAGTGGTACAGTGTGGAGCCAAGAGCTGGACTCGATGATGCTTCTGGGTCCCTTCCAATTCACTATATTCTATTCTTCCATGAAAATTAGTTGTATGTTCATTAATGCTGTTAATTAATGTGATAGACAGATGGTTGTATTTATTATTTGCTTAATCTAGTTGATAACGAATGGAATTTATAGAAAATAAGATGATGCAAATATTATCCAAAATTAGGTTTAAGTTTCAGTTCTCCACAGTATATGCAATTATTTCAGGGGCCTGAAACTAGATAACAATCTTCAGCAAGTACTGCATTTAAAAGAGGAGAGGAGAGGGAGAGGAGAGGGAGAGGAGAGGGAGAGGATAGGATTACGAAGGAGAAGTTTTGAAACCTTACAGAAAGTTGGTTTACATAACTTTTAAAAGGCAGGTATTCCTCTTAAGGGGACTGAATTGTTAGAGAAGTAAGAATGTTCTTCCAAAGAGCTGTGACGGATGTACACAGGACCAGTAAAAGTCTAATGTAATTTTGCTTTTCTATTACCCCGAACCTAAAATTATGGATCAATACATTCCCTCTAAATACTTCTGACCAGAAATATTTAATTATTTTATTAAACTTAAACTGGCAATTGATTTTCTCTGTAAACACACATGAACATATAATAATGTTCTAGGTGCAAAGAACAACCAAAAACAGTGGGGGAATTCTTACCTGTACTAAGTCATGATATTCCCAAATATTTAATCACAGATGTCCAAGCAGAAACAGCACTGCAGGGAGATGTCAAAATTCTTGGAATGACGGAGCAATTGTGATTATCAGTGTCATTTTGGACCTTTAAGGAATTAACGCAATTTAATTTTCATCAGTTTCTACTGATGACTTTTAAATATGGAAATGGCAGTTGTCTGAAGTTCAGATAGTATTTTATTCTGCATTTTCAAGTAATGGTAACAGGAAGAAGACAAACCACATAATGTTCTTTTTTTGTGTGTATGTGTTGTATTTTTCTTCAAAATTCTAAGCCAAAATAGGCACAAGTGACATTGCAAAAATTTGAGTGCTAGTGAGGAGTCAGTCTCACTGAATCTGGAAGCATAAGTGGCATATAAATTACTATGGAATTAAACATTCAAAGTCACATGGAAGACTCAGAATCAACCTCTTAAAATTGAAATTAGCAAGTGAAGCAGTCACAAAGTTTGGACTGAAGCATATGTGTCTGTGATCTCCAGTTCTGAAGTATTAATGTTAATTCCAATTTATTAAAGGAAAAGAGAAACAGAAAGATATCATCTGAGATCAGAGCTGGAGACTCACTAAATTAGAAAGAGGAAACAAATAGATAAAACAAGATAACAAACAATAATTTAGAAAACTCCAAAATCTGAATTGATTTTGTAAACGTTTGTAAGAGCATGCAGAATTTTCATAGCACAGACTATTTTTACTTATTACAGAAATTAAAAGTGATCGAACAACAGTATTTGAATTATAAACATAAAAGCACAAGGAAGTATGATTAATTTTAAATACAACAAGCCAGTGGGCTAGCAGGCAGCTGTTAAAGAAGATTAAACATACAAGAAGAAATGATATCATGAAATTCAAAGCTGACAGATATCTTTTTCCCACTAAAAAAATTATAAATGAAATGAATGTCCATATGAATATGGAATAAATATGAACATTTGTATGAATGTCCAGATGTGGACTCCTATGGAACGACATGGACTGGTTGGAGTGGATTCAGAGAAGGGCCACAAAAATAATCCAAGGGATGGAACACCTCCCTGTGAGAACAGGTTGAAAGAGTTGGGGCTGCTCAGCCTGGCAGTCTCCAAGGAGACCAGTGAGTGTCCTTTATATCAAAGGGGGAGATATAACAATGAAGAGGACAGATGCTTTAGCAGCACCTCTTTTGACAGGACAAGGGAAAATGGCTTCAAACTCAAAGAGAGGAGATTTAGACTGGACATAAGAAAAAAGATATATATAAATATATATATATAAATATTTTAAGTAAGGTCGATGAGGCACTGGAACAGGTTGCCTAGAGATGTGGTGAATCCCTAAAGATGTTCAAGGCCAAACTGGATCAGACTCTGAGTAACCTGATCTAGCTGAAGGTGTTCATGTTCAGTACAGGAGAATACAGACCTTTAAGCACCCCTTCCAACTCTAGGGATTCAATGATTCCATAGTTCTATGATTCTGTGAAAATGATGTGAAAACCTTCTTTGAGGATTAAAAGAATGTTAGGACATTGTCATCACTAAATAGGTGCATTATTGTATAGATCTATACATCGCTACAGAATTAAAGGATTTTGATACATTCATTAAGAACTCAGAACAAGGTAGATTATGAAAACTGGTACAATTTTCTGTCACAAAAAATATACTAATATTTCAATTTTTTGTTTGTTTTTATATGAGTAAAAAAACAGTCAATGAGAACTGGACAAAGGACTATCACGCTTTTAGGAACATGAATAGTTTTCAAAATAACTAATAGAAATAGATGTCTGGAAAAAATGCTATTGAGGCAGTAGTATGAGTTTATGTCACCAAAACACCTGTGTGGGTTTTGAAATACGAAAGGTTTATGTGTAAGTGCAAACTACAGACTGTTATCTTTCAGAATTATTTCCACAGTCATTCCATAGAACTGTGACACCTTCATTAAAAAAAAAAATAAACAACTGTATTTTGCTATATTTTTTTGCATATTTATCTTGGGGGCAAGTTTTTGTATATTTTAGTTATTAAATTCATAAAAAATTCTACATTTCCACCAGTCCTCTAGTATGGAGAACTTTGATTTAGAACTCTGTCTACAGTATTTCACTGCTGTTTACAAAAAAAAAGGTTTTCTAATAATCCTAAAATATAAGAATTCAGTAGGCTGTTTACTTTGTTATAAATCTATACATCTGTAGTGGTAAAAGATCAATGCCTTTAAAAGTTCATCAGTCAAAATATTGCCCATCTATGTATTATACAGAGCATACCTAATAAATGACTTGATCAATGAATGTTATCTTAAAAAAGTCCTAATTATACTTTTTATGGAGAGGTGAGTAATGACATGTTATTTGAATCCATAAATTTCATTTGAAATACACTTCTTTCAATACTCACTTTCAATTGACATGCATTGCTAGATGTTTTTGACAGACAACAACAGTTTAGGATTTTCTAACTGCTCTCCTCTAGTCTGAGATTGCTACATTAACCCTCTAATGATAAGTGCCAAAATTATGTTCATCCTTTTTTGGTAAATACAAAATGACACCAGGAAAATTCAATTATTCCCTTTTTTTTCATGGAAGACATGATGAAATGAATACATAACATTCAGCTCTGAACACAGAACATTTTTCTTTATAGTTATCTTTCAATTTCTCAGATATTTTATAATCTCCCATACCTGACATAAAAATGTTTTCTGGAACTAATGGAGAATTTTGATGAGATAAGGAAGATATAAAAATGTAAGTAAATTCTATTTTCTCAGAGCACTTCAGTTCTATTTCTTTCAAATATCAGTGGTTTCTACAGTGTCTACTACTATAGTAATTGTCTTTGATTTGTCTCTCATCAACAAGCAGCTAATAAACCACAGTTACTTTTATAATTTAGTGATTTTATGATGAAGCTGTCCAAGCAAAAAACAAACACACAAACAAACACACAAACAAAAATTAGTGGTTTTAAGGGTTGTCTGCTTTGACATATGTAATCATGGTGCTCTTGATAACTGTTATCAAAACAGAACCTTACACATGTAAGATAAACTTTCGTAACACTGTTATTAAAAATCAATCTTCCCTCAGGGACTGAGACAGCATGGAGATGAACATATGTGATCTACAGGGGAAACAACAGAACATCTGACTGCATGACAAGTCTTTGCCTCAAGAAAGTAAATATATCTTTGTGATTAAAGTGAAATTAAGTAAGTTTTATTTTGGTCTTATTTTGAAGAGGTGTCCTAGAGTTCACTAGTGAGCACAACAGAAATATACAATAGTAATTCTTCAGTGATGGAAGTTAGGTTTCTTACTCATCTTCACATCGAATATTATGCTTTAGAATGATTGGATTAGAATTTATTTAAAAAGTAAAAGTGTTAAAAATGAGATTCAGCACCATGAGAAGTTTTACTCCTATTTTCATGTAAACATATTAGTCAGTAGTAATGGGAATTAAGAAATAAGCTTGTAGATGAAAATAGTGTGTCCTCAATTCTTCCTTGAATTGTTTATAAAAGAAATATTTTACCAGCTACATATTTGTACGTTTGTATTTCTTTATTAAAAACTGGTGGTGCTAAAAGGGATCATGACTTTTATCCTTTTTATGTTTTTTTTTTTTTTTTGTCAAAACCAGGACAGACCACATGTAAATTGTGATTTAAAATAGAAAATATAAATTTTCTTCATTTGATTTGTTTTAAATATTTATTCTCCAAAAAAAGTAGAATCATACATCTATTCAAAAGTAGTCAACTGATTTGATATAAAGATGTCTTAAACAGAGTCCAGATTCATACAAATATGTTTTAGATGTATTTCTCCATTGCACTTTCAGTGTTTTTCACTTTTCTTCAGAGTCTGCTGATTGCAAGTGCCACTGCTCCTACAACAGTACGCATTTTTCTTCTTCTTCAAACTTTAAGTGAATGATCTCAGGTCTTGTTTCAATTGAGAAAAGAGATTTGATTCCTAGGTCATGTGACCCTTTTACAATTACCATTTTACCATTTTAGCATTACCGCCATCCCTTTTATCCTTAGATCTTACCTCCTAACTCTTTCCCTTCCTTTCCTTTCCCTTCATTCAGAAGCCAATGCATTAAATCCAAATCTTAAGGAATATCATAGAATAATAGAATGGCTTGAGTAGGAGGGGAATTTAAAGATCATCTAGTTCCAATCCCCTTGCCATAGTTGGGGTTGCCACCCACTAAATTAGGTTGACTTGGGTCCCATTCAAAATGGCCTTGAACATATCTAGGAATGGAGCATGCACAGCTTCTCTGTGCAGCTTACTCCTGTGTGTTACCACCCTCTAAGTGTCTCCTCCTCACATTGAACCTAAGTCTCTCTTTTAAAAATATTTCACCTTGTCCTATCACGATCAGACTGTGTAAAAATCCAGTCCCCCTCTAGTTAATAAGCTTCCTTCTAAATCCTGTCAGTCTGCAATGAGGTCTCTTTGGAGCCTAGAAACTCTAGACTGAACAAGACCATCTCCCTCATCCTGTCTTTGGTGCTCCAAATCTTTGGTCATCTTCATGGATCTTCTTTGGACCCTCGCCAAAAACTTCACATCTTTCCTGTGTTGGAGGTTCCAGACCTGAATTCCAGATTGGGTCTTCCAAGGGCAGAGTAGAGGTGAACAATCACCTGCCTTGCCTTGCAGACCACATCTCTATAGATGCAGCCCAGGATGCAATTGCCCTTCTGGGCTGCACATGCACACTGCTAGTTCATTTTAAGCTTTTTGTCCACTAGAATCCCCAAATTCTTTTCCACAGGTCTACTCTCAGTGAGTTATTCTCTAGTTCTGCGCTAATATTTGGGCTTGCCCTGAAATGTTGACATTGGAGATACAAGATTAGCTTTCAATCTGTGGTACCTGTAGTAAGCAGAAACTATCTGAGTGTTCAACAGGTTGTCCTAAAATATTAGAGCGGAAAAAGGTCATGATGTTGTTTTGTAGAGAAAGAATTTGAATAGAAGAAATTATTCCTTCCTGTTTCCATGGTAGCTGTAGAATGAGCGAAGAAGACTTTTGGAGCTATTTTCTGCTGTAGCACAGGTGACAGCTACATGGTATGGGAAACACCAAACAATGGTGTATTTGACATTAAATATCAAAAACAATTCAACAATCAGAATTTCTGATTCAGAAAATATGTAGAACAGACTAGCAGACTGTATATTCATGGCCTAGGTAATAGCCCATTTGACTAGGTGTCAGTGTCTGGTAGCAGTGAAAAATTAGGAATTCCTGAATATGGCCTGCAAGGATAGTAGATCTCACTAAATTTGAATTAAAGTGTGCATCTGTTTAGCCATGTTTTTTCATATAATAGAGAAGAAGCTTGGGAACTTCTAGGGAGATAAGCTGTTGTAAATTTCTGAGCATATACTTTCAAACTCTGAGCTTTAATTTTTTTTTTTTTTTTTAGTTCTTTATGTATTTAGCAACATTCATGACTTTTGGAGTCTGTCTATATGTACCTTGAATACCCATGATTCTGAAAATTTTCAGTAAAGTGTAGGAATAAACCTTCTGAAGAATCATCACTCAGCACTTACTCATAAAGACTGTTCTTTTCAAGAATAACATGGCATGGTAACCTGATTGTCTGCTTTGTAATGATCATAGAAATGAGTTCTGTGACATCTGACAAGGAATGTAGATTAAAGTCATCCCTCAGTCTGATCATAAGAAATGAAACTGTATAACATTTAGGTAACTCCAGAAAGAAATCTGAATTCAATACACAAAATTCAGCAGTATGTGAGGAATATAAAAATATTTTTCTCCAGACTTTAATTTTTAATTCTTTACTGTCTGTGAATTAATAGTTGATTTCAGTGCCATTCACTTGAGCAAGTAAAACAAAACCAAATTTCAGACTCCTAGTGATTGATTATTCTAGTACCAACTTCTTCTTAATCCTATATTTCATAAAACTACCTTCTTCCTTCCATGGAAATGTTTTTCTGTGTATGTGAACACTTTCTTTAACAAATGAAACAAACAAATATACAAGCTGTCATAAACAACAACAGCAACAAAACATTTAAGTAATGTTTGTTCTTAGGGTATTTATAAGGATATTGTGATTTCTTATGCAGAAGTATGGAATGCCAGAGACAGAAAATTGTTTCTGAAGTATAAGCATACTTACCCAGTACCAGGACATAGAGAAGGTTAAAATGTGAAGGATAGAATCTTTGAAACAAATATTCAACAAAAGGCTATATTTGTAAACTCTTCTTTTATACTAGTTTCAATCAAGACACTTGATTTGAATGCCTCTGTGTGTCATATCTGGGAAGAACTCCTTTAAGTACATGAATTTATTAGGTTTCCACATATTATGTACATTTCAAATATATCCTCATAAAAATTCCAAAGGATGTTTTAAAGAATAATATGACATGAATGCAATGTCACAAAATGTTAATTACGCTATATTACTGAATATTTATGAAAAACAATAAAAGTATTCAACTGCCATGTGTGTGCCTTTGCTGATGCTTTGCAACACTGATAAAGTAGAATATACATACATACGTATCATAAAGCTTTTAAGCTCTTTTAACATTTTAAAGCATTCTAAATTTGCATTTATACAATAAAGGATATTGATGTTAAGCTTGTCTTATTAACAGATTATTTTCTAGTTCTAATGGACATTTTATTCCTGGCTGAAATACATTATGATACAGTAAGCCCTGACTATCAAAATTCTATGGTTATGAGGCAAGATCAATGTCCCCATGCGTATTACAGTCAATTAGATTCTTTAATTCTGAAAGTCTTTGAACTTAATTTGTAGTTTATAATCATGATATAATTTATGATATTTATAATTTATCCTTACTTTGATTCCCAGTTACATAAAACAGGTTTTTATCTTTAAATGTCTTTTCTCATGTCAATTTCTTGTGTCAGTGACATTCATGAGAACAGAAAACACTCAGTTTTGTCAAAGATCTTCAGTGGATTTACACTCATGTAATTGTGCTAAATATCATACAACTGGTTGTAATCAGAGACTTGAAAGATCCGTCCACAGGGAAGGGACTTTACATGTGGATAAACTTCAATTTTTAGATTCTATTCTGAATAATTAGCCCACTGGAAAAAATAAATAAATAAAACAGGAATAGGAATATTTAAGAGCATTAAGAAGGCATTAAAAACCCTGTGGAGGCAACACTGATCATTAGTCATTTCTGAAGTTGAGCCAAACAACTTGACAGAGGGAACCATTGCAAAAGCTTATTAATTGTGTTTTTAAGACCCAAGGTAATGTGTATTCTGCAAGAGCAGGAGATGTTACCTCTCAAGACTGCAGCCCCTACTTCTTAATGTGTATACTTGCAGTGTGACTTGTTAAGATGTATGACTTCATTAAGAGTGCAGTATTGCCAGAGGTCCAAAGTATAAGCTTTAAAATTTAAATCTAACTGAAATCTTACAAGTGATATGAGGCAAGTTAAGTTTTAAAGCAGGTGATATATGTTCACTGTTATGTAACTGCCATATAATATCTGAGATATAATTAGAAGGAATGAGACTTTCATTACTTAAAGAGATAGTACACAGTTGGAGTCAAAAAAGAGGAAAAAGTAAAGTATTTTTAATAATAAGGTCTGAATATTTGATACCTAACTGCACTGTTTCTTTCTTTCTCTCCCTCTTGTGTTTCTTTGTTTTGTTTTGTTTTGTTTTCTTAATCCACTGTAAATTTAGCGATCTGAGTACTAATAATCATTACACAGGAGGTAGTTTTTATGTCCAGATTTTCAGACTATATATTTTTTTTTTCCTTCTGTAAATTCCTGACAATGACACAGATTCACTCATTTCTCCTATTTGAGTAGGAATATCAGAATTCTAAGCCATTTTGTATTTTGGACATTCTACACTGCATGGCCTCATTAGTGCATATTATAAAGCAGTATTATACAGTATTTATTAGTAAGGGACTTGTATATTTGTGCACTAAAAAGTACTTTATTGGTTACCTCTAAAGAGTTGATCTCTGAATGATCACAGTGTTTAAAAGGGCTATTAATTGTTATTAGAATATAAATAATACATATATAAATATAGATAGTTAATGATTGTTATTGGAATAGTGATAAATATTAGATTTTCAAAATTTTTATGGTCTACTGGTTATAACATTACACTTGCATTTCACACTTTGAATAGCAACATTGATTTCATGGGAAGTATACTCATGTGCTTTATTCATTTTCTCTCAGGTTGTAGAATATTCCTACACCACTCTTTTATGAGTAATTCCTGCTTCACTCAATTCCAACTTCCACTTGTTTACTTAAAAGGGTAAATTTGCTTTTTTTTTTTATTTATAACTTCACATTTGAAGAGAGTGACTGCTTTAGTACTTCTGTTTACTTTTAAAAACTCAGTGAATGTATGCAAGTGCTTCTTTCCTTCATTTACTTTCCTTCCTTTTTTCCTTTCCTCCCTTCTTCTCTTCCTTCTTTCCCTCCTTCCTTCCTCTCTCTTTCTCCCTCTCTTGTTCTATATACCAAGTTAGTAGCTTTTTTTTTTTCTCTCTCTCAGTATATTTTGAGATACCTAAGATACAAATCCAGAATTTTAAATTAGAAGGAGTAACAGTAGATGAACTTTTGACTTTCTGGAGACAGCTTTTTCCAAATCTTCCTGATTTCTCATTATTTCATTTCGGCCTTTTATTACTTAGCAACTTTACGCCACATATAGTTAAAGTCTCCTTTATTTATAAGTCTTCAAGGAGTCTTTTCTGAAGCACCACCAAGAAACCAGAATTGATGAACAATTGTTTGTAGTCAAATGCACACATCTATAACTGAGCTGTAGCTACTGCAGGCATAAAGGTTGAATATAGCAATATAGCTACCTTCTTTATTGCAGAAAGATAATTATTCCTATCAGAGTGACAAGAATTAAATACACTTCCAGCAATAAGAATTCCTTACAATGGCATCAGACAGTAGAATTTAAAAAGCTAATAGAAGGTGAACACTTTTAAATAAAAATTTCCATGACAGTGTATTTTTATCAGTATAAGGGATAAACAAATGAAATAATGCTCTGAAGAAAGAAAATAAAGTATAGCTCAGATAGTATAATGCATACCATAGCATACTGGAGTTTGTTTGGCATGTTTTAAGAAAAATAAAAAAGACTGTTTTAGTTATTTTCAGAAAGAAACATTACCAGAAAATTTTACTATTAACAAGATCAAGGGAAGATCATGATTACTGTATTACAGGGACTATATGCATGTTGATAAAACACTGTTCTACTGTTAAGCCTAACTCCCTGGAGGGCAGATTGGCTGTATCTCCACTGCATAGAATGTGATTCTTGAACTGCACTTTGTAGTAGCTGTATGATTTTAAGCCATAATTATAATCTTCTTTTTTCTTTTTTTCTTTTTTTTTTTCTTTTTCTCTCCCCACTTACAGATCATAGATGAATTTAAAAGAAGGGTTTAGCTGATTATTGACTTCCTGGTGTGAAAGTGAGTCAGCATATTGTATGTGTTGTGCCGTGGAATCAAAATGTATAGGAGTAGCAGAGGATACAAAGTTTTCAGTGTTAATTTTAGAAAGATGTAAAGGAATCAAACCCTTTAACATTTTTGTGCATATTAGCTGTGGGAATCATCCCTGGATTTTAAGACTCCTTAAGCTTTCTAGGAGATTGTCACTTAAATGTTGCTTACAAGGTGTCTGGAGAGTGTCCTGACAATTACACAGTGCAGATAATCAGACATCATCGTGTTGCATGGACATCTTTCATTTAGCAGAGTAGGCATGCTGTTGCTGAGTAGATAAGCAGCAGTTAGTTTCCAGAAATAGACTGCCTGCTCTTTACATAATAGATATCTCTGGCTCAATTTCTCTACATGCTCTGAACAGCGTTTGTAGTGTTATTATATGTAGAAAGATTCTCCAGTAACACCAGTGTACAGCATGACTACTGATTTACAGTATTCTTCAATCTCATAGTAAAAATATAAAACCAAACAGTTAAGGAAAAACAGCTCAATTTAATATAAAGATTTTGTTCTGTTTTATTTTTAAAAGCTGTTTGGAAGTATTCTTGTAGACTCCATACTGATATTTCAGTTTACTTCTGAATGTCTTAATAGGAATTAGAAAACTGAGATTATTTTTCTTACTCTCTATTGTAATGTCAAAAATCGTCATTCTGTTCAGGGAAGAACAATTGCCACCATGAGACTAAATAATTCAATAGGTAAATCCCAGAAGACAATGCCTTAGATTTCAGCTAAGAAAATTCAGAGATCACCCTAGTGTTCCCCAGTGCTGTGTAGTATGACATCACCTACATGGTTCATGCTAACTGAAAGCTTATTAGAATTTTGGAGGATTTATTTTTATCTCATAAAGAATAAGTTGTCAAATACAATGAAAGTAATAGATTTATAATTTAATGTGAAGTTATACACTGGAATCTGCCTCAGTTGGGAATATGAAGTAAAACTAAGTTTAGCAAACTAACCTTATAGTAACTCATCATGTTTGGTGGTGAGTTTTTTTGCTAAACAGTAAGTAGTAAGAGTAGGTGTCTTGAAGTAATTCATTTGAGCTTAAAAAAAAAAAAGGTAATGACAGTTCTCATTAGCAAAGACAACTCTAAACACTGTAAAATCTTTCATAAAAATGTTTCTTTTATGCAGTCATGTAGTTGGAACATATAAAAAAGTCTTTAGACCAAAATAACATATATTAAGAAAACAATGAAACCATGTTCATTTAAAGGTATAACACCTGTAATAATATAGTATAGTAACTATAATAATAACCTGTCATTTAAAACACTATAGTCCCTACAAATACATAGAAAGAGGAAAATATGTAATTATTCTTTCACTTCATCTGAGATTATCTACAGTTATATTGTTTTCTTTTATATATAAGTGTAAATGTTAAACAGCAGGCCTAGTATCTGAGTTCCCCTTGTAGCAAGTAAGGTACTCACATTAAAAATCCTTTTAAGTTCCCAATCTGCCTTTACTGTTTCCTAAAAAAAAATCTTTAAGTGTCGAGTTTTATGTGAGGAGGAAGAAGTGACGGTTAGGTTAGCATTTTTGGATGTGCTACGATTATAAAAAAAGCAATGCAAAGCTATAACAGGCCTGTTCTTCCTGATATGTCTTAGTTGTGGTGATAGTTTGTCTCCCAAATACAGCCTCATACAGAGGAGATTCTGAGTGCCTGTCTAGTCAAGATCTAAGCAGTACAGAAGAACGCTTTCACAAGGGGTGTACCACAAGGGTCGGTACTGGGGCCTAACCTCTTCAATATCTTTATTGACAACCTGGATGAGGGCATTGAGTGTGCCCTGGCTTGTAACAGAAATGATGTTGCCAGCAGGAGTAGGGAAGTCCTCACTGAAAGAAAGACATTGAGGCTCTTAGATCATGTCCAGGGAAGGGGGTTTGGAGCACAGACCTTATGAGGAACACTTGCGGGAGCTGGGATTGTTCAGCCTGGAGAAGAGAAGGCTGAGGGGAGACCTTGTTGCTCTCTATAACTACCTGAAGGGAGGTTGTAGTGAGCTGGGTGTCAGCCTCTTCTCTCGTGTAACTAGTGATAGGACTACAGGGAATAGCTTCAACTTGCACCAGGACAGATTCCGACTGGATGTTAGGAAATACTTTTTCTCAGAGAGTATCCAGGCTCTGGAATGAATGGGCTGCCCAGGGAAGTGGTGGAATCACCGACCCTGGAGGTATTCAAGGAACATATATATGTTGTGTTGAGGAACATGGTTTAGTGAGAACTATTGGTGATAGGTGGATGGTTGGAGTGGATGATATTGTAGGTCTTTTCCAACATTGGTGACTCTATTATTCTATTTTATGAACTCTAACACATAGAAAACACAGAAAACATTCTGGCCAGAGACAAACTTTATGCATTTTACATAAGAAAAATAATTAATAATTTTAAAAAATAATAAAAAATAACATAAGTGATATCAAGGATACATATTACTCAAGCATGGTTGATATGTTTTAGATGCCATACTTAACACCTTATTTGTTTCTAATTTCAAATCTTATTCTGAACAGTGATTCAGTTATTTATTCAACAGAGCATATGGTAATGCTGTTAATGCTTAGCACTGTAAAACCTAAAACATCAATACTCTGATCTCAATTTGCAGTGCTGGTATCGGTACCCAGATATAACCATGTACTGAATACCAGAAATCAAATTAGCATTAAAAGAAACCAGCATGCTGAGTGCTGGCAAATTCAGTACAAATTGTGAATGTTAGAGATTCCAAAGCTGAAGGACCTTCTTGAGGATTCCAATCTTTCTTTTGAAAACAAAGCACTATTAAATACCTGCTTCTTCCTCTCCTTGTTGTAAGAGTATAATGATGGAAAATGCAGGCTAGAAATTGAAGATACCAAGTTTTTCCATATTTGCTCTCCTAATGGTAACTGATAATTTTCACATGAATGATGCTTAACATCATGTTAGATACCTGACCTAATCTTTCAGGAGCCTAATCTCAACTGTCTTTTACATTTAAATGTCTTCCCTTTGCAAATAGGTGCTTTTGCAGTTTCAAAAACGTTATACCTTTTTGGCACTGTGCCCACGTGGCAAGCATTCATATAGGTTTATTGCATACCAAACACTGTATTTCATACTCTGTTATGATCTAAGGCATGGTAAGTGATTTAAAAATGGGAAATATCATCACTTTTACAATTCTCACTCTATCAAAGCCCAATATGCGACAGTTTCCCCTTTGTAACTGGATAATGTTACTGTTGTGCAATGTTCTTTCCTTCTGCATGAGCATGTGTATAACGGATGTAGTCTCAGCTGTTGTCTAGGGTTCCACTGTTTAAATCATGATCCTCCACAGCTTTTGTGGGAAAGGATTTGGGCCAAAATTTGGGGCTAGAAGAAACTCCCACCCTCCATGACTGGGAACAAAGGAGAGACACATAACACAATTATTACTGGATTAAGCACATGTTATAGTTAGCAAACTCTACAAACTGAAGTATTTCAGAGACAGATATAATTTATAATTTGCTCAAATGAACTAGCAGTTGACATAATCCATAAACCATTTCACAAAATAAAAGAATATCAATATATCAATCTGGTATGTTCTTTTTTTATTTTTATTTTTATTTTTGCCCACTGTCTCATGATGTAATTTCTGAACTTTCTTACATTCCTTATATTCTTGAGGAAATTTTTATCCAGGTAAGGTTTACAAATCAAGCTAATTTTCTAAACTAATTACATTTCCATCTTATTACTGTTTATCAGTAAAAAAACAAAACAAAACAAAAAATAACCCCTTCAAATGTATTAATATTTTATCTGAATATGTTTTAAATTGAATGCAGTTTTGTTAAGAGAAGAAAACAAAGAAAAAAAAATATTTTTAGTTAAAATCTGAAAGACCGTATCTATTGTTTGAAACATGAATCTACCTCTCAACTAAAGCAAGAAGGCTGTCCTGGAAGGGACAGAATGAAATATATATATATGTATCAGAATCTACTTTTTTTTTTTTTTTTTTTTTTTAATTGGGAATGGTTTTAACACCTTTATTCTATTAAAATAGTAAGATTCCACTAATTTTTCTTACTTAAGCAGATAAGAGAAGATTGTGAAACTACGTCCATATTAAGACAGTTTGAGTAGAAACATAGCTGTGTGACACTGGGGATTGCTCAAGAAGCAAACACACAGGTTATAGCATTAATCAGTAAGCTGTAAGAGAAATCACAGAGGGATTTAAAAAAAAAAAAAAAGTAGAGACTTTGTGTAGTAGCAGAACGTGGAAGAAATGATGTATAAACACCTGAGGGCAAACACAAAAAATCAGGTTATCATGGCTTAATGAGTTAGTGCTTGTAATCAGAACAGCGATAATTGTCAGTGACAAGAGAAGGATGACAAACGAAACCCACTCACTCCATAAATCACAGAATCACAGAATCACAGAACTGTATGGGGTGGAAGGGACCTCTAGAGACCATCTAGTCTAATCCTCCTGCCAAAGCAGGCTCCCTGCAGAAGGCTGCACAGGTTGGCATCTATGTCTTGAATGTCTCTGGAGAAGGAGACTCCACCACTTCTCTGTGCAGCCTGTTCCAGTGCTCTGTCACCCTCACTGTGAAGACATTACCATGTACATTTGTGCAGAACTTCCTATTCAGATTGTGGCCATTTTCCTTCATCCTATAGCCACACACTTATGAGAAGAGTCCGGCCTCATCACTTTGTCTCCTGTACCTTAAGTATTATAGAAGTGGATCAGATCCTCCTGAATCTTCTTTTCTCAAGGCTGAACAGACCCAGGTCTCTCAGCCTTTCCTCATAAGGGAGGTGTTCCACACCCTTTATCATTTTTGTAGCCCTCCACTGACTGTTTCAAGGAGATCTCTGTCTTTTTTGCTCCAGGGAGCCCAGAACTGGACACAATACTCCAGGTGAGGCCTCATCAGGGCAGAGTAGAGGGGGATGATCGCCTCCCTTGACCTGCTGGTTCTTTTTAATGCACCCCAGGATGCCATTGGCCTTCTTGGCCATCAGGGAGGGCACACTGCTGGCTCTAGGCCAACCAGTCATCCACCAGGACCACCTGGTTCCTCTCCACAAAGTTTCTCTCCACAAGGTCATCCCCCTAACCTGTACTAGGTGCAAGAGAATATACTCCTTGTGTCATTGTTATCAATTCAAAGCATTCTGTCTCCAAAAGTTTGCCTAGCTAATACACTTGTAGGTGCAGTAGGGCAGTTGAAATGCGGAGGTTAAAGAATATTACAGTATAAATCTGAGGCACCTGAAAAATAGTTTCAGGCAATTAAGGAATGAATTTCATAAACAAGATGATCAGATCACCTTCAAGAATTTGTTTAAAGAGACTAAGCCAGCAATAACTGTGAGATGATGTGACAGACATGGTGAGACTGGACTTTATGAAGCATGTGGACTCTAACAAAGGATATGAGCAAAGATAATTACTACAGGTCAGTTTAGTTTAGCATGGTACCTGGTGAACAAGTTCAAAGACAATGAAGATACAAGTTCTGCTTTAAGTGCTGGTAGAAAGGAAATTAATTCTTGGGGGCAAGGAGGAGATTAAAAACTAAATAAAAATCACTTGTCTACCTTTGATTTTATCTGTGCTTTAGGAAATTAGAATTTCTGCAGTCTTTGTATATGAATATTCTCTGCAAATCTTGCTGATCTTCTATAGGCCATACTCTAAAGCAAATCTTTCCATAAGCAAAATTGTGCACGTCTGCTGGGGTTATAAAGGCAAAATTGTCTTCATTTGAAATCAGTGTTGTCCTAAATATATTGCCCTGGTTTGGGCTGGGATGAAGTCTGCTTTCTTCATAGATGCTATGTTTTGGATTTGTCATTAAAACAGTGTTGTAACACACTGATGCTTCTGTCATTGCTTGCTGAGCAGAATCAAGGACTTTTGTACTTCTTGTGTTGCCCCACCAGCACAGTGGCTCAAGGTGTACAAAAAGCTGAGAGGAGGTAGAACCAGGGCACAAGAGCCACACTGCTTAAGAGGATACCTCACAATATATGGAGCCATGTTGAGCAATAAATCTTGGGGACAGAAGAGAGCACATTCAGGGTGATTACATCTGTCTTCCCAAGAATCTACTAGTACTTTGGAATCTTTCTTTCTTGGAAATGGCTAGACAACTGCCTGCTAATGGGAAACAGTAAATTAATTCCTTGTTTTGCTTTGATTGCACATGGTTTTTGTTTTGCCCAGTGAACTGTCTTGATTGTAACCAATTAGTTCTTGCAATACTAGCTTTCTCTCCAGCAGAAATGAGGGAGTAGCTGCCTGATACTTAGCTGTCTGTTGGGTTAAACCACAACAATATAATGTAAGTACATTTTCCCTCCCCCCCAGAGCTTATGAGGCGAAGTGTTGTATATATATGAAAGTTTACACATTTGTTATCCTAACCATACCAGTGTATTTTAATCAGTATGACTTTTCCTACAATTCATATGAATTTAGATAATTTCTAATGCCATTTTACTGATGATACAACCAATGGATGCTTAAATTAAAATATCCTCCTATTTTATTAGCATTGCAGATCAAAAATCTTATTGAATAATTAAAATAGTAGAAAACCATTTAAAAGGAGCACATATGGAAAAATAGTGAGAGTAAGGGAAGACAATATCCCTTACTTAGCTGGGAACTGTAAACTATTATCTAGGTAGCATCCCCAAGATTATAGAAAGAATCTTTGTCAGAACTCTAAATTCAGAAATTCAGCCTATTTGTTTTGAGTGTTTGTACAGTGCTTAAAAATCTTCATCTTTTTTTTAAGACTGGGACTGTAATTGTGAGATTGAGATGCATTGGGGAACTTGATGCATTTCTGCTCAATAACATAACAGAAGAGAACTTTTCTTACAGCTTCTGTGAATTTTGCCTAAGCAAATACTCCAAAGCCAATTCTTCTCTCAGCTAGACATATACCAGTGGAAATTCTATTGGAACTGATGAAATTAGGCTAATCTGAATTTAAAAGTTAAAAAATCAGATTTATACTAATCTTTACTACTGGTCACCTGCTTCATACCTTTAAGGCAAAACCAGGATATTGCATGGAAATAAGTACATGAGAGGTATTCTACTGTAATATTTTGTGCAAGCTTACTGACTGCCAGATTGAAAGAGATATGCTCCAGGGAAAAATGTGGCTCAAATTGAAATACTGCAGAGTAACAGATGGAAAACTTTAGCTAACAACTTTTATGACCACCTACAGTTTCCTTGAACATTTTTGTATGTATATTTTTTTTCAGCTTGATATGTTGCAAATCAATAGATATCCAATAACAATGTGAAAATGAGCAAAATTTTGAAAACTTCCTTGAAACTTTCTAAAATGAAGATGCATAGTGGTTCCAAGTTTTACAATACAGACGTCTAAACTTAGGATAAATTAATTCCTCTCTTTCTGTGAAACAGAATTTGTAAATAGAATTCATTTTACCTATGTTTAGATTTCAGTTTATGATCAAGGATGGAAAAGCCCATTGTAATTAAGGTAGATTAATAGAGTGCTCTCTATCTGAGATGATATAGATATTTAATTTAAACTGGGCTGAATGTTATAGTATGTCTTACACAACGAGTGGAATAGACAAAAAAAAAAAAAAAGCCAATTTCCACCTCAGAAGCAAAACTTGGGTGAGGAATACAGATGTTGTTTCCTGTGCTTATGCTGTAGACACCCATACAGGATCAGATGATCTACACTCAACATCCCTACACTGTCTCATGCTTCACAGGAAAGTTTGATCATATGTGTGTTCACTCCAGGAAGAATATACATTTCATATACTTATATTGACCTGAGTCCTCATCAACTTGACTGTAGTGTTTCTTAACCCAGTTTGGTATTTCTGACTACTGCTGCAGCCTCGATAGATACAGAAATGGATCCATACAATTTTTCTTATTTCCTCATTCTGATATATGGGCTGGTCTATCACATCTACTTTGCCTTTAAACAAATGATCACAAATCCCTTTATGCTTCTTTCTCCATTTTGAAGTTTCCCTTTGGACAGAGACCTCTAGCAGTATTGTATCAAAGAGATAAAATAGCAATAAAAACCCACTTAATAAGAATGTATTTCTACACTGTGAAAAAAAAAAAAAAAAAGTGAAGTTTTGAAAGTTCTGGGTATTTGATCAGATAGATTTGTAACACGATGAAATGCTATTCTGTCAGTTTTTAACTTGATTTTCAGCACATATACTTGCATATTTCTGAAAGTGATAAAAATAGTTGAATTGAGAATGTTTACTGAATGGATAGTGTACCAGAATTAGATGTTACTGTTTCTCAGAAAGAAAAGATATTTGTTGAGTTTCAGGTTTCTAGTAGGTTCAGACTGGAGAGTTTACATGGTATTGTTCTGTGTAAAAAATGATAATTTAATTTTCGTCATCCTTTACCATGTATCAAATATGACATAATCATCCCTTCTAAAGAGAAAGAAATAGAAGACTATAAGGAGAATGACAAGTTTCTTTCTAACTTGTGTCAATTTGATTTTCAGTTTTTGCATCTATGGCAAAAATATTAACCAAATGTATGTAAGATTTAGTTAGAAAAATGTTATTCATCAACATAATATTTTTAGTATTAATTTTTGTTTCATAAAATAGTGAATAGAGTTATTTTTTGCCCTATATAAGATTGGCTTTTTTTTTTCTTTTCTGATAAAATTTTTTAGATTTTCTCTTCTTAGTCTGTACTTGTGAAGTGGTTATTCTATTTTTTTTCCCCAAATGCTCTTTTATTTATTTATTTATTTTGCGTAGCATTTCTCTTCTAATTGGAGCCAGTTTATAAGGATCTTGATAATTAATTCTGTGTGTCAGAAATAAGAGTAATGATTTCATTATGTTGCATAAGCACAAGAATCATATTTCCATAAATTCCAGGGCTTCTGCTTGCTAGAATAGGATTTATTATTGCGCAACACTGCTCCAAAATTATATTCTGCTATTCCATCCTTTACATATTTTTAAATAACAGAAATCTTAAGGACTTACTAATTTATTTTCTATAAGCATAAACATAGCTCATTTTTTTTTCCTTGCAGATATTCTTACAGGAGCAAATCTGGGAAATGTGATTCAAATATTTCCCAATCTATGCAGAAACTCAAATATGTATACACTCTTTCAGAAGAACATCTTAATTATTATGTTCTGGAAATATACGTACATATTGAATAGGCATAAAATTGTTCAATTTTAGGCTGAGATTACTTACATAGGAAATGTTGAGACCATTAGTTAGGGCCTTAACATGAAAAGTATAACACTCAACATTTAGGAAAGAACATAGCACTGACTATTGACATATTCAGCAAATTACATGAAATAATTTTCATAATCCTCTTTAATAAGCAGTCACCAAGCTTCCTGATTTTCCTTTTCTTTTGATGCATCTGAAGATACATATTACTCTGCAGCAGAGCTACTTAGGGTGATATTTGTAAGCACAGGCTTCCTGAAAGATAAGATGACAAGACTGGTTTTAAAGATAATTTTGTATATTTACTAACTTAATAGGCAGAAACACATTTCCTCATGTTACCTATTACTGTACCCCTTTAATCACTGCATTTTATGTATTTGCAGAGCAGCTTCACATCTTTACATTCATTTAAAAGCCTAGATATCCCAGGCCCATAAAGGTTGTCACTGATAGGCATGATATGATAAATGAACCAGTTTTCTGGAATCATTTATGAATTCTAATGCAAGATGCATCTCTTTGCATAAAATAGCAGCAAAAGTCAAATTGTGAAAAAGCTTCTGGGTGGGGGCTGGAGGGCAACAGAGACTGTATTGCTGCTATTGCTTCAGTATCAGAAAGATGTTTTTATGAAGCTTCCCTTGGGGTAAAAGCTTTAAATATACGGTATTTCTCTTGTCTTTTTCTTCTCTCTTCTGCCTCTTCTTCCCCTCTACCCTCCCTTTCTCTTTCATTCTTCCTCCACAGCCAGGAGAACTGACATTCAGAATGGTGGAATTTGTGTGAATACTGTTTTAATTACGTTTTATTTTTTACCTGTCTAGCTGAAGATTGAATAGTTTTAGAACTTGTCCCTCCCCACTCTTCCACTTAATCTAAATTTCTGCTAATTTTCATTAGTCCAAACTTTTTTTCTAACTTTCAAGAGTATTTATTCTTCGGGTGCATTTAGTTTTACATATACATATCATACGGTTAAATTATTTTATGTTCCATTTCATATTTTATCCCCACTTATTTATATTTTCTTTTGTTATGTATATGCCTCTGATATAACTGTAGACATATTGTATTGTTCTTCCCTATGTCTCTTTGATGAAATACACATTATTAGAGATTATATTTTATTTCTTCAGTGTTTTCCGACATCCTGTCTGTTCTTCTGACACAATTATGGGCTGTAAAATGCTGCAGTAGTCATTACCTATTCCAGGACTGAGCAGACTAAAGGTATGTTTTTGCAGCTCATGCACTTCTCCTGGAAAGTAATAGGAACGGGGTGGTTTTACGGACTGAAAATGTTCACTGCAGTGTTATACCTCAGCTTCAGTACTTTTCTAGTCAGACTACAGAAAATGACACGCTGCTTAATACTTTCAGAAACCAAAAATACAAAAAAGATGTGATATCCACTCACAGTATGAGCAAATTAACAGTATTTTTATAATATTCAAATAACATTTTTGACTTCTTAGAAAATATTTCAGAATTTAATAATTGCTGCACAATTTGAGTAAACAGACCTAAAACTCACGAGACTGAATCAGTTCTTTTGGAATCAACTGAGACGATACTGAACAGCCTGCACCTCGGCTGAATGTGAGTAAAGCTTTTATTTCAGTCCCCCCAAAAAAAGAAGCTGAAGTTAAACCTATTTGATAGTTGAAGATATTATAAGAAAACATGCTGCTGATGGTCTCCTAAGGAACTACTCATGGATCTTTGGAATTTGTATTATTATATAGATTTGAAGATCTGCTAGCAATTACAAATAGCAGAAAGTTGTATAGTTGAAATTGCAAATAATTACCTCAAATCTAAAGAGCAAACATTCTCAAGCTCATGTTTTCTTTCCGTCGTGAATATGATTTGTCTAACTTTCTCTTTGAGAAAGTATAAAGATATCTTAGAAGCCATTTCACTTAGAATAATGTGAAGAAAAGTTTACAAGATTTGTGTTAAAGCAACTAATGAAGAATTGGAATTTATTAAAAAAGAAAAAAAAGAGCAGCAACAATAAAATCAGTACTCCAGACAGACTGCCATCAGATAGGTAGCCGGTAAAGCCATCACCAATACAAACCTAGTATAACTGAAGAAACTACAGTGTGCCTTACGTGAAACTTAAAAACCTTTAACCAGCACTCATGAATTTACTGTCATTCCATTACAGCTTTCTTATGAAGCAATGAATGTAGGAATTTCCATTAGCAATTGGTAGTAGAATAGAAGTTATTAAAATATACTCTATACTTCATTAAATCAATACCATGTGACGGTTGCAATGCAAAGCCAAAGTTTTAAGCTAAACTTATGTCGCTGCCAGAAAAGGCAAAGAACTTAAATTTCTGATAGTAATGCATAATATATATTGCACAAGAAAAAAAAATCCCAGTATTATTTATGTTTTATTCAGTAATACTGTGACTGGGAAATGTTTTCATCTAGAGGGTAAGATAGTAAGGGAAAAATTAAGGAATCAATTCAGTTGCAGACTCTAGGCACATTAATTTAAGAGTCTAAATATGATCAGCTAAATGCGACTGAAGTATTCAACATCTGCATAAAGCAAAATATTTTAGAGGCCATAAACTTTCCAACAACCTACAGAGAGAAGTCAGGTATGTCATAAAATATACAGGAGATGTGCATTCACATTGACTGATTGCTAGAAATACAGTGGATATGCTAGGACATCTCACGGAGCATTAGACACTAGTGTTTGGGCAATAGAAGCATAGCAATAGTTTGGATAGTTAGGATTGCTATTCATCTGAGGAACTAACTCAATTCAGTCTGAAGTAGTCCCACACTCAATTCTGCTCAATTATCTATGATTTAAGTTCAATGAATCTGTGTGACCTTGAGTAAGTCCCACCAAGACAATTACATGAAAAATTAAATGGGATTTTAAACCGTGAAAGATAAGAGAAGTAAAACCACAGGCAAACATAATTAATGAGATGTGGGCAGTTAGCAGCTTAAAGATTCAAGAACAATACAGATTGTACCCAGCCCTCCCTTCTCAAAATGGGAGATAAACAACTCAGCAAAATTTTGCGCTGTCCCAGTCCAAATTGGATCAGAGTTTATCCTTTCCTACTCAACTGACTGCTGAACACACTACTGATCTATTTAGTAGCTTGTTAAACTAAGTATTACTCTGTGTGCTAATAATAATAAAAAAAAAAAAAAATAGCACTAAGAAATGTTTATTTTGTTCTCTCAAATTCAGCATAACCTACTTGCATAGCTTCTCTGAACATGATAAAATTTGCCAAAAATATGACATATAGAGAGAAGGTTAAAGCAGGAAACTTTGAAAAGTTGGGAAGCATATTCCACATGTTCTTGAAATGTCTGAAAATAAATTTATATATACATAAATAAAAACCGAGGATTGTTCTTCTTTCTCTGTGAGATTAACCCAGTGGATACTCGTGTGATAGAAATCACACTTCAAATTATGTCCTACTAAGCAAACTTCACAATCAACTAGTATGTTCTAAGATGAATACCTAGAGATTGAGATACATAAGATTGAAGTTTAATGCTTGAGTCGTTCTCTCCAAACAGGCACTACTTTCACTAGTTTTGTAGTCAGGGTTTTCTCTGTTCAGCCAGAACCAGAATACTTCAGATGTAATGCACACTTAACACAGCATATAGAATTAACTGCTTTAACAATATTGTCAGATAAAATTGTAGTCATAATTGTTTTTATCTAAACTGGCTTTGTCATGTTTTAATTGTTTTTGCTCAGTCTGTTGTGCAAATGACAAAAACCCTAAAAGTATCCACAGATCCTGTCACAGACTCAAGTGAGGTTTGTTGGGTTTGTTAGGTGGTGTGGTTTCATTGCGGTTGGACTTGATGATCTTGAAGACCTTTTCCAACCTGAGCAATTCTATAATTCTATGATTCAAAGTTAAAAAGGGAGGCTGAAGAGAAGAAACCATCCATGTAATGCCTGTAATGAAGGAGATATATAAAGGTGGGTTTTTATGTCTTTTTTTGTACGTTTTGTGTTTGTGCGTGGTTGTTTTTTTTTGTTGTTGTTGTTGTTGTTTTTTATTGTTTTTAATTGGTATCAATATAGTAGGTGAAGTAACTAGGGAAGCCACATTTAAAAGCATTGTTTATGCTCTCCTCTATGATAGTACACATCATCCTTCAAAATTCCACAGTCAAGATACAAACAACATATAATAAACAAGTGAGTAGCTTCTGTCAAAAGTAATCCTCCAGTCTATGCATAAAACTCTGTTTCTTATTAAGACCAGTATTTCTGGGGAACCTTGAGAAAGTTTAGATTACTGACAAGTATCACGGACAATAGACAATAAATGAAACAAATAATTTTAAAAAGGAAAATAATTTGTATAACTCAATTCAGAAAGTGTTCTCTATTACTCAGACAGAGGAGAGTCTTTAGCTTTCTTTATTCAACAAAGGGAGAGTAAGGGAGAGTCCATGGGTGTTGGGGAATGACTGCAGGAGCAGGGAGGTTACAGCAATATGTACGAGCATAGCTTGCACGGCAGCACAGACTATATGTTCATGGAAAAGTACTAGATGTTGATAGGAGGTCACGATGTTCCTAGACCAAGTGACAAACAGCTCAAAGTGGACATGAACTGCTTCAGCTGGGCAACCCCAGCTGCCAAGACGTCTATGGGAAACTTCTGTGATTATGTTATTCAGCCTGCCTTCAGCAAAGAAGGCCTTACAGGACTGCTGATAATTGTAACTATAGGTATTTTTAGAGTAAGCTGCCCTTGATAGTCTATTCTGTTTAGCTAGCAGGTGTTCCCTTTGGGCTCTGTGTTATGCACTGGCCACGCTGATATGGTGCTCAAAGGAAACTACACTGTGTGAACCTCAAGAAAAGTAAAAGCAGGAGATGGTCTGTGGTGAGTGGGAGAGGAAAAGTGCACTTTGAAGCAGGGGACGCCCTGCCAGCGCTGCCTTTCACATCCGCTGCCAACGCATTCCTGCCTGGTTTCCTAGGATTAGGATGATATCAAAAGTTACCTTCTCCAAGATGTGTTTCTCACTGCTGTTAATTGTTGGGAGTTGTTTTAAAGTTGTTTCTCTCAAGGCTCTCTACCAATGGTTCTGTGATATTTTCTATACGCCCCTGTCTTAAACACTATAAGAATAAGGCTGTCCGAGTAATAAACTGAAGCCGGATCACTCATATTGAGTCCAGTCGTGCTTCCCCACCCGAGAGCAATCTATTCGGACCCTGAATCCACGGCACATGGGGACAGCCTACCCGACTCCCCCCCCACCTTCTCCCACCCAGGATCTCTTAACCACTCAGAGGTCACAGCCCTGTTTTTATTCTTGCTTTCTGACTGCATTGTCTCTCTTCCTTTCCTCACTGGCTGAAGTATTCAGACTAACTGATCTGACTAATGTAAGTTCCCCTTGCATGTAACCACCTTCATATCATGCATCACATGTGTAAATAACTCCAAGGAGGAGAAGTTTACATGTTTTCCAATCATCTATAAAGACTGTCTACTATTTTAGTGTCTTATCAGTGGCATATTCTATCATGCCTTTAAATGATTTTCACTTTTGCACATTCTTTGAATGAGGAGAATTTTTTCCAATTTAAGTATTATCATTAACAAAAAGATAACTATAGAGTTTTAATATATCTAGTATGTGATATTCAAAATTAATTGAAATCCTCTGAACTACTTAAAGACCATCCTACTGATAACTCACTTTGTGAACTTTCTTTCTCTCTTTCATTTATGCAAGTACTAATTTTCATTTAACTTTTCTTGTAAAGGGCTTGCAGTATTTATGAGTGGAGACAAAAATGATTTTTAAGAAGATAAAATGTTCAACATTTTTTTTCTGTAGAAAATTCAAGAGTGTGGATAAAGAAGTTCACTTTCATTACTATTCTGTATTTCAAGTGTTTTATCCTTCATTAGAGGAGCACTGTCACAGGTTGCCCAGAGCTGTTATGGAGATTCCCTCCTTGCATATATACAAAAGTTGTCTCAGTGGTTCTGGATAATTGACTTTACATAACCGTACTTGGGCAGAATCACAGAATTGCAGGGATTGGAAGGGAACCTTTGGAAATTCTGAATTCTGACTGGTCCTTTGTGGAGCAAGGAGCTGAACTCAGTGATCCTCAGGGGTCCCTTCCAACTTGGGAGATTCTATGAACATCCCATAAGATATAACATCATACTGAAAAGCTGAAGGGGAAAGAAAAACAAGAAACAAGAAAAGGGGGACATTCAGAGTTATGGCTTCTCTCTTCTGTAGGTAAAAGAGGGTGGATGAGAGAAAGGTGATTTTAGCTTTAGTTCTCATTGCTCTAGTCCATTAGAAATAGGTAATAGATTAATCTCCCTTACACCGAGTCTTCTTTGCCCCTGAAGGTAATTGGTCAGCCATCTCCCTGCTCTTAACTCACCCGCAAGCTTTTTTCATCATGTTCTCTCCTCTCTTCTTTTTAAGGAGGGGAAGTGAGATAGCAGTGTAGTTTTTAACTGTCCCTTGATGTGAACTACCACACATATGAAAGCTTTAAGCATCTTGGCTTGCAAGCCAAATGCACACTTAGCTTCTGTCCATTTCAGCCTTTTTCCAGCTTCAATAAGGAGATTTATGCTTCAGAAGTTTCCCGTCTCCCGTGCCTCCCCAGGAGAATGGCCAGTTTCTTAACAGAGCAACAGCATAGTCACACTTAAGAAGTAATTATTTCACACATATACAAAAACAAACACTGGACAATCAATTTAACACACTTTGAAATAAAATTCATTAGTAGTATGAAGAAAGTTTGTTGCCAGTTAGATTTTTCTAGTTTGTATGTTTGTTTTCCTCCTTGAACTACATTGACACTTCTTTGCTCATTCATTTTCCTTTGTCTGCTGCAGACCTGGATGGAGGAACATACATGTCAAATATCATTCCTGACTTCTTCCTCCTATGTTATTTACACATAACTCTCTGAAATATTCTGCCAAGTTCATCAATCCAAGGACTGTACAAGCAAAAATTTGTATGATCTTATAGGTAGCTTGTAAGGACCCCACAACTATTAGCAAAAGCTCCTTCCCCCACGTGACACCTCAAAATCCAGTTTGCAGTTCATGGACCTATTGGATGGTACATCTTATTCATTTTTGGTTTCACTTTAGGTATTTTTCTAATTCTTCACAAGCATGTGTTCTTTTGAAACTAGCATTTTGTTCTGGCTTTATATTGTCATTGTATAACCTGTGTCTTACAACACTGGGTGAAGCCCAAAGTCTGCCCAGAAGGGCTGAACTGCAATCTTTTTGGACTGGAGCTGGATTCAGGGATCTCTCAGTTCAGCTCATAGGGCAGAACTCTTCTTTGCTTGTGACAGAATTTAGGAAGAGTCCACAATTCTTAGTTACCAGGGACAGATCATGCTTGGTCAGTCCAGTCTCCTTCTATGATGGAGTGACAGCAACTGCAGACAAAGGAAGAGCAAGTGATGTCTAGCAGAATTTCTGCTAAGCTTTTTACAAGGTCCCATTCATATCTCTAGAGTGGAGATATATGGATTTGAAGGGTAGCTATAGATTATTCAGTGGTTAAGGAACTGGTTGGATGGTGGCAACCAGAAGCATGTGGCCAATTGCTCTACGTCGTATGCTCTATGCATGCATAGCTCATTGAGAACAGCCCAGTGGAAAAGGGCTTGGGGGGTTTGGTGGACAAACAACTTGACATGAGCCAGCAATCTGTGCTTTCAACTCAGAAGGCCAACATCATCCTGGCCTGTATGAAAAAAAAAAAAAAAAAAAAAAGACTAGATTGTCAGGGAAGTGATTTTCCCCCTCTGCTCCATCCTTCTGAAGTCTCACCTGTAGTACTGCATCCAGGCCTGGGTTCCCAAGCAAAAGAAAGAAGTAGAGATGTTGAAGAGGGTCCAGAGGAGACCATGAAGACTATCAGAAGGCTGGAATACCTCTCATACAAAGACAGGCTGGGCAGCCTGGACAAGAGAAGGCTCTGGGGAGACCTTATTAGGACCTTCCAGTATTTAAAGAGAACTGATAAGCATGATAGAGTTTTACCTATCTTTTACACGGTTTGATGAAAAAAACAAAGGGGAACAGCTTCAAACTAAATGAAGGGAGATTTAAGTTTGATGGTAGGAGGAATTTTTTCACTCAGAAGGTGTGAGGCACCGGATCCAGAGAAGTTGTAGAGGCCCCATACCAGGAGGTTTTCAAGATCAGATTGGATGGGATCCTGGGCAGCCTGATCTAGTGAGTTGCAACCCTGCCCACAGCAGATGAGCTAGAACTAGATGGTCTTTAAGTTTCCTTTAAACCCAAGCCACTCTGTAATTCTATGTTCAGACTTGTCCATTCTCCTTTTGGCATCCCTCTGGCCTATTGAACTGTTCATACACTTCAGACATGTAAGGATTTGTTCCACAGCCTACTGAATTGGGGCACCACAGCTTGACATTTTACTTTTATTAATTACTTTACTTTCTATTCATTTATGAACTTTAATAATCCATTCCATCAACTCTTGCTAAAGATTTTTTTATCAACTTTATACCTGTGTTTTTATGATGAATATAAATCATTTCTATAGCTTCATGAATGCATGTTTACATATTCCAAAAATATACTTAACTATATGCACATATAGAAGTATGTACATTATCCAAGTATAAACATATTTATACAAATTATTACTTATCTCTATATGTATAATTTTACATTTGTATGTTGCATAAAAACATAATATATATTTAGATTTGAGTACTTCCTGGTTGCTAGGAAGTGGGCAATGACAGGGCTTTCTGAGAACATGTGGGTATGACAGTGTAAAGAAATGCCTATCTGCCAGTCACAGAGCAGCATGAAGATACATGGGGAATGACCCTGTCAGATTTGAATGCCTTTCTGTATGCAGTGATGGAGTTCCTTTTTTTGACAAGAATCCACATATCTTGTCAGGGCAGCTTGTCCTGCTATCCAAATTTCCTGTAGAGGAATGTTTATCTGAGTCCGGAAAGTCAATGGTGCATCCTCAGGTATACTAAAGCATAAACATGACAAGCACTGTTTTGAACCTACATGAAAAAATGGAATTTTATTAAAGCAGATCTGTTCCAAACAACATAATTCATTTTAATTCATTTCATACATTAAGGTGCAATTTCTGCCTCGGGGCTCAAAAAAAAGTCATTTATTTAAATACTTGAAAAAAAATGTCATATCTCAGCAACATCTGTAAGAGTTTATTCAGCTGTGGTCCTAATCTTTTACATTGAAATAAAGTTTCTGGTAAATAAATAATAACTGAAGGAAGGACTGCAGTATTGGGCCATTATTTGAGAGAGAGGAAAAAAAAAAAAAAACACACAAAAAAAACAAGAGTATGGCTTTTCCAGTATTTTTCCAGTGTAGATTACAAATGCAGCCCAATTCCAGAATTATACATGAAAATGTTATACTCAGTATGAAAATCTGTTTGAATGAGTGGTAATTGCCATTTTTAAGGCATTTGCTTTTAAAAATGAACATAAAACTATGTGGCAATGCTTTAAATATCTTAGGCTACAATTAGTGCATTCTGAAGCATGAAATGCCTCTCTCTTGGGTCTGTGCTTAGACTGACTTTGATTCTCTGTCTTACTGCTTTTAATAACAAATGGCACTCTTAGCTCTATTTTAGTCAGCGTTATTTTTTAGGAAGGAATTATTCCTTGATATTTCAACATAATGATTTTGTTCTTTCCCTTCGCATCATATAACGGCAATATGTTTTTTAAAAGGGTTAATGTCCATGCTTCAGAGGGTATTAAAAACTCCTACAGAACTTTGTTAAAAAGAATCATTCTGGTGACAGTTGAGTTCTGGAAAAGGCTATCTGTTTTAACTAATTTTTTGAGGGAGAGGAATTTCTAATGTCAATATAACAATAAGATTTATAATGGGTGAAACAAACCCAAGAATATTATGTGTACAAATATGTTAATGTAAGAATAAATAAATAAATAATCTTTCAGAGGGCACTGCCTATTCATCTGCTGTTTTAAATGCAATAATTGGGGAAAAAAATGCAACTTAAAAAGCTTGGGGCAGAGAGTAGGATAAAAATACAGTGACTTTCTGAAGCAGGACTAATATATCATGTACACTGTAAAATATATATTGTTCATTCTTACTGGAATTCTCTCTTTTTCCAGAAGGGAAAATGAGCTTCAGCATTTCTGCTTAATGTTGTTAAATTATTCCTTTTTGTAATATAAAGAGAGATGTTTTTCAGTAATCCAAACTTCTGAAGTAAAGAATATTGGCTACAGCCAAAAAAGAGACAAATGTCTCTGTAAGATGTTTCAGCACATCTAAGTTAGATGATTTTTTCTTTTCCTTAGACTGCATAAGAAACTATCATAGAATAATTCAGTGGTCTCAGGTGATAAATAAGAACTATCCAATAGTTAAGATTAAATAATTAGATTTATTAGATGAGGTAGCTCAATCAGAGGCAGACAGTAAATCTGACTTGTCCATCCAGAGTCACAAATCCTGTTTTTCTGTTGAAAATGGCTACATAGCAATAAGAGCTTTCAGTGAAACTTCTGTTGAATAATGAATTCATTCCAGGTAAGAGATTTGTCAGGTCTACTTCAGCCTAAAGGAACCTGACTGGATAAGAAAAATATGCAAACAACAAGCTACAGATCAATTTACAAGAAGATCTCTTCTATTCTTCCCACTAGTTCTGGCTCTGTGCAGCCTAACAGCCTAAAAGTCCAAAACAAAACAAAACAGAATAAAAACAAAAAACAAACAATAAAAACCAAACGTGGAATGTGTCCTGTTTTTGGCTGGGATAGAGTTACTTTTCTTCATAAAGGCTTATATTATAATGCCTTCTATTTGTAATTAATTTATTTTGATAACACATTGATGTCTTAGAGGTTACTGAGCGGTGCTCACACAGTCAAGCACTCTTCTGCTTTTTGCACTACCATACCTGTGAATAGTCTGAGGGTGCACAAGGAGTTGGTAGGACACCCAGCCAGGACATTAGACTCAAACTGATCAAAGGGGTATTTCATTCCATACAGAGCAATAAAAGCTGAGGAGAAAGAAGGAGGGGGTCATTCAAAGTGGTGGCTTCTGTCTTCTCCATGAACTGTTATGCTTGGTGAACCTGCAGTTGGAAAAGGATAAACGTTTGCTTACTGATGGTAAATAGTAAATTATTTTCTTATTTTGTGTTGCTTGTGCATGCAGCTCTTGCTTTACTTATTAAACTCTCTTAATGTCATCCCATAATTTTTCTCACTTCTACACTTCTGATGCTCTCCTCTATACCAAAACATGGGGGGAAGATGCAAGAGGCAACATGAATATGGACCATCTAATACAGAAGACATCTATGGGAGAATTTCATCATGTAGGGTCATGTTTCTGTACTAGTAAACTAAAGGCAAAAGTGTGATACATTCCAAACAGTGGTGGATCCCGTCCTCCACTGGGCACTGGGAGAAGACCAAAGAGATGAGGAGGAGTGGAAACAGGTCCCAGCTCAGTGTCACATGCAGACCTTCTCTCTATCTACTTTGCTTCCCCAGGCACACGCTCATAATAGGTTTGAGGCTCTGGAACACGAAGGAGATGTAAGTGAGGATGTGGTGGAAACTCCACCCATAAGGTTGTCTAGGGCAAAGCAGTTAACTCTATGTCTCAAGACTGCCTCTACCAAGAAGGAAAGAAGAGTAATTGTTACAAGCAATTCCCTTCTGAGGGGAACAGGGGGCCCCATATGTCTACCAGATCCTACCTGTAGGGAAATATTTTGCCTCCTTGGCTCCTGGGTCAGGGACTTCACTAAAAAAACTTTCTGGTCTGGTTCAACCCTCTGATTACTACCCTTTACAGATAGTTCAGATTGGCAGTGATGTTGTTGGTAAGCAGGAGTACAGGAGGTGTTTTCCTCTCTCCCTTCAGTGGCAATGGGGCACCTTTAAAATAACTTCCTTAAAGTACTCCCAGCCTTCCTGGGCTTCCACTCTCTCCCAAACTATCTCCCAAGGGACCCTCTCAACCATGGTCCTAAAGACGTTAAAGCCTGCCCTCCAGAAGTCCAAGGTGTCAGTTCTGCTGACTCCCCTCTGTGGTTCAACAATTATCAAGAAATCTAGCATTTCATGATCACTGTGCCCCAGATAGCCTCCAACCTTTTAATACTCCACAAGACCTCTGTTAACAAACGGCAGGTCCAGGATTTTGCTTCTCATCCATCGGCTCCTTCACCAGCTCTGTCAGGAAGTTATCTCCCACACACTCTAGGAATCTCTGGGACTGTTCCCTATCTGCTGCACTATAAATCCAGCAGGTGTTTGGAAAGCTGAAGTCCCCCACAAGAAAATGGGGTAGAGACCTTGAGACCTCACCCAACTGTCTATAAAGTGTGTTGTCCACCTCTTCATCCAGACTGGGTGGCTTGTAGCAGACTCTCACAATAATATTTCTTACTGGTGTTTGCTTTAACTCTGACCCAGAAACTCTCAACCCTATCAGCACCATCATTAATTTCTATACATTAATAGGACATCATGAAGGAGATTTCTTGTTGTTCTCAGCAGGTGATTAGTTTATGTCTTAAAGCATGAAGATGAATAGCACCGAATTTGTGTAATCACAGATGTAATCTGCTTCAATTGTTACCATGCTTATTTATGGGACATACTTCCAGCAGCAAATCTGCAGGTCTTGAATGAGAATCTTCAGCACTTCATCCTGCCCCATCCACACTGGGCTGTTATAAAATCTCATGGCCTTCTTTCTATAAGCATTAGTTCTTGATTTTAACATGGTAAAACAATCTGGAAAGATCATATGAGAAGATAATTATTCCATGTATGTTTTATCTGACTGAGGTGTTTTGGATTTTTTCTCTGACTGCGTACTCCTCAAGGGCTTTAAGCTCTGCATTACAGAGCATGCACAATCCTGTCTTGTTATGTTTCTTTTTCATTCATCAGTATCTCAGTTTCCTGGATTTTCAATTCAGTATTTATGTCACAGGGACATCTGAAGGGCAGAGTGGTAACTCATTTTTTTTTCATCGGGATGAGGAGTAACCAAATATTAACTTCCTTCTTTTTGAACTGTTGAAAATGTGAAACATGCTTTATAATTAAATGACAGATAGATGTGGTAGTTACCTTAGAAATAAAGATTTTTAGCCAGTTCAGATTTTTTTAAATGTAAAATCTTTGCCTGACAGAAGAAAATTTTTGACTCTAAAGGTTCAAATCAGTTGTAAAAGATGTTCAGATAAAGCAATACAGAATTTTATGCTGGATACAGGTGAATAATATTCTAGGTATTTTAACAAGACTGAATCTCAGTAGTTCAATATATTTTACTTGCAGTAATATACAACTGCTGCACTGAATCAATACTTTATTATCTAAATATATGACAAGAAGAGTGAATGAGGGGCAAAAAGGAGACTTGGAAACTTGAGACTATTTGTCCAAGGTTAATTATAGAACTGCTGAGCTAAAGATAGAATCAAGCACCCTGATTAAAGTCCTTAATTTTTTTTTTCCTGACATCTTGAACATCCTAACTCCTATCACCTTTGCTTTAGAGAGTAAATCATGAAAGTGTTTTCAAGAACACTGTTTAACAACATACTACAGTGGTTTTCTTATTGTATCACCTAGTTTAGCTTTACTTGTTACATATAAATTCATGAAATAAAGGAATTGATTGTAATTACCAAGCATACCACAGTAACTGATCATGCAATATTAATAAAGGAGTGAAATATTTCAGATCTAATTTGATCCAGTATTTTTCAGCAAATGACCCAATTTCTTTATGCTTTCAATAATTAGCAAAAAAAAAAAAAAAAAAAAATATAGCTCTACAGAATTTTAAGTTTTTTGAAAGCTTGTGACCTTGTGAGAATGAAGCAAAGACTGAAAGATAACTGAACAAAGGTTTCACGACACTGACTGTTACTGGAAGTTTTCCTTATCAGTACTGTATGTAGTAATACAGAATTTTTTCCATTCATTTAAATATTCTGTGGGTGAAGTAAATACAAGCAGTAAGAAGGATCATCAATTTGAGCGTGTTAATGTAAATCTGGAAAAAAAATAAAGTTTTGTATGTTCCTGCATAAAGAGATTCAAGTAGCAGAAGCAATGTAAAAATGTGCATGCATAACAGTATTTATTACTACTTACTACTGCAGATCTATATCCAAATAAAAATATGGGGACATCCTATCCTTTCAGAAGTCAAAAGTAAAATGCACACTTACTTCCCATGTGTTCTAGATTTTTATATAATGGGTGCTGAGTACAGGAATGGAAATGCATTTCCTTTCTAAATACATTTTTCACAACTTAAAAATCTGAAAATGTTTGTTATAAATATGTCTTGATGATGATACATTTCTGAAGTAATTTATGTATGACTAATAAAAAAGATTTAATTAACAAATAAACTATTTTATCAATAATAATGGTTTTAGAAGAACAATTGTAAGACTGTTTAGAACAATCTTCCTTCATTTTAAATAATAATAATTTTAATTTATTAGTTTAATTTAAAGGAAACTCTTCTATATTTTTAACAATGTACAGGGTTTACATGGAAATGTTTTGGTAGTCGGTGTCTGCAGGGGTGGCTCTTGTGAAAGGAGCCTAGAAGCTGCACTATGCCAGATAAGATCTAGTTTCAGCTGTGTCTTAAAGGGACCAAACACTGCCCATATCTGATCCAATAAGAAATGTTGCTTGTGCCTCTGTTACAACAGATTTAAGAAAGGGGAAAAATATGCTGCGCAAAAGCATCTGGGAGATAGGAATGAGAAAATGGTGGGAGAAACAGCCCTGCGGAAAGGAATGCAGGAGATAGACACTAAAAAGGATCTTTTTATTCAAACAACTAGACTGAAAGAATGGAGCCTTATCAACGTGGAGCCTTATCGAGCTAAGTTTGAAGCTCTAAGATCAATGGAGTCTCACTCTGAAGGTAGAGTATATCTTCACTTCCTCTCATGGCCCCTTGAGGCTGATAAATATCAGAAAAGGGAGGAGAGAGTGCACATTCATCAGACATCCTTATTGAAAATATCCTGAACACACAAGTGGGGTGTCACTTAGAGGGCAGTCTCAGACCAGCTTGACTATATAATGGTGAACATGCACATTTACCTTTGTCAGTCCACAGATCAAGACCCCAAACTCAGGACAGTGCTGGATCCAGGAATGGTGAAATACATGTACCTCTAAATCTCTCTGTCTATGCTAATCTCTTATCCTCTTTCCTCTCAGTCTTCTTTTATTCACTTTCAATAGCCATTGCCTAATTTGACCCCAAAGCAGTTCATTAGTTGTTAGAAATCTCCATAAATTGCATTGTATTGCTTCTCTAAGTTATGATCTGACTCTCTTTTGCTCTGACAACCCCTGGAGGGCAGGGAGTGTCCTGTTCAGTGGAATTCCAAAGATTCACTTTCCTCACAACCCACTGAGTGGGATGAGACATTTTTAGTTGACAGCATGGACAGGATCTTCTGAATAAGAGCAATAGGAAAACAGAGAGGATATCGTCCAAGATGAGAAAGGAGGACACTGTCTTGGAGTACACTCATGTCTTCTGACAGGTGATCATGGACACTTGGGTTCAGCATGATCTGGACTGCTCACCATTGTTGAAGAGCTTTAAAACATGCCTAACTCCATAAGAGCAAACTTGCATAGAGTAAAACGGCAATCTCTAACAGCTATTACAAAGCAATTATAAGTCTTGGTGAAAGAGAACAGATCTAGACCAGGCAAAGGAAAGGCTATTGTTTGTGGTGTTTTACGTGCTGCTCTTGTAGCTGTGTAAAATAATAAGAGCACAGTGATACAAATACAGAAAGATAGAAGGGAATCATTGCAAGAGATGCTAGAGTTTGCAAGCTGAGCTAGAAGAAGGGCAAAAGTAGTAGCTGTAAGCAGAGAGCCTAGGACAATTTACAAGCTGAGTTAGGAGACAAAAGGCAAAAGCAGTTGTGAGCCAAAATAGCAGCAGTTTACAGAGCCAGTTGCAGGATTTAAGAGAGCATAAATTGCAGTTAAAAGTTTCTAACCTATTGGTAAGGGAGAATGAGGTAAATGACTGTGATTGTGTAGTGAGGAAACAGGAGTTGATAAAAAGTGGCTTGTAATTACTCCTGGAGAGAACTGGAGGAAGCAGAACTTAAGTATTGAGAAAAAATTACTCAGCTTGTTAAAATTAAGTTTCAGTGTGGTGGGAGCACTGGACATGGACCAGACACTGTAACTGAAGAAATAGCTTAAACCAGAGACTGTACCAGTAAAATTGCGAGCAAAGTCTAGCTGTTGTGTAGGAGTCTCAGGAGAGGATCAACAAGGAAAAGCTGCAGCCAGGAGGATGGAGGCAGAACACAGATGACACAGATGCAAAGGGAAAAGGCTGAGATAAGGGACAACCAGGAATCAACTCTGGACAGGATCTGGGGGAAGGATTCTCTAGAGAATTTATGGATGGCTGTGTGAAATAATGGAACAAACAAATGGCCTTATGTTTTAACACATTTTGAAACCCTATGATCTGGGAAGGGCAAATAGACTGTGGGATGTGATAACTGGAGTAAATGACCAGTGGGGGAAGAATGGAGGCCCTCAGCTAAATGATTCCTGCCCCCAGGGTCCCTATCACTTCCCGAAGCACAAGGGAGAGGGTGAACTTGGCCTGGTGTCCCATCATTTTGGATGAATCCTGCATCTTCCCCACCTCCTGGGAAGGAGCTGCAAGCCCTAAAGAAACAAAAAAAAAAAATAAAAAAAGGTACCCAGAAGGCACTGAGCATGGCTGACCAAGAAAAATCTCAACATGTGAATGATAATAGCCAGTATATATTTGATATATATTTCTATATGGGAGCAGAAATTTTAATGTAGCCACTATAAAGTTCTGAGAAGCTGAGAGCGCAATTTAGACAGCAAGGAATTAAGATTACCAATGGAAACAGAACAAAACAATGTGCCAAAATGCCAAAGCTAATTTCTGACTCTGAGTCAAGAAATGTATATCAGTCACTCCCTCGGCAATTGTAAATTGTCCTGCGAAATATTTTCAGTTACAGTATTTTAAACAGTTAATCTGTACCTTTTGCCCGTGATTGCAATTAGTGAGTGATTTCCCTGTCCTTAACACGTAAACTTCTTCATTGTATTTTCTTCCCCCTTTTTTGCTGAGAGGTAAAAAAAGATGAATGAAAGCACTGCTGTGGTGCTTGGCTGTCTACTAGTGTTACATACAGCAACACCTGGTGCAGCCTTGTCTTGAGCACTGTGTGCCATTTTGGGAGTCACAATATAAGAAAGACGTAGAACTATTAGAAAACATCCAATGGCAGGCTTAATACTGGTGAAGAGCCTAGAGGGCAAGATGTATGAGGAGCAGCTGAGATCCCTTGGTTTGTTCAGTCCAAAGAGGAGGCTGAGGGGAGGCCTCATGTTGATCATGGAGTGGAATGGCAGCACTGAGGGGCACAGCATGGAGCTGCATCAGAGAGGGTTCAAGTTGGATGTTAGGAGACGTTCTTCACCAGAGGGTGATTGGGCACTGGAACAGGATTCCCAGGACAGTGGTCACAGCACCAAACTGCTGGAGTTAATGAAGCATTTGGAATGCATACACAGTCTAATAACCATTGTTTTCCAGCATTACGCTGTGATGTGCTTTGCACTTATGGCTACAATTTCACTGAAAGAAGATACTTTTATATTTGGTTACTAACAGTACAAGCTGGTTACTGATTAATACTTAGCTCAAACTGTGTACCATAAGCAATGACTTTCTAGTTGACCATCCTAAATTTCTTTTTCTCCTAGCATTTTGCATAATTATGTGTGACAGGAGTTTGGCATCCATCTATTAAGAATTTTTCCCATAGGAAGATGTAAGGTCGGTATGACAAAGAACATCATAAAACTGAAAAACTTGGATCATGCTTTCATGTTTTGGCAATAATAAATGTTAAAAATAAAAATGCATGAGAGGTTGTTTTGTTTTGTGTTGTTGTTGGTTTTGTTTTGTTTTGTTTTGTTTTCAGTCATAGCCCAACATTTGTATTGTAAATTAATGAAAAACTTGACAGCAAGGTTGTGATTTAACACCTTTTTATGAACAAAGGATTTAGAATTCCATGAATCATCATGCAGAGGAATGATAAATGGATCTTTCAGTCAGTCCATAGGTATTTTGGCACAATGCAGGGAAAATATTTCTCAAAGTTATAATTTTGGTCATTATTACTAAATAACAGGCAGATTTCAGCTTGCTTGTTTGCATTTACAGTGATTAAAGTAAAAATTAAGAAAACATTACATATGTTATATTCATCTTTGTTTTATCATGTGATAGAACAGGGAGAAAAGGAAAAAAGATACGAGGGTTACCCATTCTTATTTTTCTTCAGTTTCTACCTTGTACTGCATCACTCTCGACTGACTAAACTGACTTTCAATATTACACATCAGAATTTATACAAAATAAATTAGAATTAAATAATGCATGCATCTAAGAAGTATTGATGAAGCTTTTGTTAACTAATAGCATGTATATAGATATATATATTCCTAGAGGAAGGCAAACCTAACTGTTTACACATAATACTGTTTTTCAAATTACCTATCTCTACAGAGAACAATATTCTGGAATCACAGTGAAGAGTTATGCAACAGTTCAATGTTTAACAACATCCAAAACCAAAAATAAAATCTCGTTTAATTGGTAAGAGAGGAGGAGAACAAAATAAAGAAAAAAAATAAATAAAAATAAAGACACATAACTCTTTAATTCCATGGTTCTGTTGTGAGACATAAGAGAGAGAGGGGAAGGGGAAGGCCTACAGTGGGTACAGATTGGTGTAAAACTGGTAGTCATCCAAAATGGAAAAAGAAAAGAAAAGTTAGAAAGCATTAAACAGATTTTTAGTTTGGAAATAATAATAATAAAAAAAAATTGTGAAGCAAAATAACATATTTGCATAAAACCATGAATGGTATAAGCAAAATTATTTGAGAAAAGTTATTTGCAATTTCTGATAACATCAAAGGTGAAAAATAATGAGATATTGTTATGTATAAATCTGTTGCTGTGTAAGCCTCCTACTAGTACTTCATCCAACAGTGAATGTTATTATGGAAGTGAAACTGAAGAGTTCCATTAATCATAGGTTACTAATGTGTGCAAGGAGACAATAAAGAAGAATGTGAGAGACTTGGCTTCTCTTCATTTGATTTCTGGTCACTATCACTAAGTGAGCACAAGACAGCAACTTATAAGCAGCTGCATGAAGAGTTGAAAGGACTTTATAGAACAAGAACTGGGCAGAAGATAACTTGTGACCCTAGAACACAGTTCGTTTCAAAAAGTCATTGTCAGTGTAAAGTGCTACCAAAAGAAACTTGCCTTCTTACTACATAACCATTGCATGTCATATTATTTTAATGCAGTCCTACACACTGTTTAGTCTTGCACAGTTTAACAAGCAGAAGTTAAAGCTTTGAGTGTTCTAGTTCCCTTAGCTGACTGAAAGTATTTTGCCCCCTTTTCTTGTTCAGCACTTTTTTTGTAAACATAAATGCTAACATTATCATTCAGTAATAAAAGGTGTATGGCAGAGGTATCACAGTTGTCTGAGCACAGAGAAGGTAGTGTTATGATATGTTAATTACACTGCCTGTCTAAAGTATTTTATTATTCCTATTCTGCCATCATGGATCTACCAAGATGTTAGTTAACATATAAATGTATTCGATATTTCTGCTAATTCTAAATAGCTGAAACAAAACATTTAAGTAAGTGTTTCAGTGGAAATAAATATCTGGTCTGTGAAAATTCATAATCATCCACTAAGAATACTTTCTACTCCTAACTGACTAATTCTGGAACCATCTCAAAATAGTCATGCCTATTATATTTTTATTCTTCAGCAGAAGAAATACTTTTATTAACTATTCTGAATTGGTAAATAAGACAAATCTCTGTATCAGAAGATCAGTAAATATATTGCTCTTCTTCTTCTTATATACATAGATTTCTACAAGAGTAATGCCTCCTATTTATTTTAAAGGATTTTTCAAAAGTTATAAAGAGCACAGTAACACTTTGATCGAGAAAATTCTCAGCTACAAAAAACTATTTTTCAACATAGTCACTACCATTAAATAAGCATTTTTGCCATCAATGAACAAGAACTTGCACACTGTATTCATAAAGATATTCATGACCATCTGGAATGAGGCTTATCTTTCATATTGCTGCTGCCACTGCTGAAACACACCTCACACCACCTCAGTGTGCTCACATTCACTATTTGGTCTCCATAAATGTTCAGCAGCCATCAATGGATTTAATGGGTGCTATTTTTTTCCTTCAGGGAGGAATTCAATTCCACACCTTTCCTTCATACGCATTTCCATGTAAGATGCCATTTTGTCAGACTGCACATCTGCTGCCATCTGTTACATGGTAACAAAACTTACTGGAATATAATTGGGAAAGTTCAGCCTCTACTTTACTTCAACATTTATTACTGTGCAGTGTATATTGAACTTAAATAAACTAACACTAAATTACTAGTGGCTGATCTCTAAATTGTTGTTGGCTAGAAAATTATATAAGTTTGTACAATTCTTTGAATTAAAGTATAATCAAAGAACCATGAGATCTATTTTAATTATTCTTGACAATTTAAGTGAATTTCATAATCAAAGAGCAATGATGTCATTGATTTTCAACGACCATGCATCCAGTATACATTTGATTATTTTGTTCTTAGATTTGTTTCTCCACCACCTAAAACCAAAAATGACAGCATGATATTGATTATCACTCTTTCTGAGTTTTTATTCTCTCCATCATGGTTTCTGCTTTTCTTTCCTAATCTCCATTAAAAAGTTTTTATTTACTTCACTGCTTTTTAATCCTCAAAGGAAATATCACGTCTACATTATTTTCTAGGCCAGTCCCATTTGAAAAGGGAACTTCTAATTTTACTGACCTACAACCAAATAAAATGAGAAAATATTGATCTGTTGTCATGGTTCCAGCCCATTTCAGCCTGATTCGTGGACTTATGGGGTGGGGGGATCCATGGACCCATGCCTTGAAATAGGGCGGGAGGGGGTAGGGAAAAAGTTAAGTAGAAGAGCCTAAAAACACAACAGCAACAATGAGTCCAGGGAGAAAAATAATTTACTAAATATGACAGTAGAATGTGAGATAACATAATACAATACAATATAATTGGAACTGAAAATAATAAATCAAATAAATGAGAGAGAGTATTCAAAAACTGAAAGCCTTACTGTAATGCTGTAGGCTAGAAGGCAAGGGAGCACACACCATAGAGATTAGCAGGAAATGGGAAGTCTCAAGACTCCCAGTCAGTTTTATTTTTCCCTCTGAATGGAAAACAGAAACAAAATAATGAAGTGTTCTGGGTGCAGTAGATCTTCCACTCTTCTGAGAAATGTACATGGAATTGTCTACAATCCATGGGACTTCAGTATTAACTCTTTAACTCCCAGTACACTACATGATGTTATGATGTGGAATACCAATAAGAAAAATCATAAAATCTGTCATGGTATCTGTCGACAGAATTTATTTGTTGTATTTCATCCTTATTTAAGTGTTTAATGCCCTATGATCATGAATAACATGAGAATATCTCAAGAGAGGCATACTGCCTGTTACTTTTTTTCCATTTGAATGGAAAATTTACTGCGATGTCTGGGTTCCAATTGAGTTATTTGACTTCCCAGTCACTGAGGTGATTACATTTTTTCGGTATATTATTAGCCTTGCATTGAGTGGTCCAGTAAAAGTAAAACAGAATTTAAAAAATCCTTATACTAGGAACTATTTTGACAGGGATATCAAAATACTCAGTACTCAACAATACACATGTACTATTGCTGTGGTTAAACCTGGCAGGTACACAAGTTTAAAAAACACACCGCTGTTCTCATCGCTGTAAAATGGGTGAGACAATTGAAAGCTACAAGAACACATGCCGAGATAAGGTTTAGCAAGAAAGAATAAAAATAAAAATAGAAGGAAAGGAAAGGAAAATTATTAAAACAGAAAAGGGAAACTACAAAATTAATAACAACAAAAAGAATAAGCAAAAATAGTAGTGTGTGGTTCAGTTTCTTGTCACAAGCCAACAAATGCTCAGCCAGTCCTTCAGCAAACATGGAATCTGAGCTCCACCCATTTTATTGCTGGGCATATTACAGTTCCTCACAGGCAGGTCAGCACAAGAAGTTGATGTAAGTGCTGCTCAGCAACAGCTAAAATGTAGGTGTGTTATCAACATTATTCTCCTCCTAAATACAAAGCCTAGCACCAGATCAACTTCTAGGAAGAAAATTAAATCTATCTGAGGCAAAAATGGGACATTTACACTGATATATATTGATGGAACAACCTTCACATTAGGGGGGATTAAACTAACTTGAATCTGAATCATGTTAATCAAAAATGACTTTTAGTATTGATTATTTTTGTATGGTGTAACTGGGATGTGCCTTATTTTCTAAAGGCAGTATTTCAATAAAGATTTAACTCCTTGTAACTGTACTGCATTAAAAGGATGCTTTAACAGCCTTAACTATTCCTAGCTTGCCATATTTTGTATTACGTAGCTTGAAATTTCAATGATTCTGATACCCATTTGCTTTAGAATACAAAGCAGTGGTAGTAAAGGTTACCTTTACATTTAGGATAAGACAAATGAAATCAGATACATGATAAACACATAATTTATAAACTGAATATGCATGTGGTGGATTAGCTTTTGCTAAGGGTCAAAAGCCCATCTAGGCACTCATTCACTCCCTTGATCCTCTGTTAGACAGGAAGACAAATTAGGATGAGAATACTAATGTGTTAAGATACAGACAGGGAGATTGTTTACTGGCTATGCTAGTGATAAAAACTAATTTAGTTGCCAATTAAAATAGATTTGTGTATGAGAAACAAAGGCAAATGTTAAAGCTCCAACTTTTTTCCCCACTCTCCCAGTTTCAGCTTCCCTCTTTAATTTCAGACTGCTTTCTACCATCATCCTGAACAATACAGAGAGGGATGGGGGTTATGGTCAGTACACAGTAGTTCCTCTCTCTTCCATTCTGTCTCTCACATGCCCTTTCCCAGCATGAGATCTCCTCATGGGCAAGACCTTTTAGATGAAAATCACAACTGGCATGCAGCCTTTGCACAAACTGCAGGGAAATCTCTGCTCTGGTACCTGGAATACTTCCCACTTGTTCTTAGCTGCTGTTAGTATCTGCAGAGTTGTTCCTCATACTTACTTTGTAACTTTCCCAGGCAGCATTTAGGCCTTTCTTAAGTATTTTTTCTCGGAGGTGCCAGCATCTTGGCTGGTAGACTCAGTCTAGCCATGTGCCTTGACCTAGAATCTGGTTGAATTTATGTGTGTGTCCCAGCTGCATCACCTTGGCACTGACACTCAGTATGAGACCTGGTGGAGTATTTAAAAAAAAAAAAATACATTTTCTCCTGTTGCACAGAGTTTATAGTTTGAATTAATTTGGCTGTTAAAAATAATTTCTTCACTTTTGCAAATTTTAGACTACTAGCCTTTCAATTTATGAAGAGTAAGCTTCTGACTAATAATTGCTTAAAGATTAGGCATGATATCAGCATTTAGTACAGTATACAAATTTAAAAATAAAATAAAAATTGAATAAAAATCTTGTAAATCTATATTCTTTTTTTTTTTTTTTAGAATACAATGTAAAATATATTTTAGAGCAAAATAACTTTTCAACAGAAGTATACTAGTCATTCAAGGCAGAAAATGCTACCTGAGAGTTGGCAGAATCTTTGTGATCCAGGGCTACTTTGAAAATAATTATTTTCCACTTGATGATGTTGTCCCATGATGTCAGAAATGGATGTTGGTGGTATAGCAGCAGAGGCTGAACTTGCCCACCAATATTCCACTACATTTTCTTGTTATACAATAAATGGCAGCAGGGGAAAAATGGCAATATGATATCCAACATGGACATGAGCACGAAGCAAAGATGTGTAATTGAATTCCATCGTGTAGAAAATATTACACCCATTGACATGAATCCACTCTTGCTGATTGGTTATTGAGATCAAACAGAGGATGTTAACACAGTGAGGTGGTGGGTGATGCATTTCAGTGGTGGCAACAGTGATGTGAAAGACAAATCACAGTCCAGATGGCCATGAACATCTGTCACATCACAAAATGAAAAGTATCTTGATCAGCTTATCCACATGAATGAGCAGATTATGACCATGGAACTGTTTGCAGCACTGAACATTGGCTTAAGTTTGAAATGGTGCAACTGGAATATTGCAATGTTTGCACCAAGGGAGTCCCACAAATGCTCACACAGAAACAGAAAGAACACTGTATGCAAGTTGTCCGGTCTTACTGAATCAATATGAAGCTGGATGTGACAGTTTCCTGGATCATATAATCACCAGTAGTGCTAGATCACCATTACAAGGCGAATTAAAAACAGCAATCCATGGAGTAGTGAAATTGAGTTTCCCATTGAAGAAGAAGTCAAGACACAATCCTTTGCAGGTACAGTGATGTGCACTGCATTTTGGGATAGGAAAGGGGTGATTCTTACAGATTTCCTGGAACCCAGATAAACCATCAACTCTGACTACTACATAGCAACAGTGACTAAGCTGAAGACTCAAACTTCCAGAGTCAGGCTGGAAAAGAAGACAGTCTTTCACATACAACATGATAACACTAGACCCTGTACTAATGTGAAGACTGTGGAGCATGTTGCCAATCTTTTCTGGACTATCCTACCACAACTATTATATAGGATATGGATTTTCTCCTGAAAAGAGTCCAGTGGAGGGCAACAAAGATGATAATCAGTCTGGAGCACCTTTCTTATGAGGAAAGGCTGAGAGAGCTGGGTCTGTTCAGTCTTAAAAAAAGTAGACTAAGGAGGGATCTGATACATGCATATAAATATCTTAGGTGCGGGAGGCAAAGAAACGAGGCCGGACTCATCTCAGCAGTGCGTAGTGAAATGGCTGCAAACTGAAGCATATGAACTTCCCCACAAATGTTTGAGAGAACTTCTTAACAGTAAGAGTGACAGAGCACTGGAGTAGACAGCCCAGAGAGGTTGTGGAGTCTCCTTCTCTGGAGATGTTTAAGGCCCACCTGGATGCTTACCTATACAATCTGGTCTAGGGAGCCTGTTTTGTCAGGGGCTTGGACTAGATGTTCTGGAGGTCCCTTCCAACCCCTTCAATTCTGTGATTCTGGATTTGGTGCCTTCTGAATTCCATTTGTTCAGACTGAAGAAAGATGGATTCTGTAAGCAACATTTTCCTAACAACAATGCCGTTAACAGCAGCTGTGAAACAGTGGGTCACATCTGCTGGTGCAGATTTTTGCTAGTGCAGCATCCAGGCCCTTAGTCATTGCTGGTGAAGATGCATAGGTTATTGTGGTGACTGTATTGAAAAAGAGTTTTGTAACTGAGAACTTGCTCTATCAAAAAATATTATTGTGCTCTTTTTATGTTTTATTTTCCATAGAAATGAAATAGAAGGCATTACTTGTTCAGAGTGCCCAATGATAAACTATGTTCATTAAAACTGATACAGAAATTCTGAATTATTTAATAGAAGAAGTCATGAGAAGAAAAATCTAATCTGTGCATTTAATGAAGCAGAAAGTTTATGTTTTATTCTGATTTCTTGATTAAGTTATTAAAAAAATAAAGTCTTTAACATGTAGTATTTGCTTTCTATGCTATATTCCTGAAAAATATAAACAGTGAGTTAATTAATTCAATTACGGTCACAAAATGTTAATATTTTCCATGTAAGAGTGAAAGAAAAAGTTGACACTACCTTTCTCTAATTGTGGAGTAATCACCATTCAGCTATGGACTAACATATATGTAAGTCTTGGTTTCTTCACCTAATGACTGGAAAATGTTCTGAAAAAATGATGCAGAGCCATATAAGCATGTATAAGTGTCATATATAAACTTCCTAGTCTTCTTTTCTCAATCTCTGCCAAAGTTGTTTATTCTTTTCCTAAATTTTCTTTCCTGGAATCACAGAATGGCCTCGTTTGAAAAGGACCTCAAAGATCATCTAGTTTCAGCTCTCCTGCCATTAACAGGCTCACCAGTCACTAGACCAGGCTGCCCAGAGCCACATCCAACCTTGCCTTGAATGCCTTCAGAGATGCAGCATCCACAACCTCTCTAAGCAACCTGTTCCAGTGTGTCACCACCCTCTGAGTGAAAAACTTACACCCAACAACTAACATAGATCTCCCTTGTCTTAGTTTAAAACCCTTCCCCCTTGTCCTATCACTATCAACTCATGCAAACAATCATTTCTCCTCCTGTTTATACACTCCCTTCAATTTTTGGAAGGCCACAGCAAGGTCTCCCCAGAGCTTTCTCTCCACCAAGCTAAACAAGACCAGTTCCCTTAACTTTTCTTCATAGGAGAAATGCTCCAGCCCTCTGATCATCTTAGTGGCCCTCCTCTGGACCTGTTCCAAAAGCTCTGTGTCTTTCTTGTGCTGGGAGCCCCAGGCCTGGATGCAGTGCTCCAGATGGGGACGCTCAAGATCTGAATAGAGGAGGACAATCACCTCCCTCTCCCTGCTGGCCACACCTTTTGTAATGAAGCCCAGTATATAGTTGACCTTCTGAGCTGCAAACACACACTGCTGATTCACGTCCAGTTTCTCATCCACCAGGACCACCAAGTCTTTATCTGCAGGACTGCTCTCAAGTTTTTGTTGTTGTTGTTTCGTTCCACTGGAGCAATTTTCTCAGTCTGCATTTGACTTTTTTTTCCTTTAGAGTAGTTCAGATCTGGCTTCTTATCATGATCATAGAATCACCAAGGTTGGAAAAGACCTCTAAGATCATTCAGTCCAACTATACATTTATCACCAATATTTCTCACTAAACCACATCCCTCATACAACATCCAAAATATTTCTTGAACACCACAACCTCCCTGGGCAGTTTGTTCCAGCACCTGACTACCTTCTTGGAGAAGAGCAAAGCACGTAACTTATATCTATATATTTTAAGCAGTCTATTTATTCTCAGTCTGGAAAATGATTTCATTTTCACTGAAAACTCATAAATATATGCTGAAGGCTTATGTTATAGATGGTAAAATACAAGAGGTACTTTGTTCGTTTACTTTTCACGCTTTTGGGAATTTCAGATAGCTTTCTTGCCTCTAGTGAGTGAAGGGGCCTCAAGTAACTGAAAGCAAATGGACACATTTTAGCCTGAAATTCACCTTTTGTGTATCTAAATTGTTAGCAATGTTTCAGAAGAACTATACCAGGGATTTTGATTCATCAAATTGTGAGCACAATGTCCCACAAAATTATAAAGGAGTAAGAGTTATAAAAGCATAGTAACTGAGAAATGTTTTCTCTACCTAATAGGGAATAAAAATGTTACTTTTTTTTTTTTTTTTACATTTACATATCAGTCATAAAGGTATTTTTATATGCTGTTGCATTATCCAATGTCATTAATAAAACCAGCACCATTGTGCTCTTCTTATCAACTTATTTAGAACAAAGGAAGAGATATATGTTTCTTGTGGTGCTTTAAATATCTTATAACATTTTCAAATGACAGTGTTCTCATTGGCATGATTCATAGTGATAGGAGGGGGGTGTTTAGTGTTTGCACATAATCACAGTTCCTATGGGTAATGTCTACTGATGATCATGATACAGATTTGTTCATATCCAGTGACAGCAGACTTGGTAGTTGGATAAATTGTGAGCATGTGCTAGGGGCATGAATTCTAGATCCGCTGTAATTGTTACTGCAATGTGCTAAAATGAAAATAAAATAGATTTAATAGAGTTTTTTCTCAGTTAGCAATATCACTACATGATGCTGAGAATATTTACTAATATCAGTAGAATAACAGAAAATAGATTTCTCAAACAAATGAAAAACATTAACAGGCTTAAATGCAAATACATATAACGCAGTTGGAGACTGCTCAATTTGTAACCTGTGTTTCTCAACATTTTCTTAAACCACTAGAGCCAAAAGAAACTTTCCCCAGGGATAACATCTGGGCAATACTTCTAAATGACATGTTGTCACATATGTCAAGCTTTCCTGTGGCTTAAATGTGCCATAGGCTCAATAGCAGTTCTCACTACTGTCACTGACATAATAATCTCTTGGAAAAATATTAAATAATTTATTTGCTCCATCTCTATTTGTAGGATTTATTTTAGTGAGATAGTAAGAAGGGTCTCTGTTTAACCATACCCAAAATTGTTAAATTTATTACCAGAAATGGTAGAATTAATATTTTCCAGAAAAAGGCATGTGGTATTCTAAATATTCTTCTTTACTGGAATTTACTTCTGTCATAGAACTACTCATCACCTTGAACGTTCCCTTCCACACCACTAACATAAAAATCAAAGGATCATATTTTATTTTCAAAATATTCCATATCCTTATCATTATATCTGATGCTAGAATCATTATGAGCATCAGATTGTATTAGAATCATAGAATGGTTTGGTTTGGGAGAGTCCTTAAAGATCATACATTTCCAACTGCCTACCATGAGGGGAACACTTTCAATAGAATATGTTGCCAAAGATCAATCCAAAGTTGCATTAAACATTTCCAGGGATGGGAATGTCACCAGACTTATAGTCAAGATTTTATTTTTTAAATCTAATCTAAGTCTGCCCCCTTTTATTTTGAAAAAGTTATTCTTTTTGCTTCCACAATACACCTTTCTAAAATGTCTCTCTCCATCTTTGTTATAAAAACATTGCAAGTATCAAAAAGACTTCAGGGAGGTCTTCCTGAAACCTTCTCACATCCAGGCTAAACAATTTTGTGGCTGGTTTTGTGTTTTGTTGAGATTTGTTACCAAAGTCTCATTTGTAACTCATATGGTTTGATGCTTTAGTTATGTAGATATATCAGTCTGTATTTTAAGTCACCATAAATATGAATTTTCTAGGTAAGTTTTGGTCTAGTTACTTGGATGGAGTAAGTAACTGATTTAAAATTGTCTATGGAGTATAAAAACAAAAGAAAATAAAATAACTGTATATGAAATAGCAGAAAAAAATAGGCAATATTTTAAACACGAGCAACTTATACACAATACCTGTTGTCTCATTTGACATCATCTGCTTTCACAATTATTCTGATTGTGACCCCTATCATGTAATTTGTGATGACATTTAGTGTACAGCTTGTTCAAAATTCTCTCATATGTAATGCAGGATGTCAAAGAGAGTGCTCAGCAAGCTTGCTACTTGACTTCAGGAGAACAGACTTTGAAATCTTCAGGGAATTGCTTGGCAGGGTGAAATGGAATAAAGCCCTGGAGGGAAGAGGAGCCCAAGAAAGCTGTCAGTATTCAAGAATCACCTCCTCCAAGTCCAGAAGCAGTGCTTTATGAGAAAAAGGAAGGTAGGAAGTAAGATTTCAGTAAGATTTTGTAGATGAACAAAATTCTCCTGATCTTACATAAGAACAGAAAATCCATAGGGAGTAGAAGTAGGAGCAGGTTACCTAGGAGGACTACAGAGAAGCTGTGCGAGCAGCCAGGGTCAGGTTAAGAAATCTAAAACCCAAATAGAATTGAATCTAGCCAGGAGCATCAAGGGGAACAAGAAGAAATTCTACAGATATATCTGATCAAAGGAAGGCCAAGAAATATGTAGGTCCTCTCTAGAAGGAAGCTGGAGACCTGGTCATGAGGAGTATGGAGACAGCTTAGGTGCTCGGTGACATCTTTGCCTCAGTCTTCACTGGCAATGGCTCCATCCCAAGCTACAGAAAATAATGGTAAGAACTTGGAGAAGGTAGATCTGCCTGCTGTAAGTGAAGATAAGGCCATCTAAAGTACCTGAAAGTTCACAAGTTCATGGATTCTGAAGAGATCTATGCACAGATTCTGAGGGAATTGGTGGATGAAGTTGCCAAGACTCTATTCATCATATCTGAAAGGTCTAGCAAAGTTCCCACTGATTGGAAAAGGGGAAACATAACCCTCACTTTCAAGAAGGGGAAAATAAGAAGACCCAGGAAACTACAGGTCAGTCAGTCTCACTTCTGTGCATGGCAAGATCATGGAATAGATTCTCCTGAATGCCCTACTAATGCACATGGAAAATAAAGATGAGGTGATTGGTGGTAACCAACATGGCTTCTCCAAGGGCAAATCATGCCTGACAAAGTTGGTGGCCCTTTATGACGGAATTACAGCATCAGCAGAAAAGGAAAGAGCAACTTGTGTCATCTACCCAAACTTGTGCAGTATTTGACAGTGTTCTCCATGACATTCTGTTCTCCAAATTGTAGGAAAATTGATTTGGTGAATGGACAACTTGCTGGATAAGGAAGTGGTAGCACTCAGAGATTTGCAGTCAGTTGTTCAGTGTTCAAGTGGAGTCCCATGAGTGGCATTGCTCTGGGATCAGTGCTGGGACCAGTGTTATTTAACATCTTTGTAGGCAACATGGACAGTGGGTTTAGTGATCCCTCATCAAGTTCACAGACAGGACCAAGCAGAGTGGTACAATTGATGCACTAGAGTGAACAGATGCCATGCAGGGAGACCTGGACATGCTTAAGAGATGGGTCCATGCACACCATGAGCATGAAGTTCAACAAGGCCAATTGTAAGGCCTTGTATGTAAGTCAGGGCAACCCTGGGCACAAGTACAGGTTGGGCAGAGAACAGCTTGAGAGCAGCCGTGAGGAGGATTTGAGGGTGTTTGTTGATGAGGCTCAACATGAGCTGGCAACATGTGCTTGAAGGTCGACTGTATCCTGAGTTGCATCAAGAGAAGCATGACCAGCATGCCAAAGGAGTGATTCTGTCCCTCTGCTCTGCTCTTACAAGACCACATCTGGAGTACTGCATCCAATTCTGGTGCTGTCAAAACACAAAGTACATGGAATTGTTGGAGCATGTCCAAAGGAGAACCACATAAATGATCAGAGGGCTAGACTACCTCCCCTTCTGGCTGACACATCTTACAAGCCAAGCAAGACAAAACAGATAATTCTGTCATGTACAACAGAAAGATGTAAACAGTTAAAAATAATGTAGTTGTCACCTACAAATAGCCAGAAATGAAAAAGAAATACTTAGCTGCTGAGTGAATTATCAGGTGTCTTCTTTTTATAAATGTGCAATAGTTAAAGAAAGATCAGTGCATCTATTGCATTCATTATGCTCTTCTTCTCAAATAAATAAAAAGGAAAATTTTAAAGTGACTCAGCAAAAGTAACTGTATTAACAGCTACAAATATGAATAAGTAGAAAACTAACACAAAATCATGTTTTAAAGATAGATTTATACAACAAGGGAAGAAAAATAAAGAGATGATAAAGATTTCTGTAGTTTTAATTTATAAAGCTTAGGAAGATTATATAACAGGCACATTCTAAGACGCCTAAGAATAATGATCAGTTGAATACTAGACAAGTCCAGCATACAAAGTTCGTTTATCTAAGTGCATGTTTTCTAGAGTGGATGCTGTCCTAGAAAGTATGCAGAACTGTGCTGAAATATGTTGGAACATTACTTATGTATAGATAATATATCTATATGTTTCACTGTAGTTATGAGAATGCATCCTGTGTATGTTCTTAAGAATTATTTTAAGTGATAGACAGCTTTGAATAACTGCAGTTTTGTTATCCTAATCTCGTTTTTTATGTACAGTAGATTTTCATCTATAATGCATTCATTTCTAAATATGATTTAAAGTATGTCATTACTTGTCTCTAGTTTATATACTGAATATGCAAATTAGAAATACACTATTAAAATATTTTATTAATAAACTTAAATATCACAGTTAATAAATTCAGATAGATTTTAACAGCTGGATTTACAATGTATTTTTGTTTGAAATTAAATCTCAGCTGTTTTTTTATAAATAAACTTTCCACAAGTAGGGAAATAGCTCTATCTACTTCATATAAATAAGCTTAGTTATCAAGTGAATATTGGGGATTTTTGATCTCATACATACAGCCATAAGTTAATTAGTCTCAAATGATATTTCAGAATTTACTAAGTGAAAAATCCTTGCTTTCACTATTGTAACTGTCCAGTATATTAAGAGGGAGAAAATTGTTATGCCCTTCTACAAGGGAGCAAATAATAAAGAAAATATTGCTGAAGTATAGTGATTGAAATGGTGTTCTGCATGGGAAAACAGAACATTAACTATCAGTCTCTTCTTCTAGGTGTATTTAGAAGTTTTACATTAAATTGATACTGGTTAAAAAGAGTAAAGAAATGAATTAAACCAAAATATAGAAGGAAAAGCAAATATTTTTCTTCCAGTTAAATTACTTTAGTCATTAAGAGTTAAAGCTTTTTTTACCTTTTTCAGCCTTCACTATTTGACCATACTATTGGATGAGAGAAAGGCTGTGGATGCAATCTAACCTAGACTTTAGTAAAACATTTGACACTGTCTAGCACAGGGTTCTCTCTGAGAAGCTGACGTCCCATGGCTTGGACAGGTGTCCTCTTCACTAGATAAAAACTGTCTGGAGGGCCCAGAGGATGGTGATGAATTAAGTTAAGTACAGCTGGAGAACGGTCCCTAGTGGTGCTCCCCATGGGTCAGTACTGGAGCTGGTCCTGTTTGATATCTTTACTGATTATCTGGATGAAGGGATTAAGTGCACCCTTAGAAAATTTGCAGATGACACCAAGTTGGGGGGAAGTGTTGATCTGCCTGAGTGTAGGAAGGCCTTTCAGAAATATATGGGTATCTCTATCAATGGGCCAAGGCCAGACAATCCTTCAGTTTTGATAGCACTACTAGTTGTTATATAGATTATAATTGGATGAGAAATTATCAGTGGCATTTACAAGATATTTTCTCTTTGTATCAGTAATAAAAGTGTAGATATCTGCCACCACTCTCAAACCCCTCCTTTCTTGATATAATAAATCAGTTGTTTTGGAGATCTTTTATCTGGAATGTAGCTTCATCACATTCAGGTTTCTAATATTATAAATGTGGAATTTCCTATAAAAGACAAAATAATATTAGACAGACACACTGTATAATGTGTTATGCAGGAGATAGTCTGTGTAACATATATGCTTGTTTTTACATGGCATTCATCTTACTTTGGAAAGATTTCTGTTTCCTTCTAGGAATCACTCTCTCAATATAGCAGTTTACATTTAGATATCTAAGTTCCCAGTAAAGTAAATGAATATGCATTAGTGGAGGCAAAAGAGCAATTCTGTTGATTCTCAAATGGACACTTAAATTTTGACTCATTTGTCTAAACAAAGGGTCTCACAGTGTATTAGATAACCCAGATATCCTTCCAAGTTTCCAGCTGCTCCAATACCTCACAGCTGTTTTGCAGGTCCTCTATGAAAAAGATGAATATTTCTCAGATATAGTAGAGCAGGAAGGGTGGGTCTGTTGCCCTATGGTTAGGCCAGTTGAACCTAACCCATAGTGACTGGTGTGATGAATTACTTTCCAGGCTGCATCGACTCTCAGTGTGGTCCAGTGCCTAGAATTTGCCTTTAGTGTTATTTGAGATTGTTTAGGTTATCTGAGAGAACAGACGGGAGATCTATGCCTTCATAAAGAAGGAGCTGTAGGCTAGAAAAGATAATTTAGGACTCAGATGGCACTTGCCATATCTCATTAGACAAGTGAATCAAAGTCAGTCTAGTGCCTGTAATGGAAATTTGTACTCTTAATTCACATGTACACATTATCCATGACCACTCAGGTGTATGATACTGTTTCACAGACACAGTGTGACTGCTCTTTAATCAAAGTTTACCTAACAAGCAGTAGTATAATTAATGAATGTGAATACAATCAATGTGCTGCTAAACTACATTTATTTATTTAATGTTTATTTATAGTTTGGTTGTTTGTTGTTGTTGTTGTTGTTGTTGTTTTTTGTCTATTGGTAATTTGGATTCAATTATACTGGCAAGATTCTGGACAAAAAATATTAGTGCTTCTTTAGTGCCATGTCATGTTTTGCAAGTTATTATTCTGCCTGGTATCTGTATTGTGGTACACAAGGGAATGGGTCTCCAATAAAATTGTTTCAAGCTCTACACACGTCTTGTACTCTTGGAGCTCCTTGGTTGGACAGATACCTTTACACGAACAACTGAATCAAGGTCATAATTTGATAACCTGAAACTCCTTCTATAGCTTATAGAAAAACACTGACATCTCTAGAGACCATCTCATCTGCCCTCTTCTACACCATTAATTGTCTTTGGAGGTTATTTCAAAGTTAGACCAGAGTGACTAATTAAGACTTGCATGGCTTTTAGATACCTAAAGTAGGGCAGATTAATCCCAAATATATGTACATAAATTAGAAGACAAGTCTGCCTTGATGCTCATTCAGGCAATGCAGAAAGATAAATTCCTCCAAAGAGATACTCAGAGCAGGCATCTAATTTAGGAACTCTCTATATAGAATATCTTCTCATCCCCTGTTAATGACAGGACTAACCCCAGTACTTTTACTCTATCTGTCCTATTTATTATAATTTTTGGATGAATAAAGAAAAAAAAAAGAGAGGGTATTTGAAATTATCAAATAATAACAATAAAAAAATAAGAAATATTGTGATTCTGTTGCTCAAGTATAATCTGGAGAACTTATGGACGTGTCGTGGTTTTGAATTAGAAAAAAAGGTACAATTTAAATCTCTGTAATTTTCAGGATGTGGTACCCAGTTCTGTACTTGCTAGAGCAATCAATTCCTGAATTGAACATTCTGGTCAATAGTTGCCCTTTTATTTTTTTTTATTTTTTTTTTCCATTTTAAATGTTGATACATTGTTAAAAATATTTCAACTTGTAGAGGCTGTCATTCTCTGTAAAGAAATAATGTAAGCAGAAATTAATCAACTGTAATACAGTAAAGACCTCAGAAGTTTTACTGTCTATAACTCAGTTCTATGCAGCTTAAACTAATCTCAGCCTTACTGAAAAAGATCTTCATCACTGAGCTAGTATGTAATTTAAAGCCATGTAAAATGAGAGTACTGTTTAGCATCTTACAGTCTCAGGAGAAAAATACTGATATAAATAGGTACATAACCCAAATTTTAAAAGTAGATAGCAGAAAAAATCAGCTGTTCAACTAATCTATGCCAAACTCATTGACATCTGCTCAATCATCAAAGAATTGTGCAGTGTTAACACTGGTAGTTCTATTAATATTCATATTTATCCTAGTAGTGTCTTAGTCCTAGCTATGCATAATGAGTGGTAGTCAATTAAAAACTGCTGTGAATGTTATATATTTTCTATATGCTGCTTAAAAAACTCTGCGCTTACTCTGAAAGATGCTTCTCAGATCTTTTTTCCACAATACTTTCTTCACAGCACTGTGATCAAAGTCACACAGCTGCAGGAGATCAGAGTCAGCTTGAGCACAAACAACTGAATTCCCAGTACAGGGCACACGTGGTACTGGACACTGAATCTAGCTCTTCAGTTGGAGGAAGCAATAGCCTGGAGGTACTGGCTTGGCTGCTTTTGCTGACCTGCTCAGCAGCTCTTGTGGCCACATGGCCTTGTTGAAAATAATGTGATGTGGCTTTGCTACAGAAGTATAATGCGGGAACTATTTACAGTCTCATTCTTCACAGGGCAACAATGCTTCACACTTTACGTATAGCACTCCGCAACTAACATCAGAGTTGTTTATCTTCAGCTTTCTCTTACAGTCAAAAACAGAAAAAAAGTGTTCTCAGAAAGTGGTCTATCCAACTAATGTTAAAGTAAGGTGAAACAAATCTCGATACCATGTAAGTTCTTCACCACTGTCTTAATTATCTTCTTTCAAAAGGGAGACTGAAGTCTTAAGTGTATACTTCTGTTCTACTTCGTAGAGGGTTAACCTTGGTTAAAGGCCAGATGTCTACTCAACTACTCTGTCTTTCTGACTCCTCAACAGGAGGGGGATAAAGAATGATGGAGAAGCCTGTAGGTCAAGATGAAGACAGGGAAATCACTTAACCAGTTACTGTCTCGGGCAAAACAGACTCCATGTGGGAACGTTAATTTAGTTCATTAGCAATTCAAATTGATTTGGGTAATGAGAAACAAAGACAAAAGATCAAACCAATGCTACCCCCCCACATTTCCTCAGGTCATCATCACTTTTTCATCCCCAACACTTCTACCTACTTCTTACAGGGAAGCAACACAGGATGGGAAGTGAGGGATTGTGGACACTCTGTAGCATTTTTTCTCTGTCACTGCCTCCTTCTCACATTCTTCCCTTGCTCTTGTATGGGTCTCTCCCACTGGCTATAAATAAATGCCTGCTCCACCAAACTCTTCTCCATGGACTGCAGGGAAATCTCTGCTCTGGTACCTGGAGAATGTATTCTCCTTCCCAAATCTCTGGCCATAATGCTTGCTTGATTTTTCTCACATCTTCTTCATTACTCTCTCTCAATTTCTACTGAATGTTTTTTCTGCTTTTTGAAATATACTTTCCTGAAGGCATCACCAGCTTGATGGATGGGCTCAGCTGTACACTGTTGGGATTTTGTTGGAGCTGGATAGTACTGGCTGTATCCAGCAAAGGACAGCCCCAGGCCTCTTCCTACAGAAGTCACCTCTGCAGCCCACTCCAACCAAAATCTTTCTGTATAAACAACATACCCTGATATTTGTCAGGGTCAGTGAATCCTTTCCAATATATCAGTCTGTTGTTCAGGAAGTTGGTGAATGCTGTGATGCTTTTCAGCTGCAGACCATCTATGCAGCAGGTCTGCATATGAAGTTTAATATCTAGTTCAGATGAGCATGTTTTGGATCCTCTCTGACAAGTTAGATAGTCTTATCTATAAAAATCTGTATCAAAATGGACTGCCAAATAGAGGAAAAATATCCACCACTTTAGAACAACTGTTTCTAAACAAGCCAGGGAAACTTTCGAAGTTCAAAGTTATCTAATTAATTTGAACATCTTCAGTATTATACAGAATAGAGGGTGGAGGCAGACAATTTCTATCTCATACAGAAGTGGACATGTGGAATTTAAGTACATTTAAGAATATGTGATTGCATATTGTAATTGTATTTATATATATATATATATACACACAAATACATATATATACTACTAAATTTTTCTGTAACAATTTAAACACATTATAAACACAGAAATCTCAGTACAGAAAACATTCACATTCATTATAAAATTTAATATTCATACAATAAATAATTCAGATAATTAATACTTTATGGTTTTGTATATAGATCCAGAGTGAACTCTTAATAGATTGCAAAGCAGAGCACTGCTAAATCATATGTGTAATTCTTCTAATATTACTGCAGTATGGTCAACATCTCCATATGCTATTTAAAAATTAGTTTTCTATACAATATAGAGTCTTCATAGCACACTTTAAAAATAACCTCAGAGAAGAAAGATAAAACATTGAAACCTGACAGAAAGTCTGTCAAATGTCAGCTGGAATTATAGTTACACAGAACATCCAAGAGATATCCAGAGGCCTCTTATCTGTTGATAACATGACTGACTACAATTTTAAAATAAAAAAGATGTTATCTATGAGTAATATTCAATGAGTTTTCATAACAAAATTATATAATATATAATTTTATTAATATATAATTAAATATATATAATCAATATATAATACAATTATATATTATATTATATCATATCATATCATATCATATTATATTATATTATATTATATTATATTATATTATATTATATTATATTATATTATATTATATTATATTATTATATAATAAATATATACAAAATATATATTTATATATTATATAGAATTATATATATAATATGATATATATTATATAATGTATAATAATATTATATATTATATAATTTTGTTATGAAAACTCATAGAATTATATATATATATGGCATTGTCATATGTCTGTATGACATTTGAATGGCAAAAGGATGCACAGATAAAATACATGCTTAATAATGCAAATTGTAGAATGATTTATAAATCCTGAATTTATATACTGTCTTTTATCCTACAAGCCTCCTTGCAGAGGGACTTTTGCTACTCAGAACAGTGGAATTATTTAAGAATAGAATGCTTTTGAAGGTCTCATGGAATCCAGGAAATTAATACAGTTCAGGAAACAGTGTGGAAAGAAAATATTTTAATATGTGTTTTCTGAAGACAGTCTAGAGAAAATACATTTTAAGATGAAGTGAGCACTTAACTTACTTCTGGAGGAAGTAATTTATGTATCACAATGAAAATTTCTGAGATCTCAAAAATAGAACACATTTTTAAGAAAAAAAAAAAATGAACAGAACTGAAACTTTCAGTGTCTTGTTACTAGTCAGATTGGAGCTTGATCTTAAAGTCCTAATAGCATGCCTTCTTCAATTTTCCATTCCTCCATGGAAATCAATGAATAGTATTAAAATATGTGGGATCTGAAAAATAGTAGATTCAGTAAAAACACATTTACAGTTGTCATTATATTTTATCAGCTGTAAGTTCACATTTTAACCATTTTTGAAAAAACAGAGAATGAAAAACTTGTGTAATATTAGTTGTAATACAGAAAAAAAAAATCTTACCATGGATTTTTCTCCTGTGAAGCAGAAGCACTGTTGAAACAGTTTAGCTCCCTAAAACTTTAAGATATCTTTCCTTAGCATTAACATTGATGGTATTAAACAACAGGGACTCATTTTAATGTAAATTCCACTTAATAATCTATACTAGTAGTTGACTCACTTTCAGTGCCACAGCTCATAAAATTATAGAATGGCTTGGGTTGGAAGGGACCTCAAGGACTCAGGTTCCAGCCCCACTGCTACTGGTAGAGTTGCCAACCACTAGATCAAGTACAAGACAAGGTTACGCAGAGCCCCATCCAACCTGGCCTTGAAAACAAGGCATTCAAAACCTCCCCAGGCAATCTGTTCCAGCACCTCACCACTCTCATTAAAAAACTTTTCCCTGATATCTAATCTAAATCTCCCCTCCTTTAGTTTAAAGCCACTACCTCTTGTCCTAACACTAGCTAACAGTATAAGTAGTTTATTTCCCTCCTGTTTACAGTCTTCCAGAAAATGTGGAAAGCTGTAATGAGGTTTCCCAAAGCTTTCTCTTTTCCAGGCTGAACATGCGCATCTCCTTTATCCTGTCTTCTTAGAAGAGGTGCTCCAGCCATCTCCTCATCTTTGTGGCTCTCCTCTGGCTTTTCTTCAAAAACTTCACATCTTTCCTGTGTGGGAGGCCCCAGACCTGGATGCAGTACTCCAGCTGGGGCCTCAGATGGGCAGAACAGAGAGGGACTATCACCTCCCTCACCCTGCAGGCCACATCTCTGCTAATGAAACCCAAGATACCATTGGATTTCCAGGCTGCAAGTACACGTTACTGGCTCAGGTTAAACTTTTCATCAAACAGGACTCCTAAGTTGTTCTCAACAGAGCCGCTTGCAAGGATTTCTTCTCTCAGTTAGTATACATATCTGGAATTACCTCAACTCATGTTCAAAATCTTGTACTTTCCTTTGTCAGTTCATATGGACCCACCTTTCAAATTTATCAAAATCCCACAAGATATGTTCCCTTCCTTCCACTTTATCAACACACGACCCAGCTTGGTGTCAGCAGCAAACTTGATGAGAGAACACTCAATCCAGTTATCTATGTCATTGATAAAGATATTGAAGTGTACTGGTCCCAGGATGGACCCTTGAGTGACGTTGCTCATTTCTGGACTCCATCTGGACTTAGAGCCATTATCCACAATGCTCTGGTTGTGACCTTCCAACTGTTTCTTCATCCACCAAATAGTTCACTCTTCAAATGTATATCTCTCCAAATTAGGGATAAGGACGTGGTGGGGGCTATGTCACAGGTCTTATAGAAGTCCAGGTAGATGTCATCAGTTGTCTTTTTCTTTGTCCACTGACACTGCCATTCTATCATAGAAGGCCACCAGACTAGCCAGACACAACCTTCACTTGGTGAAGACGTGCTAGCTGTCATGGATCACCTGCTCATCTCTCATTTGCCTTAACATGTCTTCTAGGAGGATCTGCTCTATGCTCTTCTCAGGCTCACTGGCCTATAGTTTTCCAGGTCCTCCTTCACTTTCTTATAAATGGGAGTGATGTTTACCATTTTCGAGTCCCCAGGGACTTTGTCCAACACAGCATTTCAAATATGCTGGAGAGAGCCTCAGCAGACACCTCAACCAGCTCCTTTAGGATTCTGGGATACACTTCATATAATTGCATAGACTTTTACATATTCAGTCTCATGAGGCTCTTAGATCTGCTCTGCTCTTACTGTGAGGGAGAGTTTGCTCCCTTGTTTCCCACCCAGAGGTTCAATTTTATGGATGTGAGGTTCAGGGATGTGAGAATCCTGGCTGCCAGTGGTGACTGTGGCAAAGACTCTCTGAATACCTCAGCCTTCTCCATATCTGTTGTAGCCAGTTCTTCTCTCATATATCAGAGGAGGTACTCTCAATATGGCCTGCCTCTTCTGACCTATGTACCTGTAGAATTCCCCCTCCCCCCCCTTTTATTTTTAATATCCTTCTCCAAGTTCAGTTCCATCTGTGCTTTCCTAATCTCATCTCTGCAAGGCATGCCAATTTTCTGCCTACCCTGTCTGCTTTTTTTTTATTCTGAGGGATGGAGAGCTCTCAGAAAGGCATTTTTAAAGAGTAGTTCTGTCTCTAAGGACTTCTTCTCAAGAGGGTCTTGCCCAACAGTTCCTTCAAAACCAGGAAGTTTGTCCTCCTGAACTTCAAGGTCCTCTCTCCACTCTATCAGGCCCATGCTCTTTGAGATCACAAACTCAGTCCTGTAACGGAAACAGAATAACACAGAAACCTACCTACCAAATGAAGCATGTGTGTTCAATATTCACGAACCACTGACATTCATATAATTTCTAAAAGCTGGCTATGTTGATGTTTCTACAGATGAATTCATACAGTTGCCTGAACATCTCCACAAAACCAGTGAAGCCTGTCAACACTAATGCTCAGTGCTTAAATTCCTCATATGCCCATATACTAAATAACTTCCCACTTAACATTTGGAATTTTATCTGATAGACTTTTCTAGATACTTGAGTCACATAAAATAAAATGAATAGTTTCTTTCTCATATGGATAGGGTTCTCAGCTGATTTTCTTACTGATTTTAAGTGTCACTTTTCACTGTGAATTCTGTAACAATTGTATCATGGAAAAGAAAGAAATAGATAAGAAAGTGCTATTCTCTTTTGATGGAGATTACTTGTGTAATTGTTATGCATTAATAAGTACTGTACTTGAGATTACAGACCTGGACACTGTACTCTCTATATTATCTCATGCATTTGATGTTGTCTTTCTCATCCTGTAAAGATCTTTATGAATGTTTCGGTAAGTGAAAATTCAATATGAATTTTCTCTCCAGAAAATTGTGAAACAAAGAAATCTAACAGAGTGAAAAAAGCATCAACTTTTCTTTGGAATGTGATCTCCCTGTAATGAATATAAAAAAACACCCAAAATAGTGTTTGTCTACAATCTGACCAGTATGGCATGAGCATGACATCCACTAAGAGACTCCATAAGCCCTTGAAAAACAAGATGCAAAAAGTTTAGATTTCTAAGTGATTTTAAGTAATTTCTAAGTAATAAATTTCTAAGTAATTCATGTTGCACACTGAACAAATATCTCTAGGAATTACTCTGCATGAATTCTTATTGTGGTAATTCTAGGGAGTTGTAAAGAAAGAGTGCCAGCAATGACAGTAATGGCAGCATGAGGGCATCATGAGATCATAGATACTTAGTCAGTTGTCATTAAAGCAGATTGCAAGGTTATCTTCATACACTTACAAAAACAAAAACAAAAAAACAGTATTTCCTTATTGCATAAAAGTGAACATAGAGACTAGTAGGAACATCACTTTTGAAAAAAATGTCCTACTGATCCATTCTTTCATAAAGTAATTATGCACAATTCAATACAAAAATACATAAGAGAATTAATAGTTTATAGTTTATTATTATTTGTTATATTCAAAGTGTAAATTTTCTCATGAATGGTTTCAGAAAATACATTCCCATTCATAAAGCCTTTAAATCCTTAAGCAAATTAAGGTTAGTATTTTCTGTAAAATCTGTTTACCCTTGCTAGATATCATCTAAGGCAGTAACATATTGTCTGTGGCATAGATGATTATATATAAAAATATAATAAATAGGATATTAACATTTATTTACTTTCATTTTCTTTTCATTTTATTCTTCCTGCAAGAGAATAAAAAAGATTGTCTCAGTAATTTAAGATTAAACATACTGTGTAATAAATAATTCTGTCACCGTGTCTTATATAATACAGTAGTTGGTAATGGATACCTGGGAAAGATACTCAGACTATAAAGTCAGGAACAACATTTACATATATTTTTAATTCCAGCTCCGGAATAGGTACTTTCTAAACAAAGTATTTATTATATCATGGTAGATGTGCCTGAAGACCAGAGGATAGCCAGTGTTGTTCTGGTCTTCAAAAAGAGCAAGAAAGAGGAACCATAAAATTACAGGCCAGTCAGCCTCAACTCTGTACCTGGACAGGTGATGGAACAGCTTGTTCTGGATCAGGAGTAGTCAGCATGGGTGCACCATAGGGAGATCATGCTCATCCAATCTCTTAGCCTTCTATGATATAATTACTGGCTGGGTGGATGAGAGGAAAGCAGTGGATGTAGTCTACCTTGATTTCATCAAGGCATCTGACACTGCCTCCCACAGCATAAACTGTCATGGTTTTATGATTTTTGGTACTGGTATTCCACATCATAACATCATGTATTGCATTAAGAGTTAAAAAGAGGTAGTGCCCTGTGCCATCTCTCCTCCAGAGCGGGGTGGACATGGCCCCACAGTTGTCACAATCTCTCACCGCCGTGGCCCAGGTTCGATTCCCGGTCAGGTATACCCAGCATGCAGCTGGAGCATTAGCTCTTTAACTCTTAATCCAATACATGATGTTATGTTGTGGGATACCAGTACCAAAAATCATAAAACCATGACATAAACAAAGGGCCAGTAAGATTATAAAGGGTCTGGAGCACCACTCGTGAGGAAAGGCTGAAGAATTTGGATCTGTTCAGACATGAAAAAGACTCGGAGGGGATCTGATCCACATCTATAAATATCTGAAGTGTAGGAGGCAAAGGGATGAGGTCAGACTCATCTAAGCAGTGCGTGCTGAAATAGCCACAAACTGAAGCATAGGAAGTTCTGCACAAATGTGTGTGGGAACTTCTTCACAGTGAGGGTGATGGAGTACAGGAACAGGTTGCCCAGAGAGGTTGTGGAGTCTCCTTCTCTGGAGACGTTCAAGACCCACCTGGACGTCTACCTGTGCAACCTAGTCTAGGGAGCCTGCTTTGTCAGCAGAGTTGAACTAGATGTTCTCTAGAGGTCCCTTCGAGCCCTTACAATTCTGTGATTTGGTGATTATTATAATCTTTAATCTGTGCTGACATATTTCCTTTTGCACTTGGTTAGGGAAAACAGTCTTCCCCTCTGTCTCCCTCAATAACATACTACTCCTATTCCCTTCTTTCCTTCTTTCTTTCCACATTCTTTCCAATCCTTTTCTTCTGCAGCAGTTTCTTAGGTAATTTCCAGAAATGTCCTTTGTTATGCATCCTATGTATATATGAATCTGTACTATATATGTCGGTTAGATATTCTTTCCTCCCATCAATTGTAACCTAACTCTGTACACCTCTTGCTTTCAAATATTGACTGCATACTTCAGAACGTTTCTGTCTTTTCCTTGCCACAATAATCAGCCTGATGTCCCTGACATGTAACTCTTGACATCTCCACATATTTCTGTTCCTTGGATAGCTGACAAAATGGCAAAAGAATTATGTCATATACTCAGGCAGGCTTGCTTCTACTTTATTTAAAGAAATCTGAGATTTAATATGTAGAAAGTTGCACATTCCATTGAGAAAGGCATATGGACCACTGAAGCTTTATTATAGAAAGATTAAGCTGTTTGTAGTCCTATAGTTATAATTAATGATGACAACAACTTGGATGAATACAAAGATATCTAACTGAAATTTAAAATGAAAAGAAATAACTGAATCTTCTTTAAATCAAACAAAGAAAACTGTAAATTTTGGAATAAAATCCCAAATGGTGATTATGCTGCTATCATCTGCTGTCAGTTCTCTCACTCCTCTCATGTATCATTAGTCTCCCATTCCCCTTATTTTCACCTTCAAAGAGATTTATTTCAATTTCTTTCACAACTTTGACAAAATTAACCGCTTCCTTTGCTTCTCTCCACAATTCAGTATTTCTGCTCTGTACTGCAGCCCAGAACACTTAATATTTTCCTCCTTCCCTTTTGCTATATATATATATCAGAAATAAAAAAAATGCATCTTATGGTTAACAGTGGGCTTTTCTAGGAATATAGGAAAAAATGCTATTTTTTTTTCCCGTTTCTTTCATGGATATTAGAGCAGATAACCTGAACTTCTGAGTTCATGGGAAATTGTAGACTGTTCACTTTTCTTTTTAATATTATCATATGTTTTTTGAAAGAATTCAAGTAGACTTTTCAGTGGAATATTCTGAAGGATTACAACATCTTATACAGATTCCAATCAAAACAGATCTACAGTGAAAGCCTATATATATATATCTAATTTATATCCAATAACCATTTCCTTTTTTTTTTTTTTTGTAGATTAAGAAGGGATATGTCATAACTAGAAGCATGATGAATCCTGAAGAACATTGAAATGTCATTTGAATTAAGAGGAATTTAAGTCATAGAAGTTGGAACCAGTGTTTTAAGTTAAGTACCTTGCTGAAAAAGAAAAATGTGTACAATCTAAAATTTTTTCTTGAATAAATAGTTTATAATACTTACTCTTTTTCAATAAACTGTTCTAGGGCATACATAACATTGCATTTTATTATTATACTACTGAAACACAACTGTTAAAAAACAAATATTTGTGTAGTGTTATGGTTTTACGATTTTGTTATTGGTATTCCATATCAAAGCATCATGTAAGGCACTGGGAGTTAAAGAGTTAATGCTACCATTCTGTGGACTGGGGAATTTTGGGGTTCCTTGTACTCAGAAGAGAAGAACTACATACCTCAGAGGATTTTGCATTCCCATTTTCCTCTCAGAGGGAAAGTTAAAACTAAATGAAAGTCTCTTTTGCCAGTCATCTCAGCAGTGGAGGTTCTCTAGCTGTCTCATCTTCAGCTTTAGCATAAGGACTTCAGTTTTGGACACACTCTCTCTCGCTTTATTTGATTTATCAGTTTCAATTCCAATTATATTTATTATATTGCATTACTTTACATTCCAATATCTTATTTAGATTTCAGATTGTTGCCACTGTTTTAATTTTAGGCCCATTACTCTACCCTTTCTCTTTTTCTCCTTCCCCTTTTCTGGGGCGTGGGTCTGTGGGTTTCCATGCCCCATTAGTCATGGATCTGGGCCAAATTTGCCCATAAACCATTGACATGTACTGAAGTAAAAAAAGTTGTCCCAAAGTTTTGAAATATTCATATATCTATTCAATTCTTTACTGTTCATTTTTAGGTGTTCCTTTGGATATCCAGAGGACAGAGACAAATCCGCTTTTCTGAATTATTCCTACTTAATTACTGACATTAAAAATACACTCTCTTTAGGTCTATTTTCAGATATACTGCTCATTATAAGAAGTGACTAACATTTGGAAAAAAATGACTGACAGATGGTATTGTTTTTTTACTTTTTCTTTTCTTTTATAAACACAGTTGTAATGGTGTTGTAGTTGAAAGACCTTTAGGCCTTAGTCAGTGATAGAATAAGAAATGTGAAAGGAAGCCTGCAGATGTTTTTAACATCTCTAAAGACAACTAATATATGCTCCACGATATTTGTTCATTTCTTAAAGATGCGGTTGTTTCTAGAAAAAAAATTAAGAATATAAAGAAACAAAATAAAGAAAATAAGGAAAAAATAAGTGAAAAATTACACACTGAAATGGACTAGGTTATAAAGAAGAAAGTAATTTATTGTCAGTGCTAAGACAGGTCAGTACAGGCTGCCAGCAAAGCAGTCTACCATTAACAGATCAAGGAGTTTAAACCATTAAATTAAGACAAGATTTTTTTAGGAAAAGGTGTTAATAGAGTCTGGGTTGGTTTTTATTTCTATTTCTATTTTTATTTCTATTTTTGTTTTTGTTTTTATTTTATTTGTGAGTTACATGTAAGAAAAAGTGAACACATGAGGAAAAACTTCTTTACTTTGAGGATAATGGAGCACTGGAATAAGCTTCCCAAAGAGGTTGTGGAGTTTTCTCTGGAGATACTAAAACCCACCTGGACACTTATTTGCGTTATCTATTCTGGTGAATCTGTTTTAGTGGGAGGTCTGAACTAGGCCAACTCCAGAGGTCGCTTCCAACCCCTACAATTCTGTGATTCTGTAACTGAGCAATGCCAGCAAAGCCATGGACTGTCAATCATTGCTTGAGCAGTAAGCATTTAGCCATCTGTGCTGCTTTTGCTACGCATTCAGAAGAGAGTGTCCTTGGAGTTTAATGTTAATTTCCAGATTACTCTAAGACTGCTCTTCAGCAGACTGTTTTGCTGATGGTGCCGATGAACTTTAAAATGTTTAGTAAGTGATCATTAAGTATTCTGCAAATGCTTTCAACACCTGATGTGCTCTTATAAGCTGCCAAGATTTAACAATTGACCAATGATGGATAAAGTGAGAAGAGCAAAGGCAGTCTGTAGAGTGCTAGTGTCCAAAATCTTGCTGTGAGTCTGACTAAATTCAGTGAGAAATACTGAATACTGAATGTCTGCTTCAAGAAAAAGGGAAAGAATATTTTTTCCTCTTGATCACAGATTCAGAAAAGTCCTTCAAATATAAAGTATGAAATCTTACTTGTAAAGTCAAGTTACCCTAAGCAACTTCTACTCCGAATTGTGTTGTTCCTTTTTATTTACTATTATTGTAATTCTCCTTCTTCCTCTGTCTTTCTTATTTTGATTTAAGTGTAAAATGTTTCAGTGAATTTTAGTGATAGAACTTAAATAATGATTTGTGTTTCCTAAAGGAATGAAAGAAGTATGGAAGCATCTTTGATTTCTGGTCACAGAAAATAAAATAGTCTTTCTTTTACATGCATGGCAGGAACTCCCATCTGTTTTTGGCTATTTACTTCTTGCACTGGTCTGTTGTTACTGAACTTATTTTAATTTGAAGTTCTTCATCTTTTACTACGTAGACTGAGTATTCATATGCTGGGTTGTTTAATTTTTTATTTTTTTTTAAATGTATGTACAATGTTATTATCTACTCATTTTAATTCTTCATTGTGGAAAGAAAATTACAATAGCAGTTGTTAATACGTATGCTAACATTAAGCATCCTGAATCATCACTTACATATGAGCTTGATTTCTGATTTGGACACCAAGAGGAGTATGTTAGTTGTCGTAATGCAAAAGCACCAGTGTTTCTGTGTAAGATTTACTAATCTCTAAGAAAGTACATAGAGGTAAGTTAATATTCATCAGTTTAATAGGTACTCGTTATCAGGAGTGGCCAGCTGGTAGATTACCCACCAAGTCCTCAGTATTTTGGCAGCAGGCTCTTAAGAGTGTCTCCCTTGTGGTTTACTCCAGTAGATACCAGTGGCAGTAGGTCAACAAGACGTCCATGCAACCCCTCCGGACCTGACCATATGTAATAGCTGGAGGCATCATGTATCAGAATAAGCAAGGTCATTCACAGAAAGCAAAGACACTTTGTTACAGCCATGGAACAGTTTCTCACAAACGTTTCTTCTAGCTAAGTGCAGAAATAAAAGGCAGTTGGTTCGTGTTCCAAGCTAACACCAGCCCTTTCTTGCTGGCTAGTCACCATGATCTGTATTTTTCCACATTGTTATTCTATTTAGTTCAGTAAATACAGACAAAAACTGAGCTTATGGAAGTTATGGAGATGTCAATATCCCACTGTGTTACAGAAAAGGGATTGTATTTCCATGAAGAACTGTAACAAAATCAATTTCACAAATCTAAAACATACCTGCTACATTTTTGGGTGCACTGCCTATTGAGCACTTATTTATAGATACAGTAAATTACTATTTTGGAAATCTGACACATCAAATTGAGTATTATGTTTTAAAATATTTCATCTGACATGTGAGTTACTTGAGGACAGTTCTCACGTGTGACAGATTACTTAATACATTTTCATGGCTTGATTTAGCTGTCAAGAGAGGATAAGAGAAAAAGTTTTACTTAGAGGAACTCGGGAAGAGTTAAAGAGTCTTTAAAGAATGCTATTTCACAATCTTTATTTACGGCATGGAGTCATTCAGCCTTCAGGGAAACTGCTGTATTTCTACTGACTGCTGAGTGACAAGTCAGGAGAAATTCTCTGAGGCAACTGTTAGAATCCACACTGTTGGCCACTACAGATCACTACAGGTTACTACAGGCTGGATCAATGGGTTAACTGTATGAGTTTCAATAGGGCCAAGTGTCAGGTCCCACATTTTGGTCACAACAACCCCAGGCAACCCTACAGGCTTGAGGAGGAGTGGCCAGAAAGCTGCCTGATGCCTGATGCCTTGATGTACCAATGGACAGTCGGCTGAATATGAGCCAGCAGTGTGCACAGGTGGCCAAGAAGGCCAGTGGCATCCTGGCTTGTATGAGGAATGGTGTGGTGAGCAAGACTAGGGAAGTAATCCTGCCCCTGAACTGGTGAGGCCCCACCATGAGTACTGTGTTCAGTTTTGGGCACCTCAATACAGGAAGGACATTGAGGTTTTGGAGCAGGTCCAAAGAAGGGCAACAAGGCTTGTGAATGGCTTGGAGAATATGCCCTATGAGGAGAGACGGAAGAAACTGGGGCTGTTTAGTCCGGGGAAGAGAAGGCTGAGGGGAGACCTTACAGCTCTCTTCCAGTATCTGAAAGGTGCTTACAGTGAGAGTGGGGTTGGTTTCTTCTCACTGGTGACAGGACGAGGGGAAATGACCTTAAGTTGCACCAGGGTAAGTTTAGGTCAGATATCAGGAAATACTTCTTTACAGAAAGAGTTTTTAAGCACTGTAACAGGGTCCCCAGGGAGGTGGTTGAGTCACCATCCCTGGATGTACTTAAAATCTGTTTGGATGTGGTGCTCAGAGACATGATTTAGTGGAGGGATTTTAGAGTTAGGGTAGCATGGTTAGGTCATGGTTGGACTCACTGATCTTTGATGTCTTTTCCAACCTGAGTGATTCTATGATTCTATAAGATATAATTTTGATTCAAATTTCAGACTTCATACAAATCCCATTTGCCTCCGTGCAACAAAGTGTAGTAAAGACACACAGTATTTGCAACAGTCAAATCCTGCTCAGCATGACTAGATAGCACATGCAGTCCATAGTAACCTGTTTTTTGTTTGTTTATTTGTTTTTTACTATTATTATTTTGTTTTGTTCTGTTTCTTCTGAATTTTGCAAACAACTCACTTTGTTACTACATATATTTTGCAAATTTGTAGTATGTGGAAGAATGGGCTCAGGCTAAGGGTCGTACTTCTGTCTTAATGTAATTTTCAACACTTATGAAAATATGTTGAAAGTTGATATGTCATAGAATCAAGTAATGGTTTTGGCTGTAAGGGACCTTTAAGATCATCTAGTTACAAGCTTCCTGCTATAGGAAAGGACACCTCTCTCTATATCAGGTTGCTCATTACCCCATCCAGACTGGCCTTGAAAGCCTCCATGGAGGGGACAACCACAGCCATGCTGGGCAGTCTGTTCATCCTCACAGGAAATAATTTCTTCCTGATATCTAGCCTAAAATTTACTCCCTTCCAGTTTACAATGATTTTCACCTGTTTTGTCACTACATGCTCTTAGAAAAAGTCCTTCCTCAGCTTTCTTGTAGATTCTCCAGGCTGAAAAGCCCCAATTCTCTCAGCCTGTCCTTGTAGGGGAGGTGCTTTGGCCTTCTGATCAACAGCTCCATGTCTGTCTTGTGTTGGGGGCTCTGTAACTAGATGCGATATTCCAGGTGGGGTCTATTTATTTATTTATTTATTCATTCATTCATTAAAAATAGTGTATATTTAAAATGAAATAAAATCGATAGCTACAGGATTTTTTTTTTTAATTTTGATCTTTGAATTAAACCTTTTTTTTTCCCACACTATGAGTTCTTCTGCATCTTTATAAGAATTGATGTTTGTATTCTCAGAGAAGTAAAAATAAATTCATTAGAAGAGTAGACAGTCTCTAAAACAAAAACAATTAGTTTCTAACTGCCTCAAGTGTCAGTTTATCAGCGGGATCTGCTACTGCTTGTATACTAGATGAATAAACTAAAGTAACCTTGTAATGAGAAATATGTAGAATCTTTTATAATCACATATTTAAATAATGAAACTGACTAAATCTCCAACATTAAAATGAATTGTTTTCTTGTTGTAAGTGTATCATTAATGCTTACACCCTGATTTATTCCCAAAATATATCTCTCAGTAGTAATATCAGAATCAAAAATAAAATTGCAAAAAGAAGTTTAAAGCTGAAATATTTGCAACCCAAATCTAATAGTCTGTCATGGGAATAATTACCCATAATAGGTATCCAAGGGATATAATTGTCTGCTGCTGTGAATTAGGAGTGCCACAGGTGGTGTTAATCACTTGGAATGTATTGGAGTAGAACAGCATCCAAAGCCAGGGTCTGCTTAAGCTTGATTTGTGGAACTGTTGTTTCTGGGTGCTTCAGGCATAAATTGAGTAGATTGTAGTAGTGATGAGCACTCAAGTAGTTATACAGAGACAAAGGAATAAAAATATAAATGAAAAGCAAAAGAAAATTTTGTTCCTTAGCAAAGACCACAGGACCAGTCACAGGAAAAGTTGTTCCATACTGTAGGAGTTGATTTATTTTTTTTTAATACAAAGAGAAAACAAAAGAATCAGTAGATACTTTTATTCCTTGAAGCTGCCTGGAACATGGTCACAAACTGATGCATAGGAAGTTCTGTACAAACGTGTGTGGGAACTTCTTCACAGTAAGGGTGACAGAGCACTGGAACAGGTTGCCCAGAGAGTTTGTGGAGTCTCCTTCCTTGGAGACATTCAATATCTACCTGAATGCCTACGTGTGCAACCTGATCTACAGAGCCTGCTTTAGTAGTGGAATTGGACTAGATGATTTCTAGAGGTCCGTTCCAAATCCTACAAATCTATGATTCTATGATATCAGTAACAATTTTCATCAACTAGATATTCTGGGAATCTTGTTCTATCAGTGTTTCCTTGGCAAATAAATTATGTGGCTATATTCATGGTTGGCCTTCCCTTTGATGAAGAATTCAACTTTTTCTCTAATATGATATTATTTCTTGTTATTACTACGCAATTATAATCTGGATTGAATAACACAATCAGTAGTACACAGAAACATGATGAACACCAAAGAAATTAAAATGACTAAACTTTATGTGAATTAACAAAACAACTGAGTAACTGGTGATACCTAGATATCTCCTCAGCAAAGTTAAGATCTTGAGTGGGTATCTCTACATAAACTAGAGAGAGAGAGTAGATGAAACTGTGAAAGATACCATATGTCATTGAAGATGGATGTTAATTCATATAAAACAAAGTGAAATTTTTCAAGCCTGTGGTGGAATTACTCTGTTAATTCTGTACAGACTCAACTAAGTCAGTTGCACTTTTAAGGTATGAGGGTAGGGAAAGCTGATCAAATGTCAGTTTGGAATATTCATTCTTAACATCAAAGCAACATAATTTCATTATTTTTGAGTTCTTTAGAAGTCCATGTCTTGTTTTAGAAAGCATGGTTTTGTAAGCTTGTTACATACTTTTGACTTATTTGTGACTTCTCAGAATTAAAAAATCAAACCTAGAAAGAAAGAAATTCTAGGCACCCAAGTGTTTTAAAGAGAAAGACAGGGGCTGAAATGGGCCCTCAAGTTTTATATTTAATCAAAGTGTTGTGGGACTTTTTTTTTTTTAGTATAATTTTTTTAAATCATTTCTGTGCAAGTGGTGTAAGCAGGCAGGGGGTGTGGCCTTTATGGTGAGCTAGTACTTTTTTCCAGCCCACTTTACATGACAGATTTCCCTGACTCTGACAAGGCACGGGATCCACCACTTTATTGAGGGTATCTCCCTGGTACCTCTCCCTCTTTCCCACTAGCAAGTCACTCCTGTAATCAATCTCTTGCTCACACTCTTTGATATCTCTCAATCTCTCCACCTTCTCCCTGAGATCCACAACCAGGCTGAGCAGCTCATCTATCTGCTCACACCTTGTGCAGGTGAAATCCTGGCCACCCTCCCCCAGCAGCAGCTGGCCCAGGCACTATCTGCAGCCAGAGGCCTGAACCGCCAGTGCAGTGGATGTTGTGTATCTTGACTTCAGCTAAGCTTTTGACACTGTCTCTCATAATATTATGTAAAGAAAATGTGACATAGATGACTGGATAGTGATGTGGACTGAGAACTGCTTGACAGGCAGAGCTCAGAGGGTTGTGTTCAGTGATGAAGTGTCTAGTTGGATGCCTGAATTAGTGGTGTTCCCCAGGGGTCAGTACTGGGTCCAATTTAGTTTAAATTCTTCACCAGTGATCTGGATGAAGGTATAAAACGCATGTTTGGTTATGATGCAAGCATGTGAGGAATGTCTGATACAACAGAAGACTGTGCTGTTATTCAGTGAGACCTCTACAGACTGGAGGATTGAATGGAGAGGAATGTTATGAGATTCAAAGAAGGTAAATTTAGAGTCTTACACTTAGGGAGTAATAACTATATCTACCAGTACAAGTTAGAGGCCAACACACTGGAGAGGAGTTCTGCAGAGAAGGAACAAGGTATCCTGACAGAGAACAGGTGAACCATGAGCCAGTAGAGTTCCCTTGTGTCCAGCAAGGCCAACAGTATCCTGGGGTGAATTAAAAAGACCACAGCTAGCAGGTCAAGGGAGATTATGCACCCTCTCTACTCTGCCCTGGAGAGGCCACCTCTAGAGTATTGTTTCCAGTTCTGGATTCCTCAGTTCAAGAAAAACGGGACAGGTTAGAAAATACATATCATGCCACTTCTTCATTATTTCTCTTTTCTTTTGTGTTCATTGTTCACAAAGAAATTGATTGCTCATAACCTGTAGAGAAGAAAGAGGAGGAAAAGAATAAAATGTGAAAAAAACAACAAAGCCTTTCCTTACTGAATAAATATTACTTTGCAAAATGTCAAACAGTGAAATTATTTAGTTTTGTCTTAATGATTACCATAAGTTAACAAGAAATAATATAAAATATCACAGAAGCACTGCACCCCCAGAATATTTTTTTTCTGAGTAAATATTGAAACATAATGCCAGTTTTTATATAGTCATTTTCTCTTTTAAAATCTTATATTAATAATGTCACATGTTTTGCAGACATTGTTGACATCTGCTTAATGACATAAAAGAAATAGCTTTTTTAATTAGATCGATAGATAGTGGTAATATTATTACAAATTTTGAAGAGCCAAAGGTCAATCCTGTGAAATGAGAAAATAAATAAATAGATAGATTGATAAATAAATGACAGAGTAGTTGCTGAATATCTAAATAGAGAAAGGAAACAACTTCTGAGAAAAGTCTAAAGAATGAATATATCCTTTTCTAAAAACACAAAAAACTATGACAGATAATGGGGTCATCAGGGTAAGTAATAGGATTAAAGCATAGAAAAGTTAATGCAATAAACTATTCAGACAATAAGGCCTTACAAGAGAAGGGGCAATGACACACACACACAAAAATTGCAGCAAAATTCCATTTTCAGTATTTTAATCAGACTAGTAGTGTAATGGCCCAGCTATTACAGCAATGTCATGTTTTCTTCTTCAGTCATGTCGTTTACAGAGGGCAATTATTTTTTCCAACATGGCTGTGTCTTTCTTGGCACACTACATTTTCCATTAATGTATGTATAACAAAATATCTTCCTATTCTTTACTGTATATACTAGATGATACATAACACTTTTTAATACGTTGTAAGCTGAAACAAGTACTAGAAGTCAAGATAGATAAGCATTTCAATCCACATATGTTGATCTTGGTAGTTATTTGGTTTGATGCTTGCCCTATAATTAAAATGAAACAGGCTACATGGGAGCAAATGAAACAACATGAAACAAAGAAAGTACTTTCTTTCTAATAGTTACAAGTTTGGGAGAAGTTAAATTTTACCAATGTCAACTGTTTACAGGCTGTAAACAGTTCCGGTGACAGCTAGACACCATGTGACACCTTTAGATGGTTGAATAGATTGCCTTGATAAATGCTCTTTTACCTGAGATGTATTCCTTCTTATACCTCTGGATACTGATTAGTTACAGGAAGTCATTTGTCATCTACGTACATGTATTTACTTTTAACAAAACTGCAACAACCTCTGAGCCATAGCAACAAAGAAAAAATACGGCCCACTTACTGATAACTTGGCATTTTCAACAACTACAAACTGTAGGAACAAAAAAAAAAGAGAAATCGTAACATGAGGCTATACAAAATAATTAAAAAAAAAGTTCTAAATCCTATGAAATAATCCTAAGAAAAGAACAAAATAATAAGGATCTTGGTGTGAAGGAGAAAGAAAACACTGTAGGGGTGCCTGTACAGTACCCGTTTAGTAACATGGTCTAGGTAATCGTTGACAAGGCATAACAGCAGAATGGGGGTGAAAAAATGTGTGAAAAAAGGACGCAAAAAACTGTCTTAGACGGTGTTCATTCAAATATGGTAGTGCTGAACAAGTTGATGATTTTCAGATGACTCTAATGCTTGGAGAACTTGCAATTATGTGTGCACATGCGTCAGTGTGGGCATGTTTCTGTGCCTGTGGGAGGAGATTACAGCTTCTTGGAAATAGTGGTAAAGAGTGTTCAGAAACATGGTGATATTTTATTGGTGTAAGCTTACAGTGTTATGCTTTACTTGTTTTATTACTGCCATGGATCCTAAAAATATGGTGCATTGATAGTTGATTAATCAATAAAATTCTTCCTGTTTTGACTTAAGCTAAGTGAATTAAGAGTGTTTCTTTTTCCTGTGATACGTCTTACTATAATCATTACTATAATGTTTATCTTCATATTAATTTTCACAGTTACATAATAATAATTATTTTTCAAGGTTGTCTCAGAATCATAGCATCACTATGTGAGCATCACTAATTGTGTGATTAGATATTAAAAAATAGATACAATATTTTTCTATAAAGCAAAAGGATAATCCTTGATTTAAGCTTGAACCTGAATGCTTTTTGACTAGTAGCATTGCCACAACAGATCTGTGGGGTTCTAGTTCTGCAATATACAACTTTTAGCATGAGTCTCCCTTGTCTTAATTATTCAGGCTTAGCCCATGCAAAATGCAGTGTACTTAGGAGAGAGCTGATTACTATGAAATGAAATAACATGGTAGCATCTATAGCTTACCTAAAGAAAGTATTTAGTAATAATGAATATTTTGTGAACTGATCCTATGTCTATGATTATTAAGGAAACCTAAAGACAAACATAATCATTCTTTATTTGCTATAAATTTGAATAGATAAACAGTTTGAGGAAGATCACCATTTTGTACACAATGCCTTTCACTTCTGGAGAAATTTGCAATTTTTATAGCACTTAATTTGATAAAATACAAACACTTGAGCAAAAACTATACACAACAGGTCTGTTTCTGCTTCCATTAGAGATGAGAAACACAACACAGAAATTAGAAAAATAAGAAAGAAGAGAAGGTTAAGCAAGTTTTAAAGACTACATTTAAACAAATGGAAAACTAATATTTAAGTGCTGTGCTTTGTGCAGCCTGGGCTGCTAGGAGCCACTCTCACATTTACAACCAATATCCTTCTGTACTTGCATTTAAGTGGATGCAAAAAGAGCTGGCCATTACACTGAGACACATTTAACTCTATTTAGATAAAGGTCAGTTGCTTAATCACTGTTGAGTCACTAGGTTTCGTCTTCAGTTGGTAGAAAGTAGACTGAAGTCAGAGAGCAGTATTTCCCACTGCAGTAGGACTATTGTATGATCAATGTTTATACTTCACCATTAAGCCTATTTTATGTTTCATTCCATTGGTGCTACTTATCTCTTCGCAATGATAATCAGTAGTGCTTTAAGTACATTCCAGCTTTCAAATATCTCTAGAACTAGAGAAATTCCACCTCTAAGTCAAGAGTGAAAACTGCTTGGTAGGACAGATTGCTGTCATTTACAACTTCTTTGCTGGAGTCAGAAATGATCCTTAGGTGAAAAATATCTATGTAAAATAATAATAAGTAAAGAGATTTCTAAGGACTGAATATACGTGTTCCAAGATTTCATATTACTTGGTATATGGTGTTATTTTTTTATACTATATCTTCTCAATAGTTAAAAAGAACATATTCTTATTTGCTTTTTTTTGCAAGCCACTGAACAGTCATAAAATGCTACCCCTTCTGAAAGCTAACATTTTTCAAAGTTTTGAGGTAATGGATAGTCAAACCTATTTTTCCTAAAGTATCTGAAGTTACTTCAAATATTTTCTCTCTTTAGCTGATGATACGATGTGTGCACTTTTAGTGTTCATTTTTCTAACAGATGTCTATTACCCTCAGCACTTTCACCACATTTTTATTACATAGATAGAGGCAAGACATAATGTGGTTTGTGTTTAAACTGAAATAAGTTGATTGAACTACCTGTCTGCTGGAAAAAAAAAAAAAAAAGAAGAAGAAAAAAAGATCAGATTTTATTGGAGGTTACAGTAGGATAGTTCTCATTTGTTCCCTAGAACAATATTTCACTGTCTTATTCTTGCAGACATAGCAGCATACAGAATGTGATAATGGATACAAGTGGCTTTTGTTTCTTTGTCTTGAGGACAGCTTCTTTATTTGCAAAGGTCTATCTAGGATGATAGAGTATTTGCAAAAGTTGAATGCTGAAAATATTTCTAAGTTAGTTCTTTACATGAAAACATCAGCTTATGCTATCTTTAGTCATCCCTAGATTTTTTTTTTTTTCACTCTTATAAGTCTGTAGGTGTAATATGGCATTTTGTTTTCAAATTTATGTTTAATTATCATTGTAGACCGATTCCAGGAAGTCCAGAAAGCATTCAGAATTAACTTGAAAACTTACGTATTTTAGCCTCAGTAAAAGAACACTGACAGAATAACGCAGAATCACAGAATTGTAGGGGTTGGAAGGGACCTCTAGAGATCATCAAGTCCAACCCGCCTGCCAAAGCAACTCCCTAGACCAGGTCACACAGGTAGGCTTCCAGGCAGGCCTTGAACATCTCCAGAGAAGGAGACTCCACAATCTCTCTGGGCAACCTGTTCCTGTACTCCATCACCCTCACTGTGAAGAAGTTCCCATGCGCAGTTTTGCGGAACATCCTTTGCTTCAGTTTGTGACCATTTCCCATCCTCTAATCACCACAGACTGCTGAGAAGATTCTGGCCTTGTCCCTTTACCTCCTGCATCTTAGATATTTACAGACATGGATCAGATCCCCTCTGAATCTTCTTTTTTCAAGGCTGAATAGACCCAGTTCTTTCAGCCCTTCTTCATGAGAGAGGTGTTCCAGGCCCTTTAACATCTTTGTAGTGATCTGCTGGACTCTTTCAAGGAGATCCCTGTCTTTTTTGTACCCGGGAAGCTAGAACTGAACACAATACTCCAGGTGAAGCCTCACTAGGGCACAGTACAGGAAAAGGATCACCTCCCTTAAACTGCTGGCCACACTCATTTTAATTAGCCTTCTTGGCCACTAGGGCACACTGCTGGCCAAGAAGGCCAGCCTGTTACCCGCAAGGACACCTGGTCCCTCTCTGCAGAGCTTCCCTCCAGCAGGTCATCCCCCAACCTGTACCGGTGCATGCAGTTATTCCTCCCTAGGTGCAAGACTATACACTTGCTCTTGTTAAACCTCATCTGATTTATTTCTGACCAACTCTCCAGCTTGTCCAGGTCTCCCTGAATGGCAGCACAGCCTTCCAGCATGTCAGCCATTCCTCCCAGCTTTGTACCACCAACAAACTTGCTGAGGGTGGACTCTATCCCGTCATCAAGGTCATTGAACAGGATCAGACCCAGCACTGACCCCTGAAGAGCACCACTAAATACAGGCATTCAACTGAACTCTGCACTATCAATTTGTCAACAGTTTACAGGCTGGTTCAGCACGATTCAGTAACAATTGGTGCGAGGAACCCACGGACCCTGCTCTCTGGGTCAGGCCCAGAGAATGGTGGTGAAAGGAGTTAAATCCAGCTGGTGACCAGTCATGAGTGGTGTTCCCCAAGGGTCGGTGCTGGGGTCTGTCCTCTTCAATATCTTTATTCATGACCTGGATGAGGGCATTGAGTGCACCCTCAGTAAGTTTGCAGATGACACCAAATTGGCTAGAAGTGTCAATCTGCCTGAGGGTAGTGAGGCCCTACAGAGGATTCTGGACAAGCTGGATAGTTGGGCTGAAGCCAAAGGGATGAGGTTCAACAAGACCAAGAACCAGGTCCTGCATTTTGTCCACAAGAACCTCAGGCATTCTACAGGCTAAAGGCAGAGTGTCTGAAAGACCGTGTAGAGGAAACTGACCTTGGGTTATTGGTCAGTGCTTGTCTTAACATGAGCCAGCAGTGTGCCAAAAAGGTCAATGGCATCCTGGCTAGCAATAGAAATAATGTTGCCAACAGGAGCAGGGAAGTACCCCTGTACGCATCACTGGTGAGGTCGCACCTTGAGTACTGTGTCCAGTTTTGGTCCCCCACTGCAAGAAAGACATTGAGGCCCTGGAGTGTGTGTCTAGAGAAGGGTAACAAGGCTGGTGAGGGGTCTGCAGCACAGATCTTATGAGGAACAGCTGAGGGAGCTGGGATTTATCAATCCGGAGAAGAGGAGGATGAGGGGAGACGTTATTGCTCTCTGTAACTACCTGAAGGGAGGTTGTAGTGAGCTGGGCGTCAGCCTCTTTTCTCATGTAAATAGTGACAGGACGAGAGGGAATGGCTTCAAGCTGAGCCAGGGGAGATTCAGACAGGATGTTAGGAAATACTTCTCTGAAAGAGTAGTCAGGCCCTGGAATGGGCTGTTGGAGGCAGGTGGTGGAGTCACTGACCCTGGAGTTATTCAAGGAACATTTAGACACTGTGCTGAGGAACACGGTTTAGTGAGAGCTATTGGTCATAGACGTACGGCTGGATTAGATGATCTTGTAGGTCTTTTCCAACCTTGGTGATTCTATGAACCTATGTTTTTTAAAAAAGGTATAGTTTACTTATATCAAGAAAAGCAGTAGAGTCCCTGAGATAAGGCTACAGACCATCTGTTGCAGTTTTGCTGTTCCGTACTTGTATAAACAAACTCCAGACAGCAGTACTAGACATCACTCAAAACAAAGTCGTATATGTTACCAAATTGACACTACTTGAGATGATTCAAGAAGATTTCTGTTCTCTAAAAAATATCATTATGTTTATCTGTTTGCTGTTGCAGACAGACAGTAAAACAACAGCTGAACTGTTTTGATGTTACACCTTAAGAATACTTCATAATTGGTGCTTTAAAATTAAAAAGTGAGAAAAAGGTGTAGCATTAATTTTGTTATCTGTAAACCATGCCATTTTCTGCTCACCTAAGTGTGGTTACTTTTATAGGCCTTTCTTAATTTGTAATTAATCTTCGAAAATAACTGTCTTCTGATGCTTAAAGCAGTGCACTATTTATTAATTTTTGTTCTCTCATTTCACCCAGTGTTTATGCACTATGGACTGGATTCACTATCCACTGAGACCTAACTGTGACTAAGATAAGCATTTAGATCATTTGGCATCCTCATATTTCTAAACACATAAAACAAGATAAAATGTATCTGGTTTAGTCTAGTTTACATCTTCTCGTCCTGGTTAGCTGCTATATGCTTGCATAAAGTTCTTACAGAAGAAAGAACATTTACAGAAACTGTATTAGCTCTGTTGCTATAGAGAGTAGTGCTGACATTACCCTGCCTCTAGCTGTAAGTAGAAAAGGGAACATACCTACAACCATGTTTATTACAGCTCTTCTTTTCGGACTTACCTGTTTGTACAAGAATATGAAAACATTAAAGGGAATTTTGTTTTCAGTTAATTCATATCTGATGTTATCTCAAACTGAAAACATGACATTAAATGATCAGCTACAGTAGTTATGTACTTCTCTGTTTACATTAGCATTTTGATATTTATTCCTTTGGTTTAAATATCATCTACATCCAAACTGAAATTTAGAATCTATTACACCATGACCTGTAAATACACTTTATATCCATACATAAGTTATTCGTGTTCTGATGTGCTGTCCATTCTTTATTTTTACTCAAAATGTTTTGTTACCAGTGAAAAATACAGCATATATATACAGAAGTAAGAATTTACTTTTAGTCCAGCTGTTTACGTGATGTAAAAATGAACAGAAATATCTTGCTAATAACCCAGCCAAAACTGTTGGTTGCCCAACAGCTTCCTTTCTCAGATGTTCTTTCATATCCTAGTGATGGTATTTTTGATACTTGTCAAGAAGATTTGCACACTCAGAAATCTTTTCTGGTCATCATCATATAACAAAAGCAGTGTGTGTGCCATGCATTGTTTCATATTTAAAACCCTCAGAGCAGTGATAAGCAGTCTTCTCTTTATACCAGATTCCAATCTTGAAATGAATAAATAAATAAACCAAATCTCACAGAAACAATTTAGAGAAACTGCAAAACAAATCACCCAGCAGAAGGCCAAATTTGTCTTCTTCAAAGCAAACTAGCCCAAACACTCTGAATAGTACTTCATGGAGCTGAGCTTCATGGTCAGAGATCAGCTCCTGGCCTTTCTTTATATAGCAGTATTAATATAAAATAATTAGTCTTTCCTTTTTTTTTTCCTTTTAATAATGACCTTTGAATTTTATTTCCTCTCTTTTCTATATATTAGTGATTTTCCAAGGCAATGATTTCTTGAGGTAATCCTCAAATGAATTCAATAGGATTTAGTATCAGATGGCTCATGATCCACACTGAAAGAACTTCATCATCATAACCTACAATTCCCAGAAAATGTTGCTGGAGGTTATGAACATTTTGGTACTAATGTTGTGATTATCATCAATTGTGAAAAAGCTGAAGGTAATAAAGGCAGCATCAAAAGGCAGGGATAAAATGCAATTCATAAAATTGTTTATTCTAAAGTTAAATGTCTGCAAGTATTAAATTAAGGAAATAAGGACTTCCAAATATAGCCTGAATTTTTATCTGAGTTTTTATTTCTGATTCTTGTTGATAGCTAGCCATCAGTAATGTTATTGAAGATATGCATCAGTCCAGACAGCCTATGGTTCCCAGGATCTTTTTTTTTTTTTTTTTATTGCAAACATTTTTACTACATTTTGAGTTTCTAAACCTTTGAAATGTTTCCTGTCTCCATCTTCCTTACATTTTAATAATAATAATAGTAATAAAGCTGTGGTTTGGAGATAATTCCATTCTATATAGTAAATTCACAAATCAGAGGTTAAAAACTATTATTTTATTATCACAGCAGTTTGTAACCTCTGTTAAGATTCTTCGGTATGGGGGGGGGGGCTTGGATCTGTCAATCCAACTGTCTACGCTTAGATAGCTTTAGCAGATGTTTTTTCATATGTTCTGTTGCTACATATAGTGAAATTGTCCAAGGAGGTATAATATTCTTTCTTTTTTATTTTTCTCATCAGAGGTCTAATACTAATGAAACTGCAAGTTTTATGTCCAGTAGGGGTTCTACGTACTAAAAATTTTAGATACTGGCTATCACAGTATGATTTTAATAGAAGATGTTTTATTTCTAAAGCAAAAGGCCTTGATGCTCCCAGACAAAGAATGTGAGTGTATCTGTTATTGTCATATTTCATTATTATACAATGAAAGCAAAGTTCAAATTACAGATTATGTTTTTAAGTTTTAGAGGCAGATGACAGATATGATCAGTGAAATAGTATACAAAACCTTGCAAGCCACAGTTCTTGATTTTTTATGGAAACTTTTGCTATCTCAAAACATACAAAGATCTGACTATTGAAAACTTGTATGCATATTTTTGTTAGCATGTTTATTTTTCTCTTAATAATGTATTATTTAAAATTGTTTTAAATAAATACTGTTAACTAGGAAATTAAATCTATTATGCAAGGTTAGTTATGACTCTTCTATATATATCACTGAAGAAAGGTAGAGAGTTACAACAGAAATACACGCAGACTTTTGCTCACTTCCTTCTGTAGATGCTTAATGACTCCCCAGCCAGTACCAGCCTATCACAGGCAAGGCATTTCTCTCTGCTCTGCTGGACACTCCATGTTCCACATCTGTATAACTGTGTCCTCCCTCTAAAGTTTGGTCTGAGGGTAGGCCCTAATGTGCTAGGGTAGATGTTTCAGGTGCTGCTGAGAACTACACCCTGTGGCACATCAGCACAAACAATGTAAAATACCATAATGAGCGGAGTTTTCAGCCTCCTGCTCAGATTATTGCATAAATTGCTGCTTCTCTCTGCTGTGCTGCTGGTTATTGATGGTCTTCCTATTACCAGCTGTAAGGAAATATTGACTCTTCCTAACTCCAGATTTAAAGTCAGAAAACAAAGAAACATTTGGCTAAGGTCAACTCTTAAAAGCTGTTAAAAAGTGCTAAAGCTAATCAAATGTGCCAACTACTTGCATCAGCTGGCACCGTTCAGTTCCGTTCAGTACTCAGAAGCCCACCGAAGATCACAAAAAAAAAATGTTTCTAAAAGGTCAAGAAGATCTAGAAGGAGAGACCAGAATGCACTTCATTAGTTGTTGTTTCATCTCTTTTCTGTCTCTGCTGTCTTTGTCTTTGGAGATGTCCCACATGGCTTACTGAGCTTTATCTCAAGATGTTCAGATTCTCTCACCCTTGGGCACAGCTCACGATTTTAGGAAATAGAATACAGGTATCAACAGAAGAATGGCAGTAGACACTACCTACTAAGTTTGCAACTTCCTTCCATTTGCCTCTTCATGTACATAATGTTCAAATGCCAGAAGTGATACTTGTTTTACTCTCTAGAGAGACACAAAATTAGAGAATTGCTAATGTTAGAAGGCAGCTCTAGAGGCCATCTGATCCAATGCCCCAATTAAGCAAGTCCACATAGTCAGAATGCACAGACTGAAAAAGTGCTTGTTTGCTTGGTTTCATGTGGACCAGATTGCATGTTTGGGAACTTAGGGTCAAGAGACATTCTTAGGCTATAACATCTTGCTTGCTTGCTTGCTTATTTATTTATTTGTTTATATCAATTTTTTATCCATCAGATAGTATTATTTGTGTAATCATGGATGTTGTATTCTGTGATATTTTCAATAAAGTTTCATGGTGTTAAAAACAAGTCAAAAGTTTTCATACGTTAAGATAGTGTATTTTTAAAAACTGCAATTCATGACAGTTTTGTGCTGATATCTCATATTTTTTTAATATTAATATTTTCTTAAGAGAAATTACTAAGAAAGATCTCGTTTAAACCTCCTTATGTATACACTTTCTTAAAAAACATCTGATTATTCATTTTGTTACAGATTTTATAATTCACACTCCCTATTACTGTTGTTAATCATATAGAAACCTTTTCTGGTTTATTCATAGAATATAGTAGACTGGAGAAATACTAGACACTAGTGCAGAGACAGAAGATTCATGCTCTCAAGAAAACATATTCATTTCCTTTTAAAGTAAGAGAGCGTTCCACGAAAAATAGCTTGCCCAAAGGGCACAGATTAAGTGACTATACTCCAATCAACTGATTTTCTGAATGAATAATATTGACAACTCTAGTGAAACCCTGTCACGCTCCAATATAGAGGAGGGAGACGAGGTTCTTTAAGATTATGTGTATACCCAGCGTGAGATTAAGAAGCAACGGTTCAAATGTTGGTCCGACCAGTTTATTACCAATATTGGCCAGGGATAATAGGGAAGGGGGAGGCGGACATTGTTAAGGGTGATGGGGAAGGGAAGGTGAGCAATAGGAAAGATAGGAAGGAAGCAAAGGTTTGTACAACGCAGGGAAAGTCACCATCCAGGATCCTAGGGGCGGTCCGGTTGCAAACGGCTCCGACGGTCCGAGGCAGAAGAGCAGGGAATGGCAGAAGCGGGGAGAGCAGCAGCAGCGATGGGCAGCCTTGAGCAGCAAGCAGTTGTCCGGAGAAGCGGCACCGGGTCAGCACAGGAGAAGCGGCGCGGGGTCAGCCCAGGAACAGCAGCAGCCGGCACCGGAGAAGCAGCGAGGGGTCAACCCCGAGAGGGGCAGCAGCAGTGATCAGCTCGGGAGGTCTCTCCAAAGAGAGGGCCTCTCCAGGCAGCAGCAGTGATCAGCTCGGGTAATTCCTCCGAAGAGAAACTCCAGCTTCGAGAAAATCCCTCGCAGAGAAAATCGCACCTCTTCGTGGCTGCAGGACCCCTATTTTATCTTCCAGATTCCTCCAGTCTACGTGACAAATCCCATGCTGCAAGCGTCTCCTGAGATGGTTATCTCCCCAGAGATGAGTACCAAACAAAAGAGTGTTCGTTGGCCATCGCTGCCCCCATGCTAGTGTGCCAGGCAAGCATCTCCTGAGATGGCTATCTCCCCACGGAGATGAGTACCAAACAAAAGAGTGTTCAGCGGCCATTGAGCTGCCGCTTATCTCTCTTTCGTTGCCCCAGGACGTGTTCATCAGCAAACTTTGAGTCAATGGCATTCCAATAGTCTCTTACACCACCCCGTGACTCAAAGATTGCTTAAAAATTGGACACTGGTGATCCATGATGGTGAGAAAAAAGATAGAAAGCAGAAGGGTAAAGGAGGGAGGGGTGCAGGGAATCAAAAGTTTTCGTATAATTGTTAGTCTTGGTTACAATTGTCCCCCTGATATGTTTCACTTCATCATCAGCAGAGGAGGTTGTAAAGTACATAGAGGATACCACACGTTGTATTAGTTGAATAAAACATGGTATCATACAAGGAACAAACAAAAGAGTTGCAATAACACACAATGAACAGAATAAAATACATTTTACCCATGGGCCACCTGGGAGCCAGAAGAAGAGGCCAAGGTCTGGGCTTTTCCAAGTTTGGACAGGATGTACTACTTTTGATATACCTAAAGCAATTTGTTTGCATCAATCCCATTATCATCAATCTTTAGAATAGTGAAATCATTTAATTTGCCACAGACACCCCCTTCTTCAGCTAGCAGGTAGTCCAGAACAATGTGATGCTGAAGTATTGCCACCCACATCTGTGAGGCTTGATCTGCAAGGAGATCTATGTCATAACATTCAGTGTATTAAACCAAAATAACATAACCCCAGTTCAGTTTACAGGTAGTTGTTTATATGCATAATAAAAACCAAATCAAATAATGACCCTTGAGTGATAAACGTGAGCTTCCAAACATTCCCCCTTCACCCCCCTGCTCACTTGAGGGGTGAAGGAATTAAGTTTTCTGATGCCTCTGGTAGCTCTTCTGGTGCTGTGGGAGAGGCACTAGGACCTGGGGTTTTGCTTTCCTCAGATCTAGTCGGCCATCCAGTCACCAGCATCTCGAGCCTATCAGTTGTCAGTCCATCCATCAAATTTCGTGGAATGCCCTTTTTCCAGCCCAGAGTCCAAAGGCCATTACGTTTATGCTCAATGCTTCGCCTACCAGTTCTTAGTGGGCATGAAACCTTTTGAGTTTTAAGCTTTGGGCTAGGTGGCCTGAGGGCAAGACTGGCTGCAGCAAGCCTTACTCCTCTTGGCTCAGATTTACTGGGTGAAGGCACCACTGGCCCATATTTTCTTTCATAGTTAATTAACTCTTGGGCAACCTCCCCCCACGTCCATACTTTGCATCCTGTCTGCAGATGATTGGAAGTTGCAGTTCCTTCTAACATTGCCCGGGTTCTTTCTCCCTGAGACATAGCCTGTATCTTTATGCCTATGGGTTTCAGTGATTCTGGAAGCCCCCTGATTAGAGGGGTCATTCTCTCAGGATCAACGGGCAACATCATGGGTGATTCATGGTGTAACTGCAACTTCCTGTCATACATCATTTGGAGACAGGCAGCCTTCTGAACATTCTCTACTAATTGATCAACAGTTCCAGTAATGGCAAGGGGGTCTCCCCTTTCAAGGGGATTGAGACCACCTGCCCAATAGGCAGCTCTCTGTGTGAGGGACCAAGGAGCACGATTGTTTCCAGTAGTTAAGAATACTCCTGGTCCCCAATAACCTTCAGCCTCTTTTTCGGTTAAAAGTATTTGATCTCCACCTGTGAGGCTGATCCTCCATACGTACTCTGTTTCTGATTCCTTAGGAGAGCGGCCAAAATCTCTTTTCAATTTTGCTAGCTCAGTAGCAGAGAAAGGGGTTTCTTTAATGCTCATTTGAGGATCTAAATCCTCACCATTATCGTATGAATACTCAGTTTTAATTAAAGGACGCAACTGAGCTGGGGAGGCTTCTAATTTGTCTACATTTGCCTTTATACCTTGCAATTCCTCCCTTGGATAAGTTATATCTTGAGGTGCGCTAGTACAACTGGCATCCTTACCCGTTAGCACTTCCCTTAAAGCTATTTGCAACAGATCAGAATTATGTTTTTCTCTTTCTAATTGCTCTTCTAGGTTTACAATTTGATTTTGCAGAGCTTTTATCAATTCCTGTCTAACATTAACTGATTCATGCAATGCTTGTAAAGCTTGGCTCTCTGTTTTAAGCTGCTGGTCGCGGAATTCTACAGCTGCAACCAGAGCAGAACCCAAAACTGCACAAATAAATGCCTTTCCTTTTCCAGGTCGGGTACGAGCATTTTTCTGCAGGACATTAATACGGTCTGAGATACTCTGCAGGTTATGCCAGTTTTGCCGTGCCCAGTCTACCCCTGTAAAGGAGGGTCTGGCACCATATCTTTCTAAGAGGTCAAATAATACATCTTCACCTTTCATTGTGGCACTGTCACTCCTTTTCTCAATACCTAGAAAAGGTCTACACGGAGGGAGAGAAGGGGTATTCAAAAGTTTAACACCTCACCCCACCCAGGGAGGCACAACGCACCTAATTAAGCAAAGATAAACACTGTCCCAATCACTCCTCCCTTTTGCAGAGAGGAGCACACAAAAAGACAAAAGCTAAAAACAACATTTTCTAAGGTAAATAAACTTCCTGGAAAAGTACACAGTTCCTCACTTCCCCAAGAAGTGCACACAAAGAAGGTTAAGTTTTCAAACACCAAATAAACAGTATCAAAAACACAGTTAAGGTTCAATATGCGGAGTGATTCTTCCTGGAGAGGTTCTCACATATGTTACCAAAATTATCACTCCTTGCAACTCCAGGAGGTATACACAAGAAAAGGTTAAAGTTTAAAACTTAAGTTAACAGATTCAGCATTTGGAGTGATCTTCTTGGAGAGGTACACACATTTAAATCAAGAAATATCACTCCTCACAACTCCAAGAGGCAAACACAGAAAAAGGGTTCAAATTATATCTGGAAGGACAACACTCTCACGAAGGGTATCCTGCCGACTACGCCAATAAAATGTCACGCTCCAATATAGAGGAGGGAGACGAGGTTCTTTAAGATTATGTGTATACCCAGCGTGAGATTAAGAAGCAACGGTTCAAATGTTGGTCCGACCAGTTTATTACCAATATTGGCCAGGGATAATAGGGAAGGGGGAGGCGGACATTGTTAAGGGTGATGGGGAAGGGAAGGTGAGCAATAGGAAAGATAGGAAGGAAGCAAAGGTTTGTACAACGCAGGGAAAGTCACCATCCAGGATCCTAGGGGCGGTCCGGTTGCAAACGGCTCCGACGGTCCGAGGCAGAAGAGCAGGGAATGGCAGAAGCGGGGAGAGCAGCAGCAGCGATGGGCAGCCTTGAGCAGCAAGCAGTTGTCCTGGAGAAGCGGCACCGGGTCAGCACAGGAGAAGCGGCGCGGGGTCAGCCCAGGAACAGCAGCAGCCAGCACCGGAGAAGCAGCGAGGGGTCAACCCCGAGAGGGGCAGCAGCAGTGATCAGCTCGGGAGGTCTCTCCAAAGAGAGGGCCTCTCCAGGCAGCAGCAGTGATCAGCTCGGGTAATTCCTCCGAAGAGAAACTCCAGCTTCGAGAAAATCCCTCGCAGAGAAAATCGCACCTCTTCGTGGCTGCAGGACCCCTATTTTATCTTCCAGATTCCTCCAGTCTACGTGACAAATCCCATGCTGCAAGCGTCTCCTGAGATGGTTATCTCCCCAGAGATGAGTACCAAACAAAAGAGTGTTCGTTGGCCATCGCTGCCCCCATGCTAGTGTGCCAGGCAAGCATCTCCTGAGATGGCTATCTCCCCACGGAGATGAGTACCAAACAAAAGAGTGTTCAGCGGCCATTGAGCTGCCGCTTATCTCTCTTTCGTTGCCCCAGGACGTGTTCATCAGCAAACTTTGAGTCAATGGCATTCCAATAGTCTCTTACAAACCCGCTGGTCAAAATTTAACTAAAAGCACCTTTATTCCTTATTGTATTTTTATAGACTCAGATTGTATGTTCTGTCATTTTCTATTTGTGAAATGGCAGATAATTCTTCAAACTTATAGGGAAAGAGGTAACGACAGTACTGATAAGATTACAATAAGTGCTTTGCTACAACTGCATTAGAGAAGATGCCATACTTGGACACCTTATAGAAGATCTTATCTTTAAATAGGCAAAATCAGAACTAATGGAAAATACATAGAATTTACTGAAACTAAATAAACAAAAATCAATGTATGAATAACAGCTATGTTGTTAACATCCCTATGTATCAGTTTCCTCTTCCATAGTAACAGGGACTACAATTCTGCTTCTCAGGTAACCTTGTATCATCAAGTATTTCATGGATTTCAAGCACAGTGTCTTATTCATCATAACTTTCTTATCTCTGAATCTCTCCTCATGTATTTCCTTGGAAACTATTCTTTCATATTCCTTATATGTTAAACTAGATATACCAGGTAGGAGTTTGTATAATTTGAAAAGCAGTGAAAATGCATCGGATGATGAGGAATAATTTGCAGGAAAACGTGATGGGAAAGCAGCACAAATAGTAGTCTGCCTCAAGCACCTGCACAAAAATGCACACAGCATGCAAAACAGTAAGGAGGCATATTTAGTATGTAAGTATTGCCAATGTAAGAAGCTTTGTCTGAAGACAGAGTGCATAATTTAGTTAAATGTTTTGACACTCCCCTCACTTTATTGTTGATGCCATCTGTTCTGCATTATGTTTCATAGGGTAAGACTCCCTGCCAGTGATACAACACGGGTACTGACAGGCTGGGGAGTAGTTCTAGGGTCCTGGGAGAAGTGGGTTAAATGTGAACCAGTAATGAGCCCCTAGCAGCAGTGTTGGTCAACAGTATCCATGGTTGTGTAAATAGAAGCAAATGAAGCAAGTCAAGGAACATAATGATTCCTCAGCACATAGCACATGTTAGACCACACCTATATACTCCATCCAGATTTGGTAACACCAGCCCGTGTCCTTTAAAGTTTTCAAGATCCATCAGTACAAAACCTTGAATGGCATGCTCTCAACATAGATGATCCTGTTTTTAGCAGTAGTTTGGACTTGAGACCTCCTGAAATCTCTTGACATCTGAATTGTGATTCTTTTGAATTACAGATCTGAGTGCATTTGAAAAGGTGGGGCCTTGCTGAATTAACAGAAACATGAAGAAATATCCCACGTGAGAGGAGCATTGCAGCAGGTGGATATAAACTCAGGAAAGACAGGTTGCAAAGGAGAGGAAGAAACTATGTTCTTTGTGCAAAGGTATGGTTGGTTATTCTCAGCTGATTGCCAGGTTCCCACAAAGCCACTCTCACTCCTCCTCTTCAGCAGGACAAGGGAGAGAAGGAAAGAAAAGAGCATGTGAAACAAGAATACAAGGACAAAAATAGACATTTTTATATGATGAACAAATTAACTGAAGTCAGTTTGATGACAGACGTCCATTTTCATGTACACATGTATGAATATTGTATAAAAAATCTTCTGTTGTCTTACAGTGGGAGACTTGATTATCTATTCCGAACATCATGAAGTGTTTTTGTTTTCCCATTAACAGTGTAGGTGATTTAATACTGTAATTCTGAGTTAGACACCTAAGTACATATATATTGATTATTATTGTAATTATTGCTGTTAAGCATGTTTTGAAGTACGTTTCTACTGGAGAATGTATAGGTATTCTTGTTTTATTGCATTTTTTCCCCATTAAAAATATTTACAGTTTTATGAACTTCTTATATAAAGTAGTAAATAAAAGTAATAAGAAGTTCTTTAATGTTTTGGTGTACAATTATCCTATCTGTAATTATAAATCCACTGTAAAAAGCAATTTTCTCTTCTTAATTAGAACTAGAATTCTTTTCAAACATTACAAATTGAAGCCATTTTAGTGTTTAAACAAGAGTCTGAAACATACTGAGTAACTTTGTAAATGTATATTAAAAGAACAACATTAAGCTCCTTTAAGTTTTCAACTGAAAAAAAAAAGAAAAAAACACTTCAAACCATGTAAGCATTCTTAATATATTTATTTTGGAAGGATTCATTCTACCAAATTCTCAGACATCAATGCAGTCATCCTACTCTGAGCACTGCATAATTCTGCAAACAGTGATGTTCATGGCGTAGTCCTAACTAACATTTTAGTTCTATGACTCACAAATAATCAAATTTGCTTCTCTCACAATTGAAGAGGGTGACTTAATCACCGAGAAATAATGTACTGATTGTCATTGTCCATCACCTTTTCTGCTGAGGCTGAGTCACTGAATATGCAAGTGGGGGTCTTCACACAAAATCAGAGAATAAGTGACCTTGATTCTAGTTTAGTGATTACGGCACTTGAAATTGAAGCTCATTCATTTAAAGCAGGTGTCCGAATGACACTTATCTCCCACTGTATTTGGTTATTTTTAACAGTGATTCATTTTCCCAAGGACATTTTGTTCCTTCATTCCCATAATGAAAAACACTACAGAAATCTGGGCACCCAGTCAGAATGGTTCAGCTTCATGATACACTCATAGCATCTCTATCTGAAAACATAAAAATACTTACATCTTCCTTTGCTTCTTCAGTGTTTATCCTTTCATTGCAAATGTAGTTATCCTATCTACAAATAAAAGACCCTAGAAGCAACTAACAAGACTGACATGTAAATTTCCTAAGGCACTCTGCATGAGAAAAGATAACACTCTCTAACAGTCACTACTGAAATACAGGTTTATATTTCTATCTAGAAAGCAAGCCCAGCTTACTGCTCCTTGTTGGAATCAACTTCAACTTTCAGCAAATATCAGATAAAGCAGTGAGTCCCATTGACATCACTTGTTAGGACTCCGAAGCTTGAATATTTCATGTCATGATGAGAGAAATGTCTGTCATATAGCCAAGACAGGAAGCACGGAGTAGGAATATGTTACAGGAAAACAGGCTGTAGGGATGACATAGGATGAAAGATCCAAGAGTGGTCTCAAAACATTTGATTTCCTCTCAACTCCACACCATCTACAGAAGGAAGAAGGGGGAAATTAGAAAGAAAAGGAAAGGAGAAGCTTCGTCTTGAGGTCTCTCAAGATCTTTCCATCTTGTCATGATGAATCACTTATATCAGAGACATATTAACTTATGGATCAAACTGTGCGTACTTGAGGAAATTGTGCAAACCTCTCACATCACAAAAACAATAGAATCATAGAATCAAAGAATCACCAAGGTTGGAAAAGACCTAAAAGATCATCCAGTCCAACCATTCACCTGTCACCAATAGCTCCCACTAAACCATGCCCCTCAACGCAACATCCAAATATTCCTTGAACACGCCCAGGGTCGGTGACTCCACCACCTCTCTGGGCAGCCTATTCCACCTTTCAGAGAAGTAGTATTCCCTAATATCCAGCCTGAATCTCCCTTGGCACAGTTTGAAGCCATTCCCTCTAGTCCTATCACTAATTGCATAAGAGAAGAGCCTGATCCCCAGCTCACCACAACCCCCCTTCAGGAAGTTATAGAGAGCAACATGGTCTACCCTGAACCTTCTCTTCTCCAGGCTGAACATTCCCAGCTCCTTCAGCCTCTCCCCATAAGGTCTGTGCTCCAGACCCCTCACCAGCCTTGTTGCCCTTCTTGAATATAGTATAAATCTGAGACCAACATATATAAACATACACCAATAGTACCTATTCTTTTTTATAGCTTCAGACTAAAATGACAGGGCATAATGCCAGAGAAGGAAACAAGCAGTGGGAGTGAGTCCTAGCACAGAGGTAATGCTACTTCTTCTAGGAAATGTGGGACAAAGATGCAAAACAGCTTGATTGTCTTGAAATTCCAGGAGAAGAAACTCAGGTAACCCAATGTACTGTGAGATGCGTTGCACTCTCAATGAGCTTCTACTTTTGCGCTCTGAGATTTTTTCCAAACATTCCTTCACCTTGTGTCTCTGATGTCTTCTAACTCAGGCCACCTTTTGTCCACTCAGCTAACCTGCTGTATTTTGCCTAGGTTTAGGTGCTTTCAGACCCTCCCTTGTATGGATTCTTAAGCAGTCCACACTTCCCACACCTTCCCAAGTCTATTTCTAGTTTATATAAATCCTTAATACAACCCGCTCTTAGTTTCTCTGCTAACATGTGACCCACATTTACTTACATGATGATGGCCTCTACAGAACTTGTTTCCATTTTCCTTCCATTTCTGATCATGTCAGTGCTTCAGATGTGTGAAAGACAAAAACTGTTTGTCTTAAAGCTTGGTTCCTAAGGCCTCTCCCTTGAAAAGACTTTAACTGATGACTGCAAATTGTCTTGATGGGTGTTATGTAGCTGGCAACCCTTTGTACACATTGTTTACATTTGAAAGCACTATTTTGGAGGTGTTTTCCTCAGGAGTGTTTACTGGTGGAAAATCCAGACTGTGACCCAATAACTGTTAGGGGAGACTGGGGAATGATACCATTGTATTCTGTGAAGGCAAGATACAATTTGGCATTTACCTTCCCCCCCCTTTATCTGCTGGCAAGGCCTGGAAAATGGGAACAAAGGAGTTCCTGTGGAAATCCAAAAGCCAGGAGCTGTCTCTCCAAAAAGAGCTGACTCAACCACGCTGGACTTATAAAACAAGGTATACCTTTGTTAAGAATTTGGAGGGAGTAAAAGAGAGAGAAAAGAGAGTAAAAGGAAGAAAAAGAGAAGTCATCAACCAAACAGCAGAACCTCCAATGACCCATCTCTACTGGAGATCAGTACCTGAACTATGAAATCTCACTGGACCAACAGTGGTGATTCTATATCTCTCTTGCTTTCTACCAAGATGCCTTGCCTTTTATTTCCTATCTCTTTTCTATAGTCCATCCTCCCTTCCCCATATCCCTCAACAACTACGATCTGTAATAAACTTGTTGGGCTAACATTTGAACTGTTTTGTCTTAATCACACTGTCGGGTATACATAGATTAAAAAGAACCTCTTATCTCTCCTATAAATTGGAGTGAGACAAGATGGAGGAATAAAATTAATGGGTTTTAAACAAACAAATAAGTAAATAAATTCTGTGCAATTAACCCAAATACTAGCCTTAGAAGTATATTTTTAATTTGTATAATTATACTTTCAATTAATGAAATGTATTCACACCAATACAGAGAAGAATGTACTAGAATTTCACATATATCAGTTACCATCATTTATCATTCCCAACTATCATGCAGTGTATATTATTTTAATGGTGTTCTTTCATTGGTGGTGGTTTGCTAGTTTGTGATTCTTTTTATTTGTTTATTTATTTGTGTGTGTGTGTGTGCATAAATCAGTTGAAACTACCTAGAATACTTTTCACCTGAATTCTTAAATACAATCATAGCTATCCCAGTGAAGCTTTATGATTTTTATGTACTGCAGTTATATTTGTAATTGCTGCATCTTCATTCACTTGGAACAAATGAAAAAGCTTTTTTGATTAATGAATTTTGGAAACCAAAGGGCTAGAACTGTGTTTCCTACTTCAACAAATAGTAAGTGACAATTTACATAAAAGAGCTGCACAGAGTTGTCGGACAGATTTGAACAGAGTGACATTCTGATTCTGATAGGTTCTCTGTTACTCTCCTATTTTATTTTTTCTTAAGCATTGTCAGAATGATAGGAACTAAGATCTCTAACCACATAGCACCTAACATACTAAAAGCAGTTAGTCAAAAAGTCCTTTCCAATCTGTCCCTAGTAAAAGAGGAGACCAGACTGGCTATAGTATATTAAAATAGTAGACAGCACAAGAAAATCTTTATTTATGTATATTAAATATACATAAATTATAATTTATAATACATATATATACATTTATAATGTATATTAAATATATAATTTAATGTATATTAAATTCTGTTAACTATTTTGGATTCTCAGTTCCATTCTGTCTGATGCAAAATCTTCTGTTATTTGATACAAGAAAAGTTCATGGGATCCATTACCAGGGCACCTATCTCATTCAAAAGTGGACCCACATTATCCCTAGTCTTTCTTTCTGTTATTGACATACTTCAAAGAAACCTTTCTTGTTTCTGTTGAGTTCCCTCAACAAATTAAATTCCAAGTGGGCCTTAGCCTTCCTTATGACATCTCTGCATGTCCTGACAATGTTTCTGTATTCTTCCCATGTGTGCAGATCTCTTTTCCACATTTCATAGACTTACTTCTTCAATTTGAGCTTTTTTGTGAAATACTTGCTTATCCATGAAGGTCTCCTCCCACCTTTGCCTGGTTTCTTACTCTTAGGGATACACCAATCTTGAGCTTGGAAGAATGTAAAACAACTCTCTTGGGATCCTTTACCTCCCAGTGCTCTAACCCATGGGATACATTCAAGTAGGTCCTCGAAGAGGTCAAAGCTATCTCTCCTGAAGTCCAGGGTTGCAATCCTACTTATTGACTTGTTTCTTCCATGCAAGATCCTGATCTTTGCTGTTAATGGTCCCTGCTGCTGACCTCAGCCTTCATATCTCCAACCAGTCCTTCCTTGTTTGTAAGAAAAAGGTCCAGCAGCACACCTCTCCTCATTTGCTTCTTCATACCTTACATCAGAATGTTATCTTAAACAGACTGAAGGATTCTCCTCAACTATCCATGCATGATGGTGTTGCTTTTCCAGCATATATCAGAGTGGTTGAAGTCCTCCCTGAGAACAAGTGACTGCGATCTTGAGGTTACTTTCAGCTGTCTGTAAAAGACATCATTAACTTCCTCATTCTGATCAGGTGCACCATAATTCTTCCCATAAACTCTACACTTGTTCAGCATTTGTCCTGAGGCAGAGCTCAATACATTCTAGTTACTCTCTCCCATAAAGAGCAACTATGCTGCCTTTCCTGGTCAACATTCTCTAAAGAGTCTGTCTTTTCTAGCTAACAAATCATAACACATGATAAGCAGAATGGTGAAACCTTTTGATTACACCTACACCACCAGACTCTTGCTGAAATAGGGAACAGCCAGTAGTTGAGAGCCTGGAAGGCTAATGCTGGTGATCCAGTATTTGTACTTGTACTACAAGTGCAGCAACCTTGTCTGGACAATTTGATGGCAAACTCAGCAGGAGATCTTAGCTAGTCTAGGCTAGTAAGGATAAACCTTTCTATTTTGGGAGCAGAAAGCTTGTACCAAACCCATGGTGGCTTGTCTGACCATAGTTCAGACTTTGAATTTGGTTGCAGCATTCCATATTATTTTTCAGCTCTTGTTAGCACGGTAGTTCCAAATGCAATGCTGTTTCTGTTGACTGTGCTATTCTGGAGACAAGGTGGCATAACAAGATGTCTAGTTTCAGTGAAGTGATGTAAAACTGCATTTCCTGCTGTTCAATATGTACATGTGTAGTGTTTGTACACGAACAGCAGCATCAATAACATCATAAAATATGGCAAAATAAGTACACAGCTTCTAAAATCTTAATGGATCATAACAATGTGAATTCCAAATACTTCACATCTTGATCTCTGTCTGAGCAGCACAGATAAAATGAACGTTTAAGAAAAAAACTGAAAATCTGTAATGAAACATTATTGCTTTCATTCACGCTATGAGCTGTCAACAATCATGCATAATTTAAGATTGCAACTGCTAACAATTTAGCTGTGTTTTTGTCTGCTTGAGGAGCTGAATTTTCTGATGTGTCCCTGCAGAGATTATGGCTGGCACTAGCAGCATCTTGTAAATAACCAATCCTTCCCCCTCACAGAGTGCAAATTTAGATTTCACAAATTACAGCTCTAAAATTTTAAACACTGGCTTGCCTCACTGTCGTAGCATCATTATCTGATATAATTTTGTTAATTAGAGAAATATTGCCAAAATAAAAACAACTTCAAATTCTCTTTGCTATGTTGACATAAAATATAAAAATATTTATCAAACTATGTCAATATGTTCTTAAAATTTAGCACTGCATTCAATATTTGCAAAATCATCCTTAGATATTTCATTTTGTATGTTTGGTATCAATATACAGTGTTCTCTTGGTGTTAACAGAGAGAATATTTCCAAATAGAAAGTGATTTCATGTGAAAGAACATTAAATCTATGTGAAACAAACAGAAACCATGAGAGGATTTCACCATATAAACGAAATAGTAACATTTTGTATAATTCACCCTGCCCCCCCAAAAAATCTTCAAACAAAAACCTAAATACAGGCAAACTTCACCCTGACTGTAAATGTTCACGTCTTTTTCACCTTGGGTTTCTATCTCCAGCCCGCCAAACATTGACATCAGCAAAGTAAATCCAGACCATTTCCATCAAGTTTGCAAATTCTAATTTTTAATTTGAAAATTTTAATAATGGAAAAGTCAATTTCTGAGAAACCTACTACGGTTTTCATATGTGACACATAATCCATAAATCCCACTCAGTGCCTACTTTTGTCTTCATATATCTCAAAATCCTGAAGTAGAATTCTGGATGATAAACAAACAAACAAAAAACATAATAGACTTAAATCTCTTATTGGTGAAACAAAAAAAATGGCCATGTACTGTAAATACTAGGTAAATGCAGTCAAGTAAATCAACAAAATGGAGAATAATCTGTAAAACCTTGTGCACCATTTTGTGCATAAATAATTTAAATTCCTATAAATTGAAGAGAAAAACCTACATTTCACTGACAATTTTTGTATTTCAAAGTTTGCTTTTGTCTATCCCATCTCCAGACTACTTGATGTAGCAACCTTCATTTTTTGTACCAATATTCTTCAAGAAAAAGAATAAACCAGTAATTGTTGGCTAATACACAGCAAATAACTAAGACTAGTGAGGCGTTGGGCTGAGATTATGTGCTTATGATCCCAGTAACACATTCAGTTAATTTTCAGTGGTTAGGCAGTTGCCAGTCAGACTGAGAAGGGTCATTCTTTCTCACAGTTTACAATTTTCCCACGTTTGAGCCAAAGTTACATACTTGCGCCATATCAAAATTAGGTCATGATTCACAAACAGATGAATCCCTAAAAGGAAAAATACAATTTTGTTTTTATTCAGAATAGCTAACGAAAACAGAACACTAGACTGAGCAAAATAAAAGTAAGTAAGTAAGTAAGTAAATAAATAAATAAATGATAATAAATGATAATAAAACAGCTTTCTGGGAATAGAAAGGGAAGCTACAATTCCTAGGGAAAACAAAACAAAACAAAACAAAACAAAACAAAAAAAAAAAAAAAAAAAACCAACCAACCCACAATGACTGAAAACCCTGTAAAATCCTTCACTGCTTACTTCAAGCACTGAAGTAAATCTGATAGTCTGGTAAATCCTGATAACCTGTTTTATGGTGGAAATCTAAGACATTTTTACATATATATCAAAAAGGAAAACCACCATAGAGGTGTTTCAATATTGTGAAGAAAAGAAAAACAGAAAAAAAACCCCTTGCTATTATTTCCCTAAACTTACTTGTTACTATTTTACCTATCATATCTGAGAAAAAAGTTCAATAAACTGAGATACAGAAAATAACAAAGACAACAAAGGAAATGGTTTTTTCAAAGATAATAAAATCTATTATGTGTATCTTAATTTTTCTAGAAGGGAACTTAGTGGAATTGCCATTGTTCAATCACAAATAATATTAAACTGTACAGTTAGGTTCTTTTTGCAGGAAAAAAGTATTGTGATATAAATCAGAGTGAAAACTTAGAGTAGACTGAAAAAATTAGATAAAGACTCTAAATTATACAAAAACCTGTAAGAAATAGAATAGAAAAATTCTGATGCTAAACTAGAGAGAGATTCATTCAAGTAGTTCTATGCACGTGACTATTCAAATGACTCCAGAAACATAGATGTGTTCCCAGTTCAAGGAAAGGATGGGAAATAGTCACACACATAATTATCAAAAACCACTTACACCATATAGAATAGATACTAAAATAAGCCAGGGTAGTATGCTACATGTAAACCACCTTTATGATGTAGTACAAATGCAAAAGAAAATTAATGAAAACGTACACAATAGGAAAAACAAAAAATCAAAAGACAGAGTTCCGATACCAGAAAAATTAATAAATAAAAAGAGAGTAAAAAAAGAGAGTAAAAAAAAAAGAGTAAATGTAAAGAAGTCCTACATGAAGAAATACAAAACAAATATAGAGAGCTAGTGAAATATAGAGAGCTAGTTTCACTTTCAACAAAATTCTATTAAAGAAAAAAACAGATTATTAAAAGTAACATTCTCAACAAATGCAAACTTTTTCTTTTTTTAAGAAAAAACAAACCAGCAATATTTTTATCTTGAAATTGAATTTTTAAATTACCAAAAAATCATGTAGCCCTCATAAAGCTACTTGTAATCTTCACGAACATTTAGTCTGAAGACTAGGTGAGGTATATCAGAGCCTAGTAAAACTCACATTTATTTCAAATTTTAAATTTATATTCACAGGAAAAAAAATGCAAATACAGTAAATAAAGTATTTTAACAAAAGAACAGAAAGCAGTACCTTTTCAAGCGTAAAAAATATGTAGTCAAGCATACCAAACTTGGAGACTACAGAGGAAAAAAGTGGATTAGATGAACATAAACACCACAGTTCACACAGTGCTAAACTGGAGAGTACTTGAGTCTAAATGATGCAAACTGAATTATTCAGTTGAAATGTATGTTTATCCAGACAGGAAAGCAAACAACTAACAACAACAGCAACAAAATGCCGGACAAACAAAGCAAATTTGCTAGATGTGTCAAGCTGTCATCAGCATAACAGAGGAGCAGAAAAATAAAAATAAAACTGAAATGAAAATTCTCTGGATTGCAGATTATAATTAATCATTAAGTCATTCTTATGTGTTCATTTCAAAATTGGATTAGTTATATAAACCTTGTACAATATCACTATCTATAGGCTGAACAGGAGTGTTTCTTAGTTGAAAGGTAATGTTTCCTGATGATGGAAAGCTTATGCTTCTGTTCATACGTGCATTGCAGCATCTGAGGCATGGACTCAGATGTGGATGATCCAAATCTTATTACAGGTTCTAACATGCCTTATATACATTCATAAGTTTTCTCATTTAACTTTTCCACCCACCTTTACGTGTCAGCAAAATACTACTGAACAAACACTCCTGAACTGTGCATGCAGGTACTTATCCAATCAGGATTCTGAGTCATTCCAAGCCACATGCTCTTCCTCTAATCAGTGTCATCAGCACACAGCCATCACACAGCTTACTTGAATTTGTTTTCTTTTCCTTCTGGAGTGTCCTTGGTTCTCAGCCTTTCTTTCTCATGCTGTTTATCTTTCTCCACAGCTTCTGCTCTGAACATACCTTCTTTAATTCCCTCAGTGCAGAAGTATATGTGCAACCTGGTCTAGGAAGCCTGTTTTGGCAGGGGAGTTGGACTCAATGATCTCTAGATGTCCTTTCCAACCCGTACAATTCTGTGACTATGATTTTAGGTGTGTACTTTATCTTTCACTTAACTTGATACCACTATCCTTGAAAAACATTTTAAAAGACAGAGAGCATATAAAGAACATATAAAGAAGTTTCCAACTACTTAAAGTAATGCATTTTTAAATTGTTCACATCAACAAAATCAAGATCAAATATTGTCATTAATCATATTTGGTTGGAGATGAATTGTAACTTGTAAGAGAAATTGTTTTTAATATGCTGGGACACTTTCATATAATGCAACCCTACCCTTCTGCTACTGTATATCGATTGATTCATTGATTTGAATTATTCAATGCATTCAGTATACAATATGTAACAACCCACCCTAGATAACATTTCTTTATTGAGTCTTATCTTAATTAGAATGCAGCCACTCACTCGCTGCCCCCACACTGTAATGGAGGAGGGAAACAGGAAGGTAAAATTATGAGAACTCGTGCTGAGATAAAGAGAGTTTAACATCTTTGTGCATGCAAGTAAAGCAAAACAAGAAATTAATTCACTTTGCACTGGCAGGCAGATGTTCAACCATTTCTGAGAAAGCTGGTCTTACCAACAGTTTACTGGGAAGACAAACACCATCACTCAGAATATGTCTTCCTTCCTTCCACTTATCTTTTACTGCTGAGCATAATATTACATCATATAAAGCATTCCTTTGTTCAGTTTAGGTCAGTGATCATGGCTGTGTCCCAACCCAGCTTCTTGTGCACTGTCAGCCTCCTTGATGGCATGGCAGTAAGAGCTACTAGGCACTAACTAAAACATTGGTGTGTTATCAACTTCAATTTTATTGCAGATAAATAACGTAACTCCATATTGTGAAGAAAATCAAATCTATCCCTGTCAAAACTAGTAAAAATTGACACAGTTGTTTCAGTTATGTCTCTACAAACTATCTTAAGCCAGCTCTTGCCAATTAAATTATAATGGAACAAATTTAACTTATAAGATTACCTATTGAATGCCTGTCTGTTACTCAGTCCAGCTACAGCCTATGCAACTGATTGAACTGACATTTGTTGACCAACTTAATATTTTTAGTCTCTACTTTTGTGTCATTTATCCACCCTAGCTATATTTACAGAGTCACTTTTAAGAAGTACTGTAGGGCAGCCATCCACAGGTTGACCACGGAATAAGCAAATGAGCAAAAAAATGACAAGGTGAAAAGGAAAGTGCCAGGAGGAACATGGACAGGACAACCTGTTCTAACAACTGTAGTTATTGTGTTCAAGACTGTTACTTTATTCACCATCATTAGAATAGCAGTTATGTAGACTAATCCTTGTATTTCTGACTGTGCCATAGTGGCATCATCAGTTAGCTTTCCTTTTTATTTACTACTTGTTACTAGTCTCACTTTTCTGTTTTCCTGAGTACCTGAAAGTTTTGAAACAGGTCTCTCAGATTAGAGCTAAGGCTTATTTAGAACTGTATTTTAAAACAGAAGCCAGCTTGGTGTAGTAATCAGCTAAGGACAAGACACATTGTTCCACTGTTTATTCTACTGCGTAGAATACTGCTCCTTTCAACCAGAGTCCTTTTATTCAAATCTTATGCCCAGAAGAACATAGAGTTGATAAGGCAGGTCTTTAGGCAAACTTTGAATTTTACCTCACAACATCTATTAAGGCAGTTTGACGTAGCTGTAAAATTGTTCCCAAAGTATTAACAAATACATTAAAATAAATATAATTAATTAAACCTCTAGAAAGAATTATTGAATTAGGCTTTTTTGTTCCTAAAAATTGTGAATCAGAAAACCACGTTTAGATCCATGAAACAATAATTTTACAGTTTGTTAGTATGTTATGATTCCATATTTGAATTAATATTGAATAAACAATTTTTTCACTTCATGTTTATTTGCTAAATTAATTAGTATTTTAAATTGAAAGAATAAAAAGCCACACAAAACAAACAAACAAAAACCCAAACTTTTTGGATATTGGTAATATTAATAATCTTACCCATGCATGCCTTTGGGATGGAAAACAGCATTTAAAAGCATCAAATATTCTGTCAAAGGAGATCAACCATGTTTAAATCAGAAAATAGTAGAAAATTGTTTTTTTTTTCCTTCTCAAACAGCATTACGCATTTGTACAAAGTTTATGGTTGCATCTTATGAGAAGTGGAAAAAAATACTGAGTACATACTTTTGACATACCTTTTTCTCTTGAAAAGACAAAAGAATAAGACCAACAGATTGAAAGAAGTAAGACAAAACAGATCCTACTTGCTACTGATTAGTGATAATGAAAATGAATACAAAAGCCATTTAATTTAGATAGAAAAAAGTGCTGACATACTGAGTCCAGGAAAATTTATCCACTGAAAATCCATTAGCCATCTGATAACACTGTGACATTCTAATATGGATTATTCTGATCTAACAGGAAGCTGGGGAGAGTGTATACAACAGATTAATGGCTCCAACAATCAGTGGGTTTTCAGTTCTTTGATCTCCCACCTCCTGAAGATGGCCTTCTCCAATTTCTAGGACTTAAGGCAGTGTTTTCATTCTAAATACTATTCTGAGTGTTATCTGTGACTGGACCAGTAACTCCCTTCCCACAGTTTTGAAGCTAGATAGATTCTCAGACCCTAGAATGGCATCAGAAAGTCATCAAGATGGTAGCAAACTGGAAGCTTAATTCACATAATATCATTCATGAGCATAAGAGGTGTTCTCAAAAAAGATGGCAACTGTTTTAGGTCACTTTGGATCAAGAGTATATATTTATGTGAATTATCTGTTTATCTGGTTTTGGCTCACATCATAATGCAGTCTTTGATCATATCAATGAGACTCATTTTGTGGATAGGTAATACATAAAATGTGCAGAAGAATTCACCAGACATGTCCCACCCTGTGGTAGACATTCAGTTTACAGCAGCAGATTAGCAGGGCTTATAGTATGATTACTTACATGAAGTGTAAAAAAATACAATAAAAACTCACCATTACATCCTGCAGCACCTTAAGGCACAGACTCAGCTGTGTGAATGATCCAAATCCTTTATTGCAGATCCTAACATCCCTTATATACAACTCAAGCTCCCTCTAGTAATTTTCCATCCTTCTCTACATGTCAACTGAACACTTAAATCTCCTTCATGTGCCGGCACTAACTGCCCACGCAAGTGCTTATCCAATCAGAGCCACAAGTTGCTTCCGTTCATGTGCTTCTTCTTCAGTCAGGATTGTCATCACATGAAGATTACATGCCCCACTTGACTCTTGTCTCCTGGAGACGGCCTTTGTTCTCAGTGTACTCTTCCACACTACGTCTAATTTGTTTTTCAGCCTCTATTCTGAACATTGTCATGAATCCCTGCATCACCCCACAGAATCACTACTTCCTTTCACTACTTTCTTACAGAAAAAAGTTGTAAGAAATAAAGACTCCTAGACAAAGCATCATATTTCAAAGATTTCTGATCTCCTATGACACTGAATACATTTGCATTGCCAAGTGGAGTTCAAACACTGAATCTCTGTTCACTAAGTTTAGGTCTTCATTTAGTTCCTACTTTTATTTTTTATGAGTGCAAGTAGGCCAACAGTTCTGCTATGGATGAGACCAGTCTTCTGATGTGTGGCTGAGAAAATTGCTGCCAAATTACCTTAGGGCAAGGACTCAGTCCTTGCTTACCTTGCATTTAGCAAAATAGGAAGAATTTTAGAGAACTTAGGAAATAGGTGAGTGTCATAACTACCTCACAGATGAATCTTCTGTTCTTTTATGGTGTTGAAAGTATTTATAGGCCTGTGGTGGTTTCACACTTATGAAAAGCTAATCTGCTCCATGCTACTTTTCCTTCTGCAAAAGGTCAGGTAGAGAAAACACAATATATATATATATACACTTATGGGGTGAGTTAAGAACAGGGAGCTTTATGTTATCTGTCACCAACTGAAAAGAGTGAGAAATAAAAATAAACTAAAAATATCTTCCTTTCATCAACTTTCTTCTATCTCTTCACTTCAAGCACTGAAGGGGAATGAAAAATGGGGATTAAGATCAGTCCAGAACATTTTGTTCTCCACCACTCATTCATCCTCACACTCTTCCCTACTTCAGCATGGAGTCCTTCTCATGGGATGCAGTTCTTCACAAACAGATCTAGCATGGTTTTCTTAAAGACTGCACTTCTTCAAAAATTTCTCCAAAATGATTCCGTACTACAGTGTGCAGTCCCTCAGAAATAGACTGCTGAAACATGAGTTTCCCATGTACTGCTGCTCCGGCTGGTCCACCATCTCCTCCATAAGCTCCTTTCCACGGACTGTTGTTCTGGCCTACACTCTACTCCTACCTGTGCCCTCCATGGACTGCAGCTTCTTTCAGGCCACAAAATGGAACAGAAGAGGTTCTGTGTAAACATCAGGAAACATTTCCTTACTGTGGAGTGAAAAGAATGCTAGAACAGGTTGTCCAGAATGGTTGTGGCATCTCCATCCTTGAAGATCTTCAAAAGCACGAGGACATGGTCCTTGAGAACATTTTGTGCATATCCCTATACAACCATCACTGCTCATTAACTTAGCTCTGACCAACAGTAGGTTAATTTATAGCTGTCTGGAATTGGCTCTTACTCAGCACAGGGCAGCTTCTGGACTCTTCTTACATAGGCCACCCATTGCAGCTGCTCTGGTACAAAACCTTGTCACATAAGCCAATGCAAGACTTGCACAGAAAATTACAGAAAATTTATCATTTTACTTTTTTTCTGAACTTTGCCATTTTTTCGCTTTATAAATGGAAAACATTAGGTCATGAGTTTACAGAACTGAGAATGACAAACTGCAGCCAGAAAGATTTTTCTCTCTGCAGCTCTTAGATCAACCTTTAACATTTCAAGTTTTATTGTGAGATTATTTATTAATTTATTTCTCATCTAGAAAACACTTTCTTTCTTTCCCAGAAGGATAGCCACATCTCACTGTGAACCCTACTAATTCCATCTTATACTCCAAATAAAATCATATAGTAGATTTAGGCTTATGTTGGGAGGGACTTTAAAGATGATCTAGTTCTAACACCTCTGCTATGGGTGGAGTTGCCATCCACTAGATCAGGCTATCCATGGCAGCCAACCTGATTTTGAACACCTGCAGGTGTGGGACATACACAATTTCTCTAGGAAGACTGTTCCAGTGTCTCATTATCTTCTGAGTAAAGGTTTCATCTTGATATATAACCAAAATCTTCCTTCTTTTGTCTTAAAGCCATTCCTCTTCACCCTCTTACTATCAGACTGCGTAAAAAGCTGCGTTAAAAAACTGTGTAAATCTCTGTGACAGTAGCCATAGAGGGAAAGCTTAATCTTCACATGAACTTTCAGCTTTGATTTTGTGGGAGCTGAGATAATTTCCTATTACTATAATTTAAAATATTGTTTATTTAATAGGCAAATTTTAAATAATAATTTATTTATTTTTCTTCAGAGCTCCATCTTCCAAACTCATTTTTCCTACCAGAAACTGTGTTAAAATATCCAATTTGTATCTATTTAAAACAACTTAGAAATCTGTATTATTAAAGGAAGTGAGAAAAAAAGAACTAATACAATAGAAGTTACAGTGTTCAAGGGTTGCTTTTAAAGTAGTGCCTCCTGTTTTATATTGTTATTCTACAGTGTCAGAAGCAAATGGATGTAGTAGGAGATTAAATCTTTCCACGAATACTCCATTAGATTTTTCTGACATGGGGCAGACAAAATGGCACCTTACATGGCAGCATGTTTGAAAGAATATGTATAACTGTATTCCTGCATGTGGAAAAAATTCCTTCTACTGACATTCATCAATTCATGCTGAAAGCTTAGGGAGATCATACAGTGGATGTGGGCACAGTGAGGTAGAGTGGTGAGTTTCAGCAGTCGTGACAACAATGTGAAAGACAAGCCACTTTCCGAGGGGCATGCACAGCTGTTACACCACAAAATGAAAAGTGTCTTGATCAGCTCATCCATGCAAATCAGCTGAACACGGCCAGGGATCTGTTTGCAGTGCTGAATATTGGCTTCAATATGTTGAAAATGATGGCAAAGTTGGAATATTGCAAAGTTAACACCAGGTTTGTTTTGTGAATGTTCACACAGGAACAGAAAGAATGTCTATGCAAGTTTGTCAGAGCCTATTGAGACATTTAAAGGTTGAAGGTAACAGTTTCCAAGATTGCATCATTACCAGTGATGAGAGACATCATGCCACTATTACAAGCTGGAGTTAAAATGATAATCCACAGAGTCATGAAATGTGAATTCTTATTTGAAGAAAAAGTTCAAGATGCAGTCCTTGGAGAGTAAGGTGATGTTCACTGTCTTTTTGGATAAGAAAAAGATGATCCTTCTGGATTCCCTGAAAATCAGGCAAACCACCAACTCTGACTTTCCATATTGAGATGCTGACTAAGCTGAAAGCTCAACTTCCAGAGCCAAGCCGAAGAAGAAGACTACATTTCTCTTGCAACATGATAACATCGGGCACCATACCAGTATGAAGAGTGGGGAGTACATTGCCAGTCTTGGCTGGACAGTCCTCCCACACCCAGCATACAATCCAGATTTGGTACTTTCTGACTTCTATCTTTATGGGACTTAGTGGGCAACATTTTCCTAGCAATACCATCATCATAGCACCTGTGAAACAGTAATGGGTCACCCCTGCTGATGCACCTTGTTATGAGTGTGGCATGCAGTTTCTTAGAATCATAAAATCATAGAATTGTAAAATCACTCAGGTTGGAAAAGACGTTAAAGATCATTGAGTCCAACCATGACCTAACCATACTACCCTAACTCTAACAACCCTCCACTAAATCATCTCCCTGAGCACCAAACACCACATCCAAACAGATTTTAAACACATTAGTGATGGAGATTCAACCACCTCTCTGGGGATCCTGTTCCAGTCTTCAGTAGAGTTTGACTAAAGAAGTAAATGTTACTGAAGAGTAATAAAGTTCAGCAATACCAATATTGGTTTCCATTTACATGTGAGCAGTGTAGGACAACTCTGATCATTCTCCAGCATAGATTTTGTTTAGTTCTTAATACCGTCTTTTAAAATAATTGTTAAAATGAAACCAGATTGCAGATTTAATTATTGAAGGGAAATTCCAGGTCCTACTTTTTATTTTGCTTCGGCAATAAACTGAAAAGTCTATACTGGCAGAGTTAGTATGTACATATAGGATACCAGATCTTGAACTCATACTTTACAAGAGAGAAATGAAGAAAACTAGTGAACCTAGTTTCAGTGTGTAGCTGCACTCAGCTGGATTGCAGGCATTTAATTTAGGTAGAAGTCAGATAGAACATTTATCAAGATGATGAGCTAATGTAGTTTACTGCTGTTTTGTTAACAGTATCATTATTTCAGAATGATACAAGCCAGCTTTCCAGTTTCTGGAATATTCCTTCACTGACAGATCTGCTGTCAATTCATCTAATATTGTTTTTCTCTTGAAATGGGTAAAACTTTAATTAAAATGTTACTGAAATTCCAAAGTCACCCCTACCTGCTAAATAACAGACAATATGGAATCTATGTTTATTTGCAGTTTTCGTTATGGAAAGTAGACTCTTCCTTGAATTCATATTTTCTCAAATTTGCTAGTGTCAAAAGGAAATCAAAATGTTGTTACATAATTGAAACTAACAGACATCTTACATTTCATGGAGAAGTTAAGCGGATAAGACTTTTGTTTTTAGAAAAATAACTGCCACAGGATTACAGGTGATAAAATGCAAAGGAAAAGGTGAAAACGTCCTTCACAAAATCCTAATCACCTAAGCATAATGACAGACAGAAGAGAAAAGAGAAGGGAAGGGGAAGGGAAAGGGGAAGGGAAGGGGAAGAACTATAGGCCATCATGTTAGGTTACATAATCTTTTTCTCTATTTTTGATCCTGAAGTACCTAAACTATAGATTGGTAGCTCTGTTTCTGCAAATAAACCACAGAGACTGAAACACTCTCTACTGTGAAATTTAATCTTACATTTAATAGTATGTATTATTCTTCTGATAGTAAAGGCTGAATAAACATTGCTCAGTCGTAACATTTACTGATAGCATGTTATAATAAATTATTGTACTCATACAACAAACATCCTAGCACAATTTCTATCATAACTTTCATCATTGCTTTTCTCTTCACAGATTTTTGTGTTCATTTTTATCCTGGGGAGTTCCATCTCACCACAAAATAAACTCGTAATGAAAAGCTTTACTTCGTTTTCACACAGACATGTCTTGAGAAAAAAAAATCCAGTTTATATTTTGTAGAGTCTCAAGCACTGATGTGCAGTCAGCATATAACGATCTGAGAAAATGCATAGGCTTTTAACAATGTCGGAAGCTGGTTTGGACAGATATTAGGAAGCACTCTCTGATGCAGTTCTACCATTATGCAGAAAAGAATATAACATTTATTGGGTAGGAGAGCAACTAAGCAAAACTAAGTCTGATTTTGTAGTTCAGGGCCCGGGAGACTGTCTTGGGAGGGAGAAGTGCTAATGTCTGGTATGTTCTTCCAATTTTCCTTATGAATTTTATTCAGTAACTTTTAAATGCAAATGCAAAGTGTCCTTGAGGAGTTGGAGGACTCCCTTAACAGGGAATCTAGCATGTACAGAACTAAAGAGCTGTTAAAAAGCATGTATAACACCAAAAGGTGTCACAAATGTTCCATTGAAAGTAAGCATAGGCAGTTAGTTATGTTGCATTTAAGCTAAGCACTGAGAGCACGGGAAGTATTGCATTCATTCAGACCAATTTCAGTGAGACAAACAGGCAGAAAATGGACACTTGAGAAAACTCTAAAGTAGTGGATTATAATATTTTGGTCTGATGCAAGCTAAGAATTGAGATCTCCAAATTCTCCTAGGAAATTTTTAAACAAAGATGAAGTTAGGACACTGATCCCACTTGCAGGGAAGTGTGCTGTCTCCTTGTGGCCCAGGTCAGGGACGAAGAGACAGATAAGGCCTTCTATGAAAAGGTGGCAGAAGTTGCAAAATTACCAGCCCTTATTCTCATGGAGGACTCCAACTTCTCTGATGTATGCTGGAAATACAAAACATTGCAGAAGAAGCGGTGTTGGAGGTGTGGAAGACAACTACCAGATGTAGGTGGTAACAGAGCCTATCAGGGGAAGTGCCCTGCTAGACCTGCTGTTCACAATCAGAGAAGGACTAGTGGGTGACTGGGGGCTGGGAGCTGTCTTACACAGAGTGACCATGAAATGGCAAGAGTTCTCTATTCTTGATAATGTCAGGAGGAGGGACAGCAAAATGGATACTTTCTGAAGGGCGGACTTTAAATTGTTTGGAACCCTGGTAGGGAGAGTCCCTTGGGATTAAGTCCTGAAGGGTAAAGGCATCCAGGAAGGCTGATCACTCCACAAGAAGGAATTCTTAAAGGCGCAGGAGCAGGCTACCTCCCTATGATGCAAGATGAGCAGGCGGGGAAAATCATACCATTATGCTATTCTAATATAGACTTAAAATAAAGAAGTCTTTGCAGAGGACAACCCAACTGAAAATAGTTCTAATCTTTTCAATTAGTGAAATAAGGTGTGTCAATAATCTGAGTGTCATTCTGGAAACTCGTAAAAATATGTCAGTTTTTTTGGAACTAGGTTGAAGCACAAGGTCAGACTCATTAAGTAAGTCAATGAATTCTAATAATGAAATTAGCTAAAGTTGGTTATCAGTGTTTAAAAATAAAGATTTCTGAAAAGTTTTCTGGGTTGGTTTGGCCCAGTTCTGTGACTAATGGGGCAGGGAGACCCATGGACCCATGCTTCAGAAAAGGGAGAAAGGGGGAAATGGGGAAAGGACAGGGAGATGAGCCTGAAAACAAAACAGCAGCAATGATCTGAGGAGGAAAACTAATTTACTAAATAAGATATTGGAATGCAAGATAACACAATATAATACAATATAATATGACATAATTGGAATTGAAGCTAATAGATCAAATAAAATGAGAGAGAGCATCCAAAAACTGAAGGCTTTATTATAATGCTGAAGGCAATATGGATAGGGAGCACATACTACAGATGAGCAGAAAGGGGAAAAAAAGGGGACATCTTGTGACATGTGAACAGTTTTTATCTTTCCCTCTGAATGGAAGACGGAAACTGAATGGTAATCAGTCCCCTGGGATACATAGTTCCTCTTTTCTGAGACAGGTATGCCCAGAACTATCAATGGTCCACAGAACTGGAGCATTAACTCTTTAACTCCCAGTGCACTTCATGATATCATGAAGTGGAATACAAAAAACTTAAACCATGACAGTGTTGTAAAATATTTTATGAACCATCTCTGGTGCCTGAGAAATTGAATCTTGACGTGAAAACAAACGAACGAACGAACAAACAACGATAACAAACAGAAGAAACTTGCAAAGATGCAATTGCTTAAGTGGTAACTATGTTTATGTACACAACATTCTTTGGTGTATGTTAAAGATTCCTGACAATGCTCTAGTCATTGAACAGCAAAAAGTCTGAGGGAAGTGTGGAGGTCAAGTGTTATGGAGTCAGTTTGTTTTAGGGTCTCTATGTTTGAACTTCATATTCTCTCATTACTGTCTTATAACAATAGTTCCCCAAACTCAGCATTTTTTTCTGTGTGAGCAGTCTGTGTCTTTTATATAAATAGTTTTTCTTATTGACATGATTCTTTGATAGAATTTGGTAGACTCTCTGGGTGATTCTGCTTTTTTTTTTTTTTTTTTTTTTTGGAGCAAACCTTTAGAAACCTTTAATTTTGGAAAAACTCAGGTGTAGTTCTGGTGACAATTAAGTACAATCATCACCTCCAGCATTCATTATTTGCCTAAGATGTTCCATGTTCTGCTTAATCTTTAACACAGCAGACTTTGAACACTGTATCATGTCTTTATGGACAATCCAATAAGTGGCATAAAACTTCAATTGTTTGTTTTCTAAATACTACACAAATGCATTCCAACACAGCCCTTACTGTGCTCTAGAGAGCTTAAACTGTTAAGAAATAAGAAACAGGTGGGCTGCCATGAAGGGCCCACAAGACAACCTCATTTGGAACACAAGAATCACTTCTAAGTGAGAACTGGATAGCATGGATGTGCCAGCTTGATGTAAAGGTAGCAGTTAAAAGTCCTTTTGCATTATTTGCCCTGGCAGACCATAGTCATTAAGAACATTTAGAGATGTAGATTTAAATGTTGATTACCATCTATTTACTGCTGGAGAATATGCATGTGTCGTTCTGTCACTACTTAGGTTTTTATGTTGCGGAGATGAGTGGATTTGTCTCAAGTAATATGACATGTTAGGGTGTGATGCTATAGGGGCTTAGGGAGTTCATACCAGGGTGTTGACTTAAATATTAACACAGAGAAGAAGATTTAGCTGTGGGATAATACAGATACAAAATAAATAGATGTAGGATGACTGAATAAATTTAGATTTTGTATTTGAATTAACTTTGGTCAGAGTAATGAAAATCTGAAAATATCTGAGCATTAAGGAAAGACAAAAATAAAATTTAAAATAAAATAAAAATAAATAAATATAAAAATAAATAAAAATAAAAATAAATGGGGGAAAGGTCAGTAAATTACCTGGTTGTCTGCAAAAGCAAATGTATTGTTACAGGCAAATGTTAAGACCCTCTGCAACTTCTGCACAATGGTGCCTTGTGTATTGTCTTTAGATATTTTACAAGTAAGAAAGCATGGAACTACATGAACAATTTTGCCACTCATTGATTGAAAGTCTTGCACTTTGTCATTCTCCGATTCAAAAAGTAGATAGAAGAACTCAAAATCCAATTGCATTGTTTGTATGAATCATCATATTTTAAGGGGTATCCCAATAATTATTAAAATAAAATAGGAAAACCATTATCAAATGACAATAATGTGAAAGCAATAGATGATGGATTAAACAGAAAAAGAGAGGTCAGAAGTGACAACTGAGTCATATACATTAGAATGTCTGTAATCACACGTATAGAGAAAGATATTCAGAAATATCACATCAGGAAATAAAAGAGTTTCAGTTATGAAAAGAATCCACTTAGAAAGATACTGTGTAACTGAGAAAAGAAGAACAGATCAATTTTCTTAAAAATGTGGATCCAGACAGCTTAGCTTTAGAACAAAAAATAGATTTGGTTCTTTTTTTTTTTCCTAATTGGATCTGAGTACAGATTCTTCATTTAGTGAAGAAAAGCCTAGCCCCAATGTGGAAACATCTTGGTTTCAAATTCTCTTGTCCATGATTTGATAGACAAAAAGAAGTTTCTTGCTGGGTCAGTTTGACCTCACTTGTAGAAGGAAATAATACAAATATAAACAGAAATTATACTATGGTGAACAAATCCTAGAAGAGTTATTCCAGAACACTTTTCAAAGTGGGGAAATTTTTAAATGGTTGAAAAACATTTCAAGGCAATGTTCACAAAATACAAGTGTTTGTCTACTACTTCATCCACAAAGCATGTAATTTAAGGCACAACTATTAAATATTCAAGGAACTGCACTTAGGTAGCTGGGATTGCCAGCATTCCAATGACTTCAAATTTAGACTGTGTACAAAATAAAGGGAACTGTTCAAGCATGTGTGACAGTGAAATTCCCTATAGTTAAAATAAATAAGCAGCAAAATTTCAGAACATTTATGAGACATAAAACTTATCAAAATAAATCTTCCTGGCTAACATTTTATTGATTAATGAAAGCTGGTATTTTCAAAGTGCATAATAATATTTGGTTTTGTTCCCTCATTACCATAAAAACTTAGTATAATGTCCTTATGAAAATAGTAGGAGATTTAGAAAAATGAATGCAAACACAAATCATTATGTGTTGTGTGTTCCCTTTGGGCCCAGTATGTGCATTCCACAGTTGTTGCCACAATGTTTCATTAAGCTGACATCATTTGGATGATGTAACTGTGTCAGCAGGCAAGGGAAGAGTTACTGGTGTCATCTATCTTGACTTCAGTAAGGCTTTTGACACAGGCTCCTGCAACATCCTTCTAGCCAAATTGGAAAGATAGGGATTTGATGGGTGGACTGTGACAAGTGAAATCTCTCACAATTCAATAGTTAGACAAGTGCTCCTTAATATTTTCACTGATGGTATCAACAGGGTGATCAAGTGCACTTTCAACAAGTTTATGGATGATACCAAGCTGTGAGATGGGGCCAACATGCCCAAGTGACGGGATACAATCCAGAGAGTCTTAGAAGTTGAACAAATCCAAGTGCAAGGTCTTGTACCCCGATGGTGGCAATCCCCATTATCAGTAAAAGTTGGGGTATGAAAGGATAGAACACAGGCCTGCCAAGAAGGACTTGGGGGTACTGGTGGATGGCAAGCTGGACATGAGCCAGCAATGTGGCCTCACAGCCCTGAAAGCCAACCATATCCTGTGCTGCTTCAAAAGAGCCTTGGTCAGCAGATCAAAGGAGGTGATCTTGCCCCTCTTCTCTGCACTCACCCTGTGAGGTCTCACCCTGGACTACTGCATCCAGATGTGGAGTCCTCAGTACAGGAGAGATATCGAGTCCATTCAGAGAAGGGCCACAAAAATTATCCAAGGGGTGGAATACCTTCCTTATGAGAAGACTAGAAAGAGCTGGGTCTGTTCAGCATGGAAAAGAGGAGACTGGGGAACCTGATAGAAGCCTTTCTAAAGCGGAACTGTAAGAAAGAAGAGGACAGACTCTTTCGCAGTGTCCATAGTGTTAGGATAAGGAGAGATGATTTTAGACTGAAAGAGTGGAGATATAAACTGAATATGAAGATAAAGTCTTTTTTACAATAAGAGAAGTGAAGTACTGGAACAGATTGCCCAGAGAGATGGTGGAATAAACATTACACTACTGGTGCTAGTCTGTGATATATAATATAACCATACTACCTTTTATACATCTAGATTTTTCCTCTCTCATTTTTCTAGAAAACAACATAAGAGCTGGCAACACCACATCTATTCCTTGAAGTTTTGCGAACGTCTGCCCTTCTCAAAGTTGCCCTCTATTTTACTGAACTAACAGATTACCCCTTTCATAGATTGATTCCCAAATACATTGGTACTAACACTTTGGATCGTGTACTTCACAGACATGCTTTCAGTGACCAAAATAAACAACTATATCATTGATTAAAGTATGGCTAGGTGTAGGAACAGACTGCCCAAGGAAGTGTTAGAATGACTATCCCTGAAGGTAGTTAAGAGATTTTTAAATAAATAGGGAAATAGTTCAGTAGTGGATTTAATAGCATTAAGTTAATGTTTGGACTGATGATCTTAAGGGTTCTTTCCAAACTAAATGATTCTATGATTAAATGCTTACTGGAAAGTAGTATTATTTACTCATATATTTAATAGTAGATGCCTAGATCCTTTATTTCAGTTCACCCATTACTGTTACTGCAGTTCAGAATTCTCATGTCAAACTTTCTAGCGTATTTGTTAGCGTGATCTCTCTTAACATTCCCATACAAAAGAAGGCAGGAATACCTGGGATTCATTGAGAATATTGTTTCTTTGAAAATGGTTTCATCCACAGGATGAAAACTTATGCTCCGCTGGGAAACTCCTTGGAAGACCTTCTATCAAAACCATAAATTCATATACAATAACTTTGAGTAATTGGCATCATTAGAAAAATTGGGTAGGTCACTTTGCCAAAAAAGCTCTCAGTACCAGTACTTCCATCACAAAATTGACTGCAGAACATAAATGGATTTTCTGAATTTTTCTTACTGGTTTTCTGAACACAGGGTTTTATACATACATTTTCAAAATAAATGATAAACATTAAGCTTTGACAATGTTAAAAGAGCGAAGTTTAAAAGAGTATCTCCAAATCAGTCTTGCAGAAGGACTGGGCAAGCAGTTTCTAAATAAAGTGTGTAAGAATAAATCTATTTATACACTGTTGGCAGATAGGATACTCCTAAATCATGCAATGTCAGCAATCAGTTCACACATAAATTGTAAAAAGAGAAGTTTGAATGAAATGAAAATTCAAAATTTAAGGTAAAGGAAATGAAAAGCAGATGCTGATTCAACTTACCTCAGTAGCAACAAAAACTTAATGACAGCAAAAAAGAGCAGCAACAACAATAAAAGATTCACCTAGAAGATATTAGTTTCCTTTAGGAAGATACATTTGTTTTATTTTTATTTGCATGCAAAATTAGTCAAGAGCAGAGAAAAATGACCCAAAGAAAATCCATATGCTAAAGAATATTTAACAGATACTTCTGATCTGAGCCCAGATTTGGTCAGAAGGCTACAGAGTATTAATATGTGTGAACATAATTGTATTATTTACTCTTTATTTTTTTTATCCTGAATGGTGTATTTTATGTCAAGTTCCCATCTTAGAAGAGTTTGTCTGTATATTGAGTATATATTTGAAAGCAGTATTATATAGATTATATTTAAGATTTCCACAGTGGTTCAGTATGAAAGGGATAGAGTGTTTGCCACAAAACATGCCAGAAAATCCAGAAACAATCCTGTATTTATTTTTAAGAGTGTGTAACATTTTAAAATCCAAAACAGAAAAAATGTCTTTGTTGCACTTAATAAGGAAGATCATATCCCAGACATTTCATGCTATTCTGGCAGTGCAAAACAGAACAAAACAAAACAAAAAATTTACTATTCTCAACTATCTTAGAAGTAACCCCAAGATTTTTACATCACTTAAGCATTATTTGGAATCTTTTCACATTCCAGATTCCTTGAGTATGGACTGTGTTGACTTGAATTTTGCTTAAAACACATTTGGGAAAGATTAAAAATAAAGAAACCATGAAAATAAAAAATATATATATTGCAAACCAATGAGCCTGTATGTATTTATTGTTAGGTCTGTAGTTTTAGGCTTTTGCATTAAGTTAGTGAAGACTGATCGCTGCCTGAATTTTTTCTTGGGTGTTAAGCAAGCATGAAGAACAGTAAAGAACAGCTTTTCTAGAATAAAACCATTAATGGCAGTTTGACAAAGTTCTCTGATACAAGTTTCTTCACCTTAATGTTCGATCTCAGAGGACAGATCTGAATTCATAGCACACGAGCAGTCTCTGAATTAGATAATTATGGATGTGAGCATTACTAGAATACATGCTATAATGTCTTGAGCTTTAGATTTAGCGAAAGTTTGGTAAATGATATACATACATACTGGAAAGAGAAGAGGAAAGCCAAAAAAAAAAAAAATAGAGGAAAGGAAAATTTTTGAAACAGTTAGTAATAGTAGTTTCATTGTGGTTGTCTATAGGAAAGAAAATTATACTATTCTCTTTTTCCTTATTATGTGAGATTTAGAGTAGGATTAATCTGTATTAATTTAAGTGTCTGAATTCTAGGAGCTGGATTCAACTTGATACTTCACTTGAGGCTTGAGTTTGCAGACTTAAATTTAGGCATAGAAATCAAATTGCTAGTGCTTCTAGTTCACAGAGATCTATTCATCAGATTATCTATAGATATCTGCTTTGAAGTATGATATGAGATTCTAATGTTCTGTTAACTAAAAAGCAGTTATCGGAAGGTAATTTGTAAACATAAATATAAAATGTCATTCAAAACTCCCTAGGTTATTTGAGACATCTACACGATGCTGGTAGATGGGACTGGCAGCTGAACTCCACCCTTTCAGCTGGGCAACTGGAGATCAGACAATATACCATAGTGTATCTCAAACTCCACTAGGGACTAATGCAAATTATGAAACTTAGACAATTAAACTAAGCTCTCCTTCTATAATGGTAACTTAAACACTGATATGCAGACGCTTACAACTACACTTTTAGAGTCTGAAGTGTTAGACTATTTTAAATGTCTCCACTATTCCTGCATATTTGACTTGCTCTGCATTATTTATTTTTGCTTTTTGTTTTTTTAACCAGTCAATAAGTATTTCATGTTTTCTTTTTTTTTTTTTCTTTTGATTTTCCTATCGTTGATCTGATTAGCAAGACAATTCACTTTTTTTTCCTCTCACATACTGAATATATGAATCCTTAATTTAAGTCTAGATTAATATTTTTTGGAGTGGTAATATTTCCTTTCTCTGATAACTGACCAGCATGGAAATTATCGCATAAATAAATGTCTGTTCATGAATCAAAATCAAATCCATTAAGTTTCAAAGCAATGGCTTGCACTGTCACACTTTCCTCATACTCAGGTTTTGTGAGAACTCTGTGTTGCTATTGCAGTCCATAGCCCTAGATGTCATAATTATTTCCTAACTCTTATTTAAAGGGGTGCCAATGAAGTCCAGATAGAAGTTCCTCCTAGGAGTCAACTCAGCTACACTAGCCAGTTTAGTATAATTACCAGAGGATCAGCAGAGGAGTGCAGAGGATTGCACTCCACTCCTGGATCCAGGACACTGATAAAAATGCTGAATGGATATCATTCTAGAATTGAGTTCCTGAGTAACATTGCTAGTTACCTGCTGCCAGCTAGACGCAGTCCAATTTACTATTACCCTTCGAGCACTACCAGCAAGCCAGTTAAACACTCAGCACAGTGTGAACTTGTTTATCTCACAGTTGGACAACTTGTCCAGAAGTGTACTGCAAGGGATGGTGTGAAAGGCCTTAATAAAATCCAGAATGATCAAAACAGCTCCACATCTTTCCTGTACTGGGAGCCCCAGTACACAGTACTCTGGATGAAGCCTCATTAGGGCAGAGTAGAGAAGGACAATCAGCTCCCTGTCCCTGCTGATCACTCCTCTTCTGATGGTGCCCGGGATGACCCTGGCCTTCTGAGCTGCAAGAGCACACTGCTGGCTCACATTCAGTTTTTCATTCACTAGGACCCCCAGGTCCTTCTCAGAGGGACAACTCTCAAGGAGTTCTCCTTGCAGTCTGCTTACATATCTGGAATTATTCCAACTCAAATATAAAACCTTGCACTTAGCTATGTTGAACCTCATTAGATTCACATTAACCCACTTTTCAAATTTGTTGAGGTCTCACTGGAAGGCACCCCTTCCTTACAATCTCTCAACCACACCACTCTGCTTGATGTCATAGCTATGACTATGTCTTATAACACCTTTAATTTTAAATGCCTTTCAGTATCCCTCAGGACAACATTCTTCATAAATTTCTGAAGGATTAATTTTTACTAACAAATAGAGTTTTCTGGGCCTTCTCTTATGCCTTGTATAATGCTGTCTGATTTCTAATCAGCAGGGACCTTTCCTAGATCCACTAGAGCAGATTCCCATTGGACACTGCCGAGTAGCTTCCTAAAAAGCTTTAAGTTCACTTTCCTAAAGTACAGAATGGCAACTTCTCTGACCTTTTTTTTTCTTACATTAAAAGTTTTGAGTTCAATTAATTCATAAACAGTGCAGCCAGGAGAACTGTCTGCCATCTTTCCCACCAGGCCTTCTCTATTTTCAAGCAACAGAATCACCTTTTCTTATTGGATCAGTACTTACTATGGTAAGTTATCTTCAGTATGCTTTAGAAGTTTACCAGAAATACTCATTGCAGCAGTATAATATCCCACAGGTTTTGTGTGAGAATCTGAAGTAGAAGCAAATAATTCCACAATTTCTCCTAATTGCCTACAGAATGTCATCTATGACATCATACTGGAAGTGTGGTCAGTAGTAGACAGCCATGACAGCATCCCCCTTATGATCCATACACTTAATCCTCACCTCAGAGGCTCTCTATTCCATCATACTTGTCAGCAAGAGCTGTACAGTCTACCCTCTCCTTTATGTACAGTGCAACATCTCCACCTCACAGCCCTGGTTGTACCTCCTGTACAACCAGTAGCCCTTCATCTCAACAGTCCAGTTATAGGATTCATTCTACGAAGTCCCACTAATATCAGTGATGTTGTAGCTCTGATAAAAGACCAAAGCATCCAGTTCATTCTGTTTGTTCCTCACACTGTGTGCGTTGTTACATAAGCATTTCAAATGCGCTCCAGAATTTGCATCACTCCTTCAAGGGACATATCACATCAGATAGGATAGTGCTGTAACTTCCCATGACTTAAGGTCAGTGTTCCTAATATCACCTCCGGGCCCCTTCCATTTTTTTTTGTCTTCATGTATTATCTTTTCCAGAACCGTGTATCTAATCCATCCTGTCTTACAGAAGAAGAAACATCCATAACACACTGCACATTGAGTTGTGTGTTTTAAAAGAAAACTTGTTGATACTGATCCAGAAATACGCTAAACCATCACTAACAGTTGAATATCAATGCTCCAACACATGTCCGGGCCTTATTTAATTTACTAATATAGTCATATGGACTCCATGCAGGCAGTACAAACTGCTTATTTCTTCATGGGCTATTCTGGCAAAGTTCACCTTCAGAAATGAAGTGCCCTGGAGCAGAGCCAGAGATTCACAGCCAGGTGGAAGCAGAATAACAATGCTCAGGACAGCAGTGATGTCCACTCACACAATATCCTAAACTGGGAAGCTGAGAAGGCAGTGACACTGCTGTTAAGAGTTAACACTACAAGCATTGCCTAATATTTTTTATTCAACTCTTCATATCTGCTGTGAATATCTGTGGCTATCTGCAAACTGAATACACCCTTTAGCTTTTTTTTTTTTTTTTTAAAATAAGTTTTCACTGAAACAAAAGAGAATAAATGACTGAAAAATACTTTAATTTATGACAAAATCAGAATACTACTTTTTGATGGCTTAACACTACATTTTCGTAAACACATTGTAAAGGCTAAATATGCCAGCTTTGCTTTCTGCTGAAAATCTCTAAGCAGCACTGACCTTAATGATTGGAACTGATGCTGCAGGGACCATAAAAAAAAAAAAAAAAAAAAAAAAAAAAAGATAACAGCAGAAAGACAAAAAAAAAAAAACCCAACAATCGCCACCAACAACAACAACAAAAAAAAGGTGGTTCACTTTCTAGTGTTGTTATTTAGCTTAGACTGCATACTTCAAAGGTATTTTTAGATCTTGTTCTTACTGGAATTGGACTCTCCTTTGTTATTTTCCTCTTCATCTGCACATTTGAAAATCTCTTTGATTGTCTCTTCTTGATGAGAGCTCACTGTTGTTCCAGCAGACAACTGATATTAATATCAATATCATACTATTTGGGACATTGCAGTTCTGGAGATAAAAGCGTATTAAAAAAACAACATTACCAGTAGTCTTTCACATATCCAAGCTTCATAGATTGTTTTGATTAAAAACAGATCACTTTGATTGGTGCTATGGAACATACACATTCTAACACTAATTATTTAATAGATGTTGAATATACTTTATTGTGATTAATGGTAGTAAAACTTGAAGGCTAAAAACTGTACAATCATCTCATTTTTTAATATTGTTTAACCTACTACTACTATTATGAATAGCCGAGTCCTTTAAATCTTTTGGGACTTCTAAAAGGTCCAATTCTAACTTTTTGCTTATGAAGTGAGACACTTGTTTTCTATTTGTGGATAGAGTCTAGAGAATTCAGCTCAAAAATCTAATTACTCAAGCGATTTGAAATGCCCTCGGATCTTGAGATTTGTATATCCCCATGAATTGATTGTACTATATTAGTTTTTAATGAAAAGGACAACTTCCTCATTAAAAAAAAACAAAACATTCTGCTCTCCAGTTCTTACAGAATTATGAAAAAAAAAATCTATGTACAGTGGTTTTGCATTTTGTTTACAAATCTCTCCTTTTATTTCTTTATTTACTTTGTAAATTCTAGCTAGTCCTCTATGAAATATTTAATTTATTATGCAATACTTCCAACATTTAGTCTATCAAAATAATCAAGTAATATTTCTAAATAAAAAAAAAAAAAGTAGAGAAATGAAGTGAGAAGGAAAGAAACAAAATATCCAATTCAAGAGTTTTCTGTAATAATTAGGAGTAAGTAAACAGATAAACTTTGAATAGCAGATGACAGTTTACAACAATAAAGACAAGAAAGTATTTGGGAGGCAGTTTGCAAGCTATAGCTCTATGCAAGTAAAACAATTTACAGCCTTTGAGATTATTTTCCTACATTTCAAGCTGTTAAATAGATTTACTTAGACTAGGATACAGTATTTATGCTGAAAGCATGTGAATTACATCACTGGCTATTCAAATAATTCTACTCTATTCACCAATTATTTAAAAGAAAATTTGTGGACATGAAACTGCTTATAGAAGAGGAGGCAAGGATGAGGTGCTCTGTAAAAATAAAAGGCAGGATAGTGGTAACAGGCTGCCAACACTACCATCTTGGACATAATTAGTATATGTATATTTGCATATGTATAGTTTACACACATTCCCAGAGACCAGCTTTACTCCTTCAAAAAGAAACATAAATAAAAGATTACTTCTATGATATATAGTCTAAACAGAAACTTCATAGTTTATACTAGCACCTGATGCTTTTACTACCACTGCAGCAGCAATGACTTTCAGCCAGAAAGTCAGCAACCTTGGAGGCTACGCTGAAGCTGACACTGGCAACATAAGAGGACTTTTGAATGAAGCACTGAATGACCTATTAGTTATCCGGATGCATTCAGTGAAGTGAGGATGAAGCCAGCCTTCAGCAAAGGCTTTGTAAAAATTAAAAACAAAGTTGTCACCTTCTAAACTGGGGAATGCAACAATTAAATTGAATATAGATCTGTCTACTCTGTCAGTGTTATGAAATTTGTCTTTTTTTATTTTCCAAGAACACGATCTCACTAATAAAAATTGTCCTATTTCTTATACTTAGCAATCACAGCTAGAAAACTAATAATTAGGAAAAAAAAGCAAAATAAAATAATAATAATAGCATACATAAAATCACAGAATCAGGATTGTAGAGATATGAAGGGACCCCCCCAGAAATCATCTAGTCCAACCCCCCTGCTAGACCAGGTTGCACAGGTAGGCATCAAGACAGGTCTTGAATGTCTCCAGAGAGGGAGACTCCACAACCTCTCTGGGCAGCCTGTTCCAGTGTTCTGTCACCCTTACCAGGAAGAAGTTCTTCCACATTTTGGTGCAGAATTTCCTATGCCCCAGTTTACAGCCATTTGCTCTTGTTCTGGTCTCACAGACCACTGAAAAGAGATCAGCCATATTCCCTTGTCTCTCACATGTGATAATTTGAGAGCAAACATGAAATGAGAAAACGGAGTGGGAGAAAACATCTTGGGACCATAAAGGATGTGATGATAATCTTCTTTGTGTGCTCATATATTTATTTTTCTTGGTTCTACTCATCACCTCAAAGCTTTTATTTGCAATGCTGTTCTCCCTCTCTTCTGCTTTCTCATCTATTTCCAGTCTTTCTTTGCATGTCTCAAGACATAAAGCCTCAAATAACTTATTGTTCCAGATGGAAAAGTGTTCTGCAATCTCAGATTAAGGGCTGGAAGGGATATTCATTTATTAAAAAGCTTGTTTCTGACATGGCTGATATGTGCACATAGTTCAAGCAGTAAAATAAATTAAAAGTATTGGAAATGCAGATACTATAAGAAGTACAAATTGCATATTAAAATCCTCCTTCAGTATTACATCTACAAGGCTAAACTGGTAACTTTCATCTCTGAGATGTCTTTTATGTTAATTACAAGCAAAATCATTTGTAAACAAAAAAAGATGCAATTATCTTGAAGTCCATTTTCCATAGTTAAGTTTATGTAATATCCCTAGAGCAACAAGGGAAATCATCATAAACCAAAGAAAAATATGAATAAAGATCAACACTATATATACATATAATAGCAGTTCATTAAAATTACTTTCACAATATAAAAAAAAACTAGGCAATTCTCAGAAATCATATCCCATTCCTTTGGTCACCAACATTAATTAAAATTGTACTGCAAACTTTTATTTTCTGTATGTACTTTCAAAATATGAGCTGTCTTACTACAGCTGGTGGTAATATTCCTAAGTACTTGTTTTATAGTTTTCTATGCTGCATTGAACTTACTGAGTGACTGTTAGACTAATGTAAAATCTCTTCTAAGTACACAAAAAATATTGATTTTGTTAATTCTTAGACTATAATAGCCTCTTGAAAAACAGTACAAAGAAAATTTGCTATATGTTCTGTAAGTTGAGAAGACATGAAAAAATTGGGAAGCCCTCAGCATTCTTTCCCTTGTAGCTACATTACTTATTTGGACTCTTACTGTGTCTGCTGTACAAGACAGAAATGAACTGAAATATGTTTCCGTTAGGAACTTGAAAATGGCTTGGGGACATTCAGTCACAATTTTTATACAATTTTTACTTCAATGCCTAGCAAAACTCTTATCAACATGTACTTGTTACAATGAACATAAGATGAAAATAAGGTCAAAGAGAATGAGACATGTAAACAGAATCTTCTTAAAATTAATTTTACCAAAGTCAGAAATTAATAACTTTATTTTATATATTCTTTATGCTTCTGTAGTGTAAGAAACCTTAAGTAGGAATCTAGGTTTTACCTCATGGTGCAATCATCAGGAATGTTTTCTCCTAAAGATTTAAAGATTCTAAATATTTAAAGGCAGCAAAACAAACATTTTTTTTCTGAGAAGAAATTTAAGTGTTATCAAAACTTGGACTATGATACACAAATAAACTTGCAATCTTGTAGAATCATAATTCATGAAAAAAATATACAGATAGATGTTTATAGACTCCACCCTGGTTTTGGCTGGGATAGTTACTGTTCACCATAGAGGCTCATATGATGCTATGTTTAGGACTTTTCATGAAAACAGTGGTGATAATAATGACTAAAACACTTTGTTAAGTAGGACTTACAACGAGTCAAGGACTTTTATAATGAAACTGCCCTGCCAATGAGGTATCTGGGGGTGTACAAGAAGTTGAGAGGAGACACAGACAGAACAGCTGATCCCAGCTGGCCAAGGAAATATTCCACACTATACAATAAGCGATTTAAGGAATACATCAGTAGAGACCAAATTGCTTTGATCTACTTTAAAAGTTTTAAGTAAACTTCAAGAAAGCTATAGTTTTATCTAGATGTTTAGAAATGCGTTCACCTTATGATGCTTTTCAGTGTCTCTCATACTTATTGCAGTCTAAATAACTATTCCAAAGGTAGTTAATGAATTTGTAAATATAATTAAGTCCTGGATCTGTATCTGGATATTTTACAATAGTATCTTAATTATGCTGAAATGTGACTCTTGCAGAAAATTTGTATTTTGTAAATTTATACAGAAAGGTTTTCAAAACAGAAGCTAGAAATTAGTATTCGAACAGTACCATTACTGAGTATTTCACTCACATTTTGTAAGCAGACCTCAGCTACATCCATTTTCATTTCTCCATATCCAGTGGATACATGTTGCCAGTGCTTCCAACCCCTTGTATTTATTAAATTCAAAATAACAAGAATAAGATCACAAAGCACTTCCACGATTGGGCAGCATCCAAGTATATTTTCTGGAAGTGTACATTTCAACCTGTGCTTTAGATTTCCTATTCAGAAGTAATATTGACTTATACTTCTAGGTTCCTGATGGAACTCTGGATACAGACAGGAAGTGAATGTTCTAAATTCCACAAATTTTCTTTGAAGTGAACACAATGTAGAAATTTTAACTACACTACAATCTACTGTAATCAACATGTGTAGACACATGAATCATTGTCATAGTGGCTACTTTGACACCACCAGTATCTGAAAGACAACTTGTAAATAGTTGAATTTACCTAAATTCTGACATTTAAAATGTAAGTGATTATTTTCAGTTCGATAAATAAAACGTTCATCTGCTATTCCAGGCAATGTCACAAGCACAACAGGTGAAAAACAAGATGTATGGGAGATCAGTTTTGTTACGGACCAGTAGTTACAATTTATAAGAATAGTTTGAGTTACAAACACTAGATCTAAGTCATTATTTAAATTCCTGTAATAGATGGAAGTTGCTAACACATGCCAGTGACATACGTAATTGAAGTTCTCACTATTGGTAATTTAGGTTTCATCGCTAAAATTAAGTACATGCTAGAGAGCAGATTATATTACTGACTACTAGAGTGGGAAACAATTGTGCAAATAAGTGAGTAATTACACATAAGACTCAAAAACAAAACAAAAAAAAAAAAAACAACAAAAAAAACACTGAGGATATCTGCGCAGGACTGGTAATCATGGCACAGAAGATCTCTTCCTACAGGAAGGTGGAAGTTAAGAAATTTACCCACAGTGTTTAAAAATGACTAGATATCATTCCTGTAAAGAAAAGAATCCTACCCAAGATGTATAATTTTGGATAAAGCTGAACTGTGTAGGTGTTATTCGCTTAATTACCTATAAACCTCTATTGTATATCCCCAACTTTCTGAGTCTTCAATTTAGATGACTTGTAGATCTTGGAGATATCTACCCATTGGTCTATTTCAAATATCTTCAGAAAATAATAAATTCAGCCTATTAAAGAAAAGTTTCTGTTATCTCCTCTCCTTCAACATCTTTCCCTTTAAAGAACTCAAAGTGTTTCCCAAGGGTAAGCTGGCTGTATGCCGTTTCTTTTCAGATTCTCTCCAGTGTTTCACTGGATCATACTAGAATGAAATAAAAGGTCAGTGTCATATCTGTCATACTTATATGAATATCCATGATACTCTAATGTACCTCAAATGACACTAGAGATCTATGTGTGGGCTACTGAATCATTCCCTGTTAATCTTATCCCTCTACTTCATTACTGTAAAATATTACACTTCTTGTGTGGCCTACATTGCTTTTATACATGTACATGCCCTAATTGTGCATCATATTTTCATAAACATTTTGCAGAATCTCTTCATAGCACAATAGAAAATAAGAACTGTAAGATTTATCCATTATTTATTTAAAATAAAAATACAGCATTTCAGCATGAGATATGTATTGAATTTTTTTTTCCAGTTTTAGATTATATTCACTATTAACCAGTTCTTATTAATATATTCACTAATATCTAACAAAAATACAGCTAGATATACCCTCAAAAATTAATTAACTGTTAAAAAAATAGAAAAATTTGTAAACAGCTTTTCTATTTTTGGGTAAAGATTCCTCTTGGGCAAATGACTTGTTTGTTATAGAGACATGATGCTATGGCAAACAAACATCAAACAGGTTTTCTGTTTTTTTGTTTTTTTTTTTAATTCTTTTTTTTCCTTTTCTGTTAATAGCCAATAGAATATGCTGATTATCAGTAAATCATTTGATTTACATTAAGTAAAATCACAGAACAGGGAACTGAGCACACTTCATTCAAAGAAGCAACTAATCAAATGAGATGTGAAAAATACACACTAGATAATTTTACAGAGAAAAGTCAGAAATTCCTTAATAGCAGAAGAAATTAAGGATCATCCTCGTAATAGACAGGAAAGCTGACAAAAGAAAATCAAATTCATAACTTTTCTGTAGAATTTATTAACCTTGTCATAGTCAATATCTTGTCAAGATTAAAAGTTTTTTGTAAGGTAATGAAGGTACACTTAGTATGGAATGAAATACAGGGAAAGAAAAAATTAATTAGAAGTAAAACTTACACCCAAGTATGCTAGGTATGAATTAGGATTTATCCTTTGAAGGGCATATCATCATAAACTTGTTTTTCATAGACTCTGGCTATTCCTAAATATTTTCGAGATCTGTTGTCCGCCACACTTTAAATTATAAGGTATTACCCTTATATATAATAAATAAATATATAAATTATAAGGTATTACCCTTATAAGGGTAAACTACAGATGTACTGAAAATTATTTAAGTAGTTTAACAACGTATTTAAAAACTCCCCTTCTTCTCATTACAGCTATGTACTATATGTCATGTTGAAAAAGAGACCTTAACTGCAATTAATTTTCAAAAGCAATTTTCCAAAACTGATACTAATGTACACACCAAACTCACAAAGACTGTAATGTGGACTACAAGTACCTGTAACATAGTTACAGAAAATAACAGGCTTCCTTGACATTTTTCTTTTCTATTTGAGTAGCTATATTTGAGTATTTTTAGTCTACCTGAATAAACCATACTTCAGTCTAAGTGGCTGTCATGGTAAGTTACCTGGAAAATATTTAAGGAAAATCAGAAACAAACTGATTCTCAAGGAGCTAGTGCTGTTGATTTACTTGCTTCTCCAGACTATCTAAAAAAAAAGTATATTTAATTACTATTATCTTTACTAATGCTTAGTAGAATGCATTTTACATACATACATACAGTGTGATGTATTGCCATGAGTTTTCAGAGAACAATCCCAGCTGCTGGAGATATACCAAATCCACATAGAATGTTCTGAAAAAAAACAAACAAACAAACAAAAAAAAAACCCTATTAAATTAGCAGGAGAAAAAAAAAACTAACAGCACCTTCTATGAAAAAAAAACGAAAGTTAATGTAAGTTCAGAAATGATTTTTAATAAATTAACAAGACAATTCGTCAATTTGCCACTTTTGTCTCCATGAGCTGTTTTGTTTTTTTTTTGTTTTTTGTTTTTTTTTTTAAACATTGTCTTCATGATAAAATTTCACTGTTTCTTCAGACCTATGGATTTATAATTCAAAGAAAATGTATTTGTAACATCAATGTCCTTTTTTAAAGAAGTCGTGATATTATTATGTCTTCCAGAAATGTTTTCCAGATCTATTTTTACAGTGAGCAGACATTGTTGATGCTTTAATCAAGGCATGCTAAGTATAATAATCTATGTGTATATTAGTCAGAAAAGAGGTCAAGAATGTATACTCCCTATGATAAATCAAAAAGGAGAACTGGCAACAACAAATACGGTGAAAGCTGATATACACAAGTGTTTTATCTCAGTCTTCGCTGGCAGTCAGACTTTCCACCTCTTAAGACTCTGAATCTTGTGGCAGGGCTGGGAAGAGCAAAATAACCCCCACTGTAAGTGAAGAGCAAGTCCACCTAGTGAAATGAACATGTACATGTCTAAAAGGTGGGATGACATGCACCCCAGGGTCGTGAATAAATTGGCTGAGTTACTTACCAAGCCAATTTTCATATTTGAAAAATCAGTAATTGCAAGTGGGGATGTAGCTCAGTGGTAGAGCGCACGCTTCGCATGTGTGAGGTCCCGGGTTCAATCCCTGGCATCTCCATTATCTTCTTGTATCCAGTGGAGAAAAATCCTTTCCACTGTAAGATCAGAACACATTTGAGGCTGCCTCATGACGCTGAATGTTCTTGTGCCTCAGGTTGCAGGACAGGCATCCTGCTGGAAGGTGGATGCCAAGAACGTTCTCCACCATGATTGAAAAGTAGCGGTGTTTAATTGAAGTCCCTGATGATTGGAAAAAGGGAAAGATCACTCAGTTTTTAAGAAACAAAGTATGACTGAGTAAGTAGACAAAAAACTGGACATGATCCAATAGTGCACTGCACTTGCATCCCAGAAGGCAAAAAGTATCCTGGACTGTATCAGAAGAATGGCCAGCAAAGAGCTTGAACAGAACATCACCCCTATCAAGAAAGGTTGTGGGAGTTGGGTTTTCAGTTTGGAGAATTCTCTAGGAAGAACTCATTGCAGCCTTTCAGTATTTAAAAAAAGATGGAGTTTTTTTTACATAGGTAGATAGTGATAAGACAAGGGGGTACAGTTCTAGACTAAGAGGGGAGATTTAGAGTAGAAGTTAGGAACACATTCTTTACTCAGAGGAACTGGAACAGGTTGTCTAGAGAAGCTACAAATGTCATTTAATCAGTGGATAAAATGATTTGACTCGAGGAAGTTGGTTGACTTGAGCTTTCCAAGTAAACCACATAAATATGAGATATGATTCAATGCTTAATCATAGCATTTTGTGCAATTGGTATGCTAAGGAAAATCTCTAAGTTTCTTCTTTAAAAGGATGTGGGACTTCAGTAGGCCTTGCAATAGTGTAATGATCCAATGGTCATGCAAGTTACTACACTGCTAACAGAAAAAGAAGAACAAGATTTCATCAGCAATACAAACAACGTAGCAGCAAGTTTGCATTTTAATATTATAAGTTACTATAAAATTACATCAATTAAAACACTAAATATTATGATCATTGATGTGTATGAATACATATATATAGATAGATAGATAGATAGATATAGCAAAGGAACCAAATGATGTTAAAAAACAACAGAAAAATGAATTCTCACCCTTCTCCAAGAACCTAAGCTGACAAAAAAAAAAAAGAACTCCAAAGAAGGGATATCCAATAAGAGATCCTTCTTCGGTGGCAGTCAGCCCTTTAATGAAGTCTAAGAAGGATGGAGTGTGGCTCCAACCCTTCTAGTCACACAGGAGAATTGCTTTCATCTGCGCTCCCAGGACTGACTGGGTCTTTCCTTCAGGTGCTCAATCAGTGGTTCAGGCTGTGACTCAGCAGTCCCCATACATATATATTCTAAATGTTACTGGTACAGTGCTGTTCTGGTTTCAGGTGAGACAGAGGTGTTTTTTTTTCTTTGTGATGTCTGGATCACCAGCTATCTTCTTCAGCTGGAAGTCTTGTAAAAACAGTTTTCTCTTGAGTTATAGGGTGTAATTTCTTTCAAGCTGAGAGAGTATTTCAAAAAGAAAATTGCTTCTGTCCTTATACTGCTACTTCAGAATCCTCCAGTTTGGCTTGATTTAAGTTCATCATACTAAAATATAGAAAACATCAAGAACAGAGGTTTAGATGTGTTTTGTTGTTTTAGTTGTTTTAATATCTACATGAAGCAGATGTATTCTAGCTATTCGGTGAAGATGAAAACAAAATGTGCTTAAATTATTTTAACAAGTGTCTTTGTGATAAACAAAATTGTAAAGATGCATCATCCAGAATCTGTATTTTGGAGTCAGATTAAGCAGCTGTAACTTTAGTTAATGAGTCAATAAATAGTTAAAAATAACATTTTTTTCATTTTCCAAGCAATGATTTTTTCTTTTGTTTAATTAATTACGTAAGGAACATTTTTTTTCTGATTCCCTTCATGTACTGTAACTGCATTTTCTTCTCCAGTGTATTGCCAATTACGAGATTTAAATAACAACATTCATAGAAAAAGCTAGCTGCAGAACATTAGCTAGAGAAAGCTATAGGACTTGACTCTGCATGCGCATTTATTTGAAATAAAAATTTAACTATGTGCAGTTGAGTTGCCAAATACTCAAAGTACATTGGAGCAGTAATTCTACAAGTAATTACTTTCTGAAGTGAAAAGCATAGTTGTCTTCTACTAAATACAGTATTACTATAGCATCTGGTTGTATTGACGCTGACAATTATGTACCATTCTAATATAGTTGTAATTCACCCTTATGGCCAGTAGGTTTCTGTTATACTTGCACAAATCAATAATTAATCAAGGCTCTGTCATTTTCAGTAAAGTCTTTTTGCTTTTTCAATCTCAAAGTGGTAAAGGTATGTCAAAGTTTATTCTACAATATATTCTTTCAGATGACACAAAAAACATTCAGTTCCTTTCAATGGAAATGCTTTCCCTCTCTTCTGTTAACATTCTGCAGTATCTGTTATTTTTGCCCAGACTTAAATACTCCTCTAAAGAGCAGACTGTGATTTCACATTTAAAAGTGAATACTCAGCATATAACTTCACAACCTACAAGTGCTTGTGTTTCTGAGGTAGAGCAGCTAAGAGCCTGGAAATCTTTGAAGATATATCCATACTTTTATAAACTGCAATGATAGGCTGTATTGAGCTCATGTGTCAAGGTTTTGGTAGAAGGGGAGCAGCAGGAATGAACTCTGTGTTAAGAGACCAGGAGATATCTCCATGCCAGACAGCCAGTATTTTCTAGGTAAAATTGACAGTAATATTTTAAGTTGTTTATGAAACTGTTACTTAGAGATAAAGTAGCAAGGGCTACTGATGTGCAAGAGTTGTTAGAAAGGAGAGGAAAAAAAAAAAAAAGAAGTGTGAGAGAACTCTTCAGATACCACAGTAGGAAAGAAATGAGGAGGAAATGCTTTCTGTGCCAGAGCAGAGATTCCCCTGGAGAAGCCCATGGTGTAGCACGTTGTCTCAGTGGAGACCGTGGAGGATATCAGACTGCTGCATGTAGATGTGCCCTGAAGGAAAATACTGATGATGGAAACACCTTGCAGAAGCAAGGTCCCAGCAAGCACTTCAGCTCACAAGGAGGGCAAGTTTACAGGTAAGAACTGTGGCCTAATAGAGACACGCACTGGAGCATTTTGTTCATTAAGGAGTGCATCCTGTGGTATGGTTTCATGCTGGTGCAGTTCTTGAACTGTGACTTCCTCTGGAAGGACTTCCTCTGGAGCAGTTCATGAAGATCTGCATTTCATGAGGGATTGATGCTGGAGCGGGGGAAGAACATGAGAATGGAAATAGATTGATGTTAAGATTTTTCTCTCTGGATAAATGCATAATGAAAAAAGCTAATACCACTGTATAAAGATTTACTAAGTGAACCCATGAATTGTTTCATAGATTCCTACAATCTTGTTTTAAGAACATGACTGAGTTGGAGTAGGGAAAGTTAGAGTAACAGAGAGAGTTTGTGTTGAAATGGTCAGCTCAAATACTGAGAAATAAGAAGGATGTATTTAAGCAATGAAAGCAGATCATTCTAGCTGTAGTTACCAGTTGAGAGTTTCTCCCTTTTCGAACTAGATATATCTATTTGCATTCATATGACACTATAAATAATTTCTTCTCATCTCTTGAAGAGTTCAAAGCTGTGTAACTTGCATGTGTCTATCTTACTCTTTGAACCTGAAAGCCATTTAACAACGTCATTATCATTTTCTGTCAGAAGTGTCAAGTTGCATTAAAACAACCCATTTCCTTTAATGTGAGATATTCGTTGTTATGAAACAGGGAAAAAATTGATCTTACAGTGAAACAGTGAAAATTTTCTGAGTGTTTTCAGATATAAAAATGCATGAAATGTTCAAAATAGCATTTTCAGCATTCAAGATCACACTATTTGTTGAGATCACAAGCCATGAAATCCAGAAATTCAGTAAAAAGAAGAAAATGATCATAGAATCATAGAATGGATTGAGTTGAAAAGGACCTTTAAGACCATCTAGTTCCAGCCCCCTACTATGGGACACCTCCCAGTAGACCAGATTGCTCAAAGCCACACCTTGAATACTGGCCTTGAATACTTCCAGGGAGAAGGCATTCTCAAACCTGTTCCAGTGTTTCACCACCCTCACAGAATAGAATTCCTTTCTAATATCTAATCTAAATATACACTCTTGCGGTTTAAAGACATTTCCCCTTGTCCTGTCGCTACTTGCCCTCACAATAAGTCTCTCTCCAGTTTTCCTGGTGGCCTTCTTCAGTTACTTGAAGGGCAGTATAGGTCTACTTGGACCTTCTCCAGGCTGAAGAGACCCAGTTCTGTGCCTGTCCTCAAAGGGGAGGTGCTCCAGCTGTCTGATTGTCATCGCTGCACTCCTCAGTGCCTGCTCCAACAACAACCCCATGCCCTTCTTGTGTTGGAGGTCTCAGAACTAGACACATTACTCCAGGTGAGGTCTCATGGGAGCAGAGTAGAGGGGCAGAATCTTGAACATCCCTTGACCTGCTGGTCACACTTCTTTTGATACAACCCAGGATATTGTTGGCCTTCTGGGCTGCAAGAACTCATGCTGATTATTTCATCAATGGACACTCCCAAATCCTTTTCCTCAGGGCTACTCTCAAACCGTTCTGTGTCCAACCCGTATGCATGCTTGAGATTGCCCTGACCTACTGCACTTGGATTTGTATAACTTCATGAGTTTGAGATTAGCCCACCTTTCAAGCCTGTCCAGGTCCCTCTGAATGGCATCCCTTCCTTTTAGTGTGTCAATGGCACCATTCAGCTTGGCGTCCCACTGTCCATGTCACCGACAAAGATGTTATGAGAAATGCCACTTGTCGCCAGTCTTCAGTTGATATCGAGCCTTTGACCGCAACTCCAAGTGCAACCGTCCAGCCAGTTCCTTATGGAACTGATTCACCCATCAAATCCTTTTTACTCCGATTTGGTGACTAGGATGTTACCAGTGTCAAACACTTTGCACAAATCCAGGTAGATAACATCAGTTGCTCTTTGTTTATTTACTGATGCTACAACTCCATCATAAAAGGCCACCAAGTTAGTCAGGCATGATTTACCCTTGGTGAAGCAGTGTTGGTTACTACCAGTCGCCTCTTCATTTTCCATGTGCCTTAGTAGGACCTTCAAAAGGAATCATAGAATCATAGCATCATAGAATTGCTCATGTTGGAAAAGAACTTCAAGGTCATCAAGTCCAACCTCAACCAAAACATGCTACCCTAACTCTAACAACCCACTGCTAAATCATGTCCCTGAGCACCCACATCCAAATGGTTTGTAAACACATTCAGGGATGGTGACTCAACCACTTCCTGGGGAGCCTATTCCAGGGTGTAACAACCCTTTCTATAAAGTTTTTCCTTACATTCGAAATGTCTCCTGGTGCAACTTGAGGCCATTTCCCTTTGTCCCCTCACCTGTCACCAGTGAGAAGAGACCACCTCCACACTTGCTGCAATAAGGTCACCCCTCAGCCTCCTTTTCCCCAGACTAAACAGCCCCCGTTCCTTCAGTCTCTCCTTGTAGGGCATATCCTCCAGGCCCTTTTCAAGCCTTGTTAGTTTTCTTTGGACCTGCTCCAGCAGCTCAATGTCTTTTCTTTATTGAGTGTGAACAGATTGTGGGCTGGTTCATCTCGGTTCCATGATGGATGCAGCGAGGGGTCCCACGGACTCACACCCCAGGGAAGGGGAAGGGAAAAGGGAGATAGACCTAAAAAGAAAACAGCGGCAATGATCTGAGGACGAAAGCTAATTTACTAAATAAGATATCAGAATGCAAAAAAACCCACAATATAGTACAATATAATTTGAAGTCAATAAATCAAATAAAATGATAGAGTGTCCAAAAATTGAAAGCTTTATGCTAATGCTGAAGGTGAGATGGCTGGTGAACATCCACTGCTGGGATGATCCAAAAGGGAAAAGAGTGAACTCATGACTTGCTAACAGTTTTATCATTCCTTCGGATTGGAAATTAGAAAAATGCAAAGCAGCGCAAAGTCCTCTGGGGCACATAGTTGCCTTCCAAGACAGGTATACCCAGAACTGTCAATGATCCACAGAACTGGAGCATTAAATCTTTAACTCCCAGTACACTACATGATGTCATGATGTGGAATACTGACAATAAAAAATCATAAAACCATGACAATTGTGGTTCCCTGAACTGAACACAGTACTCGAGGTTGGGCCTCATCAGTGCTAAGTAAAGAAGGAAGGATTTGTTCTATGGTTGAAGCACAGAGGTGAGACTGACTGGACTGTAGTTCCCCGGGTCTTTTTTCCCTTACTGAAACTGGGGGTCATGTTTCCTCGTTTCCAATCAGTGGGAACTTCACCAGGCTGCCATGACCTTGCATATGATGCCCTTATAAATATGATGGATAACTTGTTGATAGAATCATGGAATTTAAACACGTGATGGATCATAAGTTGTTCCCTAGGTTTTAAAATAAAGAAAATCTTTTACCCAGATGAGGGCCAGCAGCTATGCATTTCTGTTTGATGAAATGCAAAATTAGATTGTGGATGTGACCCATATGAACAAGTAAAAGTGAATGTTTTCACTTTTTTAATTTACTTTACTGTTACAGTTCTGCTAGATTATTAGGGCAAGAAGAAACAATATTAATAATATATGTGTTTTAAATAGAGAACTGAAGAGCATGTATCGATACAGGAGTAAAGAAAAGATGTTAAAACTGAAAAAAAGTTATATTCAAAACTTAGATTCTTATTCCAATTTAGACTAATTGAGAGACATGCAATTTTTCATACAAGCAGTTCACTTTAAGTTTTCTTTCTGAATGAGAATGCACCCACATATATATAATATATTCTATACTGTTCTTTGTCTATATATTTACCTATGTGCTATTATGAAGAGCATGGATGCAATGAGTATTATATGAGAAAAGGGAGAAAATGCTATATTATTAAGAAGCTATTCTTCTGCTCTGCATTTTAATTTCAAAAATGAATGGGGAAAAAAATAAAAAAAGCATATGAGTTATTTTGTTCAGAGCTGCTGCAAAAATACGCATATTAACAGGATTATTTTGTGAGATGAAAATTATCCCACAAAAGGTAACAGGTAGTGTCCTGAGAATCCATAGTGGATGAAATGGAGCTGTGTTGTATGACTGCACTGAAAAAATATCATTCTTTCATACCTGCTGCATATTCCTTCTTGAAAGTTACTGACATGCATAGTACTAGAATGACAGAAAGAACACTGACTATAGCTATTTATTTTGACATAGCAAGAAGTGGCCAACCAAATTTAATTGTTGTCAAACCGCAAAAGCCTTGAAGTTTTTCCTGTGAAATTCCTGTTAAATACTAAAATATTAATTCATTCTGAATTTAGTGATGACAAAGAAGCTTAGATTGCTCTACTGCAATTGCTGCTGTGAATGCTTCCCATGCTGAAGTAAGAAAAAAAATGAAAAAAAAATGGCCAGATAGAAAATTATTACACTACCAAACCAGTTAGTGTATGTGATGGACTTTCAGATCCTGAGGGACGTTTACCTGCCAAACTTGTCATAATCTGTGGAAGTGAAGGAAATGGACAAAACTGGAAAAACAAACTAGTGCTTTGTTCTATTTACTTGTAAGAAAGGGTATTACCTTCTTGGGCAGGTTGCACAGCTTCAGCATGGTAAGGTCCTCAGACAATATAAAGAGACAATCTACTCTAATATAGGCATAAAGAGTATGTTTCTATATTAAAGTTGGCAGGATCTCAGACAGATAGGTCCTGACATGTCTTACATACTGTAGTTTTCCTTCATAATGTTTTTTTTTCTGTGATTCTCTGTCCCAGTATGTAGAAGTGTATATTTTGTAAGCCAACTAGTCAGTGCTTAAGTACTGTATTTCCCTGAAAGATTTTGCAGTTCTATATTCAGTGTACCAATCTCAGACATACTGAGAAAATCACAGGGAATTCTCTGAGAACTTCAGCTCCCAGAGCAATTTGTTCTTAAGGAGAAGAGCTGTGTCTTTCCACATTCATGAAAAAGAATGAAGGGTCAGACCTTGGATCATGTATGGTATATCCTTGAAAATGTAACAAAATGCCAGAAATGCAATAAATCTCAGATCTGTAAATCTGTTGTGTCGAGTCATAAATAATCTGCTACAATCACAGGCATCATTTGAGTCAATCAAGTCTTCCATGAAGACAGAAGAGTCAAAGTAAGAACCTGATTATTTTTTTTTTTGCCCGACTAACATTTAATTCAAGTAATGATAGAAAAAAAAAAGAGTGTAGTAAGTAAAAGCAGAAGCATTCAAAATATTAATATAGGAATTTAAATAACGATTAAAATAATTTAATTAATGATTACAAGTAATGTAAGTTAATTAAAGCAGTTCATGGCCTTCTGTTATATCCTCAAAAAACTCATGCAACAACTGGTTACCTCGGAAAAAAACTTGGACAAACAGCCATGCTCATGTGTTATCAGCTGTGGTCAATCATTTGCAACTGTTCTGGGTATGTATCTTTATTCAAATTTGTTAGTTCGCAGTTCTAATTGCTTCCATTGTTTTGTCTGAAATCAACGGCAATAATGAAAGCAAAAGAGAGTCTATCCTAGCAATACAACCATCTAGGTATCCCATAGCAGAACATTATAGAAGAGAATTTTTTAATGAGATGAGCTCTCCTCAATCTGGAACAGAAATAAAAACATATCAGTGTTGGAATAAAAATAATAATAATAAGATACTGAAACAAAATAATTTCCTACAATTCCATATAGAACAAGCAAAGGGACAGGCAATCTTACTTTTAACTTTTATCTCATTTATTTTTCCAAGTCTGTGTATTGATGTATTAGGCAAAAGGATGATGAAAGTTTGCATACAGTTAAATCAAATTAAAATCCAGTTACACAAATAAGTTCGACAGCCTTAACTTATGACTCTGAAAGCAGTATCTTTTTATAATTATTTTTTTGTCTATATATTTCCATGGAAAATGCACCAGATACAAAGAGCACAATAGCACTAATTGATAGAGCATCCAGGGAGGTCTTGAACATCTCCAGAGAAGGAGACTCCACATCATCTCTATGTAGCCTTTGCCAGTGCTCCATCCCCTTACTGTGAAGTTCCCATGCACACTTTTGCAGAATTTCCTAGGCCTCAGTTTGTGACTTTCCCCTTGCACTATCACCACACACTGCTGAAAAGGGTACAGCCTCACCTTTTGCTCCTTAGATATTTATAGACATGGATCAGATTCCCTTGAGTGGGATTTCATTTCTGGATCAGTTAATGTGTAATGTGTCTTCAACTATTTTACTGAAATTAACTAAACAATAGTCTATTAATGATGTTGTGGATAATATATTAATGTGTGGTTTTTGAGTGCTGATAGCTGTTTTCTGTGTTGGTCATGCATCAGATTTGTCATGTTGTGACACTGTGTCACAGATTTATCTCTAGATCTGTGTCCACAGGCCCAGTGCCCCCCCAAAAAACCAAAAACAAAACAAAAATAAAAGGCAGGGGAAAGAGGGAGGGGAACAAAGCGGGAAATGGTTAAGGAAGAAAATTGAAAAGTTAATTTACTAATTATTATGGTAGAAACACAAGTTAATTGGGATTTAAGCTAATAAACCAAATAAATAAGAGAAGGAAGAAACTGAAGGCCTTACTCTAAAGCTGGAGGCGAGATGAATAGGAATTGTGCATTGCCAAGGCAAGCAGCAAACGAAAGAGGCAGTCTCAGGACTTGTGAGCAGTTTTTTCTTTCCCTCTGAATGGAAAATGGGAATGCAAAGTCTTCTGGGGTATGTAGTTCTTCTCTACTGAGCACCAAATACCCAGAAATTCAGCAGTCCACAGAGCTGGAGTATTAACTCTTTAACTGCCAGTGCTCTACATGATGTTATGATGTGGAATACTGATAACAAAAATTATAAAAACATGACATAGTGTTATTATCAAGTACATAACTAAGAAACAACTCAACTCTGACAACAGTGATATGAGTCAAGTCTTTCTTCACTTTAAAAATCCCCTTTTGTAGTAAAATCACAGTCAGCGTTGTACAAATAGATTTTTTCATTATATTAAAATTGAGGTGTTTATAATTGCAGTGGATTGATTATTCTTATCAGCATTCAGTTTTGAATGAATAATATCCCTTAAATATAGAGTAAGATCATGTATATAATTAAACAAAACAAAACATTTGTTTAAAGAGTTTCCTTATACAGGATGTTCTCCAAACTATTAATGACTCTGACAAGTTTTTGTACTTTTTCCTTCTAATCATACAAGGTAGGTGGGATATGGCTCAACAAATTTAGATGTACACTATGTGAACATAACATTTATACTGTTCTCCCTAGACTTAGTGACAGTCAGGCTGACAACAGAGAAAAATAGTCTTTTTTAGAGTGCTATCCATCTGACCTATTTTGGGGATCTATTTTTGGGCAAGAGAAATCATCATATTATGAGTGGATGTTTCTCTCAACTGACAGGAAATGCAGTGTTTGATAATAATCTTCACAGTACAAGTCTACATTTGGTCAGAATACCATCCTGCATAACTGTGGCAAAACTAAATGCAATAAAAGAGACTGAGAGTACCTACTTATGAGCTATTTTATATCATGAATAATGTAATATCTCAGTTAAAGAAGCAGAGTCCATTAGCTGGAATGCACAATAGTACTCTAGTATAGCTAAATCATATCCGAAGCTTGAAACTAACTCATTCAAAACTAACATATTTTTTTCACAACACTTTATTATGTAAAAACATTCAGATGGTTTCATACTTCACATAAAAAAATAACTATGAAAAATAGCTAAGTTCTAGAGAAATGTTTTATTTACCTGCACTGATAGGTGACAGAAAGAAAATGAGTATTTTAAAGTAAGTTCATCTTGATATGAGTTAGGCCCATAATTCCATCATATTCCTGCTACTTGAAATCTTCAATGTATAAAAATAATCTGAGTTCTCGTGTCAAAAATTTATTTATTTAGACACATTATTTGGTGTCTTATCCCACACAGAGGGTTCTGAGTGGGGTGAAATCCATCTCCCGAGTTGCACCTCCCCAGTCAGCAGAGGTCGCTACCGCAATGGGATCATCAAGGCTCAGGAGTAATGCACATCAATTTTGAGAGCTTTCTTAACAATGACTCATACTCTTCTTGGAAGTAAAATTGGCTAATTTTCTAATTATAATAAATAAGTATTACAGATAAGACAATATTAGGCAATGGCTACTGCAAAGGGTGAATGAGTAAAAGAAGATAAAGAAAAAAATAGAAAAAGGGGGAAGGAGAGGTAGATAGACAGACAAATGGACAGATATACAAACACAGCAAAGCAAAGTAGTTCACCACTTCTTGATTCAGTGATGTCTTGTTGGTGCTGATCTTTAGTGGTGGTAAATCATCTAAGATTGTGGTTGTCTGTTGACAACTAACTGTAACAATAGTAATATATTTTTCCAAGTTTTATTCAACATTGATTTCTTCAGAATCTATTTTGATGAAAATGTTCTGGATATGAATTAGCAGGGTAAATATATATATATAACCTCCTTTACAGACAAGTTCTTAGCCATACCACCTGAGTCATGCTGAGAAAATCAAACTTGTATTTACTTCCATTGAATGACTACACATTAGATATGACCAGGCAAAAATTATATATATATATATATATCACTGTAGAGTATTATTTACATCTATCCATAGAAATATGTTTACTGTATAATATATACAGTATATACCTGTATAGGTAAGCCTAATTCTGTGTTGCACCACTAGGTCTATAACATATGTATTTAGATTAGGTAGTAGCATACAGTTCCTTTTCAGGAAATTCCCCACAGAAAATTTCCTTGCTCCCTTTAATGCATTTCACAATACCTTCACATAGTTTCATTGTTAATGTAGTTTCCTTGCTTCTTTTTTTAGGACAAGTAGAGTAAATTGCTATTTAGGAAAACTTTTATCTCCAGTAATTCTAGATGAATGCTAGAAAAGTATTTAAAACTAGACCTAGATCATAAATGGAAAAGGGAAACATAATCCAGCTTTAATACCATCCAATTACTGTTAATTCCTTTCACCTGAACATGCTCAATGAAATTTAGATAACATTTTGATATAGATATAAGAGGCTTTATGTTTTGTTCATAGTTCTGCAAAGAACCACTTGAGACTCTAGTATCTAGATTTCACAAGAAGATTCTCGAAATCTTTTCTTTATTCCTGTACTCCAAAAGTTACTGTGTTTGTCTGAAGGACAGTCACAATGGGTGATCCTATTACAGCAATTTTCCAAGAAAAGAACCTATGACCAAGGGTTGCCCTCCAAAGCCAAACATAATTGAGGATATGAAAGATTTTTTCTTTCCTCAGGCTTTTTATATAAAAAAAAATTGCAAAGCTAGTAATAATCCCTTTTGTGTCAATGTTGTTTCTATTCTATTAAAACTTGGTCAAGACTCAGATCTCTAGCCTTTTTGAAGCAGTACTTACAAACACTTCTAATGGTTCTGCTTTCTCCAAAGCTTATCTCTGCTGTAGGTGCTTTTACACAAAACAGATTTCTGATATTTATTTATTCTTTCCCTTGCCTAGTCTTTGATTAATATTCCATCTTCATAAAAGTAATTTTCCTTTCATCAGTCTGCTTTTTCACCATTTTAACAGTGATTTTACATGTCATTTAAAAAATAATTTTTTTTTTTTTGTTTCCTGATATATATAGAATACCAAAGCACTTACAGAATACATTCAATTTTTCAAGGCTAAGTTGTGGAGGAGTTGTGAAGAGAACAATGTAAGCTGGCAGAATGTTAGCTTTGCTTTACAAATTTTGTAGAAGTTCTCAGTTCCTTTAGCACCCATCATAGTCCTTCAAGGCATTTTAAGAGTTTAATAAAATAAAACTAAAATATCTATGTTGCAGTTCCTTTGCTCCCACCATTTCCTACATTCGTATTTAGTAATATGAATAATTTCACAGCTGGATTTGATGTAAAAAAAAAAAAAAAAAAAAAGGCATGTTTTTCTTACTTAAACAATTAGTATTTTGTTGAAATGATAAACTCAAGTGACATTGTGAGGGCTCAGTTCTTCTTATGGAAAATTCAACAAGCAAAATTCCTGACTTCCAAGTAGCATGAGATAAATACGAAGTACGTAAAATCTCTTTATTTATTTATTTCCTCCCTCCCCCCCTTTAAATATTTTATGTTTCATCTTTGGTAAAATTATTGCTAACCTGTCAGTTTCACAAATCACTTCTGTCTTTTCACTGTCATTGGTTTTTAAAGAATTACAATTTACTCTATCTACACCTCTTCATACAAACTTAGTGCTCAAGGGCACTGAAAGCTCTAATCTTTTATTTAGCTAGGTGTTCCTCTCTTTTTTTATGACTACTAGGTCTTCTCGTTTGTTCTCATATAAGACAAAACTTCAAGTTTCCAAGATCAAGTATATTGAAAAGATACTAAGTTGTCTAAACATAGATGCATGACACTGTTCTGAGATATAAGAAATTCCAGATATGAAAATCAGGTTCACATATATGACATAGAATTTAAAAGATTTTTGATCAACAACTGCATACATTATGTTCCATAATGCCTAAGATGATGCTGAAGTTTAGATGATTCGATCTTGTCCATTTCTTAATAAACTGAAAGCTGTTACTACGAATTTTCCACTTTATAATTTCAGTTATAAGATGTATAGCACATACCTCTGTCGTTTTTCTTTTTCTCTTTTTTTCTCTTTTCTTTTTCTCTTTTTCTTTTTCTTTTTCTTTTTCTTTTTCTTTTCTTTTTCTTTTTCTTTTTCTTTTTCTTTTTCTTTTTCTTTTTCTTTTTCTTTTTCTTTTTCTTTTTCTTTTTCCTTTTTCTTTTTCTTTTTCTTTTTCTTTTTCTTTTTCTTTTTCCTTTTTGTCTCCATCCTCTTAGTACCTTTGAACCAATATTTATGCATGCTGATAAGAATCCCCTGGAGCCTTCTCTTCTCCAGGCTGAACAACCTTAACTTTCTCACTTTTACTTTATATGAAAGAGCTCATGTCCCTTAAACATAGTTGTGACCCCTTTACTTGACTCACTGTTCAGTAGCTTCTTGTTTCTTTTAATTCTGAGGACCCCAGGATGGAACATGGCACCTGACATGCTGAGGAGAATCACACATAATCACAGAATTGCAGAGGTTGGAAGTGACCTCAAGAGATTATTGAGTCCACTTCCCTGCTAAAGAAAGTTCTCTGCAATTGGTTGCCCAGATAGGCATCCAGAGCTTTGCATTCTTCTTGTGCAGGAGGTCCAGGCTTGGAAACAGTATTCCAGATGGGCACCCCCATGAACTGAGTAGAGGGGCATAATCACCCCTTCTGGCCACACCTTTTTTAATGCAACCCAGGATACAGTTGGCCTTCTGGGCTGCAAGCTGGCTCATGTCCAGCTTCTTGTCCACGAGGACCCCGAAGTCCTTCTCAGTAGGGCTGCGCTCCAGGAGATCTTTCCCCAGTCTGTAGAAATACCTGGGATTGCCCCATCCCAAGTGCACTTGACCTTGTTGAACCTCATTAGGTTCACATGGGCCCACTTCTCCAGCCTGTCCAGGTCCCTCTTGACGGATTTCCTTCACTCCAGTATATCAACAGCTCTGCTCAGCTTGGAGTCATCTGGAAACTTGCTGAGGGTGCATTCGATTTTTTCATCTGTGTCATTGATGAAGATGTTGAAGAGCACCATTCCCAAGACTGACCCTTGGGGGACACCACCTGGGACCAACCTCCACCCAGATATAGAACCACTACTCAACCCTTTGGCTTCCACCAGCCAACCAGTTCTTCATCCACTGAAGAGTCCATCCTTTAAATCCATACCTCTCCAATTTAGAGAGAAGGATGTGGTGAGGGACCATGTCAAAGGAAGGTAGATGACATCTGTTGCCCTTCCCCTGTTCACTGATGATATCACTCCACCATAGAAGGCCACTAGATTGGTCAAGAAAGATCTGCCCTTGGTGAAGCCATCATGATGTCTGTCTCATATCACCTCTTCATCTTGTATGCACCATAACATGTTAACCATGAGGGTCTGCTCCAAGATCTTCCCAGACACAGGGGTGCATTGTTTCCCGAAGTGCTGTATCCAATTGTACAGACTAGTGCTAGAATAGTTCTTGAAGAGCAGCTGTCATTGGAAAACCCACACTGGATCAGTTTTTGAAAAACTGCATTGTGTGGAGGAGCCTCCACACTGAAACAAAAGAGAGTGGGGATTAAGAGCACCAACAATAAACTGTTATGAACTAATTGTAACCCCCATTCCCATCTCTTGCACAATTTGGAGGGAGAAGATAGGACAAAGGCAGATGGGAGGAAAGTGTACAAAATACATTTGTCTCCTGGATGTTAGATTGAAATAGATTAAAAAATATATGGAAGAGTTCATCTGAACTGGTAGTCTCAAAAAATACACATTGGCACAGATGCTGTTTTTCAACTAAAATATAGGGGCCATGTTTTCATTGGGACTAAATGTAGTCCCGTGATGAACACTTCTGTAATTTTCACTATCAAAAGATAATCTAAAATTTAAAGGGCCTATTATAATGGAAGCATATTAGATGTCAAAATCATTTATTAGCATTGCTAAATAAAGAGCATGACGATCATTTCTGCTATCTCATTCACTATTGACAGATGCTTGGATCTTGCAGTGAAATGCTACAACTAAAAAAAAAAAGCCTCTTGAACTACATTTCCCATCAGCTTATCACTCTCTTCCAGAATACAGCAATTTGTTACTCTGCTTAGATATCTGAGAATCCAATTCTCTTTTATGTTTATTAGGAGCTGTAGTTTGATTTCTAGAGTAGAATTGTAAGAGGTAATGAATGTACTCAGGAGACTGTTAATACCATGTGGAGTAAACTAGGTGTGGGTACTTAATGACAATATCAGGACAGAAATGTCAAGGAAAAGTCACAAAATATTGGAAGTAGTTGATAGCAATGGGTATAACCTTAACTGGGAAAAATTCTTGTGTGTTTTTACCTTGTATATTCTTTGTTTTCTGTGTACTACACTTTAAATCTCTGTCATGGTTTTATGATTTTTTATCAGTATTCCACATCATAACATTATTTAATGTACTGGGAGTATAAGAGTTAAGACTTCAGTTCTGTGGATCATCAATAGTTATGGGTATACTGGTCTCAGAAGAGAAGAAAAACTATGCACCTCAGGGGACTTTGCATTGCTTTGTGTTTTTCCTATTTTCCACTCAGAGGGAAAGATAAAAACTGTTCACATCATGAGATACAGCCTGTAAACTACTGACAATCTCCAAGGTTTTTTCTGTCTGTGGATACATTCATTCACCGGTGAAGAAATACTTACTGAATGAATTCCCATATAATAATTTTTTTTTTAACTTCTGTTGATTTCTGTGATCAGAAGAAATTGTCACTACTAAAGGTTCTGTCCATGGTAGGTGTAAAGAAAAATATAATACAATTAAAAGAAAGACATATGCCTGTATGAATTTGTATTTAACTGCAATTTGTGTCTAGTTCTTCTTAACACAATTTATAAGCACATTTAAATGAGATACTTCTCCAGTGTCTGCATTAGCATTCAGTGTGTATAACTACTACAGGCATTATTTTGCATCTTCTGCATTGCAGTTGGATTGTGAAAAGGCTGTGTTAAGTACTGATAATTCACACAAGGACTCTTCATATTATTCTGTGAGATTTTGAGAAATCAGTCTACAAAGGTGGCCATAAACCAAATCATTTGGTTTTGAAAACTGATTTCCTTAGATATATAAGGTCCAGAAGTATTATTCTAGAACTGTGCATTGTGATAATATTTTAATAAGGACAGGACTGTGAGTGAAAGATACAATGTTATGGAAAAGTTTTACTTTTGAACTTATGAACCACTTTTGCAGAAGTAAAATAGAAATATATAAACTAAATTAGTTTAAGGGTTATTCTGGTTTATTTATTAAGTAAAAGAAAGAAAGGAGAAGAAGAAAAAAAAGAAAAAAGAGAATGGCCATCATGAATATGTTTAGGTAAGACATAACTGAAATAATAACAAATCTCAATGCAAACAGTATATTTTGAAAATTAACTAAATTCACTACAAAAATCAAAGGAAATGAAAACTCAGACTCAAGATATCCATGAATATTCCTTTTTATTCATTTTCTATGCAATCTGTTGTGCAACAGAAGAATTAACTACTTTACCTAGAATCTAGAAACTGAATGATTTGTCTCTATGAAATCTGTAAATACCAGCATAAGCAAATTTTATTATTATTTTACCAAGATCAGCAACAACAACAAAAGACTATTTGACTAAAAAGAAAAAATCACTTTAGATAAATCTTCAGTTTCACAGAAGAGCAAAGTTTCAGGAAGACATAAACATCATAAATAAATAAATAAATAAATAAATAAAAACCTGAACCACTCTAAGACATACAGACTCTCAGAATCACAGAATTATAGAGGTTGGAAGGGACCTCTAGAGATCATCGAGTTCAAAATCCCTGCCAAGGCAGGCTCCCTAAACCAGGTTGCACAGGTAGGCATGCAGGCAGGTCTTGACTGTCTTCAGAGAAGGAGACTCCACCACCTCTCTGTGCAGCCTGTGCCAGTGCTCCATCACCTGCACTGTGAAGAAGTTCCTACGTGCACTTGTGCAGAACTTCCCAGTTTGTGGCCAATTCCCCTAGTCCTATCGCCACACACTGCTGAGAAATGTTCAGCATCGTCCCTTTCCCTCCCAGTCCTTAGATATTTATGGACATGGATCAGATCCGCTCTGAATCTTCTTTTTTGAAGTCTGAACAGTCCCACATCTCAGCCTCTCCTCATATGGGAGGTATTCCACGTCCTTTATCACCTTTGTAGCCCTCCGCTGAACTCCTTAGAGGAGATCCCGGTCAAAGGGATGCCTGTCTAGAACTGGAATATCTGTTCTACATGTTAATGATAGAAGAAGATAGGTGAAAACAAGACTCATGTAACAATGTGATTAGATAGTTTGTATAGCATTTTGTTGCAGACTGTATTTAAGCTGCTGAAAATTTTAATGATTATTTCTCTGTTCCCTTATAAATCACGGTCATGATTAAATTTCTGTGAAGCTTTGTAAACCCACCCTTGATTCCTGTTTCCCCGTCTGTCACAGAACACCCCAAGACACTTTTTTTTCTATTTTTACTCTCAAGTTTTGCAATTCTTGTGTCAAATTGAGCTTTACTGATAAACCAGTCTGTTGCAGACAGTAAAATCAATTGAGTGTGCCTTGGAAGGGTTCCATCTGAATGCATTTCCTTCTAAAGTACTAGAGTTTGTGAAAAATTATCCTAATGTATTTATGCACTCATGGATTATTAATGTAGAATTGTTGAAGCATAAATGTACAGAATGTTGAAATAATGCTACTGTAGGTAAAATATATATGCCTAGCAAATAGTTCTTGGAAATAACATTAAAGATCTTAGACATTTACACATTTTTATTATTGTAAAGATTTTCTACTTTTTTTTCATGAAGTTCAAGATAACATTGCTAACTAACGACATAAGTCAATAGGTAATGCATTAAACTCAATGTTTTATATTAGCATCATGAAAAATGCAACAGAAGAATGATTTTTTTTTCTGTGCATCTTGTACACACGTTGTTAGTAACTGTGTCAAATTACTGAAATATTGAGTATATAATTTGAGATAAATAGAAATTGCGTGTGTCGATACGGTCAGCAGTTTAAAAGGACAAAGGCTGAAAGAATACCTAGTATTACCTTCATTGTTAAGATTTTGCTTAATATTTGCATTCATTTCTGTCTTATGTTCCATTATTAGAATTGATATTTACCTATGCTTCTTGGTCTGAACCTTATTTCCTTTACACCTTTAAAAAGCACATTTATTTCCTGACTGAACATAGCACAAGAAGATCCCAGCAGAGTCATTTGCAATTGCTAACGAACACAGTATTATACTTTAAGGTATCAATGCATCTTAGGATCAGCAAGAATGAATGTAGTGGTAGCTTCATCCCTGTAAAACTTGACTTCTAAAATAATCAGAACACCAGTTTTCAGATGGCAATCTTTTATGTTCTAGTCAGATTGTTACTTTGTTCCCCTCAAAAGAGCAGATTTTAACTACTCTAAATCAGAAGTAATCTAGGAAAATTGTCCAGCCATGCATTCAGGACTTTCTTTCACATCCCCTGAGACTATTTCTGGCTGACAGGAGAATATCGCTTGTTCTCTGTCACGTTTCTCTAGATGAAAACAGGAATGTCAGACATGCATTATTCAGCAGAAAGATATATTGTCAGTTTTCTTGCTCTAGTGCATCTTAGCATCTGTCATTATTTATTTATTTATTTATTTCCTTGCATCTGTAATTTTTTTCCTTCCTTCTGGATATTCATCCTTGTGATTCCCAAGGAAAGATATGGCAGGGGTTTTACTCAGTTCCTTACTGACAGATTTGCATAGAGGAGAGATGTTAAATAAGAACTAAAGACATTATCCATGAGTTAAAGAAAGTAATTAAAGAACCTAATAAATACAACTTTGATGTACACCATCTTGCTCATGAAAAAATGTGAATAGTTTTGCAGTACTGAACTTTAAAAAAAGCTTTTAACTTTGCGTATCTTTAAAGTAAAATATTATAAAGATTCTCTTTTATGTCATTGTTTTTATTACCAAAGTTTTAAAATTTTTTACATTTTTGGTTCTCCTCTCCCAGTGTTTTTTGCATTATCAATTGTAGTTATGTTTAGAAAAAATATATATTAATGCATGTATATTTATATAAACACACATAAGCAATTATAAATGCCTACTTCTACTGCCTACAGTTTTGATGTAACTTTAAAGTGTCCAAACCTAAGACAACAACATACATTAATTTCACAAGCTATTCACCAGATAGCCTTTCCGATGGTACATACTTAGTTTCTGATGTCCAGAGGTTGAATAACTTTGTTTTAAGAAGGCATAGCTTTTTAAAACTACTGTTTTACTCAAGTGAGTTATGAGAAATATTAGTAGATCAGTTTAGATTTTTTTTTCTTTTTGTCAGGGAATCACACGTAAAATGTTTCTCTTGGCCACTAGTAGATACTTTTAATATGAATGTCAAAAAGATTATCCTCTCATCTGAAATACATTTTGGACAAATTCCGAAGTTTTTTTTTTATTATTATTTTTCTTATTTATTTATTTATTTATTTATTTTTATTATTGTAGATAACAGCAGCATCTATGTTTGCACAGATTAATTCTATATAGTGTATATTAATTCCAATGTCCTGTGCAATTTAATTCAGGTGACTCAGAAAGTCATACAATTTCAAAAATGTACAAAGGTTCAGAAAGGTATCTTTGTGGACATCAGGAAATGGAGTTTCTCAGAACTGTTGCACTTTTAGTTTCTAGGTCTTAAGAGTACCAGATTCACAAGCAAGTTATGAATAAATGGGGACTAGCTCAAGCTTGTTTTAACCTGTTAATTAATGGTGCATGTCCATAGGTGCTAGCCAGATGTCCTGGCTGGAGGAGTAAACAGATTAGGGAGAATTCTGCTAAGAACAGATGTTTCATTAAGTTTCAGAAAATAGATTGGAAAACACAGTTGCATGGGCTGCTTGCCAAAATACTGACCTCTATGTCAACACTTGAAATTAGCCAGTGAATCTTCTTCAGAATAAAGCAGGTGGCAGAAACTGATATTAGAAATAGAAACCAGCAAGTTTCTTTGTATTTTATTTTGATTATGAACAAACAAATTTGGCTGATTAACTCAGTTTCTTCCTAGTATTTGAGTAAAAATTGTATGAGTTTAAAGCAATATGTACTTGAAGATTCTGTCACCTTGTTGAAGTATCCAGTGGGTAACAGATAAGATTTTTATATGTGTGTGTACTTTGATATGTATTTTTCTTACAGTTATAGTTGAAAGTTTATATATTTCCCCAATTATACCCTTATTATTTCTCTCTAATGCTTCTGTTACTTTGAAGTATGGATTCCTGTATGTTTCATTAAAAGTTATTTCCTTTAAAATGTAGATCTTTAAAATACCATTCAGAAAGTTATTTTCATCTGATCAGAAAATAATAATTATATGTATATATATACACATACATACATACATACATACATGCATACATATATACACACACACACACATATATATATACACACCTGTTTGGAAGATAGACTTTTCAGAATGAAAATTTTATTATTGATTAGGATCTATCTTCTTACATTATGCAGCAAAATCACTTGGGAAATATATGCAAGAAACCAAAACGTGGCAAACTTTCTAGCAGTATCAAATTTTGTTAACCTTTTTTGCTTTTGTTTCTTGTAAAGAAAGGACTAAAGAACAATGTTACTAATGAAGATCTAAATAGCATAGAGAAACAGACCTGAAGATCTGGATACGAGGAAGGCATGATAGAGCTACACCTGTTACGTGGAGAAAACTTTGAGTGAAAATACAAGCCAGAAACTCTACTGGACCACAAAGACATGAAAGCTACCCTGTATCTTGAGGAGAATCTGAGCATACGTTTTCTCTGAGGAATTATTTGTTGGTATTTCTCTCCCTTTCCTTGATAGGAAAAGTAAGTAAGCAAGCCACTGAAGGCAATTGCTGAGACTTCCTCTCTTCTTCATCTCATTAAGTTTTCTGCAGATGTGATATGGAGAAAACAGTTTTAGTATCATACTAGTGTCTATTCACCCGTTTGTGCTCATACTGGCATTGAAAGCAAGAACACAGAAACCTGGTGAAATAGTTTTTTAAATTCAATTGCACTTTCCTTGTGTATACTTGTTTCATATAACAGAACAAACGTTCAGAATTAACAGTTCAGTGTACTGCTCTAACTAGTTCTTAGTTCTTAGTTCTCTTATCCCCACCTATGCCCTCCACAATATCTTCTCTTTTTCAAAACCTAATATTTTAATATTTCATTCTGATTTTTTTTTTTCCTAACAGTATGTTTGGACATTTCACAAATAAATTTAAATATTTAAGTTATAAGCAAAATACTATATAGCCATATGGTACCTGGGAGACAATTAAGAAATTTTAGATGGGACAAAGTGTCAGTAATTGACAATCAAATATCTCCCTTTTATAAAACACATATTATAAAGTTCTTCTGTTACTGTTTATCCATACCGTGATGCAGTCTGCAAATGATATGAATGGTTCTCTTCAAAGCTGGATATTTATCTATTATCCTTCGGCAGTTCAAACAAATATGAAAAAAAGCAAGCAGACTAAACACAGTAATTTAGCAAAACAGTTTGAAGCTTTGGATCTTCTCACAACATCAGAAATAGGATTTGACACCACCTATTGTACCTAATTCTAAGCCCTGTAAATACACATGCTAACTAAGTGGTACTTTTTATTTATTTATGTATTTTTTCCTCTGAGTAACATCTAACCTTGAGAAGAGTATGAATTTTAGTGAAAATAGTTACAGTGGTTGGAAAAAAGTTGTCTAATTTTCAACACCAACCACTTCAATAATCAATATTTATATCTTAACTACTGTATTCAGTGTAGGAAAAAAAGATCACCAGTATCATATAACAGAACTCAAATTTTCCCCTGTTATTACAGTTCTCTGAGGAAAAGAACGATTTGTAAATAGACAGTTTCACAGAAGGGCCCCAAAATATGAGTGCTACATGAATAAACACTTTTAAAAAATATAAACAGATCCTTATGAAAGCCCTAACTTTTCTAATAGCAAGTAAAACTGTTGCTTATTCTCTGTGCTAGAATTGCAAAACAAGTATTTGAGTGTATGCTTCTCTGTCATTTAAGGTTTAGGTACCAGAATAGATATATTTCAGAATATATATATTCTAACATATATATACTTTAGAATATATATATTTAATAGTTTAATTACAACTGTACACCATTTTTAAGCTGATATCCACTCATCTACAACTACTGAATGTGTGCAACACTTATTTGTAACTTGAGTCTGATATTCCATTGATTTTTGTCAATGTCTAAAACTCAGTTTCTGAAATTAAAAAAAAAAAGATTTTCACTTAGTGTACTGATGTGACTTACAGAACAATGAGAATGAAATGTTAAAACTGGACTTTTTTTTTTTTTTTTTGCGTGAGATTCAACTGTTTCAGTCAACTGAAAACATCTGTTTTAAACTACAATCACTCTCTGTAATCAATAAAGAAAAATAGATTTACTTGGACAGTTCAGTTCCTGAGTGAATTGAATCTCCTTTTAAAATTGTCACTCTACTAGAAATTATATGGTGAACACCAGGGTCATTTTAGAAAACTGTATCCCAACATAGAGAAAAATTATTTTTACATCATTTACATTAAAATATTGGCTTATCTATACTGAGTAAAGCAAATTTATTTCGTATTAGGATTCCAATTAAAAAATATTTCCAAAAGCAGCCACTGCTGGTAGGCTTTAATATTAACTACATTTCTTTGCTATGTGCTGGATGTCAACTTTAACACAGATGTGCATTGTGAATTCAAATGGCTTAGTAGGAGCATATTGTTTCTTTTCAAGGAAAAAAAAAAAGAAGGAAGCTCTTCTGCTTTAAGAAACTAAATTCATCTGCAGCACATGGTGATTAGACTTACAGTTTCGTTCTTTTCCTAGCTTAGAAAGCATTTTATAAGGTCACCTGACAGATCCTAGAAGAACCTGTCCCAAGGAAAGACAGCAGGAGGATTAGTTCAGCTCAAGAGAAGTTCTCAGGCATATAAGGAATACATAATGTTTCCATCTGCAGTTACCATTGTTAAAATATTTCCTCTCATGAATCAAATATGCTAGTGGGAGAATATGTGAGAGTATCTTGCTTCAGGCACAGTCACTGACTTTTGGACCAACAGTGCTTCTCTGAGGATTGTAGGATTACACTATGAATGGAATCGGGAACATAGAGAATCAGGTGCATTCATCTCAAATTGTGGAATTACTTATTTTTCTTGTAAAGAGTAGGCCACATGCAGGAGCAGGAACACTGGGAGTCTAGTGGGAGTACAGGCTAAAGAGAAGCCTGTTTAAGAAAACTTTCAGCTCTTTACAACAGATGAAGGATTGTTACCTGCAAGAAAGAGTCAAAGTAGGTACACAGCCCAAAACTAATGGTGGGAAATATTAACATCCTTCTTTTTGTCCTTTTATATTTCTCTGTTAGGAGAATAAGGGTCAAATGTAGACAGAGCTGAAATGGTCTGAAAAGGAGGGAAACTATCAGTCTATAAATATCTGACTGGGGGAAAGTATAAAATCACTCCCATCCTCCTACAAGTTGGGGGGAGGGGGGTCAACACTAAAAGGCTGCACAGTGTTTAGCTTTCCGTGTTTTCCATGTTAAACCATAACACTGCCTCAGTAATTGATTTTCTAAGCTAGATACTAAGCAGGAACTGTTCAGTGTACTTTACTACTAATATTGAACGTAAGATTATATTATTACTGGATAGATCTCAGAAAAAGAGAGAATAAAAATGTGATTCAGTACTGGGGAGATAACCCCATATCCCTAAAATGGAAATTAATTCTGTACAGTTAATCTTTTGTTTACTTCTAATCCTTCTTAAGTGCACTTAATAATTTCAAATAATTAAGTTTTACATTTTATTTCTTGAATCCCTTTGAGAAACACAGAACTAGCTTTGTGTCCTTTGAAGTCTATAATCTATTAAAAATATATATGTACACACAGCAGATTATATAAAACAAATCTTTCACCTTGAGATACATAAGATTCTTTTCACATGTAACAATTATTTTATTATACTATTTATTCATTCATTTTTAAGATTTATGAAACAGTCTTCTGTAATTTACAGTTTATGCATGTATCTAAGTAATAAAAGTACACGAAAGAAAAAATTAACAGGAAGAATTAGCTAACAGGTGATATATAATAATAGTGTGTGCTCCAAGTATTAAACAAGGCAGTTGCAAATGTGTTGATATTACATGATATCTGCATATTTCAAGGCAAAGAACATTGGCTGCGACTTAGACTACTACACTGCATTTCCTCTTTATATATATATATATTTTTTTTTTTTTTTCACTGAGCAAAGTATGATTTTGTTGCAAAATGAGAAACATGGGCATAATATTATCAAACAACTAAAATTAACACATTGATGTTTCAGTTGTTACAGTGCAGTTTTTACACGAAGTTAAGGATTTTTCTGCTTCTCATGCTGTCCTGCCAGTGAGTAGGTGGGATGCACAAGAAGCTGAAAGGAGGCACAGCCAGGACAGCTGATTCAAATCGACCAAAATAACATTCTATAAAATATGGCACTATGCTGAACAATAAAAACTGGGGTTGAAGAAGAAGAATGGAGGGGGCATTCAGGATGATAGCTTCTATATTCCCAAGTAACTGTCAAATGTGATAAGCTCTGATTTCTGGAAGTGTCTGAACTTCTGCCTGCTGGTGGGAAATAATGAATTCTGTATTTTTCTTTGCTTGTGTGTGCATTTGTTTTACCTAGTAAACTGCCTTTATCTAAACCCACAAGTTCTCTCACTTTTTCTTTTCTTATTTTCTACCCCATACCAAGTAAGGAAAGTGAGAAAGTGTCTGAGTCTTGCTTAACTGCCTTCTGCAGTTAACTAACAACAATACTTGACTGTATTCATTTAATAGGATTAATTTCATTCTTAACTAAAAGTACCTGAAGAAGTACTCTGTTAGACTTTAGAGGAGCCATAAGTGTATAAACACTAATTTAAGCAGCATTTCACAGACTGCATAGTACACAAACATATTTAGATTAACAGAACTGAATTAGATTAAACAGTTGCAAGTTTCCCATAATAAGCAATCTCACAGCACGCTCAGGATGAGCCTAGTTGCAATTTACAAAATATGTTGACATATTGAAGGAATTCAGAAAACAAAAGTTTTAATGAAAGCAGAAACATGGCAAGCTACTGTATAAATTAATAATAAAAAGAATGGGAAGGGAAGGGGAGGGGAAGGAAGAGGCTCACCAACTTCATTGTAAAAGAACTTCATCCTTATACCCAATCAAAACCTCCCCTTTTAGTCTGAAACCATTTTCCCTTGATCTGTCACAACAAACCCTGCTAAAGACTGTCTCATTCTTTCTCATAGTCTCCCTGAAACTGAAGAGACACCGTCAAGTCTTCTGGAGCTTCCTCTTCTCCAGAGTGGATAGCCCCAGCTCTCTCAGCCTACCTTCCTAGGGAAGTTGTTCCATCCCTTGGATCGTTTATGTGGCCCTCCTCTGGACTCACTCCAACAGGTCCACATTTCTCCCATACTGAGGACTCCAGACTCTGCATTTGGAAACAGTATTGCAGGTGAGATCTCATCAGCACAGAGTAGAAGGGCAGAATTATCTCACTCAAACTACTGACCCCACTTCATTTGATGTAGTCCAGGGTGTGACTATATTATATATATATGCAGGTATATTATTATGCCCCAGCTCACCTCATCTTCCTCTAATAATGGCTGCATTGAAGAATGGTCTGCTAGGGGAGGAATTACAGTGTCATTACTTTCTAACACTATCTTTATTTTTCTTTCCTTCACACAGGATTCTAATAAGAGTATAATAGCATCCTTAAAATTTCTTCTTCCTTTTTACAATAATACATTTTGAGAAAAAGGGGAGGAGTTGCCATCTAGAGAATACAGTGTGATCAGATAGCATAGGCATTATGTTGGTTAACTAAGCAAGTTTGAATCCTCAAGGACTAACAGCATTTGTTCCAAGATAAAAAATAAAAAGAATATTTAAAGGAAGTCTCTTGTTTCAATCAGCTTCATTCAATCATACTTAAAAGTTCAGCTGTGCTTTTTTTAAGTAAAAATCGATCTACTTTGAAATATCTTCACATCCTTTTGTACGAAAGAACAAGAACTAAAACCTGAATTGCTGAAACTTTATGGCTAATGATTCAACTATCAACTTTTATTATATGTTCAAAGTGCATTGAATAAATTTGGAAACACGTTTACACATTTTGTTGTTGTTGTTGTTTTAGAGGTATTCAGAAACAAAGAAGGATGTAGGTTAAGCTGGGCTATTTTTAGATTCCTATCATTTTGCAGCAGCATTTCAGTACAAGAACCATTCTCATTGAAAAATTTGTTTCAGACTCTGTCAGAGAAAATATTTTCTGAGTTTTGTTTAAAAGATTTTGCACTGAACAAGATATAAACCATTTTATGAAATAAATTCAAATACATTTGAATTGACAATTTGCAATTTATTTACATTCACACTACTGTTTTTTTTCTTTCCTCCATTTTTTTTCCTAAGAATCATACAACAAAACAGTCTATGTTGAAATCCATAAATATGGTTTAATACATGAAGTAAGTGATCTGAAATCTTTCTTATAAAAAATAATTAAAGAAGTTTTAAAAAATGAGATTAATGCTTTCAAAGACTTCTACGGTAGTATAAAAGACCATTAATAATAAATATGTGAAAGGTATTTCTGCACAAACACGATAGATCTTTCAGAGACCTTTGTCTAATCTTAACAAATCTTTACTTTGTATAAGCTTAACTAAATCTACTTTATATGTTGATCTGCATATAATGCATAAAGTTAAATAGTCGCTTTTTTGTGTATGTGTGAAGGATAGTCTTAATATCTTATGCAAAGCCAGTAACACTTAGACATCTAAGAATATGCCTTCTGTGTGTATTTTTTACTACACTGGAAATTACTCTGACATTAATTGCTGTGATACCAAAGTCAAGCAGCTGAATTAATCTGGAAATAGGACACAGTGCAGTTTCTTGTATCTTGACCCTCCTCCCTAGAAGCAAGCATTTTATCTGGACTGCAGTGCATGACCACATAATGAAACCAAAATATCATTATTTCAAACAACAAATGTCCAGTTGGCTAGATGACTGTAGCATATTTATCAAATACCCTGTTGTAGATAATGCATCCATATCTGATCTATTCATAAAACAGGGCTTTCAAAAATATATTTTAAACACAGTTTTACATTCAGAAAAGAAAAGAAAAAAAAACAACAATACAATACATATGGTATTCATATGGTGTTCAAAATTCAGTTTGTTGAATTTGATTGAATGTCAAGGTACAAACGATACGAGCTGGAAACAGCTCATGGAGAATTCATGTTCATTCATTGTAAGAAAAGGCAGTTGTGTATAGTGGTTTCTTTTGTTTTGTGCTGTTTTGTATTTTGTTCTGCAATTAATTAGGACTGAACTAACATTTTTTTTTTCTTAATTCTGTACAGTGTAGCATTGCAATTAGAATTTGATTATACGTTCATGTTAAGGGGACTCAGAATGTTAGGTGGACAGCCCAGAGTATAAAGTTCTTTTTAGACCACAAATGTTTCATGTATTATTGCCCTGGTTTTAGTTTTCATTTTCTTTTCTATGAGGTGGAAAGAAACTGACACATTTTGGAAGCTGTAAACGTGTAAGACCATAAAATCTCACTGTCTTTGAGATTGTTTAAGTGTTAGTTTTACGCCAGAAAGATTTAGAATCGGTTCAGTTAAAGAGAAGATAGATTCTGAATGTGCTCAGGATGGAGTTATCCTATGGGAGAAAGGCAAAAAATAGAAAAGTTGAGAAATCCTAGCAGTATGTAATCTCTGACCAAGAGATGAATTTACTGCAAAATCAAACAAGTCTACTGAGGCATCTTTAAGAAAAGGCTGCTTGAAAGCAATTTTGTTGGTCCCAAGTTTCTCACAGAGTAAAAAATAGCACATTCACGTAAAAATGAAGGATCTGTTTTGAAACAATAGTCTTCACTGTTCAGTTTTTTACTTCCATTGCAGTAAAGTGCTTAGTAAAAGAGGAATGGCTGGGTAAGAGAGAGAGATGTATAATTAAACAAATGCTTCCCACAGGAATTCAGATGTGGTAAAGTGGGAAAGAGTAAGGATAGCACATAATAAAAACCATAAAAGTTGGAAGAAATATGACAAAAAAAAAAAAAAAGAAAAAAGAAAAAGAATGTAAAAAGAAATACTGAGAGGAACCTTGGGGAAAAAGTAAAAAAAAAAAAAAAAGGAACAGCAGGGGAAAAAAAAAGAAAAAGGAAACAAGCGGTGTGAGAAGTAGAAAACTTTCAGAAGAAAGATTTCTAAACAAAATATATATATAACTTCATTCTAATAAGACAAAAAATGTTTAGTTTATTATTTTTGTTTGGATTGGTTGTGTGGTTGTTTGGCTGTTTTTTTTGTTTGTGTCTAAGAAAGTGCTGAAGTGGAAGTAGAATCATAAAATTATAGATACATCAAGATTGGAAAAAAACTCCAAGATCTTCTAATCAAACTGCCCACCTGCCACCATCATGTCCTTGCTAAACCATGCCTTTAGTACAACCTCTTAATGGTCCTTGAACACCTCCAGGAACAGTGACTCCATCTGCTCCGTGGGCAGCCCATTCCAGTGTCTGTTCACTCTTCTGGAGAATAAATTTTTCTTGATACCCAAACTGAACCTCCCCTGGTTCAACTTGATGCCATTCCCTCTAGTCTGTTGCTAGTTACCTGGGAGAAAAGGCTGATCTCCACCAGAACCTCCCTTTAGGTTGTTATAGAGAGTGATAAGGTCTCCTTTGAACTTCCTTTTCTCCAGAATAAATAATCCCAGTTCCCTCAGTCACTCCTCATAAGACTTGTGCTCCAGATCCCTCACCACCTTGACTGAACTTCTTTGGATGCACTTCAGGGCCTTGATGTCTTTCTTGTAGAAAGATGTTTTGGGTAGGAAGAAACAGACATAAGAACTCACCATAAAAGCTGGTAGTTACATGTACTGGTTTCACAAAATCCATCTCCAAGTTTTCTCAGTTCTCTTCTAGACTGGTACATGCAAGTATTCGGCAGAGCCTGTTTGTATTATGGAATTCTCCCTCTTCCCATCCTGGCCAAGAGCAGTAACTGGAAAAAGTAGTGAATCAGAGATCTGCTTGTTCTCACCAGAACTTTCTTCCTTAGGAATAGATTCTCAGGAAGAGATTAGGTTATTTCTAGACCAAAGCAGATAAATCTGAAGGACATTTTAGTCTAAATGTTTTTTGTCTCTCATCTATCCTAGGCTAGGGATAGTCTTATTGTTTCTCAGATAGATGGAGAGAGAGAGAGTGAAAGACAGGTAACTTCAAGTTTTGTAGACTTGTTAAAGAACAGGGTTATTCAACAATACTCAACTAACTGATGTTTGAAAGCTAATTGATACTTCAGGTTTAAGCTAACTAAAATGAACAGAGTTCTTCATGTTAACCAAAATAAAGAAATGGGGCCTTTGCTGAGGTTCAAGTCCTGTTTCTTTGAGAGGAATCTACAAATTGTCTTTCTATCCATAACAGCCCTGAATCACATTTCAAATGATTTGGTAGCCAGTAGGTAATGTGTCTTTCATATGTGCTTACAAGGCAGCAATTACTATGGTATCTTTTATAGGTAATGGAGAATACCAATTAGAAAAATATAAGGAAGAAAACAAAGGAGATAACTACACACATGGCAGCCATATCTTTCATTTTGACCTTTGTAAAAGGTCAGTGATATTTGTTCAAGATAAGTAAAACTGATAACTGGAAAGACTAGTTCTATCTCCAAGAATTTATTTTGAAGAAAACTCTACTCTTGAGCAGCCCCAAAAGAATGTAAGCTGTCTGGAGAGTGATCTAAGAATAATGCATTTTAGAAATCAGAGTTCATGAACATTCTTGGTTTTCTTTTGCACTCACATGTTGGGTTTTTTTCTTTATGTTGTAGAGGAGAAGTACCATCAGTTCCAAATATCTATTTTTATATGCTTTGTAAAAAATTTCTATAGGTTATTATCTGCAGGGGAAAAGAGATGAGGAGAGGAGGAAAGGAGAATGAAGGAACAACTAAAAGAATAAGAGAACACGTGTCAGGAAGGAGGGAGTAGGAATATAGACTGAAGAAGAATTAAGGTATTTCTTTACAGAGAAGTCAATCTAAAAGGGAGAACATTGAATACTAAAGGAACTATACTGTTCAAATTAACTAGTGAACTGCATATAAAGTACAAATGAAGGGAAAAAAAAACAAACTATTTTTGCTAAAAGTATTGATAATAACATCTAATGTCTAAAATTGCAGAGGCTAAAGCTTGCTTTCTGTCAATAAGAAGAAAGCCGCACCTATTTCAAACAGCTCATGAAACTCATCTTTCCTTTACAATGTACCTGCAGGAAACAGACTTTTCTTTTACAATTGATATTTTGTAAGAGGGATTAGATGAAGGTAAGAAAGCACTTCAAATCTAATTATGTGGCTCGAATGTTAATGACTGTAAAAGTATCAATAGCCATATTCTTGCTGGATGTCATATGAAATGCCACTTGGATAATGTCATCTAATTTTTGGGCAGTGAATTCAGGTGTTCCTGTCTAATTGGAAGGAATACTGCATGATTCTTTTATTGTTAGAGATTTATTTATTTATTTATTTGTTTGTATGGATTATTCAGACCCCTCTACTCAGAACTGGTGAGCCTGAACCTGATACATTGTGTCCAGTTCTAAGCCCTCCAAAAGGAAAGATTTGAACATACCAAGAAGTGACCAACAAAGATGATGGATGGAACACCATCCTATGAGAATGGGCTGAGAGAGTTGAGACTGTTCAGCCTGGAGAAGAGGAGGCTCAGGATGGATCTAATCTGTATGTACAAATACTTGAAGAGGGGGTGGAAATAGAATGGAGCCAGACTCTTTACAGTAGCGCTTAATACCAAGAAAGGAGGCAATGAACAAAAACTGAAACACAAGAGATTCCATCTATACACCAGGAAGCACTTCTTTGCTGTGCTTGTGATGGAACACTGGCACAGTGTCATGGTTTCATGATTTTTGGTATTGATATTCCACATCATATCATCATGTAGTGCATTAAGAGTTAAAGAGTTAATTCTCCAGCTCTGTGGATCATCAATAGTTATGTCTATACCTGTCTCAGAATAGAAGAAGAATTCACTAGCCGTCTCACCTTCAGTGTTTAGTGTAAGGCCTTTGGTTTATTGGACTCTCTCTCTTGCTCATTTTATTTAATCTATTAGCTTCAGTTCCGATTATATTGTATTATATTGTGTTATTTTGCTTTCCTTAGCTTTCCTCCTCAGATCGTTGCTGCTGTTTTGTTTCTAGGCCCACCTTCCCTTTCCCTTTTCCCTTTACCCCTTCCCCTTTCCTGGGGGGTGGGTCCATGGATCCCTTGCACCAATTGTCACGGAACAGGGCTGAACCAGCTCAGTAAACCATTGACACACAGGCTGGCCAGATAGGCTGTGGAGATTCCTGGAGATCTGCAAAAACGTCTGTACACCGTGCTTAGTTGTCCATGCTTGAGCATGTTTGGGCCAGATAACCTCCAGAAGTTCCTTCCAACCTTCGTCATTCTATGATTCTGTGAAGATATGATTTTTTCTCTGGAGGTATGTATCCATTCATTACAAATGAATGTAGATGCAAACCCAGCCTTCAGCAGACAAAACATCAATGGGGACATTATATTTTATCCATATAAAATGGCACAGACAAGCTATCCAGTGTCCACAGATGGAGGGAAAAGTGTAGACAAACAAGTTAGTAAATTTTCTGCCTCAAGGTAATCATGGGAAAGTTGAGTCCTAATTTAAAAATCAGTGGAATGCAAAAATTAGTTGAGAATTGTCAGGTACAAAATTTAAAAAATCCAGAACTGTCTTCAGAAGCATTGAATTTCCTTACTGATAAATAGACCTACACCACATAGGTAGAATCATGTGGGTATATCATTTTTTACATTCTTTGAACTTCTTTTATGAGTTAAATTAAAGTCAAGTTTTCTCCATCTGTAATCTATTTGTTTGTAAAAAATACAACATCATCACTTTTTTTAATGTGTTATATATACTATGTATGCAAATATATGCACAAAATATTTTTTCCTCCTATACAACACTTTTTAGCTACTGAAGAAATGTGACAGTTGACCATATATGCTTTCAGTAAAGCAAATTACGAAAAATAAAATCGTTGTATAAATTAAGGTGTATAAAACAAACCTCAATACAATAGCAGTATAATATAGCTTGTGCTGAATTTAAAGGTTTCAGTTTCTGTACTGAGATGCTTGAAAAATACATAACCGTGTGAGAGCAAAATAATAATGTAATCATGACTGAATATTCTATACAAAATCATATTTTTATTCTTCCCTTTTTTTATAGGTTTTATTTGTTGTTGGGTTTTGTTGTTGTTGTTGTTGTTGTTGTTTTGTTTTGTTTTGTTTTGTTTCTGCTTTTGTTTTTGTTTTTGTTTCAGGAGAAATGCCGGAGTGTCCAGAAATCTGCTAAATAACACTCAAGGATAATCTGTACTACATTTATTATTTCATGTGGAGATATTTGGATTCCATTATAGACAAAAATCTTCAGGACTATCTGTGACATACAGGAATTTCTGAAAGTAATGCCTTCTATTTATTTCCATGGAGAATAGAACAGATATAAAAATCACATTATTTTGTAGAGAAAATTCTCAGCTACAAAACTCCATTTTTCATCTGTGCATTTTTACCAGCACTGAGCAAGTACCTGAATGCCACACTCAGAAAAATTTATGCCAGTGGAGGTGAACCACTGACACTGACACTGACACTGTTCACACTGCGGAAATGCATTGCCTACTGCCTCATTGTGCTCAGATCCACTCTTTAGTCTCCATAAGAATTCAGCAAGTGTTGCTGAGTTTTAATGAGTGCAATTTTTTCATATAGAGGAACTCAGTGGCAGATCTTTGCTTAATGCATACTTCATATGCATTTCTATTTCAGACAACATTTTGTCACACTATCCTGCTGCTGCCATTGGCATATTGGTGGGTAGGTTCAACTTCTACTGCCATACTACTTACATCTGCCTCTGATGTTATGGACTGACATAATAAAATAGGAGACATTAATTTTGGAGCAACCTTCATATATACCTATTAGAGGAAAGCATGAAATCATTGTAAAAAACACACACACACATATATTAGTTTTCATAACTGAAGGCTAACAACACTAACCATAAGGATCTATTAAAATTAGAAAGAAAATAAACACTGGATGGAGGAAACCCAGCATTGCCTTTAGGGCAAATAGAACAGCATATCTTGGCTACCACTAAAATCATTCATTCTCCTACTTTATGAGATTCAGTAAAGCATATCGATTAGGTGAAATGTATTTGTTAGAATACAGATTGAAGAAAAAAAAAAGATTTGAGAAAATGGGGAAAAAAATGTTTTGAGTACACATTAAAATCCAGTAAACAAAGTCCTACAGTCCTAGACACAAGTATTTTCAGCCCCGATTTAGATACTTATTCACTGAGAAGATTGAAAGAAGATATCTCTATATCATCTAAAAGAGTGATAGGGTTACTTTCTAAAGGACTATGTGACATCCCACTTCCCTGGGATAACAGGATAGCACACTTTGGAATCATGTAAGTCTATCTTATGGGATATTTTAAGGATGTTGCTTGAATGTAGGAAAGCGTGGGACTTTTTCTGGAGTTTGGGAATGTAGGAATATGCAAGATATTCCGCAGTGCTTAGAAAACAGACAAAGACAAGAAAGAGAGGAACAGAAATTGATCAGGGAGGAATGAATATGTGAAAATAGAGGTGGAAGGGTGTAAAATCATCCCGTTAGGTATGAGTGGATTGCTGCTTAATAAACTTGTCTCACTGAGCACTGTGATTTGATGATGGTAGTTAATATATTCTTATTAAGTCCTATATGTAATTGTCTTCCTTGTGGGTACACTGTCTGTTCTGATTGATTCATAAGTGAATTTAAATAAATTTCCATTCAGACTAAACAGAAAACAGAGTAAGAGGTATGAGTACTAATAGCCTACTATGATGGAATAACTGCATCAGTGAACGAGAGAAGAGCCACTTGTCATCTGTCTGGACTTCAACATCCTTCTCTCCAATCGGAAAGAAGTGTAGTTCTGAGCAACTAAATTAAGGAAACTTGGTGTCCTTGACTGAGCACGGGGGTTGGATCAAATGGCCTCCATTGTCACCTTCCATCTTCAGCTATTCTGTAACTTCTAGTGAATGTCTGTAAGATAAGTAAGTCTGTAAAGCAAACATGTTGCTTTGAAAGCAAGCAAACAAACAAACAAACAAGAATACACTGGATACTGCTTCCATACAGAAACAGAAAGACTCTTCTGGTTGAAATAGTGCTCTTAGAAAAAGAGACATTTGGAGTAAGGGTTTTTACAATTACCGTGTGTATTCACTGCACAAAATGCTTGTTGATGGAACAAGAATCTTTCCATGTCAGATTATTCTCAGTCACTTGCTGACTGAAATGCGTCTTGTGTTTTTTCTGGTATTCTACCAAACTGTCTTTGTTGCATGTACTTTTAAAGATATGTGCCACTTTATTATTTTTTTTTTTTACTCACTATTTATTATTAGAAAGGAGAAGGAAAGAGAAATACATTTCTTCTCAGCATATGAGATGAAAAGCAAAGAAAGAAATGAACAAACCTTAAAATTCAAATTTTACAGGATAAAAATCACATATCCAGTAATTTCTACCTCAGAGATTTTTGTGTTACAAAATGGTATATCAATAAGTACATAACTGATTCCAATTTTTTCCTGTTACTCTGAAATTCCCATAAAATCCCTAGAAGTAGCTTTTCCTACTTAGATGCATTCTTTTAGTTACAGACAATATTCAGTTGAATTAATTTAAGGTAATTTAAATATGAACAAGTAGAGTACTGAGAAAGCAATTTTACTATTTAATTGTTAGCGTGGTCTTTGACATTCTTTTGGCCTGAACAAACTGGATTTCTTCCAAACAACTCCTGGATAGAGTCCAGGAGACAATGAGAGCCAAGAATCATTTCAAAAAATACTTTACATTGGCCACACAGTTTCAGATATATGCCAATTGAGATCAGTGCCAGCAAACTGTCCACGTATGTTGGGACCCGTATCACATTATTAGGAGTATCAAAAGGGGACTTTGCTGTAAGTTTGTCATTTTTCTTATTCCAACATGAAGATTTTCACTGTTTAATACATTTTAATCTATACATGTATTTGTCACAGTTAATGTTTAAAATCTTATTTCATACAAAATAACGGTATATAGACAATAATAATTCATTCATAAATGTAAGTTTCTTCTATGTTGCAAATCATAAAAGGAGGTTACAAATCTGATGACACAAAATTTCAGGAGTATGATTTTTTCTTATTCTCCTATTAATAGGCTTCATTTCTTCAATCTAGTAGTAGTACATTACTCTTCCACAAACCTCTAGCAACAAATAATCCTATACTGCATATTTGTCTTTCACTCTTCAATTGCACTGGGGCTATAAAATTGCAGCAAAACAATTTGCAGCTTACAGTTGCACAGAAAGAAGCAACTCTGAATGCATTTGAATAAAGCTATTAAACATAACTCATTATTTATTTAATTTTTTATTTAAATCCATAAAATCAAATTATCAGACTCAATTAAATATTATGACTACCCAAACCAGGAAATACAGACAATTAAGGATTAAAAAAAAACGCAAAACAAACAAAATAAAAAAAACTGTAAAATTACTAAGAATGATTTACTGATACACATACGTATATATATCCTACATCAATTATATTTGAATTCCAAGTCTAAGAGAAAAAGTAAATCCTCCAAGAGCTGAAATAAAAAAATGCATTTCCGTAAAACACAAAAGCAAGGAGACGTATCTTTTCTAGTTTCCACATGTTACTTTCATGACAGTAAGCTTTCAGAATAGTTTACCTTAAGAGACATTTGATTTTTTTTTCTATGATGGTGCATTAAACTCGCTGCTATTCCAGAAAGAGAGGAAAAATTCAGGAGAGGAAGTAATCAACACTACAATTGAAACAGTATTTAAGTCTTTCTATAGGATTAGGAGTCAAGTTAGCATATACCTTCAGAGCTTGTTATTAAGATTTCATGCATTTCATTCACCTGACATTTACGTTTTCAGCACACAGATTTTCAGCATGCAGTCCTGCTTCAAAGTAGTTTATTAAATATGACATGAGCTCCCTTTTTATTATATTATATTAAGCTCACTAACTCTGGAGAAGTCATTCAGTAGTAATGGCAATAAAATTAGTTCAGCAGAATGTGACTGCTGCTGACAAAAGCAATATATGAAACTTGGCATTATCATAATTATTAATTCAGTCCTATAGGTGCATGTGATATGTCATAGGCAAATAGAAATTATCACATCATTAGCAACATACAAAGAAGGTAACTAGAAATCAGAAGGCTATCATCTTTGTACCCAGTGATAAAGATTCCTAATGACCCAATTCTACATCCCCATGTCTCAATCTGAGTTGAAAGCAATGACAGCTCTGTAGACAAAACAACAAGATGCTACCAGGAATTTTCTTTTTTTTCTTTCTTTTTTTTTTTTTTATCTTTCTTTAAATGTCTTAAAGACTGCCTTGAGTAATCACCTTGAACTTTTTAGCAGGGCTCTTTATCTCCCTGTCTGGAGAAGATAACTTCAGTCTTTCAGACTAAAGAAGGTCCCAGGCACATCTCTTACTGTCTTAACAAAAGTGCCAGGGCCCTGAATTGGGACTGAATTAATTGTGGAATTTGAACAAAAAACACGATACATTTTGAAAAGAGTAGAATTCTGATGGAATTTAGTAATCCTATTTCACTGAGCTGGTTCCTCTTTTTGACTTCTTTGCTGGAAAGTTTGGAGGAGTAAGCTGAGAAAAGCCCTTACTAGACTTTAACAATATCTCTACTTGCTTCTTAGATTTTGGTTTAAATGGGGATTTTATCTTATTTACTCAGGACCACACTTTTGTCAGAAACAAGGTGACATGAAGAACTGAAACACTGATGTATACTCCTTCAGGTTCTTCATTGCACTTTCAAACTAACAACTTAATGAATCTTTTATTTGAATCTTATCCTATTTATAAAATAGGATAACAGGAAGACATATTTATGTTTATGATTGTGTGTGTAAACATATAATACAGCTAATTTCTAATATAGCTCTGCTTACATTGAAATGCAATCAGTTATGAATTGTTTTATTCCTTTTTAAAAATGGCTAATATTACTATTAAATTCTAAAAAGCCTGGGATACTTTCTTCATGTGTAAGAGATAGGAACCTAGAAACTGGAAAAAATGGCACAGAAATTGACTTCATAGTTCAGAAGTATAACTAATGCCATGTGAAGATCATTATTTCAGAAAGAGCCCTGTATTTCTTAAATGCAAACAATGTTACTAGTTTTAACTATAGAAAGACTTTTTTTTTCCTTGAGTAACAATTATGGAATAGGTGAGCAATATCTACTGGTCATTCTGGTGGATCTGAATTTTTTGTTGGCGCTGCATGTATTATTTGACATTTATTGTCTGCCATATTATAAAAACATTTTATATTTTTCTCATAACACAAGCTGTCATTCTATACAATTATAAGCATAAATATAAGCTAAATGTATAGCCTTTAAGAAGGACAAAACTATATACATGAATAATTCATAAACATTTTCTAAGATGAAGTGCTAACATTTTCTATTTTGCTTAGGCAGAGATTAATGTGAGCTTGTCTAAGTATGGGATTTGTCCTGAATTTCTTGGAAAATGCTGACACTGTGAGACTATAGGAAATATTTGATCAGATATGAAGCTTAGAAAAAGCTTAGTTTTGCTTTTAAAATATCTCAGTTTGCCCTAGTTTCAACATTTGGGTTTTTTTTGTTTTGTTTTTCTATTTGTTTGTCTGCATGTATTTATTCAAAATTGAATTAGTCCACTTTATACCAAGAAAAAAAGTAATCTGTTCTAACCTCAGTAATCACTGAGGCAAGGAAAATTTGAATGTTTGTCAGTGTTTTACAGGCTGGTTCGGCCTGGTACCATTATGACCAGGGCCAGGGGACACAAAGACCTACACCCCAGGAAGGGGAAAGGGGTAAAGGAAAAAGGAAAAGGGTGATGGGCCTAAAAAGAAAAAAGAGGCATTGATCTGAAGAGGAAAGTTAATTCACTAAATAAGATATATGAATGCAAAATAACACAGTATAATATGATATAATAGGATTTGAAGAGTATCTGAAAACCGAAGGTCCTGCACTAATGCTGATGGCAAGATGGCTAGGGAGCACCCACTGCTGGGTCTGTCCAAAAAGGAAAAACCTCAAAGCAATGCAATGTCCTCTGGGGTACGCAGTTCTTCTGAGACAGCTATATCCAGATATATTAATGATCCACAGAGCTGGAACATTAACTCTTCAACTCCCAATGTACTACATGATGTTATGATGTGGAATGCCAATAACAAAAATCCTAAAACCATGACAAAGTTACAAGTCTATGTTGGCCAGTTCTTCCCTTCTCGTAACCTTGAATAAGGTGTTTAGGTAGTTGCTTTCCTTCTATGACAATTTATTTTGAATAAATGAGATTTCATTTGTCTGTGTGATTCTGTGTATACTAGATCATGGTATCTTTCAAGTTTCGTAGAATCATAGAAGCATAGAATGACCTAGGTCGAAAAGGACCTCAAAGATCATTGAGTGTCAACACATGGATCATGGGCAGGATCATGAACCACTAGACCAACTTTGCCTTGAATGCCTCTAGGGATAGGACATCCACAACCTGTCTGGTCAATCTGTTCCAGTGTGTCACCACCCTCTGAGTGAAAAATTTCACAGGGATATCCATTGTGTACCCTTACATATCTCAATTAAACATTATGGTTATGACTGCTTAAAAACACTTAAAATTTGGGAATGAAATAAACATTCCCAAATCAAGAACATCAAAATTGTATTGCAAATATATATTCACTAATTCAGTCTTTATTCTTAGTTTTTGAAGTAGAATACTTAATATCTTACTACAGAAATTACGAAACTGTGTTTGTCATTTAGGAGTCCAAACTTCAAAGGTTTGAAATTTCCATTTTGAAAGGGAATCGAACATCAGTGGCATAATTATGCCTAATATTTGAAATTCTTTTTCCCTTACTTTCTCCTCTTTGTTCCTCTATCATGCATCTGGGAAAGCTGAAGAGTACAATAAACTGTTAAAGGCTACACTGGGAGCAGTGGGTGTTTGAACATTCAAATACTGCGATACATATTTATCAAAAGCAACCTGGTTAGTTAACACTATGGGAACTCCCAATATAACTATCTGTCCGATCAAAACTTCTTTTGTACTCTAAAGGGGCATAAAACGCTTATACTGCTCGCAAAAAGACATGCTGGGGCAATCTGGGTTATTCCTGACTTGGGAAAATTTCCTTTTGCTGAAGGACTTGGGTGAGAAGGATGGGTAAGTCTGATGCAGTCCTCTAGAGGATTTGATTTTGGGTGAGAATAGCCTATTCTGTGGAAACAGTTTTCATATGTTGCTCTATGTCACCATTGTTATGGCTGCTATTTATCATTTCTGTGGCATTACAGTAAGAATCACAGATTAATGAAGAGTTAATTTTGATAGAACCAAGCAAGTAGAGTGATGATGGTACCAAATCTGGCTTCAGCATGTAGTGCTGACGACACCACGCCCCATAACAACTGTCCTGAAGGTCAATGAGGACCTCAAAGCCTTGAGCCAAATAAACTCAGTGAACATTCTAGAGGGACTGATGAAAAAGTAAGGGAATTATAGCTGTGTATATACACAAAAGAACAGAGAGAGTTTTGGAGATTAATGATGTAATGTAAAGTGTGGGATCTGAACATGAGGTAAATGATATAGAATGGGCATTGTGATGGATAATGTTTTATACTATCCTGGTTTCATCTGAGACAAAGTTAATTTTCTTCGTAGTACCTGGTATGATTATGTAGTTTGAATTTAGGATGAGAATAAGTTTGATAACACACTGACGTTTTAGTTGTAATTGAGCAGTGCCTACACTAAGTAAAGGACTTCTCAAATTCTTGTACTCTTCTGATGGTAAAGAGGCTGGAGATGCCCAAGAACATGAGAGAGAACACAGCCAGGACAACTGATTCAAATAGACCAAAGGATTATTCCATAGTAAAATATATCATGCTGAACAATAAAACTTGGAGAGTTGGACAGGAAGCTAATATTCCTGTCAGTCAGCTAACATTGAGCAATTTTACATAATTTGTTGTTCATTTACTTGGGTATTTTTTTTTCTTCCTTTTTATTAAACTGCCTTACTCTCAACTCATGAGTTCTTACACTTTTAGGGTATTTTTTTATTATTATTCTCTTCTTCATCTGTAAATGTTTTCCTCTTTCACCTAGTATGTGTCTTAACTCTTCCTGGTGAGAAAAATGGTAATATGCATGGTAAGATTCATAATTCATGTAGCTTTCTCTTCCTCATCTTCCCTAAGGGAGGACACTGCTATGTTCCTAAAAATACGTAAATGAGTCTAGAGTAAACTGTATTATTTGGCATCCAGTTAACAGTTACATTAGGCACAGGGAAAAAGACTAATCTTATTCTGGATTTCTCATATGCCACTTATCTTCGACAGTGTCTATTTTTCTATTTTTCAAGTGACAAGCTATTATATTACATGAACCTAGAATCATTGTTTGTGTGTTAGTTTTCTATTTCTAGTAAAAAGAAAACAGAATTGAACAGAAGAGATCAGAACAACAACAAATAAAAACAGAATTCTCAAAGCTGTTAATATACTCCTTGTCAGTTTTTTACTGTCTCTCTAACATTTTTACCTTCTCCTAGTGAAGATGGATGCAGTAATACCCCAGGAAGTGGTACAGAGTTAAATCATCTGACAAAAGAGACAAAGAAATAATAACAAAAACAAAAATAACAGAAATTCAGCAGCATACCAAGATTTTGCATCAATTCTTCCAACTTGTAAGACAGTGTCAAAATTCCTGAGCTATTTTTAGTGTCATACAGCTTAACAGTTTATGGATATTAGGACTACATAAAGACTTTTTTCACCTGGAAATATGATTTAATTTAACTGTCATTGTAAAAGAAGCAATGTTTCTCTTTTCACAGTTGTTATTAATGTAAAAGAGAGAAAGCTAATGTCAAAATCACTTTCTGTACTATACAAGAAATAGGGTGTGATATAAGATTTTATTCTATCATATTAACCTCACTCTGACTTTCAGAAGTGTTCATTTAGACCATGAAATTGCCAAAATCTCTCAATTCTACAAACTTGGAAGTTGATGCAATTGTAACTGTCTTCCCATCTTGAATTTGGCTCCCTGGCTCACAGAATGGTTCATTTGTCAGAAGTACTTATATATGTGAAACTTACATTAGTTTAACCAATGGAAAACATTCTACAGTTTTAAAAGTAAACAGCACAGCAGGAAATGCAATCTCTAGATTTCTTATGCAGGCAGAGAATATTTCTATTATGAATAATATACTTGAATATTAGTCAGACTCTGTGTCTCATTCAGCTCAAACTTCTGGGGTTCCTGTCTTAGACAAACATCTAAAACTATTTCTTTGCTATTTAGGACCTATCAGTAATGCTGTAAGAAGAGAGATCTGATTTTTTTTTTTTGAGGCAGAAAGTCCTGAACCATATCTGTCAAGGATATGCTCACCTTTGGAAGCCAGGAAAGAGTGAAATGAGCAACCCTGCCTTCAAAACCTTGAGAAATAAGGTGACTCAGTGATGATCACAAAGTTATACTTCTGACACAGTGCTCTCTTAACTACAGTTTGTTGGTTTTTTTGTTGTTTGTTTGTTTGTTTTTTGTTTTTATTTTTATTGTTTGTTTTCTGATTGTTGTTTTTTTTTTTCCTTACCAGCAGAGCCCTGTAGAGTCCCATGTTCTCAAAGACTCAATGGATTTGCTTGGTTGATAATACCTTGCCTTGAAATATCTACAGCATTATGTTTTTCAGCATAATATAGTTCTTACTTTCTGCTCTGTTATTTTCATTTTCAAGGGACTAGGGAATATTGTTTAATATCTGTCCAGAAATAAAACAAAAATAGGATACTTGCTTGTCTCTCTGTCTTTAAGTATATCAGTCCTTGCCAAGAGCCAGGAACTACACTTGTGTTCCTCTGGTGTCTGTCCTGATGGCTAACAAGTAAATGATGGCCACTTCCTTGCCCTCCCTGCCAAAAATCGTTGTGACAGCATAACTCTCCAAGACTCAAGTTAGTGTTGGAAAGCAGACATTCTTTAATATCAGTGCTTGATGCATGAGGGCAATCTTCCTATCATGCTTAACTTAATCTGTCCTTTTAACAATACTTAATAATAACTTTACAGTCATCCTGCCTAATAACTTATAATAATCTGTCCTTTGAACTAGACAGATTTAAAAGTATTGTAGATGTGAATAGGAGAAAGTACCAGCTGATCTGCATTTATGTCCATCCTGAGGATTTTAAAGTATTTAAACTTAAATTTTAAGAATTATTTATAATATTTTATATTTTATATTATTTACAATATTTAAAAAATATAATATAAATTATGAATAAATATTTATAATAATACTGCTAGATTGACTTATCAGGGTCACACTTTAAAGACAAGGCCATCACTATGACAACAAATTGACTGAAATCAGTCAAGCACTGGATCCTGTGGAACAGCAGGATAGGTTTGTCTGCAAACAGGTCTACTTTCCTGCAAAGAAGTTTTTGCTGCAATTTTTTTATTGTAAACTCACTTGATCACAACTTTCAGACAGTGCACTTGAAAGCCAAACGAGCAGAAAAGGATGCCTGAAATAATGTTTGTCTGGTTTTTCACTGTCTGCTTTTTTGCAGGTTAGAGACTATGACCTTTGGATGAGTATGCTCACCATGCTCATTCCTACTCTGGCACCTGTGATCTCTTTTCTCTGTCTATCTGTCACTTGTTCTTTTTCTGCTTCTCTCCACTCTTTCTTTCACTTATTTTTTCAGCCTTCTTGTATTCGTTTTATTTAGTAGCTATTGTCTAACTTTGCCTCAGAATAAATGATAAAGAAATAATAGAAGTGTCAGAGTATCCATAGCACTGTGTAATTGTTAGAATGTTATCTAATTTTGCCATAGAATGTTTGATTGATTTTTGTTGTAAAGCTCAATACATTGTCTTCTTTTTTTCCTTTGAGTCATTGTCTAACTCCATCACTCCTGTGACTCTGCTGACCAAGGAGTGACCTATTCTGGGAATTCTAGATACACCTTCCTCAAAATCCACCTATTGGGAAGAGACATTGAGGTATCTATAAGTAATAAACATTGGAATTTCATTAAAAGGTAGTTGATTCAAACACGCAGATTTTTTTTTCTGTTCCTGTAACATACAGATATTTTGAAAGACCTGTCTTACAGTGTTGAAAACTTATTAGCCACAGGACAGACATCTACAAGTTCTTTCAGCATTTATTGACACGGACATGGTTCCCTGAATTATATATTTAAAATAAAATTATTTATTTTGCCAGAGACAAAGACCCAAACCAAGGTATGTAGAAGTTCTAAACATATCTTCAGGCATATTGAGTTCTTTGAGTGTTTAGGAATTTTAAATCTTACATAGCACTAACTGAGCTAATAAACACACCATGATTGTCCATTTTAATCAATGCATTCTTAGAAACATTTATGTAGAGCTACAGAACAGAAGTACAATGTGAGCACTGAATTATCTCTCAGCATACTTACATAGAGATATACACTAAATATTCTGTGACGTCTAAGTGAAGTGCTGAGGAATAAGTGCTCACCTATGGCACATATTACAAGATCAGTTATTTTACTTACAGAAAAAGCACACATTTAATGTTAAGAATTTGGAAGCAGCTTCTGCATCTGTATAGTAACCAAAGAATAAAAAGTATAATATAATACAGAGTAGGTGAACCAAAGGCAAAAAGACCACATTAGTGTACTGGAGCACATAATTGCAGATTGCTCTTTAGAGGCAATGACATTTTACTATTTATTTTCCTTACAGCATAACAAAAGTTTCTAGAATGACCATGATAGAACCTGGCATGGAGTAACACCCAACAAATAGAATTCTGATATCATAAGGAAAAACACTGTACACTGGAAAAAAAAAAGAAAGGGGGGAGGCGGGGGGGAAGGAAAGGGAAAGGGAAAAAGGAAAAGAAAAAAAAAGAGAAAAAAGAAGAGAGAAGGGAAAGTATGGGAAGGAGAGAAGAGATAGTTCTGTATTGTTTTTTGTGTTTTTGTCTGTTTTTAGAAAGATTTTACACATATATTAATGTCAGGTAGTATCCTATTTTGTAGAAGTGTCAAGTGTTATTTCATTGTTTTTACAGGTACATCACAAATAAGTATTAGGTATGGACATTTTTATTATTCTGTATCCTTGAGATCATAACCTCAAGATCTTTATTGGTGCAAGTTTGCTCTGTATATATTTGGTAAGGCAAAATACATGTTTAATTTAATCTCTAGTGATATTAAGTGCAAACCTTTTACTTTCTTTTCCTCCTTGTAACATTTTTTAACTACAGTATATCATAACTGATTGAATTCAAAACATAAGCAACCATACTGATAAAAAGTATTATTAAATTCAGCTAACTTCAGCTATATAAACAGCTATTCCAAATAACTGAATGAGACATTTCCTTCATCTCCATTGCACTCTCAATTTCTGCTCTGCATTTTCATTGTTTATCTTGTGCTAGCTCTAGTATTTTCCATGCCTCGGTGTTAAAGTCACAGTGCGGCAGAAAACAAACCAAAGTGGAAAATTAAGCAGGCAAATAAAAAAATAACAGCAAGGCAAGCAGGAGGGAAGGAAGGAAAGAAGGAAAAAAGATGGCTGCTGAGGAAACAAACAAACAAACGAAGACAAGAAATTACTTTTACTTTTTCAAACAAAATTTATAGATCAAACTTAGCTAGGTATTATTCTGTAAAGAACTAATTCGAGTTCAAATTTTCATTTGAAAAATAATGCATTTTTAAAGGTATTTTTTTAAGTTTTTTTTTAAGGTTTTTTGAGGGTGAAAGCACCTTCAAAGAGTGCTTTCAAATGTAAAACTGTCCACAAAGTGTTTCTGTGTGACACCAACCACTCGCTTCTAGATAAGTCAGTCTTATAGCAAAGAATGCCTCAGAAAGCAAGCTTTCAGACATGAAAAAATTGTTGTCTTTCACACCTCTCCAGGCTGAACTGTCTCAGCTCTCTCACATTTTTCTCTTAGGAGATTAGCTGTAGTTCCTGCATCATCTCTGTGGCCTTTGGTTGGACTCTTTCCAGTGTGTGCATGTCCCTTTTATGCTGAGGACACCAGAAGGAGGAACAGTCCCCGCATGCAGCTTCACCACTTCTGAGTAGAGGGTAGGATTACCTCCCTTCATCTGATGGTAATACTGTACCTAATGCTGCCAATAATATGGTTAGCCTTCCTTGTGTCAAGAGCACATGTCTTGTTCATGTTCAATTTGGAGTTCATCAGTACCACTGGCTCATTTTCTTCAAAGCTGGGTGTCCTCCAAAATGTGTTGGTACCTGGAGTAGTTACTGCGAGATACAGGACTTTCCTTTCTGCTTGTCGAATTTCATTAGATGTGTTTAGTTTATATTTGAAAATATAAAATTTGTGCTTTCACTTGACTAACCAAACAGTCCTCTCAGTGAAGAAAAAGAATGTGTTCTCATCTCCATGCAGCTCATCTCCCCATGCAGCACTATAGGCTTGGGGATGAATGGCTGGATCATTGTGAAGAGGAAAGGGACCTACGGGTGTTGGCTAATGCTCAGCTGTACGTGAGCCAACACTGTGCCCAGTTGTGCAAGAGGTCCAATAGCATCCTGGCCTGCATTAGAAATAGTGTGGCCAGCAGGAGCAGGGAGGTAATCATCTGCTTGTACTCAGCGTTGGAGAGGCTGCACCTCAAGTCCTTCCCTCACTACAAGAAAGACATTGAGGCCCTGCAATGTGTACAGAGAAAGGCAACAAAACTGGTGAGGGGTCTGGAGCACAAGTCTTATGAGGAGCAGCTGAGGGAGCTGGGATTGTTTAGTCTGGAGAAGAGGAGGCTCAGGGAAGACCTCATTGCACTCTACAACTTCCTGGAGGGAGGTTGCAATGAGGAGGGGATTGGCCTCTTCTCCCAGGCAGCAAACAGGACCCGAGGAAATGGCCAAAGTTGTACCAGAGGTGGTTTAGATTGGACATAACGAAAAACTTTTTCTCTCAGAGAGTGGTCAGACACTGGAGTGGCCTGCCAGGGAGATGGTGGAGTCGCTGTCCCTGGCGGTGTTCAAGAGGCATCTGGATGAGGAGCTACAAGACATGGTTTAGTAGCTTGTAGCAAAGGTAATGGGTGGACGGTTGGACTAGCTGATCTTGTAGGTCCTTTCCAACTTTGTGATTCTTTGATTCTATGATTCTATTATTCTATCTCAGCAACTGCATGAGCACATCTTTGTGAACAAGGAAGGAATGGCCTGTTTCCTTATTATGATTTTGTGTTCTGTCCAGAAAATTCCTAGTAGACTATAACAATGTTAAAGCAGAAAGTGCATAAAAATAAAACACTCTTGGACTGTCAGGAAAAAAAAATAATTAACCAACCAACCAAACAAACAAACAAACAAAAACTAACCAATCACTCCACATGAACAAAAATGCAAAAATGTACGATCACTTATTCTACTTGTGATGAAATTATTTGTGTTGAACTGTTCCAGTTTAGAGACATAGAGCTTAAGGGTTAAGGTTAAAGAGAAAGAAGGGGAAGGGGACATCATAGTGGGAGTCTTCTACAGACCACCCAATCAGTAAGACCAAGTAGTTGAGACATCTATAAACAGCTAAGAGCAGAGATCTATGCTCTCAATTGCTGATCATAACCTGATAGAATCTGAAAGCTGGAAGGAAGGAATAAAATATTAATTTTTTTCTTATTAAGTGATGAATTATGTTGTTGACTATTTGTTGCATAGGGACAACATCATTTTACTGGAAACACTCAGACTTTTTTTGTGTATTTATGAATGACACTCCGTATACGAACTATTATTACCAAAAGTTCATAGCTTTGTGGAAACCTTCAATCATTTCTGCTACTATCACAGAGGATGGTTGCCTGTCACCTTCAGAAATAAATACAGAAGTTACCACATCTGTGTATGCAATGCTTCCACAGTCTAGTAGAGCAGCACCGCTAAATAAATTTCCATTGGGCAGCCATTTCCACTTAAATGTAAAAACAATAGTAATCTAAAAGGACACAAAAGTAGAATTTTTTAATAAAAAAGAAACAGAATCATTGAAACATAGAATGGCCTGGGTAGAAAAAGACCTCAAAATTTATTGAGTTTCAACACTCATGCTGTGGGTAGGGTCATCAAGGTCATCAACAAGTAGAGCCATATCCAACCTTGCCTTGAATGCCACCAGGGATGGGGCATCAACAAACCCTCTGGACAATCTGTTCCAGTGCATCCTCACCCTCTGAGTCAAAAACTTCCTCCTAACATCTAACCTAAATCTCCTCTGTCTTAGTTTTAAACCATGTCCCCTTGTCCCATCACTATCAACCTGTGTAAACAGTTGTTTCCTCTCCTGTCGATGTGCTCCCTTCAAGTTCTGGAAGGCCGCAATGAGGTGTTTCCAGAGCCTTCTCTTCTCCAAGCTAAACAAGTCCAGTTTCCTCGACCTTTCTTCATAGGAAAGATGCTCCAGACCTCTGATCATCTCAGTGGCTCTTCTCTGGACCTGTTCCCAGAGCTCTGCACTTTTCTTGTGTTGGATGCCCCAGGCCTGGACACAGTACTGCAGATAGGGCCTCCTAAAAGCTGAGCAGAGAGGGACAATCACCTCCCTCTCACTGCTGGCCAACACTTTTTTAATGCTGCCCAGGATATAGTTGATTTTCCAGACTGCAAGCTCACAGTGCTTGCTCAGGAAGTTTTAATATAGAGCAACTTTGAGTTGGAAAGTGTCTGGAATCAATCTGTTTCCTATCTATCTACACATAGTTAACTACATGGAGATACCAGAAAATCCTCATATTTTTCACTAGTTTATTTGTTCTATCTGCATTTATGTATTTCAAGTTCATTAATGACAAGCTTATGGACATGCAAGGCCAGCAGCTTCTGGAACAGAAGACAGTAAATACTGTTAAAAGGAAAACAAAGCATTTCAAGGAATACTGCTCTGTTTCAAGATGTTCTGCACAGCTTTGTATAAGTACTTATGTCTCAACAAAAAAATGAATAGCATTGTTTTACACTGACAGGTAATTTGCTTTTTTTATTACAGTCTCAAACTAAAAAAAAAAAAAAGAATGTTTATTTGTGAACGAGGGTTTTGTGACTGTCACAGTCACTGAATCATGAAGATTTGGAGTACTAAAAGCAAGAAAAGTATTTTTCCAAGGTATAAATATTTTTCTTATATGAATTTGCTTTCTTACCTTGTTATTCTGCAATGTATATACTATGCATAATGCAATGTTAAAGTTTTGTATCTGTAGTGTCTTGAATAGTCTCATTCCTACTATATATGTTGTTAAATGTACACTGCTGTTGTGGTAATTTCTAGATCTGTCTGCATCCAAGAAAGGGAGGACAGCAGGCCCACAGGCCCACTGGGGGAGAAGGGGTGAGGAAAGGAAAGGGAACATAATGGGAAAGGAAAAAGAAAACAAACAGCAACTATGATCTTAGGAGGAACGTCAATTACTAATTATAGTAGCAGAAATAGAAGTTAATAGCAATTAAAGTTAATAAACCAAATAATAATAGAGTTTCTGACAATTGCGCTTCTTACTCTGATCCACCAGGGAGCAAAAAGGAGTTTCATGACTTCCAGTTGGTAGCTGACTGGTGAATGGAAACAGAACAGCAAAGTTTTCTGGGAGCTGTAGTACATATCTTCTCTTCTGAAACTAACAGCACACAACATCGTATAATAATGTGGAATACTGATAACAAAAATAATAAAACCATGACAACTGCAAAAGGGGTTAATTTTCTGTTTCATGGCTGTCTCTAATATTCACAGAAAGTAGAGCTACCAGTAGAATCTCTCTAGTAACCTTCAGTCAATGTTCATCTTTCTTTCTACTGTTTGAAGGATATCAGAAATGTTATTGTATCTGTAAGGTATAAGATAGAATGAAGGATTGTATTACAAATCATACTAACCTGAAAAATAGGTTATATTTCTGGAACAGTGGGAACAATGCTCTTATCATTACTTCAGGACCAGACACAGAAGAGAGATATAGAAAATGGCAAAACCATGGAAAATACATAACGGATAAATAAATAAGACACTGGATCTACTTTCATTTGACAACAACGACAAAAAAAAGCAGTTGTAACTAATACAGAAACCACAGTGTGCCTAAATGTAATGAGAAGTTCAAATACAAAATATGATTCTTTATAAACATCATTAGAAGAAGTGAAGAAGAATGTGAAAAAGGAAATGTAGATCTTTCTGTTTGTCACAAAGGAGCAACATCAGAACAAGTAAATAGTGAAGTCTACTCATTAGAGGTTAAATTACTACGCAGAGCAAAAGGGGACAGCAGAGCAGCCCCAGTCCTGGGCATCAGGAACCTCCTTGGGTGTAGGAATTAGCTAAGACTGGGCTAGGATGTGGGCCTGTGAATGTACACAGCTCTACAGATTTGACAGTTGAACAAGACTGTGAAGAGAAGGACAATGCAAGTCAGTGGGGTGAGAATTGACAGCTCCAAGACTAAAATGGGATCTTGAGAGCTGGGCAACACAGAGTGAGGTAAGGGGTATACAGGATGGTGACTGTTGGAACCTGATGTTTTCTGTCTTTCTCTGAATCCCTTAGAATATCCACAACCATTGAAAATCCAAATGTGTTGTTTTACAACATTTTAAATATTATTCCAAAATCTCTAACTCTTCGATCTTATGTATCCATGATAGTTATATAATTGCCAGTAAGAATCCTGTTGTGTTGTATTCTCAACATATTTCTGTCATTAGGAAATCCATTGTCACTTGTTACTTATGATCTGCACTGTATCACCATTTTTCCCAAGAAACCTGAGAGAGTCAAAACATTCCTTCTTATTGTGTAGGAAACAACCTTCATTAATTGTTCTGATATATTTTAACTTTTCTCAGCAATCTCCTTTGGAAGCGTCATCCAATAACTGAAAAAATCAGAATTATATTTTACCCTGCAATTTAGAAATCTATATCACCAAATTTAGTGTATATCTTTCCATCTTACTTGTTGCATTTGTTACACTATTTTTTGAAAACATACCAGTGTTGAAGCAACTGAAATTGTGAATCTCCTCTCTAGCTCATGTATTCAAACCTCAAAAAGATCTGGTAAATAATGTTCACCTATGCTGTGTTAGCTTACAGGGGAAAACAGAAAACTTTGGAGAAACAAACAGTGATAACTTTGCAAATCTGTGACTTTAATGAGTAAGTAGCTACAATCTTTTTTTTGCATTTTACTGTTAAAAATGTCAAATTAAAATAGCAGAACTAAAATGTCTGTATCTAGGTAGAAAATTTTACTTCAGCACACCTTGTTATTACAGTGTCTGAACTGAGATGTAGAAGAGCAGGCTTTAATCTTCCAGTATCCACACACTGCTCACGTAATTAAAGATGGAATGAAGGTTCAAGTTGCAATAAAAATTTGAAGTAGCATGTATTAGTTCAACAAAATTGAAACTGTATGACCCTGCTGACACTAGTGAACTGTGGACAGTTGATTTTAATATTTGTGTCAGTCAGCAGGCAGACTTTCATTACCTCCAATTCCAAGGGATTAATTCACTTGAAAGAGTCAGACCACTGGAAATTCATGACAGGATATTCATGTGGAGAAGTTTTTTTACAAATGTATAACTTCAATCATATCTGTCCAGTGTCACTGACCTTGGTAATATAAAATGAGGACAAAATTAATTTGAACATAAATGAAAAATGCACAGAACAGTGGAAATATAATTAGCAAATATAGGCTTTGGTTGATTGTCAGAAGTGGGATCTATCTGGCCAAATGCAGAAGTCCACAGTGCAAATACTGTGATCTGAGCTAATTCTATGAATTACGTTCAGGAAAAATAATTGTCCTACAAAGGCACAAGATGGGATAACAGTTGAGTATGATTCAAACAATACGTTTCCTTTCACTGTCTAGAAGGGAACTAGGAATACCAAAATAAGGTGTAAAATGTTAGGTTAACAATTTAAGATGAAGCCTATCACAGAATTTTAATGCTTTTATTATTTCGTACTATAATTATATGTACAAATATATTACTATCTCATACAGTGATGAAACACGTCATATTAAATATTGATAACAATGCCTATAATTTAATATTAAATTGTATTGTAACATATAAAATGTGATGTGATATACTGTATGTAATATTCCTTCTAGTGATTATGGCTGTGGAATATGCTTACTTATGAAGAAAATGCTGATTTGATTTTTTTGTTTCTTTGTTTGTTTTGTAGATAAATTTGGTAATTGTCAATGGTTTCTGGGCTGGTTTGGCCCAATTGCATGACTAATGGGGTGGGGGACATACCAGACTTCACTGTTCCCTTTCCATTTTCCATTCAGAGGGAAAGACATAACTGCTTGGGAGTCACAAGACTATCCTTTTCTTCTGCTTGTCTCCAAGTCGTGTGCTCCCTAACCATCTCACCTTCATCTTTAGTGTAAGACCTTCCTTTTTGGACGGTCTCTTTCATTTCATTTTATTTATTAGCTTCAATTCCTATTGTGTTGTATTGTATGGTGTTATTTTCCATTTTGATATTGTATTTAGTGAATAAGTTTTCCCACTTAACTCACTGCCACTATTTTGTTTTTAGGCCCATATTTCTACCTTTTCCTTTTTCCCCTTCCTCCTTTCCATGGGTCCATGTGTCCATGTGTCCATGGGTCCCCCTGCCCAACTTAGTCACTGAACCAGGCTAAATCAGACTGGAACTGTTGACAAGATAGCATTGAGATATATGCAAGAAAAAAGTTCTTAGTCACAATTAAGAAATATGTCCTACTTTTAGAAACAAACTCTATAACCCAGATTTAGGTTATAAAGCAGACATGTTTATTTGGCATATGCACAAATGTCAGGTGCAAAGGAGATAGCTCCACCAAACTTGCACAACAAGAAAAAACATATAAAGTATGTTGTTTTTTTGTTTGTTTGTTTGTTTGTTTGTTTTAACATATAAAAGCAAAGTCCATACTTATTCAATGGATTTTGAAGGACTCCTTTGCAAACTGTCCCTCCTCCTCGCACTTGCGCTGTCCATCAGGTGTGGGCAGCTTCTCCTGGTGGCTGTTGGATGAAGGCTCGTTGTCTTCCTTGCCATCTACCTTTAACCTCTTCGGAAGGGGCTCCCCTATGATCAGCTTCTTTTGCTTCATAACATCTTATCTTTATTTAGAGTACTTGCTCTGTACTGTCTGCTCAGCAGAGTCCTTGGTCTGTTCTGTACTCTTTCACTATATCATGTTTTCACATTTCTCCTGTTTAACTGAATCCTACCTTTCTGTCTCATCCTGCCTTTCTGCCTCAGTGCTGAATGATCAAATATCAAGTGAATGTAATTAATTATGTACTCTGACCATAGCAGATCATTTCAGGAAAATTGATGTTGAAAGTAATCTAATTATTTTCTTCAACAAGTTGTGGGTGTAGGATGTTCTGTCTTATCTCTTTGTAGCTTCAGTGAAATACTTCTTTGACTGTTATTATTGAAAATTAATTCCTTGAGAGAAAATAATTCTAGATAAATTCTTGCTCACTGAAAAAGAAAATGGCTGTTAAATGGTTCTCCCAGCCATCACACAAAAACACAAATAATGGGAAAAAATTTGCAAAGTGTTTTACAATAGTCTATTATTTGATAGAAACACTTGTAATAGTGGCAGATGTATGTTAAAACATGGGTTTTATCTGCTTGAAGAGAGGATACTTATTGTAGGTGTTTCCAAATGTACTTGTCAAGTATCATATAGTGTCCATCACTTGACCTATTTTAGTTAATCTTGGACAAAAATTCCTTCTTCATTCTTAACTCTTGGAACTTTCACATTTTTAGGTAAACAAAGTAGAATACACATCAGTGAGACTGAGCTACTCCAGACTGTATTATTTTGTAGCAAAAATTAACTTTTTTCATCAAGATGAAAATACTGGATTCTAATCTTTATGTGTTTTTATGATACTGCATTATTATGCCTGTCAGAATACCAGACAAGAAAATAGTGCACGATATCCACAAGCTAAATCTCATTCTCTCTCTTACTTTTCTACAGTCTCTCATCATTCAGACCATTCTGTGTGACAAGAACCTGATATTCAGTTAGCTAAGAGGATTTGACAGTATTTTGTTGTGTATTATCTAGTATATGCTAGTGACTGATCAAGCGCTGATAGATTGAACTCTTGGAGTAACGAATACCTTCAGTTCCTGTTATATTCATCACAGACTGAGAGCACCATATAGGTCTGAGAAATTTTACAAAGGAAATAGAAATCTGGCATTTACGACTATGGTGCTCATGTAATTTATTTTCAGAATTTGATCACCGGTCTGTCATTGACAGGTTGAGAACATCTGATTAATGGGGTGTTCGATGGATTAGGAACTGGCTGGCTGGTCAATCTGTCAATCTTGGGACTGGTGCTCTTCAACATCTTTATCAATGGCATAGATGATGGAGTGCACGCTCAGCATGTTTGCATATGACAACAAGCTAAGTGCTGCAGTCGATACTTTGGAGGGGAGGGAAACCATCCAGAGGGACCTAGACAAGCTGGAGAAGTGGGCTCATGTGAACTTAATGAGGTTCAACAAAGTCAAATGCTAGGTGTTGCACTTGGGCTGGGGCAATCCCAGGAATTTATACATACTGGGGGAAGAACTCCTGGAGAGCAGACCTGCAGAGAAGAACTTGGGGGTCCTGGTGGATGGGAAGCTTGACAAGAGCCAGTAGTGTGCACCTGCAGCTTGGAAAACCAAATATCCTGGGTTCCATTAAAAAAGGCATGGCCATCAGGGTAAGGGAGGCAATTGTCTCCCGTGACTCAGCTCTTGTGAGGCCTCATCTGGAATACTGTATTAAGAAAGATGCAGAGCTCTTGGAGCGGGTCCAGAGGAGGGCTACTAAAATGATCAGAGGACTGGAGCACTTCTCAGATGAGGAAAGGTTGAGGGAACTGGACTTGTTCAGCATGGAGAAGACAAGGCTCCAGAAAGATCACACTGTGGTTTTCCAGTACTTGAAGGGAGCATATCAACAGGAGGGGGAATGATAGTTTCCATGGGTTAACAGGGGGCATAGTTTAAAACTAAGACAGGGGAGATTTAGGTTAGATGTTAGGAGGAAGTTTTTGACTCAGAGGGTGGTGGCACACTAGTTGCCCAGAGAGGTTGTGAATGCCTCATCCCAAGGCAAGGCTGAATGTGGCTCTAGGCAACCTGGTCTAGTGATTGGCAACCCTGCCCACAGCAGGTCAGTTGAAGCTAAATGAATGATCTTTGATGCCCTTTTCTACCCATGTCATTCTGTGATTCTATGATTCTATGATTTCAGCTACAACATGATCCTACAAATATCTCAAATCATGGATGCTCTTGTTACATCTTGAAAAGAATAGTTTGAACACAAGTTTAAATAGTGCTGCTATCTGTGCATTGTAGATATATGGAGATCAGAATTAAGGAAAATTTTGCATTATCCAACATTCAAAAATAAATTATATAAGACGTGGAGGCTATCTTATTTAATTTTATCAGAACTGATGGATTAATAAGTAACTTTGTATTAGTATGATGCACTGTACCCTAATCAAACATCATGACAGAGAAAAAGTGTTCTGATTCTTTTTATTCCTTTACCTATATTTTTGAAACTATCAAATCTATTTTCATTTTTATTAACATTTGTAGGTATTATATGTAATAAAGCACAACTATTCATAGGCTATTTATTACAAAATTTTTCACCACTTTTACTTTAATGATTTGACAATACAGATTGCTCAGGAAATGTAACTTCAAAGAAAAAAAAGGTCAGAGCAAATGAAGTTTATAAAGTTTATGTGGAAAAGATAAGAGAATAAGGAAACTTTTCTCTTGACTAGTTAACTTCTAACAATTTTATACAGTGACTCTTATCTATTACTGTAATGCAGAATCAAAAAATGGAAATCAGAAATGGCATTGATTATTACATTCTTATTAATATCTCTTTAGTGTGGATAACTACTGTCTTCCTAATAGAGGAAGTAAAATGTCCTTTTTTTCTTTTTTTCTTTTTTTTCTTAGGATTATTAGATTCCTAGAATATTCACTTAATGTATCTAAATTCTATAATTTTGTTAAGGAATTCTGTTTTTCTAAGTATTTATTTGTTGCATAGATTGAATTAGAGGGAACAACAATATTGCTTATTACAATCCATCAAAAACAAAAGAAGAGAATTTAAATAAATTTTATCTGACTTTCAGTGGGTAATTCTATCAAGGAATAAATACGTCACAATTTAAATAGTAATTTAAAATTCTAAAAGTGAATGAAACTAAGTTAGCAGTAAGCAAAACTTACAAATAAAACTTTATATTGTGTTCCTGTTCCTGGAAAAATAATAATTTTGGAAGTCAGGAGACAAAATTTATCTTCTTTGTGGTGAGTTAACACTCAGTGGCTGCTCTCTCATTCCACATCTTCAGGATGATAAGAAAACTAAAATAAGATAAATATTCTTGTGTGTTGAGATAAGAACAGGATGTTTACTCAGTACTTATCATCACAGGCATGATAGTGTGGATCTGGGAAGATATACTTAATTTTTACCTTTTACTTCCCTTTCCTTTTGATGCCCTAAACTCTTCTGGCTTTCATTTGAATTTTTCATTTATATGAACTTCATAATTTATTGCTGAGATAAAACATTAAGTAGATATATAATATACAGAAAATAATATACATTTCAATGATTTTAGCATCACTTCACTGGTTTTTGTTCCATTACTTGATGCAGACACCTATGTCTATCCACAGGAAATAATATTTTTTTAACAAATAATTCTTATTTTAGCATTATCATTAAAGAGTTTGTAACAGACATAAACTTGAAATTACCCACAAGAATGAAAAACTAAAGACAGTGAATGTGAAATTGAGTTGCCATGTAACAAGCACAAGTTCATTTGAAGAGTGGCCATATAACTATAAGGCCATCAGGAAGTGACAGGCTGACTGGTAGGGTAATTTCCTGGCCTGACAAAGAGAAAGGAGCCACAGAGACACCAACCAGAAAGTGGTTAACTCCATTCCCCATCATTATAGGGCAGAGAGGGGGACTTGACTACACACAACTCATGGAAAGGTATGCCTCCTCCCTGGGGCCTGGGTCAAAGAAATAAAAAGAAAACTCCCAAATCTGGTTAATCCCTCTGATTACTACCCCCTACTGATAGTTCAGGCAGGCAGTGATGAAGTAGCTCAGAGAAAACTGCAAACTATCCAAAAAGATTTCAGGGTTTTAGGGCAGCTGGTTGACAGAGCGGGAGCACAACTGCTATTTTCTTCTATTCCTCTGGTGCAGTAAGGGACAATGGAGTGGGCTAGAAAAACTCAGATAATGAATAAGTAGCTGAGAGGTTGGTGTCCACAACAGAAACTTTGGTTTTTTTGTTGTTGTTGTCTGTTTTTTGTTTGTTTGTTTTTTGATCATTGGGCAATTTACTTGGCACCTGGTCTAATGGCTGCAGATGGTTGTCACTTGCCTCTAAGAGGAAAACAGATCCTAGCCCAAGAGCTACTGAGGCTCATTGAGAGGATTTTAAACTACATAGGAAGGGAGAATGGGATGCAATATAGCTTGATAGGACAGATCAAGTTGTCTGAGATTCTATATCAGATCTGGTGAGGGAAGAGAGTTGAGTGTGGGGTTGCTGTCACGCCAGGAGATTGCAGGGAAAAACCTCCAAACTGTCCTGTAGGATCTTCTGGGAACTCCTCCAAGGAGATAACATTGTCAACTCCCCATCCAAAACCTTCTCATGTCCCTCTTGGAAGCAGTGGGGGAAAACTTCAGATTTCTTTTGGAGGTTTCAGGGAGAGCCCTCTAGAAATGTAGCATACTAGAAAGCTGAAGTGCCTTTACACTGATACATGCAGCATGGGAAATAAATAAAAGGATTTGGAAACCATGATGTGTTTGGAAAACTGATATCTGGTTGCTATCATGGAAAAGTGATGGGATGAATCTCACGACTGGCATGCTGACATTGAGGGCTACAGGCTCTTCAGAAGGGATAGGCAGAGTACGCTGTCTACGATAGGAAATGAATAGATTACAAAGAGCTATATCTGAGTAACAGCCATGAACAGGTTGAAAGCTTATGGGTTAAAATCAGGGATCAATGCGGTAAACAACATCTAATGGTTGGGGTCACTGGAGTCAGGCTCCGGGTGTCTGCCAGGACCCTGAACTTACAGGTGTGGGTGAGAGGAGCAGATTCCACAGCACTGTAACAGGGGAACAAACATATCCAGGACCTTCTCATGACACTGAGTGTATGTAAGTGCATGGAGAATACATGCCATACGGGTTCTATGAGAGATGGAAGTTATGGTTGCTAGGGTTAGGATTAGGTTTAGGGTTGGGATTAGGGTTAGGGTAGGGTTAGGGTTAGGGTTAGGATAAGGCTTAGGGTTAGGGTTAGGGTAGGGTTAGGATAAGGCTTAGGGTTAGGGTTAGGGTAGGGTTAGGTTAAGTATTAGGGTTAGGGTTAGGGTTAGGGTAGGTTTAGGTTTAGGGTTAGGGTTAGGATAATGCTTAGGGTTAGGGTTCGGGTAAGGATTAGGGTTAGGGTAAGGGTTTGGGTTAGAGTCTAAATTGAAGAGGTGTGGATTTGAAGGGTGAACTATTCAGTGGTGGGGAGTTTGTTGGATGGTTTCAAATAGAGGATTGTAGTTAGCTGTTCTATATCCAGATGGAGGCCAGTGACTAGTGGTGTCCCCCAGGGGTCTGCCTTGGGTCCAACAGCGTTTAACATCTTCATCAATGACATAGACAATGGGGTTAAGTATACTGAAGGGTGTAGAGCTGCTGGAGTAAGTACAGAGAAGGGCCATGAAGATGATCAGAGGCCTGGAGCACCTCTCCTCCGAACACAGGCTGAAAGAGGTGATCGTGTTCAACATGGTGAAGAGAAGGCTCTAGGGAGACCTTCCTATGGCCTTCCAGTACTTAAAAGGAGGTTATAGTTAAGAGAGAGACACTTTTTTAGAGTCTAATATTGATAGGACAAGGAGGAATGGTTTTAAACTAAAAGAAGGGAGATTTAGATTAGACTTTTGCGAAACATAATTACTGAGAAAATGGTGAGGCACGTGAACATGTTGTCAGAGAAGATATGGATGTCTCATCAATGGAGCTGTTCAATGCCAATTGTGTGGGGCCCAGGGCAACCTGATTTATTGCCTGATTCAGTGACTGGCAACCCTGCCCATGGAAGGGGTGTTGAAGCTAGATGATTTGAAGTGTATTCCAACCCAAGGTATTCTGTGATTTTATAATATGGCTGTGGGGTGGTGTGAAGCAAAAGGGGGCTGGAGATATGTTCTCAGTCTCAAGTGCAGCCAACACAAATAAGCATGTGATCATACTACTTAGGGCAAGCTATTACTGTAGAAAATTTATCTGTGAAATATTTGAACAGAAAATCCCCAATAAGGCCAGAGGAGAAAGCTGACAATTAAGGTTATTACGGAACTCTAGCACTAAAATCTTCCCCCTCATTAAATGTTGTCGACTGCTGTGATCAATGACAATGTCCTCTTTCAGGGGTTCTTCAGTAACTGACAGAATAGTCTTCTCCATAATTTTAATAGATATGAAAATTATTACCTGTAATTACCAGGGATTTCTTACCTGTTCTACTTGAAAACTGAGAGAATGTTTGCCTGCTTCCAGTTAACTGGGGCCTCCAGATTGTCGAGATCACTGAAAAATAATTGAGAGGTCTCATGATGATATCACCCAGCTCTTTGAATACCCTGGCATGAATCTCATCAGGGTCAAGAGACCTTCATGTATTCAACTGGAGCAGAAAATCTCACACAAGTTCAGAGTTGGCTAGGAGTTTATTTTCCCACATCCACAATGCTATCCACATCAAATGCTTTTTCCCTTAATCCTTACACAGAAGTTCTCAACTTTTTCTGGATTTCTTGTTTCTTTACTTCACGATAAGTAGAAATACGAGCCCTTGTTAATCATTACACCAATTTATAATTTAATCTACATCATACTGTTAGTATTAATACAGAAATTCCAGTATGTGGCATATCCTAACATCAAAAATGTCCCTGAAGCATGAGACAGAGATTGATTACTGAAACTTTTGAAAACAGACACTGATTGCTTAAATGTTTCAGTGACCAATTATTGATATCTTTTATCAGATCTGTATTCTAATTAATTGTATCTTGAAAGATTTAGGACTTGGTCTAACAGTAGTCTCATGGATTAAACAAAGAATTGATTTCACTTAGTTGCTCTAAACTTTAATATACTAAGGCTCAGATGTTTTTTTCCAGTTGACCACTTTTTCAGCCTATATTATTCTTGTAATGATTAACATGCTATATGTTTTAAATGCTTCTAATTTCACCACTGTTTCAATAACTTCCGTAATTGTTTGTGTGCCTCCCTGAAGTACTAACAAATAAGATTATAACTTAGAAAAATGGAGTAAACAATCAAAACCTGATTTCCAACTATGTTTGAAGTTATGTTAAAGGATGGTATTTCTTCTGTCAGGTTTGTTTTTAGTATACAGGCTGCTGATACAGTTAGGACAATTTTCTTAATATACTTGAAACTACCATCTAAGAAATCCAGAATTTAATCACATAACTAACTCTCTAACTAAATAAATAGACACACTGGAAGTCTGAAATACTGAAATTTGTTCCTCCTGATATAAGGAAAGTCCAGGTAGTCTACTATTAACTCCACTAAATTCTAAATGTATTTAATTTATCTATAAATTATAAGACTGCTACATTTAGTTACCCAAATCAAAGAATCACAGAATTGTAGGAGTTGGAAAGGACCTCTGGAGATCACCTAGTCCAACCTCTCTTACAAAGCAGGCTCCCTAGACTGAGTTGCACAGGTAGGCATCCAGGCGGGTCTTGAATGTCTCCAGAGAAGGAGACTTTACAACCTCTCTGGGCAGCCTGTGCAGTGAGCAACTATTTTATCAACATCATTTTATTTTATTTATACTATTTATTTTATTTTTTGTTTATTTTATTCATTTTATTTATTATTTCATTATTTTGAATAGAATGACTGAGTAGTTGGAATCTTTAATGGTGTAGAAAGACATATTCTTTCCGACTTTGAACTAAGAATATTTATTGCTACTTCATTACGTCAGCTGTTGCAATTTTGCAAAGTATATTCCCAGAATTTCAAAGAGGCCATTTTGTCTAATGATTCATGCCAACTCATCACAAAACAAGAACATTGCAAGACTAGGCAGAACTACAAAAAAAGAATCTAAGGATCTTCACTGAAATCATTATTCTCCTGTGGGAATTGTACCAGGCAGATAAAAAGAATTAAAAAGAAATTAACACTACTGGGAAATACTCACCAGTAGAAAAAAAACTTTGTGTTTTATTCTGTATAGAAATCTCCAAAACATGGATAATTAGAATCAAGTTCAATTTAGTAAAGTCTAGGTGTCAAATATTTATTCCATTATCATGGGTAAGGTTATGGGTTGCTGTTGTAGTCATTTGGTGATGTAGGCAGCTGCAGGCAGAAGTTTAATGCACCTTCTGTCAAACAGACAGGAAAACTTGGAGGCAAATGGCATTAAGAAGGCCAATGTATTCAATGTGTTCTTTGCCTCACTCAGTACTTGAGATAGAGGGGTCTTCAGGAATTGTGGGTCTCTGAAATCACGGGTAAAGTATGTAAGCCTGTAGAACTTCTTGTGGTTTAACACTTGTAGGGAGCAAAGCATCACACACTTTCTTAATCAATCTCCCCAGGTGGAATGGGGGAGAGAATCATAAGGTAAAGGAGGAAGAATTCATGTGCTGAGATAAAGACAGTTCACTAGGTAAAACAAAAGCTCTGTATGCAAACAAAACAAAACAAAAAAACTTTTCATTAAGTCCAACTGTCAGGCAGATGTTCAGCCATTTCCAGGAAAGTAGACCTTATCAGGTGTAAGGATTTCTTGGGAAGACAAACGTTGTCACCAACAATCTACTCCTTTTTCTCGGAAAGAAAAAGCATCCAGGCCACAGTGTTTCTACAGATAATTCAGTGTCCCCTCAGCACTTGGGAATGTGAAAAACTTTCTTGGAAAGAGTTTCCAAACACAAGAAGGATGAGAAAGTGACTTAGAGAAGTAAACAGGGATTTATGAAGAGGAAATCATATTTGACCATGCTTTTAGCCTTCTACTCTAAGCTAACTAGCTTGACAAATAAGGTATACCTGGAGGACAAGCTGAACATAAGCGAGCAATGTGCTCTTCCAGCAAGGGTCAATGGCCTCCAGAGATGCATTGGGAAAAATATCTCCAGCAGATAGGGGAAGGTGATTTTTCTCCTCTATTCAATACTGGTCATCATCACCTAGAGTGCTGTGTGTAGGTTTGATCTCCCCAGTAAAAAAATAAAATAATAAAATAGACTTCCTTGACTAAGTCCAGTCCTGGGTAAGAGAGGTGGATGAGGGCTGCAACATCTTTCATATGGGAAGAGGACAAAGGAACTAGGTTTGTTCAGCCGGCAGAAAAGAAGACTCAGTGAAGAGCTTATCAGTGTTTCAGTACGTGATGGAAGGGATTGGAAGAGAGGGAGCCAGACTCTTCTCATACATAAGAGATTGGGTAACAAATTAAAAAGTACCAACAGCAGCAACAGCAGAAATTCAATCTGAAAACAAGAAATATTTATTTAATTGTGCAGGTAACAGAGCACTGGGACTGCTTGATTGGAGAGGTTACAGAGTCTCCATTCTTAGAGAAGCTCACAACGTACTAGACAATGTCCGGGACAACCTGCTCTCATTTTCCCTGTTTAAACAGGAGGAGTAGGACAAAATAATTTCAAGAGCTCACTTCCAAGCTCAATGATTCTGTGATTGTTAATGTATTTATATTTATATTTTTACCTGCATAAATTTCCACAGGAGAATGAAGGAAAACAAACTCTGTGACACACAGGACAGTAATGTAAATAGGTAGGATCTTCAAAGTCAATATTCGACCTGTGTTCTCAGTGAAATACAGATACCTAAATTACATTCCAATCTGTTGTACTTTACTGAAATTAAATTAGCTATTTTTCACAGAACAGTGGAATGGCTGAGATGGGAAGGCACTTCTGCACCTAGTCCAACCCTTTGCTCAAGCAGGGACACCTAGAGCAGATTACCCAGAATTATGTCCAGGCAGCTTTTAAAGATCTATGAGGAAGGAGATTCCAAAATCTCTCATGGTAAACTGTGCCAGTGGAATCTCATGTTCTAGTTTGTGATCACTGCCTCTTGACCTGTGTCACGCTCCAATATAAAGGAGGGAGACGAAGTTCTTAAGATTATGTGTATACCCATCGTAAGATTAAAAAACAACGGTTCAAATGTTGGTCCGACCAGTTTATTACCAACATTGACCAGGAACATGGGGAAGGCAGACACTGTTAAGGGTGATGGGGAAGGGAAGGCGAGCAATAGGAAAGAGAGGAAAGAAGCAAGGATTTGTGCAACGCTGGGAAAGTCACCAGCCAGGATCCTACGGGCAGTCCGGTTGCAAGCGGCTCCGACGGTCCGAGGCAGAAGAGCAGGGGTGGAAGAAGCGGGGAGAGCAGCAGCAGCGAGGGGCAACCTTGAGCAGCAAGCAGTTGTCCGGAGAAGCAGCGAGGGAGTCAACCCTGAGAGGGGCAGCAGCGAACAGTGATCAGCTCGTGAGGTCTCTCCTAAGAGAAGGCCTCAACAGGAAGCAGCAGTGATCAGCTCGGGAAGTCTCTCCAAAGAGAAACCCCCTACACAGAGAAAACCCCAACTTCGTGGCTGCAGGACCCCTCTATTTATCTTCCAGGTTCCTCCAGTCTACGTGACAAATCCCGTGCTAGTGTGCCAGGCAAGTGTCTCCTGAGATGGCTATCTCCCCACGGAGAAGAGTACCAAACAAAAGAGTGTTCAGCAGCCATTGAGCTGCAGCTTATCTCTCTTTTGTTGCCTCAGGAAATGCCCATCTGCTTGTCCCTTAAACAAAGGATTTCACAACCCTTGCCCAGGACTTGCTTGGACGCGTTCATCAGCAAACTTTGAGGCAATGGTATAATAATAGTCTCTTACAACTTGTCACTGGGCACTACAGAAAAGAGCCTTGGCTTGATTTTTTTCCATCTCCCTTCAAGTATTTATATAAATTGATGAGATCACCCCTGAGTGATTTATGTGGAAATAAAGGGTCCTAGCTCTCAAAGCCTTTCCTCACAGGAGGAGTGTTCCAGTCCCCTAATCATCGTTGTGACTAAATCATTCTTTGAAAAACTTTGACACAGAATATTGTGAGACAGAAACACTAAATGATTTATCTGAAATACTTTGGGAAAGTCCTTTAAGTACTCAAACCTAGAGAAGCCTTGGAAAATTACAATGACACCAGCTAGTAGCTATGCCAAATATCATAGTAATGATCATTCAAGTGCAGCACATTCACAACCCGTGGCAGTAGTATAATTATCCTGTAGCCCAAAGTGAACTCAGACTGATTCCCTAAACTTACATATCCTTTAAAATATGAGGGTACCGTATAAGAAATCAGTGTTTTAGAGTATAAGGCAAGTACTTCTGCAGCACTGTAGGATGGTGGAAAACATCAGGGTTTTCATGCCATTACAGGACCAAAATTGACATTGGAACCAAAATGATTATCTGTATATTCGATTGTTAGTAAAAATAAATCAATAAATAAAAATGGAGCAAATATTGCTGAGGTATGCCATTTGTTACTCTTCTTTTAAGTTTAGTAATTAAAAGCAATAAAAATTTGTCTTCAATAATTGGACCTCCCTGCTGTATCAAGCCCCTAACAAATTACCATTAAGACTCAAGTCTGGAATGATAAGGGAGTGACAAAGTCTAAATACATAATGCCAAAAAAGATACACAAGCAGTAAGTTAGATTCATTTAAAGAATCTCCAATCATACTGTCACGCTCCAATATAGAGGAGGGAGACGAGGTTCTTTAAGATTATGTGTATACCCAGCGTGAGATTAAGAAGCAACGGTTCAAATGTTGGTCCGACCAGTTTATTACCAATATTGGCCAGGGATAATAGGGAAGGGGGAGGCGGACATTGTTAAGGGTGATGGGGAAGGGAAGGTGAGCGATAGGAAAGATAGGAAAGAAGCAAGGATTTGTACAACGCAGGGATAGTCACCAGCCAGGATCCTAGGGGCGGTCCGGTTGCAAGTGGCTCCGATGGTCCGAGGCCGAAGGGCAGGGCTGGCAGAAGCGGGGAGAGCAGCAGCAGCGGGCAGCCTTGAGCAGCAAACAGTTGTCCGGAGAAGCAGCGAGGGGTGAGGGGTCAGCACCAGGTCCGCACCGGAGGAGCAGCGAGGGAGGCAACCCCGAGAGGGGCAGCAGCAGCAGTGATCAGCTCGGGAGGTCTCTCCAAAGAGAGGGTCTCTCCAGGCAGCAGCAGTGATCAGCTCGGGTAATTCCTCCGAAGAGAAACTCCGACTTCGTGGCTGCAGGACCCCTCCATTTATCCTCCAGATTCCTTCAGTCTACGTGAGGAAATCCCATGCTGCAAGCGTCTCCTGAGATGGCTATCTCCGCACGGAGATGAGCACCAAACAAAAGAGTGTTCAGCGGCCATCGCTGCCAGTGTCTCCTGAGATGGCTATCTCCCCACGGAGATGAGTACCAAACAAAAGAGTGTTCAGCGGCCATTGAGCTGCCATTGAGCTGCAAGTGTCTCCTGAGATGGTTATCTCCCACGGAGATGAGTACCAAACAAAAGAGTGTTCAGCGGCCATTGAGCTGCCGCTTATCTCTCTTTCGTTGCCCCAGGACGTGTTCATCAGCAAACTTTGAGTCAATGGCATTCCAATAGTCTCTTACACATACTAACGTATTGATGGATACAATAACGAAAATCTCAAGACTTGGTAGTTAACTGCTTCTAGTAACTGATTTGTGGCATTATACTTAATACAGAGACATGATATCTTTTGAAATAAGTAGAATTAAGAATTTTCACTAGGAATTTAGGGTGAAATTCTACCTAATCAGGCTCATAATTTTATTTTAGAAGCATAGCATGATTTCACATTAGCAATTCCTTTTGAGTGAAACTGGAAAGTGCAAACTAGGAAGGCACTATAGTGATTATTGTTATTTGATCCATGCGATCTCACTAGAAGTAATTCAAAACAGTACTTCCCCAAGTCTTAAACACTTGTATTTTCCATGTTAGATATTCATTAGCAGCTATTTTATTTTATCAATTCACTTATATTAGTTTACATTAGGTGTTAAATTAGACATAGAATTAACAGTTCTTAAGTAAAGTCTGTTTTTCTTATGAAACATTCATTTTACTCCGTTCAGATACATCTTTTCAGATTAAATTACATGTGAAAACTGTCTATTGACTTACTGCAAACAGTAATTGCCATGCCATATCTCCTATACTTGAAATCATGGTATCCAATAACATGGAAAAAAAACTTCTACAACAGCTCATTTATTACTCCCACTTTAATGATTTTCTTTTTCTTGATTCATGATAAGTATATATTTCAGCCATATTTTTTAATACTGTACTGCATAATATATTTCAGAAAGATGAACCTTCACTAAATTCAAGTAATAATATCTGTTTACATCAGTATAATTTTACCAGTACATTACTTAGCCTAAAAATTAATTATATTCATTTAGTCAGAATAATTAAAAAGCAAGTAGAAAACCATAGCAGGTAAAAGTATGAAAGGACTTTATTATTAAGGGAGTGTTTTGATTACAATAATGATTATGCTACATAAATAAAAAAAAAATCAAATAATTCTTAATTATGCTCAAGTTTTTTGTCTGTAAATTACACCTGTAAAAAAAAAAAAAAAGGAAGATGGAAATATTGAATTATTTTTTTCCTTCTCATTTTTATTTAATGAAAAATACAGAATATCATTTAACAAATTTCAGAACCCATTCGAAGAAGTTAGATTTTATGTACTGTACATACTTCTACAATATTCAAATCATTAGAAGAGACTAGATTTTATGAACTGGAAGTGAACTTTTCAAATCAATTTACTTGCACAGTTCTGTGGTTAATGGAAATTTGATGTCATTTAAAAAATGAATAATTGCAGAAAGTCCCTCTACTTACATTCTCAGTATCTGTTACACAATCTTATGTGAAGGTCATTGAGTAAAGTGCTAGGAGATGAATCTTCTAATTGATAGTTTAACAGACAGTCATACACTTTCAGTTTCCCAGAAAAAATGTCCAACTATTAACAGTTCAATTTCTAAGTTTTATAATTATCAGCTAACCTGTCTATTTTCTGTGTTCTTAATATAAGCATTAACATAGAATTAATTAAATTGATTAGTTTAATTAAATCTAAGCTAAGTGGGTCCTTCTACTGCAATTGTCTTAGTCAGCCTTCTCCAACTTCCCTGACTTTACAGTACTTATTGGACTTTGCTAAAAGACACAGTATATTATTTTATTTCAGTGCAGTGGAAAGCATATTCATCTTTTTTTCTTAATGCCTCAGCACCACATCCAGCATTTTACCTTCAACATTATTAAGAAAGGAAATTATATGAATAGTAGAATAAGGTGAGCCATAACTTCCTTGAACTCTGGCAAGCTTGAGGCCATGACCACTGTCCTGAAGATCTTGTTCCAGTGCCCAAACACCTTCTCAGTGAAGAATCTTGCTCTAATATCCAACCTGAACCTTTCCTGACACAACTTCACGTCGTTCCCTTGGGTCAAGTTGCTGCTCAAATCAGAATCTTCCCCTCTACTTCTTCTTGTGAGGAAGCTGTATGACTGTATAGTCTCTCATCAGTTTTATCTTCTCTAGGTTGACCAAATCAAAAGACCCTGACCAACCCCTACTGGTATTGCTCTCTGGAACTTTAATCATCTTTATAACTTTCCTTTGGATGCTCTCGAATAGTTCTATGACATTCTAATATTACAGTGCAGAAAACTACACATAGTACTTAAGGTGAGGCTGCACAGTGAAGAACGGAGCAGAACAGCAGATCACTTTCCTCGGCTGGCTAGCAGTGCTGTGCCTGATACTACATAGTACAGTTAGCCCTTTTGTTTGGCTGTTGGGCCACACTGTCTAATCTCATGCAACTCATATCCAATACAATATTATTTTGTCTATACTTTCTTTTCTTTTACAAATATTATTCATCATTGTCATGTCAGCGGTTTGCAGGCCAGATTAACCAGTACCGTGACTATTGAGGTAGGGGACCCATGGACCCACACCCCGGGGAAGGAGAAAAGGGAAAAGGAAAAAAGGAGAAGGGAGATGGACCTAGGAACAAAACAGCAGCAATGGTCTGGGGAGGAAAGCTAATCTACTAAATAAAATATCAGAAAGCAAAATAATACAATATAATACAATAGAATTGGAATTGAGGCTAATGAATCAAAATGAGCAAGAGAGAGTGTCCGATAAACTGAAGGCCTTACTCTAACACTGAAGGCAGACGGCTGCAACAAACACCCACTGCTGAGCTCAATTCCAAAGAGAAGAGAGACGGTCCCATGACCACAGACAATTTTTTATCCTTCCCTCTGAGCGGAATCACGTAAAAATACAAAGCGTCACACAGACCTCTGGGGAATGTAGTTCTTCTTCTCTTCTGAGACAGGTATACCCAGAACTGTTGGTGATCCATGGAGCTGGAGCATTAACTCTTTAACTCCCAATACACTACATGATGTCATGATGGGGAATATCAATAATATAACAAAAATCATAAAACCATGACAGTCATCATTTACTTCAGACTTTATTCTTAACATGACATTACTAACACATTCTGTCAGGGGAACACTGCAAATGAAGAAATCAAAGAAAGTACCAATTGGCAAACTATCAAAAGTTGATTTTTTCCTCATTTGTTCATTGCATGGAAGATTAAACTAGGTATAAACAGTACTGATATAGTAAAGTAGAATATTAAATGCTTGCTGAGTCAACCCTAATTGTTACAACTCCTGGATAGATATTTTCTTTCAAGAACGTACTTTGTTTTACTCTTCTTTGTTTAGCTAGAAGCTCTTCTCCCTGAAAGTTAGTCAGTTGGTTGCATCCAAATTATTTGCCTAAGACTTGGGTTAATGCAACTTCAGGGCTTATTTGGTTACCTATATGTAAAATACAATCAAATATTTACATGTCCAGTTCGTAAACATAATTCAGGAAAAAAAAAGAATGAAAAAAAAAGAAAAGATACATGTCTTTTTGGAAAAGCTGATGGAGTTCATCCAGCACACGGTCTCCTCAAATTAGTTCTGTTGAGAATTTCATTGTGATGTCTTCACATCCACTTTCATGTTCTTTCTCCTGTAATCTTAGGGATTCACCCCACATGTATTAACTCTATTTGCATTGACAGTTATTTGTCCTTTTAAGATAGTGGTAATTCATAATCCCACAAAATGAAAAACAATTTCTCAGCAGGTTACATGTGCTACTTTTCCTCCACCAGTAATACCTCAATCATAACATATTCCGTTATAATGTTTGTCATTGCATTCAGTGATATTTTGTAAATATTCAGATTCGTATACTTCAATTTTTCTAATCTCTTCCTTTCATTTTTTACTAAGAAAATTTGTTAAGAAAGTGAACATAATAAATTTAGATAGTATAGTTTTGAAATTTATCTATGTTTATTTATAAAAAGAGCCCCAGGGTGAATATAAATAATTTCATTTACCACCAAAAAATTAAAGATATCTAGAGAGCAAAAAGTTTGAAGTATTAACTCCATGGTAAAACTAGTGAGGAGAGTACAAGGTCCTAGGTCTGAAGAAGTATTTTCTATCTTTTCAGCTTTCTCTTTATTGAAAACCATTTTGGAGGGTGAAATAGAGACCACAAAAAGATCAATAGTCAAATTGTCATTGAATCCTCTAGAGGTCTGGCTTTTACTCAATGTATTGAACGTATTGGGATGCTTACAGGACATACACGCATGCATGATACTTAAAAGGTAAAAAAAAAAAAAAAAAAAAAAAGATAAATCAAAATCAGCATTTCTATTTTAAGAAACTACACATTAACATATTATTTAGCTTTTGCAAGAAGTATTCATATTAGTCCATAAACCTACTCTAGATAAAATGGATAAGTTCTTTTTAAAAAGCAGTTAAGTTGTTAGCCTCAGTGAAGGAAAGAAATTATACAGAAAAATGACAACAATTCAAAATTATTTAAAAGGATCACTGATATTTACATTGCAAATAGGCAGTAAGTACTAAATAAAGAAAAATAAAGTAGAAATTTTATAAAGTAGAAATTTTGTTTCAAGAAGCACAGAAATCATTATGTTTCTGTCTTTGTTTGTTCCTTTTCCTACAGAAGACATACATTTGATATTTTCCAATAGAAAACATCCAGGAGGTTACATAGCAGTTTTCACATTGGCATTCAAAATACATTATTTTTAAAGATGACAAAATGTATATGAAATTCATGGAATTCTTATAACACTAATGAAAACATTTCAAAATAGAGAGTTACTTAAATCCAAATTTACTTAATTCTACAAAATAGTTTGAGATTTAGAGCAAGGCAATATACATAGAATAATAGATCATAGAACTATACAATGTTTAGGGCTTTCAGGAACCTTTGAAGACCCTGTTATAGAACCCCAACTACAGAAGCAGAGTCATCTTTCACTATATAATGTTGACCAAAGCCTCATTTGAACACCTCTGATGATCAGATATCTACAACCTCTTTGGACATCCAATTCCACTGAATAAGCATTTCCATTTCTAATGGAAATAAATATAGAGCATAGAAATATATGTATACTCTCTCTATATATTTCTAATGTATGCCTATCCTCTTTCAATTTAAAATCATCTTTCTTTGTCCTTTCACTCCAGGCCTTTGTAAAAAGTCTCTCTTCATCCTTTCCAAATGCCCCTTTTAAGTACAGAGAAAGTGCAATAAGGTCTCCCCATAGGAATCTCACTGTTTTGAACTCAACTCTCAGCCTCACTTCATAATAGGGATGTTCTAGCATTTGAGGCATTGCTGTGACCCATCTCTGGATTCCAAAAAGTTAGCACTCCAGTGTTGGACACAATACTCCAGGTGGGATCTCATAAAAGCAAAACAGAGGTGGAGAACCACCTCCCTTAATCTGCAGGCAAAATTTCTGTATATGTGTACCAGAATACAATTGTTCTTTTTGGCATACAAATAAACAATGAGATTACGTCCATTTTTTGCATACATCAGTATCCATAAGTCCTTCTTAGCAAGGTTGCTCTCAATCAAACTGGCACCCAAACTCTATTAATACCGTAAATTTCTCTGATCCATATGGAAGACCTTGCACAAGGATTTGTTTTATGTTATGAGATTCCCCTATGCCCATTTTCCAGCTTGACCAGGTCCTTCTGGATGACATCCCTTCTAATGTATTGACTGTAGTATCAATTATGTTCCACAGTCTTGCTCAAGGTGCACTCCAGTCCATCATCTTTATAGCTATAGAAAAATAATATTGGCCCTTGTCCAGAACCTCAAGGAACACCACTTCCTACTGTTTTCCATTTGAATAAAACTGTTCACTTGGGTTATGAACACTCAGCCAATTCCTATTTCACATTGAAGACTGTCTGTCAAATCCATATCTCACCAGTTTAGAGATACGAATATTATGGGACAATGCATAGAGGGGCTTGCAGAAGTATAGGTACATTATGACATTAGTATTGCCTTTTCCTTATCAATTGATACAGTCAATACAACATAGATCGCTGTCAGAGTATCAAGAACATGACATCCCCTTAGTGAAACCGCACTGACTGTCCCTAATAATGCTTCTTTCCTCATAGCATGGTTTCTAGCAGCATCAGCTCCATGTGCTTGCCAGGGACTGAAGGGAGACTAACTGATCAATAGGCCCGAAGATCTTCTTTGTATATATATATTTTTTTTCTTCCTTTTAAGTCACTGAAGATTTGTCTTCACTACTATGATTTCCAAGACACAAAGGAGAGTGGCTTGGTAACTATGACTGCCAGTTCTGTCAGTACCCTGGAATGCAGGTCCCATAAACTCAAATACATTGAGTTTATTGAGTTTACAAAGATGGTGTCTAATCTAGACTTCTCTTATGAAGAGTAGGAATTCATCCACCCAGTCCCTGTCTTGAAGTTTAGTAACAAGGAGATTTGAGATAGTGACTGATACTATAATGTGACATGTAATGACAGTTCTCAATTTTTTTTCTTAATCTTTTTCTTTTTTTAAATTTTAAAGTTTTTAAAAATTTCTTTCCTCTTTTCAGGTAACTAGAGGAGATTCCCTAAACTCTACTCTCTCTTTTTTTTATTATTTTTGCTTATTGATTAATTTCAAGCAAAACCAACTGTAACAACAGTATTACTCTTACACAATTCTTATGTATCATGGTAAGGCAAAAAGAGTCAACCTTTTTCAGGTTAGTCATTAAAATTTTTTTACAGTTGTGAACTATTAAAATGATGATTCATCCCCCTTTTCAATGATTACTGACATTTGATGTTGTATATTATAAAAACAAAACAAAAATAAACAGTATATGTGCATTAATTCCTCTCCCTATAAATATAAAGGGAAAGATCAAAGGAAATGATACGGTTCAGTGGTTAGTGTTCATAGGGAGAACTACATTATGCAGTAATGTTGAAACTTAGAAACATTTAGGTTGGAAAAGGCCTTCAAGATCAGCAGGTCCATCCATCAGCTTGATGTGAGTTCCACCACTAAATCACACCCCTTAGTTTCACATTGAGACATATCTCAGATATCTCCAGAGATGAGGACTCCAAAAAATCCATGTACAGACTGTTTCAATGTTTGACTACCCTCTCCAAGAAGAAATCCTTACTGATATCCAATCTAAATCATTTTATCAGACCAGGAGATTATTACTGGGACAGAATTAGGGCACTCATTATTTTGAGGCAAGATCATCATTTAATAGTAAGGTTTCTGAGGATTTGTTTCTGAGGATTTGAGCATGTAAGGCTTGAACTATCTCTGTTTATTATTGTATAGAATCAGGCATCATACTGTTCGTGGAAGGCTTTTGAAACTGATACAGGTTCAAGGACACACAGCTGACTTAAACAGTTAGTGTAGTCAACAGAAAAAGTTTAGTAGCTGTTGGTAATGATGAAAAAATAACTTCCTGAAAGAGTAGAAAAACAGATTTTACAGTTTCTTACTTGCTGTGATACTGAAAATGAAGCATCTGTGTATTTATTTGCTGAAACAGACACCGCACGGCATCTACTCTGAAAATTGCTTCCATGCTGAAAATTGCATTTTCAGTATTTGATGAATATGTAGAGTTTCTGGAGTTGATGAGTTCACATGAAACTGCTGAGCTTTTTGGAGAAATTGAACTCATAGATGCTGACTTTTAATTATTGTCTCAGATTTGAATATATTAACAAAATTCGAAGGAGTGATAATTTAGCCTTGAGCTGTGTATAATATAATACTATATACCAAGTCACTGGTGTTTTTTATTCCCATGGACAATACTGATAGTAAAATAAAATAATAAAAACCATTCGTCTTATTGCTACTAAATGATTGCTCACTAAGGGTTAAATTTACAAACAGAATCCTGTAACTACTATACACACAATTTGATTTACTTACAATAATCAAACGATTTATTAAAGATGCCAACAAAAATGGATGGTATATTTTTGTATGGCTTACCCATATGGTATTAAGACAATCGGTAAATAAGGAAAGGCTCACCTGACACTGACAGTTGAGGCACACCTAGAACTCCACAGGGGAGGGATCCCCAACAAGAGATCCTTCCCAGTGGCGGTCAACTCTTAAGTGAGATCTGGGAGAGGTGGAGCCAGACTCCACACCTTCCAGTCACACAGGTGAACTGTCTTCACCTGTGCTCCTGCAGCTGACTCAGTGCTTGCCTCAGGTGGTTCGGGTCATGATTCAACAGTTCCCATACAGTTAAATAATTTAAAGAGTCAAGGAAAACTAAAACTTCACCTCTGGAGAAATACTATATAAACATAATAGAGTTCTATTTGGTTTAGTTTATGCCACCCAGATAAGAAGCAGCCACAAATAGACACTCTCTCATAGATCATTGCTGCTGTTTTGATTTTAGGCCTATCTGCCTACCCTTTCCCTTTTCTCTCTTCCTGTTTCCTGAGGTGTGCTCCTGTGGGCCCCCTGCCCCATTTATCACAGAATCTAAACAAACTGACCTATCAACCACTGACAGAAGGTTTTCCTCATGTCAATACAGAACTTCACGTGCTCCAATTTATGCCTGCTGCCCCTTGTTCTGTTTCTGGGCAACACTGAATAATGTCCAGCCAATTGCTCAATACTTGCCCTGTAGATAATATTAAGTATTGATAAAATCTTCTCTCAGTCATCTTTTCTCCAAACTAAACTATCACAAGACTCTCTGAGCTCTGCCAAGTCTCAATTAACTTCACTGCCCAATTATTTATCCCACACTTCCTGAGCTTATCCATGAGAACATTATGGTGGACAGTGTCAAAAGCCTTGATAAAGTCAGGGTACATGGCATCCTCTGCTCTCAACTCCCCCTCCCATTAGTCATGACATAGTATAAGGCTATCAGGTTGATCAAGCTGGATTTCTCCTTTTTGAATCACTGTTGACTACTCCTGATACCCATTTCTTTCACTTATTTGGAGCTGACATTCAGAATATTTTCTTCCACCACCTTCCCAAGGATGGAAGTGGAACTGACATGCCTGTAGTTTTCTCATGTCCCTTTTTTTGTTAAGACTGAAGTGACATTATCTTCCTTCCAGTCTTCAGGCACTTCTCCCATTCTCTTCCTGTCCTCTCAACAATAGCAGAAAGCAGTTTGGCAATCACTTCTGCCCCATCAGCACTTGTGGGGGTATTCCGTTGGGGTCCAAAGATTTGTGCGTGCCAAGTTTTCCTATATGACCTCAGAATAGACCTATCTAGACCAAGGGGAAGTCTTCCTTTCTCCTCACTCTCTTTATTATCAACAGAGTATTGTAGCTCTGAGGAGCAGTCTTAGCAGTGAAGACTGAAGGAAAGAAGGTTTTCCACATATCCAGCTTTTCACAGAATTTCAGAATCCTTAGAGATGGAAGGGGCCTCTGAAGGCCCTCTAGTCCATCTCCTCTGCAGTGAACAAAAATATTCACAAATAAATGAGGTTGACCAGGGTCTTCTCCAACTTAACCTTGAAAGTTTCCAGGGACAGGGCATGGACCACATCACTAGGCAACCTGTTCCAGTACCTTATCATCCTCACTGTAAAAGCTTTTTCCTAATACCTAAACTAAATTCATACTCCCTGAGCTTAAAGTCAGTTCCTCTTGTCCTGTCACAACAGACCCAGATCAGGACACAACACTTGACATACAGCCTTACCAGTGCTGAGTGGAGGAAAAGGATCTTGATGTAAGAATTGCAACTGTTTCTAAGCATTATAAGATGCTGTTAGTCTTCTTGATATTAAAGAAGAAGCATTGGCTCATATTCCACACATTGCGCACCACAAATTTTTGGGCAAAGGTGTTTTCCAACCAGTCAAACTACAACCTGGTTCTTCATCACCAAGTGCGGAACTTTTTTCATCCTGTGTTGTTTTTCCTGATACTGCTGTTAGGACATTTTTCCCACTTGTTAATAAAGCTCTGAAATTCACCATAAGTACTTGCTCTATCAACCTCACTTGCCAGTCTTATAATCTGCATTTTTGATCAAGGCCTCATGACTGAGGTCATTTCCAAAGACTTCTCAGGTGAGACCAATTACACTACTAGAGAATGGCCTCCATCTGAACTTGATGCTGATAGCCCCTTAACCCCCAATTCAACTCATTTTCAGTTTGCCTGTCCATTTGTTCAGCATTTCATAAAATTGTCCATGAAGGTGATATGGGATTCACTGATAAAAGCCTTGCTCACATCAAGATAAACAGTATCCACTTTTCTCTCTTCATTGGACTATGCAGTTATGATGTGTTAGAAGCCTCTCAAGTTTCTTTTTTTTGTGATTTCTCCAGATCACCTTCTTATCCATAATGCGTTTGTATAAGATTTACAGGATTATTTCCTTCTTCAAATTCCTAGGGATCAAAGTGAAGCTAAACAACCTACAGATTCCTGGATCTTCCTCCCTGCCCTCCTCAAAGACAGAATTGTTACTTTTTTCCAGTCCTCAGAAATCCCTTCTGATTGCTTTGACCTTTCAAAGGTAACAGAGTGGTCTTGCAGTGGTGCTGGCCAGCTCCCTCTAAACTCACCTTCCATTGTCTTGTGCCTAACCACTTTCTCTAAACATTTTCTAGCCTTTTCATAGTCTTCTGATGAAAACATTCCTTTGCCCCAGATTTTCCAGTTGATCTCCATAGGGTTAATAACCCAAAAGAATAGTATTCACAGCAAATAATGGGGTGGATGGTATATTTTTCCTGTTTTATCTGGATGGTAAACAGACAACCAGTAAATAAAGAGAGGCTCAACTTTTGCAAATGGTCAAGACCTGCCAACAACTCCACAGAGGAAGAGAGCCTTCCCAGTGGTGGTCAGCCAAACTCCACCCCTTCCAGTCACACAGAGAATTGCCTTCACCTGTGCTCCTGTGGCTATCTCAGTGCTCACCTGAGGTGATCAATCAGTGGTTCAGGCTGTGATTCAACAGTTCCCATACAGTCTCAGAGATCTTACCAGCAAATACCAATATGAAAAAATCAAGTACCTTTACCTTTTCCTTCTTCTTTTTTTTAATAAAAAAGCAACACCTTTCATTATTATTTTTTAAATGTTACAAATAATATGACCTTTTTTTCCAGATAAAGTATATCAGTGGCTGTTCCCTTATACACTGATGCAGTGACACTATCATAGACAGCCACTATGTTGGCATCTTCTCAATGGCCTTTCTTTCCTAAAAAATACATCTCCACCCATGGCAACTTTCTAGTCATGTGAGCTGCCCCACCATGTTCATGTGATCTGAATGACATCATGGCCCTGTGATCATACAAAGATCTCTAATTCTTCCTTCTCACTAGTCACGTTGCATGCATACAGGCATTTGAGAGACTGAAAGGGAATAGATGACAAAAATAGAATAAACTCCTCTGTTCTGTCCCTTCTTTGCTAGAGAGGATGGGAAGAAATTCAAACTTTCCATTCCTCCCTTTCTCCCTTTCTTTTTTTCTTTCTCCCTTTTTCCCTTTTTTCCTTCCTTCCTTCCACAAAAATACTTCCAGAACAATAATTATTTTTCTAAAGAGAGGTGCCAAATAGGTTGACTCCAGAACAACTATATGAAACCAAGTAGAATAGATGAAAGAGATTACTGAAATTTAGCATAAATGTTAGCACTCCTGAAAATAGGAGATATCATAATACTAAGAGGACAAGTTTTTGGGATTCCTTTTCTTGATAGCTTGAGAACTGACTCCAAGAACTGTTTCCTTTAAAGCAGACTAAGCCCCCTTCACTTAATTGAAATACAACTCCCCAGTACTTCTGCTAAACGCATAGATTAAATTTTGGCTCTATTTTGAAGCTTCTACTTCATACAATAGTGATAACAGAGAAATAAATTGTGGGCAAATGCCTGATACTTTGTAGCAGAAAGAAAATGTCATTTTTCCCAATTTTTCTCTTCACCTAGCATACATGAAGAATTCCCAGATAATTTAATTCCTTTGTGAATCTCAGTTTAAGTCCTCAGGAAAAACATATCATTTTATCCCATCTCCTTAGATACGTTCGTATTTTTCTACTTCATACTTTTTCAGCATTCTTCTATCTCTTGTTATACTATACTCTTCATATATGAAGTATATCTCATTTTCTGCACTCTTGACTGTTTTCTTCTCTAGTCATTGTCATTTACTTTTTGATACAGCACCTTCTCTTATTCAAGGAGAATTCTCCTTTTCCACATTTCAGCAAACAGGATAAAGTTAACAAATTCTTCAACCTCTTACATCAAACTACATCATACAGAATATATCCAGAAAACAGTGAATAAAGACACTCTGTAATTGTTGTAAAGGCAAGCACTGATTTGTCATGACATGCTTCACTACTTGATTTTTTCACTTTCTTTTTTACTGTTAATAGAATTTTCAAGAAGTGAGAAAGAGAGAAATCTGGGCTAAATGAAGTGCATAGTAGTATTATAATTAAATAATAATAAAAAAGGCAGTTTAAAGGGAAAAATAGATAAAAATATTTGTATATATATTATGTGTATTTGTATGTATGCATGTATATATAACATTATTTTATTTTCAAATTTGAATGAGTGTATTTATGTCTGTTTCTTTTTCAGAATGTAAGTAGCTCATTCCCAAAACATTTTCAGGTCAGGACTCTACTTCTATTCAGCTTTGTTATATGCTTGGAAAGAAGAGTCTGAAGATCAGTCATAGCATTCTGACTGTAAAGACTGAATTGCTACTTAACATTTTGGTCATCAAAGGCTATGTCAAATCTTCAATAACACAGAGCTAAGGAAAAATCTTAATTACTGCATCATTGATTTTCCGGTTTTTTAAGTGGTAGAATGCAAGCCAGCACATTCAGTTTGTGTCACTATGTCCCTGATACATCAATTTCAAGGACTCTGAAAAAAGGCTTTTTGTAATACTATATCGGGTTTGGCTACATCATGACATACAGTGCTCCAACACTGTTACAATGTCCGCATATATTAATGTCTCATTCTAAGGAATAAAACAGATCAAAAAAATTAGTACTGTGTAAACACAATTCTGGTAAGTAGAAACCACTAAATTTTCAAACACTTTTGAGTTTGAAGAAAGGAGGCAATATTACACATTAGGGCTCATGAGCACAACATGAGCCATTGGAAGGACCCAAGGCTAAGGCTCTCACACTGGAAATGTGATCGTGGCTATGGGCAGCCTGGTCTAGTGGCCGGTTGTCAACGGTTTACCGGGCTGGATCGGCCCGGTTCCGTGACAATTGGTGCGGGGGACCCACGGACCCACGCCCCAGGAAAGGAGAAGGAAAAAGGGAAAAGGGAAAAGGGAGATGGGCCTAGAAACAAAACAGCGGCAACGATCTGAGGAGGAAAACTAATTTACTAAATAAGATATCAGAAAGCAAAATAACAGAATATAATACAATATAATTGGAATTGAGGCTAATGAAATCAAAATAAAATGAGCAAGAGAGAGTGTCCGATAAACCGAAGGCCTTACGTTAACGCTGAAGGCGATACGGCAGCGAGCACCCACTGCTGAGTCGATCCCGAAGGAAAGAGAGTGTCCCGTGACCGCAGAGAGTTTTTATCTGTTCACTCTGAACGGAAAACACGTAAAAATACAAAGCATCGCAAAGTCCTCTGGGGAATGTAGTAGTTCTCTTCTGAGACAGGTATACCTGGAACCATCAATGATCCATGGGGCTGGAGTATTAGCTCTTCAGCTCTTAATGCAATACATGATGTTATGATGTGGAATACCAGTACCAAAAATCATAAAACCATGACACCGGTGACCCTGCACATAGCAGGGAGGTTGAAACTAGATGATCATTGTGGTCCCTTTCAACCCAGGCCGTTCTATGCTATGATATGATGGTAAGAGTGTGTCAGTTAACTTACAGCCAAAGAGTGGCATCTAGCCACATTTTATTTAGTAATACAGTAAGTTTTGTTATTTATACATAATGCGTAGTTCATTACAGAATTAGCTTATTGGCTCAAACATTTCATATGAATATACTGCAAGCAGTCACTAAGGGGAAAAAAATACCAGTTTACAACCCATTGAAATTAAATTCTATTTATTAGACATTTAAAGGCAGGTGAATAACCTTTTTTTTTTTTAAATTTATTTCCCAATCAAAAATGCATCTTCTTTTCTAAAGCTTAAAATCAACATTTATTTCAACTAGGAAAGCAGCACTACTACTCCCAAGATGAGAATATTATAGCATTTTTCATGATCCACTGAAAGGGGATGTAGGCTATAAGAAGTTAGCAGACACATCCAAAAATAAATAGAGGAAGGAAATTAATAATTATTATAAGAGTATATATAAATAAAAGTAGAGAAAGGAGAACACCTCCTTTCACTACATCTTCACTTCTCTTGGTGTCTGTAGGGCTGTTTCTCTTACAATTTCCCACTTCTCTCTCCCAGCTGATGCACAGTGTTTTTCATTTTTTCTTAGATCTAAGATTCTTCTTACACAGAGGTGTAACCAGCATTACTCATTTGTTCAGCCTCAGCCAGTGGTGGCTCCCTAATCAGCCACCTGGAACTGTGACAGGTTTAAGGCTCTCTTCTGACTCCCTGGTCTCTTCTCACAGAAGAGTGACCTCTCTCACCATGTAAATTTTACCATAAAAACCCAGTACTCTTTAATATTAAATCAATATGCTCTCTTTGAGAGTTCACGCCACATAAGCCAAACAAACAGAAAAATATTCCAGTATCTGTTGACTACATTGGATGCTCTTAGGTATGCAGAAAGGTCTTAAGATCCACACATAAATCCATGCATATACATGCAAATCAGAAGTAAATTCTAATGGCTATTAACATTTCCTCACATTCTTTTAACCTACTCTGGAAATAATATCTACTGTAACATATAGAAAATAACTAATATTACACTCCATTTTAAATCTCCTCCCCCCACTCTAAAATAGAAATAATGGATTATATGGAAAATTCTAGTAAAGTTACTCAGTACTCAAAGAGGTTCAGCAAGTTAAATATAAATGTAGGAAGAGATGAAATGAAGAAATCTTCCCATAATACTAATACTACTACTACTACTACTACTAATAATAATAATAATAATAATAATTCAAAAGGTAGTGAAGAACATTCAGTCCAAGTAGAGTGTGATATTGATTGGTCATTTACTAGAAAATTATAATATTCATTATATTGTTCATATAGTGACATAGAGAGATAGACAAACATATTACTTCTGTACTGTTTTGGTTTTAAATGGTACACTGCTCATGTATTCATAATAAAGAAAACAAACTGGATAAATGTACCTTAATATGAATGGAAAAACAGCAAGGATAAAACAGCTCCTTAATTTTTGAGACATTTATTCAGAAGTGTCAAAAAGGTCCAAAATATTTCTGCTTTTATAAACTGACAAGTTATAACTCTAAAACCAAAACAGTTTTAGTAACAAACAAACAAACAAACAAACAAACAAAACCCCACAAACTTAAAAACTTTATCGAATAAGAAAACAGCTGTAACAAAAATCACTTACTGAAATCTCGGTCCTAAAAACTTACAAAACACTATGGCTATTTATGAATTCCAGTGTCAGATGATTTCCACCTGTCCTAAGTTCTGAAATATATTTGATCATTATTTGAAGAATAATTGATACAGTTATGAACCATATTCAAGTCTCTGTCAAAAATTAACAGAATTGATGGACATGTACTTGAATCTAGAATCTGATCCTTCTCTGTTTATTACTGTAAATTGACTCAATGAATGACACATCATTCATTAGTTACTCTAAAATATTTCTACACTTTTTCTAAAAAAAATGATAGCGAGTGAAGTTTTAAAAAATAAGAATTCCACAAGAATATTGATCACTTAATGCATAATACACATGTCAATTTTTTCAAATACCTCACAAAAAATCTGCTTGTTCGCTTGCCTAAAACCAAAGACTGAACTCAAAAATACAATTGTTGACAACAACAACATACAAATTTATGAATCATCAATTTTTCAGTGATACAAAGACAAAAATTATTTCAAGATTCAAACAATAAAAGCACGTTGATGTCTAATGCTTTCCCAGAAAAAAAAGAGTATTTTAAATAGCTCTTCCATTCTCTGTTACTACTGCAGACTTTGCACCACTATTTTTATTTTGTTAGTTTTTGCATTTATTTTGTCTTTTTTTTTTTTTTTTCTGCTTCAATGAAAACAGTTAACCAGTAAGCTACAACACCGGCCAATATATCTTTTTATAGAATACACTGTAATTAATCTTAAAATTACATGAAGTCAAACAGAAACCAAATGTTGAAAGGGCATGCTCACAAATACATTACTCCTATATATGCCATTGAACAAGACTTGGTTATTCATGGAAACCACTGCTCAGACAATTATATTGATGAGTATCACTTTGAAATTAGAATATTAACCCCTCATAGAGATCACAAAATGCTAAGTAAAAAGAAGGAATACTGATTTTTTCTTTGACTTTCAGCCTCCTGTCGGCTCTATCCCTCTGGCAACAAGCCGCTAAGCAGATTTTACTGGTTGACATAGATTATTAGTATCAGGAAATGATGAAAAATCAAGTGGCCTTCAGTGCCTGGATATGAGGTAGGTAGCACACAGAAGACCTCATTATGCTGAAGTAAGAGGATATCCTGTGCTACATGTCAGGGAGCAGAAATATACTAGAGTGATTTATATTTCCGATTATTTGGATGCTCTGCATAAGAAGCCTTCCAATTTATCAGGCAGAGAGTTCTCAGATGCATAATTTTGTCTCCTGGTCAAATCAGTTTGTTACACGAGTGATTAAAGAATGCAAACAAAATTTTTGAGAACATAGAACTAAATTGAATATTACACCTTACAGCCTTAGAATTTTTAAAGTTTACAGTTAGACCTAGATAAACAAATGCTTTGGCTTTCTGCCTCACTACATGCACGTATGCTAATTGCTTTCTATTCTTCTTAACAGTCTAATCCTTCTAAATCTTACTTTGAAAGTCATGCAGTAGACAGTTTTTCCAAACTCAAATAGCTATTCAGAATAATGCACCCAATTCACCTTTGCTATAATGTTTTTGAAATCAACTGTTAAATGAAGGTTGAACCCGACATAAAAACAATAATGAAGTGAAAAATTTAATGATCTATCTTGCTTTGGTCATTTCAAGAAAATTAATTCTAGTTGAATAAGTAAGCATTAAAGAAAGTTTTAGATCAGAACACAATGGAGGTAATGCAATTCTGTATAAATCATTTGCAAAAGTCTTAAAAAAAGGAAGAAAAGATTATTTTCTGTAAAGATAACACTAAAAATAATAAAAAAAGGACCCAGATTCTAGAATACAGAATAAAGAACTTTTTGATGAAACTGTTTAAATATGTCATGTACTTTTAGATAGTTTAGTAACATTATTTGTATTGTAGAATTAATTAATATTATGTACATGGTCCTCGGTAACCTGAGGTAGGTAGCCCTGCATGAGCAGGCGTTGGGCCAAAGATTCCTTCCAGCATCTATCATTTTGTGATTCTGTGAAAGATAGGTTGCTACTAATTGCTTTATAGAAAAACAAAGAGAAATAAGAAAGAAAGAAGCTTATGCAGCTGTTTTCATATTCTTCCCAGGAGCTGATCAGCGATCATTCTCATTGTTCAGTACATATCCATATTTTGCCATGTATTACTTCTAATTTTCAGCTATTCATCAACTGAAAACTAAGTAGACTAATATATTTTTCACTCCATGAGTAGTCACTTCCTAACTGAAGTGCAAATGTCAGTGAGGCTGAATTAAAGTTCTGTTGCTGGTTAAATGTATTAGCAGGAAATAGAATACTCTCAATGAAAGTAAGCTGGAATAATCAAAGAAAAGGCTAATTAGGACACCCACACCTTATTTGAGATAAGGGAATTTTGACAGTGTGTATGTAAATAAGTCTGATTATCTACAAGAAGAAATGAGAATCACATGTTATAAATGTTGTTCGAACAAAATCCTGACATAGGTAGTGGATCATGGAAGGAAATTATGAAAAATTTTAAGAGACTTCAAAGTATAGGTCAAGCAAAAATATGGAATAATTTAAGCATAGAATACTTCTCTTCAGGGAAGTCAGTGACCTTTAAAGAACATTCAAAGTCTTATTTTATGTGGTTCTATGATTAGATGGCAGGTAGAACTGTATTAAATGTTCATTTAAACAAATAGAAAAACAACACTTTTTCTTGTCTTGATTTAAGAGTAAGAGATTTGAAAATTCAGAATTCATAATAAAGAATTATGAGATCAAAATACAGTTTGGCTTCCATTAAGATCTTTGAAACAAAAGCTTGTTAAACATGAATCATTAAAATTATAGTGATGTCAACAAAATCAAATGTTTGAACCTGATAAAAACTGAGAGTAAAAATGAAAATATTGTTTAACATGAACTTAACTGTTATGAAGGATTTAGTTTAATCAAATAAAAATATTTAATGAAATGTATTTTGCTAAAATATTGTAAACTGACAACTGCTTATGTGCAGGTTAGTATGAGTTGGTCCACAGTCAAAAAATATTGCTGTAAAATCAACTATTTCACATTGTTTATTTTGCAGTGGAGAACAGCAAACTTTTGTTTGGAAAACACAACAGAAAACATCTTTCATACCCTGAAGATATTGCTAAGAAAGTATTTCAAACAAAAACTATTATTATCCAACTGACAGGTACAATTTCAATACAGACTGAAGGACAATGTCAAGTCCACTTGGATTTAGGTAACTGTACAAATATCATATTTTTTTTCTGTCAGGAAAATTTCTATGTACAATCATTTTTTTCCAGACTTATTAAGGATACAAACTTAAACGTATACAAGTGCAGTAAAATAAATAATAGAGACTTACTTACTTATGCCAATATTTATACACTGGAAAGTCAGTACTCACAGCATTTGAAAAATGTGTAACACTACTTACTGTAAAAACAAAAAACAAACAAAAAGAACCTTTCTTACTCAGAAAAGGCTACTTTGCCTTAGTATTATACTCTTTGAATTATAAATAGATTAGATAGATAGAAGCTGTTTAACATATTCATTAATGACATGGACAGTAGGATCAAGTGCACCCTCAGCAAGCTGCAGACGACACTATGCTGTTTGGTGCTATCAACACACTTGAAGGACAAGACGGCATCCAGAAAGACCTGCATATTCTCAAGCAGTGGGTGCAGGAGAACCTCACTGAGGTTCAAAAAATCTAAGAGTGAGGCCTTGCACCTGGTTCATGGTAAACAACAGTATCAGTACAAACTCAGAGATGAAAGAACAGAGCACAGCTCTGGCAATAAATAAATAAATAGATAGACAGACAGACCGATAGATAGATAGATAGATAGATAGATAGATAGATAGATAGATAGATAGAAAGAAAGAAAAAAAAAACTGGGAGGTAATCTGAACTTACCATGTGGCCTTGTGCCTCAGAAAGCCAACTGTACCCTGGACTGCATTGAAAGAAGCATGGACAGCGGGTTGAGGGAAATATCCCCATCCCTCTACTATGAGATGGTGAGATATCACTGCATCTGGATGTGGTGTCTTCAGGACAGGAGGGACATTAACCCATTGGAGCATGTCCAATGAAGGGCCATGTAGTTGTTCCAAGGGACAGAACAGGGCTGAAAGATTCAAGGCTGTTCAGCATGGAAAAGACTCCAGGAAGACCTGCTAGTGGCCTTTCAGTATTTAAATAGAGAGCTTTAAGGAATAAGGGGACAGATTTTTAGCAACATCTGTTATGTTAGAATAAAAGGAAATGGTTTCGCACTAAAATAGGGAAGTTTCATGACAAGGCATTTTCCTCAAGGCATTATAAGTCAAGCTGGACAGGGCTTTGAACAACCTGATCAAACTGTAGATGTCCCTGTTCATTGCAGGGGGAATTGTACTAGACAATGTTTAATGATGCCTTCCAACTCAAATTATTCTACGATTTTATGAAACATAAATATGTCTAAACTCCACTAAACAGACACAAAATTTTAGGGATTATTCAGGAGGGCAGGTGTTTGGCTGCTAAATGTTCCAAGACAGTTACTCTGGAGAAAGCAAAGAATCTGACTTGTGAAGTGTTGAGAAGATGAGAGCTATTTTTGAGATAGAACAGGTTTCCCAATGAGTATAGAGAAAGGATGTATTCCTTTGACATTCAGATACCACGAGTAACACTTCAACAGAGGCAACGATCAGATGATCTTCACTCAATTCTGACTCAATTCAGTTGTTTGCTTTGTTAACTGCTCTTATATCAGCTTATCACTATTACAGCAGGCATAGATAATCAAGAGTGAGTCTTATTTCTTCATTCTGAGCAATGAGCTAGACATTTCCCTTAATGGAAAATGTTTTCTGCATGAAGTAACAAGAACCAGTTATTACTGGGGTTCTCAGCCTCCTCACCTGTAAGTCTGAGGTGGGGAACAGAACAAAATCCTCATGATTCAGGTAGAAAAAGTTAGAGATCTGTTACTCAACCTGAACTGTCACAAGCCCATGGGGACAGGTGGGATTTTTCCTTTTCTAATGTATACTTAATTTCAGAATTAAATAACTATATACTAATTCTTGTTTGAATAGGTTTAAATGTCTGCCATTGAATCTTGCTATTCCTTAAAACGCATATAATTAAATCTCCTCAAATTATATTCTTCAATAAACTAAATGAATTAAGTTCACTCTGGAACACCTTTTCCAAATAATCAGTCATCCTGTAGCTCTTTCTTCTGAATTACAGGCAAAAATGTTTCAAGTTAATACTGCATAATATGCTGTACTATCCACATACAGACTTCACATTGTTTCAACTGCATTCACAGTGATGGGTCAATCTCCTCCATTTAATAGCATTTAAGCTTTTTGATTCAGAAATACAAAAATAAATGTTTCTTCAGTTAAACAGATTGCTATAGTGACATTCTTTTGTAGTCATGAGCTACCTAATGAAATCATTGGCAGATCATTAAGGGAATATAGAAGAACTTTGACACAATTTGAGCTTTTCCCCTAGAAGTTATGCATTATGCAGAAAACACAAAGAGAAGTCTATTAGCTGACTGTTACTATGAAAGACAGTGTATTACATTACCTGCTACATTTAATCACATAATAAAAGAAATCAGATATTCTCATTTAAGCTATTTCACTTTTAAGGAAACACTCATTATTCATTGACTAAATAACTTTTCTTGATTAATTAAATATACAGTCTCAAAGGACAATCATTTCATACAGTTGACGAAGCTCTTCCATTAGTGGTGTGCTTACCTTCTTTTCCTTGCTTAGGATTTCACTGGAGGAGAGATGAAAAAAATGTTTTCATTTAATTATCAGCAATATAGTCAATCTAGTACTTTCACTTTGGAAAACTTAGATGCTTTAAGGGTCCTTTCCAACTCAAAGGATTCCTTCATTTTAAAATATGCTGAATATTTTATGCAGATTTATTTAACAGTAATTTCAGAAACTGTTGTGGAATTTAATTATTTCACACATGTAATCTTGTAAAGGGGCTAGAATTACGGAAACCAACTAATAATAATTTAGTATTACTGTTGACATAATACCCATTTTGAAATGTGAATATCTTTTTTTCAGTTAGACTCACCCAAAATTGAAGTTCCTGAAAAATAGAGCAGGGGTTTTGAAATATATTTGAAACAGAATGTTGCTAAATGGACAGTGTTGCTAAAGAAAAGTGTTGTAATCAATTACCTTCAGGGCTAATAGAGTCATGGAGACTAAAAATATATATGATCAGATCACACTAATACACAGTGATTGTTGATGATGAAAACTATGGAACCAATGAGAGTATAATCACAAAAGATGTGTCCTTAACACAGACTAGGTGGCCTAAGTTAAAAGAAGAGAGATTAAATGTATTAGTCCAGACTTAACACGAAATTAAGGTGCAGCAGGAGTTACGTTCCAAAAATTAAGTTTGTGTTTGCACTATTAAATAAAAAATTGTGTATGAAATTGATTTATTTTTAATCAATGAATTGAATTGAAACAATATGATAATACATCCCTTAGCCTAGGAAAAAAAAAAAAAAAGGAAATGAAGTCCTGAAATATAAATATTATAGCAACCAGTGACAGCTTTAATGAAGAGAAAATAGAATTAAAAACCACTAGCTAATAAAATATGACAAGTCATAACATTGTAACCAGAGTTCCTGCCAGCACATTAAAAAGAGACAGAAATCAAGAAAGACAGTCTAATAAATATAATATGTTTCTTCTCTTTTCTTTCTTCTCTTTGAATAGGTTTTATCTCTTATTGTGAATATTTAAAAATGAAAGCAGTAAAAGTAACCCAGTTGCCTGTGATCATAGTTATATATTCTGAAGGATATTCAAAATGTAGAGTTATTGGAATCATAATTTAAAACACCTCTGCTTATTCAATTCTAAGATTAAACAAAAAAAAAAATTAGTTACAAGGATTCAGTCAATAACTTAATTGTAGTTTTGGACTGCTAGTTAGAATGTATGTACTTTTTTAAGGAAATTATTTGTGAGTAGAACTACATTACGCTCAGCTGCACTTTACAGTTACTGAAATTTGTTGTATCATGTAATAAAAATGATTGGTAAGTATTGTCTCTCTCTACAGATTTTGATCATTTTGCTGTTACTCTGATAAATGATCTTTTTGTTTTTCTTGAATGTTCTCAATCTTTCTATAGGAAAAAATAATTTTTCTAAGTTTAGTTATTTTGTTTTGTCAAATGCTTTTCTTCAATACTTGTTAGTCTACAAATTAAAAAAACAAACAAAAAAAACTCGTGACATGCTATTTAGCTACTTGAATTTTAAAGTTTAGGGTTTCTATTCTAGGAACTAAATAGCTTATATATAAACTGATATTTCATTATTCTGTTGAGTATGAACCTAAAATAGTTGTTCATTCTTATATAGTATATAATACTTATTAATATTTGGAATGCCTATTAAAAATACTTCTTATCAACGAAGGACAAAATATCAATGCACAGACATCACTGATATGTTCTTTCCTGTTTCACACTTGAAGACTTCAAAAGCAATGGCTCTTAGTAAAGATCTTGTCCTGGGTTCCCAGTCATCTAATCTCCTGAGAATCTCATGTGTATATATAAAAGCACAAAGACAATGCAAGTATTTTTAGAAAAAGCACTCAATTTAGGTTATTTTTTCAAGTACTGAAGTGTTTGAAAATTTCGGGATTTTGCACACACACCAGGTGTAATTGCTTGTCAATAGTTTACAGGCAAGTTTGGCCCAGGTCCATGACTAATAGGATGGGGGACCACAGACCCATGCCCCGGGAAAGGCGAAGGGGGAAATGGGAGAGGGTAGTGAGATGGGCCTGAAAATAAAACAGCAGCAACAATCTGAGGAGGAAAACTAATCTACTAAATAAGATACTGGAAAGCAAAACAGCAATATAATTGGAATTGAAGGTAATAAATCAAATAAAATGAAAGAAAGACTGTCTGAAACATGCAACATTTGCAATATGAGCCAATGCTTCTTTGATGTCAAGAAGACTAACAGCATCTTACAATGCTTAGAAACAGTTGCAATTCTTACATCAAGGTCTTTCCCCTCCACTCAGCACTGGTAAGGCTGTACATAAACTCTTGTGTCCTGATCTGGGACTCCTGATCTGCAAGACAGGCAGAAGTACTGGAATTTGTACAAATCTTATCAGTGTGCATAAATATGTGATTGAGAGAGAAATAAAGATAAGGGAGCCAGACTCTTCTACACTGACTGCTTTATTGTTGGATAGTAAACATTTATGAAGTAAGTCTGGTACCTAAATATAGCATAATTTTAGATTATACAAAATGCCTGTATGAGGTTGGCAGACGTGATGTGTGCCTTTAGGAGACCCACTAAGCTGAATATAGATCTGAGTTCTTAAGTTATATTACCTATCATGAAGACATACATGTATGTATGCATGAATTTATCCCCTGTTCTACAAAGGACACCCCAGAAATTGCATTTCTAGAGTATTTTGCATTTTTGAATATGTATGGACTCTTCAGAAATGTTTTGTCATTTTTGGGGTTGTGGTTGTTTAAAAAAAGTAATACAGAGAAAATGTAAATCATCAATGTGCTCCTTTTCTTTTGGATGAAATATGTTTTAGGTGAATAAGATACCCATAAGACTATAGATGCATGTTATGACTTAACATGGCAGGCAGTGAAGCACCATACACATCCATTTGCTCATGTCCCCTGCCCTCAGAAGAATGGGGAAGAAAGAGAATCAGAAAAAAAAACAAAAACAAAACAAATGAAAACAAAACAAAGAAAAATAATCAGAAAACACTGTCATAGCAGAAACCATGACAGTGCATGACCATTTTCCGACAGAAAATTCAGAACCTCCTTTTTTGCAAGTCTTTAGAAGCTTTGTGCTGAGAACAAGTGAATAGCTTCAGATGCATAGTATGTTACTAGAGCAAGAGCAGAAGTCTTTATAATTTACCAGTAAATCGTCTGAAATCTTTGGACACTCAGCCTTGGAAAGAATAATAGACACATTGTTAGAGACAAAGTATATTCAAAGTTGTTTATTAAATTGCAGAAGTATTAAGAAATTCGTTTTTATATTTTTTAAAATATTTTATAGCAGCATTAGAACCTGTAAGTAGAAGAAGCAGATAAAATATTCTTAAGTATACCACTTGAAAGCAATTATATACTTTTTTTACACTCCTTGGAATGTTGAAAACTACAGCATAAAATACATTAATATAGCACCCTCTAGAGGACCAAAAAGCTTGAGACATGACAGTATGTGATCAAGTCACACAGCCACTAAAAAAAAAAAAAAAAAAAAGCATTTCCCTTTACATGTTTTAATGTTCTTAAACTCAAAATAAAATTTTGCAAAGCTTCAGAACAATAATACAGCTCTGAATTACATTTCTGGTAAGGTACACACTCAACTAGTTAGGTCAGATAAGGTAAATGTGGGCTGTTCATTTCAGAAAGATGTTTACTATAGTCATCCCCTTTTAAAAGATAAACATGCTTATCAAGAAAATTGAGACTATATTTTGCAGCTCTAGCTAAATACATGCCCTGCAAACCTCCAAACTTCTGCTCCTAATCAACATATATTAAGAAATCCAGATCAAATTACTGACAAACTTCATTCACATATTTTCTCCTGCAAAATTAGCTTGTTTTTGCATGAATTTATTCTCATAGTTAAGAGCTAAACAAAATATAAGAATCACTTTGGTTCTGTGAATAATTTGATATATATATTTTACAGTAATGTCAACCTATGGCCATTATTCTGTTCTAGCCAAGCCAAAAATGAAACTATGTTCATACAAATGTTTATATTTTTTTTTGTTTGTGTTTGATTTTTTCTTTTATTGTTTCTTTGTTTTCTTCCTGTGACCTCAGCTAACAACATTACACTAATGAAAGTAGATTTACCTTGACATAACAAAAATGACTGATATCAAATAGTTTTGGAAACATCTTTGCATGGTAGATATATTTATGAACACTATTTGGTAGCTGACTCTAAAATACTGACATATGCTATGTCAGTATTTCTTCCTTAGTGATGTGGGCTACCCTTGGTACATGGCTAAGAACCACCCATAGCCATTCACTCACTTTGCCAACGGTTTACGGGCTGGTTCGGCCAGGTTCCATGACGACTGGTGCGAGGGACCCATGGACCCACGGACCCACGGACTCACGCCCCAGGAAGGGGGAAGGGGGAAAGGGAAAAGGGAAAAGGGAGATGGGCCTAGACACAAAACAGTGGCAACGATCTGAGGAGGAAAGCTAATTTACTATACAAGATATCAGAAAGGAAAATAACACAATATAATACAATATAATTGGAATTGAAATTAAGAAATCAAAGAAAATGAGCAAGAGAGAGGGTCCAAAAAACTGAAGGCCTTACACTAACACTGAGGCGAGACAGCAGTGAGCACCCGCTGCTGAGCTTGATCCCAAAGAAAATAGAGACGGTCCCATGACCTCAGTTTTTATCTTTCTCTCTGAGTGGAAACACGTAAAAATGCAAAGCATCGCACAGACCTCTGGGGCATGTAGTTCTTCTTCTCTTCTGAGACAGGTATACCCAGAACAATTATTCGTCCATTGAGCTGGAGCATTAAATCTTTTACTCTTAATGCACTACATGATGCTATGATGTGGAATACCAATACCAAAAATCATAAAACCACGACACTTTCCCTTCAGTGGGATGTGGAGAGTATCAGAAAGGAGGAATAGAGAAAAGCTGTGCTGAAACCAAGAGTGTTTAATAGAAAAAAACAAACTTGTGATTGGAAAGCAAAACAAGTAATCCATTAACAGCTTCCCATTGGCAGGCACATTTTTAGCCATTTTTAAGCAAAACAGGGCTTCATCAGTTGTAATGGTTATTCAGGAGAACAAACATCTTAAGTTTGAATGTTTTCCCTTTTTCTTTACTCCAGCTTCTACTGCTGAGCAGAGTATCATATGATATGGAATATTCCTTTGGACAGTTGAAGTCAGCTATCCCAGCTGCATCCCCTCCCAGCTTCTTATACACTTGCAGCCTGCTCAGCAGCAGGACAGTGCGAGAAACAGAAAAGATCTTGACTCTAAGTACTCTTCAGCAACAACTGTAATGTCAGTGTATTACCATTACTAATCCAAAACATAGCACCATATTATCTGCTACAAAGAAGAATAACTTTTCACACACACATTTTTCGTAGCGTGGGGCCTAAAACTGAAAACATTTCTCAAGGTGTTTTTTCACTGTTACTGCATTCAAAGTTACAATCCCTTCCCTATTTCTATTGATCACATGCTATTTCTGATTCAGGTTGGGATGACATTGGTCTCTTGATCACACTGCTGGCTCATGTTCCACTGAATGTTTTGCCACTCTGCCAAATCCCTACAGCTTTCCATCCGACTGCATCCACATGCTTTCTCTCATCTATTAAGCTGATCACCTTTTTGTAGAAGGAGAAATAGGTTAGTTATGCAGGATCTGCCTTTCACAAACTCATGCTGGCTGCATCTGATCACTTGATATGTCAAATGATGACATTAAAGATGATCTGCACCAAAACATTCCCTGGCATTAAGTTCAGACTCTGAGGCCTGTAATTCCCTAAGTCCTTCTTTGTGTCCTAATTGGATCTCTTCAGTTAGCCAGGACTGCTGTTTAATTAATGAAACTAGCTTAGTGAATACTTCTGCCAGCTCTTTTAATACCCTTGAACGAATCCCGTCCAGATCCATAATCCCATGAATGTTCAAATGATGTAGTAGATCATTTATATTTTTCCCATTGGATTATAAAGGCTTCATCTTGTATCCTGTCACTGTCTTCTAACTCAGGAGATGTGGAGAAGACATCTTCACTTATCTCAGAAACAGTACACATTCATTACTTTTTACCAGCTCAGTTGCACAAAGATAGGCCAAAATGTTTGTGGTACTCAGCTTAGAATTCTCTGGAAACTTATTCCCTGAGTTGAAAGAAATGAACTTGTTTTTGTAACTTTTGTATTGCTCTGCTACTGCTTTGTGAATTAGTCAGTGTGATTTAAAATTTAATACACTAAAGCAATATAAGTTAGATGCAGAATATTGTGCTAATATTGTGGGGAAATAAAAATCAATTACACCAATATTTTCACAGCAATGAATTATGAAACAAAAATAGAAGGTTAAAGACAACTAGATATTCTAATGAAAGTATTTACAGGAGTTTCCTCCACCATTATGTATTCAGGTGATTGCTTTGAATCATAACACTGAGAGATTTTTTGCAGCAGTAAAGAAGAAACAAGTCAGAGAAATTAAAAATTTAATCATTAAATACTAAATACTTGTGTACTTTCCTAACTGTGTTGTAAATCACACTGAATCTGAGTTTATTAGCAGTGAGGTTTTATTGGCATTGGAATTTTAGAAATTATCATTGTTTTATGATTTTTTTAATTGGTATTCCACATCATAATATCACTGGGAGTAAAAGAGTTAATGATCCAGTTCTGTGGATTGTCAGTGTTTCTGGGTTTACCTGCCTCAGAAGAGAAGAAAAACTACATACCACAGAGGATCATTTTGCATTCAGAGGGAAAGATAAAACTGTTCACAGGTCATGAGATGTTTCTTTTTTCCCTTTCTGCTTGTCTCTGCAATGTGTGCTCCCTAGTTGTCTCACCTTCAGATTTAGAGAAAGGCTTTTGGTTTTTGTACAGTCACTCTTTCATTTTATTTGTTTTAATAGCCTCAATTCCAATTAAATTGTTTCATATTGTGTTAGCTTCTGGTATCTTAATAAATTAGTTTTCCTCCTCAGATCATTGACTCTGTTTCGTTTTTTGGTCCATCTCCCTGCCCTTTCCCCCTTTCCCACTTTTCCCTTTCCCAGATCATGGGTCCATGGGTCCCCCCACCTCATTAGTCATGGGAATGGGCCAAACTGACCCATAAACCATTGACAGAAATATTGATTGATAGTTTTTTCTTCAAATTTCAGAGTGATAGGTAGAAAAAATTAGAATCATAGAATCAAAATATCCTGAGTTGGAATGGATCCATGAGGATCACTGAATCTATCTCTTGTCTCCACATAGGACCACACAAAAATCAGGGTACATACCTGAGAGCTTTGCTCAGATGCTTCTTGAACTCCAGCAAGCAGAGTATCATGACCCTTTCATTACAGAGGCTGTTTTAATGTCCAATCACCTCTTATGAAGATAGTTCTGATATCCAACCTGAATCTCCTTTTTTGTGCCTTCCTGCCATTCCTTTGATTTCTATCTCTGGTTACCAGAGAGAAATCAACTCCTTCCCCTCCACTTCCCCTACTGAGGAACTGGCAGGCCCTGATAAGGTGTCCCCTCATTTTTCTCTTCCCTAGGCTGAGCAAACCAAGGGGCTCCAGCCACTCTTCATATTTCTTCCCCTCTAAAACCTTTACCATCTTTATATCCCTCCTTTAGACACTCTCTAATAGTTTTGTGTCCTTTTTGTACTGTGGCACCCAAAAGTGCACACAGTACTCAAGGTGAAGCTGCTTCAGGGTAGAGCAGGACAATCACTTCATAGAATCATAGGGGTTGGAAGGGACCTCAAGAGATCATCGAGTCCAAACCCAACTTCCCTCAACTCCATTCAGATATGGTTTAAAGCCCTCTCAGCACGTCCTGGGAACTAGAGTCCAAGTGCTAGAATCCTTTTTCCTCTTTGGGAGATGGATCCCATCCATTCCCAGCAGGTCTGGTGCTGAATAAATCTCCCCACGACTAAAAAAAAAAAAAAGACACATCTTCCAATGGCATCAACCTCTTAGCCATGAATTAGAAGAGAACTGAAGAGGGGAGAAGGAAACGAGGAGAGAGGAAATTGTTTTTCTTCCCATCCACATAATTACTATTGTGAGAATATTAGAAATTGCTCCTTGGAGGGAAACTTCTTCTGAATTCTCTGCAGGAGAAAGAAGGATAATGTAAGAGAACAATTTATGATCCTTTGCTTTGTGCCAACAAGTTGTCTCTTAACTTTTTAATGAAAGTTGGTACCAAAATGATGCGTAAATCCTTTTAATTTACACAAAAGGCTGCAACACTGTTGTGAATTGTTAATGTTTAACAAAAGAAGAATAAAAATAGAACCATCTTCTGCTCCCTATGCTTACAGAAAAAAATATGAATTCTCATACATAAAAATATTATTATTAAATATTTACTTAAATGTTAACGGTTATATTCCTTTAAAATCAAGATGAATCACTTAAAAGTGGTAAAACAAAAAACAATAAAAGCCAAATGTAATGCTATTTATTATCATATATATATAATTAATTTAACAATTAAATTTAACTAAATTTTAAATAACTTAAAATAAGCAGTAAATTTAGGAGCTTTGGCTAGTAAAGAGTAGACATCCCACTGAAATAGTGCTGGGAGAAACACCAGCAGTTTACGGTAATGTGTACTTTCTTTAAAAGGAAGCAGCTAATCTCCATTTCCAGACACTAGACAATTTATCTGCTTTTTATTTTGTTAATGGTACAGGATACATTTTACCACTTAAATAAGTTTTATTTATTTATTTATCTTATACTCTTGATTCTGGGTAGAAAAGGAGCAAATGTATGACATGACAAATGAGATCATGTAAAATAAACAGGAATTGACATGTCATAAAAATATTAATTGTCAGATTAAAAACCTTCCAACATCTGCATAAATCATCATAACATTTGAGGTCTTCTAATTTTAGAGATGAGGGAACACAGAAATAGCTGGTCCCTCACTGCTGTCTCTGTCCCTTTTCATACAAAACAACTTCAACTTTGCAATACAGTTTTGCAAGAGTTATTTTCCATGGAGGTGTTATAAATGTGGAGGGTAACCATTATGTGAAGTGGGATTCAGTACAGATTTCCTTATCTCTATTGACACTGACAAAGGATGGTAACTCACAATGAAATCACTGAATCACAGAATTGTAGAGGTGAATTTGTCAGTCCATAGAAATGGAACATTATCTCTTTAACTCCCAGTGCCTTACATGATGTTATGATGCGGAATACTGATAATAAAAATCATAAAACCATGACATCTTTGCTTCACAATTACACCTTGCCTCACTACAGGGGCAGTACACACATTCTGAACAATTATTATCAAGGATGATGTACAGAAAGAGTAAAATGTACTTAGTTTCACCAAAAAAAAAGAAAAAGAAAAAACCCAAGATCTAATATCCCACTGTTTTAATGTTTTTGTTTTTTTTCTATATTATTTTAATGTTTTAAGAAAAATATTTAAAATTAAAAAGTTCTGTTACTTATATATTAATGATACTGTATATTTTGCGAGAGCTGATCTGATAATAATGTCTCTTATTTTATCATGTTTGTCCATAATTTCAGAAGTGGTGTGGCAGTAGAGGTTGAACCTTCCCACCAGTATTCCATTACGTTTTGTTGCCTTGTGACAGATGGCAGTAGATGGTCAGTCTGACAAAATGGTGTCTAACATGAAAGTGCATATGAAGCTATGTGTGTAATTTAATCCTCCACATGGATAAAATTGCACCCATTGACATTCACGGGTGCTTACTGAATGTTTATGGATGCCAAACAGTGAATGTCAGCACAGTGTGGCAGTGGGTGGTATGTTTCAGATGTTGTGACAGTGGGTCACCTCTGCTAGGTTTTGCAAATGCAGCATGCAGGCTCTTACTCACTGCAAATGAAAACGCATAGTTAATGATGGTGACTATGTTGAAAATAGTATTATAAAGCAGATCTCAGCCACGTCAAACAGTGCTACTTTGCTCTTTGTGTCAGTTATATTTTCCGTTTAAATGAATAGGGGATATTACTTTTGAATAGATCTAGGTATAGGAGGCCCAAGATAATTTTTTAATTTATTTAGTGAGACCACTAATTGGTCCCAAGCCAATACACTGGACACTTATGTTCAAAAGTCAGGAGGTAGTAGACCCTTACAGGACCAAAACATATCATTACCTTTGGGAAGATCTACTGTGTAGTTCACTGTTATGATCAGATTTCTGAAAAAAATTTCTGTAATTCTGTGATCCTCTTTCAGCAAGCCACAACTTGCTTCCTTTTTCCATATTGTGGGCAAGAATATAAAAAAATGCATTTTCTGCAAGGTTTGCACATAAATTCAAAGCTTCATGACTGAAGGGAGTTGCTGTCTTATTAAACAAGCAGAAACATTAGGCTCTTGAGGAAGAATAGGTCATATCCTCCTCCTCTAGATAGATATCCTCTATGTTGGACTCCGAATGTTGTAACTTTGTAACTTTGTAAATTATAGCTACAAAGCCTTATCCCTCTGTTTCTTATCCCTCTGTAGGTGAGAATGCTTTTTGTCATGGGGCAGTGGAACATATACTGCCCTCCTCCATGGGACACCAGAAGACAGTGTGGTTGTGCTGGGTAGAATGCACACCCCAAAACCAAATATGGGGCTGTGATCAAGAGGACTGAACTGGCTGCAGGCACCCTGCTCTTCCCAGTGTCAGGATGGACAACAATGAGTGGCAGTGCCCTTTCTTCACTCTGATGAAGGAACTTTTTCCAGTTTACCTTGTAGAAGAGTTCTATTTTTTAGCAGACCTAAATATGCATCATTCATTGAAGACCCCACCCATATAGAAGACAAGCTGGGAGTAGTCTGCAAGTGCAGTACTGCACAGAGAACTTCTGAGGTTTGGTAGCATTATGTACCACCTAGGATGAATGAAATGTAGCTCAGTACTAAGTTCTGCCACTTGTCTTGTCTTAAGGAACTTTTTCTTGTTTGTAATGTGTATTTTAGTAATTGAAAATATATAAAATGGCTCAAAAATATAACTGTGCAATTTGAATCAACATAATCAATATGATGTAATTTTACCATTTAAATATGAAAGGTGAAATTAACATTTGAATCCTCTTCTAGACACAAACAGAGCAGAGGAATTTCAAGTGAGTGTCCTAAATAACCTGTTTCACTGCTTTGGCACAAAAAGTAGAACTCAGGAGAAATTCTGACTTGTAAAATTGGCATGTGAGTGCTCCTCAGAAAATGAAAAAAATTGGCTTCTCATTTAGTAATGTTAGTGAATTGTGAGCTAATATTGAAAAGAACAAATTTTCTATATCCCCTGTTGTCTAACACAACCACAACTAAACGGATCTGTTTCTTTCTTCCACTGTTTTACCTATGTAATTTGATTACCTATTCGACAGGGGAAAAAAAGAAAAAGATATTATGACAATACTTATATGTAGGAAGACATTAAATTTATATTATAGGATGAGTTACAGCCTTTCAGGACAGAAGTCATTAGTGTAAATTTAGACATCTCTAATGCATGTGCTTATATTCAGGCTAGTTCCCTTAGGCTTCCATTGTTCTGAGTGAGAAGTAGTAGTCTCTTTTAAAATAAAACTCACTTCATTCAAAAATTAGGTCAGATGTTTTGTACTTCAGCAGTGCCTATTTCCCATCATTAATTATAAGGGGGCCCTGGTGATTAATTCAGATAAAGACATTTAGGCCATTGGTATCAGATGGCTGGTTCAATTACCTAAACACAGGTGTCTAGGAACATTTAAGATGGCCTAGGTTATCCAAGGGCACTTGAACAAGATTAGAAAGTATAACACAAGGCACAAGAGAGAAGAAAGTCATTCCAAAGTAGGAGCCGTAAGATAGGAGGGTTCAGTAAGATAGTCAATATGAATTGTTTAAGAAACTTCACCAATTTCGTCCCAGCCCTGCAAGCACACAGTGCCAGGTTAGATGGTGCTTTTACCAACCTGCCATTGAGAGAGCAAGAGGGTTGAAATTCGGAGATCTTTAAGGTCTCTTCCAACACAAACCATTATATGATTCCATGATTCTAAGTCCCATGGGTGATTTCATTTCCAGATTGGACATTTAGAGTATGGGGAGCAACATTCTTATACAAGTAGTGTATGATCTGGAAATTGGTTCTGGAAAGCCATTATGCTAACTCTATTTTATACTGACATACTTTAGCAATTGTACAATGTTCCACAGGCTATGGAATTTATTGTTTACTATGTACACAATTACAGAAATTAAAAGTTCAAATCCAAGGACATTACTTATATTTAAACTCCTAAATTGTTATGATGACCACCTGGAAGCAAATCAAACACACAAATTTTGATAAAACAAATCTTACTCAAGTGTTTGACTTATATTAGATGTTTCTTTCATATGTGGATCTTACAAGTCTGAAATTAATTGAAATAAATACGTTCTAAAATAGCTCTCAGAAATTCTAGACAATTTTTATTATGTATATTGCTCAGGATAATAGATTTGATTCCACTTCTGAATTAGAATTTCCATAGAAAGGTCACCAAAATACAGTTCAGTTATAAATTCTTCAAATCACCTTTATTAACCAGTGATACTAAGGGGAAATAGAGATGATGAAAAGAAAGTAGGTGACTTGAGTAAGCACTGGAAACTATATCAAGAATTCTTTAATTAGCTAAAATATACTGAACTAATCAGGTTGCCCTTGGACAGTATAAATCTCCTTTCTACAACATTCTGCCTTCTCTGAAGTCACTGTTCCAGTTCCTTCTTTGGCTTTGTGCATTTATTGTCTCATCTTTCTTGCTATTTCTTCTTTACACCCATTTTCTTTTTGCTCGCCTTACAGCTAGGAACTCCCATACCTCTACATTTCAGCTTTCTCACAGTTTACTTATGCACTATCTTGTTTTTCATTCTTTTTCTCATATCTTCAAAATCTTTTACTTCAGCTTCACAACTGAGTCTTCTCTTGACCTTTCTCCTTTTCTTCTTGATATGCTGACAAATCCTTTTCTTTGTTTCTTTCAGATGCCTTTCCCAATATTCCTGCAATCTTGCTAAGTTAATTTAAATTATTCTTTGTTAACACTTGGTGTTATGGATAAATAGCTCTTATAAATAAATAGATAATGGTATTCTGTGTGACTGAGAAAATCCTTAGGAAAAAAAAAGTACCTAAGAATATGGGTTTATACAATAACTGTGCTGTCAAGCCACACTTCTCTACAATATGTTTATTGTATTTTGAAGAAAATAGGAAGCCAAAGATACAGTGATTCATCAGATGTCCTGATCTTATAACACATTTTCCTTGTTTTTACTAATACAATATTTATCGCTTCTCCTTTTTTTCTTACATACACCTTTGAATGAATGAGTATATCTACTTAGCAGAAACCATTTGTAAGTAGAAAAATCTGTCAGAAGAAAGATCTAAAGCTAAGGAAGTAGTGTATGCTTTAAATATGAGCAGTATCTTCCTTAATGACAAACACCATTCTTTAATGTTTCTGAAATATTTTTATGTGTACTAAATTGATAGTCTCAGATGGGTACTAAAGACTGGGAAAATGGTACTGTACTAAATAAATCTTCTTTTAGCAGGTAAGAATGCAGTAAAAATAACAGTTTAAAGAAATAAAATAAAAGCTACTAGAATTTCAATGAGGTTCAATGTGAAATGAATAACGAGAATTGCTTACTTTTGTCAGCCAAGTTATGTTCATAGCTACTGTAACATCAATCTGAGTTGGTATAGAGTGAACTCAGTAGAATTGCTGCATTAATAAATATGTACCAAAGTATTAGTATTTCTTTGAATGACTAGTGCATTTCTTTTCACTATTACATGTTGGAACTTGTTTCCCACCTATCCTGACTTGAATTTCGAATAAAAATAGAAATGCTCAGGAGTTCAGATACTGTCTGTTGCAGACCTTTTGTTCAGTTTCAGATTCCTCAGAACACAGGGAAAGGTTACCTACATACATATCCTTCAACTTCCAGGAGATCAGATTAAAAAACAAAACAAAACAAAACAAAAAACAACTGAAAAATAAAAAAAAATCAAGTCCAAACTTTGTAGTCCTGAAAAACAACTCTAAAGCTGCAGGATAGACTAAAGGATCAATGTGTTCTCTCTGAAAGATTTTGAGAATGAATATCTCTCTGTCAAATTCTTCCCATGAGAAAATACTGGAAAAGGAGAGGACAAATAAGCACTAACTCAATATTCAGTCTCAGACCCAGAGTATACCCTAAATATTCGGGAAATATACTAAAGTACTTACCGAGAGTAACTCCCAAACTTAGTTGTACCTTATGGACACTTCATTAGTAGGATTATATGGAAGCATTATTTTTCTCATTTTAAATTTAGCTGCCTAAAGTACTAATATCTAATTCTGAGAAAGTCACCTGAAAGTTCATTTTAAATTAGTAGAGAGAAGAAAATGTTTTCTGAAGTCTGATATACATCTTTAGCTGACTACCTAAGGAAGAAGTGAACAACACTCTAAAACTAGACATATGTATTTGCCTAGATGAATACCACATAAGAACACTTGATTAATTTAGTTTTAGCAAATATATCCAAGTATTTATTATTATTATTATTTCTGAATATTAACATTTGTGTTAAATCTATTGACTGGTATTACTTGGCTCTTCTTTGAATCCCATTTGAGAGATGTTTTGAGGAGGGAGGAGTCTAAATTACTGAGATGACTTCTGAGAAATGTCTATACAAATAAAAATTAACTTTAAAAGAGTTTTAAAATGGCAAAGGTTGTTAATGGTTTATGGGCCAGTTTGGCCTGGTTCCATGACTAATGGGGCGGGGGACCCACAGACCCATGCCCTGAGAAAAGGGAAGAGTGAGAAGAGAGAGGGTGGGGAGATGGGCCTAAAAATGAAACAGCAGCAAGGCGAGGAAAACTAATTTACTAAATAAGATATCAGAGTACAAAATGACACAATATAATACAATATACTTGGAGTCGAAGCAAATAAATCAAATAAAGTGACAAGAGAGAGAGAGAGTGTCTGAAACCAAAGGCCTTACTCTAAAGCTGAAGGCAAGACAGCTAGGGAACCTCCACTGCTGAAATGAACAGCAAAAGAGGAAGTCTTGTGACTTGCATTCAGTTTTATCTTTCCATCTGGGTGGAATATGGGAACGCAAAGTCTTCTGGGATATGTAGTTCTCTTCTGAGAGTCAGTTATCCAGAGATTCTGCAGTTTATGGACTTGGAGCATTAACTCTTTAAATCCCAATGACTCACATGATCTTATGATGCGGAAAAGAGATAACAAAAATCATAAAACCATGACAAAGGTGCACACACTGAACATGGGGATTTGACAGTACTCATATAGGAATCCTGATGAGAATATTTTATGTCCTACATATTGAAAAATATTGATTTATGGTTTTGTAAAAACGTGTGTTTGTTATATTGTCACATATTTTGATTACTTTGAGTCAGAGGATAAAACTATTAGAAAAAATTTTTGAAAATGTGCATTTGGACTAGTAAATATATTTATCTGAAAAAGAATTTTCCCATAAATTAACAAAAAAGCATTAAGAAATGAAAATTACAGAAAATTCTCCTATTCGCCTGCCATAAGTCTGACAAATAGATATGTCTCAAAGACACATATTTGTAGTATTTATAATATCAAAACAAAAGCTTATTTATACATTTGTTTATTCTTTTGAAAATTTCCTCAATGCAGACAAATAATTACATTGTCAAATCAGTGCAAGATGAGTTTTTGAATAATTAACTTTAGAGAGCCTTAGAGTGACCACAGATGTCAACAACATCTAATGACTCCTGTTATTGTAGTTAGTATCTCCACCTTCTCTGCATCCCCCATTTCCAGAACACCTGCCTCGGTTAGTAGGGGACCCTAGTCTTTCTTTTACCATTGACATACTTCAATAAACCTTTCTTATCATCCTTTACCTCCTTAACCAGATCCAATTCCAAGTTGGCTTCAGCCTTTCTCATTGCATCCCTGCAGGCCCTGACAACATTCCCATATTCTTCCCAAGTGGTCAGACCCCTTTTCCACATTTCCTGGACCTTTCTCTTCCCTTTATGTTTATCATGAGCTCCTTGCTCATCCACAGAGGTTTCCTGCCTCCCTTGCCCGATTTCTTGCTCACAGGGATCCACAAATTTTGAGCTTGGAAGAAGCACTATTTAAATGCTGAACAGCTCTCACAGGCCCCCTTACCCTCTATTATGCTAGCCCATGGGATAGCTCCAAGAAGGTCCAGGAAGAGGTCAAAGTCAGCTCTCCTGCAGGTTGTGTATGGCTTGGCCAACTACCTCCTGTATGATTTTAGAGTTGTATTCGGAGCTTTCAAATATTTTTCTTGATTATTTTACTCTGTCCATATTCTTTATTTGAACTATTGACTAGACTCAGAGTTGAGAGTGCTTCAGGTAGACCTCATCTTAATATAGATGTCTTGAATAAGTAACATGAACCTTGTACTAAGCTTCTTATTTTTATTTGTAGTTAATTTAATTGCCCAGACATCTTTGCCCTATAGTATCTCTCTGTCCTCAATCTGTCACTTTGATGGGTGTGCAACTCCATTAAGTCCTGCATGGTTTCTCCTTGATAAAAATATCCCAGTAGTATGTCTGAAATGATAGCAAGCACTTATATTTCAGGCATGCTTTGGCTATAAGACGTTCTCAGTTTTGCTATAGATGTCTACACCAAAAATACCTAGTTAAGGAAATGATCCTGCTTTGAGAATATTAAGTACTAAAATTCTTAGTTTACCACAAGTTAGGATCAGGGTTTACTATACTTAAATGGCACAGTGACAATGGCAGCAGCGTCAACAGCAAAAGATGCATTAAGTATTTTAGGGAGTATGTGTAAAAATCAGGGGCATTTAGGGCCTCAGCAAAGTTCACTTTGTTGTGACAGTACTGCATTAGGCAATCTGTCTAATATTTTAGGCAATATTACTAAGGTTATAAAAAAGACAACTTAAAACTTCACCATTTTTTTCTGACCAGTGAATTGATTTAAAAATTATTTTTCCCTGCAGTGCTATTTATGTGTTAATATACATATGAAATGCATTAAAACATTCAATTATTTCTTACGTAATTAAAAATATCAATATTATTTTAGTATTTTCCTATATTAATTGTGTTAAAGACAATAAAAGAGAATTTAAATGAGAGTTTATCGTGTTGAAGGGATGATACATTAATACATTTTACACAAAGGCATTGAGACACTGTTAGTCTCAAATCATTAAAGAAATAGCTCTGTGAAAAAATATTAAACATAAGCATTCTGAAGTGTATCAATTATAGCAGAGTGCTCCATGGAAAGAGTAAATTATTCTTCTTAAAATATATTTATTCAACTGTTATCTGTGCAAATGTGAAAAAACTTAAACTCCTGATATTTATCATAGTGAGAATCAGTGCAATTATACATGAACTTGTAAGGAGTTGACAAGTTCTTTAAATCTAAGAGATACTAAGTACCTGGGACATTCATCTGTTTTGCTATTCTTGACATTCTAATAAGTCTCTCAATTTCTTTATTTTTTTATGATATTATTTGGACATATAACATGTTAGTATTGCTGGACATTTTTTATAAGTTCAAAATTTCACAGCATTTCTTTGTGTCTCACCTATTGGAGTTTCAGGAATTCTGTAGAAGTGTTTGACAGATTCTACGCTCAAATTTACTTTCTATTTTATGCAAATAGTTCAAATAAACAAAAAATAGAATAAAATAATAATTTATTTCATACTTTAATTTTTTTGTATTGTCATCAAAAAATTACATTCTCAAAGTGCATTGCTGAAAAAATCATATTTTTAAAACTTATTTGCAACTCCATTTTCAGTCAAAATAAATATATTACCCATAAATATTCAAATTCAATTGCACAGAATTTAAGTTATCCAACTCAAAAATGTGACCATGTCTCTTAGAGTAGAATATCTCTTGACTAGAATTTCATAAGACTTATCTTACCAGAGAAAGTTATTCCTCACTTCATAATCATGCCTTATTCATGTCAGCTCTTTTTGGAGTACATACATTTGTGAACAACACTTTTCAAGGACAGAATACAGAAAGAGTAAAATTACATCAAAAGCCTCTAAAGTACTCTAATGAACACCTTCAGAACACAGTGAGAATTGCAGTCACTCCTGTCAAAACAGAGTTTCATAAAAACAAGGCCAAATATTATTTCTATGCATTTGTTACTCTCTTTTTAAAATATTAAAATAAAATAATAATAGTAATTAAGTTTTTGTTACTTGGCGTGTTAGTTATATATATTTTGTATATGATTGAAGACATTTCCTCTTCACTTAAGGTGACCCAGTCAAGGCAAAATGTTAGCCACCCATACTTCAGTCTATAAATTATTTGAAAATTCATGAGAGAGGGAAATCTCTACTACTGAAAAACTTCAACTAGTTATGGAAAAAAAAAAGAAAATCATTTGAAGAACTGTTCTGACTGCTACATGAGTGAACCTTTCTGCTGCAATCTCTTTGCTTGGGCTCAAAGAAACCTCGAAGTGTTTTTTTGGTACTAAACAAAATTTGAGAGTAAAAGTGATCCCCACATTTATTTGTCAGCTCAAACATTCTTTGACTAAGAAGGATTTGTAGACTTGTATTCCTTTGATATCAGAAGGTTATAATATCCCTAAAATTTTGACCTCAGATTCCAAAATCCTGCGCAAGCCATCAATAGATTTGGGCTATCATAAATGAAGTGTTATTCTGGCACTCATTTCACATCTGTAGAGGCTAGTTGATAAATAGGTTAGCACAGTTCTTGCTATGCTCTGTTAACACAATTAATACACAATGATGCTATTGTTAACATTTTCTTGTCATTCTTATTATCTGCTTTTATCACCAGCAGTATCTGGTAGTAACAGGAGCCCATCAGTATACTGTAAAAATGTAACGAAAAAGTCTACGCTCAGGAGAACATATATTATAATTGGATTGTACTGAGTTTGGATAACATATTAATAGTAGGCAATTTGTTCAAATGTTTGAAAATTGATAAGAATTTTTCCTTTCAGTTCTCCATAGTCAAGATAGTAGGTTTGTTATTCACTTTGATGTATTGTTGTACACATCATAATATATTACCTTTTGCATTTGAATCGGTTTCCTTCTGGATGTAAAAACATCAACTTAGTTTTTGCAGAAATAAATGAGTCAATAATGGACACATTTTTCTGCTCAAGTTTGATTTTGTGATGGTTCTGTTCTTGTATTATATTAGAATTTTCATCATTTTGCAGAAATTAGATATTTGAAAAGCCAATCTAACTGAGAAATTTGTCAAGAAAAGTAAATTACTCAACTTTGACTTAGGAAACACATATTCCTAGAGTAATTGTCTGAAAGGCAATAAAACCATGAGATGTCGTTACAATGTGGTTAGGAATCAATGAGGATTTTATCTATTTATTTATTTATTTAACTTATAAAGCATTGTAAGTTTAATCTGTTTTGATCCTAAGAATACTGACAGGATAATTCTAAGGTCATTCTGACTTTAATGATGTTGAAAGTCTGTGTGTGATTTAATCACATCTGACAGAAATTGGATCAAATTAAGTTTCTGGTTTTCCTTTTTTTTTTACTGAAGAGCAGATTGAGATGTTTGGAAAGGGATATAGACATTTCAGACTTAAGAAAAAAGACAGCTCTAGGTCCATGTGTTTTAAATTGAGACTAGTGATAAATTACCAGTGAGAAGAATCACTCTTACTCCTTCACTAAAAAAAATAAAATAAATTAAAATAAAATATAATAAAATAAAATAAAATAGTAAATGTGTAGTGATTACAAAGCTTCAAGATCAGAAATAAAAAGAATCTTTGTGCAGTTTCTCGTACAACTTTCAATTGATGTAAAAACATTTTTACGTTTATCTCACCTAACTTCAGTCATAGACACAGCTGAGGCCCCTGATTTAAGATTATTCTTATGATTACTGTTGGCTGAGTCTGAATTATTTTTTCACTTCTGTGCATGACTGACACGAGACAAATAAGATGGAAAATTTGAAGGCAGTTTGAAGAAATGAGATATATTAACAAGACTACATGCAGTACTATGTTTGATAAAACTTGATGATTTGTTTCTTGTTTATTTCAGGACATACCATTTACCGATTTATCAGACTCATTACTTGGATTTAAATTATCATGAAAAATAATTCATCACTTCTCTGAAGTTCCTCCATCTGTTGGAATATTTCTGGTCTATGCAAAGAAGCTTGCTTAGTCGTATTCTGTTTACATGGGTTGACAGTGATACAACAAGGGGGAATGGTTTTAAACTGAGGCAGGGGAGATTTAGATTAGATGTTAGGTGGAAGTTTTTCACTCAGAGGGTGGTGATGCACTGGAACAGATGGCCCAGAGAGGTTGTAGATGCCCCTTCCCTGGAGGCATTCAAGGCAAGGTGACATGTGTCTCTGGGCAACTTGGTCTAGTGGTTGCCACCCCTGCCCATGTCAGAGGGGTTGAAACTAGATGATCTTTGAGGTCCTTTTCAGGCCATTCTATGATTCTGTGATTCTGTGATCTTCTGTCAATGGAAAGAACTACAAAACCATTTACATCTCTAATTCTGATGAAAGTTTTCACAAAGTTTATGTATTTATTTTTATAGATGTTTGCAATTATATTTTTCTCCATGGAGAATATTACCTTTGACCTAAAAACTCACTAATGTTGCTATTGATGGCCCATAAGCAGTCAACTTGAAGAAAAGGCACATTGTGTTTCTCTTCCCACAAAGTCTTCTGAATTTGTTATGAATCTGATTTTCCCTTTGCTCTTTTGAGGAGCTGTAGTGAAGAAAATAAAGTCTTACTGAATAGTCAAAAACTCACTTTTGGGAATTTGGTAAGAAGACAGGGTATTTGGTACTCACTTACTAGTTAATTTATGCTATTCTTTTTTTTTAACATAAATTAATTAGTGGGATATGTTGCTCAAAATCTTCAAAGTTTTTGTGGACCACGCAGTTGTAAATCAAGAGTAGAACTGTTACTATTTTGAAATGTTTTGATCCTCAGTGTCGCTAAGCCGCTGAGCTACAGCTTTTCTTTTTGTTTAGTTTGTTTTACTTATTTTTATCTATTTATTTATACTAGTGTTGTTATAGCTTTTCATGTTAGATTTTTTGCTCATGATAATTATATTTACCAGTTTATGATAATATTTACCAGTTCATGATAATTATATTTACCATTTACCTATCCTTTTATCAAAATTTAGCATTCTCAGAATTCTGAACCCAGGATTTTCAGGTATACTATACTGAAACTAGATTGAGAATTATTCAATGGATTGTTTGGGAAATAGCTTTGATAGAATTATCATAACAGGACATGAAGGAAACGTCACTATCCAGTTCTTGTTCTTCCAGTGTTTTACATAAACAGCCCCTGCTCTTCCTTGAAACATTTTCCAGATATTCTTGGAGAATTCTGACATGATAACTTCTATAATATACTTCTGAATTCATTTGTTCTTCCATTCCTTTTATAACTTCATTAAAGATGTATCACATGTCTGTGATTTCAATGCCTTATCCACTGCATTTGGCATCAATATAAATTGGACCAAATTTTAAAATTGGGATAAAAATTAAAAGTAAAAAAAAAAAAATGGAGAATTTATCTGTAGAGCTTAATTTGAACCTGTGCTATTGTTTTGATCTATTTTACAATATATTTTAAATTTTCACACTGATACAAAATTGGCTTAGAGTTGTTTTGTTTTGTGTTTTGTGTTTGTTGTTGGTTTTATGGAATCATAGAATCAAAGAATCCTTAGAGCTGGAATGGACCTTTAAAGGCCATCAAGTCTAGATGGACCAAATTCAAAATGTAGAAGAAAGCAGATTCCACAGATATTAGGCAATTAAGACCTGAAAATCCTTACAGAAATAAAGTTCCTTTCATTCCAAATCACCTGGAAAGAATTAATGGATGAAAGATACACTTGAGTTTATGGTCTATAGACCACATCATCCCTGCCTCAAAAAGTTTATCAACTGCTGTTCACCAGAGAATAGAAAATATTCTGGGAAAGTATCATTACAAACACAATTTTTATTTTTATGTTCCTTACATTGTCCTTGCCATCTGTATGAATTTGGCTGGGATGGACTTAGCTTTCTTCATAGGTGACCATGAGGTGTTGTATTTTGGATTTATTACTAAAAAAGTACTGATAACACACAAAGTATTTACCTGTTAGAGAACAGTGCTTGTAGAACCTCAATTTTTTCTGTTTTCTCACATTTTTCTGCAAGTGAGGAGGCTGGAGGTGCACAAGAATCTCAGAGTGAACAGCCAGGACAGCTGACTTCAGCTCACTAAAGGGATATTCCAAACCATATGGTGCCATGTTCAGTGATAAAACTTGAGAAAAGTAATAGAAAGTTAGGATGTTTGTGCTTATGTCATTTATTTTGTCTGGTAACTTGTCACATACATTGAAACCTTGCTTTCTGAGAGGTAACTAAACATGCATCTGTCAATGTGACGTATTGAATAAATTCCATATGTTCCTTTACTTGCATATGAAGATTTGCTCCAGCCTTTCTCTTGACCACTGGGTCAGGGATCTCTGGGGGAAAATGAGCATGTGGGTTGTTAGCTGCTGGTTAGTTTTAATCTAATGCATCATCTCACCTTTAAATGATGTCAGATAAATAATCAATTATTGCCATTCTTTTGCTACTGTGAACCAGCAATTAGTTTTCTGCTCATTTTTGGGTGCTTGTTTTAAATAATCAGCTTTATTGAGTATAGATTTTACTACGTTAGAAAATGTATTTATTAATTTGTAAAAGGTGAACTTTACAAACATGTAAAAAGTTACTCAAAATGTAGAGAGACCACTGCACACCACGTGTAATTCTGAATTTAGTTGTGTATTGACTATTAATAGGAGATACAGTAAAAAAAGCTGGCAAAGTATTTCAGAATGACTTGACCAAATCAACCTCCTCTGAAGAGAGAGGGAAATGTACTTTGATGATGAATCATGGAATTTCTTCCACATTTAGTATAGATGAGAGAAACACATTCTGTAATATCTTATAGCTGAATTATTGCTGAAGCTTTTAATTTTTCTATCCTTTAAACATTGTGATCTTGGTTATACAGAGTTAATGTTAAGAAGTAGCAGCTGAATTTGAATCAGCCATTTTGTATGTCTAAGCTTAGTTTATTTAATTGTCAAGTAGGATCACAATTCTCTTTATTATGAATTTCCATTATTTCTGAAGGGCTGTAATCATTTTTGCTGAACTGCTTGGATTTGAGAACTATAACTGTATTACTCTTACATATTTAGAGGTTATTTTGGCATGCCGTAAAAACAAAATGAGTCTTGGAAGATAAAAGTTAAAAAAATATATAAACTTCAGTATGTATGACATATATATAAGACATGCTGATATATAAGACATTCTGCTCTACCACAGAGCAGCTGCAGCTCAGGTAGTATTTAAGATGTCATTTATTTACAGGTGATCATAATGGCAAACTAATCCTTATTCACTGCATTGTGCAAGTTTGGCATCAAAACAGAGACATTAAAATGTGATATCAGCTCAATAAATGTAACTTCTTTCTGACTTTTTCTCATAAAATGAATGCAATAGAACTTAGAAAAATCTTGCTCCACATTATCAATAATTTATATTTTGAACTTACAAGAATGTTTCATATATAATGGCTCATTTTATGAGGAAGAGTTAAAAGATACCATATGAATTCTGAGTAGATGACTACAGTTCCTATAGCATGCTGTGTTGGTGGATTCAGTTTTGCTACAGAATTTCATCTATTTCTGATGAGAGATTATTATAGGCTTGCATATTTTAATATATTTTTATTGTTTCTTCAAATTGGATATTTTGGAAAGGTGTGAAGAGTAATGTAGAAATGACTAAACACATTATTAAGCCTGATTCTTCTCATTTTCCTAACTTAGACTATTGTCTATTCTGAAAATAGTTGGAGATACATTAAGGGAAGTACTCAAAGATGATATATTTCCAAATTGGAATTTTAATAGAAACTACAGTAATTACTCAGATTTGTCAGAACATCATTCTTTAAAGAAGAAGAATGCAAAAAGGCATTTTATAAGCAGGAAAATAAACTGGTTTTACTATTCTGCTTTAGACTATATTGAAACATTTTCAGAATAAAACCATAACCAGGATAAGAACTGTGACCTGGTGCTTCTAATAGGTAATACTCTAAAGCTTTCGTTGTCTGCTACACAGAAGAAAAAATGAAAAAAAAAACCCCACGTGATTAGATCTTGAAGGAAGTTCTGAAAAGAACCTAGTACAGGAAGGTGTTTACTTAAATATTTTATTCCTGGTTTCACTGTTTTACCATATTTTAGTTCTCTGCAATTCTTAAAGAAGGCTGGCATAATAAATATAAAATAGATATTAAAAATTAGCCTCTGATATATATACAACTTCACAATTTAGGACAGATCATTAGTAAATAAACAGCTTCATAATAAGTCTGTATTATGAATATGTGTATAAATGGAAAAAAAAAAAAAAAAAGAAGAAGAAATGATTGTTCAAACTAAGGAACAAAAACATACAAAATTCAATTCAAACTACTAATACAGACAGCTCTAAAGTAGCTGTATCTCTCCACGGAGTGTAAAGGGAGTCAGTAGCTGAGATGGAATTGTGGTCTACTGTGGATGTTCAGCAGATAAATTTTGTTTTTATAGTTAAAGTCAGAAAGATTGTCTTAACTTCTATCTTGTACTCCGAAACCGTTACAAAATACCCGGTGTCTTTAAGGGTATCTATATTTTTATTTTCCTACTATTGAGGATCTCATTGTAGCTATAATGTACTGCATATTTTAAGAAGTCCTCTGTAGGTTTAAATTCAATGTGTTTATATTTGGCAGACATAATAATCATATATAATATTTTATTTTTCTAGAAAAGAAGTAATTCTTCTTGAAACAGTTCATGAAATAATTTAATAAGAAATCAGAAAACAAAGTATAAAGAGGAAGAAGGAGGAATGAATTTTCAGTTCACAAAGACTTGAGGTGAGGTCTGAGAATTTTCAACTGAACTTTACTTTTTTTTTCTGCAGTCAGTTACTGATGAACAAACAGAGAAAATTAATACTTTTTTTTTTTTTTTTTTTTTTTCCCCACAGCACTTCTACTCCTATATCATTTCCTTAGAGTGGATCAGAGAAGATAATGAAGAAAAGATTGAAATTGGAGTGCTTACATTTATGAATATGTATGGAGACAATCCAGCAAATACTGAGTTATTACTAAAAAGAAATCAGTTTTTTATGAAAATTAAAGAAAGATAAAAAAAAAAAGAGAGAGAGAGAGACTCTTAGTTACATAACCTGTAATTAGGGTTTGCATATAGTTGTAAAATCGTATCCTCGAGGGTATCAAAGATATTCCTGAGTACATATTGAAGTTATCCTTGTGTAATTGCCCATTAAAAGTGTTCCTGCATATTAAATTGTCACGTTACAATAAAAAAAGCTTCAAGGGAAACACCTTAATTAACATCCATAAAAATGCTTGTTCCTAGAAGAGCATTTTTAAGTGTCCATGCCAAAGAGGTGGATAAAGGGGAAATAGGAAGACACAGGTTTCAGTTCGTGTATCTCCATTGCAGTGCTCACTCTTACGAAAAAAAAATTTTTTTAATAATTTTTTAATGTCACACAATATGGATAAAACCTGTCCAGTTTGGAAATACCAGTCTTCCATTAGGAAAATTGACATCTCTGAGCATCATCTGCATTTCCAGATTAATATTTAAGATATCATCCTTGAAGTTAAAATAAACTACTGTAAGTAAGTTATTAGCTGATCCAAGGAGTACTTGGAATGTGTCCCCTTAAGGATATTTACAAGGAGCACTTATACCCTGATAATTTCTTCTAACCTTTTTCCTGAGTCAGAGATCAGTCTCAATAGAGAATATGGACAATATCCTTCTGAGAAGAAGAAAGTTTAGTGAAATGGATATGAACTAGATATAATCTTCTCTGTAGACCAAGTAGACCCATCTAATTTGCTAGAGTAGGTATAGTAGTCATGTAACCATACTGATTTCATATTTGCATATTCTAACAGAGGAATGATACATACCTGGATAATAAAGTCAAATTTCTGGTCAAATTAAATAAAATTATACTAGTTTAATGTTGTCCAAGGTTTCTTAACTGTTCAGTCAAAGGAAAGGAAAGAGATCTAGAAGAAAAGAAGAAATCAAATATTTTAACATTGAAAAATTTACTTCACCAAAGGCTGCCACAAAAATCACAGAAATTACTGCTAATGCTCAGTATTTAGGTCAAATATTGAGAATTCAAGCCAACATGAAACTAAAAAAAAATGCTGTAAAACTTAGAAGGGTGTTTAAGTTTTTTATATTGCTCAATTTTATTTCCTCTATTAAATTTATTTTTCTTAAATTAAAATATTTTATGTAGAGAAGATTGTTTTAATAAGAAATATTTGGGCACAGAATGTGTACCTTAAGAGGAATATAGTTGTTTCATTAGCTAAAATTTGGGAGATACAAGGGGATGCTTCCATATAAGTAGTCTCTTTCCCTTTCAAATCAGAGCACTGGTATTTGAAAAATAATGCTATGTACTTTTCAAAAGATGAGCTTAAATAGATTGCTTTAAATTCAAGGATAGAATTGTAATTGAATATACTAACCAAAGACTCCCACTTTATGAAAACACCTTCACCTTTCTGAAATTACCGTCAGGTTTCTATATAAAAAGAGAGAAAAAAAAGGCAAAAAAGGCAAAAAAACTGTTTTGCTTGTTTGTTTTTCTGTTTTCTTGTGTCCATACAGGAAAAAAGGAAATTACAAACCTCAAATACACCTGAGACAGTCATTTCTATTTTAATTTGTTTTAGCATTTACCTACAAAAAATATTTAGTATTAAATTATCAACACTTTCTTGTTAACATTTTACTTATTAAGTTGCAAGTTTCAAGAAAAGAATAAGCAGTGAAAATAAAGTTTTCTTATTGGTAATGTATGCTTAATTTAATCTCTGTTTTATTCCAACTGGTTTTAGCAGAAAATATACTCTTAGAGAAAGGAAACAGTAGGTTGATGCGGAAGTAATGTCTCTTTTCTTTTTCTTTTTTTCAACTACAACAAAGAGCACAATAACATTATTTGACAGAGAAATTTCTCAGCTACAAAACACTTTTTCATCAGTCTCCACCATTAGCTATGCATTTTTACTGCAGTGAACAAGAGCCTGCATGTAATGTTCATAAGAATGGACACCAATGGGAGTGACTCAAAGTCATTGTCATCACTTTTGAAACACAATACACACTATTCATTGTGCTCACATCTGCTGTTTGATCTCCAGAAACATTCAGCAAGCATCTATGGAGGACAAGAAGTGCAGTGTTTTTTCACGTGAAGGAATTCAGTTCTACAACATTGCTTCATACCCACTTCCATGTCAGATGCCAATTTGTCAAACTGTCTCTCTGCTTCCATCTATCACACAGCAACAAAATGTAATTGAATATTGGTGATTAAGTACTATCTCTTCTATCATACCATTAACACTCACTTCTGATGTTATGGACCAACATAATAAAATAGGAGGCATTACTTTAGTGCAACCTTCATACAACGTTCGGATAATTTATACACATCCTGAAGCTAAGGTACCATCACGTCAAGAATAGTGATAAAAATCACAAGGAAAATTAATATAAAGTAATAAAATAAAGAAAATAATTATGCAAGGTGTGGTTTCGCTGTGTCAGGGAATAGCCGATTGACCAAGGCATTTGGCTTCCTACCAAAAGTTTAATGGCACAAGACTCTGTCAAAGCACTTTTGAAGTGTGAACTGAAGAAACTTTTGCACATTAAGCGTGAGTTTCAGCACTCTCAGGGGCTAAATCTTTTATCTTCATGAACATGACAGAAAAATCATAGGCATTAAAAAAACCCTGAAATTTGATGTTCCAAAAGAAATGTTAAAAGAATAGAAAAGTTCTGGAAATATTATCCAAATATGAAGTAGATATTTAGTATTGTGCTCATAACAGTACAGAATTGTTGAACTTATGTACTGCCATACACAGAAATTTTTAAAGTGAATGTCTTATTCTAGAGTTGATATGAAACATTAGTCAACTAAGTAACAATCTGGACTGCATTAGACATCTATTTTTTTAATTTTGTTTCAGTTGCCCTGTCTGATTTCCAGTTGTGGCTGCAGAAGCGTGCAGGTTTCCTGTAGGTGACATGTAATTGTTACGTCTTTGTAGGCACACCATCAGTATCATCAGTGTCTCCAATACCACTATATTAATACATAGGCAGCTAAGCCCCACGCATATTATCTGTGCTAACTGAGGAATCAGTAAGTTCACTTATTTTGCTTTATAGGGGAATATAACATCCTTTGTCTGAGAAGTCTTTCTCGACATGTGTATATTCTCCATTAGTAATATGTTTTGAACATATAACAACAACTTGATTTTTTGAAGTCCAAATACCCATTGTTTTTATTTAAGACAGTAAGCAAATATAAAGTCATTATGAAATGTTCACAACAGTTAGGAGGGTAAGTTTGAATATTAATCTCTTTCACAGTCTGTCTAATTTTTTTAACCAGAAAAGGACATAATGGTCTGTAACCTACTTATTAATATGACTCTTTAACACATATCATCCACCAAAAATTAAGTGAAATACTCTGTGTAAAATTATTTATAATTAGTTGCATAAGAAAATATATTTTCACCAATACTTCCAAACATAATAATATGTTAACTGCATGTAGTTTTCACTGTATTTAATGTAAAATTGAAAATGAGCCTAATGCGTTAATGAATTCTTACATATCAAAATAATATGTTAACATAAATACCTTGAAACTTAGTTAAACTCATCAAATGCTGTACAAGGTAAGGATGAAAGGAATAAACAGAATAATCTAACAGCATTCCTGTTGACAATCTACATTTCCCTTTAAAACTTCAGAATATCTCTTCTGGAGCACTCAAGTTATAAGGAGATTTTCTGAACAAATATTTATACAATCAAGTTGCTTTCTAGCATAAAGCTTTCCAAGTCTAGCTGTAAAGTCCTTCAAGTGAAGGTGAAGTTAAGATAGCAGAAAATGGTGGTGAAGAAAATTAGATAACCAAGTCACATATATATTGCACATATATGTTACACTGCAGATACAGAAGAATGAACTCACAAGAAAATCTAAAGCAATACAAGCAAAATTGTCAGCAAACTCGCATTTGAATGATACAAATGGCACAGTCTGCTTTCATACTGTGTTCAGCCAAACTAAATCTAGGAACTGAAAATTGTTTATACTCCAAATTCTTCTCAGGTTCAAACATAAAAAATCTGGAAGCTTTCCAGATCTTTATTTATTTATTTATTTATTTTAGTATTATTTTATTTATTTATTTATTTATTCAAAATCTTAGGAATAAATCAAAGTATCATTGTCAGGTGACACATCTTTTTGCAAGGTCCCAAGACTTGCTAATCTTCTGTCATTCTTTCTTTCTTTCTTTTAGGATTGAAAAATGCACTCAATTTAGTACAGCAACTCTGATAGTTTTTAGTACATTTCATGCTACTAGCACAAACAATCAAAATGGCAAACGGCTCTCATACAAAATCCTAAAATCCAGCAGAGAGAATTTATGTCTTTAGAGGAATTCCTCCCAAATATCTTTTGTCACATTGCTGTCTCAAATTTTATCACTTTTACTTGTAACAGCTGAAGAGATTACAAGTATTTGGAAAGTAGCTAGGAGGGAAAAAAATCCTTTCAAATTTTTGCAAGATAGTAAAATACATCAGTAATTTCTTACCTCACTCTGAATTAAAAATGGACTGCATATGGATACGCACAAACCCGCATACTTAAACACATATGGATATAAATTTCTGAAATTGTAGCTAATTAATGCCTCTTTCCAGTTTTAAAGACTTAGTAGTACAGAGAAAGTCATAAAAAAACACTACATTTCCTACAGACCCACAGATGCAGAGAGTGAATACTTAGGTTGCTCTGAAAGTAATGTTTCCTATTTATTTCAGTGGAATCTTCAATGAATACAAAAAGCAAATTAAAATTATTCAATAAAAAGCAAATTCTTAGCTTACTGATCTCAGTTCCACTACATGTTGATTTCATTACTGGATCATGAGAACAGCTTGTCCATATTATGAGAACAGCCTTTTGCATTACTTGAGTGGGTACGAGCTGAAGGACAGGAGGCTCATATGAGTGCAAGCTCAAGAATGAAATGCAGATGCCACAAAGCTTGTTATCAAGTGAAGATAAGAAAGTATAATAGAAAAAAGCTTGTTTTTGAAGATGACAAAAGAGATTCCTCAGTGGGAACTGGTTCAGGCTACCCTTCCTTAAATGGTTGGGAATTTACAGTGAGGATTTCTATTAGCCTTTATTCCATGGCCACCAGAGATGTAAATTATTTCTTGAAATTTCTGCCCAAGTCCTTGGAAAGGAGTGAATATATATATGCTGCACCTTTAAATATATAGTTTCTGCTTCTCTCAGTAAGCATGTTTGGTGAGCAATCCCCATGCACTCTGTGCTGTAATAAAGGGAATACCTGCCTGATATAACTCACTGGCAAGTCAAGTTACTTTGTTGGTTTTCTCAGCTTAATAATAAATTTATATGATACTTTATAAATAACAGAGTTAAGTTCAACATGCAGTAATAGCTTAGTAGTGATGGGCTTTTTCTTTATTAAACAAATATAGCCTTGATTTAAGTGAGAAGTTACCAAAAGAAAACAAACATACGTAACAACAATAATAACTAAACCCACAACCCCTAGCAGGCTGGAATTCACCAGAATTGTTAGGGAAGTTTGAGGCTACAGAGAGATCACCTGAGTGCATATAGCTGAGAAAGACACAAAAACATATCACTTTGGGGTTTAAATATTTCATAGCTTGAGAATACAAGTGTTTATTAATACAAAATATCCAAGAAGTATGTGTTACTCAGCTGAACTGGCATTTGAGGACTGGATCATTAAAATGATTTTTCAAGTGTTTCCTGTGGACTCAAAGCATACTTTTTCATGTCATTCATATAGTCTCCTGTCACTGCTTGAGTTTTCTCTGTGCACATCACTGAAAAGAATAGGAATTATTTTTGACCTTCAGAAAAGTACCAGAGAAACAGAAATCTTTCCAACTTCATTAAAACGTTGATGTTTTGTACAATCCGAAGAGCAAAAGTTAACAAATGCACAATAGTATTAAACAGAACGCTTATGTAGGTATTTCCTAATATGTTAATATCTAAATTTTACAGTGGAAAGAGAGCATGTTATTTTCATCTTATGTACAACAGCTTCTATTTCTATTCCAATAGCATAGTGTCTTCTCTGCTCCAGTGTGTTTATCTATAATTCAGACACTGAAGACTCCAATTAATAGTTTCTTTGGTCATATTTCTTGCTTTTCACTGCTTTACAAGTAGTTCAGCTTTATTAAGTTAATGACTGAAAGCAGTATTGTCATTTTTATATCTAAACTTGTGTTTATCTAATACTTGATAGAACCATTAACTTCTCCACCCATCAAGAATGTCTTTCTCTAATTACTTTTCAATTTCCTCTACAAGAAGATACTAACAAGTGCTGTTGGTACATTTTCGACTTATTTTTGTTTTACAAACAGGAATTTTCCTTCTTTCTGGGCTAGATTATTTACACAAACTCTTTACTATTGTCCTTATTAATAATTACTATTTCCTAACTTGTGTTTTTCTCTGCAGCCACAAAGTCAAACTATATAACAAAGTACATCTGTCTAAGCTGAATGTTGCTGAGGGGTAGTTACAGATCAAAAACATTTTAAAAACAGTCGAAGAAGCTTCTTATACATATATATGTAAATAATTCAGCCAACAATTTCACTAAAGTATCAGTAAGACTGAGAGAATACTGGGGATCCAAGAAGATATTTAATACTAGGAATTTGTGGAAGAGATAGCTTTGGAATAGTTTTGGATAGTTTTGGAAGTGTCAGCTTGTTTATTTCTAGCAAAATGAGAAAATGTTGATGTAGAACTCAATGGGTGAGAATAATAAATAATTAATAAACATCTATTTCAAAAAAAATACTCTGACCAAACAAATACAATATTTCCCTTTAAAGTATAAGTTTCATTGAAATAATTAAATTGTGAAGCAACAACTGATGAAAATTACACTTCCTCTGGATGCAGATAAATTTCTTTTTCTGGGTTTGTGTATATTGTCAGCATTCAAATTCTGATTGCTGCAGCTCACATGTCTGGAAGTCTAAAGAGACTGATAATATTAAAATACACCTAGCAACTTAGATTTAAAAAAATAGCGACATCTCAATCCTTTATTATTTATTTGAGGAGAGCAGTTGTATGTAACATATATTTAAGAAAAGGTATGTATTTAAGACCTCAATTCTATTGACTAAATTGGAGTTTTTACCCTAGATCTTCTAAATCACAGATTATATTCTTGAAAATTTTTCTTCAGCTCTCCTAATTTTTATGAAAATATTCTGTGTTATATTAAGTAAAATTCCAGTATTTATTAGAGCAAAATATTCTCCATTTGGGCATTATATATATATACATACATATATATACATATATTCTTTTTTTTTTCTAATTGATAAATATTGTTATTGTTTATTCAAAATTACCATTGACAGAATACAAATGCTTTGATGATGGAGGTTTCTTCAAACACTTTTGTCACCAATAGTTCTGCAGCAAGCAGTCTTCTCACTCTCCTCACAAGAATCTTCTCATTTTCCTTACCTCATATTAAAAGTTATGTGGAGATATGATGCTACGTGGTTCTGTTCTACCTTGTCATCCCTCTACCTGTGACCAACTGACTTCAACATTTGACAGTCCTTGTAATTGGTCATTGTAACAAGCTACATTGTCACTTTCTTTTAATACCTTTGTAGAAAAGAGCACCAACAAGCTTTTCTGGGTTGACTCCATCTGCCCAGAAACATAATCATGTTTCTTGAAAAGATTATGAATTTATTCATGAACATTCATAGTTTATTAAAGTTTTACATAATTAAGTATGAATAAAAAATGACAAGAACACATCAACTGGAATCAGAAATTATAGTATCTTTATGAACAGTGACAGAAAAATTTGATAGCAGGAATATATTCAGTTTAATTTTACAGGAAAAAAAATATATGACAAGATCTAATGACTCAAAATTGAAAGTAGAATAATTCAGACTTAAAAGATATATTTTTACCAGTGAAATTAACTACCTAAAATTAATTAGTTGATTGTGCAGGATTCATCTTCAAATGAAATTCTGAAACCAAGAATTTTTCCCCCTAAAATAAGTGAAAGAATTTGTACAGCTTGTGGTATACAGAAAATCAGGGGATTATTGTTGTTCCCTCTAAGTGTACTCTGAAATCAAAATGGCCTTTATAAAGTCACTCTTGATTAAGTTGTTTTATATTGCATGTGTAGACTTAAGCAAAGTTACTTCAAGATGAATGTTCTGAGCTGAAAGAAACAAACAAAAACAACATTTATCATACTGAATATTTTGTAGTTTAACTACTGTATTTTAAACTGGTTGCAAAGACAAAAACTAGACTGAAACATAAATGAAGAAATAACCTGATTTAATTATGAAATTATTTGTTAGCAAAATAATCCAAAAGAATATGTTCCTCAGGTTATCAATGCCATTTCACAGGAAATATGTGTCTGTTCAAGAAGCTTCTACAAAATTACCAATTTACTTCCCCAGTGATAACTAAAGAAATACTCTTTTTCTCATTAACATATGACATAATGCAATTAAAGCACAATGACTTTGTATACACTGCAACTTTAACATATGTTTAACAAATTTTCAGCTAAAATCCATTTCATAATCAACAGTAAGAGCAGAATATGCAAAAGAACATGAACTTGAAGATACTCATTGGCATCACATCTATTTAAGTGGCAGGAATCACAGTTCTAATGTACTTACTAGGGTCAGACTTACCCTGAAGTCCCAGTCTCTAGTGTTATTTCTGCTGCTACCTAGCAGCTTTTGTTTAGGTATCCATAATTCTAATATTTGTATTCCCAAGACAGACCAGAATATAGAAGCTTATTTATCTCCATTTTTAATAAAAAGATTAAACTGAGTCACAAATATTCACATGAGAGAAGCTCTAAAGTTACATAGTGTGAAATTCATCCCTACTTTCCAAATGGCAGAAAAAAAAAGACAGTTTGAGTCAAATACCAAATCTGAGGTGATTTTAGGCCTTGGTGGGATGAGTCACATGACTGAACCACTGCAACTGATGGTGACAAAAGGTTAAGAATCATAGGATCATTAAGGTTAGAAAAGACTTCTAAGATCACCTAAGTCCAATTAGACCACATAGCACCACTGTTACCCACTAAACCATGTCCTGAAGTACCACATTTACACATTTTTTTAACACTTTCAAGGACCATGACTCAACCACATCCCCGGACAATGTTTCAGTGACCAAACACTATTTCAGATAAGATTTTCCTAATATCTACCCTGAAACTCCATGGTACAACTTGAGGACATTCTTGCTTGTCCTATTGCTAGTTATCTGGGAGAAGAAGCCAACCCCCACCTCACTATAACCCTCTTTCAGGTAGCTGCAGAGTGCTATAAGATCTCATCAGGGTTTCCTCCAGACTAAACAATCCCAGTTCCCTTAGCCACTTCTTACAATACTTGTACTGCAGTCCCCTCACCAGTTTTTTTGCCCTTCTCTGGACATCCTCCATGGCCTCAGTGTCTTTCATGTACTGAGGAATCCAAAAACTGAACACAGAACTTGAAATATAGCCTCACCAGAGCTGAGTACAGGGGAACTTCTTTCTCCTGCTGGCAACACTACTTCAACTAAAAGCCAGAATGCTTTTGGCTTTCTTGGCCATCTGGACACATTGCTCACTCAAGTCCACCAATATCCCCAAATCCTTTTTCTCTGCATAGTCTTTCAGGCACTCTGGCCCAAGCCTGTAGCATTGCCTGGAGTTGTTGTGGCCAAAATGTAGGATCCAGCACTTGGTCTTGTTGAATTTCATCCCATTAGCCTCAGCCATCAATCCAGCCTGCTCAGATGGATACTTCATAAGGAGCAGGTAAGGAAGAAAAAAAGGTCAGAGAATTGCCCTCTACACAACAATGATAACAACAAAGGGATCCACTGCACAAATATTTCTCTGAAAGAACTGCAGCAATGCAGAAATCAAGAGCTAATGGGTAAAAATTAGATACTAAGCCAATAAAGGAAGGAAGATTTGTGATTGTTAACTACAAGTCACTTGATCAAGGGAAGGAAGTGAAGTACAGGAAATGAACTACAGGAAGCATCATGACTACAGGAACTATGGTTGAAGTACCCTATGAAAAATGCAACATTATTCTAGCTTCTTAATGGCATATTCTTTTCCAGTATCACTGTCAGGAACTACAAGGGCTGATCTGGAAGTAATGTATCCTACTTTATTATGTTAGTCTCTGACATCAGAGGCAGATGTTGGTGGTGTTGCAGTAAAGGCTGAACCTTCCTTCCTATATTCTGTTAAATTTTGTCACCATGCAACAGATGGCAGCAGAGGGGCAGTCTGACAAAATGATGTCTGACATGGAAGTGCGTGTGAAGCAAAGGTGTATCACTGAATTCCTCCATGCAGAAAAACTGCATCCATTGATATTCATCAACACTTGCTGAAAGTTTTTTGAGACTGACTGTTTTGAGATTTTTTGAGGTGACTGTGTTGAAAAACAATGTTTTGTAGCTGAGAATGTTCTCTATATAGTGCCAATGTTCTTTTTGTATCGGTTGCACTTTCCATGGAAATAAATAGGAAGCATTACTGTTGGAGCAAGCTATGTATTTCCTCATTTCACATTATCTGCTTTTCATTCTAACCAAGACAAAGGATGTGTGGATATTCTTATTTCTCCCCTCCTGTCCCTAAGCAAGTCCTCTGAAGGATCAGTGGAGTGAAGTTCTGAAGAGTATAAAAGTCCAGGTACTGCAAAGTAAAATAATTATCCAGATAACCATAGTGCTACTGGGGCCTTTAGATGAACCTTCAGATCTTTGCATCAAGAGATGAGAACAGTAGAGGTAGGTGAGCTATGGATATGTAATGATACTGTCAGAGAAGAAAAGGAAAAATTGTGCTAAAATGTTAATGCCTGCTCTTTTATTTGCCTTCTTAGTTTTTGCAGAATGCAAAGCAGACCAATAATTTTCCTACTTGCCTAACACAAAAGGTACAAACATAAAGAGATTTTATTGATTTCCATTTGTAAGAGTGACACAGAAGATGATGTCACACTCCAATATAAAGGAGAGAGACGAGTCATGGTGGTTACCCTGCAGACTGCCATTAAAAATGTCACACTCCAATATAAAGGTGAGAGAAGTGGTTCTCTCATTATGTGTATACCCGGCATGAGATTAAGACACAATGGGTCCAGTGTTAGCCCAACCAGTTTATTACAAATACTCGTTGCTTAGGGAATATGGGGAAGGGAAGGTGGCCAATAGAAAATAAATGAAAAAAAGCAAGAAGACTTGGTAGAAAGCAAGAGAGGGAGAGAGCATCACCACTATGGATCCAGCGAGGTCTGTAGTAGGTCCGTTGATCTCAGGAGCTCTCTGATCACTGCGGGTGATGGGAGAGAGTCGTGAAGCTTCGCAGCAAGCAGGCTTTCGGAGTTCTTTGAAAAGTTCTTCTCTGAAAGTTCTTGTCTAAAATCCTTAGTTCAGTGAAGGCCTTTTATTTCGCATTTCTCAGTTTTTTTCTCTTCTCTCTGTACGTGTGACATGCCAGGCCCAACAGATAAGCCAGCAGAGGATGGCGTTTTCTTTGCCATGCATGAGCGTTATTGTCTTTTTGTGGTGGTCAGCTTCTCCAAGCTCCCCCCAAAAGACTATTTGCCCCTATTTCTGTTTATCTTTGCAACCATAAGCAGAGACACTGAGGCACCATGACACCCATCTAGATAATTGGCAGTTATCAGTCAGAGTCTTATCACCAGAAAAGGCCTTACAAAGCAAGCTTTGAGACATAAGAAAGGAAAAGAGTTTCTGTCCTTCACAGATGATGAACAAAATTCTGTGACAGGAAAGATGTGAAAAGGAAGCTGAAGAAGAAAACTTACACCATTTTATATCAGTGTACTTACTGTTTAAAAGAGTACTTTATAGTTCTATCAGCTGGTTTCCTTTTACTCAATACTCTGTGAGTGTGCTCACACTTCAGTTATAACATCTTCAAAAGAAACATTGTTTCCCTCTATCCTTTATCAGTAAAATCACATTATTATTCTCTTCCTCGTGAATAAGAAGTAATGGTATTGAATCTTTTGAGCACTATGAAAAATATTCATTTTCTTTTCTTTCCTCATTAGACTATGAATCACTGAGAAAAACTGACATGAGATTATATCTTTACTGTCTTTTTGTAGGTTATCTTGAACTTAATCACTATAGTTTTGTAGAAGATACATATAATTCTACTTTTCAGATTGTTGAAGCAGAAGTATGAACAAGTGGAATATTTACTTTCAGTTCAAATACAAAATAATTTTTTTTTTTTTTTCAGTAACAGAAGTTGCAATATGGAACAAACTACAGTGACAGGAAATTAAAAAACACACAGAAAATTTGTCTTTGTGTGTGTGTGTGTGTGTGTGTGTGTGTGTTTAATCTTGTTTTTATGCCTTCTGGTTAGAGTTCATTTCATCTAGCTTTATTGACCACATTGAACTGGACACATTTGTTCATCACCAGTGAATGACAGCTCAGGCATAATTCATCTAAAAAAAAATAGGCATCTGTCTTAGATGAATCACTGACAAATAAGGCTTTTCTGTAGTGCCTGTATGAGAAGCTGGAATGGCTATCTCAGATGTATACATCTACACTCAGTGAAAAATCCTCTTGTGTCTGAATATATTTTCAAACTTATTTTTTCAGCTCATTTGAGCATGCACAAATAATATTATAGGTAAGTATCTAATTGATTACTCCCTTTTCTTGTGTTGTCTTAATTTCTCCAAAGTGAGATAATATTCTGGAAAAATTTAAGTAATAACTGAAGAATGTTGTTCTCTGTGCTAAGGTAATGTGTATTTAGCTATCTTGATTCAGGTAAGAGCACAATATAGAAAACAATCAAGTAGAAGCAATGAATAATTAAATACAGGAAATGTGTAAGATTCTCTTTTTGAATGTCAGCATAACTGACATATCTGACCATGAAATATCATTATCCTGACATACAGGGGCAATATATACCGGAATATGTTGGTTTCAATTATTCCTGAAGAATTGATGGCTGAAGGCACAGGATACACTTCTACTACAGGACCTTCATTTATGGGACTTTTTAAAAATCTTTTCTCTCTTAACAAAATCAAATTGTACATGTCTTAAAGGAGTTACTGTGATCATCAAAAAAAAGAAATAAATAATTGTAGATTTCCAAGCTTAATTCAACTGAAAGTGCGTTTCACTAAGGAACAGTGAAAATAACTTACAGCTTTGTTACAGTTTCATTTAGCAGAGAACCTCACACAATAAATTTTATCTGCAAAGTGTGTATATTTCTGAATTCCACACCAGTCTTGAAAGCAAGGTAACAGCAGCATGATAAATACTTTATATAATCTTTCTCTCTTAACAGATTCAAAAGCATCCAGATGGATAATAACTGGAATTAGTCATACATTCTTCCTTATGGTCATAACCTTCAGGAAAATTTCATCCATTTGTTTTTTTTTACTATGCATGATCTGACAATTACAAAAATGTGGACACTTCTTTCCTACAGTCCAGTTACATCCAAGCATTCATAACACACATCCAGCTATACTGAATAGTGTAAATGTCACATTTATATCAGGAAGGTGATTGAGGTCATGAAAGACAAGGTAGCTGGCAACAGTGCCTGGTGGACATACATTTCCACAGAAACTAGGGGTCTACACAGCCTACTACTACACCTCTGCATCAAAATATGTACATATTTTGGCCTTTCTTTCTTTAACAGAGCACATAACACGGGTTTGTTACAAAAAATAACAACAAACATAAGAATATTACAAGCCAAGTTTTTGATTTCTATTCAAATATACCCATAAGGAGTATGAAATAATAAAAAAAAAATAACCATTTCCTGATTACACTTTCAGATCCTCAGAGGCTTAGATTATTTTTTTAATGAGAACACTGCTCAGATTTTTTTTAAATTTTAGAAATTAAACAATGACAAACAGTAAGAACAAAGCTGCATTCAGTTAGAGCAATAAATAATCAAAACATTTCTTTACACAAGGAGTAAAAAAGGATAGGCAATGAAGGGAGAATGAGGAGAATGTAGATGGAAGTACCTATACTATCAGAAGCATTCACAGGGTCCTAGGACAAGAATATGGCACTTTTCAATTTTAAAATCTTCTTCAGCCTCAAAAACAAAACAAACAAACAAACAAAGATTCTGCCTTAACTAGAATGAATTATTTGAATGATTTGTAAATATAAATTGCAGGTTTGTTTGTTTTTTCTGAAAATGCACTCATGTAACTCCAAATATTTTCCCTGACCTCAGCTGGAATACAAGTGAAAGAAACATGACCTTACTCACTGGAAGGAATAGGACTTTTTTGATGTACTTTCTAATCAGAATATATGTCACCTGCTCCTTTTGGTATACAGAATTAATAGTTAGGTGTTATTTAGTGGACAACAGGTTAAAACTGGTTAAAATTTTTCTGTGATACTGTATTAGGCAAAGGTGGCAGGCCACAATGGACCTATTTCTAGGAAAACATATTTAATAAAATGTCAAAAAAATAATGGGAAGGATAAAACATATTTAATTAAAAGAATAAAATAAAGAGAGATGGGGGCAGTAATTAAAATATATTTTTTTTCCAAGTAGAGTCTATTTTGCCTGTGATAATGACTAGTGTCCTCCCCATTTTTATCTCGGTTCATGACCTTTTCATTTTCTTCCCTCTCCTGTTGAGGAGGGGGGAGTGAAAGAGCAACTGAGTGTCTTCCTGCTACCTAAGGTCAACTCACTCAGATACCAGTAACGTTTCAAAAATGTCTTAACATTCTTACAGAGCTATTCTTTATGTGTAGGAATCATTATACCTTCTAGTCCAAGTCTGTATTTTAAAGAACAGTGTATTTTAAAGGTCCGTGGGTCCCCAGTCCCAATCTTCATGGAACCAGGATGAACCAGCCCATAAAGCATTGACAATTGGATACAGCGGGTTTCTGGATAGAAAAAAGTAAAGTAGTAACTGATGAAGATAATGTACAGCCTCATGCATGTATATGGTTGAAAGAGGACTGATAAACATAAATAGTATGGCTAGCACACACTTTTACAGCAAAAGAAAGACAAAAAAAAAAGAAAAAAGACATGTCAGATTAACTAGGGTAATGTTTCATTTTTCCATTTATTTTTCTTTAGAAAATAGCAATCTCGTTCAGTGTCTGAAGAGTATCTTTCTGTGCATTTTGAATATAAAGTTACAACTTCTCAGCACATTAGGTCTCAAATCTCATCTTTTATAAGGACAGTAGGGAGTAATTTGTAATGAGTTCTGAGAGCAAGAGATCAGTGTTATTAACCTAGTATACTGTAGCTTAACTACAAAATAAAGAGGGAATTATGGAAGTTGCTACAATATTTTAATGACTTTTAAAATTGTGTTTGTAGAATGACACATCTATAATTAAGAATGCTAAGTTTTCTAATTCCAGTCAGACATTACAGGAAGATTCCATTAGCAGCCTAAAAAAGAATGCAGTATTTATATCCTCACAAATAAAATATGAAAACAATTTCACAAATAGCATTTCCAATTTGGCTTTTGTTCTATTTTCAAAATGAAATACAGGTTATAAAGAAGAAAATCCTTAGTCAAGTGCTTTCCTGAATCAGTTTTTGCCTTGATTCTTTGTTCTTTATTCAGATAAGCCACAAATAATATTTTTCTGAAATCATCAATTTCCTCTGAGTTCTTGTTTAACTTCAGTAGTCAGCTAATCACCACAAAGCTGCTGGGCTATTTCACTCCTACTAAGATGAGTGAATGAGTCAGAAAAGTAGAAGTGAAAAACTTATGAGTTTAGATGCATAGAGTTGTCAGCAGTTTACATGCTAGTTTGACCTGGTTCTGCGAATAATGGAGCAGGGGGCACATGGACACATGGATATGGGGGCACCCTGGGAAAGGGAAGGGGAAGAAGGGAAAGGGTAGAGAGATGGGCCTAAAAAAAAAACAGCGGCAACAATCCAAGGAGGAAAATTAATTTACTAAATTTAATACTGGAATGTAAAATAACACAATATAATTGGAATTGAAGCTAATAAATCAAATAAAATGAGAGACTCTGTCTGAAACCGAATTCCTTACTCTAAAGCTGAAGGTGAGACAGCTAGGAAGCTCCCACTGCTGAGACGAACTGCAAAAAGAGAAAGTCTTGGAACTTGCATGCAGTTTTGTCTTTCTCTCTGAGTGGAAAATGGGAATGCAAAGTCCTCTGGGATATGTACTTCTTCTCTTCTGAGAGACAGGTACCCATATATTCAGCAGTCCACAGATCCAGAGCATTTAATCCTCAACTCCTGGTGTTTTACATGATGTTATGATGTAGAATAGTGATAACAAAAATCATAAAACTATGACAAGAGTTTAATAGATAAATAGAAAAGTGCACAAGTAAAATAGATCAAAACAAGGAATTCATTCAGCACTTCCCACTGGCAGCAGATTTTTAGCCATTTTCAGGAAAGCACATTACACACTGATTACTTGGGAAGATGAACAGCTTGGCTCTAAACATTATCATAGAATCACAGAATAGCTGAAGTTAAAATCATCTGGAGATCAGAGCTTGAAAATTCTGTTTCAAACAGGGACATCTAGAGAAGGTTACCCAGGACCATGTTCATGTGGCTCTTCAATATCACCAAGGAGGGAGATTTCACAACTTTGTGGTCAGCCTCGAGCCAGTGTTTCATCAACCATAAAGTCAAGAAGAACTTTGTGATATTTAGAAGGAGCCTCTTCTGTTCTAGTTTGTGCCCATTGCCTCTACTCCTGGCACAGGGCAAGGAGGAGGAGTTGGGGTGGAAAAGAATTAAAATAGACATAATATTTCTCAGTATTCAGTGCTCATCTTACCTATCTCTTGTTATCTAAGATTTAAGTTTGATGTTGAAATATTGATTTCCTAAAATAATCAGAAAAAAATGTTTATTGTTATGTCAAAAGTTAGAAGCATCTCTTGAAGCAATTTTGTAGGTACTATTTTTTGATTTTGTCTTTAAAAGGAGACTAAACTGTAATAGCTTTAGATATCAATTTTAATATGAAGCATCACAATAAATGTGTTAAATATGTTAGGTCATACTTTGAATTCTGAGGGGTTTTTTTGAGGTTTTGAATTTTTGAGATAATCAAGTTGAAAAATATTAAATAATCTGGAAAACTTCGGAGTCTGGTTTCATGTTCTGCTTTCTTTTTTGTACTTATATTTCATAAACAAGTTTATTCAAATAATATCAATATATGACAAAGGAAAATAAATCATGGTGATGTGTGTGGAAAGTTGAAAGAAAGCACTATTGTCTCAAAGACTGTTCAGAGACATTCACCTGAGATCATGACAGGCTGGTATGAAGTACTCATGTGATTGATTAACCAGAAAGAATGGTCTCTTGGCTGATATTTGAAGGTCAAGCTGATTTTTGGGGTTGTTTTGGAGAAAATTACCACTATGGAGTCCACGTGCATGCCCACCATCCTGCCAGGTAGCAGATACATGACCACTGTGTGATCAACTGCTGATTACCTGATGAGGGAATCAGGTGTCTTTGCCCCAAGCAACCAGCAGAGTATGATATCAGAAAGAAGAGGATAAAAACTAGGAAGTTTGGACCTAGGATGGATGGCCTTTGCACCAAACTGCAGCCATGTGGGTTGATCAGATGCAGCTGACCAATCTGTGGCTCCCTACAGATCAATTTTGCTGAATCTGTGGTGACTATCCCCGTTTTATGACCCGTTTACGAGGATTATGAGGGTTTATGAGGATTCTCTCTTTACTATTGCTAACTTCTCCATCTTCCCAACATTCCTTAACTGTTTTGAATCTGTAATAAACCAGTTGTACAACATTTTATGCCTTGTTTGGTTCTTTATCTCACTCGATATTCCAAGCCATCTCCTCCAGAAATTGAAGAGAAAAAAGATGTGCATTTGGAATTACTCAAAAATGAGGAAGAACAAAGGTAAAAACAGTGCTAATATTTGCTAAGAATTGTGAGAAGTAAAGACCATACTGCATTATAGAGGACTTCAGACTTGACCTATCTCAGTTGTGATTTTATTACAGCTACACTCATGAACAAAAATATAAAAAAATAAAGAAGATTCAGTGAGGGTGTATTCTGTCACAGTATGGATATATGGGTAGCATTTATCTTACTAAATGTACAAACCTAAATGGCAGAGATGTACATCTGAACTTGTTGCTGAATTTCTTGCTCTAAAACTATGTAGGTTGCCTTCTATTTATTTCCATGGAAACTAAGAAAGATACAAAGAACACAGTAATTGATAGACACTATTTGGTAGATAAAATTCTCATCTACAGAACATTATTTTTCAACATAGTCACAATGATTAGCTATGCATTTTCACCAGCACTGAACCAGAGACTGCATACCTTGCTCATAAAAATGTGCACTAGCAGAGGTGAAATAATGTCACTGTCACCACTGCCAAAACACAACACCTGCCATCTCACTGTGCTTACACTCTTTCTTTGGTCTTCATAAAAATTCGGTAAGCATTTATGAATGTCAATGTCTACAATTTGTTTCTGCAAGAAGGAATTCAGTAGCACACCACTGTTTCATGCACACTTCCATGTAAGATATTTTGATTGCCCCTCTGCTGCCACCTTTTGCAAGACCACAAATGTTAACGTAATACTGGGTTAAAGTTTTGCCTGTACTGTCATACCACCACCATTTGCCTCTAATATCAGGGGCTAACATAATAAAATAGGAGGCATTACCTTTTGATCAGCCCACATAGATTTATAGGAAGTGGAGAAAGTCACTTGTAAGAATGTGAGTCACTCTGTCCTTATGAAGATCACTACAACACAGACTCCTTTCTTCAAATGACTAAATATGCTTCACAGATATGAGCTGTCTGATGCCTTTAACTTAATTTCAAACTCAATAAAATTTAGTACTAAAATTCTTTTGATGTATTTCATGGACTTCTTTATAAACTGGTAAACAGAAATTCTAAGAAATGTCACAGTTATGTTTACAGACAGTTGTTATTTCTTTAGAGGTGACTTCATGAATGTAACCAAATGGAAATTCATTCTTTTCCTGTGTTTATGAGACATATTGCATTGTAAATTCTAAACTGGAACTCCAGAATCCATAACCCAGCCCTCTCCAAGTGTGTTGTCATCTGCCTAGTGGAATACATGCCAAACAAATTAATCTGTAAGTATATATATGTGCATAGTCCTCATTCTGCAGTTTTTATTGTAATGCATAAAAAGATAAATGCTTGCTGGGCAGATATGCAGATCTCTGTTTGGGGACCTGTTTTCTATTCAGAGATGCATTTTATAATGTTAATATTCGGATTTTTAAAATCACCTACATTTCTCTGAAGGCCAGCATCTACAAAATCTCAAATCAACACCATTAAACATGTTTTTAAATGAAATCTACTTTCCAGATGCAGCTGAAGATATTATGCCCTGTACTCATTTGGATATAATGATTATTCTGACTTAGTATCAGTTGCCTTTTAATTAATTCCTTGACTGTAATAAATGAGAGATTTTTATTTCATGAGTCTTTGTTATGTAGGCATGAGACTGTCCTTCCTCAGTCTTTAAAATAATTAATTATCCAATTAATATATGATTTTTACCAACAATAGGAAAAAATGTCTAAAATAATGTGTGTAATACTGAAAATCAAAAAATCAAATTAAATAATAAGTTGTATTAACTTGATATTAGGATGGCCTTGTTTTTCAAAGATAATTTAGAATAATCAGCAAATAATCTTTAAATTAAAATCTTTCTCAGTGGTTTTGTTTTGTTTTAAGAGAGGAAAATTTGTAGAATTTGTAGAATTTTAGTTTCAAATAAACCTTGGTTAGGAACAGAATTTATTACAACATTCTGTTATTGAAGGTATTCTAGTAAATCTTACTTCTGTAAGCACACAACTGAACTGTTTTCCACTGAGTTCCTCCTCTAAGTAATGACTTCTGCAGTTGCCATTTTAATCCGTTTTAGATATTCACTAATTAGTCATTAATTTAGTCTTTTAAGATAATTTCTTCAGTAGCAAAAAGGGGTGTATCCTGATGTAACTCAAAAATGCAGGTCTTCTGTTCTACAAGAAGATATTTATTTTGTACCAGAACTCTATGGTTCTTGGTATTTTGTCCTTTCTGGAGTTGTAACATCTTATTCTTATGCAAAAACAATATTCCTTTCCCCTCACTGTGGTCATCCTTTTTACCCTTCTTAAAAATGGGTACAATGTTGCCTTTTTTCCAGTCACCAGTGACTTCCTGTGATTGCCATGACTTTTCAAATATCATTGAGAGTGTCTTGGATACTATAACAACTAATTCCCTCAGGACTCTGGGGTACATCTCATCAGGACCCATAGACTTGCACATATTCAGGTTCCCCAGGTTCTCACAAAGTTGATCTTTGCTTACAGTGGGTGGGACATAGCTTCTTCAATCTTCTTAAAAACTTATTGTTTGAGGGCTTTGTGATGAGCAGTTATAGGAGAAGACTGAGACAAAAATGTTTTTAAGTATCTCAGGTTTCTCCTTGTCTGTCGTTAACAGCTTGCCTGTGTCACTCACTAGAGAGGGGGTACACTATCCCGGACTTTTCTTTTCTGGTTGAGGTACTTGTAGAAGCCTTTCTTGTTCTTCTTGGCACCTTTTGCCAAGTTTTGTTCAAGTAAGGCCTCAGCCTTCCTGACCCCACTCCTACACAGCCTAGCAGCTTCCTTATACCGGACTCTGTTTCTACTGCCTGAGCATTTTCTTCTTATTCTTCAGCTTAACTAGCAGGTCCTGGTTCAGTCACTCCAGGCTCTTGCCTTCCTTTCCTGGCTTGCTACACCTGGGAATGGAGAGCATTTGTGCCCTGCGGGAATCTTTCTTAAAGGTCTGTCAGCTCTGCTTTGCACTCTTGTCCCTGTGGACACGTAGCATTCAAAGGTAAGAAGAATAAGAAGATTAATACAGACAACCATCAAATCTTATCTTTCTCCATCTGCTGGGTACCCTGAGTTCATGGAGCACTGGACAGAGTCTGGATAGATTTTGCTACAGCACACTGCATAGATTCTGTGGAGAGAATCTCTCATGTTTGTTCATTCAAGGTGATATTTGATTTTCTTATAATAAAAACTCTCTGCTCCTAAAGGATGTTCACATGACAACTTCTTGCTGTCCTTTTAAAGGTAAAATCACACAGGTTGTGTAATTTCTGGTACCGAAGAGGGATCTGACTGTAGACTCCCCTGTTACACTGAAGTGGCTGAGCTCATCCTTTGGCCAAGGTATCTGTGATACAAAACATTGTGTAAAGACCACACTATGTATACAGTACAGGACAATAGGACTCAGGTCTGTGCCTACTGAAGTTTACTGTAACTACACAGTTTAATGCAGACTAATTCCTTTATGTACAAGAGTATCCCCGTCATGATCACTACATGCTCTTCTTACTCTTGGGCAGAGGTGATGCATTTTTAACATTGTATGAAATTTCTAATAGCTCACTAAGCCATCATTGCAAGAGTTCTCACAAAGAGTTTGCCTGCAGCTTACTTCACCAACCATGTCTGCTTTCCATTGTTCTTTGATCTGTTCACCAAGCTTCTCAGGCTCAGGCCTCTAGCTCATAGTCCATAACCCTTTTCCATTTTTTACTCCCTGTTCTTTGAGCATCCTTCAGAATTACTCTCAATGAAGTCAGTCTTTCACTCATCTTTTCTCTGTTTCCATCCCTTGTTGGGAAGCTTTTCCATAGTTTGCATTTTCCAATGTGATTAGCAGGTTTTTCATGTTTAAGCTACTACTGTACTCTTACAACTAATTCTTCGTCTTAAGGGGTTAATTTAATTTAGTAAGCTAACACTATTGCCAACTAGGCTCAACATAAGTCAACTGCTAGACAGAAGGCTCCGAAATCAGATCCTTCTGAAAGCATTGAATATATTCAGGGAAAACAATCTTATGTTTATGCCTTATTTCTATAGCTTACATAGAAAATTACTTTCATCCAGTGCAAGTGAGAATTTTCACACAAATATTTCGTCATGGTATTCTTCATATGTTTTAGCACTTGTAATCAGTTGATTCTTCAAAAGAATTGCACTAAAGGAACAGAAACAACACCATGTAAAGTAAAAACATATGCATATCAAGAATAGAAAAGAGCCACAGGAAAATATATTAATAGTTCGCGTTAAAATGAGTTTATCTTTAATACTGAATAAATCGTAGCATTTATCAGAGAACTCAAAGAATTAAATCTTTAGTCTGTAGTATCCAAATTCCATTTCATATAATCAAAATGTAAATAAAACTGGATGTTTTTTAAAACTGATAATACCTGGTAATACTTCTATATCATTATACTTTATTTCAGTAAACAAAGTGAGCTCAAGTATCTATTTCAAACATTTTACAAACTTTTCTAAGATTAGAAGAATTTAGAAGATTCTTAAACAAGAGTAAATAAGTGAAACAAACCTCCACATAAACATGGGGAAGAGAATCGTTTCAGTTCAGATTAAGAACTGAAATGATTGAAGGCTCTATTATCTGATTAAAAAGAAAAAAAGGAAAAGAAAAGAAACAAAAAAGAAAAATTGGAGCAGCATTTAACACATTTAGCACATACTATTCAGTTTTTCACATGAATTCACCATTATAGACTGAGGTGCTGACCAATAGAGAAAAAAATAAAATTGGCACCTTCTGACATAATTCACAAACTATTTAATACATCAGATACTTGCATTAAAGATGAATGAAAAGCAAACTCAGGACATTTTCATCTATTTAAGATGAATTCTGTGCTTGCTAGGAACTGCAGGAAGTAATCTTGTGTATGTAAAGCAAAGGGAAAACCAAAACCAACTTCTGTGAGGACTTACTGAAAGAACAGTAAATGCATGCCTGCTGGAACGTTATTTTCGAGAACCATATCACTTTGACAAAACATAATCATAATTTATTTTAAAGAAGTTTATTACTTCATCTTATTTTTCAAAGAAATCTGGAATTCTGTTTTCTCAGGCACCATTAAGACTTCCCAGAAATAAAAGTACCAGCTATGCAAGTATGAGGTATGTAGATAGTGGCAGTGTTATTGCAATCAAAATTCAGAAAAGCATGGTTTCATTTGAAAGATATTTATAACTAAAACTGAGCACAGCTCTGAAGAACAACCACATTAATCAGCAGCTGGGATACTTATCACATCTGCTGTGACATGTAAATGTATTTTATTAGCAATTGCTCTATGGTGAACTGGGTTTCTAAATCAGTGCTTGTGGTTTTCATCTGAGAAGACAAGAATGTCATCATAATGCTGTTATTTTCCATTAGGATACTGCTGCTAAGCATTATTTGTCTTGACATTAGGCATTTCTTGGTTTAGAAATCTTCCATTGCACATAGTTTGAAGTGATGACTGTGACTAAAATGCCTGTATATATTATGAACTTCATAAGTTTTGGCAGAGTAAAATCAAGGTGTCTATGTTTTTTGTTTGTTTGTTTGCTTCTTGTTTGTTTTTAGTGCATGGTTATATTTTTAATTGTTTGGGAAATAAATAAATAAATAAAAGCATGTGGTGATACAGGAAGAGTTAAGTTAGGTGCCTTTTTAAAAACACTGGTTATAATCCAATCAAACCTTGCAGTACTTCTCTCTACTATTATATTGATTTAGATTTTATCTCAAAGGCATAAGAAGATTGATTTACTAAGAAATAATAGCTGAATACAATTCTTGTATTTTTCTTTACAACTTACTACCATTGGATGCCCACAGGCATGGATGTATCAAAATTAAAATTTATTATTGTACTATATAGTGACATTGTCAGCTTGCATTTAAGATGGTAATGTGTCCAATTCAAGATTTAGAGACAAATGAGGTCTGGATTGGAACCAAAGTGAAGCAGAAATGGATTTAAACAAATGAGAAATATTGTTTCTATTATTTTTGTAATCCTTTGAGTTTCAAGGTTTTGTTTTTTTTTTGTAATTTGTTTTTCCTACTGAAGTGTTCATGGAGGATTCTTCCTGGAATTTCCAAAAAGGTGCAAATTACTGCCATATCACTGTTCTTCTGTCTTGATTCCATAAGCACTTCTAAGCCCTCTTTTGAAGCATTTTTTACTTCTCCTCTATTCTGCTTCTTCATCTATGATCACCCTACATGGTTACCTTAGTCCTGTACTAAAACCTGTTTATTTCCTCTTTTAAAGTGATACTGTTTCTTTTATTCTACAAATAGTTGCAGCAATAAAATCACTACTAATGATCTTCACACAAACGGCGTTGGTACCTGAAGAAAACACTTTCTTAATCGCTTGAAAAATATACAGCAGAGAAAGTTTTCTTCTCTTTCTATTTTCAACACACAATAAATATTTTCCATGTTTTCTTGTAAGTTTCTATTCACCAGAATATCGATGCTAATAGTTCAGATTTTCTTCCCTAAAAAGAAAGTGCTAATAACCAGTAACCTCTGTCTACACTGGTAAATTAAAAGGCCAGACATCTGCTCTAAGTCCATGCAGCACTATTTGCCTTATGTCCATACTGCTGTGGGCTAGTACAATCTGTAACAGGCTTTTTTTTTTTTTTTTTTTTTTTGGAGATATAGCTGCAGTAGTTCAGAACAAATTAATAGATGAGATATCACTGGGCATGAACTAGCCAGTGTTAACTGTTAAGTACCGTCACCTGCTAACATTTCATGACTGCAGTTTGACAAGAAAAAAAGGAAATCACATTACAATCACTGACAACAAATATACTTCTATGATCTGAAAACGATGGATATGCTACTGTAATTCAAATTATCCTTAAGAATAGTGAAAAGAGGAAAAGAATGCAAAAGAATCCCTCATTTCACATCTGATAGCAGAGATGATACTGTCTATGTGCTGCAAAACAGAGAAATGGCCCCTAGCGCTGCTATGTAAAGCAGCCATAGAATATTTACTAGTTATGAGTGCCACGCTATTCTAAGAATATATGAATTATGACAGTACTTTCCTTTAGAAAGCACTTGTGCAATCATCATGTTATATAATGCTCTCTAACACTTCTGAATAAGGATATACTTTGTACTAGGATATTGATACAGAGAGAATAGTAAAATTGTACTTATTCAGTCTCCACCATGGTGTTCAGTTCACTAATGTAGTCATTGCCCAAGTAATAGTGTCTTGCATTACTGCAAGGGAAAAAGCACAAAGACTTACTGTAATTTCAGAACATATAACAATATTCAAATTACAACATTTAAAAAGAATTGTTATTCAAATATTAACAAGTATATTGTTTCACAAGAAATCAATCTAATAGATAAGCATCAATCATTTTAGTCTGGTTAGGACTTGGCAACAAAATAAAAAGTATATTTGCATAGAAGCAGTATGAAATTCCACTGAAGTTTCAAAATTCTATTCAGTTTTTTTTTTTTTTGCTCTTTTATTTTTGCTGATTATAATATTTGAATCTTCAAGTATCTTTTTCAGTTGTGGTAAAGGACAGTGAGGAATGAGTTCATTCTAGGGGGACAATGAGGGGATGCCTTCTGAAATTTAAAAGCTTGTAATGTGTAACTTCCTCAGGAATTCTTTCTGTAGTTAATGGTTTAGCTAAACTAACATCAGTGATCATTTCAGTCTGAGACCCCTGCATCTCCGTATGGACACATCACAAAATAAATAAATAAATAAATAAATAAAATTGCCTTAATGGGAGAATGTGTATTGGAAGAGAAAGTCATAAAAAAAGTCAAAAGGTGGTTGTTGACTAATACTATATGTTGAGTGAGAAACAGGCTTAGTAAGGGTTCTCAGAGACAGTAAAGGAAAGAAAAAAAGGCTGAGGTAACCACACATTGCATTCCTGGTCCATCTACTTTAGAAATACAAGAGTTATGAGTTTGATCAACTTGCTTGGCAGTAGCCTATCTATTTCAATAATTTCAGCTTACTGCTTTCTTGCAATAATCATACATCAAGCCAAAATACTTGAGTTACAGTATTGACTAGTTCAGCTGAAAAATACGTACAGCACCATGGTAATTTTCATCCTTTTTCTCTTACCTGTTGCACAGAATTCTTTCCAGAATTTTTTGCTTTTTTTTTTTTTTTTTGTATTTTCTCTAAGTGTCAAGCTGTGCATTATCCTGCAGTGAAGAATTAAATGTCTTCTTTAGGTTTTATTTTATTTGCTTAAGCTCAAACATGTAAATGTCTATTGGGTATAAAAGAGTAAGAAGTAAAAAGTAGATTTCAATCAGCTTAGGAAGGAAAATCAAGCAAGTAAGAATGTAATTTCAAACATTTTAATCAATATAAACTTATTTATCCTTCTTAATGTGAGTTACAGTTTAATTTCCTCTCAGAGAGTCAGAATATTATATTTTATCATATGGTGGAGGATTAAAATTCTCAGTTTGAATTGTTCTTTTTAAAATTTTCTGAAACTGAATACTATTAAAAAATCTAACTTCAAAAATCTTGCTTTAAATATATTCTCAGTAACTTTCTACATCTCTGAAAACCTAATAAAAATAAAATTCTGTCCAGTGTTTTCAGTGACATCTTTAGTAACTACCAGCATTGCAAAAGTTTCAATCTTACATGGATGCCTAAAAAATGCTGCCTAAGCTCCATATTATTGTAAATGCGACGTCTGGAATTTTAACTAACTCCAAATAATTCAACATGTCACTTCAGTCTTGAGGGAGAGTCACAGTGCAACTGCTTGTCAAATATCAGATTTACTCAAAAATTCCTTTAATGACTTCTAAGACAACATACAGTGTTGTAAAACAGATGCTCTAACAGAAACAGGCCACACTGATAAAGAGCCGCAAGTTCTACATCATTTGTACAACAATTAAAAACTAGCAGGCAACAGAGATAATTTAAGGAGGTACACATATTCATAATATCCTTTTTCCACAGTTGAACGCAGAAAAGGGTTGTGAAATCCTTGCTACGGTTTCTGCATATGGTTCTAAACAGCAGGAAGTACCTTTTTCCTATATCTTAGAGTGCATATTTCCTTTAGTAGGAAATTCTATAATAGCTTTATATCTTGATACAGAAAAATATGGAAGACATGAATATAGACAAATGGCTTGAACTATTCACTTTTTAACAGGATATATATAGCATGTGTCTGCATGTACATGGAACAACATGTATATTAGACATACTGTGTTGCCACTTCTGTTTTCATATTTTATAGTGCCAGTTCTTACTTTTTGATGTGCAGACATTGGTTCACTTTCAAATTATTTTACTATTATCCTACTTTTTAAATATCTCATATTGAAGTACTAATTACTGTATCAAAATTATTTCCATTTAGTTAGAGCATCAAAATGCATAACTTTACCTGAACATCCATGACTATTTTTAGTGGTATGGATGCACTAACTGAATCAAGGTTAAAAAATCGCTCAACAGAGATTGGGAAATGCATTACATGTAATGTATTTTTGCATATAGTCGATCAAAGTTCAACTATACGCTATCACAGAATTGTGGTTGTTTATGTGTCAGTCTATTATTATGTTTATGATCAGTCTATTTGTAAAATTTTAGCATCAGAGAAACATAGAATATCTTGAGTTGGAAGGCACACATGAGAATCATCAAATCCAACTGCTCGCTTCAAACAAGACCACCAAAATCTCAAATTGCATTTCTGAGAGTACTGTCCACATGCTTCTTGAACTCAAGCAGGCTTGCTGTCATGATCATTTCCCTAGAATGACCTTTTCTTCGTTAGTTTCCTGCCAAGCATCATAACAATTACATATATATGACTACAGAGTAAATGACATACTGTGCACTCACTGTTTACATTCTTTCATTAAGTTTTTTTCTTAACAATCTGATCAAGGATCACAAGAAGGCTGAGGTAGTTAATGCTTTCTTTGCTTCAGCCTTTAATAGTAAGACTAGGTACTCCCTGAGCACACAGGCCCTTGTGCTGCAAGATAGGGATGTGGAGCAGAATAGGCCCTGCTTAATCCATGATGAGACAGTCTTGGATCTGCTCCAAAAGCTGCACACTCACAAGTCCATGGGGCCAGATAGTCCATGGGGCCCTAGAGAGTTGAGGGAGTTGGTAGACGTGGTTGCCAAGCCACTCCTCTTCATCGTCTTTCCTCAGTCCTGGTTAACTGAGGATGTCACAGTGGACTGGAGACTGGCAACTGTGATGTCTATGTTCAAAAAGGGCTGGAAAGATTTCCTGGTACTACCAACCTATCAGTCTCACCTCGGTGCCAGGGAAGGTTATGGAACGGATAATCTCAGGAGTCATCATGGATCAGTTAACGGTCAACAAGGATATCAGGCCCAGACAGCATGGGTTCATGAATGGTAGATCCTGTCTGAGAAACCTGATTTCATTCTATGACAAGATGACCCTCTTATTGGATGAAGGTAAGGCTGTCAGTGTGGTCTACCTGGACTTCACTAAAGCCTTTGCCACTGTCCTCCACAACATCCTCATAAAGAAGCTGGCTGCCCATAGTCTGGATGGGCATACACTCTGCTGGGTGAAACCCTGTCTGGACAGCCAGGCCCAAAGTATTGTGGTCAGTGGAGTTAAATCCAGTTGGCAGACAGTCATGAGTGTTGTCCCCCAGGGCTCAGTACTGGGGCCGCTCCTATTCAACATATTTATCAATGTTCTTGATGAGTGGATTGAATGCACCCTCAGTAAGTTTGCAGACAACATCAAGTTGGGAGAGAGTGTTGATTTGCCAGAGGGTAGAAAGGCACTACAGAAGCAACTGAACTGATGGGCCAAGGTAAACTGCATAAGATTCAGTGGGGTCAAGTGTCAGGTCCTGCATTTTGGTCACAACGACCCCAGGCAACCCTACAGGCTTAGGGGGAAATGGATGGAAAGCTGCCTGACAGAAAGGGACCTTGGTGTATGGACAGTCAGTCAGGCAAATATTAGCCAGCAGTTTGCCTGGGTGGCCAAGAAGGCCAATGGCATCCTGGCTTGTATCAGGTGTGGTGTACAGGATGTGGTGGGCAGGACTAGGGAAGTAATTCTCCCCCTTTACTCAGCACTGGTGAGGCCCCACCTTGAGTACTGTGTTCAGTTTTGGGCATCTCAATACGGGAAGGACACTGAAGTGCTGGAGCCACTCCAGAGAAGGGTAACACTGCTTGTGAAGTGCTTGGAGAATATGCCCTATGAGGAGAGGCTGAGGAACTGGGCTGTTTAGTCTGGGGAAGAGGAGGCTGAGGGGAGACCTCATTGATCACTTCAAATATCTGAAAGGTGATAGCAGGGAGGGCTGAGTAGGTTTCTTCTCACTGGTGACAAGTGACAGGACAAGGGGAAATGGCCTCACGTCGTAGGAGGGGAGGTTTAGGTTGGATGTAAGGAAAAAATTCTTTACAGAAAGGGTTGTTAAGCCCTGGAAGAGTCTACCCAGGGTGGTGGCTGAGTCACCATCCCTGAGTGTGTTTAAAATCTTGGATGCGGTGCTCAGGGAAATGATTTGGCAGTGAGTTGTTAGAGTTAGGGTAGTGTGGTTGGACTTGATGATCCTGAAGGTCTTTTCCAACCTGAGCAATTCTATAATTCTAAGAAGAGTATATCTTCTATCACTGTCCCAAATCAACATTAATCCAAAAATTAACACAATTTATGTCAGTTCTAATGAGATCATCAGGTTATTTAAATACAGTATTCTTCAAGCTGAATCCGAATTATTCATTCCAGCACTGCCTCCAGTGACATATAGGCCACTTCTTTAAAGAACGGAAACCTACACAACCAAAATTACTTCATTGAAGTCAGAATCTGATTACAGATAAAAATGGTCTGTACACTTCTCATGCATCTTTAAGGTTGTATTAACTATAAGAATGCAAACTTATGATGTTTCTGTTGTTTTCTAATACGTAGGTCACTCCAAAAGTAATGCCTCCTATTTATTTCAATGGAAACTGCAACACATACAAAGAGCATAATATCAGTTGATAGAGCAAACTCTCTACTTTAGAACGTTATTCTTCAGTGTAATTACCATTACCTATGCATTTTCACCAGCAATGAACGAAAGAGTTTGCATACCACACTCAGAAAAATCTGTACCAGCAGAAGTGACCCGCTATCTGTTACCATTGCTGAAATGGACCACACAGCACCTCTGTTTGAACTCTGTAATATTCAGCAATTGTATCCTTGCAGATAAAATACTAGGAACAGTTTAATCACTTAACTCATTTAGAATTTATCTTAAAAGAATGCATAATTATTCAAGTATTTAAGAAAACATCTCAAAAATTCCTGTGAGCTGTCATGAAGATACAAAATATGGTAGTAATTGTCTTCATTCAGTAGTGAGATTTGAACAAAGGAGAACTTACTTATTTTGGTTGAAATTTGGTATCATTTTCAGCCAAAGATTTATGGTTTTTATTTCTGTTCTCCTATCCTTCCTTTTAACATTCATGTATATTCATAGAATCATATAATGGTTTAGGTTGGAAGGGACTTTTAAGATCACATTCAAGACCCACCTGGATGCCTACCTGTGCAACCTGTACTGGAGAGCTGCCTTGGCAGGGTGCTTGGACTTGATGATCACTAGAGGTCCCTTCCAACCCCTACAATTCTGTGATCTAGTTCCAACCTCTCTGCTATAGATAGGGCTACCTCCCTCTAGACCAGATTGTTCAAAGCCCCATTGAACCTGGCTTGGAATGCTTCCAGTGAGGGGACATTCACAACCTCATTGGGCAGCCTGTTCGTGTCTCAACAACCTCACAGTTGAGACCTCACTTCTTCCTGACACTTAGTATAAATCTACCCTTTTCCAGTTCAAAGCCATCTCCCTTTGTCCTGTCACTACCTGCTCTTACAAAAAATTGTACTTTCCCGTAGGCCCCCCATAGGTACTGGACGATCACTATAATATCTCCCCAGAGCTTCTCTTCTCTAGGCTGAAGAGCCCCAACTCTCTCAGCCTGTCTTCTTACGAGAAGTGCTGCAGCCCTCTGATCATCATTGAGGCCCTCTTCTGAATGTTCTCTAACAGCTCAGTGTCTTTCTTTTGTTGGAGGCTTTAATTTGTTGTAGAGAGTTATTAGCTCATTTCTTTCTAAATGTTATGTGGGCAAGATAGCAAAGTGAACTGGGGCAGGTTCAAGAATAATAGCTGCATAGAACAAATCTGGATCCAGGACTTTGCTGTAACAGTAGGGGCCCAGTTAGCCTGTTATGCAAAAGGTAATCTTTGAAATGTGTGTACAAGCCAGTTTATACAATAAATGCAAGCAATTTCTCTAGGGCTAAAGAGTTGGCTCCTGTTCCTCTTGATCAACAGTTGATTATACAGTACTAGTATAAGGACAGTACCAGTATAAGCAGGCATTAATATCACTTGTTTTCATTATATGCCTATTCTGTTTCTGTAGTTTTGTGTAAAGCATTCATAAGAGAAAAAATATATTCTTTGAAAATCTAATTGTATCTTGCCATGTGTGTAGAATATAATCTGAGAAATTCTTCAAGATTTATGTTGGAGACAAAGATGATATTTAGGCACCAATAAATGGCCCTAATCAGTCTCATTTGAGCCCACATTTACATTTCCTATTGTTAGGTCCAGAAGTCACATTTCCGCTCCACACTAGGCTTTCATTTGAGTCTCTGGCTCAGCCACAGCAGTAATTAGTATGCATCCCATTGACCCTGACTTCTGGACTGATGTGACAGCTTAACCTCGGCCCAGATTTATCATTTTGGTAGACATTCTGGGGCCATGCTTGACTCTGTTTCTCCACACCATGCCTGATTCTGACCCTTACACATAGGCCAGTGTCCCAGCCCAGTCTCAGTTAGTCCATATCGCCAGGGAGATACCTAATTCTTAGGGCTGGAACTGCCCTTCACAATCCTACTTGGTCTACTTCTGTTTGGGTTTTAATGTAAGATGATTTTCACTGGACTAATTTTGTTTATCTTTTTCCTTTCTTTCTCAGTTACTCACCTGACTGCAGAATTTATTGGAAGGATATGATGTGTGTGTCATGACAAGGGTGGTGAAGCATATTCCAACTAAGCAGAACCGTCGGCATAAATAGCTCTTAAATGGATGTATAACCTTTCTAAAGGTTAGTTATTCATTATCCCTCTTTCAGTTTTCTCTGACTGAAATAAATGCCTCCATAATTTCAGCAAGATCTGAGATACTGTTGTAATTTCAATGAAAATGTAAAAGAAAATAAAAGCATTCTCAAGTAATTATTTTATTATTTTAAATGTATGAAGTTTGTTTAGGTATCTGAGATATTTGTTCATTCTACTCATTTAATTCCTTCTTTCTGTAGTAAGAACACATCCTCACACTGTATTCTTTGAATTTTACTCACTGTCAATGTTCTTCTGATCCCTGCGACTCTTATCAAACGTTCATAACATTTCAAGTTGCTTTCACATTGAAGTGTGAAATTTGTTTAAGATAATATGAAAGTAAGTTTTGGTCAGACATCTACTCATGTTTTTGGTGTCAAGGCCACGAAACTTAGTGGCCTTTAATATCATCACATGGAACCTCTTTACAAGGATCCAGGGAACCCATTTCAGCTCAGTCTTTGGCACCTAGCTTCAGTGATAGATATTATGTGTCTTGAGTTCCCAGCCCCAACTCTGGCTTTTAGCACAATATTCTGGGTAGCTTATCTCCTGGACACATCTCTTGGACTCACAGTGTAGTCATTTTCAGATCCTGTATCCTCCTGTTCCCCACAGTTGGACCCTGGCCCTAGCTCACAGCTTCCCATGATGAGAACAGCTCGTGGACACTTCGTGCTCCCTAGCTGTATTCATTCTCCTCAAGATATATGGAATGACAAATCCACAGATGAGAATGAGGGAGGACTTGGACGTGTCATGCCCAGCCCTGAGATATTCATGTTGCCTGACTCCTCAAATCAAAACAGTTGCCAACACCTGCTTTTCCCTGATGCCATTGTATACATTTTCAGTACTCTTTCCTTGTTTTTCTTTGAACATTAATTACTTAGTTGAAATAGAGCACATAAATAGGGATAGAGTACAGATGAATTAGTTTGAGCTTTTAACATTGCTATAGTATTTGTGCAATCAATTGGGTTGAAATAAACTTTTGACACCATCAGTTCCATCAACTTCATCCACAAATTCTCCTAACTTGGTGTTGTCTGCAAACTCTCATAGCCATGTTCTCAATGGACATATCCTAGCATTTATTAAATATGCCTGGAGATGGCAGTTCTACCCCTGGCCTGAGCAGCCGGTTCCAAAATTTAACTGTATCCACTGTGAGGAAATTCTTCCTGATATTCAATCTAAATATCCTTTAGCACAGCTTGAGATTGTCTCCTCACATCTTCTCACTTTTCTCCTAAGAAATTAACATTTGCCTCAGTACAACCTCCTTTTATACTAGTGCAGACTGATAAGGTCTCCTTTCAACCTTTTTTTTCTCCAGACTGAGCAGCTCCAATTCCCTCAGCTAATCCTCAAAAGTCTTGTTTTCTTGTCCCTTCACTAGCTTTGTTGCTCTGCTCCACACACACTTGAGAAATATCTTCTCCTATACTGTGGGGACAAAAACTGAGTACAGCATTCAAGATGCAGTCACAGCAGTGCTGCATATCATGGGACAATCATTTCTGAGCACTGGGGAATGACACTGGTGACTCATTGTCAAACACGTTAAAATCTATTTTTTGTGTTTCTCTGGGCCCAGCTGCCTGGCCAGTTCTTACCCAATGGACTTTACACTTGAACAAGATATGAAAAGGCAGTTTCTCCAGGACAAGTCTGTGATAAAGAGTATAAAATGCTTTGGTGAAGTTCAAGTAAACATCTACAAACTTCATCTAAGCCATCCAGCTACTTTAGATGTTGCTAAACTAGAGCATTGACCAGTCTCTACACTGACTCAAGGACGGAGACAAATGACCTATGGGAGTGGTCGCAGCAGTGGAAGCAGAGTAAATGTCAGCACCAGATATTCTCCCTTTGTTTTCTATCCAATTAAACTATATTTATCTGAGCAAGAGTTTTACCTTTTTCCAATTCTCTCTCTCTTCCCACTGTGAAGGAGTGGGAATGAGAGAAGGTCTATGAGATATGGTGCAGTGCTTAGCTTCCCTCCAGTTTAAATCACAACATATGAATACAGAGAGGTAGAAAAGAGGAAAAAGATCTTCCACGTTTTTTACAGATAATCCCCTCAATAGATAGATCCTTCCCAAGGTATTTATAAATAAACTGTAAAGGTTATTTCCAAATTTTTAATCAAACTAAAAATCTGTGATCATTCCTGTAACTTTATAGCCTCTCATTGAATTAGCCATTTCATCCAACAAATTAGTTATTACTATTGCTACATTTTGCAAGGTAAGCTTCTTTAAACATAATCCAAATCTAACTTCTGGGATAAAAACTCAGGAAAAAATCCTAGCAACAACAGTATTGAAAGTTTAGACAGTTGAATTTATTTCTACATCTGACCAATGTACTTTCCTATTTCTCAAAGAAGCAGCTAATTAGAGGGAAGGAGAGATGTTATTTCTTTGAAGTGATTGTATGCCAGCTGCCTAATTGTCAGTGATAAGAAATAATTTGTTGCAAGCTTTAATCCTGCCTACTTATTCTAAATAATATTGAGTTATATAAGCACACAGAAAAAGCTAATAATTAACATCACATATAGTAGAGGAAAAACAAGTATGAGACTTCAGAAAGTATTAACAATTTGAAAGATTTAGGTGAATGGTCATGAAATAGCTCTGTTTACTGACTGGTGAGATAGCACTATTAGCATTTCAAACTGAGAAACATCAGTCAATGGTGAACAAGAAATTTGAGTAATTAGATTTATTTCACCTGATGTTCAGATCATTAAAATTAAATGCATAAGCATAGCTTAGTTATCTAAGGCTCACTCTGAGAAAGATTATTTTAATTCTTCTCTGAAAAAAAAAAATCTGTTTTCCTTCATTGGCAATTCAGTCATTGTGTTATCATCAATTGTAAATTAGAAAATCATCAGGATCTAAGAATCTGGATTTTAAAAGAAATATCATAATCTAGATTTCAGTAATCCAGATTTCAATAATCCAGATTCTGTCATGAACACATGAGAATGCTAGCTACACTGAGCCTGAATCAAATATTTCAGCCTGGCGTTCTGTTAGATGTGCATTGGAATAGTAGCTGGAGACAAAGGATTCCATAAGAATGCTTTGTAATTTAGTTGACGTCTAGGTCTTTCTTTCTATTTTTATTTACTTATTTCTCTAGGAAGTGGGGTTCACTTCATTTAATGTCAGCATAGGTAGTTATCTGATTTTCTGCATAGTCAATCATAAAGTTGTTTTTCAAAGTAGAAGTCATTTCTTGAATTACAAAGCACTGTCAACTTTATGAAAATAGAAAGGTTTATTTTGATGATTTAAAGTTGAAAAAATTTGAAACTTCAATACCTAATTATTAAAAAAAAAAAAAAAAATTTATCTTAGACATACTTTCTATTCATCAGACTCTGAGACTGTTCAAATTATTTTAACAGAACATAGATAATTTTTTGTTCTTATTCTTAAAGCAATAATACAGGGTTTTCTGTCTGCTGCATATTAATCACAAAGATTTCATATCTCCTTTCTATCGTTTCTGATGTAAAATATGAATGACAAGAAGTTTTATTATTTGATCTGAAATTTCTCCATGGCATTTAGAAGTTATATATTTGACAAATGCATGAAAGATTTCACTACCTAGTAAGGGAAGAATAAAAAGTAACACAAGCCAGATGATGATATATCATGTGCAAACTGAGAGCTGTAAGATGATCATCTTACAAAGTAATTAAGAAAGATTAAAAAAAAAATAATGATGGATGACATCAGAAATATCTACTCAGTCATGAGGAAAGAATACTTTTTGCCTGTCTTTATTCATTGATATGGAAAAATTACCGCACTGTAGATAAATGTATCTTAAAATTTATTAACCTTTTTAAATTATTTTTGAGTTAAATTAGTGCTCAGCCATTGTTTTCATTTGTAGTATGACCTCACTGAACTCTCACAGTTTTTTTAGCTACAACTCAGAAGTTCTTCATGATCTTTTGGTCACCTGTAGGGCATTCAACAACATTCTTCTTGATGACTTAGACTCCTTATTACTTTTCATCTTTAAAATTTTATTTCTTTTTCTGTATTATTAAGGAGGTTTGTCTAGATATCTTCAGCATCTTCCTTGTTTCTTTTCATCTCTCTGTCATCTCTCATTTCATGTGTTGCTTGGAAGCAATCTGAAACAAAAAGTATTTTTTGTTTTCATTGTTGAACTAACAATACTTGAACCTTGAACCTTGTGAAGAACTTCAGCCACACTGTAATTTAAAAACATTTCAGAAATATTGTTTCATCAAATACTTTAAAAACACCCATGAGCATTTCCTAAATGATTGCATTTTAAAACTCAGAGGAAAATCTTCTCTTAATCGAAGTTTGGAGACTTTTTTTTCTTTGTCATAATTTTACATGATTACTTAGTCAAACATTGTTCATTGTACACTGCTGCTGTTTTATACCAAGAACACTCGTAATCATTATACTCTGCATATTCACATTATTTCAGAAAGACATGTTTCAAGTATTTTCGTTAAAAAGTCCTGTGCTGGGAATGTTCTAAGATAGTTGCTTTTGTTGAATCACTGATTTTAGCAAGGAAAACTGCAACTTCTTCATCTTTTTTCCTAAATTAAAACAAACAAACAAACAAAACAACTAAGATGTTGCAATTTCAAATAATTGATTCCTGACCCTTTGAGCAATCAACAATCTGTGACTGATCTCTTCGTGACACATGAATTTGTTCTTCTACTATCAGCTCTCTCTTTTGTAAGCTAAACAAATAAGCTATTTAAACATATTCCTCAGTCAACTTCATCGCACTTCTTTGAATTTCATTGGACTCCTTGATAAGTAGTTCCAGACTGAGCATCACTTCTATTGCAGCTTTTCTAATAGTATGTCAAAATGAAGTGTTTTTAATATACCTTTATACTGTACATTTTGTCTTAATTAACTGTTAATGATTGTATATGACATTTGATATGAATTTCAAAAACAAAATGAGAAGTTTTTTAATTTGATTACATCATCCCGATACTTTGCTAAGGTGGAAACTGTCTTAATACTCGGAAGTGAAGATGAGAATAATTTTAATTCAATGGAACTGCTGGACTTCAAGATTTCAAGGCAGTACTGAAAGTCATTTTGTGATACAGGCATCACAAGTAAAACCAAATGGTTTCAGATGCATCTAATTCTGAAATGTAAAATAAAATAAAAAAGAATCACTATTGTGTTAAACAAATACAGGGTCATAGCCTAAGGACTCAGGACCTGGAAAAGCTTTTGTACCAAACTGAGTTTTTTATATCTGATTCCCCTCAGATGTCTCTTCCATATGTTAAGCAGTTCTAGATCTCTCAGCATCTCTATATATGGTAGATGCTCCAAGTCCTTTACAGTTCTTTGCTGGAATTCTCAACAGTATGTCCTTGCTTTTCTTTTGCTGGGGAATCCAGAACTGGATCCTGCACTCCACCTGTGGCCTCCAGGATACAGAGAAGAGGGAAGGTACCACCTCCATCAACTTGCTGTCAACAGTTCTCATAATGTAGTATATTGATTATTTTGCTGTTGGCTGCTGGCAATTTGCTATTTCATATTCTACTTGCAGTCTACTAGGACCTATGATTACTTTTGTGCAAAACTGCTTTGCAGCCAGCTGACTTATAATACGTACTTGTTCATGTTCTGCTCAGATGCATGACCCGACATCTACTTTTAATGAACTACATTAAAACTCTTTCAGTCTATTTTTTGAGCCTTTTGATGTCTTTCTTAATGGTACAGTCATCTGATGTATTAATTCCCCACAGGTTTTTATCATCTGCAAATTTGCTGAGGATGCATTTTGTCCTGTTATTCGAGTCATAAATGGCTCCAGTATTGATCCTCCCAAGGCTTGCAGATGGACACGGTTTAAACTAAATTGTTTGTCTGGTTTCCAATCCACACCACATATATGGAGCACAGGTAAGAAAAAGACAGATATTAAGTCTAAATAATAAACATTTTCCTAACCAAAGAGTCTTTTTCACTATGGAAGTATAGAATTTATATTCCTTGAGCTGATAAGACATCACTGTAGTAGATGGGGAGGTATATAATGTTTCCAACAAATACCTCATATTCCAGATAACTAGCTTCTTCTAAAAATTCTGTTACTTAAAATTAATTTAATTAAAACCAATCATCTTCTACAGAAGTTGAAGAAATTAGAAACAGAACTACTGGGATAAATAAAATCACTGCAGAAACTACTTTGAAGAAGTATTTCTTGCTTCCTACCACAGCCTTCTAACAGTTCTGTACTATTCTATTTATTTGATGATTATACATGTACATCATTAAAAATTAAATATATTGGATGCACTATATCAGAGAGATTCACTTTTTGTTTCTCTATAAATTTTTATTTTTGTTAAAGAAAATGTTATTAACTTTCAAAAATTTTAAAATTCTAAGGAGAAAAAGAAGTAAACATAATACTGAAGCTGCGGAACTCTGCATTGATAATATAAGAAAATCAAAACAAACCAAATGAAACCTTTGATGAGACTCATCCATATCACACACTGTTATGAACTTATTATTGTGGGACTGTTCCTTGGGTATGAATAAATCCATTTCCTCAAACCACATTAAGCAAAGGACTTGAATCAATAGCAAAGATCCACAACATATTCCTGACAGATTTATGTCTTAAGCAACAGTTGTCTGGTCACCTCTTCACCAGGAAAGAATTTTACTACCTCACTGGACTGGCAAGGGACATATAGATTTTCCTCTTCTTTCTTTTTTTAATCCTTGTTCAGGACAATATTCGAATTTCCATGCAATTTCAGGGACCAGGTATACTGACAATGTGTAAGATCTTCCATACTTTATTACTGAGATATACTATATACATATATATGCTAATTTATTGTTTATTTAGATTGTTAAACTAGTATAAGTTTGTTGATTGAGATTGTTGAGAAGATTTTATGGACCAAGAAATGTAATGATATCTAGATGTTCTATAGATTTTGGTGAAACATAAGTTATTAACATTTGAAGGGGATTCCAGCATGGCTTTTCTTTCCTGACATGGTTAGAAAATTGAACAAACGTCATTTATATAAAGTAGTAAACTGTGAAGAAAGATATGAAAAATAAAGCATATCAGTTTGGGAGAATATTTACGTAATCTACTGACAGAAATACAAGAAAAAATATTGTCTAACCATACAATTTTCTCTAAACACATGATCTCTTCACAGAAAGAAAGAAAATTAAAAGCATTGAACTTATCTTTCCTTGCCAGATATTTGATACATTACTAGCAATTATCTTCTGATTTAGCAAAGATTCTGGATCCCAACCAATAACTGTTCTTTTGACCTATGAAGACTCAAATCCTACAATTGTTTTAATTTCACTGCATGTTTTCTTTCAACAGATACTTATACAAATATTCTTGTTGGTGAAATCAGTCTCTTGTCACTTATTACCTATAATTAAAGTGTTGACCATATGGAAGACAGCTGAGATATCTCTTATTGGATCAGTAATTGGACTTTTGGTTGCTGTCATGGCAGAGTTTGAAAAAAAAGTAAAATCCTGACATTCTAGAGCACTGCTACTGACACTTTCATATTGTTATACTGAATTTAATTAGAATGTTGTACTCAGAATAGACAACAAGTTATGTGCTAAGTCTTTCATACTTACTTTCTCTGAAAGCAGAACACTGAGATTTTGTCACCAACTAGACTAATATCCCTACAGTGTCTGAGTTAGAATAGTAATTTTATTTTTCTAAAGGTTAAAAAACAAAATAAATAAAAACTTCAATTTTCTTTTTCAGCGAGGTTGTGATGCTAACATGGCCTATGGACTACCATGACCACAGATGAATCAGTATCTATCTTAACTGAGTTTCACTATTTACAAATTAATCTTCTATTTCTTTCCTTACATGTTCAATTTCTTTCCTTACATATTTAGCTCAAATATAATTATATTTTTAGCTAAATGAAAGAACAAATATAAAGAAAAAACTAGAATATAAAAATTTTTAATGAAATCACAATAAAAATATTTTCTTAATTTTGATATTTTGCTAAGATTGATAAGATGATAATGATAATTGAAACAAAAATCAGAACTAAAAGAAAAAGAAACAAACAAACATATTAACTATGTGGTATTTATAATTCTAGAGAATCTGATTCATTCCCTACAGACATTCTGGTCCACTCTATGCAGAGAGCTAGGGAAGTACCACAGATCTCTTATTCCATAATACACTGTCTTTCCCCTCACAGGTTTCCTTCACAGCCATGAGGGATGATTGCACCCTAAGCCCCAACCCCCATACCCCCCAGATGAAAAAACTATTTTTTTTTTAAAGAAGTATATCAGATATACTTTTGGTCAAAACATAGATTTATTGTCCTACTGCACTATATTGCTAAGATTGCCCAACATGTAATCCCTGATTACATAGCTTTCTACCCATTGTATATTCTTTTCTTGCAAATTCTCTTAATTCTGCTTAGCTGCTCTGAATCTCGGTTCCGTCATTAAAATAGTCATTAAAATTCAGTAGCACCTGAATTTTACAAATGAATAATTTTTTTTTGGTTCATTTATGATTTACCAAATTGTAATGTGGTTTCCATAATATTTTTAAGGTAGCAAAGGTGAGTTTCCCTTTCCTACTTATATTAAATCACATTTCTGGAACCAGAAAAGATTTGATCATTATTTAAAGATTGTTACTATGAGTTTGTGTATGCAGTCTCACAAGAAAATGCACAACACATCAGTTTTTCTGCTTTATCATATGTTTACCTGACTGATTCATCAACAGTTGAGTTTGTAATACAGGAAACAGATGGAGGTTAATTTTACATAAAAAACATTTTGTCATCTTTCTTTGTTTATTATGTTTAAAGCCGTATTTAGTATGTTAAAGCCTTTTTCCTCACAGACAGCACAACATTTGTACAGTTCAGATTCAAAATATCTTATGCTGGCTACATAATAGAATGACATTTCAAGGAGAAGCTGACAGCCCATAGTTTGAATAGGTACACTCTTTGCTGGGTGAAGAACTGGCTGGATGCCCAGAGTATGGTGGTGAATGGGATTAAATCCATCTGGTGACTGGTAATGAGTGGTGCTCCCCAGGGATCAGTACTGGGGCCTGTCCTGTTCAATATCTTTATTGTTGACCTGGATGAAGGCGTTGAGTGCACCCTCAGTAATTTTGAAGATGGCACCAAGTTGGTAGTAAGTGTCAATCTGCCTGGGGGTAGGAAAGCCCTACAGAGGGATCAGGCTGGATTGCTGGGCTGAGGCCAGTGGGATGAGTTTCAACAAGACCAACGGCTAGATCCTGCTCTTAAGCCACAAACACCCCAGGCAACAGTACAGGCATGGGGCAGAGTGGATTGAAGGCAGTGTAGAGGAGAATGACCTGGGGGTAGTGGTAGACACTCGACTGACCGTGAGCCAGCAGTGTGCCTAGGTGACCAAGAAGGCCAGTGGCATCCTGGTTTGTCCCAGTTTTTCCAGATGTTCATGAAGAGAAATCCCTACTTCTAGCCAGTTGTATTAATAAATTCAGACTGGAGATATTTTTGTAGAATATATCTCTGAAGTTACGCACATTCTATTTGAAATTTATCAGTATTCCTCTTTCTATAAACAATCAAGTTATAAAACTAAATATTTAATCCCCTTCTTTAAATACTAATGAACAGTTTAAATTTGCATTTAGCAGCAGAGAAGTTATTAAAGAAAAATATTATAGAATAGTTGGATTGAAAGAAAGAGTCACTTTGGATTGTAAAACTATGTGGAGAAAAACTTAAAAGCGAGAGGCGAAGATATCATATGTACTCCAAGGGTAAACTGAGGGCAAAATTTTCATTTTTTGTCTGAATCAACTGTGTGTTTCTCAAGAAAATCTCATATTCTTCCCCATTTTCTATTCTTTTGTTCAGATCATAGTGTGATCCTGGAGTACATTAATTAGATTCCTTTCAGATAAACCAAAGCAGAACACATGCTGGAGGGAAGCCTTCAGGGCTCTCCAACCAGTAATAGACCTTCAGCTCTCAAAACCAAATTAGCATCAGTCTGAAGCCAGACTTACTCAAATATGCATAGTACCAATGTCATGTCCTTTGCACTGACTAATTTACAGTCCACAGAAACTCTTCCTGTTCTGAGTTGTCCATATAGACAATGTAAGTGAATAATATTTTATCACAGCTTGAATTCTATTCCTTTGTGCAGATTAAATTTGAAATACGTCATGATGATTCTTCGTCTTATATTACAAGCTGTCATGTTAGCATGCAAGTGTCAAATGCAACCACATAATATATGGTAATATTTTAATGCTGTTCACTTTTAAGCTATCTGAAGAACTTATCAGAGGAGTATCTGAGCAAAATTTCATAAAAGCTTAATTTCAAATATATTTGGAGTGAGATAAATCTATGTAATATTTTGTGTTTATTTATTTTTGTTTTCTCTTGTTTCTCAATAATTTTCCTTTTAGTCATTCTAACATCTTGCAACTAGTAACAAGTGCTATCTATCGCAAGAGTTATATCCTCATTTACAATCAAAAATATATAAAAAAAGCTCAAACTAATCATTTTTCTACATTTCTTAAAAGCTAACACCCTGAGAGCCTTTGCTGCCTAGGAATTTATTTTTGTGTGTGGTGGTGTTTTTGTTCTGTTCTTATTTTGTTACATTTCATTTTGATTTTAATTAGGATAGTACTGTGTAGTATCCACTACCCTGCAAGAAGACAGGTATTATCCTGATTTTTCAGAAGGAGATACTTGAGCACTGAACAGAAAATCATTTTGACAAGTTCATTCAGTAGGTTTGAACAATGATTGTATTCTTACATAAACAGTCTCCCGATTTTTAGACCTAAAAGGCTTTGTTCCTTTCTTATTCATTGTTTAGCATTATACTTCTTTCAAAACTTCAGTTTTACATTACAGTTTTGGGAAATGAAGAAACAAAAGCTATGTCTGTACACATAGTTTAACCCATTCTCAGAAAAAATGAAAACATGTATTGTATGGAAGCACAAATAGAGAATACTAATTCATTAAAAATGTCAAGTGAGTGTTTTAATTCCTTTCTGGACATATCAAAGCACCACTCACATTCAAATTTCTAGGTCTCCATAACCTCTTGTAGTGAGTAAGTCTGTTTTAAAATCTGAACTTGCAGGTTCCTTCTAGTTCTTCAAGGTGTGTCTTTTTACTCAAAGTGTATGTGAAATACTTCACTTTGAGAAGATAAATAAGCCTACAGCTGCATTTTTCTATCAGATAGTACATATGAAAATATTTCCATAACTCAGACAAGTTTAATGGACATTGTTATCAGTTTTGCATGCCTTGATTTTAGAACCAATTGCATTGCTAAGCATATTCCAGTAATGCCTTATTTTGCAGATGTAGCCCCACCTAAATTTTCTTCTTTTAGATAGCACATGAATTAGTCAATAGAACACTGAAATACCTAAACCCTAGTGCAAAACTCTTTCTGTGAAATAGTACATGAGGAAGTTAAGTCATGGGCATCTGGAACATTTGTTCCCTTCTAAATGATGTAACTTGCAATGCAGTGTTCTTGAGGCCTAGTTCAATGAACTTTTTGGAAGCCATAGCTTACATGGAAATACACTGTTCTCTAAAGATGCATAAAATAATAGTCTGAAACATGGATATTGCCATGGCTATTTGGAGACAGAATTCTCTGCTTAAATGTCTCCAAATGGAATGAGCCCACATTGTGAAGGGAAGTTTTGAAATCCTAAGGTTTGGATTGTATCACTAGAACTCTGAAACTGTCTAACTGTCGAACTGTCAGGATAAATGAAAATTTGTTTGAGGGGAGTTTTTGCCTGATAATAGATAGATAGATAGATAGATAGATAGATAGATAGATAGATAGATAGATAGATAGATGAAAAAAAAATAAAGTGAATGAACTCTTACCTGGATCCTTGTGCAACTCAACCCGAGGACAGCACTTGAAATAGAGAAGTCTTTGCACAAACTCTGTTGCAACACCTAAAAATATTAGTCTGTTTTCACCATCATATTTTTAAAAATTCCAAAACATGACATCACGCAAGCCTCAATAAAAGAAAAATGTTATTCCAGTCAAAAACACGATACTGAGTAGTAGTTCTTTTACAAAACATATAAAGGTACAGAAAAATATATATATGTACACAAATGTATATGCATATATATATATATGCTATGTATCCATATCTATATATATATTTGAGTATATAAAAGTGAATTTCACAATTTGAACAACAGAAATTACCAAAGACTCTTTTACTTACATTTAGAATGTACTAAATTATGCATAGATAGTATAGACAAGTGTTAGTTGTTGCATGCTTAAAATCACTGAATTTGACTTTGCTGGCTGTTACTATTGCTATAATCAGAAGTAGACATTGTAAATAATACAGTTAGAATTTATAAACATTCACAGTTTTGAAGAGTGTTGGTATATTCATGTGGTTAAGGCCAAACTCATTCAGTCATAGTTAAATATTAGTTATTTCTGCTTGTTAAAAATAATTCTATAACCTCGGAGATGTTGACATAAAAAGAATTCTCCATTAATGAAAACAATTTAAATAATCTCTGAAGATAGTTTCATTTCTAAATTGGTGAGAAATGTAAATAATCATTTAAACCAAACAAAACTATTTTCTTAACAATGACTTATGGTCCTTATATCACAACTTCATAGCCATGCATATAGTGCACATTTGAATCCTAATGTATTGATTTATACAAGCAAACAAAGAAAAGTATTAGAAAAAGAATATAGCTGTCAGATTGTTCTGTATTAAAAATATTTATAGAGATCATTTATAGTGCACTATTAAGAATTTTCTTATCAATTTGAAAAAAGTATTTGCATATTTTAGGTGTGACTAGAATGACTATGCTTCATTGTGAATGCATCCACACTAGATGGTGAGATCAGACAAGGTTAAAAAAATGTCTGTGGATATATTTTCAATAAGAACACTGGGCTGACCTTACTACATTGGAGAACAACACTGTTATTTCTAGAGAGCATTTCAGAAAATAGAAAGACAGTATTCATCAAAATCTTTGTTGATTCCAAGTGTTTTAAGATTTTCCACATGAATATATCTCCAAATGTTTCCAATCAATATTCAATAGTGATTATTACATTGTAAAGTGTAAGCCTATCTGACAGAAGTCAGCAATAACCTAAGAAAACATCATTATTGACAATAATCATTAAAACAATAGTTTAAATTTAAAATTATAAGTCATCTGGAATTTATTGTATAATCATAGAATTCTTAGGGTTGGGACTTCTAAAGGTCATCTAGTCCAACTCCCCTGCAATAAACAGTGACATTCACAGCTAGATCAGGTTGCCCAGAGCCTTATCCAGCCCTGCCTTGAAAGTCCCCAGGGATGGGGCATCAACGGCAACACTAGGCAACTTGTTCCAGTGCCTCATCATCCTGACTGTAAAGGGTTGTTTCTTTATATCTAACCTATCTATCCTCCCTGAGCTTGAAGCCACTTCTTGTTCTTTCTCCACAGATTCTGCTAAAAAGTCTGTCCCCATTGCTCCTGCATCTCCCTTTTAGATACTGAAATGACACTATCAGGTCATCTCAGATCCTTTTCTTCTCCAGGCTGAACAGCCTCACCTCTTTCAGCCTATCCTCATAGGATAGGAGTTCCATCCCTCAGATCATTTTTTGGGGCCCTCTTCTGGATGCACTCCAAGAAGTCAATAGTGCATATAGTTTTGTAAGCACAATAAATAAGCCTTAGCTTAAAAAAATAAAAAAAGTGGATTTAAAGCTATTTTAGGATTTATCTTTAAGGATGTCTGCAGAGAGCAGTCATAGTAAGATAAAAATCTTTCAAAATAGACATGCTATCATGCTGAATGCAGAAAACCCTTAGTATATATGCAACTGTGACAACAAAACTATATAACATAGTTAAAGACAACATTGCCCTCAGTGTCTTTGCTCAGCAGCCTTAAGCTATATAGATCTGCACTGTTACTTTACTTACATACGTTGAACACTATATTTATTACACTGATTATGAGTTCTTTATTTAAGAATCCAATAAGACCATTACTAATTATTGGGGTACTCCGAAGTAAATTCTGCTGAACATGATTAATTTTGATGGAATTTCTATAGATTCATACAAGTATGATTGAAATCCAGATTTTCTCATTATGCATAGATCTCTCTGAAAGTAATGTCTCATATTTACCTTCATGGGAATAACAACAAAGAACACAGAAGCACTATTTGTTAGAGAAAATTCTCAGCTATAAAACAATAATTTTCAACATAGTCAATACCATTCGCTTTGGATTTTTTGCCACCAATGAACAAGGATGTGAAAAATAACAAGTAGGGATTGCATAGGCACATTGGTCAGAAAGTACAAAGGAGACTGGTAGATGAGAAGGGAGAATTCACTACAACAGACTTGGGAGAAGGCCAAGGTACTCAATGAGTTCTTTGCCTTAATCTTGCAGTCAGGCTTCCCTGCACTTTTAGGCAGGGATTGTGGAAGCAAAATCCCACCCACTGTAGGAGCAGTGCAAGTCTGTTATAGTCTCATGAGTCTATGTGCACGTGTCTATGGAGCCAGATGGTCCTGAAGGAATAACCTGATAGAATTGCCAAAACATCCTTCATTATATCTGAAAAAATTGTGGCAGTCAAAAGAAGACCTCTGTGACTAAAACGAAAAATATCATTTCCAATTTTAAGAAAGGGGGAAAGAAAGACCTGTGGAACTACAGGCCAGCAAGTCTCACTTCTGTGCCTGGGAAAATCACTGAGGAAATACTCCTGGAAGAAATGTTAGGGCACAAGAGGGATGATGAAGTTATCTGAGACAGCCAGCTTAGCTTCATCAATGGCAGATCATGCCTGATGAATCTGGTAGCCGTTTATAATGGAATAATGGCAAAGGAAGGGCAACTGATGTTGTCTACCTGGACTTGTGCAAGGCCTTTGACATGGCCCCGCACTACATCCTTATCTCTAAATTGAAGACACATGGATTTGAAGGCTGGAATATTTGGTGGATAAAGAAATGGTCGGGTGGTCCTAGCCAGACGAAAGAAGTCAATAACTCTATGTCCAGGCTTCAGGGAGACTTCATTGCACCTTTCCAGTAATTTAGGATGGCTTATAAACAAGAGGAAGACCAACTTCGTGCACAGTTTGACAGTAATGGTACAAGAGAAAATAGCTTTAAACTAAAGGAAGGAAGGTTGAGTTTAAATGTTAGGAAAAAAATGTTTACTCACAGTGTGGTGAGGTAACAGAACTGGTTGCCATTGGTAGATGTTGAAGTCTCACCCCTGTAAGAGACTATTATTATTTTATACCATTGCCTCAAAGTTTGCTGATGAACATGTCTGAACATGTCCAAGCAAGTGACAGGTTGGATGCTGCCCAGGGCAAACACTGGTTTGTTGCTCATGTTATTTATATCTCTTCTGCTTCTGTTTCTCTTCTTCTTTTCTTTTTTTGCTTTCATTCTTTCATTTTTTCATCCTTTTTTCCATCTTTTATTTAATGCTTGATCTTTTTGATCTTCCTATGATCTTCTTGTCATGTATCACCTCACCTCCACACAGAATAACTTCTTTTTCTATATAATTCTAAAATTGATGTAGTTCAAATGATATGTAATGAATTCAGTTCTAGAGAGAAAAAGTCTGACAAAATGGTGTCTGACATGGAAGTTCATAGAAATCTAATGCGTGTAAATGAGTTCAGCCACGCAGAAAAAATCATTCTCATTGGCATTCACAGACACTTGCTGAATGTTTATGGAGACTAAACAGTAAAAGTGTGCAGAATGAGGAGGTGGATAGTGCATTTCAGTAGTGGTGACAGTAGGTCACCTCCATTGGTGTAGACAGTAGGTCACCTCCACTAGTGTAGATGTTTACAAATGTGGCATGTAAGCTCTTGCTCTTTTCTGGTGAAAATGCATTTCTAATGGTGGTGACTATGTTGAAAAATAGTGTTTTGTAACTGAGAGTTTTATTTTCTCTATCATATAATGTTACTGTGCTCTTTGTAGCTGATCTAGTTTCCATGGAAACAAATAGGAGACATTACTTTTGGAGTGACCTACATACTTCTTTCTCTATGGATTGCACTTTGAATGCATTTAAATAAGATTCTGGGTTTATATATTCTTCAATTCACTTAAAAACTGTAGTTGGTTGGTAGATGCTTATGGCTAGTCAAATTACATCATTACATCATGAACAAATTATAGTACTTCAATCCTTCAGTCACATGTAAACTCTACCCACCTAAGTTCTGTGGGGGAAGCAACGAAACTGAGGGCAATTCCTGATCTAAGGCTTTAAATGTAATGCTTTTAATATCTTATTCATGGAAATGTTTAAGGCCTGAATTAATGGGGTTTATCCACTAAATATCAGTCTGAGCTAGTGGGGGGTATCCTTGCCTACACCAGTGAACAAGGAATGATATGATCATTAAGGCTTTCTTCAACTCAGATCATTCTGTGATTCTATGATGCTATGATCACTGTTGACTCTGGTTGTTAGGCCAGGTTAGTGCACAGCTATCCATATGTGAACTTACAGTGATATTTACAGTCATCTCACATTTAACATTGTTCCTATTATTTTGACTGTTTATCTGTTTCTTCTGTGACATACCTGCAGAAAACTTGAAATTTTTTTCTCTCAGTGGGATCAGTTGCCTTTAGGCTTTACCACAGTAAAAATACTAACACAAAAAGAACAACCACAACAAAAAAATAATGCTTTTGTAGTTCAGTCTATGCAGCAATCTGTTTTTGTGGGAAATGAAAAGTTAGAGTGTATTCTCTTTCTCTCTCTCTCTTTCTTTTTTTTTTCCTAATTAATAAGGCGTTTACATAAATCTTGCCCTTCTTTATAAGGGTTATCTATGGATCTTAGTCAATTCAAATGCTTGAAGACAATAAAGCGGTAATGATCATGTGAACAGTTCTTTTGAAGATGAATTTTACATATGTAATGTCATTACTGTTACTTCACAACAGAAAAGGAAAGGAGAGTCCAGTGAATCACTGTTCACTGAAAAATAAAATCTGGCGTTGCATGGGCAGAATATTTAGGTGATCCATAATTTAAATAGAGGAACATAGTATTTTCCTGTGAATCTTTTGTTTCTAGTCACACAACCAGTCAGTTAATATGTCCTCTGTTTTCTACCCAGTAAGGGTGTTAGAAACGACAGACTTGTGAATCCTCTTTTGTCTGCCTTCCCTACTATAACAATAGTGTGGGTGGATGGGTGGACTGCTGTCTGCATGCAAAACCTTTAAATTGATCTTTCTTTTCTTACAATTTTGAGTTTCATTAATTGCTATATTTCAGAACCTAATCTTTATTAAATCACTGCTCTGTTTTCAGCTAAAACAGACTTACTGTATAATTAATATATAAAAGATCAAAACAAAGTAATGCATTATGAAATATTTGATTTCAAACTATTTTAACACTTCATTAGACATTCAATTGAACTTTCAATGTGTCTTCAGAGGACTATGTACAGGGACGGCAAATACTGTGTATCCCCAAAGACATTTAATCAATGTGTCTAGAAACAAAAGACTGAGTGTGAAAAGGGTAAAGGATTGAAAATTTTGAGGAGTTTACAGAAACAATAAAAGGAAGAAAGGATCAAAAAAGAGATCAAATATTTTTGACCACAGGAATGATGTGGTCTAAATGTGGCATGTGACATAAGAGAAAAACTAGAAATGATATTTTCTGACATTTTAGCAGTTTGTAATAAGAGGCAGCAAACTGATGTTTATTCATATAAGTTATTTTGCTTATATCAATGTACTTGTGAAAAGGCACTCCAAAATGTTTTCATATAGTGTTTTATTACAAATACTGTGTAAGATATTTAGATCATCATTTTTATTTAGTTATTTAAACTAGTTTATAAAGTGTTCTGTTTCTTTGTCCTTGTTGAAATAACATAACACAGAGAGAATGTGAACTTACTGAAAAATAAAAATTATTTTTATTAAAAAAAGAGAGTTCATCTTGTGGGTATAAACTGCCTCTAATAAGTAGATTTATTTCTACTGAGTGATCTATACCCAAGTTAAATCTCTGAAGAGAAGTGATTGACCAGCTGTTAAAATTACGGAAATATAGTCTTCCTTCCGTATTTACAAAATTAAGAAGATACGTTCCGTATGCTTCAAAGGAAGAAGTTCTTTCTTTAGGTTGTAAACTCTGGAATGACTCTGATTTTACAGCTTTATTTTCTAACTCTGAGGAAAACACTGATGTAAGATTTTTGCTTTGTTTTACTTTGTGTATGTTACTCTTTAATATTAATAATACTCTATTTTTTTTCACAGAAACATGGGATCACAGAACAGATGAGTTTGGAAGAGACCTCTTTAGCTCCTCTAGTCCAACCTGCTGCTAAAACAGCTTGTCTAAAGACATAAGTCCAGGTTTTGAATGTCTCCATGGGTGGAGACTACAGATCACCTCTGGGCAGCCTGTTCTGATGACTGGTTACACTCACAGTAAAATAGTTATTCTGCTTTAGCAGAATTTGCTGAGTGTCATTTTTACCTCATTGCTTCTTGGCCTGTCACTGGAAACTAATGAAAAAGTCTGCCTACATCTTTTGTACTCCCTCCAATCTGACACTTACATACACTGAACAGATTCTCCTCTTTAGGCTAAAATATTCCAATGCTTTTGACCTCTCCCCTCATGAAAGATGCTCCAGTCCCTTCATCCTCTTCAGGACATTTTGCTAGACTTACTCCATTATGTCTGTGAATTGTTATTTGTAGAGTTGCGTTATTTAAAAAAAAAAAAAAAAGTCTAAGTTTTTAAAAATGGGAGGTCTTGAGAAGTTAGCCTTAGTTACATTAGACAAATTAATAAGATATGAGAAATCTATATAATGAGCTAGCAGAAGTGTGATTTTTATCGAAGAAAATTTGCTCTCAGGAGATTCATCAGGAGGTCGAGTTTGAATTTTTTTATAAAAATTAAATCTGTGATTGTTAATTATGAAATAACAAGATCAAGCCTAGATTACCTGCATATAACTCCATTCTTAAGAACAAAAAAGCTAAAAATCAGACTTAAATTAACTTTTTATGAAACACTATTACTGTAATGCCCAGACAGTTCACTTTATTTCATATAACTCACAGTAATTTCTAAGTCATCAGGTTACTTTTGTGTCAGCTGTGACACTGAGTTTGGACACTCACACTAGTAAATGCAAGATACGTCATTGTTTTGTATAACCACAGTGAACACCAAATTAGGACAGGATTTATCAGAGTGTAAATGGGCTTAGAGTTCTCAATTCTATGCCTAGGGCTATTTACTATGTCTATGTTTTTAGCTGTGTGATAAGGAAATATCACAGATCTTTGTTACAATCACAGCTGAATTATAATATGTCCAACACCTTTTCACAGATGTTATTCTTAAATATACGTTTATATTTTTTTGTTTGAATTCATTCATTTCTTCACATGGACTTCATATGTGCTGAGTAACTCTATCCTTGTGGTATGCTCTTCAAATCAGCAAAGACTGAAACAGTTTCCAAGAGGACATCAGTTCCATTTGGTGACTCTGGAGGAAATATAACCTCTTTATGAGTACTGCGTGGATTCAACAGTACATTTTTTGTCTTTCTTTAAATGTATCTGTGGAAACACTGAACGTTTTAGACACTTCTCAATCTGCTCCAGAATCCTGTACAGGGGATTCCTGGTTGCTATCTGTTGTGTTAAATCACATGTAATATAAGCCGTATGAAGTTATTAAGAAAATAACATCATCTGTTCATAATCCTCACTATATACACATACCAAGATATACCAGGAGGCATCTTTCTCTCTCCTCCAATTGAATTTCTGTCATTTATCTTACTATCACTTTGTCTCATCCCACAGAGTATTTTGATTTTTCTGTCTCCTGAGTCGCTCCTCCCCTAGTCAAGAAAGGAGTCTTTACTGTGTTGGAGTCATCCAAGACTCAGAGGAATATTACGCATCAATTTATTGAAAGCTTTCTTAACAGCAATTAATGCTCTACTTGGAGGTAAAATCAGCTAATTTTCCAGTTTAATAAGCATTAGAGGTAAGACAATGGTTACTATAATGTACTATATGGTTACTATAATATACTATAGTACTATAATGAAAAAAATCAGAAAATGAGGAAAAAGCGACACACAGATATACAAACACAGCAAAGCAAAGCAGATCATCACTCCTTGATCCAGTAATATCTTGGCATCAGGTGCTGATTTGTGGGTGATCTGAGGTAGTGATGTTCGGTTGATGACAACTGACAATACAAACTCTTACTTACAGATCAAAGTAATTGAGCCTGCTCTTTTGGCATGACAGCTTCTGTCTTTGGTATATCAGCAGGAACTTTTTCATTTCCCATCTTCCAAGCCTTGCAAACTTAAGTCAGCAGATAAGAGGAGTCAGGGAGATGCCAGCTCACAGAGCTAGAAAAATGGGCTATAATAGAAATTAGCAGGAAAATGGTTTAAAGCAATTAGAACAAAGTAGTGGGCTTCCTCTGCTAATTGCCACATTTTGAGGCAGAAATAACACTAGGTTCAAAAAAAGATTAGAAAAATTCACAGACAGCATGGTTTTCCAAAACCAAGAACATTAAGTTGGACATGGTCTCTAACATCTTCATTCTAAGGACTATAAATGTGACCTCCTCTTGACATTGACAGAGAGAGAACAATAAGCCAAATGGACTATTGAAATGATTGCTGGACAGCTCTGGCACCCTGCACTTCAAAAAGTGAATACCTACCTTCTCTAGATCGCCTCTGCTGCTCAGGGAACAATATCTAAGTTTTCTTTTTTGTCCCAGGGTGATTCAACTCTTCAACTGCACTCAAGACATGGCTAATGCAAATCTGACATAATTTAGGTATAAAATAGATGATGGTTTTGTCTAAGCTTTTTTGTAACGAGTTATGACCAGAAAGATTTGGCCAGGAAAGTGAGGCAACCCCTTCTTCTTGTTGAAGCAAAGGATAGGAGATGGTATTTACACAATGTAGGAATTACAGGGCAAGTTGAAAAACAAACAGAAAAAAGCCTGAGTCTCTACCTTTAGTTTTATTTCATTTAGATTGATTATAAAATTTCCACTTACTTTATAGGGTTTTTGTTGTTGTTGTTGTTGTTTTGTTTGTTTGTATGTTTGTTTTTGTTTCTAAGAGTTATTTGTCTCTTTGATTATACTCAAGGCAACATACACAATTTAGATTGGAAACATGACTAAACAGTAACTTAAGTTTTGCAATTAGATGATCACATTTTGCAGTGATATGTAGGAAATTTACCTTGACAGTCTCAGAAGGACAACCAGAACAATGAGATATATATATTTGGTCTCCAAGACACACATCATTTATGTAAGTTATCCAAGTGATTACAAAATTTAAGTTTCCTTTAGATTTGTTCTTAAGTCTCAGAATTACAAATTAACCACATGAAAATATACACTAAGATTCTAAGTAACCTCAAGGATATCATTCTGTGTGCATTATATCTGATCCTGTAAGAGAAGTTCAGTTATTTATTTATTTATCTATTCCTGGTGTGAGAAAGTAGGTCAGTTTATTTAACAATTTGACCTGATACTGTCTTCAATATTTGGGTAATTGTTAACTTGGTGTGTAACATTTTTGTACAATAAGAGAAATTTCAAAGGATTAGAGTTCATTGGTGTCAAACAAAATATATTCTAGACTATTATGAAGGCTTTGTTTTTTTGTTGTGTATTTTTTGAAGTCACATCAACTGAGTGGATAGCATTTTAGGGTGCTAATTTGTATTACTGAATGTTATAAGTATCTTAAAGAACAATGGTAGGAATATTTTCAGAAGAAATACTATCAAGGCAAATATTTGAAATTCTCCTATATTTAATAAATAACAGTAAAAGTCTACATGGAGAGTACAGATTAATAATTACAATTAATTAAAATCAGCACAGCTGAAATTTGATGTTAATTTAAGGTACTAAGCTCCTGTACAAAGCAGGCACTCAGCAAATTGAATTTTGAGTAACACTGAAATCAGTCATAACATTCCTTTTAATAAAGTGACAGACTAATGGATTAAATAAAGGTACTAATTGAGTAATTGACTGAAAAAATTAGATTATTGTTGTAAATTAACTAATGCTAAATTTATCAATATTTTTCAGGAAATCTGTGATTTCCGCAAGTAAACTTGCATCAACGTAATTAATAAAATGCAATTAAAAAAAAAAAAAAAGTTTCCCAGGCATGTTGTAGTCTTCCTTTTGTGACAAGGTCTTCTTTTCATTAAAACTGAGTTTAGAGTTTTCTATTTTTGTATTTTTTAAACAGATAAAACTAACCAGGAAAAATTGGTTCCCTAGTATTGAGGAACTCAAAAGGTAAGGAAGTAACACTATGTTACATAATTTTAACCTGTAAGAACTCTACATTAGCAGCAAGATTCTGAGGTAAACTGGTTGAGCTCGGGTTTAGACATCTAACTTCTCTTGAATGTAGCTAGTTTTCTTTCAATGCAGGGTGCCTTTAACCTCATGGTTCCTAGACTGCAAGTTCTTGTTCACAATGTTACAAGTGGCAGAAATGCTCAGAGGTAGCCATTAGAACTCTTCCTGAGACCTCCCAGAGCCTAAGCAGCACTTGGTATCACATGGGAATGTTGGAGCCTTTGGAATTTATTCAACCAATCCAAACCCTAATCATGCTCTCAGTGTTAATGCTATACACATTTTTATTTCTAAAAGAGCTTGTATCCTTGTCCAAAAATATCAACTGAAATTTTCCATCGCAGTTTTTGGAAGACAGCAGACACTATAAATTATAATTTGTGAAGATAAACAGTTTGTAATGCTATACAGTTGAAGACAAGGTGCTATACTAAGTGTGAAACAATTTTAAATGGTGGTTAGAAGATCTTTCTCAGTAGTATTAGGCTCACCATTTATGATTTTTTTTTCTCTTTCAAGTATGTTAATGTAAAAAAAAAAAAAAAAGAAAAAAAACAGCTGATAATTTTATTTCAATTAGTTTATTTGAAAATACACAAGCATTTTGTTTTCTTTCCAAAACCTGCTCATTTTACACTAGAATATATGCCTAGTTCAGTTTCCTGAAAATATCATTCAATGCTAAAAGTGCTTTGATGTTACTAGAAGCCAGGCAATAATATCATAAAAATTGTGTTCTATTAATACTACTAAGTTTTTCAAAACTCTAGTCTCAGACGTAATTGAATGCATTTTTGTGATGTTTCTTGCACCTAGATTTCAAACTTTAAAACACAGTCTGAAGTAGAGAAAAATTACTTAAGAGTACATTGGCATGCTAGTTGCAGGATGTAGTAATAGTCGCAAATAATAAATAGGGTTGAATTTCTTAGTTGTTGTAGTAGGGTAAAGAAATCATAACAGACAGACACTCCTTTCCCAGAGAATGAGTTCAATTTAACTTCCTGGCAGGTTCTAAATTGTTTTTGCCAATTGTGACTGAAATTATGGAGATAGATGATCACTGATCTTGACCTTTCAATATTCCAAGGCCGCTGAGTGGAGAAGTGGTGCAGAGCTTGTAAGATTTTCTGCTTTGTTCCAGTTTACAAGATTTCAGGTTTCATTTCTCAAAGAGCAGAATGGAGAGAAGTGTTTCTGATGTCTTTGGGATATGTGGGGTTAGCACATCAGAAACTTCACTACTCTTCTATATCTTTTTGTTTTTTTACCTTGCCTTTGGGAGTATGATAATAAGCCCTTTTGTAAAGGCATGGTTACAAGAAACATTAATCCTTTTCTTGGATCTGTTTGCCTGCTGTTTTTCCTGTGTTCTCTTCCTGTTGTTGTTTGTTTGTTTGTTTAATGTTTTATATAAACTATGAATTACATCACATGCAACAGTCTGGGTCCAAGTTACATTATTTGTCTTGGTGCTTCCTGCTCTCTGAGCCTAGCTTAAATTTTCTGGCTTCAGAAACAGTCTTTTTCACATTTAAATACCTACTTATTTTTCTTTGCAAAGTAATTGTAATAAATAAATAAATAAAGTTGTAATAATATTTGGGGAAAGAACAAAAATAACCAAGCCAGCTACTATCAATGCACGGAATTATATGTATCAGTAAAAAGAATCCCTCAGCAACTATGATTTTTCACTAGTGAGTTCAGATATTTGTAAGCAATAAAACCTTCAGCTTTATTTTACACCAGAAAAGTTTTATGAAACTTACAGTCATCAGCAAATTAAGTCACTCTTCTACTTTTGAAACAAGATTTAGCCTATTTGGGAAAGTTAAGGAACTTATCCAGGAGAAATAAGAATTTCGTGCATATAAGTCCTGGTCACTTAACTGAAAGTCTTTACTTTCTGTCAAAAAGACAACAAGTATAATTAGGTATTACTTGAAATGCTATAAGTTAATGTCATAGTAAATTAGCTTGATGTATAAAAATATAGCTTTTTTTTTCCTAAAAAATTTACTTAAAAATACAAAACAATTAGACTTTATTTTATCTATCTATCTATCTATCTATCTATCTATCTATCTATCTATCTATGTATCTATCTATTTTTTTTTAATTATTTATTTGACTGTGGCAGCAGGTCCTCAAATTTTAAAAGGGTCAGATCTAATATTTTTGGAGAGATGTTTAATTGTTTTAAGAAAATGATACTTTTGGAATGCATGTAAATATTATATAAGCCTAATTTGTTTTTACACTTTTTTACATTTTTGAAATGTAATTACTGTCCTTCAAATTTGTATTTTCATCTTCATAAATCAAACTCATGCCAAAAACAAAGACAAAAAACAAACCACAAAATCAAATTCTGAATGCTTGTCGATCAGAATTATTAGGCTGTGCCTATTCATGCTCATTATGACAAGTGAAAGAATTTAGTTACACCTGTTTATGCAGCAGCATTCTTAGATAACTTAGTGCTATTGACAGTGCTGACTGATCATCTCCTGCACTCCTTCATGAGGAAAGCATTATGTACTATCATTCATACAGTGAAATCTAGTCTGATAATGAGAGATCCGCATGCATGTTGTATGTACTTTGAAAAAGTACTTTTCAGCATGTTTTAGGTAGAAATTTCTTCATTGTACCATACTGCACAGAAATTACATCTCTAAAACAAAAAATATAACACAAAACATGCTTCCATAAACCACATATTTTATATGTATTTTATATTGCTATGAGTACACATGTGCATATTTATAGTATATTTAATATTTCCTTGTTTCTCTTTTCTAATTGGCATTCCAAGTCACAGCAACTAATTCATTTCCCAATTATTATAGAAAATATTCCAGTACACAAAGTACTGGATTTATTTTCAAAATGCCTGTGTTGTGCCACCCAGGTTCCAGGTCTCTCTAATGAGATTGTCTGTAGCCTTAGAGCATGGCAGTAATGCTCAGCACCATGTACTGCAGCTCTGCTCCCTGGGGTAACTAGACTAGGAAATAAGCTAAAGCATACTATATTCTACCTCTTCTTCTACTTCTGGAAGCCCTTCGAAAGAAGAAGCTCTGTAGTTGAATACTGTAAAACTTCAAAAGATCATAGATCATGAAATAATTCAAGTTCTAAAGGACTCATAAGCTCTTCTAATCCAATATTTTCCCCAGACAGAGATAATTTCATGATTAAACTAAGTTGTACAGAGTATTTTTTATATGACATTTGTATGCCTCCAATTCTAATTATATAACCTTTCTGAACATTCTGTTCCAGTGGACACAAAACCAGTTTTTTTCTGGTTTCGTTTTATTTTATTTTTATTTTTGTTTTCTTCTTCCTTTTAGATAGAATATCTTTTGCTGAAATTCATATTAAATGTTGTTTGTCCTTTTGTTGTGCATCTCTGAGAAGATGCACATTTCTCTTCTGGTTTGATTTGCTATACAAGCTTCCAAATTTATGCTTGAGGACAGCACTTAGGTCTCCCCTAACCTTCTCTCTACAAAGCAGAACCATTAAGCTTCAGTGTTTTTTCTTCACTGGCATGGTCTCAAGACCACTAAATGGGGTTTTCTGTTAATCAGTCACTAGATGTGAGTCCCTAAGAATCCACTTTTTTTTTTTTTTCCACTCATTTGTAAAATGTTTTAAGCTATGAGGAAGTTAGATCATCAAGTGTTATGTGTTCTGCACTGGATAAGCTGGTTGTAGCTTGATCTTGTGCTTTTCATTAGTACCATTAGAAGTACACAGTGCGGTCAGATAAATCCTAAGTGCAAAACAAATGGAATTTCTATCACCTCGTTACTTAACTTTAAATGCAGTGTGTGTCATCTCCAGAAGATATACTTCTATGTGAAAATGGGCAGCATGTTCCCCTAGTTTACCAAAAGAGTCTAAGGTTTTCTTTTTTTTTGTTTGTTTTAAGTATCATTCCTTTTGTTGTTTTGATTTGCTTTCATGTGGATGTAGTTAAAAATAAAGAGCTTTTTATGGTGAAAGACATTGATTCTTTAAAGTAAAAACTAATATGTCCTCATGTATATATATTTTTTCCCCTGGAAAATATTTATTTCTTTAATCTAAGAGAAAGCTGGAGAGACAAAATTTGGTGAGGAGGAGGAGCGTGATTTGGGGGAGGAGAAGTGGAAAAACAGCTGGTATACGTTTTAATTCTTCAGAGATCCAAACTTAGAAACATTCAAAGAAGAATTTGAATAAGAAAAAACATTGTAGAAAGGCTGCTCCAAAAGTAATACAATTTTATTGCGTTGGCTGATATTTTCAATGGTGGTTGTTGGCATTATGAGGTTGAAGCTTCCCACCAGTATTCCGCTACATTTTGTTGTCGTGCAATAGATGGCAGTAGAGGGGCAGTATTGACAAAAAAGCATCTGATGTAGAAAATATATGGAATTGAATTCGTCTAGGCAGAAAAAATTGCAGCCACTGTCATTCATCAAATCTTGATGAATGTTTAAACAGTGGATGTTAGCACAGTGGGGTGGTAGGTGGTGCTTTTCAGTAGCAGTAACAGTGATGTGAAAGGCAAAGCTACATTACAGACAACCATGCATAGTTTTATGGGTGTGGCATGCAAGGTCTTGTTCATGTCTGGTCAAAATGCATGAGCTGAAAAATAATGTTTTGTAGCTAAGAATTTGCTCTGTCAAATAGTGTTATTATGCTCTTTGTATCTGTTGCAGTTTCCTGGAAATAAATGATAAACATTACTTTTGGAGTAACCAACGTATTTAATTTGCAGTGAAATAAATTGGTGCTGAAGACATTTCAAAATTAAACTGATTTGACAGCATTTTTGTTGTTGTTCATAGAGAAAATAATGCACTACTACAAGTTTAATATCAGCACAGAAATAGAGCTTCTGTTTCAGATATTTTGTAAAACAGTATGTCAGATGTTGTTTCTTTTCTGAATTATGTGCATATATGGAAATTAAAAAAAAAAAAGTATGAATTAACCAGTATCATGAAGTTTTCTATTATGAAAGATAACTTATTTCAACCATTATTTTTAAAATGTAGAAAGCATAGGTCTTTTCTAGATAAAATCATGTCATGTTGAATGAGATGTTGAATCAAGTTCAGAGGAGGACTACAAAGATTATCAGAGGACAGGAGCGCTTCTCTTAAGGATAAATTTTGAAAGAGATAGATATACTTTTTTTTACCAAGTGAAAGGAAGAGACTGCATTAGTATATATTAAAAGATATTAGTATATATTAAAAGATTTCTATAAAATAGATATGCAGAATTGACTTATAAAAGTGTGCATGTCTATAAAAGCCTAAGAGGGCTAGATCAGGCTTAGGCATTTAGGATGCAATTGTATTGTAATGCTATGTAAATCTACTACATCGTCATAACTATAATTGTATCACTTTGATTATACTTATCAACATAAAAGTAATAAACATTAAAAAGCTGAAATATAACTTCTTTTTTTCTGCTCTTTTAAAGTAAGAGATGATTATTGCATTCATTTAATTAATTTACCTATGTTTTATTCGTCACCAGTAAATGAGAAGAGCCATTATAATCTTATTTGATCAGAATATTACATTCTGGCATGTACAAAATTTGCAAATTATTTCTCTGTCAATTAGCATGCAAATCACTATTGAATGTTACTGAGTGTTTCAGTCTAAGTTTAACTGATTATTATTGTTGCTTTTTGTTCTATGTTTGTTTTTGAGTTTTTGTTTGGTTTGGTTGATTTATTGACTGGTTGTTTTTTTCCCATTGGAGAGTCTCTGCTTTCAGTGAATCCTTTCAGCTGTGAATTTGCTATAGTACTATCTTTTTATGAGTTCTCAGTCTCATTGGAGATGATTAGGCTCTCGAGAGATGCTAGTATCTCATAAACATTATAGACAATGCATTTTCAAACTTGTTTGTAGCTTTTGTATTCCCAAACTAATACTTGTATGCTGAGATCAACTAAGAATATAAAAAGCAGAATATTTGAAAACATGGTCTTGATCAACAAAGTCTTTCTAAATGTCTTGTGAATATACTAACAAAGAGCAAAACTGTTTAATTCTTTCTTTTCAGTTAATCTCTGAATAACACTCACTGATAGATAAGAGAACAGAAAATGAAGATGAACTTAAAAAAGTAATGTGTTCTAATAAAAATTATACAGGGGGTTGAGCAATCTGGTCTTGGGAATCAGTTTTAGCAGGAGAGTTGGACTAGATGTCCTCCAGGGGTCCCTTCCATCCCCTACAATTCTGTTATTTTGTAATTTGCTAGCACAGAACTATAGTTCTTAAAATGGTGAACATTATTCTTACATTTATAATTTTAATGCATTGAAGGAGATTGACTTGGTTATAATCATCAACCTCCTTGCAAAAAAAAAAAAAAAAAAAAAAGACAGAAGAACTGGAGATTACATAAGCAAGATAAATTCTGTAGTGATTTTATTATGGTATAGCTGTAGGGAACATTTCAACACATTGGAGGGTGGTAGATGGACTCTGGAGACAGGAATTTCACCTTAAAAGGTGATCTCATTTATAAACTAGCCAAGTAAGAGCACAATACTCATTGTAGCTGTTAGAGATGCTTTTCCCAAAGAAATATGTTAAAATGCTGATGATGTCGCTGTATGCTGAGAAATGTGTGTTATGTTTGTGTTACTGAGCCCTCAGGTAATGTGAAGAGAGATATAAACCCAGCTGCACAGCCAAAAGCTGGCCTCCAGCATTAGCTGTTAGAACTGTGACCTGTGTGTATGAAGCAATCCCAATGGCAAAATAGTGAGTAAAAGAAAGAGAAGGGAGAGCAGAGTTAGTAAAGATAATACTATAAACTGTTTCAAAATATTCTGTTTAAACATATAAACAGACCATACTATGGAAAAGAAATTAACTAAGACTCGAGTGAATGAAATAGGCTTTTAAAATGACTGCCATGGTGAAAGTGTCAGTAATTATTACTCATGAGGAAAATCAGCACAAAAAGGGAAAGTTAAGTTGAAGTTAGCAAACACACAGAAGGACAAAATGAGTAGGCTAAAAAAAAAAAAGGGAGAAAGGGAGAAGAATTACGTATTGTAGTAAAAATATTCATGTTTGTCCCTAGACACAATGTTTCAGCCAGGAGAAGTCTTCAAGGTAAAAAATATATCTGAACAGATATGATTTGGCTTTTTTTCAAGTCTCCAAACAGATCAGCTCCTGATACACACCACAAAAATGGCTAACAAACAAACAAATAAATAAAGGGCTTTATGAATTATCTATGCATTTAGATCTCACAAAAAAATGATCTGATTTCTCACCCTAAGTGCTTCACACAGCTCACCATACGTTTGCCTGATCTGCTGCTGGATACTGATTCTGCTTTTTATCTGGACTGCTATTCTTTTTAGACAGCAAAGCAGTTGCATTTGCTAGGTAAGTGAAAAAACAAAACAAAACAACAACAACAACAACAAAAAACCTGAAGGTTTGTATTAAGTTTATGTCTATAATCATACTGAGAAGTACAGGACTAGCATGGAATGGAATGGAGTGGAATGGAATGGAATGGAATGGAATGGAATGGAATGGAATGGAATGGAATGGAATGGAATGGAATGGAATGGAATAGATGAAGTTCATTGAGTCCATCTGCCTGTCCATTTCAGGACTAAGTAAAAGTTAAAGCATGTTGGCCTTTTATGATGGAGTGACGGCAACAATAGACAAGGGAAGGGTGATGGATGTCATCTACCTGGGTTTCTGCAAAGCCTTTGACATGGTCCCTCTTGCTCAACTGGGGAAGTATGATTTGTATGATAGACTGTTTGATGGATTAAGAACTGTTCCCAGGAGTTCCCTGCTCAGTCAGAGTGATTGTCTGCCTCACTTGTTTAACGTGTTTACAGTGAGATTACCTGCTCTTGGAATTAGAAGGTTATTCCTGAAAAGAAGAGAGCTCTAATGGATCTCTAAACCCTCTAGAAGTGATTTCTAGAATACACTGCTAACTAGCTGTCTGAGAAGATCTCTTTTATAGTTTAGGGTGATTCTTTTCTCCTACCAGCAGAAATTTTGAACTCAACATTTTCATTATCACTGTGTCCAAGACAGTCACCTAGAATCACTTCTTCAACAAGGCCTTTCCTATTTTCAAGCAAAAGATTCAGGAGGACAATTTTAGTAGTAAGTTCACCCAATACTTTTGACAGCAAGTTATTTTCAATATGTTTTAGGAATTTCCCAGACTTGCCTGTTAAGCTAGAAAAATATTCCCAGGAAAGCTTATATCTCCCACTTGAATGGGAGTAACTAATTGAGAGATTACCCTTAATTGACTATAGAATATCTCATCTGTGCCATTGTCTTTAGTGTCACCTTAGTCAACAGTAGACAGCCACAAATTCTACTTTGCTATCTATCCCCTTAGTCCTCAATCAGAAGCTCTCTACTGCAACATCCTTGCAATTATCCTTGCCACTCTCATCTAGTACCATAACATCCATTGGCTTAACTTCAGTGTTCCTAAGGGTATTGCACTCCCCCATCAATCCCAGTTTAAGTCTTAATCAGTTAGTCTTTCCAGGTTAAAAGTTTAGAAATTTTTTCTTTGTTGAGACAAGTGGACTCCAAAAGGCTGCAGCAGATCACTTGTCTCAAGATTCTTCCATTTTAAAATCCTGGTTCCATTATAAAGCACTGATGTTGAAGCCAGACATTGACCTGGGCTTATCTGTTTCTTTCCATGCCATTACTGAGAGGATTGACAGACACTGCTTCTGCTCCTGAATCCTTCAGTCATCTTCCAAGGTCCCTAAAATCTGTTCTGATGGACCTCAGACTTCATGTTTTGACATCATTTGTACCCACTTAAAAGAGAAGGAGTGGATAACTGCCAGTAGTCTAAAGACTACTACGCTTGTAAACTTACAGATAATGCCCTTTATTCTAGCCCCAGGGAGGCAGAAAACTTCTCTGTGAAGACAGTCTGGTCTTCAGATGGATGCCTCTGTTCCCTTCAGGAGAGAGTTATCTATGACTAGAGATCCCTGCTATTTCGTCACGTTGTTGGTCTTGAAGCAACATTTTTGTGCCATATATTGTAGCTATTACAGCTTTCAGTGAATTGGATTTATTTCCTGTGTAATTTCCCTGTGGAAATTAAAAATATTTAGGAAATAGGGAGCCAGAAGTCTACTTTATAGATCCGAGTATTATCGCATCCCTGAAACACCAAAGTGTTTATAAACACTGCTTAAATATGATCAATATTGGTAGCTTAACTTCTGGTGACCTGAATGGTCCTAAATGTGTTTATGAATAGTAATAAATCATTGAAAATATGACTATCTTATACATTACTTATACATTATAGTCATCTGTGAAATTTTAATATAGGAATACATTTTTGTATATTTGAAAGAGGTGTTTTTTGTTTTGGTGGTTGGTTGGGTTTTTTTTTGTTTTTTTTTTTTTTTGTGGATTTTGTTTGTGTGTGTGTATGTGAGATTTGTCAAGCACTGTTTTACAGCATTTACTGAAAAAAAACTGAACTACAAGGAATATAATGAAGCATCAGAAAACATGAAAACCTCTAAGGGCAAAATAATTGCATCCCAAAGGAAAACACAATCTGTTAGGAAGTTCTTTGGGGATCTTTCTGTCCTTATCTCCTTGAATACCATAACACTGAAAAGAGCTATTGAGCTTTTAACCAAAAAAAAAAAAAAGAAAAAAAAGGACAATACTGCAGAAGGAAACAGAACCATAGGCTCTTGAGAAAAAAAGGAGTTAGCATAAGCTCAGGACAATTATGATGCAATTCTAAAAGCACAGTAATGAATGTATGGATAAGTTCCATTTAAATACATATTTTAATGTTTCAAATGCTAATCTCCAATTTAGGGACATTTAATCCTGTTTTTCTTTTAACCAAGTCAGACTCTTGGAACGTTTGAATGGATTACATTTAACAGTTACATTCAATGGGAAACTGAAGAAAACAAAACAAAACAAAATTTAACTGCTGTCTTGAACAGCAAATGAAATATTCATGTATCTCCTTCCATGCTTTTGTATGTCCACAGAAAGGCAATAAAGCTGATGAGGAGTATGAAATGCAAGTCTTATGAGGAGTAGCTGAAGGAGCTGGAATTGTTTAGTCTAGAGAGTAAGAAGCTCAGTGAAGACTGTTGCCCTCCACAACTACCTAAAAGTAATACGACAGATAGCAATGTTTAAGATGTGCCAGAATTTGGAAGAATTTCTACTCAGATAGAGTGGTGAGACATTGGAACAGGTGCAGTGTAGTCACCATCCCTGGAGTTTTTCAATAGAAGTGTATTTGTTGCACTGAATGACATGGTCTAGAGTGATGACAGGGTTGGATTGGTAGTTGGACTAGATGATCTTCTTAGTCTTTCCAACTATAATGATTCTGAGACTCTATAATTCTATTCTATGGTTCACATCATTGAATAATAATAGCCAGAAAATTTGCATTTTTCAGAAGGATTTATTACATTTCATAGAAGAATGAAAGATATATAGCCTGGAATAAAATATTGTAGTTTTCCAGCTGCAAAATAAGGCCAGCAAAACAAATGAATGTGTTGAAAATGTGCTTTAGTAAATATTCTAGAGAATAGAGCTATACCAGCTTTTGCAAAAATGACTAATACCTTCTTAATCCTTAAATGTAACTGAGTATGTCAGATTGTTATTATGCTTATGGAAAATGCTAGATGGATTTAAGCAAATTTGGCTATAGGGAAAAAGTTTCAAAATAGAAAGTCTTTGATAAAATACAGTAGTTTAAAAACTTTTTTCTCAATTTCATTTACTGGAAATGTATTGGAATACTTCAGGAATCTACCCACTGGGTAGATATTGCCAAGAAAAACTGAGTATCACTGCACTAGGAAGAGCTTACAGGTAGTGTGGTGTAGCTTACACCTTTTGACACACTGTTCTCCTACGTAGCCCATAGAAATAAAAAATTTTCACAGCCCCTCAGGCATATAACTATATATTTGAATTATTACTTTTATTATTTTCAGTGACAAGTAACATTTTACATGGCAGAAACACCATGGAGAAAGGAAGAAGACAGCAAAAACTTTATGAGCAGAACAGAGATAACCTGAATAGGTACAGAAAAAAAAGCTGTGGTGAAAGAAAGACTGACTAGAATTAGCAGACAGAGCCAAAAAATGTTGCACTGTGAGGACTTTTTATGCTTGCAAATCATCTACTTCCTTCAGTTTCTCCAGCAATGTGCAACAGTGCATAGCTTATTATTATCTTTCAGTAAGCAAGGATATTGCATCAACAATGTTAAAAGGGAGTGTAGTCAAAGTTCCTTCTGGATTAAATCACTTCCTAAATTTACAATACATTATTCAAAAGAAAAAGTTGGCACTCATTAAAATACAGTAGGTCTTATATTGGTACTTTTAGAGATACTCTAGACTTAGTTTATAAGCATTTTAATGTTCTTTCCAGAAAGCAGGAAACAGACGTGATTTTGCCCCTTCTTGTCCTGTTTTATACAATTCTCTCATAAAATATATTGAACTTAATTTTGATGAAGTCTGAAAAGTAGAACATGTTCTGGAGTGAAAGACAGGAAAGGTTACAAAAAATTACAAAAGAATCTAAGTGCAGATATTGTTTCTCACATTATCCTGGACAGAAAGGCCAGCATGCAGGTAAACAAAAACATAAAATGGTAAGAGAAAATTGGCTGATTAGCTGCGCTCAAAGAGCTGTGGTAAATGGAGTTAACAACAGTCTGGTATCCAGTCATTAGTGGAGTTTTTCAGGGCTCCATTGTATGGCCAGTTCTCTTTAATATTTTTGTCACTTATTTGGATACAAGACTTGAAGGTACACTAAGTAAGTTTGAGGACATGGCTAAACAGACTCCCTGGAGTGTATAATAATTAATAATAATTAATACATTGGAGGTCTGGACAATCACAAACAGTGGATTTCAACATCAGCACGTGCAAGATTCTGCACCCGGAACAAGGCAGCCCTGGATACATGTACAGACTGGGGAATGAGAGAAATCTTACAGAAAAGAATCTGGGGATTCTGGTCAAATTCAAGCTGAATATGAATATTTTTCCTTACTTTTTTCATTCTTTCTTTTTTCTCTAATTGTCCCTTTAGCTTTATTTCCTTTCTAGTCCTTTCAGAATCATAGAATCATTTTACTTTGAAGGGACCTTTAAAGATCTAGACCAGCTCCACATAAATGAACTGGAACATCTACAGCTAAAGTTACTAAGAACCTTGTCCAGCCTGACCTGTTGCAGTTACTGATGACAATACAAAATGTGCAAAAGCTCCCTTACAGACGTGATTCTCTCATTACTAGTTTTCATTCTAGAGTATAATTATTACTAATTTATCACAGTCAATGAAATATCTGTTATTGTCCCTAACTATTCATGTATGAGAATACTTTCTCTAATTTCTTCATTATCAGTGATTAGCAAAATGCAAGGAAGATTGCTCAGAAAGGTACACACACACAGATGCACTTATATATATGAATTATTCTGAAACAAGTTTTATATAACAAGACCATAGAGCGCGTCATATAAAACACAGATCTCCCCTTCACCTTCTTCAATATCAAGATACTGTAAACAAGGAAACAGATCCAAAGAAGCAGCCTGTATATTTTCTGAATATGCAGCCTGAAGAATTTCATGTTAAATTCTGCAGCATAAAAGTAACATAACTACATATAGCCTGATACTACCAAGGCATTCAATAATCATACAGCATCAGTAATTGAGGCTTCAGGAAAAGACTAAACATCATAAACACACCTTCAATAATTTCAAACATACTGTATTTTCAAACACTTTAGATCACACTAAATCTGACAGCTTATAAAATGCAATTCATTTCAGCTATTAGTCTATGTTAATTAATTAAGGAACAATCCCCTTCTCTTCTGGTTATCAGGTTATCTTTCCTTCCCTTCTTTTACTACCTATATGAATTTTGATTTCGATTACTTCACAGGTAATGCTGCTAGGATACAATCTGGATTAGAAATGCATGACACCTGCCCATTAGCAAATTAATGTACACTTGAAAATCTATTTTTATTCAGTAAGTTACATTAAACATATATACATATATATGTTATCAAACCATTTATTCAGAATTCAGTATTAACCCAAAATAACATGTGCTATTCGACTTATGCCTTTTGTTTATTGTACTATATTCCAGGAACAGCTCTACCAATAATGACATTGTATTTTAAGTCTATCTTGAAAGACTTTTCTACTATTTATATCTTACTATCTATATTCGCTGTTTCATTTCCAAAAATGAAAAAAATCAATTGTTATATTACTGAGAATTTTTTATAAATCTCACAAACATAAAAAAATTCTTGATGTTCTCAGATTATAACCATGTGGCACTCTTTGCAAACTCTAATTACATGCTATGCATACAGTATCACCTCGCAGAAAATTCATTATTCAGCTCTTATTTGATAACTGCTTTCATTTCAGAATAGACAAAAAATCTTTTTCACTCATCTTTAGCACAGAATTTAGTACTGAAAACATTTGAACCTTTTCAACTATTTACGATTTTGTCTCACTTATCTATTTTTTTAACTATATAATTCTTGTTTTAATTTGATAGTTCCCTTCTGCATACATAGTTTGTCAACAATATAAATGGGACATGGATTTGTATAATGACATGTTTTACATTGAATATGAAACTGTTCTAGAAGCAAACAATATTACAGGTTACATTTTTCTTCAAGAACATTCTCTACATTGCATTTAAAAAAAAATTCAGTATTTTTCTCAAATATGTCTTTTGAGAAGAAAAAGAGACATCTAAACCCATAGTGAAGTTTCCAGAGACTTAAAAGAACTTAAGATTTTATCATATACCTTCAGGGATTTCAGTTCCCAGACTTTGTTCAGAAACAGTGTCCAAAGTAAAGAACATTAGCTTAGGATCAAAGGTGCATAAATTTTGGCGAGAGTGCTTCAACAGGGTTGAAGCAATCCCATGACTACTCCTGTGTTTTAATATATATTTTGAATTAGATTCTCCATGGGTTCAAGATGTAAATGTATTTGTATAAAGGTTAGGAATATTTTGGAATAAACTATAAACAAATTCTTGAAGATGCTCTGCAAATGTCTTAAATTTCCTCTTTTTTTTTCCTTCCTTTTTTTTTCTTTTTTTTCTGTTTTCTTTTTGTGTTTATGGGGGAAGGGATCTGTGTGTAACACAAAATGATGAAAGTAAGAAATAGGGCTCAGCTCTTACATTATACATCAGTGAACAAGACCTCTAAGTCAGTATTACCCTGGGCATCTTTGTAGTCAATAGGGAGAAATGGAAATCTTCAGGTAGCAATTTATCAAGACTCTCAGATATCTATTTAATAATTGCTGAAGCAATTTGGAATTTATCAAATATTCTGATGTACATCACTAGTATAAATCACACAGTTGAATAAAATCTTTGTAATATAATAACAGTACACAAAGCTGTATACTCTAACAATGAAAAATAAAATTGTCAGATAAGACAAAAATAATGAGTGATTATTTTGAAATTTTGATATAACTTCTATTTATGGTGAATATAATGCCTGCTTTCTTTCTAAATACTGACCTTGAAAAAAATAAAAAATAAAACTATTAGAGAGAATGCCTTCAGCTGTCAGATGAAATAATTTTTCATAACAGTACAACAATATGCATTGCTATGATGAACTATAAATTCTGTAAATCACTGTTCAACTTTAGTTTGACTATGAAAAACTGAGTAATTTCTGCTGCTAACAATAAATCATTCTAGCAATGGAAGTGTTACAACATGGATTATCCAATAGGATGTAAAGACATTTTGTGGAAAAGACTTTCCAGAATCTTCAGTTACAGTTCAACCAACATTACTAAAATAGCAAAAGTGGAAATTCTGAGAGAAACAAAGGTGAATTTAAATTAACATATTTTTATAAGTTCCTGTTTAAATGCATAACACACCAGAAATTTGACACATTCATAATTTCAACGTATAAGATCTGAAGATAAATGTGAAATCAAAAAATATCACTTTACCAAAAAATAACACAGAAGTAATTTTAGATAAGAAAAGACAAAATAGATAACTCAGACCCATAGCAAAGTTTTGGATAAGTGAGAAATGATCACAAATAGTGAGTTAGTATTCAAACTGCTCCTTGCATTGGATTTATGTAGGAAGATTTAGTAGTGGGAAGTAGGAGTTAACAATGCTGGAGTGGTCTGCTCCTGAAGAATGAGGCCTATGATATAAATCCATGTCACAGCAGTGCTTAAAGAGCTGGACTCTGTGGGAAGTCCGCATGGGATCAGTTCAGAAATTATAGCATCCCACGGGAGAGCTGAAAACATGCTGAAACAGGGGCAGAACGTGAGCATGAAGTAATGGCAGGGACAAAATATTATTAACTAATCACAGCTCCCATTGCTTTTCACTGTTCTGATTGGGTATGTAGAAGAGGGTAGATGAGGAAAGAGCATTTTTTAGTGTACTTCTAGCTGGATGCTGCTTTAGTCTGTTATAAATAGATAAAAAACACACATAAACCTTGTTATACTGAGTCTATTTTGCCCATGACGGTTCCTTATTGCAACTCAGGAGAGTTTTTTTATCCTGTTATCACTCTCTTCTCTTGAAGGGGAGTGAGAGCAGAGTGATGATGCGTAGCTGCCTATCTTTGTTAAACCACCACATTCCTGTAAAAAGACTTGTTTCATTTTTACTACAAATCAATGAATTGCTGCAGAACCAAACAAGACCAAATTTATTGTACAATTAGTGTGTATATGTATATGTATGTGTATATATATATATATATACACACATATATATACATGCATATACATATATATATAAATCCTTGTTTTTCCTGGACTAAAATACAGACAGAATACTAATTTAACATATTACTGTCAGGGTAGGTCTGGAAGAATCTGGAAGACATGCAGGGTTTAAAACACAGGGTTTAAAAAAATCAGTCAGGTCAAATACTAATGTTTTTCACCAGATATCATAGAATTAAACACTGAATGACACAGAGTTTAATCCTCCGTAATTATTTTTTTTTAACGTATTTTATATCTTATTAGCAGCAAGTATATAGAGAATAGTATTTCTCTCTGTTACAGTCTGCTGGATACAGTTATCTTCAAATTACAGTACGTCCAAAACTCCTCAGCTCATATTTCAGCTTTCATTGTTAAGAGACAGCCTATTAGAAATATCTTTGAAGATTTATAGTGGCTTTCTGTTTCAACTAGAGTTATCTGCAAGGTATTAATTCTACTTGTTGAGTCAATAAATGAACTTGACCACTTTTTTCTCTTTGAGTTTATGTTGGAATTCTCATTCCTCTGATCAATGTCCTGTGAATCCTATGTCTTTCAAATGGAAAGCTTATCACTAAAGTTCAGTCAAATCTCTTTCTTGTACATTTGCACAACATGTTTTAAGAAGCTTGTTAATGAGAGAAAGGGAAAAATAATAGATTTTCAGATTACATTCTATGTTATTTATTATTTTAAATTTTTAGAAGAATTGAGGGCAAGGTATTCTCTTTAGTTGTCTAATACATGTCTAAAAAAATACATGTCTAAAACATTCTCTCTGACTTAAAGATATGGAAACAAACAAGTAATATGTTACAGTTTTGTGATTTTATGTTATTGGTACTCCTCGTATTAGCATCATTTAGTGCAAAGGGAATTAAAGACTTAATGCTCCAGTTCCATGGATCATCAATAGTTCCACATATACCTGTCTCAGAAGAGAAGAAGAACATGTACGCATACCAGAGGAGTCTCCTTTTCCATTTTCTGTTTAGAGGGAAAGATAAAACTGTTCACAAGTCACAAGAGATTTCTCTCTTTGCCTGGCAGCATGTGTGCTCCCTAGCTGTCTCGCTTTCAATGTTAGAGTAAGGTCTTTGATTTTCAGACTCTCCCTCTCATTTTGTTTGACTTATTAGCTTCAATTCCAATCATTTTGTATTATATTTAGTAAGTTAGCTTTCCTCCTTAGTTCATTGTCACTGTTTTGTTTTCATGCCCATCTTCCTGCTCTTTCCAATTTTTCCCTTTTCCCTTTCCTGTTGCATGGGTCCGTGGATTCACTTCACCCCATTAGTCCTGGAACCAGGGTTTACTTGCATCCCAGAAGGCCAACTATGTCCTGGATTCCATCAAAATATGGGTGTCTGGCAGGATAGGGGAAGAGCTTTTCCTTCTCTGCTTTCCTATCATGAGGCCTCATGTGGAATACTGCATCACAATCTGAGGCTCCCAATACAAGAAAGACACAGAACTGTTTGAGTAGATTCAGAGGAGAATCACGGAGATGACCAGAGGGCTCCCCTCCTATAAGAACAGGAGCTGGTAGAGTATTAAGCATAGAGAATAGAGGGCTCCAGGGGGACTTCATTGCAGCTTTCTGATACTTAAAAAGAGCTCATAAAAAGGAAGGAAATCAACTTTTCTTATGGTCTGAGGGGAGCGGAGGGGAATGAAGGGGAGGGGAAAGAAGTGGAGGGAAGGTGAGAGGGAGAGGGGGAGAGGAAGGGTATTTTTAAGTAAATCAAAGTGCCGAAGTCCTAACAATTTTTCCTGGACTGTACAGACAAATATTTCAACTGTTTCAGAGTTTCAAAACTAACAATCTAGATGCATCTCTTCTCCAACTTTTCAGTAATTAACTTATTTTCTGCTCCATTACCCTCCCTTAACTAGCTACCGTTAGAAATATTAAATAATATTTCTATCATTCAATCATGTTGATACGAGTATGAATCAAGCTATTTTGCTGGTAATAGAAGAAATGAGAAGGGTAAAAATTGATAACTTTTCCTTTAAGTTTGCAGGAATCTTTACCTGAAGTGAGGACAAAATTGTGAGGAATTTTCCTACACCATATCTCCCCTATGTATTGTAAAAAAAATTCATTCTTCAGTATGGAGATCAGATTTTATAACTTTTTAAAACCTACCTCTTCAAAAGTTTAACTGTCAATACCCTTGAAAAGAAGAATCAAGAAATTTTAAGAAGATAACTCTCTATATTTTTCTCAGAGATTAAATAGTGACTGCAAGTTATTTCACTTCATTAAACACTGCCTGCTTGGAAAGAACACTAAGACATTTGAATGTCAATCAGAAATTTAAAAATATTAGTTGAGAATTGTAAAGCAAGTTTAGATTTCTTTCAGTTGCACTTTTTCTTCATAGTTCTGTTCCAAAACACTTAGCAAGAATTTTTGTCATGTAATTAGCAAAAACACTGAATAATAAGTAATTTTCAGTAAATGGAGATCTAATTCACAGCATTACTAGCTGATCTCTAAATAGAACAGTATAAAACTTGTATTTAGGAACAAATGCAGGACTGTTAGTAGCAAAATGTGAAAGTAAAGAAATGTAACAAGAGCCACAATTAAAGAAATCAGAATCTGGAATATACAATTTTGTTCTTTCCAAAATACATAATTCGTTTTAATTTGTCTTGTACAGATTTTTCAGATGACTTGGAATGACAATTCCACAGACATTAAGACATAGGGTATTAGGAAATTATTATGGAAGTAGAAAACAATGCAAGGAATAGGAATACTCAGAGAAATTCTCAAAGAGCAAATATCAAACAATTTTTTGACAGTTTCAGAAGGTATATATAGCCCTGCAAGTGTATAGCAAGGCTTTCTCTTGTAATGAGCAGTCTTCAATATCTTCATTAATAATCTCATTAATAAAACAGAAAATATATTTGTCACACATATAAATAATAAGATAGATATTTGCTAGATAAAGTGATTTCAAAGGCGTTTTGATTTTCATTCCCTGTCTGTCGATGTTTTAATCTGTTTGTGTTACATAATAAATACCACTGGGGGACAGACTTAGTCTTAAAATAATCAAAATGCAGGGAAAAACGTCTGAAATCAATAAATTTCAGTAAAGACGAACTCACAAGGGACAAACTTCATGTCAATATACAAAATAACAGCTGTAATGGATTATGGTGTAGGAGATTATAGTAGACCATGTTAGGTACAAGTCATCAATAGACACTTGTCATAAATGAGGAAGGATATGACATAACAGACATCTACATTTGTAATTTCCCTTGTTTTTCAGATAGCGTGGTTAATTCAAAATTAGATAAGGAGTGGTAAAATTAGGAAAGACAAACGTTGCCAAAATTGTTACGACTGTAGGTTATAAACTAGGAGTGTTACCATTATGGAGTTCAACAAGATTGTGTACCAAGTCTGGCACCAGGCTGAGGCAATCCCAAACATGAATATAGGTTAAGTGGTGAATAGATTGAGAACAGTACTGTGGAGAACTTTTGAGTATTGGCAGATGAAAAAGCAAATGCAATCTGGCAATGTGTGCTTGCAGCCGAGAAAGCCAATTCTATCCTGAGTTTAATCAAAATAAGTATGGCTTAATCAAAATAAGTAATTCTCCCCCTCTACTTCACACTTGAGAGACTCCACCCATGTTCACCCATGGGATACCCATAAGGACATGGATCTTTTTGAGTGGATCCAAAGGATGGCCTTGAAGATGACCAGAGGACTGGAGTACCTCTCCTATGAGAGAAAGCTGAGAGATGGGGTTGTTCAGCCCAATTGTTTCTTGGCAGGATTTTGTACATAATGTGAGATTGCCTTCCACAGCTACAAAAGTCAGTCTGAAAGTAATGCATGTTTACTTCCATGGAAACAGAAAAAGACATGAAGAACATGGCAACACTATTTGACAGAACCAATTCTTAGAGCACTATTTTTTAACATAGTCATACCGTTAGCTTTGCATTTTATCCAGAGATGAAAAAGAGCCAGCATACTGCACTCGCAAAAATTTGCATGAAAGGACGCGACCCATTGTTTCACAGCTGTTATGACAGCATTGTTGCTGAAATGCACCATCAACAAACTCACTATGCTAACATCCTCAGTTGAGTCTACATAAATGTTCAGAAAGCATCTGTGAATGTCAATAGGTGAATTTTTTTTCTGCATGGAGGAATTCAGTTATGCATCTTTGCTTCGTACACACTTCTGTGTCAAATACCTTTTTGTCAAACTGTTCCTCTGCTGCCACCTGTCATACAATAAAATTTAATGGTATATTGGTGGAAATGTTCAACCTCTACTTCCACACCACTAACATCCATGTTTGATGTGGGTCAACATAATAAAATAGGATGGGTTACTTTCATAGCCCTCATAGTTATCTTCTTTACACATACAGTAGCATATGAAAATGGGGAAGATTCTATTTCTGATTAACATGAAATATTCATTCCACTTGCTTTTAGCCTTTCTTATTACTCAATTATTTACATGGACCATTTATCTTTTGTGTTCTTTTTACTGATATTATTATTATTATTATTATTGTTGTTGTTGTTATTGTATTATATAAAAATGGGTTGCCCAGAGAGGTTGTGGAGTCTCCTTCTCTTGAGACATTCAAGACCTGCCTGGATGCCTACATATGCATCCTGGTTTAGGGAGCCCGATTTGTCAGGGGGTTGGACTAGATGACCTCTAGAGGTCCCTTCCAACCCCTACAGTTCTGTGATTCTTTGATTCTGTGATTCTGTGACTCAGTGATTCTGTAATTCTGTGATTATTATTATTATTATTGCTCAAGAACATGTACCTACCAACAACTATCTTCAATAAAAGAAAGTTTCTAAAAGGTTAGAGGCCTGATTTCCACTGTCATATTAATTATACCTTTAAATAAATATTTTTCAATTCATCTATTCTTATGTTTATATTTCCAGATTTTGAATAAATATTTCCAATAGTTACATCTCTCCATAAAGGATGAACAGCTGACATATGCAAAATAGCAACAGAGCACAGATATTAAAATATCTAGGTAAGTTTTATTATCATACAACTATTTTTGTCAGTTCTTGGTAGCAAGTGCTCTTTGCTCTTTGTTTTGCTTTGTTTTACATTTTTCTTCTTGGGAATTGTGAATCTCAATTTACCAGCAGTGTTTTCTTTTGAATTCAGATGTGAACCTCCAGACTTTCCCTATACATATAGGCATTTTTTTTCACAGCGCCAAATGAGAACAAGCATATAGATTTATCGCTATATCCTAGGCCAACATAAGAGGCACAGTAAGGAATGTGTATTTTAACAAAGTTCTGAGACAAAATACCTTGTCATTCCTGTGATACACATCAGTCTCAGTGAAATTTTAGACAGTTCATTTCATATAATTGTTTATGAGTCTTAAGCTTCTCTTATTTGCAATCCAAGTGAGATTTCCCACGTTAACTTTGTGTCTGCTTCTTTGTGGTGTGAACAATTTTGTATAGCACAGCGCGTGTTTAGAGGTTAACAGCGTGATTTCATGTCACAGGCACTTCAACTGGTTCATTAAGCCAGACTTCTCATAGCGTGCATACTTAAATATATAACTTTTAGTTTGGAAAATAACAAACACTGGTGACTACTCCCTTAGTACTTCAGGAGGTGCTGAGAGATACTGTAAAATTTGAATGCATGAGTGTACAAATGATTCTGAGAGAGAACAAAAAAACAAAAGAAAAAAATAAAAGCTTTTTGACATTTTCAATCTTATATTAAAAAAAAAAAAAATCCTTAGTTTAGATCTAATTTTATGTCTCCATAATTTATAGAAAAAAAATAGACAAAGCAATATTTTGAAATTATTTTCTATTAGTATTTTTTTCTGTAACATGAAATTACATTCTCCATTAATGCAGAATTCATGCTCAGTGATGTTTCCAGGTGATGTACTTGATCTAGAACCACTGCAAGGCAGCTGTGGTAAGTGCAATTTTATAACCTGTGGGGAATTACTTCAATGTTAAGGAAAAATCAATACTTATGTGCTGAAGATAGTCATCCTCCAAAGCCTGTAGTAGGAAGGTAAATCTTCTCTGAATAAAAACTTTTCTTACTGTCAGAATATCTGTGTTTGAATGACATACTCCTGGTGGTGTATGTTTCCAAAATGTCGTTGGACCAAACTACCATAATTTTCTTCCAGGCATGAGTGGATTTTGTTTCATGAGTTCTATAAGTTATAAGTTTGAATCTTTCAGTTAAATATGCAAAGAATATTCTAGGAAGAGCACTTTTCTTGATGTCAATGACATCTGGGCCACAAGCATCCTATGAGAAAGTGGTTAATAACTTAGTTTAAAAGCAGCAATATTCTTTACTGTGATGTACCTAACAGTAGAGAGGACTGTCACAGTAATATTCTCCAGTGATTCTTCTCCATTAGTCTTGCTAGGACAGAGTTATTGTCAGGCATAACGAAAGATGCACAGCTGAACATTATGTAAATTATATTGTTTTCCATGTCAGTTATGAACTGTAATTAGACAATAAGGAAAACAGTTACAAGAATAATGAAGGCTGTGGATAGTGCTTAGAGAACTTACAGATTCTTCATACTAGAGAAAACTGCAAGCAGAATACATAAATACCTGCTAGTAATTACCCAATTCAGATTGTTTGCAGAAAGAAGCCACATCTGTCATTCAGTTCCAAGAACAGACAAACCTTCAAGATGACTCTTCTCTAGAACTGAAATAGAACAAATTTCAAACTCAGTAAAATAAGAATAATTTATGAGTAATGTAGAAGCTACTTCACTGGAGTCAGGGAATATTCTAAATGATCTCTTCAAGTTCCTTTTTCTATTTTTCCTTATTATTTTGTTTTGTTTTGTTTTGTTTCTAATGCTAGTCATGGTAACCCTAGCTTGCAGAGGACCTTCAGCAGCCACTGCTCATTGTTCTCCTGGATAGATTTAGCTATATATCTTCAGAAGATTTTGGTTACCTTACTCACTTGGCTAAGGAGGAAATAAATTGATTCAACTGAGAGTTTAGACCACCAGAAAATTATGAATTTATTGGGGGTAGATCTGAAATCAAGTTGAGAAGACAAGTTGGTACATCAGTATGAGGATCAGTGACTTACATGGGCAGGCACAGAAAAACTTGCCATGTACCTCAATTAGGAATCCTGGTGCAGTTCCTGGGTACTGGGTGAGTGACACTGGTGAGGCCACTTTCACCTTTCTTACCTTTTTTCACACCACTTCCCAGTAGTCAGACCCAAGGTTTCCTTGTTGCCTTGTGGAGCTGAAGAATCTCCATCCTTGGAGGTTTACAAGATTCAACTGCAATAAGTCCTACTTTTGAGTAGACATTTTGACTAGGGGTCTCTAAAACCTAAATTTCTCTACGACTCAATAAAACTATGGAACATATATGAAAAATGTGAAAATCTGTTCATAATTTTATTTCTCCCACTAGCAGTTATTATATATTTAGGAAATTTTTCACATAGATGTGTTACTCTTATTTTTGGGGTATATTGGCAGCTGCTTCACACTCTGACTTCCCAGCAGAAATGTACAAATTAGGGTCTTCAAATCAATATTTAGAGGATAGAGCACATTAATTCTCTTTCTGCTGTAGTTATGCTTTTATTGAAAAATCAGAAAATGTAACCTTTAAAGTTATTTACGAATATGTTATTTATTTGTGCTTCAATCAGTTTACCTGAAATGACTGTTGTAACAGAATTACAGACTAATAAAATCACCCAGAGGAAGTGATCTCAAAAGATTACTAGGTTCAAATTTTTGTGGGAAAAAAATCATATCTTGAAAACCTCCAGGGGCTGGACATACCTGAGGAGGTTTTTCCATGGTAAAAATTTCCTTATAACCTCTCACAGTGTAACTTGCACTGACTGCCTCTTGTCTTCTCCGTGTGACTCCTCGTGAAGAGAGAGTATCTGTTATTTTTGCAGCTATCTATTAAGTACTGAAAGAGCTGCAATAAGGTCTCTACCAAGCCTTATCCTCTCTGCAGTGGGTCTCACTCCTTCAGTCCTTCTTCAGAGGAAAAAGTTCTTCAGACCTTTGATCATCTTAATGACCCTCCTTTGAATTCTTTCCAGTCTGCCCACATCCATTAGGAAGTTGAACAAAAATATAAAAATCTAGGAATTTTTTCTTCTCTAAATCCTTGTTTTCTTCCTCCTTGCTACCCACACTATCAAGGGAGAAAAAACTAGTTAAGTATGTCTTGGAGAAATAAAAACAACCAATCAACCAACCCACAACAAAAAGACCCTACCAAAGCCCTACCAAGCACACTGCTGCTATGTTTTCTTGTTAGTGATCTGTTTTTGGTTGCTTGCTTTTTTGTTTGTTTGTTGTTTCGTTTTTTGTTTGTTTGTTTCAAGGAAATCCAGCTGCAATTATGACACAAGCATATATTTCTCAGTTGCCAGAAAGCACTATGTGTGTGCTTTTTTTTTCCTGGCTGCTGTCATAAATTAACAGATTTCCCTGCTCAACCTCAGGTGCCAGGAAAGGCATCTTGCCCAGATGCCTTAACTCACACAGATACAAAGCTGATACAACTGTCACAGTTATTGATTCCTTCAGGGATCAGAACACTAGCTGCATGTAAGTGCATTTGGCAAAACTCTAGATTGCAAATGAGCACTTGTCCAGAGTGAAATAATCAGTTGATTCAATAATGAGAGAATTGGCACTGTGGAAAAAGCTCTAGTGACACAAACCTACAGGTTGAAACTGACCACAGTGCTTTCAGCTTTCAAATAACCAACTGGCTGAAGAGTATTCTATATATTTCCAGTGAGTGTGATTTGTTTGGCAGACTGCACCAGTGTCTGACTCCATAACATATACAAGCCAGCCACAGTTGCTGTAATGAGGATAACGCAAACAGCAACAATATAGTAAAACCCACCACGAAACATTCAGAGGAAAAGTATGCTTTTTTATGCCAAAGTAGTCCTAGAGATACGCCTTTACATACAGTGCTCCAAAACTGTAGGCTTTGACACATCCTGCTCAGAAGAGAACAGACAGACTTTCCCCTCAGGAAACAAGAAAGGCACATCTGAGCAATGGTTATTTTTGCACCTGTTACTTATTTTCAGTTCACTTTTCAGTTATGCTGCCATAAACTTCTGTGGCATCACAACCTTTCTGTGCCCTTCCTTACTAAAACTTTTATAAAGAAAATTCTTCATTTAAAACATTAACATGTTTTAATGACATATTTCATAAAGATTCCTACATATTTAAAATGCATATGTAATAAATTTTACTAAAAATATATGTTCTATGTACAATTGGAATATGTAATTCTGTTCATCTTTACTTAACCTTAAATTTGTATTAATCTTAGAAAACTATTAAACTCTAAAGTGGATGTTTTCAAGGATAAATTATTAGTTAATATTACCGATTATCTTTAAAACTTAGAAGAATAAAACAGTAATATTACTTAGGAATCACTGAAGTTAAAGAAAATAACATCATAAGTTTCAATCATGTAAAGGAGTGAAGTGAAGGAGTTCAGAAGCTGTCTTTAGATGTCTTAATTTTGTTTCTTCCTTTAGAGAATGATAGGCATAAGCTTTTCAAATATGGTAAAATAGAAGCTAGTGGAGTTCTAAAAACACTCTACAGAAGTATAAGAAAGATCACTTAAGAAGATACTGAGTAATCTGTCTAGCATATAATTGGTTTCTTTTTAAGTATTAAATATTGATGTTTCCATTACTTTATAGATATTTAAAGTAATTTTAGATATTCAATACATGTATTTAAAAAATAATTCAAAAAAAGTTACCTTCTTATCTTTAAATGTTATGTTAATACTAAAGTTGACAGGGAAGAAACAAACAAACAAACAAACAAACAAAAACACAACACCTAAGGATTCTGTCCAAACAAGGTTTTAAATGCAACTAATGTATCCTAATAATTCTTGCAAATGATAGATGACTCTTACAAATGTGTTTCAAGCTGTGTTCCCTCCTAAATTTTTGCACATTTTTTACTGGGAGCCAGAGTGGGAAATATAGAAGTCCTTGACTGTGCAAACACTGTTCAGTCATAACTAAAATACTAGTGTGTTATCAGCATTATTTAGCAGCATTACTTAGGCCACATATCTAAAACTTACTCCACACAAGTTACTATGAAGAAAATTTACTACATCCCAGACAGACTCAATGCACTTGCCTAATTCATAGCACTATTTTTTTTCCTGTTCTTTTCTTCTCAAGTACTCCCTCCTTATGATGGGTAATTAAAATCAACCAAGGAAACACAGAAAATCTCCTGCATTCATTTCTGCTTGAAATAGTAGGCTAGCCTGTAACGCAAACCTGAGTTGGCCTGCTCCTCTGCTGAAGCAGACCGTTCCTGAAGGACTGCACCCCATGGTATGGAGCCATGATGGAGCAGTTGAAGAACTTCTGCTTGTGGGAAATATACACAGGGTCTGGACTGACTGCAGAGTTCATTCCCTATTTATGTGTAGCACTGGGGAGAGAAAGTAGAAGAGGGTGAAAAAGAAAGTGTTTTTACTTGCTTTTAGGTTTCACTGTTCTAGTCTGTCATCTTTAGGCAATATATTAAATCGATCTCCCTATGCTGATTCTGTTTTGCTCATGATGGCAGGAGGTGAGTAATTTCACCATCTGTATCTGAACCCATGAATTTATTTTTATGATATTTTCTCACCCTGTTCCTTTGGGGAAGAAGACTGAGGAAGCATCATAGTGGAGCTTAGGTGCCCATCAGTGTGAAATGACTACAGGTTGGAATCTGCTTCTTTTCCTAGCACTATACCACTTCAGGAAGCTCCAGATCACCATAACTTTTCATTAGTGAGCTCCCAGAAATGAGCAAACCTAACAAACATTGCATTTGTATGGAAAAAAAAAAATCTATATTTCTTTTGTTGCACAAATTTAATTTCTCAGTTTTATCAGCAGTGACTTACATGAACAGATTCCTAGCAGAGAATTCTAGCTACTAGAGGATTATCTGCCCCTTCATGTGGGCAGATGAAATAATTTCTCAAAATATGTCTCAAGGAGAGTGGAGGTGCAGATGCTGATCTCATCTCTGGCAACAGTGACAGTACCCAAGGGAATGGCATGGAGCTGCAATAGAGGAGGGTTAAGTTGAGGACTAGGAAAAGGTTATTCACCAGAGAGTGTTTAAGCACTGGAATGGGATAATCAAGGCAGTGGTAAAAGAAACAAACCTGCTGCAGTTCAAATAGCATTTGGACAATGATGTCAGGAATATGGTTTGTTTGTTTTTTTGTGTTGTCCGGCATGGAGCAAAGAAATGTATTTGGTGCTCTTTCTGAGTCCCTTCAAACTGAGGATATTCTATGATTCCACAGTTGTATTAAAACTATTTCCTTTTCTATTTATTTATTAAGAGAGAATGAATAAAAATTAAGTTGTTTATATATAGTTTCTTCAGTGTCACTTTAGACAAATTAACCTACTTGTGCTATAAAACTGGGGTTGGCAAATATAACATAGAACATATGTGAGATCATTTTCTCTGGTAGTTGCAGTTAGTAGACAAACAGAATGTAGTAACGTATCTCAACTGTTTTCTAGAATGAGACCAAGGTGATATCATCATTGTTCTTTTTGAACTAAATATTTGATACTTGTGTCACAGTGATAACATTTTCTAGAACATTTCCTCCTATCTCTGCAGCTCATTGAAACGCTGCCTAACCAACCTCCAAAAATTCCTATACATAGATTTTGCAACACATCTCTTGTGTGTTTTCATCCACAGACAATCACACTACAGTGTTATGATTTTATGATTTTTGTTATATTATCAATATTCCACATCATAACAACATGTAGTGTAATGGGAGTTAGAGTTAATGCTCCAGCTCCGTGGATCATCCATCGTTCTGGGAATACCTGTCTCAGAAGAGAAGAACTACATTCCCCAGAGCACTGTGCGATGCTTTGCATTTTTACGTGTTTCCGCTCAGAGAGAAAGATAAAAACTGTCTGTGGTCACAGGACCATCTCTCTTCCCTTCGGGATCGAGCTCAGCAGTGGGTGTTTGTTGCAGCCGTCAGCCTTCAGTGTTAGCCTAAAGCCTTCTGTTTATCGGACACACTCTCTCTTGCTCATTTTATTTTCTTTATTAGCTTCAATTCCAATTATATTGTATTATATTGTGTTATTTTGCTTTCTAATATCTTATTTAGTAAATTAGATTTCCTCCTCAGATCGTTGCTGCTGTTTTGTTCCTAGGCCCATCTCCCTTCTCCTTTTTTTCCCTTTCCCCCTTCCCCTTCCCCGGGGTGTGGGTCCGTGGGTCCCCTGCCTCAATTGTCACGGTACCAGGTCAAACTGTCCTGCAAACTGCTGACATACAGGAAGCAGAGTCTGCAATAAGCAACTCATTGCTTGGAAGTGAGTTAAAAGAAAAGAATCAGTGGCTATCTTTTCTACTATATATGATTTACCCTGGCAACAGAAAGGGTCACCAGAGTTCTGAAATCAGTGCACTGGGCAAGCAAAACATTCACTGTACTAGACCACCAATCTTGGGATTGATAATTATCAATAACACATAACTATTCCATGTAGTATTCAGTCTAATCTCAGTGCCCTGATTTTTCATTCAGGTTGCTGAGCAAATAAGCTCTTAGCTCTTATGTTCTGAGCTAATCTGTTACAAAGATTACCAGGATATCAAGCTATATCTCAAACACAGCTGAACAATATGAGAGTAAGAAAAAGGAATCTACCAACTAGGACATATGATGGGAAGGGAATTTTGAGAGGCTAACATACTTAACATAGCAAACTGATTAAAAATTATTGAAAGTGAACTGTTTAATGCCAAAGAGACATAGAATGGTTTGAGTTGGAAGAGACCTTAAAGATTATCTCATTCTTACCCACATGGAATGAGTGGGAATACTCATACAATCATGAATGGCTTAGATTGGAAGGGATCTTAAAGATCATCTAGTTCCAAGCCCTCTGCTTTAGACAGGGTTGCCAGACACTAGATCAGGCTGCCCAGGGCTCCATCCAGCTTGATGTTGTACGTCTCCAGGGATGGGATATCTACTGCTTCTCTGGGCAACCGGTTTCAATACCTCACCACCGTCCGAGTAAAGACATATAATTTTAGTAAAGTAAAGACATATAATTTTATTCTTGCTTCTTTCTGTTTAAAACCACTTGCCTTTGTCCTACCACTATCAGACCATGTGAAAAATCAGTCTTCTTGTTTATAAGTTCCACTCAGGTATTGGAGGGCCACAATGAGCTTTCCCTAGAGCCTTCTCTTTACTGAGCTAAACAAGCCCAGTTGCCACAGACTCTTTTCATAAGAGAGATTCTCCAGCCCTTTGATCATTTTCATTGTTCTCCTTAGGAGCTTGTGTAACAGCTCCACATATTTCTTGTGATGGAGGCTCCAGGCCTGGATGCAGTACTCCAGATGGAGCTTCACAAGGGCAGAGCAGAGAGAGACAATTAACTTCCTCTTGCTGGCTACCCATTTTTTGTTACAGCCTATAGTTACCCTTCCAGTTTGAGAGCTCATACTGCTGGCTCATGTCAAGATTTTCATCCATCAGGACCCCCTAATTACTTCTCCACAGGACTGCTCCCAAGGAATTCTTACAGTCTGTAAGTATGTCTGGGATTGCCTGCCCCAAGTGCAACAGCTTGCACTCTGCCTTTTTGAATCTCATGTAACCAAGTTTTCATCTCCATGCATGCCTTAGCTAAATTCAGGCACATCACAAGTTGGCATACTTTTCAGGTCTGTCCAGGTCACTTTGGATGGCGTTCCTTCCTTCTAGTGTATCACCTTCACCATTCAGCTTACTACCTGAGGGTGACATTGTTTAGGTCACTGATAAGGGTGCTGTTTTATATCTTAATCAGTAAAATCAACACCAGGATCAAGTGCACCCTCAGTGAGTTTGCAGATGACACAAAGCTGCGTGGTGCAGCTGACACACATGAAAGAATGTCCTCCAGAGAGACCTAGATGGACTCAGGCAGTGGGACCAGGAGAACCTCATGAGATTCATCATATCCAAATACAAGTTCTTGTACCTAAGTTGTGGCACCATCCACCATCAATCAATAAAAGCTCAGAGATAAAATGACAGAGTCCTGTCAAAAACAACTTGGGTATTGTCAACTGTTTACAGGCTAGTTCGGCCCAGTTCCATGACAGTCAGGGTGGGGGGACCCACAGACCCATGTCCTAAGAAAGGGGAAGGGGGAAGGGTAAGAGGAAAAGGGAGATGGGCCTAAAAATAGAACAGTGGCAACAATCTGGGGAGAAAAACTAATTTTCTAAATAAGATATTGGAATGCAAAATAACACAACATAATATAATATAATTGGAATTGAAGCAAATAAATTATATAAAATGAGAGGGAGAGTGTACAAAAACTGAAGGCCTTCTACTAACGCCGAAGGTGAGATGGCTAGGGAGCACTCACTGCTGGATCAGTCCAAAAGGGAAAAAGCCTGTGTCTCATGACACGTGAACAGTTTTTATCTTTCCCTCTGAGTAGAAAATGAAAAAAAACAAAGCAATACATAGTCCTCTGGGGTACGCAGTTCTTCTCTCCTGAGACAGGTATATCTGGAACTATTGATGGCTACAGAACTGGAGCATTAACTCTTTAACTCCCAATGCACTACATGATCTTATAATGTAGAATAACAATAACAAAAATCATTAAACCATGACCGGTATGCTGGTGGATGATGGACATGAGCCAGGAATGAGCCACTGAATTCCAAAAAGCCAGCTGTTTCCTGGACTGCATCAAAAGAAGAGTGGCCAGCTGGTCAAGTTGGAGAAGGAAAAGGAGAAAGGGATACTTCTGAGCAAATTGTTTCTTCCCAAGTCATAGCTAAACATCAACTGGGGATGGGAAGCAGAGAATCATTTGTCTCATTCCTTCCATGAGAATATTTGTTTTTATTTTTCTTTAAAGAAACTGCTTGAATCATGAGGACATCTTTTCCATATTGTGAGAACAGCCTTACACATAACTTGAGTGGATAAAAGCTGAAGGACAGGATGCTTGCAGAAATGAAAGCTCAAGAACAAAACGCAGAGCCCTCAAAATTTTTTGACAAGTGAAGATAAGAAAGTAGAATAGATGTCTCAGTGCTGAAGATAAATACTGCCAAAACAGTTGCCTCAACTCAATGCAGCACCAGTGGGAACTGATTTGGGCCACTCCCCTTAAAAGTTTGGTAACAGCAAAAATGACTATTAGCCTTAATCACATGATCACCGGAGATGTTCATTATTTATTAGAATTTTTGTCCATGTTCTTGGATTGTAATGAGTATATGTGCATATTTTGGTGTGCATGTTTTGTGAGCAATCCCCATGCACTCAGCACTGTAATAAAAGGAATACCTGCTTGACATAACTCACTGGCACATCAAGTTACTTTGTTGATTTTCTCAGCTTCACTACTGATATAGGCTGGTTTGGTTAGGAATAGGGATCAGTATATTAGTTTAGGGACCAGTACATCACTTTACCAAAAGGAAACAATGAGTACTCGTTCTAAAATCTTCCATTTCAGCTTTGTTTGGTGTGTGGACAGCCTTGTTTCCCTCAATGATTCTGTTCCACAAGAAGCACTGAGTCATAACAAACTACTTGTATCTTTGCATTCACCAGGTGCAAGGACATTTTCCTTGCATTCTCACAGTACTTTGGATTAGAGAGCATTAAGATAGAAAGTTACTCATTATGGCCTAACTAGCAATAGATGTTTGCAAAACTGGAGAAAAACAGCGAAAGATCAGCCAAAAGTTTCTATGATGAAGATGATGATGAAAAAAAAATAGGGAGAAAGTGGTCAAAGACCACTGGAGGCTGCTACCACACATGCCCAGAGGAAAATTAATGTGTATTAATGATTTTTTGGGGGAAAATAATAATAGTAATAAAAGAATATGTATGCCAATGTATTACATACATATATCTTAACTATTTAAGTGTAGAACATGATCCCAGGGAGAGCATGCTTGTTTTGTCTAGTCTCCTGGTACATATTGTGAGGAAAAAAGGAACACTGCTCATTAAATTTGAGCATGTGCTAATCTGGACTAATAGAGTATGCCAATTTACAGAAAAATCTTCTTCCCCATTATTTCCCTGATTAGTACTATTTATTTTCTGTTTTTTATTTTTCTTCCTAATTTTGACTTTTCAACTCATTTTTCAAGGTCTTAATTTTATAACTTACATTGAAAAACTTATAAATGCAGACTTAACATATAATAACTTTTTACAGTTGAAATTGTTTGTTTAGAAATCTGGTTCTCCTCTTTCCTAAGCCCGACTTTTCTATTGATAAGAATCTATGTTTAAACAAACAAACAAACAAACTCACTCAGCAGAGAATTTGTTGTTCTAGAAATACTTTCTGGCAAATTATTCAGAGTGATTAATAAATATAGTTTATTTAATCTGTTATATAAGTCTATAAAGAAAACTAAGTACTGGAAAAGAATAATGGTCCAGGTAAAACAAATGAAAAGAGCTTTCTGATATTTCTGTATAAACTTTGAGTTACAGGCAGTGAATCTCATTTAATAAACGAGCCCTGTTTTATATCCTTCTAAATTGAGGCACATTGTTTTACTATCTTATGCCATTTATTTATTTGTGCCATGCTTTGTTTTAGATCTTGGAAAGCTCTTAGAAGCCTTAAATGCAATTTAGTTGTGGAAGATAGAAGTCTTGAGAGCACTGTCAGAAAACTGTTGCATTTGCTACTGTATGGGATAAGCCTCAAAGTGCCCCAAACCTTAGTTGTTCTGAATGCTTGGTGTTTATATCAGCATAGTGAATTAAATTCATAGAGCTCGTTGATTAAATGTTAGGCACTGATGGCTGTAGGAGTGACAGATTCCCTAGTGAAACTGGGCCTATGTGATTAACTTGACCTACAGTGACTTCTTGTGAAAGAAGCATTGACTGAAATTGGTAAGGAACATCTGAAATCAACATGAGGTAATCGACATCACTTTGTGGACAGTTTTACATTTGAAAGCAATTCTTTGAAGTTGTTTGCCTTCGAAAGGGTGGGCCCAGGAGTGTTTATTGCCTGAAGGCCTGGCCTGGAGTGCAAATTAAACCAACTTGATACAGAAAATTGGGAGATGATACTATTGTATCCCGTGAAGGCAAGATTGAAGCTGGAGTCTCCCTTCATCCTCTCCTTTTCTGACTTAAATTCGCAGGGTCTAGAACATGGGAGATAAAGATGTTCATGCAAAGATCCCAAAGCCAGAAATTGTCACTCCAAAAAAGCAGGCTCGACCACTTTAGATTGGAAGTACAAGCCCGTTCCATTCAGCTCAACAAAACAGCCTCAGATGTCCCACAGCTACTGAAAATCAGCACCTGACACCAAGACACTGCTGGATCAAGGAGCCAAGAACCACTTTGCTTTGCTGTGTTTCTGTCTGTCTGTCTCTTTTCCTGCATTTTTTTTTTCTTTTCTCTTTATTTTCCTTTATTCTTTTGCTCTTTGTAGTAGAGTCTTTGTCTCATATTGTCTTACCTGTAAAGCTTATTAATTGTAATTAGCCAATTAGTAGTCTGCCTCTACACTGAAAGTACTTAGATGCACAGATAGAGGAAATGATCTCCAAAGAATACAACACTCAACATGCAATTACAGAAGAGTTTTTATGGATGAAAGCAGGATTTTTCCCTTCGTATGGACTGACATGGAATGCACTTTAATGTGTACATATAAATTGTAATGATTATGTAAAAACAAAAGAAGAAATTATGTGGAGTTATAGGAGGAAACAAAGGAACGTGTAAAGAAAAACCCACTAGTTCAAGCTTTGTAATTATGTGAAACATAATTATTCTGTGCTATCAGCACTATTTTGAAACAGTTGAATTTCAAAGATGTGTAGAAATACGTGTTCTTAAGATTAACAGCAACACATAAATGAATATTTTTCTGTAAGAGATGACAATTCAATTTTAATAAACCTAATGGTTTTAATATTTTTAATAAACTGAGCCTGTGTTAACTTTATAACCATTAACACATTATTATCACAATTGTATTATACACACATGTACTTGTCTAAATACAGTTATTTCAATGGTTTCTTGTTGTTGCTGTTCTTAAAAGAAAATAGTAGCTGGTCACACTAGTCTGTCTTCTTGATAGCTGGGGAAGTGGAGGAGAAGCTCTTGAGAATCTGAGTCATCTGATCTTTTACAATGTGCAATTCGGGATAAAAGGTAATGTTCCTTAGAAGTAAAGTGTTTCTCTGCATTGTGCAAAGCAATGAAGACAGGAAAACTATCTGACTTGTGCCTATGAGGAGGATGTGTTTGATATCAGGTCTTTTTTTAAGGAAACAGGAAGGGACACTAAATACGAGGGCTGCTCTGGCTATAATTACTCTTATTTTTGTTATGTTGGCCCTTGATGATGGGACAGATGTTGGTGGTTTGACAGTAGAGACTGAAAATTCTAACCGATATTTTATTACATTCTGTTGCCATGAGACGGACGGCAGCAGAGGGGCAGTAGGAGTTCTTTCTGCGAGGAAAATAGAAATAGCAGTAGGAATGAAACTGAGTAAGCATCATCATTTACTAATGGACTCTGAGCTCACGCTGAGGACTTTTCTTGTGTTTTGAAGCCACTGGAGAAAAGCTCCCAGGATCACAAAATTCAACTTTGACTGTATCATTACTAGTCTAATATCTCAACAATGACTGTAAAATGAAAAAAAGTAGGGGTGAGATGTGTGTGACATTTAATGTATTATTTGGAAAACTAACTTGAGTCCTTCAATTTGGAAAATAAATTAATAATTAAAAACTTCACTAACCATAACAGATTTGTGCACCAGAAACCTAATATTGCTTTGAGGGTTATAAGTCTTTGTACACCAGTCAGTAGAATTTTAGTATTTTGATATAAGCATGAATGTTTCTAATTCATAATATTAGAAGTGTCATTACATACATGAAAACTATGTAAATAAAATATACAATTATGTTAATATCACAGATTTATTCTAATACATTCTGAATATCTTTAATATAAGAAGGGTTATAAATGTGCTGTAATTTTTGCTTACAAACATTAGTCATATTTGTTAACGATTTAAAAGGGTACAATTGCATTTCTATAGATCTATAATTAGTTATTTTAGATATTTGGTACATTTTCCTGAAATAGTATTAATACATTACTTTGGCCTGGTAAAATGGGCTTTGACCCACTTTCATCCACTTTTCCTCAGTTTGGAAGATTTCCATTTCTTATTAGGCCATAGTGAGACACTTTTTAAAAACAATATATGTAGAACCAGAGGATGACTAAGCTGATGGTGAAAAACTGAAAAATGGCATTTTTCCTCACTCTGGGGAAACCCAGGAAAGAATGACCCAGCAATGGCTGCCAGCTCTTTCAAGAGAGGCTGACGTGGCATGGGCATTGCTGAGGCAATGGCAAGTGGTTTAAATGGCTGTACCCTGGAATTAGTTAATGCTCAGTAGCTGAGGTTTGCTGCTCTGGAGCTGGCACAACCAAAGCCATGGCAAACAAATCTTGAGGGACCAGGGGTTTTGGCAGTTTTCCTTTCCTGGGGAAACATGAGAGGTGAGCAACCTGGAATCAGCCAGTAATTCCAGATATACGTACAGACTGGGAAAAGAGCTCACTAAGAGCAACCCTGAAGAGAAAGACTTGTTTGTTCTGGTGGATGAAAAGCTGGAGCTAGCGTTACGTACCTGCAGTCTGGAAGGTCCACTGTATCCTGGGCTTCATCAAAAGAAGGGTAACCAGCAGGGAGAGGGAGGTGATCATCCCTTTCTACTCTGCCCACATGAGGCATCCAGGCCTGGGGCCCCCAGCCCAGAGAGCCATAGAGCTTCTGGAGTGGATCCAGAGGGCTGGAACATCCTTCCTATGAAGAAAGGTAGAGGAAGCTGGGCTTGTTCATAGTGGAGAAGGCTCTGGGGAGACTTTATTGTGGCCTACCTGTATTTAAAGCAAGATTGTAAGCAGGAGGGGAACTTTTTACACAGCCTGATCGTGACAGACCAAGGAAGATTGGCACGGAACTAGATAAGCAGAGATTTAGGTTAGACATTAGGTGCAAATTTTTCCGTCAGAAGTTGATGAGACACTAGAACAAGTTACTCAGATAAGTTCTGGATGCCCAACCCCTGGAGGAATTCGAGGCCAGGTTGAATGGCTCCTGGGCAGCCTGATCTAGTGAGTGGCAACCCTACCCATGGCAGTGGCTTGGAACTAGGTGCTCATTAATGTCCCTTCCAATACATGTCGTTATATGATTCTATGAATAATCCCCATGAACTACTCCACTAAGTCCATTTTTTTTCCTCGATAATTCAAGTTTCTAAAAATTAGTATGTTAAGTGAAAAGACTTTGTGGTAGCTTACAGACAAAAGACTACTCCTAAGCTCTAGCTTGTTTTCTCTATGTTGCTCTTATTTTCTCTCCATTAACCATAGAGCTAATAATTTAGGCTGCTAGGAATTCTAAATCAATACATTCTCAGCCTCCCTCAGTGCTAATTTATGAAAAGATAAGGATTACTTCCCATTCAAAATGGAGAAAAAGAATAAATTATACCATATTGCATAAAAAATCTGTTGGAAAAATGGCAGTAACAAACTTACTTAGAGAGGGATTTTTTTTTTTTTTGTAATTTCTGTTCACAATTATATACTTTGTATGATAGCCATATTATAAATGGATACAGCAGCATATAGAGGATTAGGAAATAAATCTTAAACAATCCTAAGTCTATTATCATGCAGCTTACTGTTTTTCAATCTATCTTCTATGGATTTACAGGGGTCTCATGTATTAGCCCATGAAAGAAAATGAGGAGGAAAAAAATGTGGTGGCAATGGTGTATAGGCCACGCAGAAACTATTTAAAGATACCTTATTCCAAACTGAAATTGTCATTTCTCTGACCAGAAAATCTCTTAAGAGATGAAAACAATTTATTAAGCAGCTATGTTTAAATACCTAAGCAAAAAACATGATTAAGAATAAATCAATATAATTAGGTGAACTCTTGAATACTCATTAAAACTTTTCCTTTTCTGAGAATATGATGGAAAATTCTAGATTACCTTATAGTATGAAGAATACATGTGGCATTTCTCTAAATATCTGATACCTCAAATATGACTTATAGTAATAATATATCTGTTGTGTTATCATAATAAAATAAGACAAACTTTAATGTATGATAAATGATTGACTGAAATCACATTTCGGCAAAAAAAAAAGATCATTAATATTACATTTCAACAGAAAATTCCCTATATTTGCTTAGAGTTGCTCAAAAAATTAGTGTTTCAAATATAAAAATTTAGCATTCTTTGAACAGTTTAAGCACCACAGAAGCATAGAACTATAAAAATCATGGAATAAATTGGGTTGGAAGGAATATTAAGGATCATCCAGTTCCAGCTTCCTGACAAAGGCAGGGCTGCCAGTCACTAAATTAGGCTGCCTAGGGTCCTGTTCATTCTAGCTTTGAACACCTTCAGAAATGGGATATCCACAGCTTCTCTGGACATCAATTTATTACTTATTTTTAAAAGGCTGAGTACCAGTTTTCAGCTGCTGTGAGTCATACATGTTTGTTGGATATAAATCTTTTCTTCATATTACAAATGAGCTATTATGAGTAAATGTAAAAAGAAAAATGTTAATAGTAAGTCGCCAGTAAGTTTGATTTTGGAAAAAATAGTCTTAAAAAAAAAAAAGACCTTATCAAAAATATAAGAATAAATAAAAATAAGAATACACTTATAATGCTACTCATGTCTCTTTCTCACTCACTTTCCACCTAATGATTAAAGTGCAAATATTTGGCTGGGAAAGTCGAAGAATTCCTATTGACATAGTACATCTACCAGCTTCAGAAGAGGACCATGAACAAACTGCAGGTGAAGTCCTGACACAGAATTGCATGTAGGTCTAATTTTCTTTTTCAACTTGACTAACTGACTTAGACCAGAATGCATGTACTCTCTACAACATAAAGTCATCACAGTTTTGATTATTTGGTTCTATATTTAAATTATTTTGGGTAAATCTCAGACTCATTATAGTACTCAACTAGATTTGTGTAGCACTGGGCTGGAAAAGACATGTAATAAACATAATCACTTGTAGGAATTGAAAGATTAATGCATATGCTTCACTTGTGTGACGGACAAAATAAAAGAAGCCTATGTAAATTCTAATAAATTGAAGAATGACAGGCAGCTTCCAGGTACTGGAAAGCTACCATTTGTCTGGCTATATTGCTGAAAACATAGAACATATTTAGCTTAAATCAACCAGCATTCTTCCAAGTATCCTTCCAGAACAGAATGGAAAGTACTGCTAAAAAGATTATTGCCACATGGGTATCTTATTTTGGAAAGAAAGGAAAGTTTATAGTGGGCCTCATACAAAGGAAATGTCAAGAGCTCATTATTATAAATGAAAAGTAAGTTATCTCTTTGCAATAAACCCTTCTGGAAATTATTATTTTCTGGAGATTTCAAATTTATACTGTGTTAGGTAGGGACAGTATAAGGTGAGAAGGTGTCATTAGTAAGTTTTGCTCATGCTACCTACTGTCTTATGACTTCATTCATCTCTGTTTTGTCCCCTCTCCTATTTAAGTCAGAGGAAGCAAACAGCTAAAGCTAAAAACTCCTTCTTCACAATGAATTACTGTGACTTAGTCATTGTACTCCTGACAAGCATACCCCTTTTGATAGTTGAAGAGAAAACAAGTAGGAACACATAAGTGGTTCACTGGAGCATTAGTGTGCTACATGCTATCTTAGAACACTATTGAGACAACATGATGGAAGAAAATGTCACTGTTTATGACAACTTGAATCTCTCTTACAGCATGCAGAAGAGCTGCATGGTTCCCTTCATCCAGTTTCAGTGGAAAGGAGACAGTAAAGGAGCTCATAAAGCCAGTGTAATTATCAGTAAAGATCATATTAAATGCACACACTTAAAATGCTCAGAGTGGTCCTGGCTGAGCGTATTATCTGAATTTCAGTACATGACTGCTCTCCCACTTACAATATTAAATCTCCAAGGTGACAGTGTATGTGCATATGCTTGTGGGTGTATTACATTTTCCCTTTGAAAGCAATGTGATAAAAAGCAAACAATCTGTAAAGACAAAGTCTTCCTTATTTTTTAAAATACAGGATGAGAGCAAACTGGAACATCATGTTCTTTTACTCAAATCTATGTAAATAGATTTTAGAACAGCTAAGAAAATAAGTAAAAAAAAAAAAAAAAAAAAAAGAGAACGAATTAGAAGTAACAACCACTTCTTTGGCTCCGCTTGGCATTCAGAGAAGATGCTGGGGCAGCTGCTCCAGAAGACCATGCAAGAACAGTTAAATTATTGCATATACAAAACAAAAACAAAAACAAAAACAAAAACACTCTGCTAGTGAAAAAAAAATGCAAAGTCGTAGCTGTTGGTAATATACATGGAAATGTACTTGGCAGTTACTTCAGAAACAAGGACAGAATGCAGATGGCTAAATGGCAGCAACAGAGATATTTGCTCCTGCTGTACTTCCTTGTCCAAAACAGATTTTTGAGATTTATGCCTTGTACTCATGTCATCCAAGAAACTGATGTTCTAGGTTATCACAGCATCTTGAATTGGACAATACTGCTAATATTTATGATGAACTTACATACAGCACATAAATGTCACTAAATAGCAATGCCTAAGAATTAAAATATGCATTAATCTTTATAGTTTGTAACTGCATGCAACAAAATGAATATGAGTTGTTCCCATTAACCACACAAGAGAACTGAAAGTGACAAATCCAGACATAGGTACTGCAACATATATAGATGATTTAACCAAAATTGCATGAAATCATTATTTAAATAAATCTGAATACATAACCTTCCAACCTGCAATGGTATTTTGGAGGCTAGCCCTTAAGTGAGTCCAGAGAGGTGGGAGGGGAGGAGGGACCATAGGTTATGTGGGAAACACAGGTGAATTGCTTGCACCTGTGCTTCCTGAGTCAGACACTCTCACCAGATGGTCAACCATCAGTTTGAGCCATGATGTTTTCCTTGCACTTACATTCCCGATAAAGGCATAGAGATACCTTTTTAGAGAGATTTGCTTCATCATAAAATGAGTTTCAATGTTGGATAGCAAGAATTACATTAAAACCCTTTTTAACACGTGTCTCTAGTAGGAAAAACATTGCCTATCTGCTTATGCAAACTCTACCTGTGTGTATCGTCTCTGTTGTGTGGTCAAATTATTTGTTGCAAAAATTAAAATATGTCTTGCAGTGAGATCAAAACTACCAGCAAAATGTTAAGAATGGATTTGTTCAATCTAAACACAGGCAAAACACACATAACCATTCAGATACAAGTCATTCACTTCTAGTTAGAGTTACTGGGTAGATGAGAGAAGAACAGTGGATGTTGCGTGCCTAGATTTCAGCAAGGCTTTCAAAACTGTGCCCCATAACATCTGTGTAGCTAAGCTTAGAAAGTGTGGACAGTGAGGTGGATTGAGAACTGGTTGACTGGCAGAGCTCAGAGGAGTGTGATCAGCAGCACAGATTCTAGTTGGAAATCTGCAGCTAGAGAAGTACTGCAGGGGTCACAACTAGGTCTAGTGTTTTTCAGTGTTTTCATCAGTAAGGTGGGTGAAGAGATAGAGTCTGCCCTCAGAAAGTTTGCAGATGATACAAAACTGGGAGGAGTGGCTAACACACCAGAAGGCTGTGCTGCTAGTCAGTGAAACAGACTGGAGAGCTGGTCAGAAAGAAAGATGATGAGGACAAGTGTAAAGTTCTACAGCTAGGAAGAAATGACCTCATGCATCAATACAGACTGGAGGCTGACCTACTGGAAGGAATCTCTGAAGAAAAGAACCTAGGTGTTCCGATGGACTACAGGTGGACCTTGATATAGCATTGTGCTCTTGAGGGCAAGAAGACCAATGGTATCATGGGTTGCATTAGGAAAAGCATGTACAGCAGGTTGAGGGAGTTGATCCTCTCCTTGTACTCCACCTTTGTGAAGCCACATCTAGGATACCATCTCCAGTTCTAGGCTCCTCAGTTCAAGAAAGATAGTGAATTTTAGAGTCAAGTAGATGGGGCTTGTATTATCATCCTTATGAGAAAAGGCTGAGAGAACTGAGACTGTTCAGCTTTGACAAGAGAAAAATGAAAGGAGACCTTATCAGTGCTTATAAATATCTAAACTACAGGAGTCAAATGGATGGGGCCAGGCTCTCTTTGATAGTGCCAGCAATACAATATGGGGCAATGGGCACAAACTGGAACATAGGAAATTCTACACAACCATAGAATGATAGAATTGCTCTGTTTGGGAAAGACATTCAAGATCATCAAGCCCAACCACAACCTGACCATAATACTGTAACTAACAACCCACTGCTAAATCATGTCCCTGAGCACCACATCCAAATGGTTTTTAAACACATTCAGGGATGGTGAGTCAACCACCTCCCTGGGTAGCCTATTCCAGGGCTTAACAACACTATCTGTAAAGAAGTTTTCCCTTACATTCGATCTAAGCCTCCCCTGCTGCAACTGGAGGCCATTTCCCCTTGATCAATCTGTCACCTGTCACCAGTGAGAAGAGACCACCCCCACTCTTAGCCTGCTCTCACTGCAATCACCTCTCTACCTATTTGAAGAAAGCAATAATGTCTCCCCTCAGCATCCTTTTCCCCAGACTAATTAGCCCCAGTTCCTTCTGTCATTCCTCATCAAACATTCTCCAAGCCATTCACAAGTCTTGTTGCCCTTCTTTAGACCTGCTCCAGCACCTCAGTGTCCTTCCTGTATTGGAGTGCATAAAACTGAGCACTGTACACAGGAGGGGGCTCACCAGAGCTGAGTATAGATGAGCAATGACTTCCCTGCTCCTGCTGGCAACACTATTTATGATACAAGCCGGGATTCCATTGGCCTTCCTTTGAGAGTGACAGAGCACTTGAACAGGCTACTCTGTCATGACCTGCTCAACAGGAGAGGTTGTGGAATCTTCTTTCCTGGAGATATTCAAAACTCACCTGAATGCTTTCTTGTGCAATCTACTCTAAGGAACCTGCATTATCCAATCCCTGCAATTCTGTTATTCTGTGATTCTGTGAATTGCAATAAAACTTGGAAGAGCAATATCAACTATAGGGCTAAAAGTGGAAGTTGTTCAGTTGCTGTTAAGTGTTGGAAAAGCTCTGTCATGGTTTCTGCTTTGTTCACTTCTCATGAAGTTAGAAAGCCCTTGTTCAATCCAGTAGCCTCCTTCTGTCTCCCACTAAAATTAAATATGATCTCAGATACAGAATACTTGATATATTACATCCTTTTTCTTCTTTCTTCAATGCTTTTTCTTCATTCAGCAGCTCATCTTCTTATCCATTACTGATAACCTTGAGAAGCATCAGCCCTTTAGTTCTTCATCTTATTAGTCAGCCAGTCCTTGAAAGTCTTCACATAAATGTTATCTATTTGGTGTTGTTGCATAATGCATTTAGCACTTTTTCTACTCTTCAGCATTTTACTCTGGCAATGATTTCTCATTTCAAGGGAACTTGAAACTCAGGGGAATTTTAATTCTCCTAGGCCTTTTTTTTGTTTCTTAGATTATTTATCAATGAAATATTATAGGATAGATTCTTTTTTTTTTTTTTCCACATGACCAAAAGAAAGGTACCATGTGTATTGAACACCAGTTTTCATTTCTTTCGTTGAACAGATACAAGAATATTCTGGTTATCTTTTGATTGAGATTCTGTTTTAGTGAGTTCCATTAATTTCACTTCTGTATTCATGTTCAGAGAAGAATGTTGGGGCTACACCTGGAGCATTCTGTACAATTCCAAGCCCACCAGTACAAGGGAGACCTGAAAATACTGGAAGGAGCCTGCTGTAAGGTGCCCATGATCACTGGCAAATTGGAGCATCTCTCCCCTGAAAAGAGGCTGAGAGAGCTGGGACAGTTCAGCCTGGAGAAGAGGAGTTTAACGAAGAGTATAAGCATGTATAGGTAGCCGAAGGGAGGACACAAAGAAGATGGAGCCAGACTCTTTTGAGTGGAGTCCAATGACAGGAGAAGAGTCAGTAGACAAAAACTAGAACACAAGGAGTTCTATCTGAACACCAGGAAGCACTTCTTTACTATGCACAGGTAGTCCAAAGAAACAATGAAATTTAAATATTCTTTATACCTGGTCTATACTATGTTCAAATATCGTGCATGAAAATCTCATATAAACATTGATTAAACTGTATATTGTAATCAAGCAGTATGTTTGAATAGGCTGTCAGTTCCTACCCCAAAATTTTACATCATTGCAGTTTCTTGTGGCTACAAGAGGTGTCAAATCCTACTCAACAGATTTCACCCATCAGCTAATAAGAGTTACCTTCAATACATTTTCCGGAAAGTAATTTTTTGTATAATATGAAATTATTCAGCATTCTAAATGTTGAAAATAAGTAAAGCAGCAGATGAAATATTAAATTTGTTAGTTGTTGTGGTAAGGTAAGCTAAGTGGTAATGTCTCCATTTAACAGTCTGAAATGAAAATACATGGTACTGTCTTTGGTCTTATAGAGTACAGATGGCCAGAGTCAGTCCTAGCAAAAAAAAAAAAAAGTTCTTAGAGCAGAGAAGATTTGAAGTTGGATAAAAAATATCTTTAGAAATGAAGGAGAAAATGAGTACTTGTAAAATGTCAAATTAGGAAATGGGAAAGCAATGCACCATAGCTCAGAACCCAGGATAGTTAGAAGGAAAGATAATTAATTTAAATATGAGTTAGTTGGCCTATGAATCATAGAAAAAGAAACAACAGGCAGTTTAAACAAGCCATTAATTAAAAATATTTTTAAAAGACAGTGACTTGAAATACTGATCATTTTCACATAAATTTTTTAAAAAAGAACAATTTTCCTGCCTACTGCCTCTCATTCAAGCTTATTGTCCATTTTTAACTTAATTAGCAAGAGAGCAATCTTTTCATAGATCAGTTATTGTCTGCAAATTCTGCTAAAACTGATGGCTAAGTAGAATAGACCCAAATTAATGACTTTGATGAGAAAAGGAGTCAGTATCATGTTAATTGTGTTGTATGCTGGGTAGACATTTAAAACACACTTTGGAGAGGAGAGATAAGGGTAAAAAAAATGTGACTGCAAATTCCACTGTAAGTTAATAAAACAAATACATGAAGAAACAAAAATTATATTTCAAACACCAGTAAAAGGTATCTCATGAATATACTTCTATGTGAAAACCTTAGCAGCTCACGGAAATTTATGTTGGAAGATGGAAGAAAAATTTTATTCAGAAATAAATTTTATACATGTTATATATGTGAATACACAAACATAAACATACATACACATATATATACAAACACACATAATAGTGTCCATGGTCAAGTTCATTCCTCAGTCCCAAGCCCATAGAATCATAGAATCACAAGGTTGGAAAGGACCTACAAGGTTATCTAGTCCAAACATCCACACATTACCATTGCTACCACATCTATATGCAGCATCTCTTCCTTGATGACCTGAAGTCTCATGAGCCCACAAAGCCATAATTTATAAATAAACTCTAAATAAACTCTTTTCTTGTTAGTCCAGATCCATCTGAGACACTTTACCTGAATCTCTGATGTCCTTTGTGGCACATCTCTTGGATACACAAATATCTACACAACATACATTTACACTTTTATACTTTTTACTTTTACAGCCAGACTCCTTATCCAAGCAGCAGTATGTTTCCATAATGCAATATTCCACATATTTTTGCCTCTTCAAGGTGAGTAGCTGTCCTCCACCCCCATTTGCCACCAATCATGAACAACTACAAAGATAAAGCACTGCCAACGTTCAACTTTTTTTTTCTTTTTAATTGTATCATTTTGTTTTGGTTTAATTATGTCCATACAGTTTGCTTAGTAACATCAGGTAGTATAACTTTGGTTGTTGTTAATTCAAGATATATCAAACGTCTTTACAAATTAAAAATAAAACAGCATGATATTAAAGATTCCCTTCTGTTTATCTCAGAACATTGGTCAGTTATTGGATTTATGGTTGTGGGTGAAATCTCCATCAAAATATCAGCCAAACAGATCAGATTCTGTCTCAGTAATAATAATCACAGTGATATTAATAACAGAGAAGACAGGCTAGCAGGGAAGTCACATTTTTTTGTGTGAAAATATAGTACATCAGACCCTTATATCAGAAACAGGGAAAATGATTTTTTGACTATATCTTTAGTGAGTTTAATAAGATAGTGTTGTAAAGCATCTATGTATGTTTTATGAATATAGAATCAGGGAAAGAATACAAATTTTAAATATTTCAGTGACTTTCATGAGAAATTAGAAGCTGTTGTTGCACTTTGATTATATTTCATTTAAAATTGAAACTTTTGATGATAACATCTCTTGATGTTATGAGACCATATTTTTGTTTAAAACTACTAAAAGTCATTCAAGAATAAAATACATTCAAGAAATCAAAATCACAACCCACATATTCTGGATTATGAAAATATTTACATCAGCTGTTCCTGAGAGACTAAGACTATCTTACGTGCTGCCTTATTAGTTTTTCTTTAAATAAATAAATAAATAACAGTACTTCTCAAATATTTTAAATTCTAGTACTTCTGGATAAATCTTCTAAGATAATAGATAATGTATAAATACGTAAGTTTTATTTTCAGATTTATTCATTGGAGTCTTGAGAAATACTCAGAAGACAATGTAAATACCTGAAGAGAGTGTCCAAACTGGATGGAGTGAGACTTTTTTCATTGGTGATCAGTACCAGGACAAGAGACAAAGGGCAAAGATGGGAATAGATGTGGCTCTTACTGAAAGAATTCAATCAGAATGTATTTCTTTTTTCTGTAGGTGCCAGAGCACTGACATAGGTCACCCAGAAAGGCTGTGGAGTCTCCTCCTTGGAAATTTTAAAAAGCTGCCTGGACATGTTCCTGGGCAGCCAGCTCTGAGTAGCCTTGCTTAAGCAGGAAGATTGAACCTGATTCTGTAATAACCAATTTACATAAACAAACAAACAATAATCATAATTTGTCCTAACAGATAATTTTCAAGACAATTTTATATAAGAGCATGGATTCCAGTTGCTGGCTATTCTATGGAGAAATATGCAACAGGCTTATCTCATTTCGTTAAGCATTTGGGATAAAATTCCATCTGGCATATGATTCCAACAATACTCAGCTGGTGCATGGTTCATTGCACAGTCTACAGCATCTCCTGGTGGGTTAGCACTGGGCTATGAATCAAAAAGCTGCTTCTGGCTTCCTAACAGGCACAGAACTGCTGAAATTCAGCTCATCAAAAGCTACATGACTAAGACTGGAGAAGTTCAATGTCAAAGAAGAAGGAAGAATAGCTATATGAAAGGCACAAAAATATTTTTGTCATCTAGCTGGGAAATTAGCCTGTCACTTAGAATTAGAAAAGTACATCAATTATTGAGTGTTAAGTACAGCAATCAAGAGTTAAAGAGTTATTTACTGATAGAAGCAGTAATCTCTCTTTTGCATCAGATTTCTTACTAGCACCTTAGCAGATTGAATGACTGTTGGAATGGAAGGTAAGAGGGGTTAGAAAGGAGGCACACACATAGGATTTAACTACAGTGATATTATATAGTTCCTGATCTAATGGTATAACTACACCTGAGCACAATATTCTAATTACATGACATCTAAAGATTGGTTTTAAATGCAGCACTGGAGTAAAATGCTGAAATTTGACATAGATAACTGAGTCTGTAAAGAGAAGAACTGAACAGAGGAAAACTGACAGTTGTAACAAAGAAAGTAAATGTATCCATGCAATAATATAACTAAATTGGAACAGTAACTCAGAATTCAGTTTTCTTTTTTCAAAATCTGCTGTCCAATGAGAGCAAGTCTAGACAGGCATCATATATGGTTTTCTCCTGCCTATATGTTCATGCTTATTTCTATATTCATAATGCACTTAGAGAGTAACAACATAGAGGAACATTTTACTGTTGTATATTATCTATGTTATATGGATGACTTAAAGGCCTACTTCAACATTTTATGAACTCTGTTTTACAGATAAAATAGAATTCTAATACCAAAATACAAGTTGGAAATGGGCACATTAAAGTAGTTTGTGTCTCTATCATTTTGAAAGAAAATAAAACTTCATGAATACAGATGTTCCCTTTGGGATTTTTAATTGTTACATGGTTTTGTGTGATAATACATCTCTCAGAGTTCTGTTATTTCAGAAAAACATAATGTAGGCTTTTAATCTGATTGAATTCCCTCTTAATATATTTCTAAAAATGTAAAATACAAAAGGGAAAATAGAAATACTTTGAGTCTACCTCCATTTAAAAAGAAAAAAAGAAAAGTCTCACTAAAGTATAACCACATATCAATATCTCACTGAAATTAGTGCTTGTAACCATTAGGTCACTGTCTGAACAGGTGATTGAGCAGCTGGTTAAGGGGTGTGGGTGGCCTAGGGACCACAGGCAAATTGTTTGCGCCTGTGTTCACCATGTGATCAGAAGGGGTGGACCCAAGGGAAGCCACCCCGGACTTATATGAGGGCCAGGCACTACAAAAAGGATCTCTCTTGGACCTAGGTTGCTTACTGAGGTGGAAGGATGTAGAGCTAGAAAGCTCTTTTTTTTTTTTTTTTTTTTTTTTTTTTTTTTTTTTTTTTTTTTCTTCAGTGGAATGAGTTAACTCTTTCTGCTTTATGCAACTGTGGCTCTACCTGTGATTTCTTTGCCTCGTATTGCTCAGATTATTTCAGATGTAGTTTCACTTCTTTTTGAATGCAACAGTGATTGTTTTCCTTATAATAGCTGCGCTTCCAGTAGAAATTATCTGTTATTTAAGAAAATTGTATTTCTAGTAAAGCAAATGTAGTAGTAACAATAGTAACTCTTCAGCAATTTTTAGTTTGCACACTTTATAATGAGCTGAACTTCTAATTGTGCTCATTATTAATTTATAAATATTATTTTTACATGAATGTTTACTACCTTATGATATGAAGAAATGGTTCAGATGTGTAAAACAGAAATGAATTTTACATTACAACAAATAATAATTCCTATCAGAACTGTGGCTGACTGGTTGTCTGTGGCTGACAATCTGCTGGTAATTGAGTACTTGATGTCTTATACTAAAATTACTTGAGAAAAAATAGAATTTAAATAAAAAATATATATTAAAATATTGTCATTACTTAAATTTTAGCTTTTCTTCTGGTAACACGTGTTATGATTAGGCTCTTCAGATTTCAGCATAAAAAATTGTTTTTCCCCCATTTTTGAATGGCTAGAGTAGGAAAGGTAGTAATTAAAGATAATGTATTAAAAACACTTTCTGACAGAAGATTGGTCACTGATTATTACTGATTTTTAATAATTTCTTTAAGCCATGTGGGCAATATCGCTCTCAATGTTTTGTGTAGATTCTGTGTTTTGTTTTCAGTTGCACACATAAGGTTGTTGTAAAGGTGTGAAGAAAGAATTAATTTCATTGTATTTGGTGCTAAACTTACATAGTATTGTAAAGTCCAAATGGAAAGTCTGCATTTTTGTCCTCTACCTCTGTGAAGTATGTAACTCCTCCCTCTCAATTTATGAAGTTGTCTCCTTATTTTTGTTTTTTTCAGCTGCAAGCTAAGTTTTCAATATATTTAAAAGTAGAAAATAAATACAAGCTTAGCAAATAATGAAGTACAACATTGCAAGTGTTCTGTAAAGCATGTGCATTATGCTTTTAAGCTTAGAATGTGTGCACTAGTTCATCACATTTTAACCTGAGGAGTGTCCCTAAAGACATCTAAGGTCTGTCTGGATGTGGCTCTGAGCAGTGTGGTCTAGCTGTAGGTGTTTATTGCAGGGGAGTGGGCCTAGGTTACCTTTAGAGGTCCATTTCAATTCAAAACTACTATAGCTACTCAAACTGTTCTCTGATCTAAAAAAAAAAAAAAAGTTCCAAACTACAAAGGGTTATTCCTTCTCTGGCTTCGTAAATAATTAAGACTGAAGTGTACTAGGAATACAGTCTTATACAAATATCCCAAAGTGGGTGTTAATGGCAAATATTACAACTTTATCTACGTAAATGTGTACATAATCTAAGCCTTCCAAACATTGTTGGCTGTCTGTTTTCTAGAGAGTTTGTTTCTTTTTGTTCTGGTTATATGTCTGTGGTGGTTTCACTTGCTATGAGGGGGAAGAACTACCTGGCCCTTTTCGCTCTCCTGCCAAGCTTTTGGAGAGGAGAAAAACGAAAAGCATAGAATCATGTAATCCTTAGATTTGGAAGGGATCTTTAAAGGCCATCTATCCTTTAAATATAATATAATTATATAATTATAATATAATTATAAGATAATATATATAATTATAATATAATATAATATAATCCATCCAATTCCTCTGCAATGAAAGTGGACATCTTCAGCTTGTTGCCCAGACCCTGATCCAGTCTTGCTTTGAAAGATTCCAACAGTGGGTCAACCACGTCTCTGGGCAACCTGCTCCAGTGCCTCACCACCCTCACTATAAAATACTTCCTTATATCTTAAAAGTGACTTGCATCTAAAGAAGATAAGGAGAGGAAATAAATTTACCACAAATTGTATTAGAATGTAAGATAATGAAAGGTAATAAATTGAACAAATAGGAGAGGGAGAAATTCTGACTGTGCTGGTTCTCCATTGTTGCTGTGATACTCCACTTCTTTTACTTGGATTTGGAAATTCAGTGGGGGAGTACTGGAGACTTCTGAGGACTATGGTTTCTTTTCTCAGACAGCTGAAATTCATGTAAGGAGACTGACCAAAGGAATGGAACTTTTCAGCATTATGTTCCGTCACTTAAACAGCCCGATGTCTTGGTATTGAACACTGATCAAACCAGAACAGTATTTTTATCCAGTTTTTTTTGTTTGCTATTCTTTGAAGTAAGCCTGGATTCAACTATATCACATACAAAATATTACTGTGGTAAACTGTAAACTTGAGTTGGGAGATTGTTCAAGCAATCTGGAGTTTTCTCTCTGTCTCTGCAAGAAAAAAATAAAAATGCTTTTCCTAGTATATAATCTATATGATATAATACATATCAAACTCATTTTTCTATTATAAAACAGATTTGTTCTAAACTGTGGAATTCTTTCATCTCCTCATATGAGAACCAACCCACGTGCAGTGTGCAGTAGGTCCCAGATTTAGGGTTGTTTTTTTTTTTTTTTTCCCCGATGTTTTTTGAACAGAGTGAAGCTACAGTGGATGTATGTGGTACTGCATTTATCTTTAGCCTGGCTTCACTAGGGGGCAGGTCATGCTCAACCAACCTGGTAGCCTTCTGTGATGTCATTACTGGCTGGGTGGATGGGGAGAGAGCAGTGGATGTAGTCTGCCTTGATTTCAGCAAGGCATTTGGCACTGTCTCCAATGTCATATTTGTGACAAAGTTGAGGAAGAGTGGAATAGATGAGTGGACAGTGAGGTGGTGTTAATGGTTTATGGGCTAGTTTGGCCATGGTCTGTGATGATTGGAGTAGGGGATTCACAGACCCATTCTGCAAGGAAGGGGAAGGGGGAAAGGGGAAAGGGGAGATTGGCCTAGAAACAAAACAGTGGCAATGATCTGAGGAGGAAAGCTAATTTACTAAATGAGATATCAAAATGTGAAGTAACATAATATTATTGGAATTGAAGCTAATACATCAATTAAAATGAGCAAGAGAGTGTCCAATAAACAAAAGACCTTACACCAAACGCTGAAGGAGTTGTGGCTTGTGAGCACCTGCTACTGGTTCGATCTGAAAGGAACGAGCTTGTGTCTTGTGACATGCGAACAGTTTTTATCTTTCCCTCTGAGTAGAAAATGGAAAAATGCAAAGCAATACAAAGTCCTCTGGGGTTTGTAGTTCTTCTTCATCTGTCTGAAGAGAAGCTATCAATGGTCCTTGCTACCTGAATACCTTGATACCTTGCTATCAGTGGTCCTTGGAGCTGGAGCATTAACTCTTTAACTCCCAATGCACTACATGATGTTATGAAGTGGAATACCAATTTCAAAACTCACAAAACTGTGACAGGTGGGTTGAGAACTCTCTGTCTGGGAGAGCTCAGAGGGTTGTGATCGGTTATGCAAAGTCCAGTTGGAGGCCTGTACTTAGCAGTGTTCCTCAGTGGTTGGTGCTGAGTCTGGTCCTGTTCAACATCTTCATCAATGACATTGATGAGGGGATAGAGTCTACCCTCAGCAACTTTGCAGATGATATGATACTGGGAGGAATGGCTGGCATACCAGATGGCTGTGTTGCCATTCAACAAGAGCTGGACAGGCTGGAAAGCTGGGCAGAAAGGAACCAGATGAGGTTTAACAAGTGTAGAGTCTTGCACCTAGGGAGGAATATCTGTATGCACTGGCACAGGTTGGGAGATGACCTGCTGGAGAGGAGCTCTGAGGAGAGAGACCTGGGTGTCCTAATGGATGATAGATGACTTAGAAAACTTGGATGACTTCTAGAATTGTCTGTCATCATCTGCTCTGGTGGCTGTCTTGGATCACCTTTTCTTCTCACATATGCCTTAACATAGCTTGAAGGAGGATCTGCTGAGTAATCCTGCCTGTTACAGATGTGAGGTTTACCAGGCTGTCATTCCCTAGGTCATCTTTTCTTTGTTTCTTAAAAATAAGAGTGACGTTTTTCTTTTCCAGTCCCCAGGGACTTCAACTGACAACTATGACTTTTCTATTTGATGAAGGGTGGCTTGGCAAACACATTCGACAGTTCCTTCCACATCAGCATAGATTAAATATTTCTGAGAAATCCTACCTACCTTTCTATTGTATGTTCACTCTGCTTCTTTAATATTTTAGAGTAATGCTGCAGATGTCCTTCTGTGAGTGCTTCTCTCTTTTATCACAAATGCAATATACCGCATTTCTCCAGGGTACACAAGGTACACAGGTACACAAGGTACATTTACCCCATACTGCTTTGATCTTTCTTGACTTCAGCATCAATACAATGATAGCTGATCCATAAAAGATTTCTTACTTCTGAGCTGGTTCTGCAAGAGTTGAATCTCATATGGCAACTCTGCTTGAGGGTAGTGATATAAAAATTTGTAATAGATTAATGTTATATTTACAGAGAGTGTAGAACTACAGAAGTGCTAATATTCCTTGAAGTTATCTTTCCAGTCATAGTCAAACTAAAAGACATTCTTTTTGGATGGAAAACATGCTGATATACAACACTTCTCTTTCTGTTAATAAGTGATTTTTTATTTATCTTCGCCTGCTATTCGATAATAGCAGCATCTGCCAAGAAGCAGTGTGATAGTGCAGTGGATATAAAAATTCAAACCAAGTTCTAAAGCATTTTGTATTTACTTATCTTTCCTTGTTATAGTTGAATGAAGAAGGTGCATACTTTAAAAGGCCTGGGATTTTCCTGAGAAAAATTCTAGCAACATCAAGAATCTCCAATATGAAGTATCCAGGAGATTTTGAAAATGAGACTTAAGAATTCTGTATGTGTAAACAGCATATTGAATATTATTTTCAGTACTCTGGGATATTGCTGGGGACTGTTTCACATGGCATATTAGAAGTTCCACACAATGTTCTGAAAATTTCTTGGTGCAAATATCCTTCATTATTCATTACCAAGTGGAGGAATCCTAACAAGAGATACTGACTGTAAACAATCTTCTGAAAATACTGAGTAAGCCACAACTCTTTCCGAATGAGTGAAACTTTTTTGGAAACTTATATTTAATTATTTTAAAGCAGAAATCTCAATAGCATAATGAGTTGTCTACAACACTAAATATACATCAGCTTTTGCTTATAGTTAATTCTACAATATTTACTAGAAATAACTGTCAATGAATGGAATATTCACTACATTGCTTATGAAATAAATATGTCTTATTCTGAAGATTTTGTCAGTAGGTGGAAAAGATATCTGTAATAGCTATTGTAAATTTATAGTGAAATGTAATCTTTAATTGATAATCTCTATTCATATGCTTGATATTCCATTATTCAGTAAGTAATTTCCATCTTGAAACTAATAAATGCCAAAAACTAATAAAACATTTACATCCAATATACTTACTAATCTTTTATAAATGGTGCATTGAAGTACATGAGTGTAGAGTATCAAAATTAATCTTAAAGATTTAGACATTGTAGAGCCTGATATCATTTACATATATGTCAAACTCATGTTACTGTTTTACGCAATTTTATTTTGAATATATCTTTTATGGTTTTTATGTAAATAGTGTCAAATAGTAAATACATGAAAAGAATTCACCCTGGAAATATATTGAAACCTTTTGAAAAGTGAAAATATATTAATGCTGCCTAATTCTGGAAGAAATGAGTTTTAGACAACACTTCATAAAATTGACAAATATGAAATAATACAGACAAAAAAAAAAAAGAAAAAAAAAAGACGTACAGGTAAATTAATATATATTAAGCATGTAGAAAAGATCTAGAAATGTTTCTGAAATGTGAGAACTTTTAGTTGCAAAATTTTTGAAACTTGCTTAATTTCCCAAAGTATTTTCTTAAATATCCTTATGGTCAGATCATAAAATTACCTAGCAAATATTTTCTTATGGCAAAGTAGCAGTGATGATGATACCTCTGATAAACCCGAAGTCCTTCAAACAGAGTGTTGTTGAGTTTAAGGCAAGTATTTTTTCTGCACATTTATCTAATAAGTTCCCGTTGGAATACTGATGTTCTGATGTTCTGTGTGCTTTTTCTTTTTTTCAGTTATAAACCATTAATTCTTTCAAACTTTCTATCAGACATATTTTACTCTTTCTTTCCATAAGGTAACAAATTAATATGTAATAAGTTGAGTATGTAAATCAAATAATCATTGCAAGAGCAATGGAAGGTACTATCTCCATTTTGTATTGCATTATAAAAACAATTCCAAAAGTCAAGACTGTTATATAACGATTTAAAGCACTAAATATTTATTTCTGAAATGAAAAGTAAACAAAAATTACATTGGTAAAATCAATTAAAAAAAACAAAACAAAAAAGAAATGGAATAGTGAAGAGAAGATTTAAATTGTGGAAATTGTTAGAGATGAGAAATCCTATTACTATAGTCCCATCTTCAGGGAGGTGTGCTACACCGAAATGCATCTTAAGTGAATGATTTTTCCTCAGAGAGATTGTGGAATCTCCCTCTTTGGAGGTATTCAAGACACGCCTCGTTGCTTTCCTGTGCAGCCTGTTGAAGGGAATCTACTTCAGCAGGGGGTTGGACCTAACGATCCCCAAAGGTCCCGTCAAATCTCTACAGTTCTGTGATTCTGTGAAGTATTTCTAGGTCAAAAGTTAAACCTAGAAAGGATATTTCTCATTTTGCTTTACTCAGAATAATTTGAATGGAGCCAAGAGAAACAAATTCTTTTTTTCATGTTTAGTGTATTTTTGTGAAGGCAGAGTAAAAATCTATAATCTGAAATTGAATTAACAATTTAAACGGTGAACTACTGGAGGAAACTCAGATGATAACAGCTTCCCACCTTCAGATGAAAAGTAAGCTTCTTAGGTGCTAGAAGAGTTTGGCAAAATAAGAAAGCAAGAATCAACTGGAAAATGAATCAAAGCACGTGTTCTTTCTTGGAAAAATAAAAAAAATGAGAAACTTCAGCAGAACTGAAACTTGGGGTTTTTCATTTACATTTTCTTGCTCAAATTTATGAAACTTAATTAAAAATACAATAGATGTATGAGTATGAACACTATGATATTTTATCTATTTTTTATAGAAAGCATATATGTGTGCACCCACAAATTACAAATATGAAAACTAGACTGCATCTAGTGTGTATACAGACAGTTTATATTTCAGATAGCTTTCTGAGTTACTAAAGTGCTTAGAGATAAGATTATGTTCAAAGAAATCAATAAGTAATTAATTGAATATTTCTGTGAAATGATTCCATGGGAAATAAAGAACTTTTAGATAGATACTTCTTTAGGTAAATATAATTTCAGCCTATATGTTGCTCTAAACCATAATTTGCTTATATTTCCTCATTTCTGTTCATTGTTTATAATATAAGTAATCTATTTTATTACCTAAAATATCTGATGCATAATTTAAATAAAAAGAAATCAGTTTTCATGTTATTTTTACTGAATTAGTGTAAAAATTTTGACATGTATATTTCCCTACCTCCATTGCAATTATTTATGCAATAAAGGTTTGGGAGTATAATGATTCTTATTTTATGTAATCATGTTGAGTGCCTTCTAAGTATAAAAAATGTGATATATTTCTGCTGGTCAAATAATGACAAAAAGCCCTTAGAATAGCATATGACTAATTTAAAGTTCAAAGTCTGCAACAAAATAAAAAGAAATGCATAAGTGCCTTTTTTCTTCTTTTGATGATAAACCTGAATATGGTATTCATAAGCCTAAATGCATGCACTTAACCTCATATTAGGTGCAACAGTTCAAAGATCTTCTGAGTGACCTCTGGCAAATACAAATATATACAGGCAAGTAACAATATATCTTAAGATTATCATATCGAAAGTCAGCAGTTAAAATTCTGCAGTTGTGGAAAATGATAAAAACACAAAGGTTTTTTCTTTCACATACTTTAAAATGAAATGTAGAACATCATCTTTCCTTTCTAAGTACTTTTTCCTTCACAAGGTCTTGCCATTTCTATGCAGAAGAGTCTATGTCTTAAGTATTCCATTGAGCTTACTTATGTCCGAAGGGTTAAAATAATTAAACAGTAAAATATCTGTCTCACTCATCTGAGAGAATTTGAATAAATAGAATTTGATGTTTCATACAGGAGATTTGACTGTCACAAGAAAAAGACAACTCAAATCTTTCTAGCACACATAGAAAACAGTAGAAAAAGCAAGGTAAAATATTTTATGAATACCCTATGTGGTTATCTGTCCTGCAGAATCAATGCAGAAATCCTTGTATCCTGTCTGTCTGTTTCTAACTTAAGGTTTTTCTTCAGTCTTCTTCTTCAAGAGTAATTGTAAGCTATAATACAGTTTATTCAATTTTTGAGTGAATCTTTGTCTAATTCCTGTTTTGTCTTAATATGATCCACTGAATATTTTAAAAGATAACAAGATTATAATTGCATAGGACTATGAATATTGTTTAGAAAATGCAGTGCCATCATTGCTTTTTCATTAAATATGAATCATATTTAAATATTTTCTTGAATATTTTATTTCTGTCCACTCACTGTTTGAATATTGAGATTGATGGGAAGATGAAAAAGTGTTCAATTAAATTCTTTAGACATAAGTGCATAGTGATATTTGAGATATTTAATAAATTTTAAATAATTGCAGGAGGCTGATATTTATGATGCACAACCAATAGAAAACACGAGCTTCTGGATTGAGAGCTGTAGATCCAGGAGAATAACCACTGAAATCTTAAGCAGTATTAGGTATTCAGCTTTGGGGAACAGAATCAAGGTCTATATCTTGAACAAAATGAATTATGGACTGTGATACAAAACAAAAATAAGAATTTTAATCTCTTAATTCATGTTTAGATCTAATATTGATAACATTTACAAACATACTCTTGAGTCAGTAGAACTTCTAATTGTGAGATTAGTAGCCTAACTTATTAAAATCTGACAAAAAAAAAGAATTTAGAAGTAATAAATTAAGCATATATGCTATAATAAGCCATCTGTGGTTAAGAAACTGAATTTCAAACATTTCTGCATTTTTCAATGCTGACTGCTTATTTAATAGTTTACTCATTTAGAAGAAATTGAATATGTTTGCCTTAAAGCTGACACCTCAGGTTCTCTAGTTTTATCTACCCTCCTATTGATACTGTTTTAGTATGAAAAGTAAATCAGTGTAAGCAGTGATACTTCAATGTATCCACTGTTTCTCAGTTATTAATAAAAAAGTGTGGAAAATTCACTGATTCAAAGGCATCAAACAAAAGATAGAATGGCTCTATAGCCCAGTGATTCTTGCGCTTCACTGAAAAAAGGGTACTTCCTAGAGGCCCATGAGAATATATCTAGAAGTGCTCATTAGGGAACTAAATCAGGGGAGGAAGGTAAGCAGCAACTCTGTCATGGACTAGTTCCGTTGTTCCTGCTCTAATTTCTACTAAAGAATCCTAAAATACCAGAGAGAACAATTGAATTTCAGTAACCGCCCCCATGAGCAACCTCTGCTTAGTGTCATACTGCTGCAGTGTGACTCCTAGAGACCTAAGAGAATCCTAGAGATTTAAATTAGACTTCTAAATATCCCACCCAGACATTTTGAACTTAATTACCCTAGTTTAATTTCTAATAATCTTTTATATTTATTTATTTACAAGCTAATTTTACTCAGTTTTTTTTATTCCTACTGAGGCTTCCAGCATGTAACAGCTGGTGACATTTGTGTATGAGTACATATCCCTGTATTTTTATGAGTTGGAGCAGAAGACATAATAGTCAGTCATATATATCTGGTACAAGAAATCCAGGATCCGAAGCCTGAACCATTATTTTGTCTCTAGCTGTAACCTGTTCATTTTCTAGGAAGTTGAAAGCAAAGAAATTAAAGTTATGTTAAAACACCAACATATGTAACAAAATGTCTCCTGCTCTTATTTAATCAGTCTTCATTACTTCTTTATCCAACTAAAAGGAAGAGGTCTTTACATAAATCACTATTCATATAAAATATATAAATTATTATTTTCCATATTGTTTCTTTTTTTTTCTCCCTTGCTCTAATCATACTGGACTCAAGAAATAAGACTATTGCACAGTCTTTTTCATTTTATTTTGTGTTTTCACTCTTTTAAAATAAGTATTTTATGAATAAAGTATAATTCCTAAGCTGAAACAAAATGTTCCCCGTATTTGCTTGATGCAATACTATTTCTTTTAATTGCAAAATAATAGCAAACAAGAGGCTCAATATATTTTTCTTTCAAACTATTTGCTACGGTGAATTTGTATACTCTTTAATTACCACTGAGTTTCTATAACAAAAAGTGTTTTTGTCTTGTATTCTTAAAACTCTGACAAGTCTTAGTGAACAGATAATAAAATTCAAATTGTGCTCTCTGATCTCTCCATACACAGAAATTGAATACATGACTTAGCATCATTTTGACTATACGTGGAAGAGTAAGCTTGACATTCTTTTTCCCACACAAAATAAAAATCTGGAACAAGATAAATTATTTCTGTAGATCCAGCTGCAAGGCCAAGTGCAAGACACTGTGCCTGGTCTGGAGCAATCAAGAACAGTGATACACTCTGGGGATGAATAAATTGATAACAACCTTATGGAGAAGGACTTGGGAATAATGATGGATAAAAAACTGTTCATGAGCCAGCAATGTGTTCTTACAGCCCAGAAAGCCAGCAGGTCGAAGGAGATTGCTCTTCTCTACTCTACTCTTCTCTACTTTGCTCAGAGTACTATGTTCAGCTACGTCCCCAGCATGGGAAAGACGAGGACCTGTTGGGGTGAGTCCAGAGAAGGGATACAAAAATGATCAGAGGGCTGGAGCACCTCTGCTATGAACACAGGCTAAGAAAGTTTGGGTTGTTTAGCTTCGGGAAGAGAACTAAGGAGACCTTATTGCAGACTTTCAGTTCTTAAAGGAGGAATATAAGGAAGATGGAGAGAGACATTTCAAAACAATCTGTCATGACAGGACAAGGGTTACAGTAAGAAGATGGAAAGATATCTAACAAGATGCAGGACTCTTCACCTATTTGTTTTGAACTAAGTTGATTCAAGTCTCTCAAATCTTGGAAAACAAATCCAGACAGCAATTTCTGAGTAATTCGAGTCTTTCTATTGTGCATCTAAAGTGTTCTAAAAACACTTTTTCATCAGCTTACTAAAATGGGTGTCTATGTAGTAGGAATAAATTACGTAACATATGCATATGGTGAAATTTTACATATTATAAAGTATCAAAACCATCTGCATAGTAGTAGCTGAGAGCCGTAGACATTCAGCATTGTAAGCAGTATATAGAAGGTCACACATGATGGGCTCAGATATTTTAAATGACACTACATGTTTGCAAAGCTGATTCTCAAATGGTATATGGTGAACAGTTCAGTGCCCATAACATTATAGACCATACATAAAAACATTAAGATGTCATTAACTCCACAAGAGAAGGGAAGGAGGGAAGGAAGAAGGGAGAGAAGGGGAGAGGGAGGGAGAGATGGAGGGAGAGAGGGAGGAAGGGATAGAAGAAAATTCTGTAACATAGAGAATGATGTAAAGAAGACAATACATAAATAAAAAATGTGAAGAATATTGGTGAAATAGTCGCTAATGTTATTTTAACTAAAAAATTGAAACTGAAAGCATATGAATACTGAAAAGTAGCACACAGTAGAATGTTTTAGGGGAGGAAGACTTGATAATCATACTTGAGGTTGTAGCCAAAGTAGTAGCAATGTGGCAAAGCTATTTTCCATCTTCTACAGCTGAAAGCCAAATGCATGAGACTTACTTACAGCTGGACCAATAGAATGGAAAACAGATTCTCAGAAGTCTGTGCAATGTGACTGCTTTTAAAACTGAGATTCTGGAAAATAAGTAATATCAATGATACAAACAAACAAGATCAGTTGCTTTAATGTTAAAGCAGATGCTTCTAACTAGGTTTTTTTCTCACCTTCATAATGCTGAGAGATGAAAAAGCTGCTCACAAGTTTTAATTATTAAAACTATACTATCTATCACCTTTTCTGCATAATTATTTCCTGAATTAAATGTTTTTTTGAGAGGTTTTTCTTTTTCAGTCCCTTCAGGCTAAAAAGTTATTAGCTTAACAGCTGTACTACTCTTGAGTAATTACTAACTTCAAGCTTTTAAAGAACAGTTATACAGTCACAGAATAACTGAAGCTGGATGGGTCTTCTTCCAGAATAAAAGTAACACTGACCCGACTGTAGTTTCCCAGATCTTCAGTCTTTCCTTTCTTGAAGTTCTGAGTAATATTTTTCTTCCACACCTCATGATCTTCCCTCAGTCACCATGATTTTTCAAAGTTAATGAGCTTGCAGAGATAGCAGCCACTTGCTCATCTCTCATTGCTGCATCTTGTTTGGCCCCATACACTTCCAGTTTGTTCTCGAACTTGATCCTTATCCACTAAGGATAAGTTTTTCTTGATTCAGACTTTCCCTCATCTTACTAGTTGGTTTTTCTAACTCATCCATGCATGTTTAGATAATGTCTGTCTTGATTTTGTTCTTTGTCACCTATTTTGACCTCCTCTACGCTTCCTTTCAGTTATTTTGTTTAATAAAGCGATCTATGTTAATCTACACAGGCCTCATGGCATCTTTGCTTGATTTTCTGCTCATTGAGATAGATCATCCTTGAGACTGAAAGGAAGCGATTCCTGAAAATCAGCTATTTTGAACCCTTCTCTCCTGGACCCTTCTTCATTCCTGAGATTCTTTCAGGAAAGTCCATAAACATGTCCTATCATTTACTTTGCTTCTCCATGCCACCATCCTGAGCTTCATCAACCGTCACACAATCATTTTAAATCACAAACAGTTGCTCCTTGTTTGTGAATAACACACTTAGCATAGGGATCCTTATTGCATAGGGAGACCTTATTGCTCTCTTCAAATATCTGTAAGATGATTGTAGTGAGAGCAGAGTAGGTCTCTTCTCACTGGTGACAAGTGACTGTACAAGGGGAAATGGCCTCAAGCTGAGGCAGGGAAGGTTTAGGTTGGATATCAGGAAACACTTCTTTACAGAGAGGGTTATTAAGCACTGGAATAGGCTCCCCAGGGAGGTGGTTGAGCCATCATCCCTGAATATGTTTAAAATCCATGGGGGGCATGATTTAGCAGTGGTCTGTTAGGGTAGTATGGTCAGGTTGTGGTTGGACCTGATCGTCTTTAAAGTCTCCTCCAAGCCAAGCAATATTACGATTCCATAATAATTGTAACATTTGTAAATACTTGTGGAGTTTATGTTTACATTTTTGTTTATTTGAATCTGACCTGTGGGGTTTTTGTTAGTTAGTTTTTGTGTTTTGTTGCTTTTGTTTTCTGTGTTTGTTTTAATTTTCTTTTTTCCTTTTGAAGGAAGGGAGAAAGAGCTGGAAGCACAAAACTTGTGACCAAAACAGAACTTTAACACTTATCAAGGGATAAAAGCCTTTGCTACATGTGACTTTTTTTTCTCTGCAATGAAAAAAATGTTTCATGAATTTTAATGCCATTCATATTTGAAAACACGTTTTGTCAAAAAGCTAGAAATCCTAGTAAAATACTTAACAGTAATGTAAAATCAGTAGAATCACAAAAACAACTTTACATGTTTAACAAGATGATTCTGCCTGGTTCCAAGACAGCTGGGGCAGGGGGACCCATGGACCTGTGCCTCAGGAAAGGGGAAGGAGAAAAGGGAAGAAGGACAAAGGAGATAGACCTAAAAAGAAAACAGCAGCAACGGTCTGAGGAGAAAAGCTAATTTACTAAAAAATATATCTGTATGTAAAGTAACACAATATAATGCAATATAATTGGAATTTAAGCTAATAAATAAAATGAGAGAGAGAGAATATCTGAAAACGGAAGGCCTTACACTAACGCTGAAGGCGAGACGTGCTGCTAGGTCAGTCTGAAAAGGAAAGAGTCTGTGCCTCGTGACATATAAACGTTTTTTTATCTTTCCCTATGAGAGAAAAACAGAAAAAACACAGCAACACAAAGTCCTCTGGGGTACGTAGTTCTTTTTCTCTCCTGAGACAGGTATACCTGGAACTATAGATGATCTATGGAACTGGAGCATTAACTTTTAACTCCCAATGCCCTACATGATGTTATGATGTGGAATACCAACAACAAAATTGCAAAACCATGAGAACAACCAAAAGGATAAGCTAAGTAACCACTGTATTATATAATTTATGTATTCAGATTTCAAAAATACATTTTTTTTTCTTTCATAGAAAAAGATTTACAAAGCACACGTAGATACATGACTGGAGGTAAAGCAAGTAAATAACAGCAACAAATTAAAAAATAAACAGCAATAAGAAAACTAATTTATAAAAGCTTGCATTCTAACAGAATCAGAAAACAAAACTTAATTAAATTTTGTTTTGTTTTGTTTTTTGTTAATGGTCAAAGAATCTTTTCCTTTTTGCATTTGCTTTCTGTGGGAAAATCCATGGGAAAAAAATAATAATAATAGTGATACATCTTATGCATTTGTGGTAAGCTCTGAAATGGTACAGTATACTCTATGTTGAAAATACCATTCCATGTGATTTCTTAAAATCCATTTGTTTCTTGTAAGAAATTTATTTTTTTGCTGCTGTTGTCAGGCAACAGCTTTTTTTCAGTTCTTCAATTCCCAGCTAAAACTCCTCCAGACTCTCTTGAAGACTTGTGGTTGTTTGTTTCATGTATTATTGATACTAAAATGAAATGTTTTCTACTTCCAAAATTCTCAGAAATAGAAAAACAGCAGCAGCCTTTATAGGTGAAGTTGAAACAACACATCTGAAACTGAATATCTTTCAAAGGACTGTACTAGACTTCCTGTAGAAGAAAGAAGTTTTAGGAGAGGGAATAATTTGTATACACTGTATCAAGCTGTGTTCCAAAATCAAGATTGTCGGTGATCAGTACAAACATAAAGTTCTAATAAACATTTATGGGCAGATAACAGTCTTAAAACTACTGTTAAAATGGGTAATAAAACAGTCTTTCTATCCATTCTCACATCAATAAATATCCATCTAAGCTGCCAGAGGCAAAAGAATGAAGCTGGACTCTACTAACCAGTGTGTGGTGATAGAACAAGAGAAAATGGTCACAAACTGAAGCACAGGAAGTTCTGCACAAATGTGTGTGGGAACTTCTTCTCAGTGCAGTGACAGAGCACTGGAACTGGCTGCCTGGAGAGGTTATGGAATCTCCTTCTCTGGAGATATTTAGGACCTACATGGACTCCTACCTGTACAACCTGGTCTAGGGAGCCTGCTTTGGCAGGGGAGTGGGACTCAATGAACTCTAGAGATCCCTTCCAACCCCTACAATTCTTTTATTCTGCAATCAAGTCATAGAATCCTAATTCTACTGCCACACTGATCTCGTTACAGCACTGCACAAGAGGAAAAATAAATGGAACTTTTGTATACATAAATATATCTTCTTGTAAGTAACGACATTTTCTTACTAATTAGAAACTTTGAACAACTATACTGTTAAAATAAGAAGATATTTAAAAATTAAAATCTTAGAATTTTTAAAAATACCTTGACCATATCTACATGGTAGGAAGTCTGCTTCATAAATAATTCTTCCTATTTTATTATATTGACCCACAAAATCAGAGGCAGGCGTTGATGATATGGCAGTAGAAATTGTACATTCCCACCAGTATTCCACTACATTTTATTGCTGTGTAACAGATAGCAGCAGAGGGGCAGCCTGACACAATGGTGTTTGATATGGAAGTGCAAACAAAGCTAAGGTGTGACAGCAAATTCCCCTATGCAGAAAAATATTGTACCCAATGACATTCATAAACATTTATTGAGCATTTGTGAAGACTGAACAGTGAATGAGAGCACAGTGAGGTGGTGACAATGGCAGTAGGCCATATCTGCTAATGCAGATATTTACAAATGTTGCCTGCAATCTCTTGTTCATTGCTGGTGAATATACATACCTAATGATGGTGATTATGCTGAGTAATAGTTTTTATAGCTGAGAATTTGTTCTATAAAATAGCGTTATTATGCCCTCTGTATTTGTTGTAGTTTCCATGAAAAAAGCAGGAGTCATAACCTTCAGGGCAACCTCCATATCCATATGCTCATTTTCTGCCCAAAACACCTTTCTGATAAATTGCTCGTGTTTGTGCAGCCCCTGACACTGCTGCCAGAACACACCTGTGGCTCATGTTCAGCTCATTGCTCCTGGAGCCTTTTCTTCCCTAGGGCTGCTACACATCTCATCAATCCCCATCCTGCAAGGTTGCCAAGGGTGTGGGGTCTTCAATTCCACAGGAAGGACTTCATATTTGCCCTTCCTGAAATTCATGAGTTTTCTCATTGTACAGTACCTCCAGCTTGCTGAGATCCATCTGAATGGCAACTCTGCTTTCCAGTATGCCCCAACAATACTCATCATAAAACTAGCTGATTTCTTGTCTCTTCAATAATTCTCAGCATAAAATGAAATCAAATTTTCATTCATTTTATTCCACGATTTTACAGACATGCTCTGAGTAGTGACCCACCTTTACATCAAATCAAAGTATACACATTTACGGTTGTGTAGAAGGTATCCAATTCTGCAAAATCACTGCAGAAGATTTATATGTTCCTTTTATGTGCCCACTCTCTGTAAATAATGGTAACGTCAACCAGAACCGACACACACAGAAATATTTCTGCTGACCATTGTAAAACCTTCTGGATGGATGTCTGTGAATTTCTCTGTAATTTGCAGAATGCTCTTTACCAGTGAATTTCCCATATAACATTGAGTCAAGCTATATATTTGAGGATTTATTAAGTACTTTTCAAAATGAAATGTTGTAACATTCTAAAATATATTCAATATATTATGTGAACGTAATAAAATTGCAAGAATAAAAAAGGACAGAAATAATGTAGCTTTTCATTTATACTACAGCATAGAGAAATGAAGCCAGAAACATTCAGTATCATATTTACAAGTTTGAACTGACCATAAAATTGTTTAAAAGTGTAAGTTATGCAAGGGAAGTGTACTTACTATATATTTTATGGTACACTGGGAAATGACAGGACTGAAAAGCTGTCTGAATACTTACCTTAAAATAGAGTTCTCTTATTTCCAAAATTTCAGAAGAATCCTGAGACTCTACTTCAGCAGCATGACTAAACATGCATGAAACCCCAGTTTACTGAATAATCCCATTGAAACTAGCAGAGCACATGCTGAAATAAAGATGTGGTTCAAGATGATACTGAACCAGTTATGACATCAGGACAGCAGCAAATGTTGTACACAGAAGATTTGCAATGAGACTTGCAGAAAAGTCAGCCTGTGGAATTCAGGAAATTATTCAAGCTGGAAGGGACCTTGGGAGTTCATCTGGGATGAAAATATTCACTACTGAACTAAGGCTGGTAAATTATGCTGTTAAAGTAATGGTCTTCAACCATCGTTATTATTGGAGCATTACATATTAGAGGACTTATAAAACTTTGGTCTGCAAGGCATGAACAATTCTAACAGATATTCTTGACTGTAATTAGTTCCAAATTGAAATTTTTATGGGAATATTATTTACTGCAGAGTATAGCTATGTGCCTGTATAGTACATTATAAAAAAGAAAAATAAGGCAAATAGAGTAATGATAATAGGAAGGGGAAAAAAAAAAAAAGAAAAAAAAAAGAAAAAAAGAAAAAAGCAATATTACCAGCCTTCAATTTTCTGAAATTCATTTTAGAAATAAGATCATGTTAGTTTTCACAGATTAAAATATCGTATATGTGATACACCAAATGCATTTCATAGAAGTGTTGATGTTGTAGTTTGTCAACATGCACTGTAAAGCAACACCATTTGTTCTTGACATATAAAGCTACTTCAGTACTGTGACTTTTGCTCATTACTGTTATTACTGAAGTGTAACAGAAAAAAAATGAGTCAAAATTTAGTTAGGACACAGCAAAAGAAGACTTACTATATATATGTGAACTTCTCACCTATTTTACTATGTTATTGATCATTTTTTTCCAACATCCAGCATAAATTATATTTTCTACTCTCCTTGTTGACAGGTGGGCAAAAAAAGAAGTTCAGGGTTTGATAGTATCCTCTACAGTTCAGAAATCAGAAGTAAGATTTATACTTCTGTGCACATACATATCTGTTTGTGAATAGCTGTGTCTGGGTAAAACTAATCAGGATTAGTTATAGAAGGATTTTTAGAAATATTTATATATGTATATATTTATACTATTTAGTATTTTGTTTTATCTGTTGGGATTTTTATAGTAATCCTGAATGTACAATTTACTGATTGCTGGTTGATTACATATTGTTCTGATTCTGATTTTTTTTCATAAACTAAATGAAGAGCTGTTTTACTCATTGATAGTGATATTTCATTACATATCAGAATATGAACTGAAATTATAAAGTATTATTATAGTGGAAAAAATATATCTCACTCATGATTTGTCTATCCTGAAATTTCTTCAGATCCTATAAAACTATTTTGAATCCTAGAGGGTTGATAAATATATTGCAAAAAAAAAAAAAAAAAACAAACATTTTCTTCCATAGTTCTGTAGTCTAATGCTAGATGTGTTTGTTGTTGTTGTTTGTTTTCTCCGTAGTTATCATCACTTATAGGATCACACTGTCTGTGCATATATCCCTTAAAGGTTGCCTCAGAAATGAACACATTTTCACAAGAAATATTTCACGATACTGTAAAAACAAACTGAAAAGTAAACAGAAACAGAAACAAAAGATAAATGGTGCAGAATATCTCTTAAGCAAGTTCAAGTCGTATTTCTCCTGTTTAGTGCAGGTACAGGATGCTGTTATGCAGATCTTAGTAATCAATATGTCTATCTTAAGAGCAGGAAAAGAATATATGGGACCAGGCTTTTCTTAGCAGTGCCCAGCTACATGACAAGGGACAATGGGCACAAACTGGAACACAGGACTTTCCATAGTAACATGAGAAAAATATCCTGTCTGAGAGGCTTTCCCTGGAGATATTCAAAATCCAACAGGACGCTTTTCTGTGTAGCTGTGAAAGACAGAAACTGTTTTTTCCCTTCTTTTGTCTCAAAGCTTGCTTCGGAAGGCCTTTTCTGGTGACAAGACTCTGACTGATAACTGCCAGTTACCCAGATGGGTGTTATGGTGCCTCACTGTCTCTGCTTATGGTTGCAAAGATAAGCAGAAATAGGTGCAAATAGTCTTTTCCGGGGGGTACGGCTTGGAGAAGCTGACCACCACAGAAAGACAATGCTCCTGCATGGCAAGGAAGGCAACATCCGCTGCTGGCTTATCTGTTGGGCCAGACATGTCACACAAACAAAGAGAAAAAAATACCTGAGAAATGGGGATAAAAGGCCTTCACTGTACCAAGGAATTTAGAGAGAGAGAAGAAGAGAAGAAAAGAAGAGAAGAATTCCTGGAGAAAAACTCCCAAAGAGAAAATCTTTGAGGAGAACTCCCGAAGACGGACCCTGAGGCCTGCTTGCTACCATCTCCCATCCCCCGCGGTGACCAGACGAGTTCCTGTGACTACGAACCTCGTTGGACCCACGGTGGTGATTATATCTCTCTTGCTTTCTATCAAGACTCCTTGCTTTTTATCTCTTTTCTATCGCTCACCTTCCCTTCCCCATATCCCTAAGCAACTAGTAATTGTAATAAACTGGTTGGGCTAACATTTGTCTTAATCTTGCCATCGTGGAATACACATAATCAAAGAACCTCGTCTCCCTCCTTTATATTGGAGCGTGACAGTAGCCTACTCTAGAGAACCTACATTAAGAAGAGAGAGGTTAGACTAAGTAATCTCTAGACATCTCTTGCAACCCCTGTGATTTTGTGATTCTATGTATAATAAAAATATTTCAACTAAATTCTTCTAAATTTTATAAAGAGATTTTAACCTTTTAATGAAAAGAATTTTATTATAAATCTCTTCTAAAATAGATACTCTTTAGATATCTATTTTACCCTGATGTGAGAGTGTTGTTGGAAAAAAAATCAATACGAAAAATAAAGGATTCTGTTCCTTATTGCTGTGCACATCGTGTAGTCATTTGCATTAATACTAAGTATGTGCAAATGCATTGATTTGCAAATGAATAAATACTATTGAAAGTGAAAGAACTGTCAGACTGAGACTATAGCTCCAAGACTTGGAATTGACTTTGAGCTCTCCTGAGAAATTCCAACTTTGTATATCATGAGTCATTAAGTTAGTCCCAAAAATAGGGCTACTGAGCTTAATGGAGTTAATGAAAAATGGAGAAATACACTACATCTGTGGTTTGAAATCCCATTTCACACATAATAGACTGGTTGAATGTATCAGTTACTTCATCAGAAAACTCCTACAACTGAACCTGTTTAGAACAAGTGTAGAGACACATCCACATGATTGCTAACTAGAGCAAATGTTGCTTCAGGTTTGTGAGTTTAGTAAACATGCTATACACAAGCAGCTTTACAATCCAAACACTTCTGATATTTGGAGTTTGTGTGATTTTGACTTCATACTAAAGTTTCCCTTACCATAGAAACATTGGAGTTCATAAATCTCATGTCACAAGACTAAAAGGACAGTTCAGTATTTTCTTTATGTCAAGCTGATTCAAGCAGCTTCAACCTAAAAAATTCTTAACACTACAGACCATTCTACCAAGCTTTTATCACCAAATTGGACGTTTTTTTTTTTTTTTTTCCATAAAAAGTTTTCAGAGGGATCCTTTATGTCCTTAATTCCAGTTATATACTCATGAAGGGAAGAAGTCACTGGTGATGAAATGGTAATCTTGATCTTAATATCACCTGTTTTGCCATTTCCACATATAACACTTGTCCATTTTCTGGAAAATTTCATTTCATGTTCATTTATTTTTTTTGTTTGTACATTTACTTCCAGTATAAATGTATACCAAAATGTTATGTACAATTTTTAGTAAATGGTTTATAATGGTACATTATTCTAAATAGGAATTATGTGCCATTGAAGCTTATTACGCATGTATTTAAAGACATCCATTACATCATTCAAATTAAGCACAATGTTTTGACCTCCACTTAGAACATACCCAATTTTTCAGATCGTATGAGAATATCTCCTCTGGACTTACAGTGGTTCAATTTCATTTTATAACAAATGTAGTCAGATTTATACAGATTACTATGGAGACTGTATGTGTAACTTACACAATGTCATTATTAATCATTTACAGTTAAAGGAAATAATCTTGATTTGTATGTCCTAGACATGCATTTGTATCTTTCTCAGATGCATTATGTAAACTATGAATTGACTTGTGATAGCTACATATTCTACAGCATGCAGAAGACTTCAGAAACTTTGAAATATTACCAGGTGTTAGCGAAAGTATAAATAATTAACTGCAATCACTTCTTACTAATTTCTTAATGAAAATTCTTAGCTTGTAATAGAAGTGTTCAATATCTGGCCTTCATTTTTTATCACTAAATTTCATTTCACATCTATTCCTCAGAGGTCAACTGGCCCTATGCTCCTGCTCAAGAAAGGATGCCTTAAAAACTTTGTCCAGGACTAAGCCACAGAATTATGGAATGATCTGGATTGGAAAGAACTTGATGATATTCCAGTTAGTCCATTTCTCCAGCCTGTCAAGGTCTGACTGGAGGACAATACAATCTTCTGCAGTCTCCTCCTTCAAACTCATTGAGTGCTGTTGTTTTGTTTTGCTTTTGTTATAGATGCTTGTTGTTTATGTTTTTTGTTTTTCTTTGTTTTGTTTGTTTTGTTTATCTAATAAAAGCACTATATTGCAGCATGAATCAAGTTAGCTCTCTGCTCACCAGAAAATTTAACATCATTTCTCAGATTTTCAGTTGGAGACATGAATCAATGCTTTTTCTAGCTTTCTCCTAAACTTAAGAGCTCAAGTTCTGTCATAAGATTTTGCTACTTAATGGCTATTGATATTTATGAGTATATTCACTGAATTATTACTTTGGCTCATATTCAGACCTTTTATATTCTATTTAGAACCAGTTTGTGTATGAAAGTCTCAGAGATAAAGACCATTCTGCATTTTGGGGTTCATTTAGTCAAATAGACACTCAGCACTATTACAGAGAAATGCAAAAACTGGAATTTTCAGCAAAGGGAAATAGAGTCCTGGCACCTGGTGAGGAATAACCTCATAGACCAGTACTTTACGGAGGCCAACTGTTGCAAAGCATTTTGATGGACAAGACTCTGAGAATCTTTATGAACATGTTGACAATAAGCCAGCAACATGTTTGTGGTACAGAAGGCTGTCAGTATTTTGGTCTGAGGTAACTGGTCTATTCTGAAACAACTTATTTGTAAATGGGTTTTGAGGAGAGCCTGAGAGAAATATTTTAATTTCCGAGCCTTAAGAAGAGGCAGTAAAGGCAGATGTTACTGCTGTCTATGACTTCATAATGGGAATGAAAGGTACATGAAAGACAGAGTCAGATAGTTTTGAGATACTCACAGTGGGAGCACATGAGATGAAAGTGCCTGATCAGATACAAGATCTAACTCAGAGCTCGCTGTGCTAAATTGTCATATGCATAGAAGAGAGGATTGAGCACAATTCCATGGATTTGCATTTCATAACCCCACACTGGCTGCATGGGTTCTAGTCATTCCATTGCCCCTTACATGTCATGTGATTAGTCCCACTTCAAGCCATTCGGTAATCCTTAGAAATTAATTGCATATGCTAATATTTATTTTGTCAGAAGAAAGCTGTGAAAAGAAAAAAAAAAAAAAAAAAGGAACAATTTTATGAAGATTGTATTTCCTGGATGCTTCTAATAATCAATGCAAATTTAAGTAAAAGGTATTTTAGTCCTTTTTTTTCAAGGATTAAAAAATATTTCAACATCCTATCAAAACACAGAAATATTTATGTCAGAAAATGCAAGCATGTAAAAATTTGCTTTATTTAGTTTTAAAGAAAGTTACTATACTTATAAAGCTTGAATAAAATAGCATTTTCCCAAAAGCCCTTTCACTGTCACATTTAAGAAAGCATTTAGCCTAGAAAATCTATTAATATAAACAACTTAGAATTGAATTTTAAGCAGAGAAACCCTATTAAAATAGAGATCAAATAACTGAACTACTTCAACATCAGTAGAATTAAAATAGTATTTGTGAAATTCCTTATTCGTTATTTGTAAATGCAGACAGTTTTAACATTTGGGCTGATATTTCTGGTACTTGATTCACACTTACATATCTAAGACCAGTATAATCATGACGATTCATATTATGCAGTATATTTTTGAGCATAAGTGTTCTCTGTGCCCCACCAGAAGAAATCAAACAGAGGAGGCAGTAAAACAGCAAGGATGAGCAAGGGACAAGCTGGTCAAGCTGAGCTAAAAGAAGAGGTATAAGCAGAGCAAGCAGCAATGGGTGGACTGGGAAGAATATAGAGATGCAGTCTGGGTGTGCAGAGATGAGATCAGGAAAGCTAAAGTAAGGAAGGAATTAAAATAGTTGAAGGATGTGAAAAATATCAAGAAGGAATTCTTCATATACACTGGTCACAAGGGACAAGCAAAGGATAATGTACCTCTTCTGATAAATATGAAGGAAGAACTGGCTTCAACAGACTTGGAGAAGGCAAAGGTATTTAATGTTTTTTTGTCTCAGTCTTCACTTCCAGCCAGTTTTCCTGCACCTTTCATTCCCTGAACTTCCAGGCAAGTATCAGGGAAGCAAAACTTCCTCTGTAAGACTGGAGCTATGTTCTAGTACTCTTGTATGACAAGCATTTGGGTGTTGACCTGCATGGCTGAAGCTTTAGCCTACCTTCAACTCCTCCCCATGGCCTTGCTCAGCCATCCCACAGCTTTAACCTTTGGCCTTGGTCTGTCCCTGTCCCTGTGGCCTTTAATTTGAAATTTTATTGGAAACAACACAATAGGCCTTTTATTGGCCTGTTTGATTTTACTAAGCCTGCATAATTTTCAGCTGATTAAAAATATTGACAGGCAATTATTGCATTGTATCCATAACAACCTTTGCCAATAGAACACTTGCAGTGATGTATAATGTTACCAGTTTAGTGCTATACATAATCTGGAATTACAGTATATAGCAGTATCAAGTTTTAAGCTTTTGCAAAGATATTTTAATCCACCAGGAAAAGATAAAATATAAAGGGGGGTTAGGGAGGCTGGGGGAGTGGGGACATTCTGGTTTGTTTTGTTTTGTTCTTCCCACAAGTATCTAAGTATTTGTATATTCTCTTTCAGATCACTATACTATTAAAGTGGAGTTTATTGTCAAAATATTTATTTTTAACTTTCCAGTTACATAACAGTTACAATGATATGTTTCTTTGCTTTTATCTTGTTTTTAGAAAACTCCTTAGAATTTTGCTATATGAGTGCCAACTGATTCAATTCCATTAACTGTCAGTGTCCTTCAGGACTAGCTCTTCTCTGAATCACTGAAAAGATTGTATTTCCTCGTTTTTGACATGGAAAAAATACAAAGCGGCTTGTTTGCTCCATTTACCAAGAGAATGTTGTAACATCACTAGCACAGAGGTGAAAGTTGGATATTTAACAGAATGAAATGTCAACCTCAAGGCTTTTATTATGGTTTAAATCAGATTGTAGTAAATCTTTCATCTGGGATATAATTTATGGTTTGTAGAGGTGCATATACAAAAAATGCCTAGTTTTCATTTTCCAAGTTGAGTGTTGGCTGCTACCATCCACAACATTTAATTTCATTCTTGCAAATTACCACAAGGTAAATGCTATTATGTTTAAATTATATACAGCATATAAAATGTTATATTTTCATCTTAAGTACTACAGAGCACTCAAAATAGAAGAGAATATAAAATTTCAATTTGACCTTGACTTTTGGAAATGTAATATTCCTTCTAACTGTACTGTTCTGAGTTAAAACCAAGAGAAGGTATAGATATCAGAAAAGAGTATGTCTGTATACTCACAAAATCATACAATAAAGAGGTCTGAATTGGATGAATTATAGTCGCGACTTTGGTATCTTTGCTTGTATTTATATATCTAAAGAATTTTTGTACCACCATCAGGAATGGAATTTTCAAGGTATTTATTCGTGGATTAACTCTTCCTTTTTTTAAAATCAGTGTGAAAACCCTGATTTTCATAATATTAAAAAAAAAAAAAAAGTATATGAAACCTGTTGTTTAACATATATACATGCTCTCAGTATTACTGTTTAGTAGAGATTAGAGTGAAAACATACAGGCAAACACTGAATATAATTCTCATCCAATATTATTTTGGCCACAAAAAGACCTCATGATGGTTTAAATTACACTTCAACATTCCTACCAGAAACATAGTTATTTTTGTATCCAGAACTGTATCTGCCCAGCTCTAACTGATTACATTACTCCCTGGTACTCTGGAGAAACACAAATGGTCTTTGTTAAGTGATTATCAATTGTAACACTTTCAGAAAAGGAGACCAATGGGTGATTGCAACTTCTGTAACAACTGCTAATCTGCATTAGAAACAGTTAAAATGTCAGAAACTCTCCCGGACCTATATGAAGAACCGGGCCACTAATGGCTTAGATGGACAAACTATTTCTAAAACAAGAGCTGGTCACTAGGGAAGTGGAGTTGGAGGCCTTTACACATTAATCCAGGGAGCCAAGAAGTCAAGCAGACAGAGCAAGCGTCCTGTAGCCCTGGGTTTGTAGTGAAGGTGCAAACAGGTCAGGAGAAGATCAGACATTGGCCTTCCTCTCTAAAGAGGATGTGATATATCACCAAGTGCTGAGTATTTGTTCTTGAATTCATCTTACCCCAAATTAATCTGTGACAATTTTCAGCAAAAGTTCAAATGGATTTGTGTCAAATTAAGTTATTTCTGTGCTATGGTTCTGCACTTTCCAGACAATGAAAAGTAGCTGAATAGTAGTCTTCCATTGTAGCCTACTATTCTGTCTAAAAATAACAGAATACTGAAAAGATATTTTTGGCTGATTTGCAGTACTATATAATTATGATACTCTGGGAGGTGGAGGATATTAAACCTGCAAACTTGGTGGAGCTATTTGAATAAGAATATGTTGCAAGGCTAAAAGTTTTGTTCAAAATAACATGTTTCAATTTTAAAAATATCTAAAATATTTAAATAACTTTTTTATTTTTAACTATATTGAATTATTATTTTTGAATGTTATTTTGAATTATTAGACAAATGTCTGCAGGCTTTTGTGTCTAAATAATCAAACCTTTCTGGGTAGAGGGGTCATTTAAGTTGATGTGGTTCCTCTATCCTTGTATTTTTTGTTTGGAGGTTTGATTTTTTGTTTCTTTGGGGGAATGCTGTTGTTTGTTTGTTTGTTTTTTAATAAATGAGTACATGAATATATATTACAAAATTTTCCTATATTCTTTTGAATAAAACCCTCTCTGAATGTTAGTAACCTGTTACTATACTCACAGTAGTTAATTGCCCTCAATTTATGATTTTCAAAGCCTACTTATCTCTACTTTTTGAGATAATTTTTGTCCTTGCTTGCTTCCTTCCTTTGCTTGATTGCATGATAGCTTGTACTGAGGAGCCCAGATCTGAGCTCAGATTCCAGATGTGACCTCACCAGAGATGAGGAGAACATTCATTTCCCTCTTCCAACCTTCTTGCAATGGACTTAATACAGACCGATGTTCTCTTGATCTACTTTAAGCAATAGTTATTAAGAGAAATTAAATAATGTGCTTAAGCTGTGAGCTTGTTCATAATATTTATTTTTCTGCATGTTAAATTTACCACTGAATCCTTACACAAATAATATTCAATTACTTACACCTTTTTAAGTGAACAATGCAAAAACTTACGGAATCAATACAAATAAAAAGGCTGTACTATATGCTCAACAGATTATCATGTAACTAAAATATATATATACTAATGATGCAGTAATATGGCAAGCATGAAAGGTTTCTTACTCAGAGTTCAGAAAAAAAAAAAGCGAGTGAAGAAAAAGCAACATTCTACTTCTAATTGTTTACTAATAAAATGGCTAAGAGGAAAACAAATAAAACAAACAAAAAAACAAACAAAACACTAAAACAAGAACATCAGTTTTATGAAAAATGAGCAAGGAACAAAAGTCAGAAAGGATGAAAATACCTTGATGAATATCTTCCCTCTTGTATGGCTTATTCTTCATTTCAAGAGACTGAATACTACACCCTGTTTCACTTGAATTGGGCTTGTCTCTATCCTATTCTAAAACTCAATATGGATTACTCTTGATTCATACGTCTTCTTCTCTTTTCAACACGTTGTGAGCATTCCCCAGAAGACCCCAACATAGCTAATTCTGTAACTTTTCAGATTATCCTGTTATCACCTTTAGACAAGATTCAGAAATTATTCCAAATCTCATGATTATTCATTCTCAGAACAAATCTGAAAAATATTTTCTGTAGAGACATAATGGCATATTAATAATTTCACTTTCCTGCTTTAAAGATGAAAGGTGATTACAAAATGTGACGTGTGCCATGATATCCCAAATGTACCCCACAACCAAAATCCAGACATCTCATTTTTCTTTCTTAGAGTTAATGTTAGAAAATTTAAATATAAGCTTTCACAGTGTGTAGAGGGGTACATGCCAAAACAGAAGAATCTGCAATGAAAATTTAACAGTTCTATTTAGAGGTAACTGTTTGCCAGAGGAGGCTCAATTTTCTTATCATTACAATGGTCAAACACAGGACAGGTTCCCTAGTGATGCCCACATCTATCAACGTTTAAGAGATGTTTGGACAATGCCTTCATTAATATGCCTTAGCCTCTAAGGAAGGGGTCAAGCAGTTGGATCTGATGATTTTTCTAGACTCCTTCCAACTGAACTTTTCTCTCACTTTGTGTTGAAGGAATAGAGAAGCTACTCAGACACTGTGTCTCCTCAGTGATCCATTCATAATTTTACAAGAGGAAATCTGGTAGCTATCTTTCATCCAGTATCCTGGAAAACAAACAATCAAACAAAAAAAACCACAAAGGTAAATAGCTTTTTTTCCTGTTTTTCACAGTCATTGTAGAGGCATTCCCTTGACTATATCTTTCCTTTAAAATTATGTTATTTAGACATCACAGACAATACTGTCCATGTTAAATTTGTTAAAAATGAATGAGATGAAAGTTCAATGATACTCTTACCCCGTCATGCCTTGTAAACTCCTACTACAATATGGAAATATATATCTAGTCAAGAAAGGGCATGTGATAGTGAATCTGATACACATCTCTCACTTTTGTCTACTTTTTACTGATTTCCTCTTTTGATCTTGGTTTAGTTACGAGGCAAGTTATTGGACTGCTACTGATGACTCTCTGTCTCTATGAGTACTTCTTTCCTGTGAAATAAAGGCAATGGTTTATATAAGAGCTATCTAAATAGAAAACAAAAACAAAACAAAACAACAACAAAAGCATCCATGATATACTCCTTGTTTCTTGCCCTCACAGATGGGCCTTGGATTTTTGTTGCTGTTGTTTTCAACCAAACACCTTTAAGACTTCAAGAATCAACTACTTAAAAAAATCTCTTGATCAGAGACTAGAATTTAAAGCTGATTCTTGGAGTAGAATTCTTCAAGGTTCAGTGTAACTAAGTGCAATTTTCTTCAAGTGGCTAAGCAGAAGGTAGACTTACAAAAAATACTTTTGCTTATATTGAAGCAGAAGATTTTCAGCAAATATTCTTCAAGCTTGCTTAGTCTGAAGTACAGCATGAAATATGGTTTTTGGTGTAAGAATACTGTAAAAATGCTATTATAAAGATTATTACAGCAGTCAGGTAAAAGCATTTAGGTCTACATCTTCCAATAACAGTTATATGCATAATGTAGTGTTCTAACAGAGAAAAGAGCAAAAAAAGGTTGAATCATTTGATAAAAACAGAAATATAAAATAATAATAATAATAAATTAAAATAAAAGTTTTATAGGGAGTACTTATTATTTTATGCATAATACCTACAAAACTCATGTGAGAGGTTCTTTTGTTAAGCAAGCTGTTTTACTAGTTAATCATAAGTATTGTTAGTAGTTAACTCCAAGTCAACACAGTGCTTTCTGGATTTGCTTTCACAAATCTCTAATCATTAAAATTATGACTAGAAAGCTACTGCTTGAATTCTTATATGCATATGCACTTAAGAAATGGACACAGACTTCAGTGTTTTCATTTAAAAAAGAAGTTTTAAACAGGAAGTGGAAGAATTAAAGTAATAGAGCATGTAATATTCAAAATGAAAAGGATGAAAGTCAAAAAAGGATTTGCAATTTTTTTTTCTGAAGGAACTGTTACTTTGCTTTTTTTCTTGATTATATGCTTTCTAGAGATGCACTTATGATTAAGAAGCAATGCTGGCTCTATAACACAGGTCTGTCCATTTCAGACAAAAGTGCAGTGTGCAGAAGTCAACAGCTGCATGTTTAACTTATGCTAAGAGTCTTCTTAAATATATTCTTATATCCCATTTTTTTGATTGGATAGGCTGTTCAGTTAATTCTCAAACTTATAATGTTAGCTGACAACAGGATGGGGAGTGGGGGGGTAGGGGGATGGGGTGTTTCGACTCAAGTCCCGCTTTTTATCTCAAGAGCAAGATAGAATTAATAATTACTGAAGGAAGAAACTCAGACAACTACAGCTATCAAAGGATCCAGTAGCAATTACATGATTCTGGGAATTTGATCATTATTAAAGTTTATAAATTGCTGACACAATATTCAGGTCTGTTTTATATGAAAGAATCTGAAATAACTAAGATGAAAAATATGCCTATATAAACACATGACTGAAAATCAAGACACTAACAGCTGGATTACTTCACCTTTCTTTTCAGCCATTTTTCTTCACAGTGGGGAGAAAGCAGCATTTTTAGTAACAATGCTTGTAGCTTTTTCGTTTACTTGAAGAACACCTTAGTTGAATACCACACACTTGACAGTTCTGGAAGCTGAGCATGAAAAATTGTAAAGTTGCCTTGATAAAAAGCCATTTCCCTGTAGGCACTTGCGGGGTTTTGACTAGGCTGAGGAGTCTGGAGTTAGCTCACTGTTGCTATGCAACAGGTAAGTAAGAAGCAGATCTTTCTTAAGGAAATTAAGTGGTACTCAGCCGGGTGTTTGGACACAAAGAAGTAAGGTTTGGGAAGGGGGTGACGGGGTGGGAAACAACACCAAAACCTTTTTCTTCACTGACAATATGACTCTGAACATTTTAAATAGCGAAAGGTTCTATGCTCCACTGACTACATCCTGAGATCAATACGATGGTCAATTCTTTTTCCACTCTTTTCTCCTGCAGGAGTAAACAAAAATGAGTACATTACTAATCTGTTGTGAAGTTTAGTCTTTTGAATTTATATTTTACCACATTACTACTTTTCATGTTAATCTGAACCATATGTGGTTGTATTCAAAGAAGAAAGCAGAAGGTTTATCTAAAAGAACAGGTGATATTTTATGTTGAATTTTTATTGAGATATGTAAGTAGATCACCAGATGTTATGCACAAATGCAGGAGGAATTGAAATTTAAGTGAGGAATTTACCTATTTGACGAAACAGTAGTGTTTTCATCCACTTATTTAGTTTAATAAAATGATTTGAAAGTAGAATAATGGTTGTTATACCTCAAAGTTTAACTGTTAGAATTCTCATACTTTCAGGACTGAAATAATTACTATGGAAATGAAATTGAGATTTTTAAGTTCAGAAGTTATACGGTATTAAACACTTTCCTTCTGCTGGAATCAGAACAGTGCACACTGAGGAACTCATCTTCCATCACACTGAATGAAGAAAAACACATTATGCATAAATGAGACATTTTAGTTTGTGAATGTTGTCAGTAATGCTTAAACTTAGTACAAATCTTTGTATATATATCCTTAGATATAGCAAATAGTATCTAAGTAAGGATGACCATTCTTGAAACTCTTGAGGTGATTAAGTACAGGAATTCTTAGTTACAATGCGATAGCTAAACTTATCTCTGAAGATAGGAGCATCCTAAGAAAGCATAATTAAGTACCACGTCTAGCTAGCTTGAGGAAGGGAAGAGATAAGCCTTACTTCAACTGACCATTTGTAAGCCGGAGGCTGTATTGTGACTGTGGTCAAACAATAAAAAATAAAATGTATAAAAAGATGCTACAGAAGTCCTGGGGCGTACTAGCTTTGTGGGAGACTACCAAACACTTAAATTTGTGCAGCTTTGCAAAAAAAAATCAATATCTGGTCTCTGTGCATGAGCTTGGCTTACAGCACACCAGGTAACAAACAAACCTTTCAGATAAGTGTATTGGTTCTCAAGAATAAATAAATTATCTTCAGTGAAGATCAAAAGCTCTATGAAACAGAAGAAAATTTGTTTCCTATTGTAATAAATCATGAGAATATTCTGAGAATAACGTGAGCAGATCTAAGCTGAAGTACAGGAGGTTTGCGTAAGTGCAAGCTCAAGAACAAAATTCAGTGACCTCAAAACTTGTTGCCAATGAAGATAAAGTAAATAGATGCCCCATTTCTGAAGATAGAATAGAAAAACAGATGCCTCAGCTCAAGGTAACATCTGTCGGAACCAGTTCAGGCTACCCCCTTAAAGACTGGAAATTTACAGTGAAAATTACTATTAGATTTACTCCCATAACCACCAGAGTTATCAATAATTTCTTGGAATTTCTGCCCATGTCCTTAGAATGTGATGAACATATATGTGTTATGTCTTTAAATTTGTAGTCATTTCTCTCTTTGGTGTGCATGTTTGGTGAGTGATCCCCATGCACTCAGCACTGCAAATAAAGAGAATACCTGCGTGACTTAACTCACTGGCATGTCAAGTTACTTTGTTCTGGTTTTGTTTTTTTTTTTCAGCTTCAGTAATGTTTGTGCAAATTTCTGTTGTGAACAGGAGATATTTTTCTGCTGTTTTAAAAAAATTACTGGATAGACTACAGTGTAACATTACGGCTGTCAAAACTGAGGCTCTTGAGAAAATATAAACACTTTTATATCTTTGTCACTTTTGTGATGTTTTTGTTTGTTTGTTTGTTTTCTTTTCTCCATCATTTCCTGTCTACCTTTTTTTTACTTCAGTTTTCTAGGTACCATCAAAGTTGCATCCAGAAATCTTGAATAATAGCAAGATATTTGAGAGTACATGTATTTCAAAATCTTCAAACAAGGTGGCATCTTTCAATGACTTCAGCTTCATATTCTTAGCGTTTTATTTACTAATGACATATTTGATTTAGCACATCATTTTGTATGGAGGATGCATGAGCTAGCTCAAGATTTCAGGCTTTTCCCTTTCGGTTTTGTTCACACTGCTTAAAACTTTAAGATTTCACTGTTGCTCTTAATTAATAGGAGCATATGTGTTAAAGCAATGATTCACAGATCTTGCAATTTGTATTTCAACTGTTGATTTCTACTGTTCTCATTATAAAACTTCTGAAGCAATTAAAGTGTTGAATTACTACTTTGATCTCTTTATTTTTAAGGTTTGCACTGGTGCTTTTGAACAGGGAAGTTATGGGTGCACTAGACACGCACAGTTGTCTGCGCTTCATTTGTGAAATAAGGTTAAGTTTACCAGGTTTTATAGGATATTCAATAGTTGAGTTCTTCCTTAGTCACCTAACTAACTATTTCACTGGGCATTTAGCAATTCCAAGAAATAAAATTTTAAAAACTTCCAAATATTTTATATATATATATTTTTTTTTTCAAATGTCCTTTACAGTGTCTCCAGATTGCTATTTAAAAAATAAACTTGGTTTAACAAGTGTTAACAGACCAAATGTCTACTATCTCTCACTATTAACGCAGTAGATAATGATCATCTTGACAAACAGTCGATCTTTCCAGTTAACATTATCCCATTTTCTCATTCGTCTCCTGGTAACATGTTTAGCTGCAGCAGTTTACAGTCTTCGAGAAGTAAAACAGATTAGACATGGAAGGACATGTAGCCTGTGAAAGTATAAGAAAAGCATATGACAGGAGAGCTTTGTTAAACTACTTGACAGTAGCAGGAACATCAAGAACAAATTGAAAATATCACACTGATTATTTGAACTATACTATCTACAAAACCCTTGTAAAAATTGTAAACATTCTGATTTTTCATTATAATCAAAATAATCATATAATCATAGGGGTTGGAGGGAACTTCATGTTTCACAAAAATATCTTTTTTTAGAACCCATAAGTAAATAGCTGTACACATTAATTTCCACTGACATTTTCATTAGTGTCCAGCTATATGCTATCTATAAAAACACAGAACTATAGTCTAGTAATTTGAAACTTGTCTGAGAGTGGCCAAGAAAATCAAGTCATCTCAGTGAGGATTTTATTTCCCCAGTGAAATTATTATAACATTGCTTACATATTCAGGATGGAAATCCTAATCAAAAAAGATTAGTGAAGTTTCAAGTGTTAAGGGCATTAATTATTATAAAACACAGCATTTCAAAGGAAAGTAATTGTAATTCTTTGCATAACTCAATTCTGCATTTAAATTACCATTAAAAATCACACATGCACAAAACCAAACCAAACCATAACAAAACAAAACAAATTATTATATTCTGTTATTCATCAAATGTTTTATTTTCATCCAAGTATTTTCTTTTCATTTGCTTATATTAATCTTAATCCCTGAGGGTGATTTTGTGTAGAAAAGTAGAACAGTCTACACACCTTCAGTTGAGAGAATCTTACACAAAGAGGCTGATGTTGTTGGGATTGTTTTTGATGTCATGAAAGTTATCAGACAAAGAAAATCTGCTAAAATAATAAGAGAAACTGTTTCTTTTTGTTTCTTCTTTTTTGTTGGTTTTTTTTTCTTTTTTTTTTTTCTCATAAGTCCCTTAAACAACATCCTTTCCCAGCATTCAGCCTTCAAATATGATCTAAAGAAAGATGTAAATATGCTATACAATCAATAGCCATACATTCATACTCAAATCATTTTCTTCAGGGCATCTTGACAGGTTTTTGTCTGTCTCCTGTGCTAAAGGTCACAAAACCTCTTTATGGTTCATTAGGTTCCTCTGCAAAATGAGTTCATTCAGTCACAGGGCACTAATGACTGTCTTGAGTTTGTTACCATTTTCTACAATATACACTTAGAATCCTACCTGACACCTGTGACAGTTAAAATACTTTAACATAACTCAGATACAGGTACATAACAGTTTAACTAAAAGAAGTCTTAGTTTTTTGTTGCTTTTTTTTTTTTATAATCTTTGACAGAAGGTTTGAGATCTAGCTTGACTAGTTTGAGGAACTTGGTATGACTGCCAGAAGTGTTTTTGGATAAAATAATTTTTTACCTCTTTTATTTTAAACCTTCAGGGCTCCATTACTCTTTTCAAGTTTTGACTCAGACTCTATGATCAATGGCCAAAAACTAAAATCCAGTGGATAGCATCTTCAGAACAGTTGATGACAATGCAAGTGGACAAGAAAATCTTCAGAATTATGTCTGTCAAAAAACGAATGCAAATTAAGACAGTGTTTTATCAGATAAACTATATGACTATCTTATACTCACCTTTCACATTTGTTCTTGGAAAAAGATATGGCTGGATTTTCAACTAAATTTTTAGATTCTCATTAAAAACCCTCAGGCTTTCACATATTGTTGCTGTTCAAACTGCAGACTCTTATGAATATCCTAAGGAAAAAACAAACAAACAAAAAACCTTAGCAATATTTTCAGTATAGGAAGTTTATTGAGCTTATTGATGAAGCATGAAAACCTTCCTTTTCGTTTACTACAGAAAGAGTTTTTTCTGTGTTTGTGGAAGAAATTCTTATTTGTATTCTATTTGAAACTCCTCTCTAAATATGTAAATCATCATTATATATGCACCACACATCATATCAGTTCCAGTAAAATATTTGTTGAGGATTTTTCATGCTAATTTTGACTCAGAAAGATGGATTAGAGATAGAAAGATCTTCTGTATGCATTAAGTAACATTTATTTAGAATTAGATTTTTATATAAACTGCTCCAATCAGTTCAGTAAATAGGCTGCAAACCATGAATTATAAGTAAATCTTTCAGAAAAATATACAATTTGAATAAAACCATGCACTCGTTCCATCTATGTATTAAGAAAGCTTTTCCTGCTTTGTTAATTCTCTATCACTTTGGCAGTGAAGTCTGCAATGTTCTATGATCTATACTGATGCTATAGCATATATTTCCATGATTTGCCATTAACAGAAGTGCAGGATTTTTCCTAGCAGTTAATGCAATGGGGACACACACAGGGGACCAGAATCCATCCTCAGGATTTTCTAACAGTGACAGTGGCTGCTGGCCTGTGTGGATGATTTCTTTAAACAGAGGGCCAAGAGTTACTCAACCGGTCCGCTCCCAGAGCTGTTGAGGAGATCACTGAGACTGTTGTAACCAGTGTGAGACTCACTGGGAGCAGTCCACAAAACAAGCCCCTCCTAGTCTTGTAGGACTCAGTATAGAAGGGAAGGAACATTTTTTGACTGTGCCTAAGATCTTACAGATTACTTAGAACCAGCTTTTAAGCAAAAATGTGAGTAACATTATTGGATATATTTAGGAGAAAGACCAAAGACAGTGAAAGGTAAGAACCAAAGAGAATCAGTGAGGAAGAAGCACTGTAATAGGTTCCCTAGGGAGATGATCACCATTCCTGAATATGTTTAAAATCTCTTTTGATGTGCTGCTCGGAGACAATAACCTCCCTCTCCCTGCTGGCCACCCCTGTTTTAATCTAGCCAAGGATATAGCTGGCCTACAGGGCTGCAAGCATGTACTGCTGACTCATGTCCAGCTACTCATCCACCAGGACCCCCAAGTCCTTCTCTGCAGGGCTGCTCTCCAGGAGTCTTCCCCCAGCCTGTAGAAATACCTGGGATTGCCCTAGCCCAAGTGCAACACCTTGCACTTGGCCTTGTTTAACTTTATTAGGTTCTCATGGGCCTTCTCCAGCCTGTTCAGGTTGATCTGGATGGCTTCCCTTCCCTTCAGTGTATCAACTACACTGCTTAGCATTGTGTTGTCTGCAAACTTGCTGAGGGTGCACTCGATTCCATTGTTTATGTCTTCAATTAAGGCACTGAAGAGCGCCACTCTCAAGACTGACCCTTGGAGTACGCCTCCTGTGCCAAGCCTTTACCCAGACACAGAACCATTGATCACAATCCTTTGGCTGCAACCAGCCAACCTGTTCTTAATTCATCAAACTGTCCATCTTTCAAATCCACACCTCTCCAATTTAGTGAGAAGGATGTGTTGATGGACCATGCCAAAGGCTTTTCAGAAGTCCAGGTAGATGACATCTGTTGCATTTCTCCTGTCCACCTATGCCATAATGAAATAGTAGACACTGCTTTCAGCCCTCGTATGTATAGACAAGCATGGAAAACAAATGGAAGTTACAAACTCATACATGGTTACATATCCATGACTTTATGGATTATTGGGAGGTGGTGAAATAAGTCACAAGGCTGAAATATTAGTGGTTAGACACGGGCTTTTAAGGAATGACAGATGAGGAAGGAAAGGAAGAGAGCTGACACTCTCTGCAAAGGAATGTCTGTTGTGTTTGCAGTTTTCCTTGACACTCAGAATGAGCTGCTTGAGCAGTTCATCATGAATAATGATAAAAGGATAGACCTGTATGGATGACAACAAGGTGTGAATAAGTTACAGAAAGCCTCATTAAAAAGAGGAAGCAGATGAAGCCTTTAGACAACTGAAATAAAATTTTCTATTTTCAGATATCTGCTCAAACAGTAATGGTTCTTGGTACAAGCAGTAGAAGAGAAATCTGGAGTGTTTTGCTGAAAAAGTATTGATGCAAATGACTGAACATGCTATGAGATGTTTTTATTCACAAATGTGACCAAAAAAAAAAAAAAAAGTATGTACATACTTTCAGTCACAAATGAAGAACTGCTGAAGATGTGAATGTCAAGGGAAGCCTTGACTGCAGTGACCATGACAGTGTGGAATAGAAAATCTTGAGAAAAAGAAGTAAAATAGAAATAAATAGATTTTTTACATATATATATATATATATTTATCCTAAGCAGAGTCATGTGATTCTTGTAATTGTAATAATCTAGTTAAAATGGGTTTTCTCTGAGCCCAAATATAGTTAATTATACTAAAATATGGTAACCAACAGTAGTATGCAAGTATCTAGTTATGCTGTATCATTAGCAAGCACAACACAATTTATGTACACACTTCTTATGCAAGCATTCAAGCAGTGTAAAAAACAAAAGAGCAAATATTTTTGTGGCTACAAACAGAATAGAGGGGAAATCATGGCAACAGTGACCCAAATCAACAACATTTTCAAGATGGAGGAAAATAAGCAGAAAAATTACACAGTGTTATTGTGCTCCTTGCAGCTGTTGTAGTTTCTAAGGAAGAAAATAGGAGGCATTACTTTTGGAGTCACACATGTGCATATTAACTACAAGATTATATTATTTTTTATTCTAGCTCCAAAACTCAGACCAGAACAAAGCAAAACAGAAATAAAACATTGTTCAGGATTTACACACAGTAGTAATTTTGCAAGATAAATCCAGTTTTCCATGTAAAAAGTTCAAATGATATGCTGCTATATATTCAGTAGGTATGGTTAAACTCTTGGTTAAGGTGAAGAGTCAGATCTAAATGAATAAAATTAGGCAAGGTATCTAAAAAGAATATAAGACTGTCAGGGAAACTTAAATATCTTTGCAAACACATTGGGATTCGTTGCGTACTGGGTAAAATAAAAACATAGTGATTTATTCAAGAAAAAGCTCTTCAGTTTATTGGAAAAGAATAATATGTAGACAAGAACAAGGAAACAGAAATGCTGAAGTGAATTTTCTGAATGGAAAATCGATATTTCTGCTGGCCCAATTAATGACATTTCTAGGAACTGAGTGTCTAATAATCAGTGCTGGAGATGTTAATAAACATTTACTTACAAGCAAATGCTTTTTGTATTGTTCATCACTTACTTAAATATCACTTTATTTTCCCTTTTATATATGCATAGTAGTTTGCCACTGTTAAATGGTTCCACATACAAAGCAAATGGTATCCTAATTATTGTGATGTTTAAAATAACTTCAGGCATTTTAATAAAATCTAAATGTTAAATGTAAATGACTCTTAAAACAAAGGCATTTTAACAGTTCTGTGATTTTAAGAGGCTTTGTTAAATTCAGTAGGAATTTCTATTTGGTTTCACCATGTTGAATGTTGTAAGCATTAATTTTTTTTTCAAAGGAAGTGATTGCTTGCTTCGTGAAGTCAGCTCAGCTAAGGGTAGATACATCCTAAGATCGTGTCCCTTTTTATTCAGTATAGTTTGTTTCTACAGAATATATGCTTTCTCAAAAGTATTTTGGCTCCAATGAAGACTTTCATAAAGACATACAGTTCCATTCAGTGGGGAACTTCTAGCGGCCTTCTAGTACTTAAATTGGGCATTCAGGAAAGATCAGAATGGACTCTTCATCAGGTATTGTAGTGAAAGAAGGAAAGGGGGGTTGGACTAGATAAGCTCTAGAGGTCCCTTCCAACCCTTACAATTCTGTGACTTTATGTGATGGCTTTAAACAGAAAAAAAAAACAACAAAAAACCTGGTAGATTTAGACTAGATGTAAGGAAGAAATTCTTCACGATCAGAGTGGTGAGGTTCTGGCACATGCTGTCCAGAGAAACTGAAGAACCCTGGAAGTGTTCAAGGCCAAGCTGGATGGGACTTATAGCAGTCTAGTGAAGTAGGAGGTATTCCTGCCAGCGACAGGGAGATTACAGACAGGTGACTGTTAAGTCACTATCAATCCAAACCGATCTATCATTTTACAGTTCCATGACCAACCTTCTCACTGTCTCCAGGAAGATCTCCGATCCTGTGGTTCCACTTTGCCACATAAATAGAAGATCCTTCTAGGCTGACCTTCTAAAAGAGACTAACTTACGCAGCATTACAAATATGTGAACTATCTCACTATATTTCTGCCATGTGAGTGAGATCTTAGCCCTGTAAGATGAGGCATACCTCTAATTACTTTTGTTTGTTCCATGTGCAGACATTGCTATACAGGCACTTCAAAGACACAAGCTGTGCACCTTTCCCAGAAAACATGTAAGATCTTTCGCCATTATCCTGCCACTGTCTTAACAGACAATTCCTTATTTTTGTGCACATACTTGAGGGGGCCACTTCCAGCTCTGTTTTATTTATTATGAAGTTTCTACTTATTACATGATCCCCTCACGGTTTACTTGGCATTAAAATATGCAGGAAAGTGAATATAATGGCAGCAGACATGTCTGAATAATTATATGGGCATATATATAATTATGTGCTGCATCTTTTTATTTATTATATTTTATTACTGTCTGTAATCTGATAATGGGCCTGGAACACCTCTCTAATGAGGAAAGGCTGATACCTGGGTCTGTTCAGCCGTGGGAAAAGAAGACTTAGAGGGGATCTGATTCACATCTATAAATATCTAAGGTGCAGGAGGTGAAGGGATGAGGCCATACTCTTTTCAGCACTGTGTGGTGATAGGACAAGGGGAAATGGCCGCAAACCAAAGTATAGGAAGTTCCACACAAATGTGCATGGGGACTTCTTCATAGTAAGGGTAACATAGCACTGGAACAGGCTGCCCAGGGGGGTTGTGGAGTCTCCTTCTCTGGAGGTGTTCAATACCCACCTGGATGTCTACCTGTCTAGGGAGCCTGTTTTGTCAGGGGGATTGGACTAGATGATCTCTGGAGGTCCCTTCCAACACCTACAATTCTGTGCTTCTGTACTTCTGTGATCCAGATCATTATATTCAGGACATGAATGACTAGCTCCTCTGCTTTATCTTCCTGTTCTGTTCTTGCTTTAACACCTCAATACTGTTCATTTTCTTTAACAATTTTTTAGTAAGTGAGAAGCCAAAAATAGTCACTCTGACAAATACTGTTTAGTGGAGTATTACCATATTACTGATGTTAGGAACAGCAGGAAGCTGGTGTTTTGAACAAGGATTCAAATCTTATTTATTTGAGCAAACTGGCAGCACTTAGGACTTTTTTGTAGTTTTATTATATGAAATCAGATAATGTAAAAATTATTAATTTCAAACCTAAGAAAAATACTTGAAACTGCGATTTCATACGTTTGTCAGAAATTAAAGACATTTTAACACCATTTTAAAATCCTTCAGCTCAGGCTGACTTTGAAATAGCTATGCTGGATGCATAACACAATAACGTGATGACTAAACTGTTCAGATCTTTCCACCACTAGTCTGTCTGACCTCAGGACATGAATGTAATACTTCTGAGAGAGAATCTGCTCTTACATAACTCAAAAAAATAAAGGAAGAACAAATGTTTAAAAAAGTTAGTACAGTGTATTTCTGAGATATATCAGTCTAGGCCCTTTTGTAGCTGTTGGAAACAGAGGTAACTCTTATGGGAAAATGAGTGCATTCTAAGTAATAAGATTGTCTAAGCAATTCAACTTCACTGAGTTTGAAGGGAATCTAGTAAAATAGTTTAGACTAGATGCCTCAACTTAAAGTGATCAAAGCTGGGGATACACAGCCCTCCTCTTCAGATGACTATAAGCAGTACTAGGTGGGAGAGCAGTCATTTTTTATGTTTATCTGTACTGAGGAGAGCAATTGACCTATTTTCTTAGGAATGTTTCTTGTCCTCTTCAAAAATTCAGTATTTCTATCAATGACACCTTAGACAAAATGTATCAACAGTTGTTCATGTAAGTACTATACACAGAAAACTATTTACATTAGTTTTAAATTCTAGTCAAACAATATCCTCAAGTTCTGTACTGTGTGACATAACATATGCTGATTTCTGATTCATCTTCTATATACAGTTCCTGATTGTATAAGAATGTATTGTGTGTGACTTCAGCACCTCCTCAGTTCAGTCTGAAGAGTCACCTACAATCAAACACTAATGAAAATACTTATTGTTTGATGTGAACTACATTTATATTGTTTTTATTGCTTTTGTTTTCTTTTCTCCATTTATTATTGAAATGTCCAAAATATAATGTAGTCAAGATAAAAGTGATCCATGAATGTATTCAGTTTCTCAGTATTTTTTCCATATTTTCTTTCATTACATTTTTTAATATTTTAATTGCCTCTTTTGTTAACTTTTCATAGCTTACTTGTAACATCTGAGGCACAGACTCAGATGTGAATGGTCCAAATAATTTTTTACAGGTTCTAGCATCCTTTATACACATTCAGAAGTTTTCTGTTTCAGCCTTCCATCCGCCTTTACATGTCAACAAAACATTCCACAAGTACTCCTTAAATGCATGCAGCACTTATCCAATCAGAATCATTAGTTTTTCCTATCCAAGCGCTCTTCCTCCAATCAGGGTCATCATCATGCGGCCATGACTCACCTTACTTGTCTTTGTTTTTCTCTTTTTCTGGAGGTGTCCTTGGTTCTCAGCCTTCTCATGCATGTTTTTTCCTCAAATTCTGCTCTGAATATTCTTTCTTGTATTCCCACATTTACTGATGTTCTGAAAGAAATATGCACTCAACATCTTTTCTAAGTTGTCAGCATTTTAATATGGCAGTCATAAGTGTGCATCCAAAAGGAGATAGGGATTTGTACTGTTTCATGAGAATTAATCTAAAGCTTTCATAGGATTGCAATTTTTATCAACATTAGCCTGATTTGGAGCTCACAAATACTAGGGTAATGCCGATGAGATATTTTGTTTGTTCATTTGTTTGCTTTTTTTTTGGGGGGGGAGAGGGGGGAGGGATGTTGGGGGGAAGAAGTGGGGATTAATAACTACTAAACTGCATAAAGAAATTAAAGTCTTATTTTTAATTTGCAGTGTGATTGGCATTTGACTTTCAGTTAGATGAGTGAAATAAATTCTTATCTATAAAAAGTCATACTTGAGGTCCACAGTTGTAATATTGGTTACCCAGGATCTGTTTCAGATAGTCTGAAATATTTTAATTATGTTGTCATGTTGTGTATAAAGAGCAAAAAGTAAGTTTCTGAAATAGAAAACGGAAACAAAATCCAACCTAATTTAAGCATTATAACTGCAGGAAAATTTTGTCAACCTTTTGAAATCGTACTACTTTCAAAAGACTATCTATATCTTTACTATTTAATCAATAGAAACAAACACTTAAAATGCGTCAAGGAGAGAATCTTATATGTAAGTAATGCAACAACTCTTAGTTTTCAGTCCCATTAAGGGACAGATAATGCATTCCAGAAAGTAGAACTAAGATGATAAATATATTCATCTTATTTAATTTCAAATATCTACCTTAAAAGCCTGCAGTTTAATCTACATATTTTAGATAAAATCTTTTTCTTACAACATCAGAATATGTGACTTCTGTTTTTCCAAAGGAAAAATCTAGTAGAAATATCCTAGAATAACAGGTCCAAATGAACAACTAGTCATTAGTTTTTATACAGAAAAAAGAAGTTAGATTGAACTTACAAAGAGTGAAAAGAGAGTTAATTGAATACATGAAACAAAAATAATTGAGAAAAGCCTTGAAGAACACATAGTCCAAGCAATAGCTTGGTATCTTCATGCTGATGGTGTCTTAAGCCCTGGCACTGAACATCATTCAGTGCAAGTTACATTGTAAAAGGAGAGTTTTCATGTTCATGCAAGAAAAAGAGTTAGGCTTTGTTTCTTTTTTAACAAAACCATGAGCGTGAAATTCAGCTTTGTAAATTTTCACTTCACACTGTCAACAATTTCAATGGAGCTAGGCATTGTCCTCAATATAGCTCTGATAGCCATGCATTGTTATTATTCATTTACCTTATATTCAGATGAAATGAGGTAAAACTGAGAATAACATCAAAGCCTAAAGCAAAATGATGTGCACTGCTGGTATATTAAGAATATTCTTCAAATGTTTTTGAAGTCAATGAAAGTCTTATCATTGACCTTAACAATTTTGTATACTGCCCCCCCGATTATTATTTTCTTACTATTATTTAATGGGTTATTCAAATGACATATGAAAGCTGTCAGTAGTTTATCCACTTATATTAGAATGTTCTCATACAGGAAATTAAATTGAATTAATTAAAGCTGTAGTATCATTCTCAAGGATTTTTATTTTCTGCACAGACCAAAGTAATACAATGGAACTTGTCACAAGCAGGTAATTGATACTGAGGCTGTTGCTGGCAGTTGTCAGCAAACTAAAAATAGGAAGTGCAACTACTGTCAGTTAGACCCATTGTTTCTGGTATACGTTAGTAAAATATGATATTCCAAGATTTTCTTCTCCATACTTTCCACACCCAGCATAATAATGACAGAAAGAGGATGTCAATCCTTTGGTTTGTATGCTTACTGATTTTGAAAATGTATTATTATGTAGAAAAGCCAGACAACATAAATTCTTGTCGATATTGTTATTTATTGATTTCTAATAAAACACTTAAAGGTTGTTCTGTTCTGGTGTTAACTGGCATCCTGGAGTGCATTAAAAAGAGCATGGCCAGCAGGTTGAGGGAGGTCATCCTCCCTCTCTACTCTGCCCTGGTGAGGCCTGACCAGGAGTATTGTGACCAGCTCTGGGCTCCCTGGTACAAAAAAGATGGGGATCTTTGAAAGAGTCCAGCAGAGGGCCATGAAGGAAAGAGTCTGGAACACCTCTCTTATGAGGAAAGGATGAGAGACCTGGGTGTATTCAGCCTTGAAAAAAGAAGACTCAGGGGATCTGATCCATGTCTATAAATATCTAAGGAGTGGGAGGCAAAGGGATGAAATAAGACTCTTTTCAGCAGTGTGCGGTGATAGGAAAAGGGGAAATGGCCACATGGTAGAAAATATCAAGGTCTTTTATTTTTCCACCACAGATAAAATATATACTAAAGTTAAAACTAGTTTCATCTTGTAAGCATGGAAACATATGTTAGTGAATTTGCTTATTGATGTTCATACTAAGAAGATTGTATTTTGCAATATTTATACTTTATTGAAAAAAAAGTATGACTCAAAATACGATGTAAAGAATTCCTAAAGAAGGAAATAACTTTTTTTTATTTTCCCTTATCAGATTACATCTTCCCAGTTTGAAATAAATATTACAAAATACAAAAGAAACTGAAAAAAAAAACCCAAGAGGTATTTTTTTGTTCTCTGTATAAAGCCACTAACAAATAAAAAATCAAAATTAATGACAAGCTTAATTTAAAATAAATCATTTTCCTGTTTGCATATCATTCCCATGCTAGAGGATTTTTAATGGGTTACTAGTTATTTTTTCTTCTCCATTATTTGCTCTTTGATATTGTCATAATCTGAAGGTCATGAGTTCTGTGTTTGTTATTATTATTACTATCTTTATAACTTATCTTCTTTGATCCAAAATATTTGGTATACTGAGGATTCCAATGGAAGGGGAATATTCACATTTCTTTACATCACTGATTTATTTATGCTCCCCAAAATTGGTCTAACTTTATTATGTGTTTATAAATATATTTACTTTATAGACATAAAACAATTAATTGTTTGAAAAAAAATATTGCATGCAGTTCACTTTGTTCCCATGAGTAACTAATTTGAAATGAACTGAAATCTTCATTTATGCTAATGAGTTACATAATTTGCTTCTTAAAAGTCTGCAAAAGGAAACATATTCAAATAAAGATTTAAATAAATGTAGTTTTTCTATAACTAACAAAAATAAATAAACATTTTAAATAAGGGTATTTTGTATACCACTGCCACACATAACTGTGCATCAGAACAATCATTATTCTGGTCAGATATTATAATGACAATAGCAATTCTTGGAATCTATTGCTTTTGAAGAAGAATGTCATTCAAAATGATTAGTAATGCCTGTTAAATGTTACACCAGTTTTTCCTATTTACATTTTATTCATACCAAGTCCTCCTTCTTCTGCTGAGTGTTCTCCAAAAGTCTGAAGGCTGCTAAGGATTACGAAGGCTTGTATTGTCTGTTACATGTCTTAGTTTTGGTTTATTTTTCCTCATATACACATGTTCAAACTCATGCTTTTCAAGCATTTGGAAAGGGAAAGATTGCACAGAGTTAACATATCAAGGGTGCCATAAAACTGTCAGATTCTGACATTGCCTATTTTACCAATGCACCCTGCTGCCACTTCAACTAAATTTCAAGCTAACACACTTTGCAGTGCAGAAATGGAGCAGATGTGTCATACATTCTCTTTTAGGACTGAATAGATTATTAAACCAGTGCTATTCTCTGGATTTCTCTGATAATAAGCTGATACAGTTCAGATATTCCTCATGATTTACAGTAGTTCAAGCTCCACAGTTACCCTCATTTCAGCATTCAGAAAGTGTCATGTTCTTTCTGTATTCAAAAAACTGTACTACCTGAGACCCATCTCTCATACAGATATGGTATGTGTTTATTATGGCTTGGGTGAGGTGTCAGCGATTTACCTCAGACTTCCAATTCTCATGTTTATGGTTATTATCACTGAGTTCTGATTTGTTCAGTAGGCAGAAGTGTGAAACCTGCTGATTTCCTTGACCTTACTAGAAAACAGTGCATTGTTTCGTGCATTGTTAGATGAAAGGTAATTACCTTTGCATATATATATATGTATATATGTATGTGTGTGTGTATGTATATGTATATATGTACATAAGTCTTCTCATCAGCGTTGTTTGTTTGTTTGTTTGTTTTACTCATTAGTCTGCACATTCAGAGAAAAAAAATTGTATTTCTTCCCTGTTGAAACAAATTCCTTAGAAGTTTAGAAGACTGAAAATAAAATAGAAGTGAGCATTCAATCAAGTTAAATTTAGTGAAAATGTTATCGGTATCTCTAGGTTTTCTTTGTTTTCTCCTGAATCAAGATGAATGGCAGGTGTCACAAAACAAATTAAAATGGTTCCTATTTTTTCTCACAATCCATCTAAATTATATATTCTATTTTAGGCAGCAGACTTACATGTTCTGAAACAAATTTCAACACTTTTTTTTACTTTTTTAACATACAATTTTGCATCACCTCTTACATCTTACAATGTTTCTTGAACTCAGTTTTGCAAACATCTCATGATATACTTTTATTTTTCAGATTTTGCAAATAACAACACTCTTAATTAGCTAAGCTTCTCTGAAACTTAATTGCTTTCTGCTTACATAAACACCAGACCTTAATATAGACAAGTATTTTTGTTTTCTAATTGCTAGGTTTATAGAAGACTACTGTAACATAGGGCACAAGATGATCTTTTCTCAGATGTCAATCTGAAGCCTGGTACTTTTTTCCTTTTCCAATCTAGATCAGCGAAGGCTCCCCAGGACTCCATATGTTACATGATAACTGCCAACATGATGTCAAAGATTTTAAGAAATAACCTAAAATAAGTTTCTGTCTTATCTTCACATTCACTATAATTAGTAAAGTGAGCCACAGTAATTTTAAGGAGGTGGCTTGAACTTTGGAGTCCGTCAGTCCTTATTTAGATTTTAAGTAAGCTTCCAAAAACACCATGAAGTGCAACATTTTATTAAATAAGAAAACAAAGGATAAATTGTTGGTGTTTTTTGTTTGATTGCTTGTTTGTTTGTTTGTTTGTTAACTTTTCTTTTTGGTAAATTTAAAATATTATAGCATAGAATAAAACACCATAGACATATTTCACTTGCCACCCAGCTATTTGCAAGTCAGGTTCTCTCATTTGGGCTCACTTCCATGGTGTTTTTTTTCCTTAGGTTTTTGAGTTATCAAAAGCTCTACATGGTTTATTGTAACTATCTGTGAAATGTTTCTACTTAAGTTTGTATTCAGTTATTCAGTTAGAAACAAACAAACAAACAGACATAAATAGCATCACCACCACCACTAAATTACTATTTGATATTACAGTTATACCATTCTATTGAAAAAGCCTCAGGAAAGAAAATGGTGTAACAAAGCTTCAAAATAAAAATTATTATGGGATCTCTCAGCTTTCTCATATTTTCATAATGAATATACATAAAGCAATCAGTAAAATCGGCACTCAACAAATGACAAGCACATGACATTTTGCTATATTTCACTTCCATGCCTCCTTATTTTATTTTTTTGACTTTTTTTTTCCCTTTACCTGATGTTTCCCTTTAATGCATTAAGGCACTTGGCTGTTGTTTCCTTATGATGCTGAATGTATACACACCAGGAGCTTGCACAAGAGATTAGAGTGTTAAGGTGATCAGAGCAGGACCATTTGCCTAAGTTTCTTGCAGACCCATGATTTGCCGTATTTTTTATTTTTTATTTTTTTCAGTTAACAAAAGGACTACAGCTGAAATTGGTGAGTTTCTCTTATTTAATAGTGGAACTAACAATACATCAGGTACCACTGAAATGAGATACAATTCCATCTCAGCTGGGGCTAATGCTAAATGCTGATGTATCATGAGCTATATGAATAGAAAAAGTATGCAAAGGCAAATGGTTTGAAAATCATTTTCCCTCTTTTCTAATATTACAGCATTATTTGAGATTTGCAAGCATCAGGAGTTCATTTTGCTACGTAAACATTTTATTTTAATGTAATGTAAACCCATAGTTAGTCCCTTGTGTGTATGCCTTAAATAAAGCTCCAATTCATTTACTGTCTTTAAAATAAAGTAAAAGATAAACAATCAACCAATTCTGCAAAGAGATTCACTGAACATCCAAAACTCAGTTAATGAAAAAAATGTCTGGATGCTTTGCATGGTTTTATGATTTTTGCTATTGGTATTCCACATCATAACATCATGTAGTGCACTGGGAGTTAAAGAGTTAATGCTCCAACTCCATCAATAGTTCCAGGTATACCTGTCTCAGAAAAGAAGAACTACGTACCCGAGGGGACTTTGCGTTGCTTTGAATTTTTACATTTTTCCACTCAGAGGGAAAGAAAATAACTATCTGCATGTCATGAGGCATTCTCTCTTTCCTTTCAGATCGACTCAGCAGTGGGTGCTCGCTGCCATCTCGCCTTCAGCATTTAGCATAAGGCCTTCAGATTTATTGGACACTCTTTCTTGTTCATTTTATTTCATCAATTAAGCTTCAATTCCAGTTATATTGTATTATCATGTTATTTTGCATTTCGGTATCTTATTTAATAAATTAGCATTCCTCCTCAGATTGTTGCCACTGTTCTGTTTCTAGGCCCATCTCCCTTTTCCTTTTTCCCCCTAACCCTTCACCGGAGCATGGGTCTGTGGGTCCCCCACCCCAATAGTCACAAAACAGGGCTGAACAAGCCCATTAACTGTTGCCACTTTTGTTGAATTTGAAGCTGTTACTTGAACACTAAGCTGCATAACTGCAGCTGGAATCTCTTACTCCAACTCAAACATTTTCTTTTGTTTCAAAGGATGAAATAACACTCTAAATAACTACTTCAATGAGCAGAAAAACAAATGAAGCCTGCTCTTGAGAAAACATTTTCTTTGGTAGCTGGATTCACTGGTGCTCAGTGAGGTAGAAAGATCCAATGTCTCTTGATATTTGTTGGTGTCAAATATGTGGATGCTCTTACATTAGTTTCTGCTCATTGAGATTATCTTTCTTCTACCTGGTCTACGATTTTCATTAAAATAATAAATGATCTATTTTAATATCTCTGCTTCTCTGTACAACTAATTGACAGGAATTTCCACTTCTATAGGAAATCCACTCAGAATCTGTGATAAGTACAAGACTTCATAAAATAATTTAAGGTATGTCATGCATGTGGCAGTAACTTATACTGCATTGTATTCATCATTTGTAATGAAGAAGTTAACTTACAATAACTTTTTATCGTGAGAATGAGAATAATAACAGACTGTCTTAACAGTAAAAGTCCATAATCCATCTCATTTTTTGACTGAGATCGCAGAGAGGTATTGAAGAAGTATGAAATGATTCTATCTCAATATACACATTGCTTATTCAGATTTGATACAAGATAGCAGCTGGCTCTACTTTTCATAATTGAAATCCCCAAAGGCAGAAACATAAACCAATATACATACATATGTTTTATCTTTTTTAACACTGTGGAGAGTCAAGGGATATTTCTGCTCCGCTGTGAAATCTTTATTTTTATTTTCCTTGAGATTTGTGTATTTTATTTTGTGAATCCACATTGCTCACAAGAACAAATAAATCCAATACACCCTACTGGAAAGTTGTGTCCCCACACAATAGGCAGAAATGCATGACAGAATATAGAAATTTTCTAAAAATTCTTCCTGAGGTTTTCCTAGAAGCATAATTAATTTCCTGTCTGTAACCACTGTGTGTGCAGTACAAAGAGTTATGCTATTCCAGTCCTTACTTTGCATGTTTCTTTGAGTAGTAAGTAGTAACTGTAGGAGGAGGAGTACTGGTTTGATGGTTCAAATTTTTACGATACCTGTATATGCTCAGATGCTAAAGAGATAGTTCACTAAGATCTATGGTTGAGTATTTTCAGATAAATTATTACAATAAAAATAATATACATAATAAGTGTTTATTCATTATAGAATTATGTGTGTTATTTTATGTAGAAAATCAATAAAATTTACAAAAAAATATTTCAAGAAAAGAGGAAGCAGAAAAATGAGGGCATTTAAATCCTACAACTTCTTTGAAAAATAAAATGTGTGATCAATTCAAATAAATACTGTCAAATAAACAAAATAAGGAAATGATAAACATCATGCTGTGTTTATCCATGAACTGTAAGTTGCAGCCTTTTATTTTGTTTTTTTCTTCTTAGATAAGTAATGAAACAAGAAATCTTCAAAAATGTTCTGGTGTATATACTGGTAACCAGGAAGGACAGTTGTTTTACTTTGTACTACATCAAGAATTCTAACAGAAAAAAAACCTGTGATTGATCACTCTTCAATTCACTTTAACTGAACTATGGAGAATATCATCTTTATTTATTTATTTACTTCTCAATACTAAACTCAGATATCAGCAGCATTATGCTGCTTTGCTTAGGTTGTACATGCTAGTTGCAAACATTTCATTTCTTGTAGTTCAGTTAGTTAAAATTTAATTATTTATTTTGTCTTCTACTCTTAGAATTATTTTATGTAGACCTAACATAGTAAGTCTAACAGAGGAGCTGTTAAATCAGACCAAAGTAAGGCTTGATCACACTTCAACTTGTCTCCTGATATATAAAGTTACACTTTTTTTGCATGGGAGAAAGATAAAAACTTGTCAATCTAAACTGCAGAATAATTTTTTTGCTGCAAAAAATGCTTACTCTCATTAATGTTCAAGTTAATTTTGTGATTTGTGCATGATTGATACAATTAAATATAATTGAATTAATTGAATTTAATACAGGGCAATAAAATTGGTGAGGGGTTCTCCATCAAATGATTGTACTGAAATAAGCATTCTCACACTCCACACTCTCTTATCAATTACTGCAGTGGGCCTACTTTATTTTTCCGTGTTGCCTCTGTTACCAGGTTTGTGCACTGATATGTTTTGTTGCCCTCTTTTCTTTATTATCCTATTTGGACATGGTCCTTGATAAAATAATCTTAAAGGAGTAGACGCTCTGACTTTATATATACTCCTAAACAAACAAAACAAAACAACGGCAACCTTTGAAATATTACTTTGTACCTATGCCTTATCTAACATTTTATGTAACAGGCTAGCTTTCCTGGTCAGCATCAGCCCAGTGACACTAGTACAGCCTCCAGTGACCTTCATGCACTATGAAAGTTATGTTTAAAATTTATATTTTAAATATCATGACTGTTACTTCCTGTAAAGATGAAAATGTAAGTTCCCTACTATTTCCAATACTGATTTATTTTTATTTATTTTTTATTTTTTTAAGTTCATTATTTGTGATGACCAGAAAAATGAATAAATGCTACTGAACATGTCATTCAAACCTACAGGGTAAATGGTCAAGCACATCCAAAACAGCAGGGCAATGCTCATTACTGTTTGATTCAGGCTAACATTCTGAGAGCATCTCAGGATTACAACTGTCTGCTCTTCTGCCTGGGTATTGCAATCTCCAGCTAACATTTATGCAATATCAATATATTTACGAAGAGGAGATCCATGACCCTAAGCATTATCTGTTTTATTTTAAAAACTGATGCACATCAATACTATGAATTATTCAAGATATACAGAATTTAAAATATGTGCGTCGGGTCAGATTCCAAGATCACCATGTTTAAAATTCAGACAGTGGGAGTGCTGGAGGAGATTGTAAAAATAAATAAAATAAGGAAGTAACTTCTGGATTTATAAATGCTTTTTAAGGATTTCAGCATCATCCTTTTATTTATTTATTAATTTTTTTATTGTACATTCCAGTCACAAGAATACGATATCTACTGATGTTAAACACATTAAAAATCAAGTCTTCCCATATCTTAAGAAAAATTCAGGTTGCATCTTGTGCAGTTCATCTGCATGCCATAAAAAACAATGATCAATCTTCCTGTCTTCCTTTGAATTTAACAATTCACAGTGACAAGTAGATCAATATGGTTTCAGATTCCTTCTCCCACATTACTTTTACTAAGAAGGACATTTAGCGCTTTCTAATCAGGAAACAAAAGTCTCAAAAACTGTATTTGCTGGATGGATAGATTTTAAATAAATGATGTAAAAAACAGCCTTAATACAACAGCAAATCTGGCAACTAGTTAAACACATTTATAGTTGATTCAGTATTACTTGATATGTTATTACTTTTCAACTGTTAATTGTATGGTCTTTTCAAAATATTATATTAGGGCATTCTTACTTGATAAGCTTGTTAAAATATTGTTGGAATATGACTGTCCTTTACATCAACATTTGAAATCTTACTTGTTATTCAAACAACAGCTTTCTTTCCACCACACAGTCAGAATGCAGATAGGACTGAAATCGTATTGTACATTCAGTGTTGATTTGTATTTACAGAGCTGCCTAATAAATCATCTCAGTCTCCTATGGAAGGATGTTTTATAAATACCGTCAGCCTTTTTTTTTTTCTTTTTCTTTTTTTTTTTTTTTTTTTGGCGTGATTGCTATGTTTCTGGTATTGTGGAAATATTTTTTAGATCCCAACAGAATTTCTAGTGACAGCTTGAGTGAAATGTGATGGATAGTTTCATTGCTTTATTTAAGAATCTTAAACTCTGAAAGTACTCTTCCTATATATGTGAAGTAGGGAGAAAACTGTATCTAAAGTAACACATCAGAAACTTGTTCTGTGTCATGTGGTGAACCACTGAAGGTGCACAGCAGCTATGTCTTTCCCTCATATAAGGAGAGGACATAGAAATATGATTCATTCCTATGCTCATAGGCTTGGAAGAGGGAAAGAAAACAAAAATAAATCCCCACTATGAAGAATTAGGGAACCAAAACTTGAGTTATGCCCCAGTGGTCACATATAATATGATAGAGATCATGCTAAGAGACTCCAGAAATGAAAGTTACAGAACAAGATCCTTTGAAGCAACCTTGGGTAGAATGTTGAGTTTTTCAATTAAAGTGTCAATTATCTTTTTAATATGGATCTTAGGGCACTGAGGAGGTGGAAAGTCCGGCTTTGTAAGAACCAAAAGACCTTAGTATCAATTGCCATTAATGTGGACTAAGTATATTGTGAGAAAATATACTTCCCCTTCTGAGGTTGATGAATATCTCTAAATTTCCACGTGAAAGACTGTGGTTTCAAGTCAGTAAAAATGCATGATGTACATCTAAATATCATAAAGCAAAACGTTTATTTTAAAGCCAGGTAAAGTGTTTGTTGTTGTTGTTGTTGTTTTTTGTGGTTTTTTTTCCTTTGAATTGTATTTCAATACACAATAAAATTTTATCGCTTGTAGTTTTTCTGTTTGATAATGATAGTTTAACTATGACTCATATATTAGATCTCTACATCAGAAACTTCTGATATTTAACACAGTCCTAAAACATATGTACAGCAATATTTTACACATATTTCACGTGAAATTTATAATTAAATAGCTCAATATATTAATATCTTTTAAATTTGATTATTTTTCTAAAGTTTTATAGATAGAATTGATAAGACTGTCTTTAAAATTATATTCTACATTATTAATAAGATAAGTTGTGCAGATTTTTATGTACTCGATTAAAATGGCTTTTATGTACTGAGAATATAATATCTATTATGCTGATGACTAAGAAACTTAGTGATACTCAAATTAACAGAACATGATGAATTCTCTCCTTCATTTTTGGAAACACATCCAGAACTTATTGGATCATCTCCTAATTACTAACAAAATACTATGCATTATGGGCAGTTCAGTGTATTTGTATGAGAAAATGTTAACGGGGTCTGATTTTTATATATCCCACATGATCGTAGATTTGGCAAGTAGTGCTGTTACATTTCAAACATAAAGGTTTCCTGATGTCATCTTTTACAATTTAGTCAGACAGTTAATACCACAATAAAAATGAGAAATGAAGGCTGTTTTTTTTTCACTATTTCTGTGACTCTTAGTACTCACAAACTGTTTGAATTTTATGATCTTTACCTCCTCACCCTCTACTGACAATATCCATTTCATTCTGAAAATATTAACCATATGTTTATTTTTACAAAAAAGCAGGGTTTTTCTTTTCCTAAAGTGTAAGATTCAGGTTTAAAAGCATTGAAAAAAATTAAAAAAAAACAAAAACGCATATATGCACACATTTACATAGAACCTCTATTTAGATAGATAATGAGAAGCTGTGATTAGTGAGCAGATGTATCTTCTGCTGTCCCAAGACAGGAACAAGTGAAATCTATGACAGAAGACAGAAAAACAAAACAAAACAAAAAAAGATAGCCGTTAGGCATTGTGATGTTCCTTGTTTCACCTTGTTAATTTATAAGTTTATAATAATGATATTATTCAGAATCAACAAAATGTAATTCCCTAGAAACCACAGATAACAAAGAAGAACTATTCTTAAAATTTATGTTTCTAATCAAGAATTACATCAGAAAAGATCTAAAACAGCATGCTAAGGAAGAATGGTGATTGCAGGACGCTGAGGGATTCTTTCATTTAGGCTTGTCTATCTGAGGAGTTTAATAAAACTGTTATGTAATGACTACATAATGACTGAAGAATTTGATGTCTCAAGAGGACTCTCCCAAGACTTTGACCTATGACTTATTAATCTATTTTTAAAAGGTTTGTGATTCATCTGCTACTTGAGAACAAGCTTCTTCTTTTTTTAATATAAACCGTTATCTTGGACTAAAAATTCATTTTTATCACTACTAATCCAAAAGTAAAAAGAAACATGAGGAACAGGTAAATGGTAAAAAGGAAAAGGAAAAAAAAAAACTTTCCTCTAGTGTTTCATGATGATACTGTTGACTTTATCTGCTCTCTTAATATCAATGCAATTTTTATAAGAATTACATAAACATACATTTGGATAAAAAACATATAGCATAGAGTCAGACAGGTAACCCAGTTTACTCCTATTGGGCAATGGTAGAAAACACATGGAGATTCTGTTTTATAGGAGAAGGGAAAACAAAAAACACCATTTAACATTGAGACACTACAGCAACATTAATTTAATCGTTCTAATATTAGTGACATTTTTAAAGGAGATCTAAATGAATGTACATGTAAGTCTAGCAAGATTGTCATTAAACATGCCCCATGATGCCTTGTACTTTCTGTGAGCAGATTGGATTTCCCAGCAGCTTTATATCCTCCTGCGCTAACCATCCATGCAGAAAGTACAGCTGTTGGTGATCAGTTTAGATATTCAAATGAACTTGAAAAATCAGGGCAAAATGACTTCTTCATCAGGATATCTTACAATGCCTAAGTGAAAAGAACAGTACCCCAATATAGTTCATTTATTTTATACTGTTGGTGTTAAAGTGCTCCCTTGAATAAGCACTAACGTAAACACAAGCTTAAGATTTTTTTCACTAATATGTTGCTCTCTAAAATTAATTTATCCTAGCTGTATACAAGTTCTTCTGAAATTAATCGGTTGCACTACATGTGTTACCTTAGCTTCTGATACTCAAAATTCCAGCAGCTATGGTTAGGACACAAACCATAATTAATGGGATCAACACAGGAGCATTACTGAAATAGTCTAATAACTTTATCAGGAATTGCAGATACACATTTGGAGAGCTACTGCAAACTCATTGATGTCAAATTCTTTCATAATTAACAAAGATTTAACATCACCTTTAGAAGATAAAAAATTCTTACCTTAAAAATATTCACATCAAACATTTGATTACTCCTTGAAATAAAAATAAACTCAAATTACACTTAAACTCTATTACAATTAAACTCTAACTCTCTGTAAGAGTGAGGAAATTCAGCAGTTTAAATATTTCTAAAATATTGTTCTTCTAAAATGTAAAAAAAGACAATAAATAAAAGACTATATATACATATCTTTTATTTTTTGTCTGAATACATATTCAGCTGAATACATTTCAATGAGTGACCCATTTTAAAACAAACAACTAATTACAATGATTATTACATAATGATAGTCAAAAATAAACAAAGAACTCTTCATAATTTTTGTGCTACGCATTATGCCAATAGACAAAGATAAAGTACAGAAAAAGAAAACAACACTATAAGAAGTCCAAAGAATAGTTCTTACCCATTTTCTGACTTGTCAGAATCCTTTTCCCTACATAGTTTTGTAAGCTTTTATGTGCACTTTTACACTGAAGGTCCATTTTATTTTTATTGTTATTTTTATTTTTTTATTTAATCTATCCTGCAAGATGTCACCAGTTTACCAGGTTACCTAGAGTTTATATTATGGTTTTCTTTGCATCATAATTACTTCATTGTCACATGAGAATATTCATATATAGCTCACATAACAAGTTATCTTAGGCAACCGTTTAGTAACTACACAATAGTTTTACTCTGAGAAAAGAAAAAGATATATATATTATAAAAGCATACTGCGTACTGTACATTTCAGGAAATTGTTATGATAGCACATTAAAGGGTAAAGGTCACGGTTCTTAATTACAAATCCAAAATTTGCTAAAGATACTACTTACTGTTATAGCAACGACAATAAATAGTTTAGTATTTAAGTATTTAGTCCTATGTACATGAAGCATATTGCAATGCACTGAGCAAAACATGAAAAAAAGATCTAGAAAAATTCATTTTTACAGGGATATAAGGAATGGAGAAGGGATGGTTTACAGTTATTAACAAGGGGACAGTTGCAGCAAGGCTCCAGGCACCCTGGCAATGGAAGCTAATCAGTGTCTGCTAGATCTGCTAGAGCTCTTCAGGTCCACATCTTTGTGACTCTTGCACCCTCAAGTTTTCAGAGGGTTCTTGGGTGTCCTCCAGTTATTTTAACCCTTTTCCCCAGAAGGCCCAGAAGCACCCAAAGAAAAACTCAGAGACTGTTTTGCAAACTTATGTGTCTCTTAGCTGCACTGAAATGACCAAAGAGGAAGTTCTTGTCTCCACAGACAGGAGCTGTGCAGCATGCTGCAGCAGGAAATCATTCCAAAATCCAACTGATTCTGCACAAACATGGAATTCCCAACATCTGAATGGATGTAAGGTAAATTGTCGATATTCCACTTCTTATTCTGTCTTATTGAAACACCTGTTTATTAAGCCACTTGTCACTTGGTTTTTCTATTTGAGATCCAGAATGAACCATACAAAGCCAGTCCAGGAGCTGTGCAAAATACCTTCAGGCTTGGGATTACCTCTGCCGTTACCAAGCTCTGCTGACCCACTTGCACATCCACATGCTGCTCAAATTGGCACATTCATGTGCCAACCTGGTTGTGCATCCATGCGCTGCTCTATTAGAACATTCAGACTCGTCTGGTGCATCTCCATTCTTCTCTCCCACTTTTACCTCACTTTCTAGAGAGCAACATGTTTTCTTTTGTTGATGACAGTCGCTACTATAAAAAGAAAGATATGGACTCAATTACATCAATGATTGTGATTATAGAAAGCTAGGAAATGGCTTCCTAGATGAATTGAGTTTTCATCCATGTCTCCAGTTTCTCACCTAAAATAAATTATTCGTGATTTTTTGTGTATTCATGTAGAATTACTCTTTTCACAGCAAATACAATTTCCATAATGAAAAAGAAATAAGATAAAACCAAATTAAACTGAAACAAAATCCACAGATTTCAGTGTTTTGACATGTTTAATAACAACCACATTAAAAAACAAAGAATATCAAGTAGCATATGAAAGAATCCTGGAAGACTTTAACAAACCTAAAATCTGTTACATTACTGTTAAATTGTCAAGTACCTCTTTCTGTTAGACAATGCTGGTTATCATGAAGATAGGGCAGTGCTCAGCAAATGAGGCAGATGTTCATTGTACTATTATTGCCATTTTTACTATTTTTACATCACAATTTGCCAGACAGAGAACAGATAAATGGGAAACCATAGTTCTTTCTAGAGCTTTAACTGTGATTGTAATTACCTGGAGGAATAGCATAAAAATAAATATCTCTAGAAATATTATCAAAAATATAAAATGTCCAAAATTTCTCAGAAATCTGTTTGAGGTGATATTTTAAAACTGAATTATATTATTTTATTTCTAGATGGCTTCTAGCAATGCATTCTTCAGATAGAAAAAAAATGATTCAAAAGTATCTGCTCACTCAAGAAATACATATTCTTTTTTTTTTTTTTTTTTGACATGATCTTTTTTTCTCATATTGTACATCATGTACGATAAGCTGAGAATAGCCAGGGCATTTTTTTCTGAAACTCCAGATTTACAGGTGGAAGTAAAGGGAGGCAGTTTTATGTCAAACATTATTTAAAAACACCATTTATGGAATTTAGTCATTTATACAGCTTCGCACATAATTATGAATAACTGTGGAACCTGATTAAAAACAAAACAAAACAAAACAAAAACAAACAACTTGTTGTTTGGTTTAGCTTCTAGATTAATATGTGAAAAGTGAATAATGATAAGCATGTAATTATTCTAAACTCGTCTGTCCCAATAACCGAAGCTGAAGTGTATAAACTATTTATGATACACAAAAACAACTGAAGTATTCCTTACAGAAAAAGAAGTACAGGATATTTGCCTATGGAAAATAACTGCATAAAAGACAAAAATACTGGAAAGAAGCTATATTGTATTATTTAAAGAAAAATAAAATAATAAAATATGTACACTGCAGCATTTTAACCATTTACATCTTCCAGTAAAAGCAGGTTATCAACAGTGCTTTGATTATAAAAGAAAAATGTTTTACAAATTCTGGTATACATTCCAAAATAATAAAGAGATCAAATCAAATAACTATGAAAATATTCTGAAATATTTATAGAACATATGCTAATTAGTATTCAGTGCTGCATCACAAGCAATTTTGTACTCATCTAAACTGTATCTGAGTTCTGCACATACAAATTAAAAATATTAGTTCAACTTTAAAAAAGATCTGTAAAAGAGATCTTAAAATATATGTAGAACCACAAATTTCAATATAACTTTTTAAGAAAACAGTCAGATTTAGGGAATATACAGATCCATTAATGTGGAAGTTGCTATGCAATTCAGTAAGTAAATTATGAAAAATAATCAAAGAACAATTATTTAATCACAAACATAAATTGCCCATAGTACATAGCACAGATTTCCACTTTAGTTTCATGTACAAGATACTCATGTACATCTCAGTCATCTTACTTTCCTTAAGGAATTTAAATAACTTTCCAAGAAGAGATTCCCTGTGTACTAAATTAATATTTAAAGTAATCTCGTTGTTTTGTCATGCTCTCTTGGGAACAATGGGGGTTGATTTATATTCTTAAATATTAGCTTCCTGTTGCCCATTTCTAGTTACTTCTACTCTTACTTCAACTTGATCTGACTTTATTAAAGACTGAAAATGTGACGTGTCCCTGAAATGTATCAGAAAATAATCAGAAAACTCTCTCACATTGTGGTGAATGTATAAAAACTAGACTGAAAAGCTAATATTGCTCTGGTAGCTTTATAGGAGCCGTTATGACAACAACCTGGCATACAATGGCTGCCAACACAGACAAAAGCCTGCTGGAAACTTAACTTGATAACCAGAATCTTTGAAGTGTGACTGGGTACCTTATATAGGAAACAGTCTGAAAATACCACTCCATAGAGAATAACCAGACAAAGAAATGAGGAACGATTTATTGCCTGAGAAAGGGAGGACCAATTTACAGCCTAATAAAGGGAGAATTGACTAGAAGAATAAACTTTTGTTGAAACAAGAACTATTATCTATTGACTATCCCAGGAAGAAAAATGAAACAGGACATTTTGTTTACCAAAAGATGGTGTCCTAACCTTCTTAGGTCCCAGTAATATAAAAATGGCCCAATTTTTATCCAAGATGGAATATCTCTCTCTGAGAAACTTCCTCTGTTTCACAAAGCCCTATCCTCTCTCCCTGTTTGTTAACTTGCTTATTTTCCTCCTTAACTAACTCTGACTTGACAGTGCCAACACTGAAATCTGTGGTGCAGGATACTCAGTGATGTGGATCAAATTCAAAGACTATTATTTTATTTTTAGCCCATTTCTAGGGGTGTTTAGTTTCATGATAATTGTTTTGTTTGTTTGTTTGTTTGTTTGTTCTAAATTATTTAGTGGTCAGTTTTGTTATGGAGATTATTTATTTGCCACCACTATTTTTTCACTTGTCCCTCCCAGCACCTCTTTTCTACTTCTAAAATGTTTGATACATTTGGTACCAGTAATGCTGTAAATACATGCATGTATAACCCGTTATAAGTCTAGTCTTGGTAAGTTTGCAATCATATGTATTTTTGCTGTTGTGGTATCCCAGTTAGTGGTGATTTATGGTGATTTGTAACAGAAAACTTTAGTGATCAAACCCTCTTTATTTTTAATCATCACAGAATCTTGTGAACTCAATGTTACAGTTATTAGATAGCTGCAGAGCAAGTAGCACCTCTCCTCTTTCAGACCATGACAGAGCTTTTCAAAATTACTATTTTAAATAACGAGAAAATGAAGTATAGAATAACAAATTAGCATAAATAAAAAAAATATATACTGTCAAAATATATTTCTTTAAAACACTTTTTCAAATAAATCTTTGTCCTTCATTACCATGTTACTATCCTTTTTTTTCTACCTAAAAAAAATGTCACTGTACTCTTGGGAAATAGGTTTCTTATAGCTCTTATTACACATGAGTTCACACAAATTAGGGCTATTTCATCATGAATAGAACATCATATAACTACAGTTACAGCAACTTCTTAAAAAAAAAACAAGCAATCTTTTCCTCCCTCCCCTCCCCTCCCCTCCCCTCCCCCTCCCCTCCCCTCCCCTCCCCTCCCCTCCCCTCCCCCTCCCCTCCCCTCCCCTCCCCTCCCCTCCCCTCCCCTCCCCTCCCCTCCCCTCCCCTCCCCTCCCCTCCCCTCCCCCTCCCCTCCCCTCCCCTCCCCTCCCCTCCCCTCCCTTCCCTTCCCTTCCCTTCCCTTCCCTTCCCTTCCCTTCCCTTCCCTTCCCTTCCCTTCCCTTCCCTTCCCTTCCCTTCCCTTCCCTTCCCTTCCCTTCCCTTCCCTTCCCTTCCCTTCCCTTCCCTTCCCTTCCCTTCCCTTCCCTTCCCTTCCCTTCCCTTCCCTTCCCTTCCCTTCCCTTCCCTTCCCTTCCCTTCCCTTCCCTTCCCTTCCCTTCCCTTCCCTTCCCTTCCCTTCCCTTCCCTTCCCTTCCCTTCCCTTCCCTTCCCTTCCCTTCCCTCCCTTCCTCCCTTCCTCCCTTCCTCCCTCCCTTCCTTCCTCCCTTCCTCCCTTCCTCCCTTCCTCCCTTCCTCCCTTCCTCCCTCCCTCCCTCCCTCCCTTCCTTCCTTCCTTCCTTCCTTCCTTACTTCCTTCCTTCCTTACTTCTTTCAGCACATTCAGGTGCCCAGATGGGTCTTGAATATCTCTGAAGAAAAAGACTCCACAACCTCTCTGGGCAGCCTGTTCCAGTGTTTCTCTGACAGTTTATTGTGTTTGCAGGAATTTCCTGTCCAGTTTCTACCCGTTTTAACTTGTTGTCTTGCTGCATGACACTGAAAAGACTTGATTCTTACACTTCAGATATTTATAAACAGTTATGAGATTCCCTCTCAGCTTTATCTTCTCCAAGCTGAATAGACCCAAGTCTCTGAGCCTTTGCTTGTAGGATAGCTGCTCCAAATCCCAAATAATCTTTTTTACACTCTAGTGGATTTCTTTTGGGAAAGCACTGTCTTTTTTGAACTGAGTTGCGCAGAAATGGACACAGTATTTCACATGTGACCTCAGCTGTGCAGAGGAGAGGACAAGTATCTCATCCTTTGACCTATAGTTGACCTGGAGAGCAGTTAATAACAAGCAAAAATATGATACTGGAGCATCAAACACTTTCCAGTAACTTATTAGAAATCAAGGTAGGAATACAACTAATTTCTCATCAGAAACATCGAAATCCTCTTGCATATAGAACGAGTTATTTTGTTTTGAGCTTTTATTGAAGGACATCAAATTTCCATGTGCAAAGATCTACATGTTTTTTGCATTACTAAACTAAATTTGCAAGTACAGCTGGATCAAATGTTACTGAAAAATAAGGGATACCAGCATCTGATGTCAGTGTTGGTAAGTGCCTGATTGCACTAACGCTGTAGTATGCTGCCAAATCATTTGTCTGAGCTGACTGCAGCAGAGCAGCTAGAAATCTGCTCTTTAGAATGGTACCAAATGCAGTACAGGCATTTAAAATATTTTTAATATTACAATTCACTCTGCTTAATTTTATGTTGTTTTATTTTGTTTTCAGTAATAAGATTATATATGTGAATGAAGAAATACTGGCTTAAACAAAAAGTTACAAAATATAATGACCAACTGTAATTTCCAATATGAATTGCCTATGTTGTAATAACTCTGTCTTCAAGGGATTATTTTATTAGAGACTGAAGCTAGACAATTTATAATGAAGAATGGTGAAGTTCACAAAGAATTAAATGAAAAGTATCTGTGTTCCTTGATTCACGCATCAATCCACAATAAAAATATAATATAAAATATAATATAATGTAATATATATAATAATATAATAAAATATAATGTATCTGATCTGCTCCTTCAAAACTATATTTTCTCTTCCTAAAAGTAACTGAATTTTCCAGTTAAGAGACCTAACATTGAAAACCAGGCACTGCTTGAAATGAAAGCTTGCAGAAATTTGCACAGAAATCAGTTTTTCTGGCAAAGACAAAATTGTAACCATTCTACAGCTGTGTGTGCAACTGAGTACATTAAGCCTGTTCTATTGGGCAGTAACATTCCCTTCAGACCATTATAAACTTGAAGCTGAAAGGTATTGTTGTTGTGGCTAAGAGATGCACACCACATGCAAAACCTTAAGGAAATGTCACGAAGACAAAAATCTGCTCTTTTTCATCCATTAAATTGTACAGCACTACTGTTCCTATGAAAATACTGCATTGCATAGATTTCAGACTGGAACGTCAGCAATTTTGTTACAGGTCATTTTCACGTCTTTACAGCTCTAAACTTTGTAGATGTTATTGTAACAGCAATTTACTGTTCTGCAAAAAAAGAAAAAAAAAAATTCCACCTAAGTTCTTTAACTCCAGAAAATATTTGTTGTTTCAGGCACTGAATCAAGATGTTGCTGCCTGTTTTTGGTAGATGCTCAGTAATAAATGTTATAGGCCTGTGGATAGACAAGAGATATCATGGTCAGAAACACAGAATCACTGAATCATAGGGTGCTGCAATGAAGGGACGGGAACCCAGCTTGATGCAAGCTAATGTTCAGTTTATTAAGCAACAACTCAAAACTTATATACACAGAAAGGCTGCGCGCGCTAAGATCTGATTGGGAGAAGGCCACATTCCTCAAGACAAAACACCTTAACAACTCAAAGCACTCTTAATATTCTGAACAAAACAGTTCCGATCGCTTCCTATTCCTATATCCTATTTCTTTACACAGCCTGCATCCAAGGCTAATGGTCAAATTCCTGCCTAGCCAGCAGCTCAATCTGGCTAGCATTTTTGCCATTATCCACATTTCCCCCTTTCTGTTGCACTATGAATATTTTCTTTGTAGCATTTTCAATCATTTTTTGCACACACTGCAAAATACAAGGAAGTAACAGCAAAAACACTACAATAGTCATTACAATATAACACATCATTTTTAAGGTATTGCGAAGCCATCCGGTGAGACCCCATCCCGAGAATAATTTGTCCAACCAATCCTGTAACCTGAATGAGTGGTGCTGCTGTGGGTATGTTTGGATCTGGGAGACAGAATGTCTCAGGAACAAAGGCAAGCAAACTACGCATTCAGAGCAACACAGAGGGTTAGAGTTTTAGTAAACATACACTCACACACACACACACAAAACATCCATTTTAGACAAGTGTAAGCATGAAGCAGAAACATCCTAAGCAAGTGCATTGTTAGCTATTGGCCCCTGAGAAATGGCAAGTCGCCAGAGAGGAGAGACAGAAGGAACATGCTGGTGATGGATGCGATAGGCAGTGCCAACAGGGCGTCCCCTGATTCAAAGTGCACTTTTCCTCTCTCACCCACCACAGATTCTCTCCTGCTTTTACTCTTCTCAGGGTCTGCAGGGTTTCTTCCATTTGTACACTGTATCCGCGTGGCCAGTGCATGATACAGAGCCCAAATGGAGTACCTGCTTGCAAAACAATAAACTACTAAGGTTAGCTTTCTCTAAAAAATGCTAATAACCATGAATTCCAAAAGTGGAAACATCAAATCCTGTTCATTTTTATATTTAATCTACCACTAAAAATAGAAAAAGCAGCACACAATAACCTAAATAATAGCTAATGACAACCTAAATAATACCTAATAATTCTAATTCTAAAGCCTACATTGGTAACACAGGAAAATCACACATGACCTGTGTTGTTACTAATATACCATCCAGCTGTTTTTCATCATTCACTATGGCATGCATAAGTTATTTACAATACAACAATTTACAAAACAATAAGAAACACACAATCTTATTTTGAAGGCTGGATGATATTTTTTGCCTTGAGATGAGGCCAGACATATCACACTGGAAACCATATAGGGACAGTCCATAACCTTTCTTGTGGTGTGTCTCCTGTATGGTCTTGATACTTGCTTGAATTGACATTGAGTGATCTGATAGGTTCATGCAGCACATCCCTTCGAAATCCTCACAGCCATGGCAGCAGCTGGTCTCATCCTTCTTCGGTCGTGTTTTCTTTTGTTGTCGGAGAAATCTGTTCCTCCCGGTATGGTTTCACGTTTTTCGCAGGAATCCACCTGGGGCCTTTTTCTGTGGACACACAAGCATAACCTCTCCCCCATGTGACAAGAGGGTATGGCCCCATTATCATACCTGTTTCTGGGTCTCGAATTAACACCGGAGCCTTGACTCTTATTTCAAATGTGGTGTTCGAGCTAAAATGTCGGGGATTAGCATCTAGCAGGGAACAATTTAAGAAATTAAAAACATAAAGAGCTTTATGTAGTCGCTCCTCAGGAGGGGAAGCTCCCATTCCCCCCTTTTGTTGTGCTAATAGACGAAAAAAAGGGTAACTCCGGGCACACCGGTGAGCTTGTCTGTTAGAGATAGCTGTGGCGACTTTTTGCAAAGCATTGACAGTTTCAGAGCCAAGACTGCGGGAGAGCGCAAATCAGAATACCCTTTTAGGAGTTCAAAAAGGGGATATAAATCCGCATTGGAGATACCCAACAGTGGTCGGACCCAATTAATTGCTCCCAACAATTTTTGTACATCATGTAAATTTTTTACATGAGTTTGTATTTGTAAGGGCTGGGGAATTACAGTCTGGGCTCTAATGCGCCAGCCTAAATATTTCCATGGTGGTGTCTTCTGAATTTTTTCAGGTACAATACAGAAACCTGCTGCATTAACAGCAGTTGTAACAAAGGCTACAGCTTCCTCCATGATCTCGTGATGTTGTGCAGCCACTAAGATATCATCCATATAATGATACAATAAAACATTTGGCATTGTGTCTCGAATGGGGCTAAGCACTTTAGCTACATACCACTGACAAATTGTGGGGCTATTTTTCATTCCTCGTGGCAGCACAACCCACTGGTATCTCTGCAACGGGGCTTGCATGTTGATGCTTGGAACTGAAAATGCAAATCGAGGGGCATCATCAGGGTGTAATGGAACATTAAAGAAGCAGTCTTTAAGATCAATAACAGTCAAATGCCAATCTCGGGGAATCATTGTGGGTGATGGGAGACCTGGTTGAAGGGCTCCCATATTTTCCATAGCATCATTAATTTTTCTGAGGTCATGGAGCAAGCGCCATTTACCGGTTTGTTTCTTAATTACAAATACAGGTGAGTTCCAAGGACTAGTGGAAGGTACAATATGTCCTTTTGCTAGTTGTTCTGCTACTAAATCTTGGAGGGCGCAAAGTTTTTCTAACGGAAGGGACCATTGATCCACCCATATAGGGGTATCTGTTTTCCATATTAGCTTAAGGGTGTCGCGCCTCTCAATGGCCCCTTCAAAAAATCTGCCTTTATAGTAACTCCCCACTGAGCCATAACATCACGGCCCCATAATATCATTGGAATTGGTAACACAAATGGTTTGATGGTAGCTATTCGATCCTCAGGTCCTTTGATTTGGATAAATTCAGCGCTTTGCTGGCTGTTCCTCGCACCTCCCACCCCTGCTAATGTATGTGATGCCGATGTTAGAGGCCATAGGGGTGGCCATTTGGATAGAGAGATGACAGTCACATCAGCTCCTGTGTCCAAAATTCCTGTTAAGATAATTCGTTGCTGGTTTCTTTGTAAAGTACATTGCAAGGTCGGTCTGGACGAGGTTACAGATTGTGTCCAAAAAATAGCTGGGGGTCCTGTAGATCCAAAACCCCCCTTTCTTTTTTCCTGGGATACACCATTGCTAGTAATTGCTGGAAAAAGAATCAATTGGGCTATGCGGGTACCCTTTACCACAGTACATGGTGGCATGGGTGTCCACGCCATAAATTTTATGATTTGTGAGTCAGAGTCAATAACCCCTGGTAAAATGAATAAACCTGTTAAAGTTGTAATGGCCCAGTAGCATTTGAATCTAATAAATGCACGGAGGAATCAATCAGTGTTACTGTATGTGAGGTTGCCAAGTCCAAAACTGCGCCCTCTGAGACAGCCGGGCTCCCCCCGTCGAGGGCATCGAGACCGCAGGCCGCAGGCAGGGTCGCAGGCGTCTGAGCATTCGGCGCGGCAACCCGTGTCGGAGCGCGGGGCCGCCCCGCGCGCCCCCCCGAGCCTCCCGAAGGCGACCGTCCCCGTCAACCAAAGCGCGAGTGACACCGGCTCGCAAAGTGTCCCCCCCCCCGGCATCGCGGACAGATAGGAACGTCCCCAGGTTCTCCCCCACAGCCCCGCCCAGAAAGGAGACAGCTCTCTCCAATATGCCACATCCAAAATACACCACACGACTGGAAGCGGGGCTCTGCCTCCCCACATTTATGGCAGCAAAAGCAGCGGCCATCGTTTCATATTTGTGATTTGCAGTTCCTAAACGATTGCACGCCTGCATCACCTCAGAGAGAGTGGGGATAGGAGCAGCTGAAACAGGGGGTCTCAAGGGAGTCGTATCAGGGGAGAATTCCCCCTCTATACTAAGGGAAGGAGCACACGATTTAGATTCCTTAGATTTAAGAGTCTCAAAAATAGTTCTCCAAGGGGCTAAAAGTTTCTGCGCAGCAGAATCGCTTTGGGTGGATGCGTCCCGCAACTTAACCCCAGCTCGATCCCATAATTCTAGCGTAAAAATGGTGGAAGAATCTGTATCAGGGATTTTATCCCGTACCCACCGCAAGATGAGGTCTAAGTCAGCGCTAGAAAGAGTCTTTTCATGTTTTGAGATTAAATCCCGCATAATATAAAATACGTCCCGCTCTTCACAAGATATGTGATTTCCCATAGTTACCCCAAGCTCACCTACCAATCGCGAGGAGGTGATTGTACGGATCCGTTTTCCTGCTTCCTTTCAGCAGCTGATTCTCAAGGTATTCCTTGTTGTCCTGCTTCCTTTCAGCAGCTAATTCTAGAGTTCTTGGGGTCTTGCAGCCGGATTATCCAAAGTCCCGAATGTCGGGGTCACCATTTGCTGCAATGAAGGGACGGGAACCCAGCTTGATGCAAGCTAATGTTCAGCTTATTAAGCAACAACTCAAAACTTATATACACAGAAAGGCTGCGCGCGCTAAGATCTGATTGGGAGAAGGCCACATTCCTCAAGACAAAACACCTTAACAACTCAAAGCACTCTTAATATTCTGAACAAAACAGTTCCGATCGCTTCCTATTCCTATATCCTATTTCTTTACACAGCCTGCATCCAAGGCTAATGGTCAAATTCCTGCCTAGCCAGCAGCTCAATCTGGCTAGCATTTTTGCCATTATCCACAATAGGGAATGGATAGGACCTCTGGGGATCATCTAGTACAATAACCCTGGTAAAACCCGTTTCCTAAGTTTAAAGAACAGGTTATGCAGGAAAGCATTAAGGTGGTTTTTGAATACCTCCAAAGAAGGAAACTCCACAAAGACATTTTTTTTCCTATGTCCATATGGAACTTCCTCTGTTCCAGTCCCTGGCCCCCTGATCACAGCCACTTGACTCCCATCCATTTGACATTCATAAGCATTGACAAGATTCCCTATCAGTCTTCTCTTATCTTCTGAATGGTCCCAAGTTTTTCAGCCTTTCCTTATAAGGCTGATGCTTTGGGCCCTTAACAATCTTTGTGGTCCTCTGCTGGATTCTCTCAAAAAGACTTTTATCTTTCTGAACAGAGGAGCCCCAGAATGGACATAGTATTCCACATGCAGCATCATCATGGCAGATTAAAGGGGGAGGATCACCTCTCATGACCTGCTGGCCATATTCTTCCTAATATACCTCAGACTATCGTTGACCTTCTTGGCCTAAGAATTAATTAATTCCTATCCTAATTTTGAAACATTTCAGCTGGTACATTGCTTTGCGGTCTTTCAAAACTTATTATTATCTTTCATTCTTTTCAGTGTGTGTTTCATATGTGAATATGCAGTGAATACCACCTAGCTGACCATAGTAAAACTAGAACTACTTTTCAGTAATACATATTTTTAACTTGTTTACACTGTTGCAATACTGCTATATTTAGCATCGTAGAATTTTAGACTATTAATTTAGTTTTTATGCTGACTTTGACAGTATAGCTTATACTCTGCAGTATGATTTCTAATTTACTTTACATCTCAATGGGTTCATACTGTTATCCATTCTACTAAAAGTTACAACAATTTCAAATATTTTATCATGGTTTTATGATTTTTGTTATTGGTATTCCACATCATAACATCATGTAGTGCATTGGGAGTTAAAGAGTTAATGCTCTAGCTCTGTGAATCATCGATATCTCCAGATATACCTGTCTCAGAAGAAAAGAAGAACTGCATTCTACAGAGGACTTTGTGTTGCTTTGTATTTTTCCATTTTCTGCTCAGAGGGAAAGATAAACCTGTTTGTATGACACGGGACACAGTCTCTTCCCTTTGGGATCAACCCAGCAGCGGGTGCTTGCTTGCTGTCTCACCTTCAGCATTTAGCATAAGACTTTTGGTTTATCATACACTCTCTTGCTCATTTTATTTTATTTATTAGCTTCAACTCCAATTATACTGTGTTATTTTGCATTCCAATATCTTATTTAGTAAAATTGCTTTCCTCCTCAGATCATTGCCACTGTTTTGTTTTTAGGCCCATCTCCATTTTCCTTTTTTTCCCTTTTCCCTTTCCCCCTTCCACGTGCATCTGTGAGTCCTTCACCCCAGTCATCACAGAACTGGGCCGAGCCAGCCCATAAATCATTGACATTAGTATAAAATTTTATTACTTTTATGCATTTTTGATATTTTAAAAATCTCTTGACAAACCTGGAAGTACTAACAATGACTCTGAAGATGTAAAATTTTAGTGAATATTTCTTTCAGTCAGAAATATGCTGTAATTATGTTGAGCTTTTCATTTTTACATATAGTTCATAATGGAGTAATAATAGCCACAGATCATCAAAAACAAAGGGGTCTGAAAGCAGTAGAACTTAACTTGAGAGAGTTGAGATCTGTCACCACTTCTGTCAAAGAATTATGTGATTGGGAGATAATTCATTATACTGTATTCAGTGGGCTTTTATTTCTAAGTAGTTTATGTTACACAAGCTCTTTCTTCCTCCTGATTTTGTTTGTTTGTTTATTTGACTTAGAAATGAATGATTTCCTCGCAAATGGAGCTGTAAGTGGCATACATTATTTATAACATATTTCCAACAAACTTTCTTTACAGACAGTTTCCTCTCTTGAGAAAATAGAGGACAGATGCCTAAGCAGCAAGTGTCAAAGAGTTCCTCCAACATCTGAGAGGTTGGTGTAGCTGTCAGTGAAAACTGATGGAAAACTGGGAGTTAGCACCTGCTGCCACTACTCTTTCCTGTTTTCCCTTTTCCTTTCATTCACTAGTTCGTATCCCACTGATGACAGCAGAAGCAGCAACCTCTTTTGTAGTGTAATAGCACCGATTACATCGTTAAGTTGGGGATTCAGAAATTCTTTATGCATCCCAAACTGGTGAGCAGTCATTGGTCTCAAAAACCTCTGAATATGTACTCCATATTATAATGTTACAGCTTATTATCACAAGGAAGTAGAAAAAACAGATACGTTCTTCGGTAAAGAACAAATTAAATGTGTCAGAGAGGAAGGAATTTGCGGTAGCATTTAATAGAATACAGACATGAGAGGTTCTCCAGCTGTCAAAAACGGAACAGAATTGAAAGTTTCATCACAGATACTGACCAGCATGTGTTCTAATTATGGCAGAAGGAAGTAATCAATAAAGAAGCAAGTATATTAAATACATTTAAAAGAACAAGAGTTTTGATAAGTTGGCTGATCATATTATTGAATGGTTTTGTTTTTTTGAATTCAAAACTCAAGGGAAAAGAAATATTTGAGGACATCCAGAATTATTCTCATAAGTTGTCTTGTGCACTATAATACATAAATACATAAATATTCTATAGATGCATTAATGTAGTTAAACGTTAAAAAAATGTGTGTTCTTGAAGAAATGAATTAAGTTTTCAGCACTAATGTCTTCATAAAAAAAAAAATATATATATATATATAAAGATAGTATACAGTGTATTTGCTATTATTCCATTCTATATTCTTGAGCAACCTTCATTTTGGAACTAATTCCACTTCAGTATTTGAATTCCTAATAGTGTACCAAGTTCTTGGGTAATGAAATATACTTTGATATGATAAATAACATGCATATAAGATTTTTACTATTTATTTGATCTTAAGTTTTTGTAGAACAAAGGAGCAATACAGACATATTAAAATAGAAACAGACGAGCTATAGAAAACAGTGCTTTACTTTTCACAAATAATGAACAAGCTATTTCAAAATATAAATATTTAACATGTTCTTTTTGGTGCTCTCGTGCATATTCAAAAGACAATTCTTTCAAGTGATAAGAGAAAATCAGAAATAAAATAGAAGGAAGTATGGATGAGGCAAAAAAAGTTATTTTAAAAATTGAGAGTGACTTTGAAATCTGACATTTTAAAGTTGGAGGAAGTGAAACAACTGCTACCAGAAAACCTCAAGTGGAAAAACTTTCAGATTTACTCTTTAACAGGCATGTTATTAACATCCACATATTTATCGAATGCTTGACATGAAAAATCTGAAACCATCCAAGAACGTATCCAAGAATTTACTGACAATTTTTATAATTCAATGAAAATAATTTAGTAAGCTTTAAGTCTGATTAGCACAGTTCATTTGTCATTTTGTCATATTATATTCAAGTTCTACTAAAGACTGCAAACTTTATGTATGTTGGATATTTGTTTCACATATGGTGGATATCTGTTCTTTATTCTTTTTGATATGCCTATGGCTAGTTTCCCTTAATCCCAAGGTAGCACTTTTTTTAGTGGTCAGTAATCAAATACTTGTTTCTGTGCTTGTGAACCAGGAGCAATCATTCTGCTTATGTTTTTGCACCTGTACTACAGGAATGTCTGTTACAGTCTCTTGACTTCCTTCAACATATTTAGAGATAATACAGCATTCTCTATTTAGATAAGTTTAATTTAGAGTATGTAACATTCTTTGGATTTTACAGTCAGAATGATTCAAGGTTTTCACAGATATAGGAAGCATGATTAATGTCAATACATATCTCACAACTGTAAATTATTTGCTTGTTTACTAAAGAATAGGGTATTCAGAGGGAAAAATAATGTTTGAAATCCACTGTAACTCTCAAAAGTTTACAGATGAGTAAAATGAATATATGGATTGCCTTATGTTTATGTCTATTGTCTTACGAGAAGAAGAAACTACCACTGCTGGTATTTTCTTGTGAGACTGTGCTGTCTCCTTCCCCACAGCTTCTTAAAAAATCATAAAACCGCCATAAATATTTAATATATAGTTTATATACTTTCCACATAATGAGATTCTTTTTTATTAAACTAATCCATACAATACACTTAAATAGTTAAATTAAAAATAAATAAATATATCTATATAGGTAGGCTTTGATTTTTAATTTATTATAACAGTTTATTTCAAAGCGAAAGGGAAGAAAGTTGAAGCATAACAAGCTATTGCAGGAGAAAATAAAGCATTAAAGAAAAAAATATATTAATCATATTTTGAGAAGTTTAGATGGTGTTTAAATATCTATTATTATTATTTTTTTTTCTGTTTCTATTAGTACCTTTTCCCTAGAAATTCAAAATACGGTAGCAGAAAGAAAAAAATCAAATATATGGCTTCTGTAAGTAGTTCTAAGTGAGAAAGCAAAACAAACAAACAAAAACCCATAGACAAGTATTTATCCACCAGAATAGGGAGTAAAATTGAGTGATTCTTACTAACTTCAAGGAAAATAGGTGCAAGGGAAATAAATCAGCATTTTCAGGTTTGACCATTATTGCTCTTGTTATTTTTTTCATTCAAATGTTAATATTCTTTTCTAGATTACTTTTAATTTTAAGAATCTAGACCCCATGTACCACTATTTCCTAGACACAAGAAATCTATTAACTGTTATTGACAGACTCCATCCAAAGAGCTGAGAGAACTGACTGATATCCCTTCAAGGTCATTCTTTACCATATTTGAATGGTAGTGAAGTCTGGGAGAAGTCCCTAACAACTGGAAACAGACAAACATTTCTTTTTCCTACAAACATTTACTTATCTCCCAGCTACAATAATCCCCTTATGAAAAAATTCTTCCAATCAGACTGAAATTCTTCAGGTATGTACTGGTGATTCAACTGATCTGTGTTATTAGCTGACTTGTTCAAGACGCCTGTCAAAGGTTTAGTATATATTTGCCCAGAATAGCGGAGCGTCAGCAAGTTCATACTTTGCTCCTGTGCTCAATTCAGCTTGTTTTATGTAGTAACGAAAGAGATGGATAAGAGGAAACTGTCTATTAATCTATTTTTTCCCTTCAGGCATACTGAGTTACAGCTGTAGCTTTTTAACCAACTCATTCTCTGTTGCAGCTGGCTGAAAGTAAATATTGCATACTTTGTATGTCTACTAGAAGGAAAGTAGAACAGACAAATTTTGAAAGGATTTTTCTCTGATTTCTTCCATTCTCCAGCAAAGTATTGTATTTCTTGACTGTTGGTTCTCTTTTTTCCTGAACGTTCTCATTTCATCCATTAGTGTCAATGCTTTGCAGGCCAGTTTGACCTGGTTCCGTGACCAATGGGACACAGGACCCACAGACACACACCCCAGCAAAGGTGAAGGGGGAAATCGAGAGGGTAGGGAGATGAGACTAAAAACAAAACAACAGCAACAATCTGAACAGGAAAAATAATTTACTAAATAAGATACATCAGAATGCAAAATAACACAACATAATTGGTATTGAAGCTAGTAAATCAAATAAAGTAAGAGAGAGAGTATCTGAAACCAAAGGCCTTACTCTAAACTTGAAGGCAAGATGGCTAGGAAGTTCCCAATGTTGAGGCAAACAGCAAAAAGAGGGAAGTTTCAGGTCTTACATGTAGTTTTATCTTTCCCTCTGAGTGGAAAATGGGAATGCAAAGTCCTCTGTGGTATGTAGTTCTTCTCTTCTAAAGAGAAGAACCTGGAAATTCAGCAGTCCTTGGAACTGGAACATTTAATTCTTTAACTCCCAGTGCACTACATGATGTTACGATGTGGAATAGTAATAACAAAAATCATTAAACCATGACAATTAGTATGAGAAGTGCACACACTACAACCTTCTGAACAAAACCAGAACATGGAAAATATATGAGTACTTTGATATGCTTTCCTATATTTCTTTGAGGACAGGAAATATTATCTTGTCCTGTGTAACTCCATATATCCCATATACATTCTGAGTTTTCACAATATTCCACAAATAATTGTAGTCTGACCTAAGATAGAACTGTGAGAATGGAACTCCTGAAATAAGCCATAATGAAGGTACTGATACTCCCTCACTGTAAAACAGGGGGAACAGCAACAACAACAAAAAATTACTTTACTTAATTTTATTGCATTTTAGTTTAATTAGATAGATACCAGTTTTCTGCTTTTTAAAGTTATATTGTCATGGAAAAATCCAGCCAATCCATGTAAATTAAAATTTCCTTACTGTAAGTGGTACCAAGGATTGTGCTAATGTTTACAATAATGTGTTAACTCAGTTTCAGTTCAGTAGAGCTTACTGATATGACAACCTGTATAAATAACACTGGAGTATCATAATCAGACAGATTTTTGATACATATGTTACAGTTTGTTTTTTCACTCAAAATCAGACTATACACTGTGTGAGTTTGGTTCTACTAATCAGACACACTATTCCTGAAAAGATGACAGGTTGCCATATTGTTTGAGTATGTTAATACCATTGCTTTTGTTTCCTAAAGGATTATACATATTCAGAACTCTTTTGAGAAGTCATCTGTGATGGTTGGACTGGTTAGAATTTTTGTATCTTCGGGTATTTAGAAAATAACTTTGTCTCAACATTTGTTAACGCAGCTTCTGTAATTGAGATACATGTACATAGTACATGAATTCTCAAAATATGTCAATGAAAATAAAATTAATAATAAAATAAGAAAGAAATATACAGTCACATGGAGGAGTTAGATTTTTCATGTACTCTTTCGTCTACCTTCTTCATGACCTGAAAACAACAGGAAAAAAAAAAAAAGATGTGTTATCTGAGAAACAGTCACCCTAAGAGGAAGCTTGTGAAGGAATTTAGAAGTTTTTACTCCCTAGTAAGTACCATGACATTTGTTTTTGAGCAAGCAAACGTATCTTCTGTTTTTGATCCTTTGCCATATTCTTCCAGATGGTCTTTCAACAGCTAATTACCTAATGGGAATCTCTAAATATTTCTGTCTTGAAGCTTGCCAAATTAATGGAGAAAAAAAAAATTAATGCTTCTACATGAAGTTTATAGGAGAACCTGTGTTTCACATCACTGATTAAACTTCAAATTTCCTTATCAAAATTAGATTTTGAATAATAATGTGGACACAGAGAATTAATGGAACATGGTATTACTACAACCAAGACTTAAGGTCTTAAGGTCAACTTCTAAAGACATAGTGTTGTCATACATATTTGATCTTCCTTGATTAGAAAGGCTTTGAAGTAATCTGACTTGTTCCTTTGAGCAGCAGATAATTATAAGTGGTTCTGGAATGTACTACAGATCACTGTTTCATCAGAGTTCTCCATTAGAATATTTCTAAAATCACAGAAATTCTCTCCTGAAAAAGTTCTGTGAAATATTAATTTCTGTATTATGCTGTTGTATGCAAAACACTCTTGACTCGGGAAATTATCACTTGAATTTAATTAACTGCCATTTTACACAAAGTTCTTATTGCTGACTTAGTAATGTGGATTACTTAACACCACATTTTGTCAGAAGTGTCCTCATTTCACCATGGTTTTCCACATAATGTTGTCTCTTTAAAGGTGTATGTGACCCTGTTGGTTTCAAATACCTCATCCCAGAGTGTCTTTCCAGAAACATCTCCACAAATGTGCACAGTATCTTCAGACCCCAGTAATTCAAAATTTATTTCTTAACTAATTCTAAGTAGGAGTGCTGCATGCTGGTTGGAATATTTGGTGCTCACATCAGTTTCAGAACTATCTGGAACTGGTTGTAACTGCAGCTTTCAGCCTTTTCCTGCACAGGTGATTCCTGGAGCCTCCTGCTACTTAAATACTGAAATTTATGGTAAGTGTAAAGATACAGTTGACTGAAATATTATCACTGATGATTTCAAAATAATTTAATAATGTCATATAAGTACTACATATTAAACCATAAAACTTCAAGCATAAAGTTCTAAGAATCAAAACTGCAATGTTTAATTTTTAAATAACAGATTACTTGTGAAATTTGCAGATGTGTGCTAGGTTTCTGTATAACTTATCTATATTCTGATAAAAATGTACATTTAAGAATGAGAAGATCAAGGGTAAAGTTGGTAGAGTCTGTTAAAAATGGCTGAAGAGAAATCAATTGATGAAGACCTAGGCTGCAACCACTCACTTGTGATACAATTCCTAATGCAGAATAGTTAAGAGATTTTAAACAAATCACTACAAACTAATATTATTTCTCATACTAGCATACAATAAATATCAACTTCAGATTTGTATCTGCAGATGAAGTTCAGTGCCTTGTTTGCACATGGAGATATGGTAACTGTGACCAACAAAACAATTGAGCCACCTGACATTGAGCCATACCTTAGACAAGTGACAGTACAGAAAGATTCCCTGCTGTAGGAGACAGAGGCCCCTATGTACTTATATGCCCTGCTGTCAAAGCAGTTTTATGCTTGACAATCCAAGGCACAGTAGAGAGGCTGTTGAAACTTGTCTCTGACCTCCTGTTGCTCTTTCGCATGGGCATCAACAATATAAAGTTGTATGGCTGCAGGGACAAGGATCAAAGATGGTTTTCTTCTTGAAACAGATATTGAGGGTAAAAGACTCGCAGAGTAGACCTGCCTTTAGTGTCAAAAACTGTACAACTAATGCTGACAACAGAGAGATTTTTTGTACAAACGTGGGAAAATGTTTGAGTATTGAGGACTGTTAGAGAGATATAGAATATACTTGATCAAGTAGAGGAAAGTGGTTTTCCCAACAGCTTGGAAAGCAGAACTTTAAACCAGGAAGAAAGTATGTAGAGGCTGATGAAGCAAAATCAAGCAGGGGAGTGGTAGACCAAGCTGAAAATCAAAGGCTGCAGAGTGGAGATGAGATGCCATACTCAGTAAAGCAAGGCTGAAAGGGACTTACCTCAAGTGTATGTGCAAAAATAAGGAAGTGTCTATAGTAAAGCATAGCAAGGGAAGTTCTCATAGCTTCTCTTGCAGATAAGGAAGATAAAAAAAAACTGTCAAAACTACAAATGAAAATTTAACATATTTTTTCTCAATGGAAACGTAAAATTATGGCCTGTGGATTTGAACAGTGGTCTAAAGGAAGCTGACTGTGGGAGTTTAGTGTTAGATTATATTTAAAATCCCTGACAATACAAACAATTCTATGACTCTACAATTCTATGAATTGCACCCAGGATAATCTTCTTAAAAACTTTTCCAGGTACTGAAGTTAGGCTAGCAGATCTGCAGATTCCCAGGACTTTTATCCCATTACAGATGGGTTAAACACTGGCTGGCTTCTACTCAGCAGGGACTTCCCCAAATTCCCAAGAACTGGCAGAGGGTTTGGACTTGATGATCTCTAGGGGTACCTTCCAACCCCCACAATTCTGTGATTCTGGGAATCTGTAAATGAAGCATTAGAATTTATATTTGTCAAATCTGGACTACTTTTTATTTCTAATGATTATGGTAGTTTAGAAAAACAATAAACTTTTTTTGCCAATTTTTTTTTCATGTTAGTTTACTTTTTCATAAGGGCAAGAATGTGAAATACAAGTGCAAAAACAGTTTAATCCAAAATACTTACAGACTGATATTAATTCTAAGCATTCCCGTGGATTATTTTTCTAGTCATTAGGCCATTTTAATATCTTTGGAAACAATGTAGTATTTTAGAAAAATTCTTAGTACCCAATTTCTTGGGTAGGAATCAGCTAAAGTGCTAGCTGTATGGACGTCCTGTATTTGTGCATAAGTTTAAGAAATGGTATGGTAATCTAATTTCAAATTCCACCTTACTGAAATCTGAGGCTCTAACTACACAAGAAGAAACTCCAAAATGCTACTGCTTTTAAGCACTTTGCTTCTGCTAAGTTTTCTTTGTTTCATTTTGTTTTTAACTATCAGTATCTCACAATATCTGTGATCTCTCATTTCTTTAATTTATGGAAAGGTTAAGTTTGTTCCCATTCAAAAAATCCCACAATAATGCTGTTAACTGTATTATCCAAGTTATTTTTTTTTAAACTGTGTTTATATAAACATAATTAGGGCACAATTGAAAAGCAAACAGTGCCAAATGGTCCAGAGCAGTATTGGAAATGACAATAAAACTCAGAATAAAATCTCAGTCTATCACAATTAAAGTTAATTAATGTAATAATATCTTAACAAAAATATTACTTGGGTCTCTGCAAATGAAAAGATTTTTCTTCTGATGCTGTAGTTGTAGTACTTCTCAGTTCCACTTCTACTACCCATTTCTATAACATGAACATGCATATATTTATAAATTGGCATTACCAATAGTAAATCACAGGATAGGTTTGTTTCTTTTTTCCTCCTTTATTTTTTTCTTTTTCCCCACATTTCTTTTCCCATGCAAAAGAAAGGGTAACTATTATTTCAATCTTATATTGAATTTACAAGGGAAAATAAATTGTATCTTAGAGGAAGCTATAACATTGCATGATATATTATCTGTGTTAAATGTGAAACTATTTGTAGGAAAAATCTGCAAATTTAGATGGAAGAATTGCCTGAATAAAAATCAGAGTCAGTCCTGGAGATTTCTTTTTCACTTAGTATTTCTAAATATTACAAGATTTCCTGTTAAACATTTTCCCTTCTTCATTTTCATCATTTCCGATGTCCTCTTTCTCCCTTGTCATTGATAATTTGCTTGCATGTTCTCTTATGTTTGACACAAGCCTGTCTGTAATATTCACTCATCACTAAGTAGAAGTTACTCCAGAAATATCCCTTTTGTCTCCCTGAGGTCTTCTGAGTCCTTGTAAAATCTCTATTATATCTTCTGAATAATCAGAGAATCTTCAGGTAGTGAAAATAAATTTTACTTGCAATAGCCATTTTAAGACATACTTACTGGTGGTGATGCTCTGTGAAATCAGAAATGTTGTAGAAAGATTTCAATAATCATAAAGACTACTGAAAAAGCAAAATCAAACAATTTTTCTTCAGAAGAAAGATTCACTCTATTAGAGAAAATATTTCTTAAGAATCAATTTCCATTTTTATCTTATAAAAGACAATCACTATTCATCTATTTTATACTTCAAATTGTAGATAGCAACATAATAAAAGCTGTTTTGTCATTTTGATTGCCTGATCACCCAAAGAAAGAAAAGATAGCACAGTCATTAAAACACATGACCTCCAAAATGCTATTCAATTTTTATTATCAAGACAAACAACTATAAAGTAAGATTTCTTAAGACTGATTCTGAATTCCAAATTCACTTAGCCTGTTCTTGTCTGAAAATGTGTAGTGTTTTTCTCCAACAAAAGACAGTCATAGTTTTTGCTCTTGCAGTCGAAAAATACAATTTCCATTCTACTTTATAATCCAGTTTAGTATTTTCTACATTGAACAGAATGATGAAAAAAAGAAGTTTTGGAAAACAGTTTTTGAGAGTAAATACATTGCAACAGGATAAAAAAAAAAAAAAAAAAAGTAACATTTTGATAACGCTTAGAATTACCATGGATTTGTAATCTGGCACAGAAACTGTGTGTGGGATTCTGAGTTCATCAACAGCTCATCTGAAGTAATAAGAAATTTTCTGCCCTTTAAAGAAAATGTTATCAAATTTGCATATCACAGGCAGCAGCACAAAAAGAAGCAGCAGGAATCAGTCTCACAAATATTTAAATCTGAGTAGGATAGTGTGTGTCTTAATGAACTACAGCTTGGCTCAACTTCTAATATTTATGAATTATTTCTCTATTCTGATAAGAACATTAAAGCATGTATTTTTGTAAATCCGTTACTATTACATTAACATTCCATTTTGATCTCCTATTTAACACTTAGAGCATCACAAGATAGAAGGTGCTTCCTTAAAAATAACTTTTAAGAGAACTCCATCATCTTCTGAAATGGCCTCTCTGTTTCTGAACAGAATCCCTGAGACACAGATGACAATAGACATTAACTTGTTCTTTATTTTCGTAATTAAAAAATTGATGTATTTTTCATTTTCCCACTCCTTCAGATATTGATTGTTTAGAAAAATGACATATATGATAATGAATTTCCATTTCTGTTGTTGCTGTTTGTCCCTCTGTCTATTCTACTAAAAAGTGAAAGAGCTTTATATTTTGTCACTTACACTTACTGACATAGGTTTGAGATATCATTGCTCTTAATGCATATTATCATTACAGAAAGTGGGTTTACAGACTTAGGGAACATAGTTAGTAATGATGCATAAGTAAAGGAGTGAGCTACTAAAGCTCACTCACTACTTAAGTATTGGCAAATAGGTAAGCTTTGCCCCGTTCAATACAAACAAGTTGTAAGAGGTTCTGCAGAATATGTAATCACCAAATAAAATTTAATCTGACAAAACATATTCACTCACTGCTATCTTTTCCTGGGAATAAGTTGCTCTCTTTTGTTTTGTACTTTGGTTTCTGTTTTCAAAATCTTTGAGATAAGGAATAACAAAAGATAGATAAATCCTTAAACACTCAAAACAGAACCAAATAAATAAAATAAATAAATGAATAAATAAATAGTCTAATTAGACTTTTTGAATAACTTCCACACAGCTTTTAAGGTTGCAAGCTAAAATTCAGTGACAACTTTCCCAAAGCAGTCACTGGCAGAGTCTACTAGATTGTGCTAATTAAATCACATTAGGCATGCTGTTATTGCTATTAATGAGTACGTTGAGCAATTTATTTTGACAGGTTGCACCGAAGGCAAAGAAATGCCAGTGGAAGTTAAAAGAGATCAAGAAGAGAAAATGTTTTCCCATTAGAAAATCACTGAAACTTTCTACACGTTTTAATGGTAGCGGTAATATAACATTCATAATGTGTATGTTGTAAATACAGATCATAGTTTTGAAAATATCTGTAGGTTCACTAGAATATCCTGTGTCATATAGATTTGTTAGAATTTATTTAAAGAAAAATATATAACCAGAGCAAACAAACAAACAAACAAACAAAACTTAAAAAAACAAAAACAAACAAAAAAGACCCACAGTTTGGAGGCTTGGGTCTATTTCGTTACAATGTCCACAAGACTTGTAGTAGTCCTTGTAGAAAAATAGGACCAAAAAGGCAAAAAATATTCTGAAAATAAATTAGTAATAGGAAAACAAACAAACAAACAAACAGGAATAAAAAGAATAAAACTTTAAGAATTATGGATGGGATTAATTAATCCAAGATTCAGTTATTTGAATAAAGAAGCTATCTCTAAACTTCTGTTGTAGAAGTTAAAGATACAGAAATAAATTCAGTTATCTAAATGGAAACACCTTCTGCTGTCTCATGGCAATTTAAATAATAAAATCATACAGTAATAGAATAGCTTAGATTGGAATGGATCTTTGTAGACCATCTAGTTCAAGCCCCCTGACACTGTCAGGGATGTCTCTCACCATGTCCGGCTGCCCAAAGATCCATCCAACTTGACCTTGAGCATTTCCAGGGGGGACGAGTCCACAACATTTCCAGTAAACCTATTCCAGTGTCTCAACATCTTCATGTTGAGGATTTTTTCCTTGTATGTGTTCTAAATATACTCTCTTGCAGTTTACAGTCATTACAGTTTGTTCTATCTCCATACACCCTTGTATAATATCTCTTTCCATCTTTCTCTCAAACTCCCTTTAAGTATTAAGTATCTCCCTTAGGATTTTAGAATGCACCTCTTCAAGACTCAGACCTATTTACGTTCATTAGGTGATCTCAAACCCGATCTTTCACAAAGGGAGGTACTGCATTCCCCCAGTCCCTGCCTTGAGGTTCAAGGACTTTGGAGACTTGAGAGATGTGAGAAGAGTGATTGCCAGTGAAGAGCGAAGCAAAAAAGAAGTAAAGTATCTTAGCCTTCTCTGTATCGGTTGTCACAAGTCCTCTCATCTTGCTTATCAGAGGGAGAACACTGTCTTTAGTGTTCCTCTCCTAGCTAATGTTTCTGTAGAATGCCTCAATATTTGTCATGGTTTTATGTCATTCAATGACAGTATTATTCTTCACACTCTTGTGAAGTTCAGTTCCACCTGTGAATTTACTTTTCTTATCCAAATCCTGTGCTTCAAGGTGGTGTCCCTATACTTCCCAGGCCACATGTGTCCCTACTTTCACTGCCTATATATTTCCTTAATTTGCATCTGCTGGTATGGGGACAGCAGGTACTCCACCAGACTGGAGAGAGAGCTTCTGTGATGATAACTGGATATCAGATTATTTCAAATACAGGAAGCCTATGTGAAAGAAAATCAAATTTTTATCTTTACTAAAAGAGTTAAACAAAGTCAATTTAGCAGCCAATAGAGGTTTTAATGTGGTCATCTACATGAGAAGTACCAAGATACCTTCCTTTTTTCATGGGAATTTAGTATGAGGTTATCACAAAAACATAACTCAGACATAAATTAGAAAATTTATTTTCTAAGAGAAATTTGTACAGTGCGTGTAGAAAAATTTCAGTTCTATGGCATAAACATAGACAAAGACATACATACATTTTGTAAAGAACTTATGCATATCACCAGACTTCAGGTCAAGGCATAACAGGTACCATAGCTATTTTAAATACTGCTGATCCTGCAGCATGAAGAATACAGTCAGAGCAGGTTTTGTCCTAGGTATTTTATTTATAAAATGAGGAAAATCCAGGTATTTTGAAAAACATACATACTTGTCCTGTTGGAAACATAAACCTTCAATTTTCTTGGCTTCAATTGGAAAACAAATAACAATTAAAAAAAAAATGCAAAAACAAATGATTAAACAACAACAAACCAACCTGATCCCTTGCTTAAAATATAGTTAAGACTTAATTAATAATAACAGCTTAAATTTGAAGCCATGAAACATCATATCAAGAATGTGACATAGTGGCCTATATAAATATATATATGCACATATTTAATAAAATTGTGATTAATTATTAATTTTATATATTAGATACAGCTGTAGAACACTTTAGGGTGTAAATCTTAACATACATTTTTCCTTAGCATCATCCCAATTTTATCATATTTATTTTTTATGTTTATAGCAGGATGTACAGAAAGATTTAGGCTTCATGTGCTTTTGGCCTCAAAGATCAAAACAAAGGCAAAGAATATGGGAATATCCAATATGATATTGTTCAGAACTGAACTGCATTCCACCACACTTCCCACTTCCCATCTGTTCATCTCTGAGAAACACGCTGAGCTTCTTATGTATCATCTGTTTTTTCTATTGCATAAGATGAAGAAGTCAACTCTGTTAACATGTTACTACTGATATTCTTGACATACTCAACATGCTGTATGAAGGAATTTACATTACCTAGCCGTAACGATAGGGCTCATTACAAAAAGTACGTAATAACTACCTGCTTCTTTCTACATGTAAACAAGCTGTCTAAATTTAAATACCTTGAGATGCACTGTTCTACTGAGATTTCTACCTGAAGTATCAGGTGTGGCACAAAATATCTTATATCTAATAATTCTTAGAGTGGAAACTGTATATCAAGTTCATCATTAAAATCATATCTAAACTGTATCATACTTCAAGGTTTCAAAGTCAGCATATTAGCTAGTATAGATCAGGAGTAAATCAGTCCCATAAATAAACAGCCATTTGAGATTTCCTGTAAACTATCCACCTGCCCTTCTGTTGCTTATTCAGAAGGACATGAGTCCCTGAAAGTCCTCTGCTATAACTGCCTCATGCAGATCTCTCAGATAATTCAAGGTGCTTCAAATTACAGTAGACACTTATGAGTGGCAAAAAAATTGAGCTCATAATCAATTTGAAAGTAACAGTTTATTTATGATGAGTTGAGACAAGTGATTGCATTGATTAGTTCACCTCCATGGGAGCTTGTACAGCTAATTCACATGTAGCCCCTTACAAGGTATACACCAAGAGTCTATACATTTATGTCTATACAGGTTCTTGATGTGTTCTAGGATATGACTTTTAGATTCAGTTGCTGTTGAATGGAAGGTAAGAGTTTATCACCAAATATGAGTCATATATTTCATCCTTATTCTGGTGTTCCAGAAGCCTAAGGTTATTTGAGATGGCATGATATGCTTATGTGCTTATGACTGAAACAATTTCCTTAGTGACAGCTAACTCCCACGCAGTCTGTCTGCTGCTTGTATGCCTCAGGATCTCTATTTTTTTTATAACAAGTCCATTTTCACTTTTGAAAAGGCTCTCCTTTCTTGCCTTTTTCAACTTTTAAAATCTTTCCACTTAATTACTCTCTTCTGGGGGAATCTGTTCAAGTGAGAACAGAGACAAGAGGCAACGGGAACAAACAGAAATACAAGAGGTTTCATCTAAATATCAGGAAGCACTCCTTTACTGTGAAAGTGACACAGTGCTCACACAGGTTGCCCAGAGGTTGTGGAGTCTCCTTGAAAATTTTTAGATGTAAAATAGTACTGGGTAAACTGCTCTGGGTGCCTCTGCCTGAGTAAAAGGATTGAGACAGTAGGACACAAAGATCCCTCTCAACTCCAACTATTCTTTGATTCCATATTCTCAGACCTAATTATAAGAATACACTGGAGAAGTAGTTTACATAACTCAAAGAAATAAATTAATGAGTCTGTGTGTGATCATGCTGCTGAGAAACTCATTTAAGCTGGGATGTGAAATTTGGTTACAAAGAACTTGTCCTACACTACAACAACAAAATAAAAATCTTTCTTATCAAAGATACAGAGGTGAGAAGAATAAGATTACTGAAAATACAAGAACTGAAATAACACTTTCACTACAGTAATATTCCACAGCTTTTTTGCTTTCTTGTTTTCAAATAGTAGTATTTATAAGTATACTGAGCAATGCTTGGATGGAATTACCTATCTTCACAGCAGCCTTTATAGCATTGAGGTTTTGGTTTTGTGGATAAAAAAAAAAAAAAAGTGTTGAAAACAAATCACTGGTTTGATTATCACTGAGCAGTTCTTGTATAACTTAGAAATATTTCTTTTTCCACACTGCTTCTTTAGTAGACAGAACCAGATCAGCTGACTTGAATTGGACAAAGAGATATTTTACACCATATAACATCATGCTTGGCTATAGAACATGAAGAAAAGGGAAGGGGGAGCTGTCAGCCAAGGTGGCTTTACTCAGAGACAGGCCAAGCAGGGTGGCAAGGGGAAAGCAAAATTCTTCAAGAGCTGCTTTTGCAGATGCTATTATTCTATCCATTAAATTTGCAGCTGTCTGAAATCATTCCAACTGGGCTTTCTGGCTATACATTTTCTTCTTCAAACAAGCTACCATAGAGTTTCAGTTCTGCACCAGAAAAAAAATACATAATTATGTCAAAGTTATGTACACAGCATAACTATGTATCTAATGTTAGACTACAGAACTTTTTAAAGCAATACAAGCTTCTAAAATTTTTGTGATGCTTATCCAAAAAATGGACTTTATACAAATGATTTCATGCATGAGAGAGCTTCTGTCCATATTGGGTAGAAGGGTAAACCCTGGAGTAATACAACCATTCACTGTTTGATGAGTGACCAATGGAATTAGAATGAAGAATGCAGTGTCTGTGGTTCAGGCTGACAGTATGGAACCCAGTAGGAATGAGAGAGAGCAATATATTTTTGTTCAGAGAAAAACTTTGTAGAGAAATGTGACAACGAGCCTGACCGGGATAAGCGTAGGAAGACAAAATAATTCTTCTAACTGGCTGAGATGGTTGAAAATACTTCTGCAGAATGCTGGGGATGACTTCAAACCTCTGGTGAGCAAAGGAAGACAACTGAACACAGGACTTTTGGACTCCATAAGCTATATTTCAAATTCTTAAATAGCTAATTTTAAAGACCTTCTCTATCCCAAGTGTCAAAGAGTCAAAATTAATTTGTTTGCATGTAAGCAGATAAACAGAAATACAGCTAAAAGACTGAAGCAGAATAATAATAATAATTTATGAAGTCAAGAATGGCTCACAAAGTTATCTCCATGAGTATAACTATAAGGGCTAGATTTACACAACAATCATAAGAAAAGCTACTGACAAATTAATGGAAATCATAGCATATCCTGAATTTGGACACACTGAAACCACTAGAGAGAACTAAATACTAACTTAGATCTTGAAGAGGTATATGTTATTGTACAAGAAATTATAATAGAGTTAGAAAGTAATAAAATTCCAGAGTATTAGTGTTTATATATATGGATAGATAGATAGATAGATAGATAGATAGATAGATAGATAGATAGATAGACAGACAGACAGACAGACAGATATTAATGGCTCTGCAAAATGCTAGTAACACGTAGACATTACAATAGATATAAACTTGAAATAATATTGCCTACAATTAAAAATCAGCTCAATTTTAAATTTTTCATGTAAAGATAATCTCTCCAGAGGAAAATATATTATCTGCTGTGATTTTCTCTTATTTAGATGGATCACTCAGTCATAGAAGGAAATAAGGTTGATTAAGCAGGACCTGCCTTTTATGAACCCATGCTGGACGGGCCTGATGCACATGTTGTGTGATCTCCCTCAAGATGATCTGCTCCATCACCTTTCCTGGCACCAAGATTATGCTGGCAGGCCTGTAGTTCTCTGGATCCTCCTTACAATCTTTCTTGAAGATGGTAGTCACGTTGGCAAGCCTACAATTACTGGGAATCTCACCAGGAACAGTCATAAGGTGGTGGAATGCGGCTTGGCTATCACCTCTGTCTGCTCCCTCACCACCCTCAAATGGATCCCCCCTGACCCCATGAACTTGCAACAGACCAGGTGGAATAGCAGGTCTCTACCTGTTTCTGCCTGAAGTATGGGGGGTTTATTCTGCTCCCCATCTCAGTCTTCCAGGTCAGGGGGTAGAGTACCATGAGAATAATTATCTGACTTTTAAAGACAGGCATTGATGACCTCAGCCTTTTCTTTATCCTCAGTGGTCACATTTCCTGCTGCATCCAGTAAAGAATCAAGATTCTTCACAGTCCTCCTCTTACTGTTAACATATTTGTAAAAATTTTTTTGTTCTCTTTTACCCCAGTGGCCAACTTGGGTTCAAACTGCACTTCCACCTTTCTGATTTTCTGCCTGAATTGTGTAACTGCATTTCATTTGCCTCACCCCTAACCACTCCATCTAGGCATATCTCTAGCAAGCCTTCATTTTAACCCCTTCCCCTTTCATACCTAGATTAAAACCCTTTCAGGGAGCCCTACCAGCTCCTGGTCTTCTATCTGCTTCCCCCATTGACACAGGTGAGACTCATCTGCAATCATCAGGCCGAGCACCTAAAATAAACCACTCCATGGGTCATAAATAAATAAATAAATAAACAACAACACAGAATTCCAACGATTACAGCAGCCTCTTAGCTATGTATTTATGAGATGGGCTTTCCTGGCCCTCTCACTATCCTACCACTGAAGGGATAGAGGAAAATACCACCTGTAATCCTGCTCCATCAATTAACCACCCCATTGCCCTGATGTCTCTTGTGATAATAATCAGGATTAACTCAGAACCTTCAGTAAAGAATAGGAGTCTTCAACTTCAATCATCAACCAGATCAAGAATTTTTCAGTGACAGCAGCACTCTTCCCTACAAGTGGGGTCCAATCAACACACAGAGTTCTTTGTTTCCCCCAGAAGAGAGTTGCCTACAGCAACCACCCTTCTTTCCTTTTTAGCAGAGGCAGTCTTGAAGTATGGAGTCTACTACCCTGCCCTAGACAATCTCCTGGGTGGACCTTCCATTGCATCCTCACTTATCTCTCCCCTGAATTCTAGAACATCAAACCTATTACAAAGGGGAATGTCCAGAAGCAGCATAGACAGGGAGGGAGCTACCTGCAATGCCAAGTTGGGCTGTTTTCATTCTTCCTCATCTCTTAAATCCCTTCCTACTGTGAGAAGGCAAGGTGTCCACCACTGTTTGAGTTGTATCAACCCAGTGACTTTCTTGCAGCTATGGCAGGGAATTACTCCACCAGTCTACCTCCTGCTCACTCTCCTTGATGATCTTCAACCTCTCCACCTCCTCTGTGAGCTCCACCAGCATACTCTGCAGACCATTCACCTATTCACATTTCGTGCAGATGGTATCCCTGCCACAATTCAGCAGTAGAAAGAGGCTCAGGCACTCCCTGCAGCTGGAAACTTGAACAGCTGAATTTTTGATCAGGCACTCTGAGTCACCTTTGGAGCTTAGTTACATTTAATCCATTAAACACTATTTTCTTTCACTGGCTTGTTACATAATAACTATAAAAAGTTATCATATTAATCTACTCTGTTTATGTCCATTTGAAATCTGATGGATTCTTGTCCAACAAAGTAACTTTAAATTGTTTGTTCAGGTTTTCAGCCCGCACTTCAAAATGGGAATCTTGAAGTATACCTTATCCATCAGCAATATGTGAATATCTAACAGAATCATGACAAATGTGTAGGCAGAGCTATTTATGCCTTTTCCAACTTTATTGATACATATTGCATTTCTAAGTCTTTACTAGTCAAAATTATTGCATGCCGGTTATTATTTCAGCTATTTTCTACTTCTCAGTACTTTCTGGACTACTGACATGACTAGAAAAAATATTATACTATGTCATAGATCTTTGTTAGGATAGGTTTTAATTAAATAAGAAATTCATACTGAAACACCAGTGCTACATTGACCCACTCTCATTGTACTGCAGCACAGAGGTAGTCGTTTGAGATACGTTCAGCACTATACTTGCCACATACTAATGAACATTCAGTTGCGGAAAAAATCTTGTGAGATATAAATACCTGTCCTTTTTTCCCCTCATGAAACATCTCTTAAAAGCTTAAGGTGTAAGGATACTTGACTCTTTTTTGTTTGTTTGTTTGTTTGTTTTTACAGTAAGAAAAGACAGAAATCAACAGAGAACAGGAAAAGAAGTTCCTTAAAGAGGAAGACAACTATTATATATTCCAAAATCTATTACAGTAGTTACACTTTTTTTTTTAATCTACGTACATAATTTTCTCAATATATGAAATTTTACTGGAAGACAAAATTGTAATGTGAGTTGTGAAATAGAGAAAATAGGTTATACTCAATGCTAGATCCAAAAACTCATCCAGACGTCCCCTGTTGTAAGAGACAGGAACTAGATTAAAAATTAATCAGTCAAACAAATAAAGCCCTCAGAGATTTAGGTATCCAGCTGTTAGGATGAAATTTACACTATTTAGCTCAACACAGAAGTATGTTTTCTTGTAGAAACAGCCTACTAAACTTCAGAATTTTCTTGGGCTTTAAAAAATGTGGGTAGAAACATATTACAGTAAGTTGTACTGGGAAGGAAGCTTCTGTCACAAGACTTCTATGCAAAATATAGACAATGAGAAAATATGGAGCTGTGTTCTCAAAAAGCATCTGCTATTGTTGAAGCTTGTTTTGTTTACATGATATTTATCTATACTAAATGTGTTTGGAGTGTTCATATTAGATTATGTTCCTCATGAAATCTGGGTCAGGGTTATTCTAGGCAAGAATTCAGCTAAAACCAAAATATTTGTATGTCAGCGATTTCACGTGAGGCAATTATCTAAATTTGCTTTTAGGCGATGAAGATCTAATCAACACTGTTAGCAGAATCTGAAGAGCTAGTCTATACATCAGAATCTAGATCTCTGAATCTGAATCCCTCTTTAACAGTAACAAATAGTATGCAAGTGAATACACACACTGATGTCCGAATTCTCTAAAATTGTGAGTCCTTTACATTTTAGCAGGCTTTCAAGTCATTTTCACCAGATTCATTTTGCATATGTCAGTACTTATGAGAGGTATTGTGGAATTCCTTCTCTGATCCATCAATATAAATTTCAACTGAGATAAAAGTGGTAATACTTTATCTCATCCTAGGTTACAAAACAAGCAAGCAAACAAACAAACAAAAAACTCTGAAGCATAAATTCATATTAAATTAAATGAAACATCATATGAAGGTGCTGATGTTTCCTCATGTATTATACAGAAATAAAAGAGTACCTTAAGTCCCAGATTTGAAAACTTATTTAATTGACTAAAGTTAGATGTGTAAATTCAGGCTCCGGTTTCTGCCAGCTCAGTGCGAAATAGTGAACAGATCTGTTCCATTGCTGATATGCAAAATCGAAACAAAATAAAACAAAAAGCTATGGATGAATGATCTTCTTTTGTTGTTGTTGTTGTAGGAATTTATATGAACAACTATGTTTTGAATTTCTTCATTTCTGAAACTATTGATAAAACAGGAAAATATAAACATATAATTTCTGAATATCAGGAAGATTTTTTAAACTCTCTTTATTTTATTGAAACAAAAATACTTTCAGGTATGTATGTTAGTTTAGCCATAACAAAAACTTGTTGAAGGTAAACCTTAATTCTGATTATTTAGGTGGATTTCTGGATGTTATTTCTGAAACAAATATTCCTTTTCCACCTTTGGTCTACTTATCTCAAAGTCATCAGTTTCAGAAAACAAAATAAAACAGAACAGTAACTCTGCATCAAGCTAACCTTGTCAAAGCAGGCTCTACATGTCTCCCAAGTCGCACATAAATTCCACAGATTTTTCAGAAATTAAGTGCTGTTCCTCCTAAACCTCTTGGGGACTTTTGTATGTTAGACATCTTCATAGTTTCGAACATCCCTGAAACACTCTTTAAAATGTGTATTGAAATGTATTAAATTCATTAAGTGTATTGAAGCTACCAACACTCTAGGAATTCAAGATTCAGGGTATAAAAAGAACTTCAAAGAGCACTGCATCTGGTGTTAAATTGGTTATTTATTATCCCAGACTGAGGTAAAAGTGAGCAAAGCCTACATTTCACTATAGATCCTATTGCTAATCAAATCTTCCCACCTTATCCTCCCATGACAGCAGTCTCTCGGTGAAATCTGTCATTTCCTCAGACAGCACTGCAAGCTGGTTGGGGGTCATGTCCTGGTAGATCTCAGAATGAAGGAAAATAGCAGTCCTTTGTGTCACACAGCAGGTGGACTACCCTCTCCTGTGGAGTTCCCAAGGCAGCCAGCAAGGGAGAAATGCAACTCTTAAGAAAGGGTTCCATCCCAAGAGGAAAGGAATTCCCATGAAGATCAACTTCTGCCTTGCAGTGAGGGTCATGGGATACTGACAGTTTATTCTAACTGTCACAGCTTTGTTCCTCCTGAGGAAGATGGTACTGTCAACTTTGGGACCCCAACAAACTCTGAAAATTTAACATAATAAAAAGAAAAAAGGGATACTAGACCCATTTTTATAATATTCTTAACATTTAACGATGTTTTATGAATTATTAGATGATTTTAAATATTTTGAATATCTCAAACTCTAATGTTAAATCATTAACCACACCAACTATCAGTTCTTTGCTCCCTATGTGCAAGGTGTTGCCTTCTGTCCACAAGAAACTAAGGATATAGCAGTTTCAACTGCTATATACAGTTCAGGTGTAACAGCTATATACAGCTTAGCCATCGACATCTCCTTGTGAATAGGCATTGCACATTTGCCCCTCATCTTACTGTGCATCCTGTGCACAGTGATCTAGACTTTAAATATGCTGTGTAGAGAGTTTATGACACTAAAAGGCTCCCTATTTCCAGGCATATGGCACCTAGCTCATATGCCTACATCCTTCTGCTTGCTTTAGTTTTAAATTCCTTTTGCCAATACTTCTAATAAGCAATAAGAGAGCTGCAATAAAGGAAGCTGAAGTGTATTAGGAGAAAACTTAGGAGAAGTATGAAAAATTCAAGTACAGTGAATTGCTATAACCAAAGGATACACATCTGAGATTAGTGAAAGAAGTAAAATTCAAAAATAAATAAATAAATAAATAAAAATCAGCATAATGAGTTGAACTATACCTTTAAAAATGCATCTCCTTCTGTCTACATTAAAATCCCCAATGGATCGCTGCCCTCTAAATGTGAAGATGAAATTCATATTAAATATTGGACAGTTTCTTCACAATTTCCTGGAAAACCATTGCTTTATTTAAAGTTTAAAAAATTAAGTTTGCTCCAGTTGTTTTATTTGTGGCGTTTTTGTTTGTTTGCTGTTGTTTTGTTTCTTTGTAGTCAACAGACTTGAGGGCAAGAAACATGGTGTAACTACTAAATATGTCATCTGTATGTACAAGTGATTTTGTGAAATGAGTTTGCATACACATCTTACTTCAGTTATTTTTTCTTTTCATAGATTTATAAGGACCATCTTACATATACTCCTGACTGCTTCTTCTATGCCTGAGGCAACTTCCGCGGTATCAGTTTCATTTTTACTCTCCTCTGGAATAAAACCATGACATGAATACTAAGCCATAACAACTGTATATTTGGAATTCTATCCCAAGAAACAACCTCTTCTACCTGAAAACTGAGAAACAGGCCAAAACGTTGAAAAATTACACAAACACATTTAAAAGTCAGTGGTGTGTGTAAAACACATGCTGTGGGCATCTGCTGACACTAGAGTTCACTTAAGCACTGAAAAATCTCTAGGTTTTAGAATATCTAGCTAAAATTGTACAACTTGTTGACAAGTCGAGATACGTAACACCTCTCCATGCCTATAGACTGAGTGAATGTACACTACAGGTTCTTCATGTAATACCTTAGCAGAGTTAACTATCAAAGAAAAGTGTCTGCCATAGACATAAAAATGAAACATCAGTTACTTGAATTAGGAAAGTGGAAACATGGGAGAGAACATAAAAGATACAGTGCCAGACATGACTTCCAGAACGTCATGAGTACTTCCTAGCTTCCATGAATATATAGCAACTTCGTTTTTTAAGTATTCTTAGATGCAGTAAATGTAAATGCAATTCTGATAAATCAGATTTCTTGATACCTGAGTTTTATAATCCAAATTTGTGCATACATATTGGTAGGTATTTTGTTTATTTTTCTTCAATTATATTGGCTTCCTCATTGGAATTTAGTTTCTCAAAAATTTACTGTTTGCTTTAATATGCTTCAGAATAAAACAAAACAAAACAAGCAAACAAACAAAAAAAGGATAGATTTTAAAGATTATATGTATATGTCTGTTTGAAAAGCATCACAGTCTGGTGTATGAAAAAGAAGCATTGTCCTCTTGAAAGGACAGGTCAATGGACTCATTTGGGTCCAAAGAAAATTAAGTTATAGATATTTTTAATAGTGACATATTCAATCACATTTTAATGGTCAGACACTGCCAATACACTTTGATGACAGAGGGAAAAAAACAGCTTTGAAGCATGAGCCATGTCATGTTGAAAAATCTCCCCCAGCATCTTCTGTATGTTCAGACAAGGGGATTATTTTTAAGAGATGTTTTGAACTAAGCCTGGTTAAGTGAGATTAAAGAACAGATCTCTTGAGCATGATGAACATAATTTGTGCTATCAGCTTTCCCTTATATACCCTACAGTTCCACTGATATAAAGAGGATGTTAAATTAAAGCAATGTTACAACAGCAGGGAGAGGATTCCAGCAGAGATAGCACTAAAATTAACATTTTTCTTATAACAAAAGCATTGCTTAAGAGTCTGAGGTGATAGAAGAGGAGAATTTCATTTCCATTACTTAAGCACTACATCTGACACTTATGCAGAAAATCCCATTTTACTTCTGATACAGTCGATGATTTGTACTTGTAGTGGACTGCATATAATAGCATGCCATACTACCCTTTTAAAATGTTCATAAGAAGATAACCCTCTCCTCTATCTCTACTGATTTGATTTATTAGCTTTAATTACAATTACATTGTGTTATTTTGCTTTCTGATATCTTATTTAGTAAATTAGCTTTCCTCTCCAAATCACTGTTGCTGTTTTGTTTCTAGGCCCATTTCCCTTTTCCTTTTTCCCCCTTCCCCATTCCCGGGGTGTGGGTCTGTGGGTCCGTGTGTCCCCCACGCCAATTGTCATGGAACCGGGCCGAACCAGCCCTTAAACTGTTGACACAACTGTTCACTCAGTTCCACAAACTAATAAAGAGACGTCTATTTACTACTTAGTTTAGACATATGTGCTGAGCTTCAAGCTCAGTGATATACTAACTCCTTACAGAAAAATGGCACTTCAGTTTGTAGAATTACAGAATAAGAATGTGTCACAGTATCACAGAATGTGAGGGATTGGAAGGGATATCAAAAGATTATCTAGTCCAATCCCCTCTCTGGAGCAGGTACACCTATAGTAGCTCACACAGGAACACATCCAGGTGAGCTTTAAATGTCTTCAGAGAAGGAGACCCTACAAACTCTCTGGGTAGCCTGTTCTAATGTTCTGTTAACCTCTCAGTGAAGAAGTTTTTTCTCATATTTAAGTGGAACCTCCTATATTCCAACTTGCACCCACAGCCCCTTGTCCTATCATTGGATGTCACTGAGAAAAGCCTGGCTCCAACCTACTGACACATACCCTTCATATACTTATAAACATTAATGAGGTCACCCCTCAGTCTCCTCCAAGCTGAAGAGACCCAACTCCCTCAGCCTTTCCTCATAAGTGAGATGCCCTTAATCATTTTTATGGCTCTGTGCTGGATTCTCTCAAGCAGTTCCACCTCCTTGAACTGAAGGGCCCACAGCTGGACACTATTCCAGATCCGGTCTTTCCAGGGCAGAGTAGAGGGGAACAGAACGGCAAAACTTGGAGGAGAACTCTGGACATCATTTGGTCCAAACACACCTGCTCAAGCAGGGACATCTAGTGCTCTTACCCAGGACCATGCAACTTTTAAAGAACTCCTAACAAGATTCAAATTCATTTATTTCAAAATAGTTTAAACAAACTGAGCTGTGAGACTCTGGCTTGCCAATAAAATCTGTTTGAAATGCTGCCATCACAGTTGTTAGCAAACATCTCTTTCCTAGAAACCTTGCCAACTGACCAAGATTTTTCTTTCCTTAATGCAACCATCAAATGTAGGTTTAATTAAGTGTTAAATTAGGTAAGATGGGTCCATCATCTCTTACACATTTTTTTTCTTTAGGAAAAAATATATACCAGTAAAAACAAAAACTAGTGATTCTTTATTTTTAGTGGGAAGTAAAGGTAAAATTAACTGTGAAACTGAGACTCATCTTCATACTAGGAAGTCTTATGAACCTCTAAAGAAATAAGAGTGCAGTCTAATAACTGATTATTTCTTTCAGTTTCCAGTCCAGCTGTTACTTGTTTTCTGTTTGTTTTCCTTCCTTGTTTATTTGTTTTTGATGTTTGTTTTTGAGATTTTCTGTGTTGTTGGTTTTTTTTATTTCTATAAGAATTTTACAAACTTCAAAGAATGACGTCAGTCATTACTGCTGAACTTACCTGAAATGAGAAGGGGAGATAAAAATGGAGAGGTGTTAAATGGTCACAGTACTGGATAGGCATATTTTGCCAAACACACATACATTAAATAAGCAAACAAGCAAATAGAAGCTCATAAATACATCCTAAAGAATTGCTATTTGCAACCATTATCATGCAGAATCTTCTTCTTGCTACCTTGAATTTCCTACTACATAAACAGAATTTTTGAGTTCACAGCTGCTTTGAAAAAGTCAAGTGAAAGGAGTCATTAATTAGCAATGGAATTGTGAAAGACAAAAACTGCTTTTCCTTTTCTGTGTCTCAAAGCTTGCTTCCTAAAGCCTTTCTGACAACTAACTGACTTTAACTGACAACTGCAGATTATCTAGGCAGGTGCTATGTAGCCCACAACCCTTTGTGTACAGTGTTTACCTTTGAAAGCACCTCTTTGGAAGTGTTTTGCTCAGGAATGTTTACTGGCAGATCTGGCCTGTGACTGAAGACTGGGGAATTATACCATTGTATCCTGTGAAGGCAAGATACAATTTGGCATTTCCCCGCTCCCTATTATCTCTTGGTGAGGCCTGGAAAATGGTAACAAAGGAGATCCTGTGGAGATCCAAAACAGCCAGGAGCTGCCTTTCTAAAAAGAGCTGACTTGACCAACTTGGACTTATAAAATGAGTTATACCTTCATTAAAAATTTAGAAAGACTTAGAGAGAGAGAAAAGAAGAAAGAGAAAAAAGGAGGAAAAAAGAAGTCATCATCAACCAAACAACAGAACTTCAAATGACCCTTTGTTACTGAAGATCAATGCCTGAACTAGGAATTTCACTGGACTATGGTGGTAATTCTCTCTCTCTTGCTTTCTACCAAGACTCCTTGCTTTTTATTTCTGATCTCTTTTCTATCACCCTTCTTCCCTTCCCCATATCCCTAGGCAACTAGGATTTATAAGAAACTGGTAGGGCTAACATTCGACCCATGTGTCTTAATATTGCCATCAGGTATACATGTACATATTTTAAAAAGAACCTCTTCTTACTCCCATAAATTGCAGTGATACAAGTATGCCCATTAGATATTTCTAGGACAAAAATTTGAAAACTTATTTATGTATTTTTTTTAAAGAAATGTTACTTAATTTTGTGAGAATAATGGGAGGTTCCTTGGGTGTCATAACAAAATGAAACCTCTTTTCCTGTCTGACATTCACAGAATGCATATCTTCAAATACTCTGTCTCTAAACAGTCTGATTTCTTTGACTACTGTTGTGGTTTATACCAGCAGGCAGAAAAGCACCATACATTTGTATGATTACTCTCCCACTTATGGATGGGGAAGAAAATTTAAAACTTATGGGATGAGATAAACACAGTTTAATAAGAAAAAAAAAAAAAGTAAAATAATAATAAACATTAAATGTACAAAACAAGTGATGCATAATGTAGTTCCTGCAATGCACCTTCAGAAGCCCAAGCAGTCCCTGAGCAGCAGCTGCCTCCTCTGAACAACTCCCATCAGTTCTATTGTTAAGCATAACACCATATGGTATGGAATATCCTTTTTGGACAGTTTGGATCAACTGTCCTTGTTCTGGCCCCTTCCACTTCCCTGTGCAACCCCAGGCTCCTCAATGGTGAGGTACTGTAAGAAGCTTGACATGGTGTAAGAACCACTCAGCAACGACTAAGAGTCTGGCGTATTATCAAGCTTATTCTCATCCTAAATCAAAAACCCAGCATGTTACTGTTTTTAGGAAGAATATTAACCCTATTTTAGTTGAAACTGGGTCAACTATAAAGTATGAAAGGAACTGACAAAATTTTACTTCGCCTATCAATCCTTGTAATCTCATTAAATCTAAAAGCATTAATAATTAATAATAATAAATAAATAAAACAAAGAGGAAGACAATCCCCCCTTTGTGAAGAGAAATAAGAAAATCACATTCCAAGGAAGTACTTCCTTGGAATTCGTAATAATATGAAATTGATTAATAAAGAGTTTTAAATCTCTACAAATGCATACATAAGCAGAACGAATCTGTAAGGTGTTGGGAAAATATTTTTTAAACTCTGCATCTAAAATTTTCATTAAAGTATGCACATTAATGTTGCAAAGTTATTAAAACTATAAATCTACATGTTCAAGATAATTTTAATATATTACAGGAATGCTAACTTTTCATACGATATATGCAAACAGAAAAATAAATCACTTTCAGTTAATTATATGTGAAATGTGAAATATATGTTTGTAGATCTGAATAGAAAATACTATTTTAAAGAATCTAATTTTTCCACTCTCACATGAACAACAATAAACACAAATCAATTTATGAATACAAATATTCTTCTGCCCTCTCATAATGAAATTTTTCACATTTATTGATTGCCAAGGTAGAGTTCCTAAAACAAATTTAGATACCTAATGGGAAATTTTGGATTTTTATGTGTCAATTCAAAATGATATTTTTAATGTCACTATAATTTTTGTTTATTCCTAAGAGCACATAAATTCTTTAAATGTCTATAATATTTACTATGTTTTATTTGCTAATACAGGTATAACCATAAGAGAAAAAATGTATTAAAGATGAATCAGATGCTTAAATATTTTATTATATTACATCATCTATATATATATAAATGTATAAATGTATACTGTTGCAGCAAAATTTTTAGAAGAATGTTGTCTCTTTTTTTTGTTCTTTTTTTGCTTTTTTTTAATTATTTTTTTCTGTCTGTGTTTATGTTTAAATCAGGGGAAGACCTTATCTCCCCACAACTACATAAAAGATGTTTGTAGTGAGGTGAGGATGAGCCTCCTCTCCCAGGTAACTAGTGATAAGGCAAGAGATAATGATCTTTTTTCAAGAAGATCAATTTGGATATTAGGAAAAAAATATTCTCAGAAAGAATAGTGAGGTAATGGAGCAATCAGGCCTGGGGCCCCAGTGCAAGAAATGCATGAAGCTGTTGGAGTGGGCCTAGAGGAGCTCCATGAAGATGATCAGGTGGCTGAAGCATCTTTCCTATGAAGAAAGAATGAGGGATTTGGGCTTGTTTAGCTTGGAGAAGTGAAGGCTCTGAGATCTCTAGTTTGTAAAGAGAGCTTAAAAAGAGAAGGACCGACTTTTTACACAGCCTAATAGTGACAGGAGAAGGGAAGTGAAATAAGGGAAATTTAGGTTAGATGTTGGGAAAAAATTCTTTACTCAGAGTGGTGAAGCACTGAAATGAGTTGCCCTGAGAAGCTGTGGACAACTCCTCCCTGGAGGCATTCAAGACCAGACTGGATGGGATCCTGGGCAGTCTGTTCTAATGACTGACAACTCTGTCCATGACAGGGGGTTTGGGACTAGATGATCTTTCAGGCTCCTTCCAACATTTACTGTTCTGTAACTATGATCCCACAGTGTTGGGTCATTCATTTTCTGTTTCTTTTCTTATTCTATTGATCGATGCAATTTCAATTTCTTTGTCCATTTGTATGGCTTTAATCACGCTCTTAAGATCTGAAAAACACATATAAAATCACTATAAAAGCTCTACTATATAGCTTATTATGAATTATTTTACTACATCCATACTACATTGCATGTTGTCATACAATTACTCTGTAACCCTTATTTTTTGGGGTTCTATATTAGGTCCTTTGTTAGCACCAATTAATTTCATGTGAACTTCGAGTAGGAAGACTTTCACATTTATGGAAAATCATTCAAATTAAATCTTGCTCCAAAATCTTGTTTTATTTATATACAAAGCATTTAAAAAAAACAAAAACAAAAAGAAAACCAAACAAAAAAACCCCACTTAGTTTATCAAATTACATTGGAAAGTCAAATCAAGACAGAAACTGAGAGTCTGAGCTAATCATACATCAGCCTGACCCTTCCTACTGGGTTTCAGTTTAAACTACTAATTGCATTCACACATCCTTTGCCCTTTTGTGTCCTGGACTGTTAAAACTGACAGATTTCAGGTAAAAATCATCTCTCAATAGAAAATGACTTTGTGATATATAAAGGAAACGTATCGCAGTAAAATGAAATGACATTTTAGTGATCCAAGAACTTCTCCATAATCTCAGTGTACATTTTTAACTTGATTTCTTACTCCTGTGACTTCTAGAATAAACTAAAAATCTTTTAACTGCATCAGTTATTAGAATTTACTACAATAATACAAGAAAATGTCTGTTTTTCAGTATTTTCTCTATATTCTATTTTTAATTTCCTAATCTATTTAAGAAAATATCAACCTCATGTGGACAAAATCATCATAATTTCTTTCATGTAAAAGTATGCATTTGGAGAGCATTTATTGGGTCATTTTCTATCATCCTTTAGAATAAATATTTTCTGACAGAGGGTAATTTAGTTCACTTAAAGCCACTATCATTTATTAAACTGTTTGTAATTAGAATAGTCAGCTGGTTGAGTGCGATCAAAATAAATCTATGCTTGAAAAAGGACCAGACATCTAACTTAGGAACTGCAGAAGTGATTGTCTTTGGCAGTCACTGTCTTATATTCCTGCTCACATTGATATCAGAAGGGTAACCCCAGTAGCTGGCAAAGAAAATCCTGAAGTAGCAGAGCTGATTAAATGGGAACATTTGTAGCAGTAAGAATAGCAACATCCCTGGCTGTAACTCAAGTGCAAGCTTGCACAGAAAAGCAGAGTATAAATGCTCAGCATTGACTGTCACTTTACAAATGGAGCATACACTCTTTAGTCTCTATCATCATCAAATTCCACTTCTATTTACATGAAAGCAGTTTAGTATTCCAGAAAGTTAAATAAGCAGCAAAAAAAAAAAAACAAAAACAAAAACAAAAACAGATTTTGCTTCTCACATGGAAAATCAAAACTTACTGTTACAGGACAGAGAATAAACTGAGTGTAATTATCTTTAAACGTATTCAGAAATAAAGCTCAATCTGAAAAGTCTTTCTAATGGATTTGACTTTTTTGTATAGAGATACTTGATTGCTGCTAAAAATAACAGGTTAACGTTACATGTTCTTGTATCTAATGCTTTCAAATATTACAACTATTTGCAAGTGCTACTCTAAAAGTAACACCTTCTGTTTTATCATGTCAATCCACCATGTCCAAGACAGGTGTTGGTGGTATGACAGTGCAAACTTAACCTTCTAACCAATTTTTTCTTTGCATTATGTTGCTGTGAGATGGATCACAGCAGAGGGGCAGTCTGACAGAATGGCATCTGACATGGAAGTGCTATGAAGCAAGAATGCGTAACAAAATTCTTCCATATGGAAAAAAAAAAAAAAAAGTCACTCAATGACATCCATTTATGCTTTCTGAACATTTTATGTAGACCAACCAGTGGATGTGAGCACAGTAAAGTGGAGGGTTCTGTGTTTCAGAAGTAGTGATAGTGACATGAAAGACAAGCCACGTTCTGGAAGCCAATTAAGATTTTTACAAGTGCAGCATGCAGGCTTTTATTCAGGGCTGGGGAAAATGCATAGCTAATGGTGATGACTGTTGAAAAATAGTGTTCTGTAGCTGAGAATCTGCTCTATCAAATAGTGCGACTGTACTCTTTGTATCCATTGCAGTTTCCATAGAAATAAATAGGAAATATTACTTTTGGAGCAACTGAAGTATTCTTATTTAGAGCAGCTAGAGATTAATATCTTAAGGAACTAGAGACATTCTGTTTTGTGACCTCTGATTAAAGGTGAACCATGATTTTCCAAGAGCAGTTGTCAGCCTCCATGCAGGACTCAATCTCTCTGAGCAGAATGTCTCTCGCCAGAATTTAAGAACTTTCAACAAGATGTCCACTCAGCCTAGCTTTAAAAATGTCTGTGACTGTTTGGACAGATGTTCAGTAACCATAGGAATATCCATTATGCATGGACAGATCAGCAGTATTGAACATACTCCAGATATCCATAATATGTACGACATGCTTACAGTGTGCCATAATTTATTCATATTAATTTGCCATCTGTGTTGCACATGTACAGTTACTCTGAGTGCCCAAACTGAATTGGACTCAGTGAATATGTCTATTTTAGCAAGTAATGAAGATATATAGGATTGGGCTTGCACAGTGAAACAGCTGGTACTGAGAATGCAATGTCCTCCCAAATAAACATTTCAAATAAACTTTACATTAAACTGAATACCCAGTTCAATTAAGGTGTTCAGGACTGAGGCAGCTACCTAGAGTTTGTCTCAGTAAATTTCATCCAAAGAGAGTGCTGATAATAACACAGGAATCTGCTCCAAAAGTCACATTGATTAAACTGAAATGACCACATAGTTGCCCCCACTTCTCTTTGCCTGAAAAAGCCTTTAGGAACACAATAAATATGGCCTGAAGGAGGAAAAAAAAAAAAAAAAAGTATAATTGCTTTGTTGTTTTCTTATTATTATCAAGTAAATCAGACGTTAGCAAAAAATACGAATTAAACATGGATTAACTCTGCAATACAGACAAATACAGGAGCTAAGTTTCTACAGTACAACCTTCTAAGGGTAGGGAAATACTACACAGAAGTATCTTTAGAGCTTCACAAATTAGATCAAACATCAGCTTTTGAAAAATCTGCTGCATCTGGAATCATTTGAAACAAAACATTTAACATCTAAACAGTAAGGTGTCAACGATTTATGGGCTGGTTTGAGCCGGTTCGGATGGGTTCCACGACAATTCAGACAGGGGGACCCATAGACCCATGCAGAGGGAAAGGGGAAGGGGAAAATGGAAAGGGCAGAGAGATGAACCTAAAAACAAAAGAGCAGCAACTGTTTTGTTGCTGATCTGAGGAGGAAAGTTAATTTACTAACTAAGATATCAGAATGCAAAGTAATACAATATAATACAATATAATTGGAATTGAAGAAATCAAATGAGAGAGACTGCTCAAAAACCAAAGGCCTTACTCTAATGCTGAAGGTGAGATGGCTAGGGAGCACACACAGAAATAAAAAAAGGAGGGATCTTATGACTTGCCAACAGTTTTATTTTTTCTGTCTGAGCAGAAAGCAGAAAAAATGCAAAGTAATGCAAAGTTCTCCAGAATACGTAGTTCTTTGTCTCTTCTGAGACAGGTATACCTGGAACTATTGATGATCCATGGAACTGGAGCATTAATTCTTTAACTCCCAGTGTATTAACATGATGTTACAATGTGGAATACTGATTACAAAAATCATTAAATCATGACGTAAATATTACATTCCCAGAATAGCCTTTTTTGTAAGAAAAAGAAAATATGTAATACGAACTAAAACTTCCTTTCATTAAGACAGAAAATTGATAATAAAGAAAAATATGCTCTAGAGGTCTATTTCAGACTCTGCACAAACAGGAAAAACAGCTTAATTACTGAAATCTAGCTGAAAATAAAGTATATAATAAAAATAATTCATTCTTCAGAGTGAGCTTCACTTTAAAAATTTGTGAAATAAAAGTTGACATTTGAAACTCATTTTTAATAAATTAAAAACAAAACAAAAAAGAAATCTTACTTTTTATTTTTATTCCCCCTTCTCCCCTCAGGAAACTAAACTACGTTCAGTGTTTAAAAAAAAAAAAAAAGTCTTCAGCCTACAGAAGCACATCTGAGCAAGTAAACTTGTTTAAATTTTTTTTTTAATATAGCTATGCATTCTATAGATTACAGTTGTGATAATAAGGTATGACTGATCTGAAGTGTGTACAAGAATTTAGATATGCTGTTTCTGGTTATGCTGTGATATGTCTGCACAATATATTCAGGGGAAATTTTCCTTTGTTTAACTGATCAACTCAGTAGCTGAGGTCTGCTGATTTGGAGCTGGCACAGCCAGAGCTGTGAATCTCGTGGTAAAGGAGAGGTTTTCACAGTTTTCCTTTTCCTGAGGAAACCCCAGAGAGGAGAGTGACACAGCAGTTGCCTCCAATTCTTGCAATAGCAGATTGAATGGAGCTCAGAAGAAATATTGTTCTTCACTTCTCTGCTAAAGTGATATTAAACTTGAAAACAAAAAGCCTACCCTGATTTACATTAATTTGCAGTTGACTTATTTTCCAAGACTAGAATTTAAGCTCCCGACATTCAGAACTAATTACTAAAGCGTTTAGGAACATCTGTATTCAGAAAACTGGGTGCAACACACAGGATATACTCTTCTTTCTGTATTAAAGAGCATACCATTGACATATTTTTGCTTTGTTCTTTTATTTCAGATCCATTTGAAATTTTGGATAAGAGTAACACTCTTTTGACACTTATCATCAGGGTAATTTACGTAGGTCACTCTGAAAGTAATGCCTCTTATTTATTTTAGTGAAAATTACAACAGAGCACACCATAACACTACTTGGTAGAGCAAACTCTCAGATACTTTGTTTTTCCTAGTCACTACCATTAGCCAATTCATGTGGATGAGCAGATCAAGAAGCTCTTCATTTTGTGGTGTGACTGTTCATAGTCATCCAGAATGTGGTCTGACTTTCATGTCACCATCACTACTGTTGAAACACAACGCCCACAGCCTCTCATGTGCTCATGTCCGTGCCTCAGTCTCCATAAAATATTCAGCAACTATCAGCAAATGTCAACGGATGCAGTATTTTGCACACAGAGGAATTCAGTTACACGTCTTTGCTTCATAGGACAGGCAGCCCTTTACCAAACTGACCCCCCCTACTGCCACCTGTCACACACTAAAAAAGCATAAAGGAGTATTGGCAGGAAGGTTCAAACTCTACTACAATACCACCAGCATCCACCTTTGACTTCATGGGTCTACATAATAAAATAGGAGATATTACTCTCAGATCATCCCTTGTAAACATTCCTATATAAATATACATAAATGCATGTAGGTATACACGTGTACGGGTAGTTTGTTTAATCTTGGCTATAATGGTAAGAATGTAAGCTAAGAGAAGTACAAAGTTTTTCCTTCCTCAAAAACATATAAAATGAAAGGGAAAGTAGTTTTACAGAAAGAGGTACATTTATTAATACTATAATATTAATCAGTCCTAATATTAGTAATATTAGCAAAGACTGCTAATACTAAGGGGGTGGGAGGGAAAGGGGGAAAGAAATTTGTCTTCTTTTCTGCTATGATTGTGTGCTCAGTTTAGGCTAAACCACATGGCAATTTTAGCTGCCATTTTTTCTCTATTGTAAAATGCAGAGTTTCTATTAAAATTTCTAACTCCTAGAACCCAGATGTCTGTTTTTCAAACATTCATATCAAATGTGACAGTTGATGTGGTTCTTGAATAATTTCATTAAATTACAATTCAGGTGCTTGGCTAAAACATGCACTTAGTAATCATTCAGCTGACTTAAAAGTACCTTAAGAGTACCGAGTTTCAGTGAATTCCAAGCAGGGGACACAGGACTTAGTTCTGAAGCTACATATCAGTACAATTAGCAATTACAATGTTTCTATATTTCAAGTTTTTAAACAAACATATATCTGACATTCATCTTTTGTACTCTTTTACTGTTGTTTTGGTTATGTACACAATATGTAACTGCATCAATAGTGCATATTGTTTTATTTCTCTCAGCAAGATTTGTTTTTAGGAGGTGTTTTAAACAACATTTTATATTAAGAAAGCATTTTAATATACCTATTAACATACATACTTGATTTGGAGTTGTCATACTACTCTTCCCTACATAAGGTTTTCAGTTAAACTATTAATAAATCAAGCAAACAAAACTTCGTAGGTCCAAATTAATCATAAAATTCTAAATTTAGAATGGTAATCCTGTAGTGTTTGATTATGTGCATTAATTTTTTAAGGTGCCTATGATTTCAGAGAATGCTCTTTAAGCTATTAGTAGCCTTATAAACTTTATTTTCATGAAACTAGCTATGACAAGCTTTATCGCCTACTATCAGGCCAGCTGTCATTCAAAAACAAGAGTAACTACAGAAACATTTCCCTTTTTTTTTTTTTTTTAAATGGTCAAATAGCACTTATACCACTCAAGTAATCTTTGCATATCCATATTTTTACAGTTTTTTAACAGCTTCAACATTCAACCACGGAGGAAAAGACTTGGATTATCAGTCTACTGGCAAAATTAGGGGTTTTACTCCACAACTCTTTTAACTCAAAATCCTTTATTAACCAGTCTAATCAACAAAAACACATGGCATAATTCAACTTCAAATTTATACACACTGATAAATTCAAGAGAGCAACACTGTCAGGTCATGAAATCTGCATCACTTGACTTCATGTTTGTTCCATAATCTTATAACATTCAAATTAGTTATCCTTAAACAAAGTTCAGCCACAGTCCTACAGATAACTTATCCCAAAAGAATCAATTTGAGTAAAACAACACTATGCAATTGTCACAGTTCTCCAAAATCATAAAATCACAGAAATAAGAGAACAAAATAAGTAAACAAAGAACCAAACGAGTCGACCAAAACAGATCCAATCCTCTGTTGAAGGCAGAGTTTTAAATAAGGTTATCCTGGACCCTGATAAGCCACCCTGAATATTTTCAGCAAGGGAGATCTCTGGCCAAACTCTTCTAATGATCGATTGCTCTCTCAGTAATTAACATTTTTTTCTTCTATGGACATGGAATTTCACCTTCAGAAATTTGTGCCTCGCCTCTTTTTCTGTCACTTTGCTCAATTGTGAGAATACTGCTACATTCTGTGTAACTTCTTTTAGGAAGACTGACTCTTCTCCTTTCTAGGTAGAACAAATTTGATTCCATCAGTATTTCTTCCTTTTTCAATTCCTTCACCCCTCCAATCACCTTCAGAGTTGTCCACTAAATTGTCTCCATTTTTTTTCATGCCTCTCTTAAAAAGGGGAGCCTAACCTGAACACAGTAGTCACAGGAGTACAGAGAAAAGTGGAATAATCATATCCCTTGATCTGCTGGCTCATGCTGATGGAGTCCAGGTCTCATTTTACTTTTATCACTATGAAGGTGCACTGATGGCAAAGTGTTAAGCTTGCTGTTCACTTGGTTCTTCACTGTAGTGCTGCTATTCCTCAAACAGTTAAACTCTGTACTGACACTTGGCAAGCTTTCTTTTACTAGCATTGCAAGATACACTGACATCTACACTGGCAGGTAACTTTATATGGGTCCTTATAAGGTCATTTCCTCTAATTTAAGACCTTTTGTGTTGTGGAAATGTTTTTGTATTGATAAAGAAAGCAAGGAATCAGCATCTCTTGTGCTTTCAATAGCCACTTTTTTGGGCTTAATCAAAATAGCTGAGAAAGCTGTATGATGCAGATGCACGTTGGTTTTTCTGTGAGAACGGCAGTTAGATAATGGTGACGGAACATGCTCTACACAAAGTTGAATGAGATCAAGGTTTAAAGAAGAAATATGAAATTAAGAAAAAATAAAGAAATCTTCTGATAATGTACAACCAGATCTCTTAAATATGAAATCTCAGTGAAAGAAATGGCTGAGACCTTCATCTGTTCCAGACTGTAGGGAAGGGAAGACAGGAAAGAAGTACTGTGAATTTTGTAGGGAAATAAATAGCATCTAAAAATACAGGAGAAAGAAGAGGAAAGTTAACAATCTTTGTGCAGGTGTGTAGAAGTAGAATGCCTGCTCATTCAGGTGTACCTAAAGGAAATTTTCAACATAACAAAAGAAACAGTAAGAAAAAATAAAACAGAGAAAACAATAAACAGGAACATACAAGGAGATAACTGAGGGAGAAATGAAGCAGTAAGAGAACCAAAGCTGGTCAATCACACTAACTAATGAGGGCATTTGAGAATGTAAGAATGTTTATTCCAATAAGATTATCTGACCAAAGACCTCATAATTGGTATGAAAAGAAAATGGGGAGAAAACATACGGAGAATCAGAGCTGGCACAACAAACACGGAGAGAAAGATAAGAAACAAACCTTGTCGGTTATTGACAGGCTACCAAGAATCTAGATGTTTTATTTCCAGGAAGATCAATTTGTACTATGTAACTGTTGCATTTTAATCTTGGTAAGCAGCTAAGCACCACACAGCCAGTCACTCATGCCCTGCTTCTTTCATCAGCTGCACTGGGAGAAATAAAATCAGAAGGGCAAAAGTTAGAAAACAAATAGATTGAGATAAAGACAGTTTACTTAGAAAGAAAGAATAAAAGTGAAGAAAAATCCAGTGATGCAAAATGCAATTGCTCACCATCAGCTGAGTAATGCCCAGTCCACAAGCAGTGGCAGCCTCACCAGACAATTCCCACCAGTTTTATTGCTGAGTATGTGGTACAGAATATCCTTTTGGTCAGCTTGGGTCAGCTGTCCTTGTTCTGTCCTCTTCCACCCAGTTCTTGCACACACCAGTTCCTCACTGACAGGGCACATGAGAAGCTGAAAAGACCTTGACTTCGTGTTAACACTTCTCTGCAGAAATGAAAATATCACTGTTATCAACATTATTCTCATTCTAAATTCAAAACACAGCACCATGTCAGCTACTGCAGAGAAAACAATCCCTGCTGAAACCAGGACAACTGGTAAGACTGTGAACTAGAAAGGGACTTAAAGAACTGACAGGAAAGTGTGAAGGAGAGAGCTGCTCAGAGCCACCAGTCCTGGTGGGGGAAGGAATGTACTGCTGAGAGAAAGAGAAGAGCCAGGGAATGCTGTCATTTTAGGAAGCAGCAGGGGAAACCTCAGGTTTGTCTCAGAATTTTGGGAAAGCTCCTCCAAGTTTGCTGAAGTGCCTCTACAGCAATGCACACAGCATAGGAAATAAGCAGGAGGTGATGGAAACCATACCACACTTACAAAACTATGACCTAATTGCTATAACAGAAACACAGTGGGATGAATCTCACAACTGGAATACTATGATTAAGGGCTACAAGTTTTTTAGGATAGGCAAGGTAGGAGTTGCCTTCTGTTGTAGTTTAATCCAACAGGTAGCTAAACATTACACAGACCTTCACTTGCCGCCTTGCTTCCCATTGGGATGAGGGAGAGAAACAAAAAACAAACAAACAAACAAAGTAGAACTTGTGGGTTAAGATAAAACTATTTATTAAGATAACAAGTATTCTACACATACACTGTAAGAGACAGGCAAAGGAGAACATAACCCATTTGATAAATAAGAAGAGAGAACTGGCTTCAACAAACATGGAGAACACTGAGATACTCAACAAGTTCTTAATCTTGGCCTTCACTGGCAATCAATCTTCCCATACCTCAACATCCCTTAACTTCTAAGCAGGGTCAAGGCAGGGAAGTCCCCCCACAATGGAGGAGCATAGCAACACCATGAGGCTGAATGTAAATAAATCTATGGAGACAGATAACACACATCCCAGGGGCCTGAAGGAACTGGATGATGTTGCCAAGCAACTCTCCATCATATTTGAAAAGTCATTAGGCGAAAGGCTATTAGATGAAGTCCCTGGTGACTGGAAAAATTACAGTCATAGAATGGCTTTGGCTGGAAGGGATCTCAAAGATCATTTAGTTCCAAACAGTCTGCCATGGGCAGGATTGCCAACCACTTGATCAAGCTGCCTGGGATCCCATCCAGCATGACCTTGAATGCTTCCAGGGATGGGACATCCACAGCTCCTCTGGACAACCTAGCACCTCACCAACCTCTGAGTAAATAATTTCTTCCTAACATCTAACTTAAATCTACCTTCTCTTAGTTAAACCAGTTCCCCCTTGTTCTGCTGCCATTAGACCATGTAAAAAGTTGATTCTCTCCTGCTTGTAAGCTCTCTTCAAATACTGGATGGATACAGTGAGGTCTCCCTAGATTTTTCTGTGCTGAACAAGTCCTCAACCTTTCTTCATAGATGTGCTCCAAACTTTTGATCATCTTTATGGACCTCCTCTGGACTCATTCCTACAGCCCCACATTCCTCCGATTCTGGTGGCCCTCAGGCTTGGACACAGTAATCCAGATGGCCTCTTAAAAGGACAAAGTAGAGGAAAACAATCAACTCCCTCGCTGCTGGCCATCTCTCTTTTGATGCATCCCAGGAAACTGTTGGCCTTCTGGGATGCAAATGCACACTGCTGTCTCATGTCCACCAGGAAATCTAAACCCTTCTGTGCAGGCTTGCTTTTAATTAATTCTTCTCACATTTTGTACTCATATCTGGAATTGCCTCAACCTGAGTGCAACACCTTGCATTTGGCCTTGTTAAACCTCATCAGCTTCTCACATGTCCACTTTTCAAGCCTGTCAAGGTCCCTCTGGATAATGTCCCTTCCTTCTATTGTGTCATGCTCTTAGCTTTGTGTCATCAGCAAACTTTCTGAAACTTAATTCCCATTTTCAGGAATGGGAGAAAGGAAGAGCCAATGAGCCTTACCTCTATGCTCAGAAAAATACTGGAAAAGATTCTCCTGAAAGAGATGTTAAGGCATATGCTAGATGGGCAGGTCATCCAAAACATTCAACACAGCTTCATCAAGGGCAGACCATGCCTGACCAGGCTGGTGGCCTTCTGTAACTGAGTAACAGCACTGGTGAACAAAGAAAGCGTGGCAGAAGTCATCTACCTGGACCTGTGCAAGGCCTTTAACATGATCTTGCACCACATCCTTACCTCAGAATTGGAGAGATAATGGAGAGATGCAGATTTAAAGGGTGGATTATTCAGTGGATAAAGAATTGGTTGGATGGTCACAGATAAAGGATTGCAGTCCATAGCTCTATGTCCAGGGATATGCCTCCATGGACTTTCCTTTCCTGGTCATTATAGCTGCAGAAACCTTACTTTCTCTTTGCACCCCTCAACAAGTTCAGTTCCAGTTAGGTCTTGGCCTTCCTGACCCAATAACTACACAGCCTAGCAGCTGGGAACCTATACTGTTCCCAGTTTACCTGTTTCCACTTTTTGTGAACACAAAAACAGCAGGCAAACTCCTAAAGCTGAGCAGGGGTTCTGAATCCCCAGGGCATCTGGCTGGGCTCCAGCAACTGGGAGGCAGCCAGTCTGAACATCCCATAATGTTCTGAATACAAAAATGGTCTAATACAAAAGTTTTATTTTGAAGATTGAATACTGTTCTGGCAGAACTGTTTATTTGAATGCACCCAGTTATTTTTAGATACTTCAAGCATAAATATTTTTGTTCTTCTCAAACTTCTACAGTGGAAATATCATTACATAACATATAAAAAGAAAAATAATATTGACAGTATTTTTGCATCTATTTTTGTTCAGAGGATGAGAAAAAAAACTGAAATCTTCCCCAGAAATTCAAAGTTAAAGAGAATTAACTGTTCTGTGTTAGGAATACACAGTTACAGTGCACATTTTTATTTCTGGTTGCAAGAAAAAAACCTGCTGTCATTATCCATACAAATTTTAAACTCTTAATATACAAACAGAAAAAGAATTCTATGCAACTTCAAGTACTGTAGCATCATGCATACAGACAAAAACATTAGAATGATAACAAAACATAACATCAAGGTTATAACAAAATAACAAACATGCTTTTGTTTTATAAAGCTGTAGCTCTTAAAATTAATTTCATGTCCTTATAATTTTGGATATTCCTCACCAATTTCTTCCCAATGCCAGCCCCTCCCTTCAACCACATCCAAGAAAATGGCCTTGCTTTCCCTGTCAAAACATGACTTTCATAAGTTTTGCCAGCAGCAAGGATTATTTTCCCACAACCCTCATAGTAAATTAGAAATGGGTTAATCTCTAACAGCAAGGAAGTATGGCTGAGATAAGCAATTTATGTGAAACTTTTCTTGATGGCCTAGGGCCTTCATTTAGTATTCTACCATATGTTTGGAGAGTTAAGACTACGTTGTGCCACTTCATGGAAAAAATAATAAAATTAAAAAAAAAAAAAATCAAAGGAATGATAGTTCTGGAAGTCATATTGTCTTAGGGGAAGACCAGAAGCTTTAACAGCTTGAAATTGTGTCAACACAGGATAGAGAACAATTTGTCAAGCACCTTTTTGTTCAAATAAATCTACCTCCCACTTGAGGACCATTCAAATTTATTATACCAGACAGGGGGTCGCACCTCTTCATTTATGTCTCTATCCCAAATACTTCAGCAGAGCACTTGAAGGCAATGGAAGTAGACTCCAGTTTCTTTTTACACTGAAAGTGCAACTTTTTTCTACTATGTCCTTTTGCATGCATGTATGATAAAGGTTCATTATTAAACTAATATTATTCCAGTTGGGTAACACTGACTCATTTTAGAAAAGGGAAACTTGTCTGCCTGATGTTTTAGTCTGGATCCTCGTGAGCAACCTCAGTGCTTATGCTATTTGACCCCAGATCCTTAAAACTTTTATTTCTCGTCCATCAGTTCCCTTGCTAGTCTCTTCCTCTGCTGACTATAGGTAGAACCATATTCAACAGCTATTTAGCCACAGCTCAATACTAAACAAATTATAGGAAAAGATAGTAGGCTTTGTCTCAACTCTTTTTCACTATCATGACCATTTCAAACTAACACTCATTCAATATCTAATATTCTTTATTCCAGAACTTCAAAGTCTCTCTTTTCCTTTTTATTTAAGCTGTCCTTAGTTTTTAGCAGCATTCCCTGAAATAATGTGCCAACTCAGATCTTGCATGTGGTTATTATTTTGCAGATACATCTCAAAAGCAGATATTTTTTTTAATCAGAAAAGGGATTTACTCAAGAAGTATTTTTTTTTTCCTGGGAATTGGAGCACTAAAAACAATCTCCAGGTATCAACACAACTCCAGACCATTACTGAGTTTTTGATTTTTTTTGTTTGTTTCATTGGCTTGGGTAGGGGTTAAGTTTTCTTATTTGTTTTGTGATTATTTTCGTTTGGTTGGTTTGTTTTGGTAGATTTTCTGACAATAAGCACAGAACAAAATCTACTTACAGTATCTCAATTAATATCTGTCCCAGTTAAGTTGTTAGTACAGTATGCTGATATAAACATTGAATAGGAATCAAAACAATCTATTTAAGAAACATTCGGAAACTATATATAGATTTGATAATTTATATTGTTTTCTCAGTGTCACCTTGCAGCTATGGAATACAGCAACTTGTGTTTTTATTTTTTTCCCCTCCCTTCCTACATGGATGATTCATTTCATTAAGGTACTGACCTGCCAAATCACTGGTTTCTATTTTCAGGGCTCCCACAGTCCAGAAAAAAAAAAAAAAAAAAAAAAAAAGAGAGACCTTGCATTTTAACTGATTATATTGTACTCCATATTTCAAGTATATATAAGAAGAATTTATATTCCTATATTTTTTCCCACTGACATAGATCAACCAAAGCTTACAATTACTAGCAGTTGAATCAGACCAGGAATTCTCAGAAATATGGATTCACTATTTGCATCCAGAACCTTCGGATCAACTTCTTATATGTATTTGCTTCTAGGAAGCAAGTGAATGTGACTGCTGAAAGCAGTCCCTCTTTCTTGGAGGCAAAAAATACAAACACTAGAGGTAGAGGGGAGATTATAATGACATTAGTTACTACTGGCTCAGTATTTTTTAAGAGTGAAATTAATCACTTCCAAAAAAAGTATATTCGTGGACAACACAAATGTTAATTCCATAAAATATACTACCAGTATACTGAGAAGGAGAGACTCCAACTGAGTGAGTGCGCAGCTTTTCACAGAAAAGAGCTGAGTCTGTCTACAAACTGTGCAATCTCAGTTGGTGTTTTTGCACCTTCTTCTGCTGTTTGAAAGCCACTTAGGGCAGAGACTTTGTTTTTTCATTTGTACAATTATTAACCTAAGGGAGTTTAATAAAGGCAGTATCGGGCTAATTGAATCATCCAGAAATAACTCCTAAATTTAACAGTTAAGATTAATTTTAAAAGAGGAAACAGTTATGTGTTCAGCTGATTACATGAAATTTTTTTTCTTTGTAATTTAGATAAATGTTTTCCTGGCAATGAAACAGAATAGAAAAGTATTAATTATTCACAAATTAAATGTAATCACATTGCACAGCCAAATCAAGTTAAATGATTTTACCAAGAGGATTAAGGAGACCATAAATATTAAATATCAAAGGTGGAAAAAAAACAACATGGTATCTATGTTGTTATTCTTTGTGCTTGTGTATGTTTTACATTACTAAATTTTCTGAACTAGAAGACATTTTTAAAAGTAAGTCAATTTTCTATGCCCTGTTGTTTTTATTCTCACAAATAAGACGTATGTGAAGAAAATAATCTGAATAATTTGTTGGTCAGTTAGAATTCACAAAAGATATCTTTCACCATTGACCTTCAGCAATCTTTGGAAAGTGATAATGATGCATCTACAAATGGGCTTTTCAGCTGCAGAATTTGCCTGTCTTGAAAGAAATACAGATTACTAGAGGCTTGATGATGATATTAGTAGCAAAGATACCATACCTTCCATATTAATACTAGCTGTGGATAGACACCCATATTTAAGTTGTGTACTATTTCACCTAAGAATATATAGTTCCCTTTTTTTTTTTCTTCTATATGGGTCATCATTACTCACCATTCTTCATTATGAAGGTCTGTACTTTACTGGCAGACTCTTTGCACTGCTGCTGGAGTATGGTCATAGAACATACTGATTTGAGGTTGCTGTTGTCCCTGAGCACCAATTTTCTAGACCTCACCAAAACTATTCATTTTTAAAGGTACTTATTAATGAGTATGCAGTATAAGTAATTAGGGAGCATAACTTGTTTTACAGTGTGGCCTGAATAATTCAGGTATGCTTTTGCTATGAATCATCCTTTGGATGAGTCTAAAAGGATAATATTCTAATCTAAGAACTTAAATTAGTTGAGTAACATTAAGGAAAACAGCTACTCAGAACCTGAGATATACGGAAGTATCGCAATTAAAATTGTTGTGTTGTTTTAAAATAATTATATTAATGCAAACAATGATATTTCAGATCAGTACAACACAAAAATGCTTTTTGAAATAATAAAGGTGAGCTCAAACATATCAAGTATATTAAGAGATAATTTTGCAAGATTGTATGTATGTACTGAATTGAAAAGCACTGAAGCATTTTAAAGTTCTTCAAGTACTAATTCTAACAGTGTAAGATTGTGCAGTATTTTACATAAACTGCTCTTCAAAAGATTTTGCAAGATGACATCTCTCTAGTTATCTAAGCATTCTTAATATTAGACATTTTAATTTCATTTGCTTTTTACCCTGTTTAGCTCTAGAAAACAACTGTCGTCAAGTAAGATAGCAGATTTCAGTGCTACAAATGCGTACGTTTAATAGAAACAGGACCAACACATCGAGAAAGAGTTGCAAAGAAGAAAACAGAATGCTCACCCATCTCCAAGGATATAGACTCACAGAAAAAACTCCATAAAGGAGGATCTCCTGTTAAAGAACCTTATTCATTGTCAGTCAGTCCTTAAATGAGGTCGAAGAGGGGGTGGAGCTAGACCATCCTTTCCTTCACTTGTGCTCCCAGGGTTGCCTGGGTCTTTCCTCCAAGTGTTCAACCACTGGTTCAGGTTGTGACTTAGCAGTTGCCGTACAATAAGGTAAATTAATAAACATTTACTTTTGCTTACAGAAATAAAACATAACGTGAAAAAAAATTCAAGAAGCTCTTTTTTCTCTCTCCCTTACGACCTTCCTCTCTGCAAAGCAGGTGAAGAATATTCATATCTTATGCTGGGTGCACAGATATAATGCAGACACATTGTTTCATTAAAATGCAGTTAAATATACTGTGCAATTAATTCTGGCTTTCATGCAACAGGTATTTATGTATATTTTAGATATATTTCACTTATTTATCTACTACAGGGTATCAGGTTCCAATAGTCTGATGGTGGGAAGGATTTCTTTGCTTGTTTGTTTGTCTGGGTTTTTTTTAGATTTTTTCCAAACTTAATATTATAGTAGTAAATTTGCTTATTTGAATATAATTGTTGTTACATTGAATTTTGGTTTAGAAATGTGGTATAGCAGTCAGTATCTTGAAATCACTACACAAGCACAACACAGCAAATGCAGTATACATTTAATTCCTATTAGTTGTTATTAATTGTAGCAGCAGTGGGCATCTCCACAAACTGGAAAAGAGCACATGGATTGAAGCTCGCCCAAGCTAGTTTATTGTCTTTAAAGTTATTTTAGTTGATTTTAATAACCAGTGATGACTTTAGAAAGGTGGTACTTAGGAAGGCCATTTATATAAGCAGATAACCCATTGAACTGAAAAAGACTTCTGTGTGTACTAAGGGCCACCCTCTGGCCCGTTTTCCTGAAATAAATTTAACTTCCATTATGACAATTGTCACTTCCTTCATTCTTCTCTGAGTTCATGAGTACATCATTCTTACCTGTCTTCTCTGAGTCTTCATCCATTGTCATGGTTTCTAACTTACATTAGGTGATTTTATCTCATGTTAATTGTGTTAGTATTCTTACTATTTCATTGTTACAATCTCTGAAAATTCACTACTCCAAATTTCAAATATGATATACCAGAATGATTTTTCTCCTGTATCCAGTTCTTTTTCTGATAAGAAAAAGCAATTACAATTATATTAACAAAGTTAAATGTCAGCCATTAATGAGAGGTGCACCGTATCAACAATGTATATTATAATTAATTCTTTTTTTTTTTTTTTTACATTATTTACAAACACAAAATATCCAATGATATTTGAAAAGTCATGGCTGTCAGGTGAGTCACTGGTGAGTGGAAACAAATCAAAGTCATTCCTATTTTTAAGAAGGATAGAAAGGATGACCCAGGCAACAAGTGACCTATTAGCCTTACCGCTGTGCAGGGGCAGCTCATGGAACCGATACCTCTGGAAGCCATGTTAAGGCACATGGAAGACAGAGGTGATATGAGACAACCAGCATGTCTCCACCAAAGGGAAGTCCAACCCGACCAACACAGTTGCCTTCTACAATGGTGTAACTGCATCAGCAGACAAGGGAAGAGCCGCTGATGTCATCTGTCTGGACTTCAGTCAGGCCTTTGACATGACCTCACACAGCATCCTTCTCTCCAAGTTGGAAAGAGACGGATTTGATGGGTGGAATGCTCAGTGGATAAAGAACTACCTGCAGATAGAACTCAGAGAGTGGTCATCAATGGCTCAGTGTCTGAATGGAGATCAGTGATGAGTGGTGTCCCCCAGGAGTTAGTGCTGGGACCAATACTCTTTAATATCTTCACCAAAGGCATCAATAGTGATGTTGAGTGCACCCTCAGATAGTTTGCAGATGACATCAAGCTGTGGAGTGTGGTCAACCCCACTGTTAATGTTACTGCTGAAGACTATTGGTTCTAGCGCTGCCATCCAGAGCAACCTAGAGAGGCTTGAGTAGTGGGCTCTGGAGAACCTCATGAGGTTTAACATAGCCAAAAATCTAACATTTTGGTATATGTAGAATTATCTAGAGGATTTGTTGGATTTATACGGGAACTTTGCAGCTGCTATAGCTGAAAGCTAAAATTTGATATTTTGATGCTCTGTGGATAAAAGTTTAGGGAACAGACTGTATATAAAATGTAGAGAGCTTTCAAAGATTATTTGTCTGAACATGGCATTACTGACCATGTAAAGGGAGTTTTACAATCTTTGCAATCTCTATTGGTAATAGAACTGCTCTCAGAAAGGGAGTTTATTTATCACTTTCAACTACAAGGCACTCAAACGCTTGAATTACCAAGGAATAATCATCAACTGTTCTAAACTTCAGCAGGTCTCCACTCTCCACTGCCAGTGCATAGAGAAGGGTTCAATAATAATTACAGGGAAGAAATGAGAAAGTGACTCTGTAGCCTACTATGTAGGCTATTCACATGAAAGTGGTGAAACAGGACTTTTGATCCCTGTTACTAGTGCTGATTCTTTATTTTTCTTAATTAGTTATGTAAAATACATGAGCACTAGCAGGGACAGGGAGCATAACCCAAGCCAGCATACTAATCAGTACTCTGTGCAAGTATGTACTCTTGAGAGGTGTACTAGGCTACAGAAGCATTCATTTTTATACCTTCTCTAAACTTGTTAGCCTTGAGGTCTTTTTTGCTCCGCCAAGGTTATTTATTACAAGAGGAGGAGTAATTTGCCTGGTAAGTGCGACAACTTTAAGAATCTCATACTTTAGGGCTTTCGTGGAAGAGGAAACTGAAATTTAACCAATATTTTTCTGGTCTATACATGAAAAAAAAAAAAAAAAAGAAAGAAAGAAAGAAATTCTTACAATCTCTACTGGAAGAGAAGACTCTCCTGAAATAAGCACACATGGTGCTTAACCTGAAAAAAATTTTTTGAAACCATTCACTCCAAGTGGTAGGATGACTCTTTTGCTACCTTCGCTAAGGTATTAGGAAAAGAAGAAATTTCAGTCCATTATTGCTGCACAGTGTTACTATTTATCAGCTATAGCAAAGGAAAGCATCTGTGTTTTTGTCAGTGGTACATGGCATTTCCAACATTTTACATTTACATTCAAATATTTTACACATGGAGAACAGCATCCAACTTCACAGATGCCTTATGCCATTTCTTGCAAGTCATATGGTATTATCTTTGAGACCTCATCATGTCTTTTCAAAGCACCTGGGGGCTTTGGGACTGTTGCAACAGAAGAGTTCTAAGGAAGGCAAGTAAGAGTGTAAGCAAATTCAGTCAGTCAGCATGCAGACATGACATTTCCAGTTATGAAGAGTGGAACACTATTTTTCAGGGAAAGGGAGTCATCTTCCTTCTGTGATTGAAGTCAGGCATTTAGACAGGATAAATTGACTCTAACATTTATTTTCTGTTAACTCCTCTCTCCTTTCACTCAAATCTGATTTATCAGGACATCCGTGGTGACAAGGAATAGTTATTTTCAAATTTAGTAACTCACTCTAAAATGCAGGCACAATAAAGAAAATCTTTTTTTATTACCCAATACACCCATTCTATTTTTGGTGGTTTGATACAGCCCAGCAAGCACCAGTGGCTGCATCACTCTGGCACAGACAGGACAGGTCATTCTCAGTGGAGTGAGGGAAGTCTTGGTTGTTTTGGAGTTGGTTGGAACTGGCTGGAATAGTTTCTCTCCCAACACCTAGTGGTACTCACCTGACACCCCCTCCAGCGGGAGCTGCCACTGGCCCAGGCTCCACTGCCAGCCAGTGGGTGGTAATGTCCTGACAGACCCTGTTGTGCTCTAAATGCTTCAAAAGCGATTTCACAAGATCTAACATACTAAACAGTTCTGAAAATCAGGAGGAAAAAAGAAAAAGTGTTCTGAAGTGTGCTTTCTTCTAGGTGAACTACACAGGTTGGATGATGGACATTGATATCCCATAAAATGCTTCTGGTTCTAGAAGAAATGGTCTGATTGTCCTGCAAATATAGATTAGAACTTTTTAAGAAGAACCTTTTGGCTAACATAATCTTCCATGTGAATGGCAACACCTTTTAGAGCAGGTAGATACGGTTTAAGATTATATGGAATGTCTATGAATTTGCAAATTTCTTTCAATTCCATCTATTTTCCAAACCTATACCGAAGAAAAACAAAGTTGTCCTTTCCCCAGAATTGTGTATTGCTTCATTTAAACAAAAGCTTGCATTTATTTTTCTCTTTCTTGACAGTATCAGTAATAAAAATCAAGAATTTAATGCTGTATTTCTTTTCATAAGCTTTCAGAGCACCTGTCTCTATTCTGATATTTTTTGGCAACTCATTTATCTCTTATATTATCCATGCTTTCAGCTAAGTAGCTACAGTATCCCATGCAAGCTTAGGAACCAAGGAACAACTGAGAGCATAAAGGGGAATGTTTATAAGGAATTTGTGAACTATTCAGTCAGAAGAACTTCCAGCAAGCTTTGTTATCATGTTAAATCATGAATCGATTTGCAACGACTAATCTTTAAATGTTGAATATGCATAGCTTGCTCTGAAAGTAATGCCTCCAATTTATTTCCGTGGAAACTGTAGCAGATAAAAGAGCAAAATAACAGTAATTAATAGAGAAAATGCTCAGCTATGGAACACTTATTTATTATTGTTATTATTATTATTTTAACATGATCACCACTATTAGCTATATATCTTTGTTAGCAATGACCAAGAGCCTGCACGCACCACTTGTAAAAATAAGCATTGCCGTCTGGAAAGTGGCTTGTCTTCCATACTGTTGTCACTACTGCTGAAACACGCCACCCACCACCTCAAACATCCACTCTATGGTCTCTGTAAGTTTTTAACAGATGTCAGTTAATTTCTATGAGTGCACTTTTTTTCTGCTTGAAGAAACTGTAGTGAAGTAGGAGGCAATACTTTCAAAGCAGTCTTCTCATACTGACACTTGCAATAGTAAAATCTCTGTGTCACTTTCTTGATGAAAATATCTGCCAGTTTCTGAAGTAAAACTTAATTTGTGTAACAAGTTTTCTCCTTATAAAATGGCAAAGATGAAATAAGAATATTATTTCATTATAAATAGCTGTATACCAATAACGATAAATAGTAATTTCACTTTTACTGTTGTACTTTAACACATTTCTCTGAAACTTTGTTTGACAATGCTCTAATTAGATCATTTTACATGCTGTAATGGAGTCATATCTTATTATCAGTATTTACACATAAAATTCCTACTGGACCTAATGGAAATTATATATTCAGTAAAAATCAATTAAACTCAGTTTATTAATATCTGGATGCTCCCTCACAAGCCAGTTCAAATTCATCTCACTTATCACATAGTGTAAATCTGTTGTCTTAGTAAACTCACAATTCTATTAGTAATGTTTTTAAACTAAAAGCTAAAGCTTTCCCTTTCTCAAGTCAAAATTTGACATTTAGATTATTTTCTTCTAATCTCTGAGCTTTTAATGTATAAAACTGGCTTATGAAAATATATGGCAAAAAAAGATTCAGATCTTCAGAAAAAGAAATTATATCATTTTTCCTTGAATCTACTGGAGCTACTTTGTAATTGTAATTCATACCATTAACAAATAGTTCAGATAGACTCAAATCCACAAGGTGTCCCTACAGGCCTTTTAAGGAAGAAATGAAATATGCAAATTGATAATTCAGAGAACACTTTCCTCAAGACAAGCACATTAATCTTCTCTTTCATTGGACAAGTTTTCAGCTTATAAGTTAATGGAGGTACTATCTCTAATTTGGCATGACTTTCATTGGTTAAAACAATGTTTGTGCCATGATGCTAAGGTCCATGTCCTTCAGACAAGCAAAATAAGGGTCATACACCTCAGAGTATAGATTGGTCTTCATGCATTTTACCATCTCTGCTGAGGGCAGATGTGAACTATATTTCTATAAACATAAAATCAGAAAAATAAATTCACGTACCTAAATACATATCTGAGAGCTTCCGTTTTGTTACAAACGTTAACTTTCTCATACTGCTCTGAAAAAGCCATTAAGTGGTAATTTATTCCTAGTCTAGACAAAAGAACAGCAAATTCAAATACTTTCTTTTAAAATACTTACATAAGAAATATTTATTTTGGAAGCTGTCATTCTGTGCAATGAACACTCTGAAGTCTGTGGTAACTTAATGGGAAAGAATAAATAAATAAATAAATAAATAAAATCTCTGGACGTTCATTTTGCAGTTTTCTTAGTTTTTCAACCATTATGGTAACAAGCAATACAGCTTGAACCACAGCCCATCAGAAAAAACAGACATTTTCCTCCTGAAAATATTTGACCATAGAATTTGCACTTGACTGTAGGAACTTGAAGAAATATTCAATATACAACTTCCAAAGACATTTTTCATATTGTAAATCTTACAGGGCCAGAAACGACTTAAAATGCATTTCTGTGCTGTTATTACACTAAAGAGAAGACACACTTATATTTAAAAATTTGACCTAATAAGGGCTTGACTTGTGCGTGAATTCATGAATCAGTTATATCCAATATTTCCATTATTTGCCATAATTATTGAAGCTAATTTTATCTGTAAGGGAACCATGAAGAACAGGTGAAAATAATTCCGTAGTTGAAAACTAAAACCTTCTTTACTTCAGGGAAAAAGGAAGAATGCTTCAGGAGTGAAATTCAGACCCATGACTGAAAGGTGAAGATACTGGCTGTAGAACTATTGAGATTCATTCCTAAACTGCTTAAGATATATGTGTACCTTCTAACCATTCAGGTATGCAGCCCATCTTCTAATCATTTTATTCCTTAATATACTGCTTATGATCACAGTCTTTGAAAATGAGACAGCAACTGTTTCTTGTTTGTTCTTTCCATAGTAACCATATGATTAGGAAACTGCTCCTCCAGACTATAACCTTCCTTATCTCTCCTAGTCACTGCATATTTATTGAGGTCAACAAGGCTTAGGAATTTAATTGCTTTTTATAATGTGAAAGCAATTTACTATGAATACATAACTATGTGAGCAATTTAAAAGCAAACGTGAATTTCTAGGCTTTATAAAAGAGTTGGGTGAAGAATGATTTGGGGTATTTATTGTAAGCTTTTAAGTATATTCTCCATTTCTCAGTAGTGATCACATCTTTACAAAATCCACTAGCTGTAATTCAGGAAACACGGAAAACAATTACTCTCATGAAAGAGAAACATAATTAGAAATTATATAAATCAGTAAGTAGAATGACTGCAAGTTTGAAAATACAGAAATTCTGACCAACAATCTAAAAGCAACAGTACTTTGTACCCATATAAAATAAGTTATTTGTAGAAAAGTCAGAAAACTTTGGAAAGATGTTAATCTTTTCAACATTTTCAGGAACAGCTGAAATTTCCTGCTGTATTTCACAACTCTAGACTACATAGCCTCTATACATTTCTCCCCAGCCTTAAATCTTGTTAAAAAAAACCCAAAACAAAACAAAAAACTCATGACAGGTTAAAATCTTAACGAGAATTCTTTTTATAATTCCTTCAGAACATAAAAATGAATGTAAAATAATGCTTTAACAGCTTACATTCATCTAACTGCTAAAGTTTTCCAATTTACACTGACAAAATGTAATGACAAATTTGAAAGAAAAATGTTTCCATTTCTACATTAATTCTAAAAATATAGTTTTCCATAAAATGTAAAATTAATTTTGCAAACATTTTATTTGAGAATTTAATTGAGAAAATGTGAGGGTATTAAGAGAATAGAGGTAAACTTTCCTTTTATCTTCTTCCCATAGAGATGCTATATATTATATGGTTCTTTTTTATTCTCCAACTTCTTAAAATTTCTGTTCCTGTCAATTGCCTGCATTTCTCAATTTTACACAAAGCAAGATTTCAGAAGGAATAATTTGAGAAACTATTAACAGAAACACAAGAGATTCATATAACTAAATGTAGGACTTTCCGACATACTTATTTTTTAAAATGCTTCTTTATTGACAGATTTTGTATCTACACCTTCATTGTTTCATGTACATTCATAAGTAGTCTCTACATAAAACACAATGCATCTTCTAAAAAAATATATAGTTTCTTGTGGTTATATACTTGTCATTCTGCTAGTGTCTGCAACAGTTCATATTGGCATAAAATTTTAAAAAAGAGAATCTGCTTAAATTTCAAAGAATCATCATGTCATCTTCATGATATGTTCTACCTAGCAGTGATAATCACAGAAAAACTGCTTAGATTCATAGAGTGCAAATAATATGTAGCTGTCAGGTTCCATACGCCTATTTCCTGCAAGTCTTATTTTTGAAACAGTAACAAAATATCACCTTTAGTTTCATGTATATTTAAATTAGAGAATGTCAGGAATACCAGAATACCCGCTGTATACAAGCTTGCATGTCAGCTATGGAAATGTGATGGCATACTCTGAACTCATAAAGAAAACAACAGTGAACAGAAATGGAAATGTAAGATCTTGCAAACTGTGCTGCCTGAATAGTAGGATCCTGTGGCTTCTACATGGGAAGATTTATACATTTTCAGTTATTTAGTTATTTTTTTCTTGCTTATTTGACCTCTCCTTCTAGGGACAGAATTAAATGGAGCTATAATGTCTGAAAGCAATAGAGACTGTAGTCAATTTGAGTTCTGAAACTTAGAAATGGAAGAGAAAACAACATAGATGAAAAAATTTGGATAATGATGAATTAGTATGACTGGAACCAATAACTCAGAAGAAAATCTGTGTGCTACTGACGGAAAGAGCTTTACTTTAAACCTCAGAAAATAAATACATAATTCAAGGATGTTAACAACAGCTCATGTATATATATATATATATATATATAAGGTACGTTCAATTTACAATGCTTTAGCTATAACATGTTTTTTTCTTAGTACTGCATTGACAAGACTGCTAGTGAAAGGAACAGGGATGATGAAGGGCTGGGAGAGGAAGCAGGAGGGAATCACTTTCCTAAGAACGGTGTTTTAGGAGGTAAAACTGTTTTAAAGTAGCTCTAATGTAACCTTTTTAATTTTCATAAAGCACTACTATAATGTTTAGCTCTAACTATTGCAGTAACACTGTTCTTTTATTGAAAGCATTTTCTTTCGTCTGTCTGAATTTTTCCACTGAGTAACCTATTTGAGGGTAACCCCACTAACTTGAATTAGATTCATAATTAAGACAAACTTTAATATTTCAACTCTTCAAATGGTTTTTAGTTTCAAACAAACAAACAAAAACCCTACTAGATACAGCAATGCACTGTAATCACAATACATATCCAGCTGATCCACTCAGCTGACACAGCAGTTCATCTGAAAAGGTCACACACTGTGTTCAGGTAAGTTCAGCTATTTTTAAAAACTGACTGACAACACCTGTGGTCAGTTTCTGCATTCTTCCCTGAGCAATATCAGCACATGATCTGTGCCTGTGTCCTTTTATGTATCCTTCCATTGTAAGGGTTAAGTGCATCCCATTTTCAACAACACGGCATTTCTCTGGTCCATAGAGAATTTACACTGTCACATTAAGCATGATGTGCTAATGCCATAGCAAAGGAAGCAGAAAATGGAGATAAATCAGAGTTAAAATCTTGCTCATGGAAGACATTTAAACTAAGCTGCTTTTTATTTTATGCCTTGATAGAAGACAAATAGTCTTTGGCCTGCACATTCACCTGTAATGACCAATGTATATGAATCAGGAGCAAGCATACCCTTTGGGGTTGTAAAAGGGATAAAAATAATGTGATATTCTTTTTTTTATTTATTTTGTTTGTTTGTTTTGTATCTACAGACAGTTAATCTAATACGCAGCATATGTTTAAACAGTCTTTGAATCTGCTGTGTTTAAACAGTCTTTGAATCTGCTGTAGTCTGCCTAACACTGTAGGCTCTTTGAGACCCAGAGTTCAAGACTATTACTCCTCCTTTCCCCAGCTACAGCTGAGAGGCAAGAGTTGGTGAAATACACCATAGTTATGTACACACAAGACATTGCTTTGCTTTCCACAACTGAAGCATAAATATTAGTAGTTTGTACAAAAAAATGTGAAGATGCCTTATACTTTAGTAGATCAAATCACAATGCAATATACACTATTGTCCTTTAGCACTTTTTTCCTCTTTATTTTTTTTTTTTATACACACACACACACACACACACACACACACATATATGTGTATATATATATATACACACAGTTGCAATCAAAATGGCACTGAATTCAAAGTAGTTTAAACCAAGTCTAAAAACTGAGTCCTGCTCACTGGGGCAGTGAGAGCCCTTTTTTTTTTTTTTTTTTTTTTCAAGAAATTGGCTATGACCTTGAAGGACATTATGTCCTGAATACAAGATCTGAATTATTTGGGGAAAATTATTTCTTTCCCAAAATAGAGCCCCAAATGATTGCTTAGTTCCCCTGGGAAAATCTAAAAAGTATTCAGCCATTCACTCTTTCAGCAAAAGAAAATTTACATTGGGTAAGACTCTCCAAATTTTTTTGAAGGGAATAAAAGTCACGGTACAGTTTTAACCTCCCTTGACTTGTCTATATTTAGAAACAGTATAGAAAAAGCTTAACTAAAGAAGATGTGGCAGAGTTCATTAATAAATCACTTTTAAAGTTATTGATATTTCTGAACAAAGTAAAGAACATTTTGTACCTATTTCTTAACCATTAATCTCTTATAAAACTGAGAGAGAAAAAAATGAAAAGCTGAAATGTTATAATTTCAACAAGAATAGGAAAAGCAGACTTCTTTACTCGATTATAACATTTTGCATTTTGTCTACATTTCTTTGAAATGTGTAGAGGATTTTTTTTTTCACATCCAAACAAAGAAAGCTGAAATGATTTTTCTTCAGATGGAAATAACTTTATCCCTTCAGAAATAGCAAAAAGAAAATGCAAAACAAGCTACCCCTTACTTCTGGCAACCTGACACATGTATTTGGGCAAATACTTGAAATATTTATATTCCCTGAGAATTAGAACATTTTTAAAAAGTGTTGCATAAAAGATAATTTATTTCTGAATCTTCTTTGAAGGTTCTTAACATTTCAAACTCATGTATACTGTTTCTTAGGAAAGTGTCCCAACTAGCATGCTGTGATATACCTTCAAGTTTTTCAGTTTTTCAGTCATATTCTCAAATGAAAATAGCTTGATTTTACAAGTTGTGCAGCTGACAAATTAAGGAGTTTTGATTGAAAAGTTTAGTTTTTTGATTTTTTGAAGTGTCCTGTAAAACTTGTAGGTTTTGCCATTACAGCTGTCACAACGCCTACATTTCTTTTCCAGATTTGGATGACACACTCAGGAACTGAAGTTTCATATTAGGAATACAAGGGTTTTATGCAGCACAAGAGAGGATTTGGCAACTGTAAGTAGTTTCCACAAAACAAAAAATACCAGGAATCACAGAATTGTAGGGGTTGGAAGGGACCTCTAGAAATTACCTAGCCCAACTCTCCTGCCAAAGTAGGCTCCCTAGACCAGGTTGCACAGGTAGGTGTCCAGGGAGGTCTTATACATCTCCAGAGAAGGAAATTCCACAACCTCTCTGGACAGCCTGTTTCAGCACTCCGTAACCCTTACTCTGAGGAAGTTCCCAAGCACTCTTGTGCAGAATTTCCTATGCTTCTGTTTGGGACCATTACCCCTTGTCCTGTCATCACACACTGCTGAGAACAGTCCAGCTTCATCCCTTTGCCTCCTGCTCCTTAGGTATTTATAGACGTGCATCAGATCCCCTCTGAGTCTTCTTTTTTCAAGGCTGACCAGACCTATGTCTCTCAACCTTTCCTCATGACGGAGGTATTCCACACCCTTTATCATCTTTGTGGCCCTCTGCTGGACTCTTTCAAGGAGATCCCTGGCTTTTTTGTACCAGGGAGCCCAGAACTGGACACAGCATCCCAGGTGAGGCCTCACCAGGGCAGAGTAGAGGGGGAAGATCACCTTCCCTGACCTGTTGGCCACACTTTTTTTAATGCACTCCAGGATCCGTTTGGCTTTCTTGGCCACCAAGGCACACTGCTGCCTCATGGCCAGCCTGTCATTGGCCAAAACATCCAGGTCCCTCTCTTCAGAGTTCCTGTCCAGCAGGTCATCCCAGAACCAGTACCAGTGCATGTGGTTATTTCTCCCTAGGTGCAAGACTCTACACTTGCTCTTGTTAAACCTCATCTTTTTCAACTCTGCCCAGCTCTCCAGCCTGGTCTCCCTGAATGGCAGCACAGCCTTCTGGCTTGTCAGCCATTCCTCCCAGCTTTGCATCATCAGCATACTTGCTGAGGGTGGACTCTATCCTTTCATCGATGAAGATGTTGAACGGGACCGGACCCAGCACTGACACCCAAGGTACACTGCTAAGTATGGGCCTTCAACTTGACTCTGTGCCACTGAACACAACCCTCTGAGCTCTGCCAGTCAACCATTTCTCAATCCACCTCACCATCCACTCATATATTCCATACTTCCTCAGCTTTCTTATAAGGATGCCATGGCAAACAGTGTCTATGTCTTGCTGAAATCAAGGTTGACTACATCCACTGCTCTCCCCCCATCCACCCCGCCAGTAATAACATCACAGAAGGCTACCAGATTGGCAGCTTCTCTCCCATTCTGTAAGAACCTCTCAAAGATGATGGAGAGCAGTTCTGCAATCACCTCTTCCAACACCCTCAGTACACATGGATGCAACCCATCAGGGCCTATGGATTTACATACACTGATGTAGCCTAGATGCTCCTGGACCATCTCCTCCCTCATCAAAGGGAAGCCTTCCACTCTCCAGACCCTCTCACCTACCCCCATGGTTCAGGAATTCGAGGAGGAGTTCCCACTGTGAAGACAGGAGCAATGAAGGAGTTCATTATCTCTGCATTATCTGCATTCCCTGTTCCCAGAACAACACCCTCATTCAATAGGGGACCGACATTTTCCCTAGTCTTCCTTTTAATTTTGACATACTTTAAAAAAACCCTTTCTTATTATCCTTAATCTTTGCCAGATCCAGTTCCAGGCTGGCTTTGGCCTTGCTCATTGCATCCCTGCAGGCCTTGACAACATTCCTGCATTCTTCCCAGGTAGTCAGGCCCTTTTTCCACATTTCATGGACCTGTCTCTTCCCTTTGAGTTTATGCATGAGCTCCTTGCTCATCTACACAGGTCTCCTGCCACCCTTGCCCAACTTCTTACTCACAGGGATGCACCGATCCTGAGCTTGGAAAAAGTGCTGTTTCAGTGTTGACCAGCTCTCACAGCCCCACCTTATCTTTGAACACCCTAGTCCATGGGATATCTCCACAAGGTCCTGGAAGAGATCAAAGTCAGCTCTCCTGAAATCCAGGGTAGCAATCCTGCTTTTGAGTTTGCTTCTTCCACTCAAGATCTTGTACTCCACCATCTCGTGATTGCTACATCCCAATCTGCCCCCATCCTTCACTTCCCTAACAAGTCCATCTTTATTAGCAAGAACAAGGTCCAGTAACTCCTCGCTCCTTGTCAGTTCCTCTTCCACCTGCATCAGAATGTTATCTTCAACACATTGCAGGAACTGTCTGGAGCATGCATGCCTGGCCGTGTTCCTTTCCCAGCAAATATCTGGATAATTGAATTACTCCATAAGAACTGAGATCGTGAGGCTACTTCCAGCTGCTTGCAGAAGGCCTCATCAACTTCCTCCTTCTGATCAGGGGTCTATAATTGACCCCCACAGCAGTGTCACCCATGCTAGCTTGCCCCTTAATTCTCATCCACAAGCTCTCCACTGGTACATCACCCACCCCAGGTGAAGTTCGCTCCATTCTAATTGCTCTCTCACATACAGAGCAGCTCCACCACCCCACCTTGCCATCCTGTTTTTCCTGTAAGCACATATCTATCCATGACAGCAAAATCTTCCAACCAAGCATATTAAAAAAAAAAAAAAAAAAAAAAGAGGAGAAAACTTAAACATTGCATAAAAATACTTACAAATAAGTGAGGCTTAAATAAATAGTCATTATTTTAAGTGTACTTCATTTGGGATTCTCAGTCAAGAACTCTCTGATATACATTCTGCTAAGTACATACTCAAGCCAACCATATGTTGCAAAAGAGAACACCGAGTGAGTGTCATTTCTTAACTAGTATCCTAGCAGAAAAAAAAATCCTCAAGGTTAGATTGTGCAGGTAACTGCCAAGGAGACTTAATGAATTTTCTTGCTTCATGAAGTATACGGATACTTCCTAATCAGGTAAATGCTTCTGTCAACATGATGTTTTGGAGATATTTAGTATTCGTTTCTTTGTGTATTTATTTTTTTTAAAGATCTTCATTGTTACATTAACTAAGGAAAAATAAATGCCAGAATTCCGGGTGAGGTTGGAGTCACTTCCTCAGTGAGAGATCCATTTCTACTTCTTTCTACTGAATATTCAACAGCTTAACATGCAGTAGAAGAGCTTCAGTGATTGTGAACATGATGGGGTCTTAAACTCTTTTTCAGTGGTTTAATATTTGTTAAGTAAAGGGGTGTTATTAGCATTCTGGGAATGTCTGAAGAGTTATTTTATCAGAATTCTTCATGTTTTAAAAAGCTTTCTTTTTTTTTTTTTCCCAAGTTGCAACTACATTGCTATTTATTTGTTAAAGTTCAGTCTTCAAAGCTCTTCTAAAGTATATTTTTAATTGTAGCCACCACTGACATCATACCAACTATAATAAATTACTTTATAGTTTTTAAAAGTACATGACTCTACATCAAGACCTTAACAGTCAAAGCATCAAAAATTCTATTATAAAGTAACAGTGATAAATGATCGTGTGTTCAGACTTTACGCCATCATGAGAAGTTTTAAATGGTGATTGCTTCAAATAATTAACAACAATAACAATAACATTTCCAGACTAATCTATCCTCTCTAGTTATTACAGAATAGTGATACTGAGTTCCTCCTTTCAGAATTTATGAATTTTGCCTATTTAATGCATATCTTGTAACATCCCTTGGATATAAAAGCGCAGCATTTTGGATTAATAGTTTATGTATCCCTTTGTGCTATATTCATGTAGTAGCTAATGAACAAAATTCTGGACATATGTTACACTGGAAATGTAAAGAAGATAGCTGCTTTAAAACTTAGAAGTGCTGGTGATTAAAGACATAATTTTCTTTTAGAAAAAGGAAATTTTATATAAGTATGCATGACTTGAAGTACAACAGATATAAAGACATAGGTACTGCTTTCTAATAAATAGTGTGAAATCAGACAGATTAGACATCAAGGGAGAGATTAGAGAGGGTTTAGGTTTTCAGAGAATTGATCAGAGGTAACATTCTAACTGATCCCCATTCCATAAGCACCATCTTTATTTTGTTTCACAAAAACAGTATCTTAGGATTCCATTCCCTGCTATCATAACATAAGATACATAACCTGGGTAAGACTTCTGCTTTCTAGTCGTGTCAAACAGGTTCTTGGGAAATACTTTGGAGTTACTGAGATTCTGAAGAAGCAAAGAATAAGAAAACTTTTTTTTTCCTATTCTTGTATCTCTCAAAAGAAAAACTTAGGAAAGAAATGAAAGAAAAAAAATATTGCTTCAGTTCACTCCAGCAATAAGACTGAACTCATTGAATTGTTAAGAAAAAAAAAAAACAAAAACAAATATATTTAATACTGAAGCTATGCACCAAGAATTCCTTCAAAGAATCATATAGTCATCGAATCACAAATTTTGGATTGGGTCTGTATAGGCACATCTGGTTCAAAGCGTATCTGGTTCAAGTTTGATGTTTTGTTCATTTAAGTCTAGAATATTTCCAAGAATGAGGTTTCCACAAACACTCAGAAATTTCTTTGATTCCTTTCACAGTGAAAAAAACCTCTTCTGATATTGAGACATTCAAATTTGTGTTTGTTTTCCTTCCTAGCTGCACTTTCATAGTCCAGTTCCTGGAAATTCTGGCCTCATCTGCTTTCTTCTTATCCTCTAGGTAGCTGTAGGCAGCAGGAAATTTTCCCTTGAAACTTCTCTTTAAGGTGAATGAGTCCAACTCTCTCAGTGCCCTCTTCTTATACAATATGTGTTATGATTGTCTGACCATCTTATTATCATACTTATGAGTTGATCTATATGCATTTTGTACTTGCATAGGACTGAACACAGCACTCTAGCTGTGTTTTTTACCACTGTTGAATAAAAGAGAAGGGCTACCTTCCTTGACCTGTTGGAACAGTCTTCCTAATGCAGATCAAGATTTTGTTGACTAAATAGGCGTTAAAGGTCCTTAGCTTTTATAAAATCAGATTCTATAGTACTGAAAATGTGTTTGATTGCTTCATCTCAATCCTAAGTGACCATAGAGAACAATTAAGTAAGTTATCCCTTTGTAACATTTTCTATGTTGTACCTATCTATATATATGAATATATATATAAATAGGTAATCACATTTGCTTTCTAATACAGCTATAAGAATGACAGGACAGATTTTTAAGGCATGTGATAATATTCCCTACCTACCATTCCAGGACTGTGTGTTAAGCTTCATGAAAGAATCTTAAAAAAAAAAAAAAAGTATATTTTTAGTGAAGTTTTTTTTAAGATTCATTAAATAATGCTTACCATTCTAAACTATGAAGGAATGGTGCATTTTTAGAAATCCTGGATATGTGAGAGGATTGAAAAAGAAAATGAGCCACAGTTCAAGACTGAGCTTGTCAATCAGTACAATCATTTATCTCCTGGATCATGGTGAAATTTGTTAAGGTGATTTTAATTTAGGCGTGCTCTACCCACGTATTTGGAAGTACCAAGTTATTGTTACTTCTCTTCAGTGAAAACACCGAATTCAGTTCATAACAGAACAAAAGCAAGATCAATGCAGAGATCTAGATTATTGCGAAACTCAAGTCTTACAGGAATAGAGCCTTTCCTTTTTTAAGGATGTTTAAAGTTTACTGAGGACAGCTTTCATTTATGTGCATGTATGTAACAAATTAGCCTCCTTAGTAACTTTCCACTCCTAACAGCATGTGGGGAGATTCTTAGCTTAGAGGGGTTTCTGCCTGCATTTAGAGAAGTCATTAGAGGTTTAGTAGGCAACAGAATTACACAATAACAAAAAAGTAGGATATCTTGCATAACAGTGAACTTCTGCATTGACATGAGAAAAATTATGCAGGATTATTTCCCTCCACCCAGCAATCATTTAAGAACAAGGTCTAGCAGCAAAATGAAAATTTCACTCTTGCAGGGAAAACGGTAAAGACGGCTTTCTCCCACTGTGCCTTGTACTGTAGATTAGCTTTTTGTTGCAGTTGTTGTATGAAGATGAGACAAAATGTTATCCAGTGCAGCTCATAAGAAAATAAATTCAGAAACTGTTCACATAAAAAGACTATAAGGAACACTCATGTTTATTTTACTAAAATATATTCCATATTCTTCATTCAGAAGTCACACTGAAGGCTCCATTTATTACAAATAAATTTCACATTAAAAATTGAATTTTGATTTTTTTGTACATAAATACAAGCTGAATAAAGCTACAAATCTACAATTATATTCCCCACTGGAATATAACACTAAATATATAATACTGTAGATACTACTATATAATACTAAATGTTATACTGGAAGAGTCAGAAGGATATGTCATTACTAAATGCTCAAAATATCTGGAAATCAGTATCCAAAATGAGTGAAATCAATAATATTTAGCTATTTAAATATTTTCATTGCTCAAACTGATCACAATTAGAGGACTAACAGTAAAAACAAGCACTAAACCCCTGAAATATACAACCAAACTATTTTCCTCTTCTTAAAGCGCACATATCATTTGAAAAAACAAAATTCTCAGCTGATATTTTTTTTTCATTTACTTATGATGACAATCATAAGTTAAATCATTAGTTAAATAACTTTTACTCAGGATCCCCAATATTTTAGACAAGCCATTTTGTCCTTGAAAACAAACAATTTTTTAAAAGTGAAATATTAAAAAGCTATTCTAGCATTCTAAAATACAAATGCTATCACTAAATTTGAGATGCTGTCAATTTTATTTCAAAGTATAGTGGTGCATATGTTTAAATACAGGCATAGAAGTGAATTTTTCTAGACTTATTATACGGTACTTCCAGATTTTCAAGACAATTTGTCTGGATTCTAAAGTATTTATTTTTAAAGTAGTTATCTACATATTTAAATTGTAAATATAAATATGCACATGAATAAACAATATATTGGACCACGTATAAAATCAGGTACAAATACAAAATTATGCAAACACATAGGACTTACACACAATATATGTGTAAATGTAATAGATGTGTGATATGTTTATGTATTATAGATATATGCATTAGCATATAAGTTTATGTAATCTGTAAGCATCTTATAATATAAAAGTAATTGATAATTATATTCATTCAGTCCTGTAATATTTTGTTAATGATCCACTTATTGATTCTGGTTAATGTAATGGGAATGTGCATGGACTGAAATATTAGGAGGGACTCAGCTTAAAAAGCAGCAAATGAAATTTTAAAATCTTGTTAGTGACTTAAACTACAGCAAAATTAGATTTTAAAATAATATTGAATTAATTGTGAAAGATTTAATGAAAAATTATTCAAATTCTGTTCCCAGTCTAGAACCAATAGTTAAGTAAATAAGTGTTTAAGTATGTGCTTAAGTTCTACACCTGATTTCTAAGATTTCTTACCAGTTTATCAATACTAGTTTACTTGTATTTGAATTTTTACCTTAACCAAGGGCAGAAGGAGTAACTTTATTCTGTGCAATTCTACACTTTTATCACTGATTGAATTTTTAAGTTATTTGTAGCTTTTATTTCGCTAATAAAGATAGCCACCAGCTGAAGACTCTGGCATATTAGTACATGGTTTCCATACAAAAGTGACTATTATTTTCCGTGTATGTCTATCACAAGCAGCAGCCTAGATGTTGCGAATTTTGCTTCATTTAATTTTAAATATTTTCTTGATCAGCTGTTCTAAGGAGAGATACAGATTTGTGGCTAAAGTAGTAACTAAGAAAATGAATACCAGCTATCATTAGAACAGTTCATGTTAGGCATGAGACAAAAGTAAAAGAAAAGTAAACATTTCAAACCTTTCGTATACATTTTTGCTAATAATACCATGAACAACTGAGCTAGAGGAGAACAGACATACACTGATAAAGAGATACAGAGATGAATAGATAGATGGAGAGTCTTCAAAATATTATCATTTGCTCATGCTATGTAGTCCTTTCAAGACTATTTTATGTAACTATGTGCAGTCAAATAAGGAAATTTGGGTCTGTATACTGTACATTTTATGTTGCTAGTCACCCAGGTGGTTACCACATCAGAATTGTAGCCATGTCCATTATTTAGGTTAGAAAGATGCAAAAATGTGTCAGATTTTTGCTGTTTCTTTTCTAGAAGTGTTATAAACAAAGTAAAACCAATTAACTTTAGATACTTGATTGGCTAGGGAAATTGCTATCACAGCCAAACCAAATAAAAGAAGCTGCAGGCAAGTCAAGAAAATTGAAAACTGAGCACTCCTGACAAGATTCATTCCCAAGGCCTTGCAAATTCATTAAAAGATTATGGCTTGTTACTAGCAATGGTTCTGTGCTGTTATAGTTCAATCATATCAGCATTTTAGGCATTAATATATTAAGACAACTTTCTCTCATGTTTTCCTTACTCAAGGAAATAATTTCCAGTGAAGAGTGGGAAGGCCAAAAGCAAAATATTTTCTATAGAACAGTAGTTCTTGTCTGAGAGAGAAGAAAGATTAAGGTTTTATGGGAAGAGTGGGGTAAAAGAGCTCTTGGAGGAGTGTAGATTCTCTTTCTAAAACAGTAAAAAATTGTAAACAAATAAAGAAACAAAAAGTGCCCCTCTCCCCTTCACACTCACAAAAAAAAAAAAAAAAGGCAAAAAAACAAGAAACCAAACAAAAGCAAACTCTAAATTTCTAGCAAGATTCTACAAGCTCTCACCCATGACTCTAATGACTCTACGACACTGCATATTTTGGAAAGTAAAGGGTAGCTTTTGCTTCATTTCAGAGGCATCAGAGGCATGTTTAAGTCCAGTTTTGTTTGTTCGGTGTTTTCTTTTTTCTTTCTTTTTTTTTTAATTTTATATTACAGCTTTGAAAGTTTTTCATAGCACATTAATACCTTAATTTATTGAAGTTTTTTTTTGTGCAAGATTGGATTGTGATAATATTCTCAGGTAGTGCTTTTTTGATAACAGTACCACTAAGTACTGAAAAGTCTTGAGCATAACCTGACCACATCTTATAATATCTGTTTCGATTTTAAGAACAGATTCAATTCAGATGGTTTTAGATTAAAATCACTTCTACGCTAAGGACTACATTCCATTTCTAGGCCACTATTCAAGTGAGGACAGGAACTGTGTAATTTTATGTATTTCATATTCTTGATATGCAACAATGTTGTCAAGTAAAGAACTGAAACACTGGCATAAGAAGTTTACAAAATAACTGCAGTTACTTCTTCATGAATTAAAAATAGTGGCTCACAAATTATCAGAAAATTTCCTAATTCACTATGAAATTGTCCAGAGAAGAGATGGGGAATCTTCACCAGCTGCTCTTTTGCTGCTCAGTAGCACAGCTTCAAAAATGCAGAAGTCCCTGGATAAGAAGAAAGATGTGGATATGCAAGGTAATATTTTTTAAGGACACACATATGACAACAAGATGTTCTGTCTTTTTCCAGCCATCATTCTTATGTCCAGATTAACTCCTCTCTGCAGTCGCAAAACAAAGTTCCACAGCATTCATTCTTGATGTGATACAAGCTGCGTGACATCATAATGGTTGCTATGTCATATGGGAAGTAAGATATACAATACTGAAAGATATTGCTTCTGTGTGAAAAGCATGATGTGGTCATTTTCAAAGGGGAGAGCAGTACCTTTCAACAGTCCCATCTTTCTCCGAATGTGGTGAGATGCTGGAACAGGTTGCTCAGAGATGTTGTGGATGCCCTCTCCCTGGAAGCATTCAAGTTTATGCTGGATGAGGCTTTGAGCAACCTGGTTATGTACCTGCCTAAAGTGGGGGGTCTCGGAACTAAATAATCTTACAGGTCCTTTCCAAACCAATCCATTCTATGATTCTGTGAATTAAAAGAAAAAAAAAAAAAAAAGTAAGAAATAAGTAGGAACAAAATGTTTAGAATGACAGAAAGGGATGAATTCACATGAAATCTTACTTGATTAAAATTTTACAATTATAAGGAGACCTTTTTAATTTCATGATGATGTAAAATTCATGACAATTTGATAAGTCTGATTAGAAGAAAATGCACAGAGATAGTGTAAAATCCATTCCACACTTTTAAAAAGCAGGCATTTTAACTTCTTAAGTATAACATTATCATGAGTTCTATACTATACTCTGTATCACACATAATACATATATACTGCATGAATCCATAATGTAATAAATATACTGCATACACAGAATATGTACCCACATATAATATGCATGTAACTATTTATCTGTACATATTATTTTTGCATATGCTGTGTATATATATCCATCATATACATTTGTTATACATTATACAAGCATACATAGAAGGAAAGCAAATGTACCAATTTCACCTTTGTTTTGCTTTAGTCATCTTTTACTATTACTCTTGAGTAAATATGTGGTAAATAGAGTTCATCCATTCATTATGGAAGAATTAAGAGAATACATCTTTCTAGTATTGAATAACTTTTTGAATATTATTTGAATATATTTATTGAATAACTCTTTAAAACCAAGATAAACAACATAAACAAAACAGGAAAAAAAAAAAAGAAAAGAAAGGAAAGAAGGGAAAAGAAAATATTTTGGTAATTACTTATTTATTGGTATATACAAAGAAATATCTTTCCAAAAGACTTCTGGAGTTGCTGGAATGATAGCCCTAGAGAGCTCTTATACTATCTTTTCCAGAGCTCCAGTATCATTACTAGAACAGATCCCTCTTGGCCTTTAGAAAGAGCTGGTGCCCAAAGTAATTCTCTGAACTCTCTTCCAGTGATCTCTGCAAAGGCACTTAGAAATTTCTGATTCCTCATCCTGCAATCCTGAGCCCTGAAGTAGTCTCCCATCTTTTAACAATACTCCGCTCTATAAATTCCAGGTAGTTTTTAACGTGTCATTTACAAATAATACTCATTGACAACTCATTCAGTATTTTCTTTTACCGCAACTATTGTAGATGATATTAATAATCCCTTATAATTACATTTATCAGTTTCATCTTAATATATCTAATAATTACATAGATTATTGGCAGATAAACTTTTCTAATGCAGAGAATACAGCAGAAATATAGAGAACAGTTTCCTATTTTTGTTGTTTTAATATATATTTCAGACAAAAAGCTTTATTTTCCTCAAATTTCTCTCTTCCGATAAGAAAGCAAATTCCTTACAAATGATATGAAATCATCTGAACTTTCACATTTTCACAGTTTATGTTTCTTTCAACAATATTCTTCATATCTGCTTTTATATACAATTCCATCTGTTCATCCACTTTGGTAGCTGTAGCCCTAAGAAGCTGCAGTTGAGTTCTGAGAATATATTTCAAGACTACTGTAAAGTTGGATATCTACAGTTCAGGCTGACCTGCCATATAAAAATATCTGTGGTAAATAGGACTCTTCACACTCCTGTGGAATATAAGAATGTTTTTTTGTTGTTGTTTTTTCTGCTACAATTTATTTAACAAATTCTCAAAGCAATTCAGATTAACTAACTTGAAAGCATCTTTTCCTTAATACTCAAAGTCTCAAGCTACACAGGGTATACCCTACAGTGTCTGTAGTTTTAATGACAGTTTCTGTCATGTAAATTCTTCCTTAGACCTTGCAGTACTATTTTTCCTTTACTGGACAACTGTTTCAAAACACGTGCTTTATATTTTCTGGACTAAAGAATCTAACTGATCAGCCAACAGAATAATTATTCACCGTTCATTAAAATCCACTCCAAAACTAGGAGCTATGCCAAAAATATCTGCAGTATATTTTAATACTATAGAGATCACTGGTATTTTGTCACTTTTAGAGTTAGGGAGATATAACACATCCTGCATCAAAGTAGCTGCTGACATCTTCTAAGCGTATATGAACCTTTAACTACAAAACATCAATTTATCTCAGTCAAAAGAAGTCAACCTAATATCCTATCAAGATTCCAGTAGATGTGTTTCATCAATATAATATTTGGAAATTCTCAGTTTACTCAATGCCCTCAACCAGATCATCAGTAAAGACACTGAACCAGTCTGGCCCCCTGAGGAACACCACTTGTGACCACTGACCAGCTGAGTTAAGTTTCATTCACCACCACTCTCTGGGCTTGGCCATCCATCCAGTTTTCTACCAAGCAAAGGGAACACCTGTCTAATCCATGAGCTGCCAGCTTCTTCAGGAAAATATTGTGGGAGACAATGTCAAAGACTTTACTAATGTCCAGGTTGACTACGTCCCCAGCCTTTCCATCATCCAGTAGTCAGGTCACCTGGTCATAAGAGGAGATGAGGCTGGTCAAGCAGGACATGTTTTTATGAGCCTTGCTGGATAGACCTTGTCACCTGATAGTCCTGTATAAGTTGTGTTAATTGCACTCAAGACATTCTTTTCCATAACCTTCCCTGACACCAAGGTTATTCTAAAAGGCCTGCAGTTTGCTAGATCTTCCTGTAGATGAACGTCATATTGGCAAATCTTCAGTCATCTGGGACCTCCCCAGTGCTGATAAATGATGGAAAGTGACTTGAAAAGTATTTTCACCAGCTCCCTCAGTACCGCTGGATGGATCCCATCCAGATCAATAGACTTAGTGGAGCAGCAATTCACTGTTTCTTCTTGAACTGTAGAGATTTTATTAAGCTCCCCATCCCTGTCATCTAGCTCAGGGGACTGAGCAATTTGAACAGAGGTAAGTTAAGAATGAGATTTCTGAATAGGCTAATGAGATGTTTGAAAACACACAGTATGACAGTGAAAGAAAACATCAGTATCCCTGTATTTGTTCTTATATGATGACAGTAAAGCAGGACAACAGAGAGCTACAGTAAAGTCAGTATCAGATTGATATTAAAAATTGACTGACACTCAGTAGAGACTATTCTATTGTTTTTAATATTCTGATTATTTTCCACATATAAGCACAGTAGCAGGTGAAAAAAATATCCAAAGTACCTCTAAAGCTAGACCCAATTTCTGCCATTATAGGAAGCTGCAAACCTTTATCTGCGGAATTATCAAATCACAGGAAATAAAAACCTCTTTAATTGTCTAGCCTTATAGACATTTCAACGGATGTGAATCATCTGTTTAAAGAGAATGAGTGTTAATATTTACTCCAGTCGATTATTACAAGAAGTATAAATGTTTGAATCAATTACATAACTTCTGAAAATTCCATCCAGCCTCTACTGATAATAATAATTACGGAAGATTATATCTTGCTTGAAAATGACTTGGTAACTTGAGAACTTTCTCTTCTGATGGTCAGCCATGAATGCCAACTGTTTTGGGGGATTTTAATCTTCCCTGCTTGATTTATTACTCTAAATTCCTTGTACAGACCACCATTCCACCCAAATGGCATTTGCTTCCAAGAAATTAATTTAAAAAAATAAAAAGAAGGAAAAGAAAAAGAAAAATACAGAAGCTTCGGACAAGAGGAGAAGAAAGTAGCTTTTTAATCATTGATGAATTTCTATTTCAAAGCACAATGTATGTTTACACACAACTGCAAAGTTATTCACTTAAGCTCCAAGCAATTTTTAAGTTTTAGTGTTACTTTTCTCTTTTTCAATTAACATAAACATTAGGAAAACTATACTTTTATACTTCATCTTAAATCTCTTTGAAGTCTATAACTGCTATGGATTTTTCTTTTGTCCATAATGTGATTTTTTCAGTTTCCACTTCAATGTTTACTCTTCAGTAAGCTTCATTCTAACTGTAAACTGTTCTGTAAATCTACCTGTCCTCTTAACAATTTTCACCATATTACTGAATCAATTTTAATATGTTGTCAGTTTAATACTCCATTATTTTCATTTCACTATAATGAACTTAAGACTGAATTTGTTTGATGATCTGTTTAAATCACCTCTGAAGACTTTTTATTTCAAACTAAATTAGAAACATATTGTACTGCTGAATTAAATACTTTCCTTCTTGGTGATTTAAATCTACAAACACACTTAAAAGTGTGTCGGTAATGATACACAGCCACTATTAGAAAAATGCTAAGATTTTACAGACATGTGCTGACACTAGCACTGAATTGTGTATATTCTTAGTTATATCTGATTTTTTATTTTTTTCTATAATTTCTATAATCATACAGCATTTAAAATTGAGGCTGAGCATATAAGAGTAATTCTTTCACCAGTGACAGAAAGTATAAAAAACAAATAAGGCAATGACCAAAGCAGAATGCTTGAAAAATGTGAGCTTATAGGGCCACTAACTGTTCTTCACTAATCACATTCTAAGCATCTTCGATACATAAATACATATTAATTTTCTGTTTAAAAGCGAACAAACAAAAAAAAAGTTTGAATATTTTTCTTTAAAATAGTTAATTTTTATGTGGACATATAAAAATGTAGAAGAGGCAGTTAAAAGTGTCACCTCTCCATTTTTATTTCATTTTTTAATGTGAAACTATACCATTTTCTCACAGCAATACAGAACAGCTGAAATAGGAAGGCATGTCTGGAGATATTCTCAGCCAAATCTCCAACTCAGAGAAGGGTCAAATGGTTGCCCTAGGTCATGTCCATTTGTGCTTATAATCTTTCTATATACAGCTTCTCTGGGAAACTTGTTCTAGTGCTCTGTCACCATCACATTTTAAAGTTTTCTTCATTTCAGATTGATAGAATTTTATTTGTTTCAGTTTGTGCTCCTTCCCTCTTCTCAGTGGGCACCTGTGAAATGTCTAGCTCTTTCTTATTCACTGTTCTCCTTCAGGTATTTAGACACAGAGTTATGATGTGTTTATATGCACTTCTCTTTCCAACATTCATAGATCTCTTAGTCTTTTCATCTGACAAATTAATAACTCTGTGATCTTTCTAGATGGCTTGGTGAGCCTACATCTAGACCAGCACTCTAGATGTGGCTTGATCAGAGCTGAGTAGAAGTGCTTTACTTTTTTTTTCTCTTTACTTTTTTTTTTTTTCAAAACTTAATGTTTTGACTTGAATTTTAAACTTACATATTTGCTGGATACATTTTGCTTTACTTTACATTTAGCAATACAGCCTCTACCAAAAAGTGTACTATATAAATCCTATGAGCCTAAGAGAATGGATAGTGGACATATGGGAGTCTCTAAAAAGTGAAACTGTAAGTAATCATGTCAATGAGAAATAAATTTTACCTGGAGTGATGAGACTGCATGACAGATGATCTTGTAAAATATCTAACATAAAAAGGATCACAATTATACATTTATTTCAAGAGAAAGTACTACAAAAATGATAAACAATATAATAATTTTTACAATGTCTAGTTTACACACATTTTATACTATGACATTTTAATACATTTACACAGACTAGGATAAAATTAGTGAATTACTTAGACAGCTAAAATCTGACTTTTATGTGAAAGGCTTTTCAGACTTTATTCAACTGCCCAGATAAAAGAATGCAGAACTACATGAGGTGGCTTATGGGACTCAGAATAAATACATGAGCCTGACAAATAGGACACTGGACCAATCAGAAAGCCATGTCCTCCCGCTGAATAGCCAGAGGCAAGACAGAATATTTTAGGGTATCTCAGATAGCATTAGAAGCCTGTACTTAATTAACTGAATCTTGTTCAGTCATGAGATGTATTTTACTTTGTATAATGCTGAATCCTGACTTCTGAGGTGGAAAGGGGCTCTACAATGGGAGATGGCTAGATTCATTGATAGAGCTTTAAATGAGGTATGAAGGGGGGTGGGGGTGAAGCTGGGGTAACTAGAAAGGAGCCTGTATACATCACACCAGTGCTTGTGGGTGGGAGATGTGCTACTAAGATCCCATAGTCTTGTGTCTTGGTGAAGGAGGTGGATGACACACTTTTTTGTAGTAAGAACACAAGGTTTGGCATTAAGTTGGTTACTATAGAAACAGCTGAGTGTGGTCAAGAGGGTATTTAGGGCTTCTCAGACTTAAAAGGTGGCTCAGCTCAGGTGCATTTGCACTAATGCACTCAGCACGAGTAACAAACAGGAGAAACTGAAAACCATTGTGCAATTGGAAAACTATAATATAGTCACCATCATGGAAAGGTGATTACATTGCTTGCACAGCTGGAGTGCTGTGACTGATGGATACCAACTTTTCAAAAGAGATTGGCAAAGCAGGAGAGTTAGTGGTGTGACCCTCTATGTTAAGAAAAATTGTGAACATCTGGAAGGTAGTGGTGGTGACGATAGGGTTGAGAGTTTATGGTTCAGAATCAAAGCATAGTCCAATAAGACTGACATAACTGTGGGATTCTGCTACAGGCCACCCAACCAGGATGAAGAGGTGGATACTTTATAGATAGTTGGAGGAGATCTCACTGTCTCCACCCCTTGTTCTTGTTGGGGACATCAACTTCTCAAGCATCTGCTGGAATAATAACACAGCAGAAAGGGAACAGTCCCAGAGGTTCCTAGAGTATGTGGGAGATAGCTTCCTGACTCAATTGGTGAAGGAGCCAACAAGAGGAAGCAAAATCCTGAACCTGCTGTTTGTTAACAGAGAAGGTATTGTGAGAGATGTAAAGGTTGTAGACCGTCTGGGGCAAAGTTATCGTGAAATGATAGATTTTTCAGTCCTTGTTGAAGCACAGAGGGGAATTAGCAGAACTGCCACCTTGGACTTCCTGAGGGCAGACTTCAGTCTCCTTCAGACCATGGTTGAGAGAGTTGCCTGGGAGATAGTTCTGGAGGACATGGGAATCTAGGAAGTCTAGGAATATTTTAAGAAGTTATTCTGAAGATGCAGGAGCTGACCATCACCAAGTCACAGAAGATGATCTGATGGGGAAGGAGACTGATCTCACTGAATAGATAGATTTTTGGCTGGAACTCAGGAACAAAAGGAAAGTTTATGGTCTTTGGAAGAGGGGGCAAGCAACTTATGAGGATTACAATTAAGTAGTGAAACTATGCAGGGACAAAATTAGAAAGGCCAAAGCCCAGCTAGAACTGAATTTGTCCACAAAGGTGAAAGACGGCTATTTCATGATGAGACAGTTTTGGACCTGCTCCAAAAGCTGGAAACTCACAAGCCCATGGGGTCAGATGGATTGCACCCTAGAGTTCTGAGGGAGTTCTCAGATGTGGTTGCCAAGCCACTCTCCTTCATCCTTCAACAGTCCTGGCTAACAAGGATGTCCCAGCAGACTAGAGACTGGCAAATGTGATGCCTATCTTCAAAAAGGGCAGGAAAAATGATCCTGGTAGCTACAGACCTATCAGTCTCACCTCAGTGCCCAGGAAGATTATGTATCAGATAACCTCAGGAGCTGTCATGGATCAATTGAAGGTCAACAAGGGGATCAGGCCCAGTCAGCATGGGTTTATGAATGGTAGATTCTGTCTGACAAAGCTGATTTCATTCTATGACAGGGTGACCCACTTAGTGGATGAAGGTAAGGCTGTCAGTGTGGTCAGCTTGGACTTCAGTAAAGCCTTTGCCACTGTACCCCACAACATCCTCATGGAGAAGCTGGCTGCCCATGGTTTGTATGGGCATACACTCTGATGGGTAAAACCATCTGGATGGCCAGGCCCAAAGAGCTGTGGTCAGTGGAGTTAAATCCAGTTGGCAGCCATGGTAACCCCCAGGGCTTGATACTGGGACCACTCCCATTCAACATCTTTATCAATGATCTTGAGAAGAGGATTGAGTGCACTCTCTGTGAGTTTGTAGATGACACCAAGTTGGGAGGGAGTGTTGATCTGCCAGAGGGTAGAAAGGCCAGAAAGACCTGGATAGACTGAACTGATGGGCCAAGGTAAACTGTATAAGTTTCAATAGGGTCAATTGTTGGGTCCTGCATTTTAGTCACAACAACCCTAGGCAACCCTACAAGCTTGGGGGGAAGTGACTGGAAAGCTGCCTGACAGAAAGGGACCTTGGTGTACCGATGGACAGACAGCTGAATATGAGCAAGTAGTGTGCCCAGATAGACAAGAAGGCCAATGGCACCCTGGCCTGTATCAGGAATGGTGTGGTGGGCAGGACTAGGGAAGTAATTTTCCCTCTGTACTCAGCACTGGTGAGGCCTCACCTTGAGTACTGTGTTCGTTTTTGGACACCTCGCTACAAAAAGGACACTGAAGTGATGGAGTAGGTCCAAAGAAGGGCTACAAGATTTGTGAAGGGCTTGGAGAATACTGCCCTATGAGAAATGACTGAATGAACTTCGGCTGCTTATCCAGGGAGGAGGAGGCTGAGGGGAGACCTTACTGCTCTCTTCAAATACCTGAAATGTGACTGCAGTGACAGCAGCAATGGTCTCTTTTAACTTGTGATAGGTGACAGAACAAGGGGGAATGGCCTTAAGTTGTGCCAGGGGAAGTTTAGGTTGGATACAGTTCTTTGCAGAAAGGGTTGTTAAGCACTGGAATAGGCTCCCCAGTGAGGAGGTTGAATCACCATCCCTGAATGTGTTTAAAATCCATTTTGATGCAGTGCTCAGGGATATCAGGTTGTTAGAGTAATATGGTCAGATTGTGGTAGGACTTGATGATCTTTTTGAACCTGAGCAATTCTATGATTGTATGAAATTGAACCAGAGCTGCTAGTGCCAAGATTATACTGAGTATGAAGAATACATGTTGTAGAACAAGGACCTTAGAACAGAAATCATGATGTGCTAGTCCCATTTAAGAAATAAATTGTAGACTTTACCTCACCAAATGTTATGCTTCTGTTCTTTGCAGATGTCTTAACCAGAATTTATCCATCTGCATGAATCTTTGCAATTAGGATAGTCTGCACATGCCATCAGAATCAGTATTTTTTTCTGTTAGCTACTTCCAGCAGGGCTGATTTGACCATGTGTAGATATTTTTGGTGCAAATGAGTTCTCTAAACTCTTGTTATAATCAGTTAAATCCCTAATATATTTCTCTGGTCTTATGTAACAGTTATTGTAATATTGTGGAGCTAGCACATTTGTTTGTTTGTTTGTTTATAACTGCATTGTAAGAAAAAATGGAATGCAAGAAAATGAAAATAAAATGAGTTCGGTATACTCTATGTGATTCCATCCCATATTTGAGCTGCATTTTATAAATCACCATGGAATTTCTTTTCACATCCCACTGCTGAAACATAATAGCACACTTTTTATCACCTAACATTATTCCCGTATTTTTTTTCACTACGAATCAGGTCACAGAAGCAGCAACATGAAAATGTTAAATCCTGTGCTGTATTTTAGTAGAAAACATTTTTCCAAGTAACCTTTAGATTGTTCTTGCCTTTGCAACCTTGTCAGCAGGAACAAAATAGACATGACTTCTAACCTATTTTAAGTATGACAAATTGCAACATTTAAGAGTAAAATGTTTTTTTCTTTTTTTCCTCAAGTTAATTCCCTGAATCCTGCAATACTTGAGATCGCCAGTCTGATACAGTCACTTAAAGCGTATTGCAACTCCAAGTACATTGAAGCACTCCATCTAAATATCATGAAATACAATGAATCTACAAAATTATTAATTTTAGATGTACATTTCTTTGGACAGTGACATTTTTCTATGAAGACATGATTCAGAACCCACTGAAGCAAGTAAGAAAACAGCCTATGTTTTAAAATTGATTTTGGATCATTCCCTCATTTGGAGGAATAAATATCAAGCCAACATTTCAGAAAGAGGATATTTTTCATTCTGTAATAACAACTGTTTGTTTCCACCAGAGACTATAAACAGCTTTGTTTATTCAATCAAACTAACTCTTCAGCTTTTCCTTTTCCTTTAAAAAAGTCATAGAAAGCAGGGAATTTATTCAGATGGATCTTTCTCAGCTGTAGATAAAAAATTCAATTGGTGATATTCCCTCTTCTACTCCTTTACAAGTTTTATTTTCAGAGTTTTGCAATAACTTAAGGTGAAATGTCAATGCCAAGTGTCACAGCAATATAGGCATGTAGAGTGTGTCTACAGTATAGCGATAGTGGATCACTAGAAACAAGTTTCTGGAAGGAATGCAAAAATTTCTGCAGAGGTTTTCTGACAGAGGAATATATGTGGTATTTCAAGAAAACGAATTAACTATTATACATGGAAGGATTATTAACCAAGGTTCAAATTACGGTTTGTCTTTCCATTGGGTTGCTCCTTTAAAGATGCTGTCTGAGCGAAGATACCTTAAATTTTGTGAGGCCTGAATCACAGAATGTGAACTTGCATAGATTACAGGCTATCTGAAACAGTAGAATCTGCTTCAGTTAATTATCTGTACAGTTACAGACATATCTGTAGATATGAAGTAGCTCAAAATAACTGTGCAGTTTTTACAGAGTATTTATCTTCTACCTTACTGCACCAAAAATAAGGAGGAAATATGATCCAATGCTTTCTTGTCTGCCAATATCTCATGAAATTGGCACAAATACTTGAACTGAATTCCCTATATAGATATTTTTATTACACTCTCTCATGTTCACTTTTCAGAGTTCTGTTTTATTTAATTTTGTTTTCCTTTTTTTTAGAAAAAATATGACCAAAACTAGGAAATGGTATCTTTGAGGATAGTGAATAATCGTACATACATGTGATGACTACTTGTAGATATATTTGTATAAAGAAAACAGTTTGTTGGTCCTTTTGTCCTGTGCAAATTCTTTTCACTCCCATCCATTCACCTAATAGACCTCTTAAATCTTCCAATCCATGGATGTCTGTCAGACTGCCTTCACTAGTTTTACTTGCCCTTATGATATTTTTTTTTTTTCACTCTTCCCTACTTCCCTATTAATATATAACCATATATTTATTAGAAGAGACATTCAGGTGACATCTCATCAGTGCAGAGTAGAGAGGAAGCCATCACATTCCTAAACCTGCTGGCCATGCTTCTTTTGATGCAGCTCAGGACTGAATTGGTTTTTTGGGCTGTGAGGGACATGGTTGACTCGTGTCCAGCTTCCCAACTACCAGTATTTCCAAGTTATTTTCAGCAGGGCTGTGCTCAACCATTTCCTCCCTCAGCTTGTACTGGTTATGGGGATTGTCTTGAAAAGTAAGTGGAGTCCTACATCTGTATCGTGGTTTAACTCAGCTAACAGCTAAGTATCACAGAGTCTTTCCTTACTTCTCTCTTATCTCCAGTGGAATAGAGAATTGTAAAGAGAAAACTGAACTCAGGGGCTGAAGTAAAAACTATTTACTAAAATAGAAAATGAGATATTATAGTAAATATAACGCTATATATGTAAATATATTTACGAAACAACTGATATACAACACAGTTGCTCACCTTCTGACCACTGCCCAGCCAGACCCCAGGCAGTGACTGGGGCCAACTCCCCTCAGTTTTAAAGTATTTTCACACAATGTCGTATGGTATTGTGGTTTTGTGATTTTTGCTGTCAGTATTCCACATCAGAACATCATATTGGGATTAAAAGAGTTAATGAGGGCAGAGGAAGGAGGGGTGGAGCTCCAGGACAGAAAACAGCCACTCTCTCTCTTTCTCTCTCAGCTAGGAGGAGAAAAGCAAGTGTGTTTCCCCTGCAGTGTAAGATATTTTGGACATTATTCTCTCTTATTTTGTTTGATTTGGTTGGATGTAGTAAATCACCATTCCTCCTCAGATCGTTGCTGTTTTTTTTGTTTTTTAGACCCATTTTGCTACCTCTTTATCCCCAAATCCCACCCCCATGCAGCCCCCCCCCTCCCCCCTTGCATATGAGATATTAGAAATACATAACATTTTAATAGCAAAAATAGAGTCAAACTTTGGAGCATTTTCATGATTGAAAGCATAATAAAGCAAGAATCTGTCAAGCTATTTTGTGAATAAGCTATTTGACAAAGTAAGCTATTATAATAATAACAGATGATTTTTGAACCAGTACAGATTTCTACAAATATATCACTTAGCTTTGAATAGTTCACACAGAAAAATGAAATAAAATTCTGTCTGTGAGTGTTCTTAGACTTAACTGTTTATTCCCTGCTGCTGTTTTTCATCTCAGTGCAGACTGCTCACCTAGGCAACACACTACATAACCAAAACACTTAACAATGGAAAATAAGCAAATTAGCAATGAGTAACAAATAAATCATTCATCTGTCCACTTTAAATATATATATATATATTTATGAGAATGTTCATTCTCTAAATATTTATAAAGACAGCATGATTATATATAATTGTTCAGAAAATTAAAAATAAAATGTGCAAAAAAATTTCCAGTTGAATTTAAATAAATCTGTCTAAAGGTGATTTCTTTACTGTTCACTCCGTTCTAATCTTTAATGCATAGAATATACTGAACACATCATTATTATTTTTGCATTTAATTTTAATCAGTGGGCAGCAGAGAACCCTTCCCCTGTTCATTATCTAAAATTCAGTGAGAATAGTCATTACACAGGTACAAATAACAAAGTTGTAATGTTAGCTACATTCTGGAAAACCCATTTTTGTTAGATAGCAGATAGTTATGAAGGAACCACTACAAACAAGCTGCTACGTTTTTACAAACTGCCAGCTACACTTTTTATGATCCCAGATTGCTCTTTGTGAGTACAATAAAAGCAATGTAAAAAAAGTGTAATACTGCAAGCATAATGAGGTCTGCCTGAGTTTTTTTAGTGAGTTGCTATGCTGTTTTTACTCATTAACTTTTCTCATGATAACTTGAAATACATTAAAAGAATACAGGAAAAAAAATAATAAAAAATAACGAAGAAATACTAAGTATATGTTTGATATTTTATTAATTTTAAGCAAGGTAACAACAATAACATCACAAATTACAAAGTTATTGAGAGATTTTGTTTGCTTGTTTGCTTTAACTTGAATGATATTGTATATTGTTATCTTACAAAATATATCTAAGAAAATGTCCTGATGGAAAATTTGTTGACCATGAGCCAACAGGTGCACCTGTGGCCAAGATGGCCAGTGGTATCCTGGAGTGCATTAGAAAAAATATAATGAGCAAGGGAGGTGATCCTCCCTCTCTACTCTGCCCTGTTGATGACTCACCTGGAGTACTGTGTCCAGTTCTGGGCTCCCTGGTACAAAAAAGACAGGGATCTACTGGAAAGAGTCCAGTGGAAAGCTACAAAGGTGATAAAGGATGTGGAATATCTCTCTTACGAGGAAAGGCTGAGAGACCTGGGTCTGTTCAGCCTTGAAAACAGGTTCAGAGGAGATCTGATCCAAGTCTATAAATATCTAAGGAGCAGGATGCAAAGAGGATGAGGCTGGACTCTTCTCAGCAGTGTGTGGTGATAGGACAAGGGGCAATGGTCACAAACTGATGCATAGGAGTTTCTGTACAGATGTGCATGGGAACTTCTTCACAGTGAGGGTGGCAGAGCACTGGAACAGGCTGGCCAGAGAGAATGTGACATCTCTGGAGACATTCAAGTCCCACCTGGATGCCTAACTGTGCAACTTGGTCTAGGGAGCCTGCTTTGTCAGAGGGGTTGGACTCAATGGTCTCTAGAGGTCCCTTCCAACCCCTACAGTTCTGTGATTCTATGATTCTGTGAATTCGGCAGTCAGCTCATTTCATTTTATGAGAACTGTCTTTCTTCCCTATTATCTCAGTTTAGGAAAGGAAAACCAAGTTTTGAGACCCTGAAATTATTATATCTATTTATTTTATTTTATATTTAACTTCATATTTGGACCTGGCTCAAGATGCTTCTGACATTCAAGTTAAAGTACTGTTATGTGAGGACTTACTGCCTGTGGGTGCAGCTGGGGTCACTTCTTGCCTTTTCAAACCACATATTTTCTCTCAGGCATCCAACATAAGGGAAGATACATTTCATTATTAATTTCATATTAATTTCATTTTGCTTCTAGTTAAAAGAGTGGAAAAATAATATTTACTGTAAAGTCAAAATGGTAAACAGAGGTAATAAGTGTGAATGTCTAATTTTTGGTTGCACTATTTTAGTAACAAATCATTGAAAAGGCTGTCAATGTGAGATAAGCATGAGCACAATGCAACACTTTTAGAATCATTATAGTCAATGTAAATGTACAAGAAATATTACTACATGACCATTTTGCTGCAAACAAAAGCCACTTACACAGGTATTATTTAAAATTCATGAAACTGATATGGCTATATCAAGAGAATTTGTCTGACCATACTATCTCCAGAAAGTGTCCATACTGCTAGTATTTTCTCAACATCACTAACCTGTAAATACCCATACATTTGTGTTATAATTTACAATAATGCACATTGAGCAATAAAAAGATGACTGGATTGTGTTTTTCTAAGTATGTGTAGGATCACTGAATGTTAATAAAGCAGCATCAAAGGATTTTTCAGGTAATCAATAATGAAGTTTAAAGCAAGATCAAGTATATCTAGGTAGATTATGATATAATTTTATTTTAACAGTGTTTAATATTTGGGATTGCATATATTCCCTGCATGATTTATACCAGTTTAAACTCAGATAAACTTTTCCTTGACTCTTGTATGTATTTCCATTGCTGCAGAATAACTGGGTTATTTCTTTGGCTGGACCTGGAGAATAACTAGGACTTTCACTCTATGTATTCATATTCTTTCTAGGCAGTGACAGCTCTAAGATGAAATATTTCACCAATATATTTTAAAACATGTCCGCTTAGAAGTATTCATATGAAATATATCTGAAATAATACATTCAGATAAATACATTTGAAAGATTTCAACTAATTCTTAAAGTTTGAAAAACTGAAAATTTGTGTTACATCTTGATGTATCTTGATCCAGGTGCAGGATCTCTCTAGCCTGTCCAGGTCCCTCTGAATGGCATTCCTTCTATCTGTCACTTTCAACTGCACCACATAGCTTGATGTCATCCACAGACTTGCAAAGAATGAACTCAGTTGCTGTGTATGTCTATTTTATATGACTAGTTCTAATTATATCATTAATAAAGATATTAGTTCCAGTCCCTAGATGAACCCATGAGGGACACCACACATCACAGATATCCATCTGGACTTTAAGCCATTAATATTACTTCAAAGGAATAAACCTTGTGGGTTTGTTTATGTTTACCATATGCCTGTAACTTCTGTTAGTGAAAAATGAACTGCAAAAGTTTATTCTTTATTTATTCTATATTCAGCATATATAGCTATATTCTGGCTATGTCATGAAGAAAAACATAGTTCAGCAATCTCTAACTTGAAAAAGGAAAGTGCCCATTTGCAATTTTTCCTTTAAATAGATACTGTTCTTCTGCCTTTCAAAGGATGTAATGACAGCTGTTTCCCTCTTACTTTTTTACAGTCAGTGCCAATAGGAGAGTAGTGCTGTAGTTTAATCGGACAGGAAGCTAAGCACCATACAGCTGTCCAGTCACTCTCCCACAGTGGGATGGAAAGAGAATCGATAAAAGGTATGACTCCTGGGCTGAGATAAAGACAATTTAATAAGACAGAAAAGGAAGAGAAATAATAATGATGTTACTATTACTTTTGTTACCAATTATTATTCATTATTATTACTAGAAATACATAGACACTTATAAATCTAATGATACACATTGCAATTTTTTTACCACCCATCAACTGATTCCCAGCCAGCCCTCATGCAGAGGCCATCCCTCCTGTACAATCCCCCCAGTTTTCTGTTCAACCTGATGCCATATGGTAAGCAATATCCATTCAGCCAGTTTGGGACAGCTCTTCTGGTTCTTTCCACTGTCAGCATGCGCACTGCCTGTCTTCTCACCTGCAGGGCAGCATGGCAAGCTAAAACTTTACCGAGTTAGTGTAAGCATTGTTCAAAAGGAACTAAAACATTTGTGCATAATAAACACTGTTTTTCTTCCAAATCCAAAATACAGTAACAAGCAGTCACTGGGAAGAAAATTAACTCTATCCCTGGCAAACCCAGGACAAACAGAATGATAACTGCTGTTTTTTTCTATGTGCACTGGAAGAGGCCATGAAGAATTACAATTCTCTTAAAAAACTCACTACTACAGCTAAATAAAATAAATTATCAACATTAATAGTTGCAGTGATGTCACAAAGTGACAGGGACACAGAAAAAAAAAAAAAAGAAAAAGAAAAAGAAAAAGAAAAAGAAAAAGAAAAAGAAAAAGAAAAAGAAAAAGAAAAAAAAAAAGAAAAAAAAAAAAAAAGAGAAGGAAAGAAAATAAAACTGCCCGGCCTTTGGCAGTGTGGCTGCCAGAGCAGAGCTGAGCACTCCAGGGGAGAGAGGGAAGGGTAAGGAGGTAGCAAATGGGTCTAAAACCAAAAAAACAACAACAATGATCTGAAGAGGAATGGTGACTTACTAAACCCAACAAAGTCAAACAAAATAATAAATAATGTCCAAAATACAAGATCTTATGCTGCAAAGGAAGCACACCTGCTTTTCTCCATGCAGAACCTAGAGAGACACCTCATGAGTGCAAGCAGCTGGTGTCAGGCCAGAAGCTCCACCCCTCTTCCCCTGCCCACCAGAACATTAACTCATTAATTCCCATTGTTTTGCATGATGGTTTTGCATTTGGTGTGGAATACCGACAACAAAAATCACGAAACCACAAAAAGTGATTTTTAACTACTTCATACAGATCAGTAATGCAGCTTGCAAGAAGAACTCAGAATCAAAGTCGGAAATACTCATTAAGATTATATTCCCTTGAAGGAGCTTAGAGAGTGATTCAGCACTATTAAGTACAAACATAGGATAATGAACCCTGTTTATCAGAACTCCAGCTTTCTTGAAATTAAAAACAAAAAATAATAATAAAAAGAAAAAGTGAGAAAGTTCAGTGAGAAAAAGTTGAAAATCTGTTCAAAAGCTTTGATATGCCAAGTAGTAGACCTTTACCCAAGAATGACTCCAATAAATGTGGCCATTAGAAACTTCATTGAGTTCAGTGAGCAAAAGTGCAGAGATCAACTTGAGAGAAAGAAGTGTCACATGCTAGTGGGAGAATTTGGGAAGCACTTGATTGAACAGCAGTTCTGGAAAGAACAAGGGGTACACCAGGCATCAGGATAAATATGTGCCAAAAGTGGGCTCTTATCTCAAACAAACCAAATCTTGCCTTATGTTACTTCATGAAAGTGTGATCAGTAGAAGGAACAATTATTATTCTCTGTCCTCATGAGGTTACAACTGGAATGCTCTATCTAGTTTTGTGTTTTCCTAATGGTAAGGAATGCGGAGAAACTGAAGATGATCCAGCAGAAGGCCACCAAGATGGTCTGGAGCATTAATACAGATAGATTGAGAAGACTTAGGTTCTCTGATGTGGCAAAGAGAAGGCATAATCTAACAGTGGCCTATTACCACTTAAAGGGCAGTTACCCGAGCAGGCATTTGTTTTTTAATTATATTAGACTAAAAATTACTGTGTGACAGTCAATATGTTAACCAACATGGTAACATTATTTTAATGTATAGTATTCATAATATACATTTGTAATATTTCAGTGTTTCAGACTGTTTTTCAATATCGTTAAGGACAGTTATTTATAAAAATCTTGAGAGCAATTCTTTGTTACTCAAAAAGCAGGTTCATGTCTTACTCCTACATATTCACATTTTTCAAACTTGAAAACAAAATTACATGCCAAAAATAGTAGAATTACTCTGGAATATATCAGCAAAAATGCCTGTTTCTTTCTATTTGATATAACTTGTACTTATTTGTTTGTACATAAAGTTTACCTACAGATTAACAGTTTTCTTGGGTATTGTTTCTTTTCTTACCCTTTTGGGGATAATAACATCCATTACATAATAATGACAATCATAAACTTTATTACAATAAATATAATTAATTAATACATGTTTTGCTTTGTGAATGATAAAGTTTTATGGTACTTAAATTTATTTAGTAACAATTAAGTAGAAAAATATTTCATTTAATAGTACATTTTTAATATAATTTGAATGGAACTTGATACTGTAGCTTTCATTTTATGAGATTGCTCTGCCAACAAATTACTATTTTGGGCAGGTAAATATTCATTATGTTCACCATAAACATTATCTTTATAAATGTCAGGATCTTATTCTGTGCTTTCTTCTTTCCCTTCACATTTTCTTTTTTACCTCCTGGATGATATATTGTTTTTTTGTACTAACTTTTTCAGATATTTCTTCAAATGCCTGTATAATATGGGTAACAATAAAAAAAAAAAATTTTGAATTCTATATTCAAAAGAGATTGAGGCTCCAAAGAAAATCTGACTCATAGTATAATCTCACCTCTCATTGTCTCTCTCCTCTTCTCTGTAACTACGGAGAGAACATAGGTTAACACAGCATTGGGACCGTACTGACAAAAACATTTAATTGCCTGCAGATTAGATAGTCACCACCTGGGATTTACTAAGACTGCTCAGTAAATGAAATGCACAGGTTAGCAAGATTTCTTTATCTGATTTTACTCCAAATTATAAAGTAAATTAAAATATGAAATACAAATGACCTCTTGTCATGTTTAGACAACTTTCCAATAATTGTATCCATTATTCTGAACTAACCCAATGTAAAGAACCACCTTTGGCTCTCTCATACATTATATTTATCTTGAATAAACCGATACATCTTAATTACTCAGAAAGAAGAAAGAAAGGAAGCATGGGAGGAAACAACAAGGTGAAAGAGAGAGGGAGGGAGGGAGGAAGCATGCATGCAGCTTGACATACTTACTCCATAGAAATGGAGTCAGAAATGATTAATTTTCATAAAACAATTTGCAACAAGTACTTCTTTTTTGTTAATGTAGCGCAACTCGTTTGTTAAGGTGTTGTTTTCATCTGTAATTACCTCTTAACAAATGAAAGGGAGAAGCTACCTTAAAATGCTAAGGTGAAAATGCCTTTTCAAATTGTAGTGAATGGGAAACTCATGATGTAGTTAAAACCATAAATGAATGGGTAATTGAAACAAACAAAATGTCTGGAAAATTGATTATGCAATTAAAATAACAATGTTGATTGCAATAGTGGAAACGTTCATAGACTCTGACTTCAGAAAATGAATATTTCTGCGTCCTTTACACCATCCCCATGCCTTAGGGGAGAATAATAACAAAAGCAACAGCAGCAACAGCAAAACAAGTAGAACATGGAGACTTTATTTACTGTTAGAAAATATTCTTTTTCTTGAGTGAACTTAGTGAATCTTGTAGTCATTCTGAAGCTCATTACTCAAAACTAATACGTTGGTAGAAGTATGCAATAATTCTTATATTGTCAGGAATACAGCTCAACTTGACCTTATACAGTGTCATGAAGCATAATAGACATCCATGAGGGGACGGTTTGCAGAAATATTTTTCCAGATTTCCTTCTTTTTAAGCATAAAAGATTTTATGGTTGTTCACATTCTTACATGATTTTGTCAGTCACTGGTTAACTGACTTTTTAAAATCATGGTCCATGGATGTGTTCAGTTCAGCTTGGCTAACAGCCAAAGTCCCATTAGGCTTCTCGTACACTCTCCCTACTAAGCTGGAAGTCAGGGGAGGAAATAAGGTGGGAAATCTTGTGGGTTTAGATAACAACAGGGAAATTCTGTACCATAATTACCATCTGGGGCGAAACAGACTTGATTTATTTATTTATTTGCCTACTGTATTAGATTCCACTTGCAAGAAACATAAAGAAAAACACAAAAACTGCATCTTTCCTTCACCCTTTCACAGTCTCATCTTTCGTCCTTCACTCTCAACTCCTTATCTCCCCACCAAGTAGTACAGGAAGGCTGAGTTCTTGGGATATGATTGTTACCTAAAGATTTCTCTCCGCTGATCATTTCTTCTCACACCATTCCCCCTCTCCCCCATAGAGTTCCAGGGAATATCTGCTCCTGTATCATGGAGCAATTCTTTGTTCTCCTCTGACCTGTCATTTCTCACTCAGTATTTTATCTTTCCTCTCTACTCTGCCTATCAATTTCTAACCCTTCCTAAGTTAGTTTTTTCAAAGGCACTGGGCTCAACACTGTCCTGCAGTGGGTCTGGCTGCGTCCAGCACAAGTCTCTATTCATAGATACCTGCCATTCCTGCAGCCTTTCTGCTACCTAAAAAAAAATCACACAATACAATAGATTAGACTCTAGGAGGATGGAAGGGGAATGAAAGAAAGGAGATTTTTTTTTTTAAAGGGGTCTCTTTAATATTTAATGTGTATAATAGAAACTAAAATTATATTTTTAAAATTTTAATGTACATAGTTCCTGTCTAGAATCAAAGTTTATCCTAATAACTAAAGAGAGAAAATAACTACTCTGAATGAATATATTTGAAATATGCACCATGTGAAACAGATTTCTTATATAATTGAATGGATTGAGACTATGTATTAAAGATTTATCTCTTTATCCAAACTAAATAATATTTTATTCCATGGATAATTTGGAGATTTATTGAAATAATTGTGGCTTTAGCACTATTGCATTTAGAAGAAATATGGACTGTAAAAACCTGTAAAAAACAATTCCCTGTAATTGGTTAGGTTAAAGGATACTTAATTGAAGTAAAATTGTAGCCTATTTTAATTTTCTTCTGTAAAAAAAATTCCATGTTAATGAAAATTATCTCTCCAATCCATGCACTTTGGGAAGAAATTTGTTAGGTATCGGTTTGACCCCAAAATCTTTCAGGGCTACCTTGTCCTGACGTAGAAGATAAAACAGTCACTGAAGAAGGTAGAAGTTGAAAGAGATAAAACAGTGCTGTCAATCTCACTAGTGAAGCTGATGAGATACTGTCTTCTTGATTAATCCAAAGCAGAAATTTAAAATGAGGATGGCAGAAACATTTATTACAGCAATAAGCAAAGGATGGTGAATGACCAAAACAGAAGGAATGTCTGTGCCAATAAGGCATTTTTGCAGTTTTCCCAAGGGAGTTGTACTGGAATTATTACAGTGGACAAGATCATGAAGCTGCATATTACACTTAAAACAATAAATACTTTGTGAAATCAGGGATTTAATTGACTAATAGTAATAAAATATTGACGAGTCTGAGTGCTTGGAATTTTCCAGTATTGTGTTAAAAAATTGCAGTGTGCTTTGTGGCAGTAATGATTCAGTTTTGCATATAAAAAAGCCACAGCACTGTTAGAGGTTTCCTGAATGACTGTGGAATCTGCTGTGTCTTCAGCTTTGCAAAAGCAAAAGAAAAGCCATTACACTATCTATGGCAAATTTTCTGCTTCGAAATTATAATTTACTTGACTTGCCAAAACATAATTCCAGGATAGTTCAGTTGCTTTTAGATATCTATCCCAAATTATCTGTGCCTGCCAACCTTCATAAATGTTATAACTTTTTCAAGTACTCAAAATCTTGTTTCTTATTTGAAACTAGTTATGAAGCTTTTTTGTTTGTTTGTTAATCTGATAGTTTTCTGAGCATAAACAGACACTGCATATTTTGGTCTGGACATAGTATTTTAAAGCTGATAAAATTGGGCTGATGAAACCTGACAACATTCAGAGCACATAATCATTTTTGTAAGCTTTTAATGTCCAGTTGTCCAAATTACTCTTTCTGCCAGTAATCGCCAATATTCTAGCCCTAACAGTATCTTATAAAACTACTCTTTAGCTGATTAAAATACAATTTAGCTTTACATAAGACCATTTTTATTTTCTCAAGACTACTAGGAAAATACATATTTTGGACTACCTAAGTATTCCAAAAAGCTCTGTATTTGATACTGCAGTGAATTGGTGCAAGCATTAAAATCCCATCATTTTTTACTTCCACTAAAATTAAACTTGTATGGAATACATATTAAAAAAAAAAAGAAGAAAAAAAAAAAGATTAACTGTTACAAAAAGTGTGCATTTTAATCTATTTTTACAGCAATGAATTTTAACAGAGATTTTTAATATTCTTGAAGATACAAGAAATTTACTAATTTCTTTGCATGACCTCAGCCATGACATGTTTAAGGTGCTCGAAGTTGATATCAGGTAAAAACTGAAAATAGGTTTATAGAATTTTTATTAGTAAACGCATCTTCTTGTCTTCATGTTAATTTTTATGCAGTTTAAAGAGGTCTTAGCTTTCTCAGTGGCCTACATTCATTTGGGCATATAGAAATGAATAGAAAGACTTGAAATTACTGAAGCAGGGACACTCTCAGTAGTAGTCACTCAGAATATACTTCAGAATACTGTATTCCTGGAAATACAAAAGAAAAAAATACTTAAGGAAGTAATTATGGTTTAATAGTTTTTATGGTATTTTATGATACTAAGTTATACATAATTATTTATGATGCTATTAGTGTTCCTAATTCTTCACCTTCAACTTGACATCCTATTTCATTACTTTCACTTATAGTAAGACTTATCATCACTGTCCAGGGGACTAATCTCATTATGTCTTACTTATGTCTTACTGATAACTGAGAGGATTCTATGACAGTGCAGTAAAATGTGCAATTTCCTTGATTCTATGAAAGGAAATTACCTTTCCATTTAATATCTTATCAGAAGTTCAGTGGCAACACCCTATGGCTTATAATGCTAAATAGAATAGATTTTATGGAAACAAATTTTGAAAACTGTAGGAAAATTTGAATACATGAAATAGAAGATAATGACAGCAGGTTTTGAATCATATACAAATTAGTAAACTATTTGTGATGCATAGCATAATGTACCTGAATCAGGAACTTGTGTTAGGAGTCTAATTGAATGCTAGATACAATTTTAGTCTCTTCATTCAGCCTTCAGAGAGGGAAGAGAAAGGCTAGCACAGATGACAAGAGCAGAATACTTTGCAGTCCTATTATCTTACGCAATTCATAAACTTTAACCTCCAACATGATTGTGACAGTATGTTCATTTACTAGTCTGCCACATAAATTAATGAGAAACTTTTAGAAGATGACTAAGGGGAACTCAACATTTATTTCTCATATGATTAACAGTAATGTTCAATCCATTATGTTAATCCTACTGCTTAGGATAAACACTTTTTGATAGCACCAATTAATTCTATGAATCCTTTATATTTATATTCTCAAAATCCTAACAAAATTATGTTTAATTTAGGCTTATGTTATAAATTGGAGAAAACTCAATGTATGAAGACTGAGATGAAAGTTCTTGATATAAGCAAACATCCAGTCTAGGTATCATGGCTACAAGAAGAGAAGTATCAACACTGTTCCCAAGAACACAGTGATCTACATATATGACTGATCAACAGACTCTCAGAATAGAAGAAGATTCAGAGAAGATGAGCATAGGAAAAGAGCCCATGAAGCTCAGAATAGAAAATAGGGGGTGATTTACAGAATCATAGAATATTCTGAATTGAAAGTGACCCACAAGGATCATCATATTCAATTCACGGATCCTCTCAGAACCAACTAAAAATCAGTCCATATGTCTGACATCATTGTCCCAGACACTTCTCAAAGTCCAGCATTGCAGTGAACACTTCTCTGTTCCAGTGCACAACCAACTTCTATGAAGAACATTTTTCTAATATCCAATGTGAATGTCCCTTAGCACAACTCCCTTGAGTCCTATAATTGATCATCAGAGAGATTAAATCAGCACGTTTCCCTCCACTCACATCCTGAAGATTACAACAATTGTAAAGAAAGGTTAATTGATCTCAAAACAAAGATGAAAATAATGTGGCCAGAAGACCATTGTTTAAGATAAATGCATCTCCTGTCTACCAGCTAAAGGTGATTGTGCAAATAGTCTTCACAAAATTATTCAAAATAATGTAAATGTCTTCCTGATCTAGCCAGATCACCATGGAACAAATGCTCAACAAAGAACATAAAAATTGAATAAGTAAATAAATGAATGTAGTCAGCATGGGATCACCAGGGGAAGGTTTTGCTTTACCAATCTGGTAGCCTTCTATGATGTCATCACTGGCTGGGTGGATGGGGGGAGAGCAGTGGATGTAGTATACCTTGATTTCAGCAAGACATTTGACACAGTCTTCCACAGCATCCTTATAACAAAGCTGAGGAAGTGTGGAATAGATGAGCGGATGGTGAGGTGGGTTGAGAACTGGCTGACTGGCAGAGCTCAGAGGGTTGTGATCGATGGCTTGGAGTCGAGTTGGAGGCTTCTACTTAGCGGTATTCCTCAGGGGTCGGTGCTGGATCCAGTCTTGTTCAACATCTTCAACAGTTACCTTGAAAGGGAAAAAAAAAAAATTCAGAGGTTTGTAGACAAGACTGTTGGAGATGCTTGGAACAGATAGACTGAGAGTTTGTCACGAGCAATTATTCAACAGAATTTTCTTCCAGAATTTTGAGCTAAATTTAGCAATATATAAAGTATGTTACATGCATCTTTGCATCTGTTCCACACAAAATGCTGTCTTCATTTTTTATCCCTTGTACTTCTGCTTAAGCTAATAGTCTAAGCCGCTTTCATAAATTCAGATGTCTAAAAAGACTAGATGATACTACTAGGGGTGCAGGATGATAACATCTTTTTTAAATTCTTATGTATTTATGTATTTATTTTCCATTTATCAGTTTCTGTGAAAAAAAAAAAAATAATAACATTAACAGACTACAATTACAGACATAATCAGACTACAGATTAAAATTTGAGAACATGAACACAAATTTCAGAGTTAAATTTACCTGACAGAACTAATTGCCTCTGTCTTCTCTTAGGTATAAATGTCTGTTAAAACAGCACCTAATTATGGTATTACAGAATAGCTGAATTTGATTATTGAAAAGGGCTTCCAAATGTTGACTGCCCAACCTCACTTGCTTAAAGTAGAGCGACATACATATTGTTGTTCAAGACAATGTCCAGATGTTTTTTTAAGATTTACAAGTCTAGAGAACCCGCAGTTTCTCTGTGCAACATATGTTAGTAGTCATCACTCTAAGGAGAAAAATGTTTCCTGATGTTCAGATGGAACTTCATGTGTTCCAGTTTATGTCCATTGCTTGTGCTATGGCACTGAGCACCACTGATAATAACCTGTCCTCCCTGAATCCTCAGTTTCAGGTATTTGTAGTCAGTGATGAGATCCCCCAATCTAAACAGCCCCAGCTCTTAGATTTTCCTCATAGGAGAGATGCTCCTGTTCCTTAATCATTCTTGTGGCCATTTCTTGGTCTTTCTCCAGTACTCCTCAGTATGGAGGCCAAGAACTGGACACAGGACAAGTGTCATTTCACCAGTGTCAAGCAGGAAGAATCACCTCCCTTGACCTGCTGTCAGTACATGCCTGATACATCCTAGGATTGCATTATCTTTATCTGCAGTAATGGTACTTTACTAGGTCATGCTGAAGTTTGTGTCCACCAGGACCACTAGGTCCTTTCCTGCCAGCCTGTTTTGAAGCTGAATTGAAAAAATTAAGGTTCTCCCAATTTATTAATAGTGGATGAGTATTTTGGTCCCCCACTTCAAGAGTTTTCTCTTTTTTCAACTCCATGAGGTTCCTGTAAGCTCATTTATTCAGTAATTACGTAGTCACATGTTGTTCACATACTGTTTTCTAAGAAAAAAAAATAAGAAGAAAATCTTTTATTTTTTTCCATGGCAGAATGTTCCATGACTTAATCTGTTTTAGATCTGTTCCAATGAGGAATTTTCCATGAGCTGCAGTCCTTCAGAATAACACTGCTCCACTGAAAGCACTGGCTCTGACATGATCCTCTCCATAGGCTTTTATTGTGATCTCTTTCAGAATTACCATGAGCTGCAGAGGAATATTTGCTTAAACAGAGAAGACTCCATCTTCTTTGATGTTACTGTCCACAGGATTATTTGTCACTCTTTTTTTTCCCTGACTCCTCACACACTGCTGAATAACATTTTGCCTTTTCTTAAACTTAGTTAATGAGCTTATCTGTGTAATGTGGTGGCCAGTTGTATAGCCTCTATATACATCATAGGGCATTCCACGGCCTTTTCCAAAATAATTCACCACTACAGTTCCCCCTGCATGTATCAAGTACAGGAACCTAAGATTTAAGCTATCTGTCTTAAAAAAGAGGTAAACAACATACACAACTTGCAACATTTTTTAACAGAATTTCTCAGTGGTTTATAATGCCACTTAGCTTCACAGGGGATCTGTGATCAAGTTTGGGAAAATGCAATGTGCATTAGTGAAAAAATTCTCTGTGACAAATTTCTAGACTTCATACTCATTTCAGTGTCTGAATCTTTACTGTGATGAAGTCATAGGTAGATAGGTAGATCAAGAAATCAGAAAAAAAATAAACTGATTTGATTATAAGTTACTGAACATATCAAATATTTTGTGTGAAAAGCAGAAAATTATTTCATACTTCAAATTTGTCCTCTCAGTCACAAAATTCTCTAAACTCTTGTTATCTAACTTTGTAGTACATAATGCTTTCAGAGTTTTTTCTTGATGCTATTACTTTTACATCGTAATCACAAAATTACATTAGGAATGGAAAGGGATGGCAAATGGAGATGTGGCTATCGCTAACTTGTATTTCTAAACATCTGAAAGACATTTGGCATAGGGGAAAGCACTACTATCCCCCACAAAAATGCCGAGTGGATGGGAGGAAGGTGAAGGTAGAAAAGAAAGACAAAACAATAAGTCAAGTCAAATTGAAAAGTTTACTGTAGGGTATTTTTGAGAAAACGTGTGAGCAGTCCTTGCCACGAAGGTTGCTACTGTTTGAAAAGTAGGACAAGAGCAGAACAGAAATTGTAAATCAGCAGAAAGGCATGTACCAGATAGAAGGAGAAGATGCCTGTTTTGGCCAGAGTAACAATTAGATGAAACAATTGAGACACACATAACAGGTGCACAATTGTATACTGCATCAGTATGTGTGATTACTCAGCTGCTGTCTGCCGCAGTTTATAAAAAAAATGTATGGATTAGATGGACTTCTGCTGCCTTTATATTCTACAAGCACAATTGATTATGTACTTGATGAAGTGATATGTTCTCTGTAGTATAAATGGATTTCCAAAAGGCTCTTCATGTTGCCACTTACCAAAGACTGTAGAGGAATCTAAGCAGCTGCAGTATGAGAAGGGAAGTTCTTGAACAGAGAGTGGAAAGATGGAAGTAGATTATAGAAATAGGCAATAGCTTATGTGTGGGAAAGTTGCCAATGGAGTTAAATGGGGGTCTGTAATGAAAACTGTGTGTTTAAATATATGAAGAAGCATCTTGGATAAAAGCAGTGAGAAATGAGATTCTAAGGACAGTGAAAATAAACAGCTGTTATGGTTATGGGAGAGAAATGGAGTATTTTCACTTTGAAAAAATGACAATTCTCATAGTTCTAATAAATCCTGATATCAGTGTTCCGTAAATATTTAAAATAGAAAAATTAGTATATACTTTGTGAAAAGAATTTTGAATTGCCTGCCTTGTAAGATATGACTAAACAAGCTTGGAACTCTGAAATCTAGAAAATACAGATAAGATTGAGGTCAGAAAAATAATTAGTAGCTTGAAGGTATTAATAGGGCTTAAGGAATATTATTCCTTATGAGTCCTTTGAGTATTTCATGTTGAAGAAAAGGAAGTGGTCTTTATTAGATGAATAATACATTTATAGAAATAGCTGATTTCCTCTGATATGAAACACCTAAATCTACTTACCACTGAAGAAAAAGGGTTCAGTTCTCTCTGTGTCTGAATCATGGAATCATAGAATTGCTCAGGTTGGAGAAGACCTTCAAGATCAACAAGTCCAACCACAACCTGGCTACACTACCCTCACTCTAACAACTGCCTGCTCAGTTATGTTCCTGAGAACCACAAATATTTTAAACACATTCGGGATGGTGATGCGACCACCTTCCTGGGGAGCCTATTCCAGTTCTTAACAATCCTTTCTATAAATAATTTTTTTCTGATGTCCAACCTAAACCTCCCCTGGGACAACTTGAAACCATTTCCCCTTGATCTGTCACCTGTCACCAGTTAGAAGAGACCAACACCACTCTCAGTGCAGTCATCTTTCAGGTGTTTATGAAGAGCAAGATTCACCCCATTGAACATTTTTTTTTCTTTTTTTTTTCCCCAAGAAATTGTCTCTACAGCACCCAAGATCCCCTCCATTAGAGCTTTCTCCACTTGGTGATGAAGACAGTCAACACTCTCACCGTCCAGAGAGCCATGAGTTGCCATGCAACACTGCAATTGTGACTGATCTCTTCCTGGACATAGAGCTGTTGACCACAACACTTTATCTGTGACCATACTTCAAATTCTTTGTCCAACAAATAGTCCATCCTTCAAATATATCTCTCTCCAATTTAGAGATTTAGGAATTTAAGATGTGATGTTTTCGTGTGACAGTGAGGCTGGTAAAGCCAAAGGAATTTGTTAATCTATCAGTAGTACTCATAGTGGAGTTGGATAAAACAGAAAAAGATACCTGATAACCTGTATGGCTAGTCTATACAGTTTTACATTCTAGTCAAATAAAATTAACAGACACTTTAAGTATGGATGTTCTACAGTTGTTTTGGCTGGAGTAGAGCTATTTTGCTTTATATAGTCTCATATAGTGATATGGTTTGGATTTGGGGATTTTTTGGTGGAAACAGTGTTCACAATACACCAGTATTTTAGTTTGTGAAAATGTTTTTACATCAGGAAAGTCAAATTAATCAGGGGTTTGAAAACTGCTGTTATTTTACATGTTTCTCAAATTAAGTACTCTGAAAATGAACAAGGCAATGTAACCTCAGTGATATAAATCGTCTATAATCCTCTAATATGTGGCTTTTGTTTTTGTTTTGTTTTGTTTTGCATAGCTTCTATGTGGGGAATTAGGATGTATAAATATAATTATTAATATTGTTTGTCTCACTGTCATGGTTTTGTCTGGGATAGAGTTAGTTTTCTTCATAGAATTTTGCATTATGTGGTTTTTTTTCTTTTTTTTTTTTCCATCTGTTTTTGTTTTTTTTTTTTTTTTTTTTTTTTAATAGTGGTCAGTGACATCAATGTTTTGTTGCTGAGAGCAGTGTTTACACAGTCAGTTACTTACCTTCTTCTCCTGCTACCCTACCAATTAGGAGAATGGGGTTGCACAAGGACCTGTGAGGGAACAGAACCAGAATTTCTGACCCAGACTGAAAATAGGGATATCCCATACCACGTGGTGTCATGGTCAGCAATACAATCTATGATAAAAGAGAAGGAAGGATGGGACATTCAGAATTATGGTGTTTATCTTCTCAAGAATTTGCTACATGTCATGAGGCTTTCTTTCCTGAAGGTGGCTGAACATCTGTGTGCAGATGGAAAAGTAGCAAATGAATTCCTTGTTTTGTTTTGCTTGTGCACACTGTTTTTACTTCGCTAGTAACAAGATGATTGAGATTTCTTCCAACGCAAGTCATTCTATGATTTACTCTATGATTTAAACTGTCTCAACCCATGTTTTTGGTCACCTTTGCCTTTCTGATTCTCTCACCCGTTCCATCTGGGGAGAGTGAGTGAGCAGCTGTGTGGTCTAGATGTCTTTTGGGATTAAAGCACACACTCGTGAATGACATTCTAGAGAAAATAGCAAGAAACTGAGTTGACTTACTTGGGAATGCTGTTCCAATTTGTGACTGTGTTTGAATGATAGAAGAGTGTAATGTGACTTGTTTTTTTACAATCCTACTACTTCAGTGACACAGATTGCCAAGTCTCAGGATTTAAAGTCAACATACGATCATGGTAAGTAGTAAGAAGAATGTGGATTGTTTTAAGTAAAGATCAGTCTTCTGTGAATGGAAGAAAAACAACATTGTGCCTTTGAAAACAAATTCTAACAACAAAATTTTGGAAGAATACTGCACTAAATAAAAGCACCTAAGTCGGAATTTAAAATATGAAAGCAAAAAATTAGTTGTTTTATCCATTTGTCCCACTTATATGTTTGTCGTGGATAAATTTGCATTATTTAGACACATTAGATTCCACCTCACTTTGCATATATGCAAAAGAAACCAAGGCAAGAGTCAGAGGTCCATTTCAGTCAACTAAGTGATTAAAATCGTCAGAGGGTGATTAAAAAAAGATAAAAATAAAAAATGAATGAGGTAACACACCCCCTCAATTTGAATGGTTTGTCTGTCACCAAAATAGCTCAAGAGTAAATAGCACATGTTTTTCTCCTGTTTTTAAATATATTTCATATGAATTCAATCTAGAAAAAAATGGTGGTCTGGAATATTCACTTCTGGATTGGAAAAAGACATAAGAATGTTTTCTGAAAGGCAGAACACATTTTGAAGCCTTAAGTTAACAATATTTTTGTCTCTTGGTCCTTCTATTTTCTCCCTATATACTTGAAAGTAGAAAATATATAAAGGTGATGCAGTGGAAACATTGCATTAGGATAGCAAGTGTAATATACCAAATAGTCATCATATCAGATATAAAATTACATACCGTGATTTGTGTACAAAAGATTGCATGAAGGCCAATTCAAGTTTTTCTTTAAATCACCTATTTACATTCATTTATATAATCACAATGTAAAAAGAACCCTGTGTTCCTAGAGTGTCAGCAAGTAGAATATAAAGATGTACGTGTGGAAAAATTCCAGAGTCTCACAAGCCAAATACCCTTGTCCTAAATTTTATTCTTCTGAATGTCTACAATTGCCACTGACACTTGCCTTTCCAGTAAAAAATATTTTTTCTTGGATCAGTCATAGAATCATAGAATCATAGAATGGGTTTGGTTGGAAAGGATCTTTAAGACCAGAGTTTCACCTCCCCTCCATGAACAGAATTGCCACCCACTAGATCAAGTTCCTCAAAGTCCCATCCCACCTGGCCATCCACAACTTCTCTGGGATGCAGCTTTTACTCCAGATAATCCAGTTCTTTGAAAAAAAAAAAAAAAGTCATCCTCTATATTTGGCTTTATGAACCTTTCCCAGGTGTTGCAGATTTCACAGAATTTAAGGCATAAAGCAGACTCTGAGACTTGGCTGTACTTGAGGTTTATATCAATTGTTATAACATGCAGAGTGTCCTAGAGGGATATATCACATCCCTCTACATTTGCTTTGGGAGAAGACTGTGAATAGCTAGTAAGTAAATGTGCACCATCTATTATATTTCAGTATTCTGAGATTAATGGTGAGATAGAGGGGAATTTAGGATACTAAAACCAGACTTTTTAAACGATTGCTAAATTGGGCAATAATTATGTCTGAGAATTCATTTCTGGAACCTCACTCGTCTCCAAAAAAAATGACAAAATTAAGTGACTCAAAGTGACTCAAATTGGTAAATTCTGAATTAAGGATTTGAAGCCAATAGTGCCATAAAGCTGCATTGAGAGGTTTTAAAAATAAAAAATACAGACACACGTTTTATTGATGCAATTTGAAAGCAGCACCATCAAGTTGATCTTATAAAGACATTATAAAATGTATGTCTTTTTCAGAGCATGGAAAATTATTTTTACTATCTTGTCACAAGGAAAAGCTGATAAACTCATGCAGTTTAAATCAAATAAAAACTGAATCAGTGTTCTGATTTATTAATAATGTGTAACTAACTGTAACCCGTGAACTATACATCCAGAATAAACATCCATAGTTTGATAGATAAATTAAAATTGTAGGCAGATTCTAATAAACACTAACTTATGAACACTCCTGTAATTCCATGAAAGTCTATCCCCCTCACCCTATATGCAGAAGCCCTGGATCTAAGGGTTTCTGTCGTTCCCTTCTACAATTTTCATGCCCTCTGATACTACTAACATATCTGCTGGTGGGGAGGCATACCAGGATGTGTACCTGCACCTTGAGGTGCAATCTCTGCATGTTCCCCTTGAACACTCAGCCCACTACACTGTGCAGGCTGCTCCCAGAATACCACAGGGAGGCTACACTGCCCAGCCTCTTCAGTGGTCAGAGTTCTCTAGGGTCACCAAATTCATGGTGACACCCTCTGATGGCTGCTGCTTCTTCACTATTTATCCAAATGTCACAAACATCTGTGCTTCATTTATACTTCTTCTAGAGCTGACTTCTTCAGAAGTGCCTGTCATTTCTTAATTACTGTTTAATCTTGCTGGTGGTTGTTTTCCTCTTTCATATGACTAGTTGGTGCACAGACCTGCTCAGACAGTTTTACGTGTTCCTTGTGCACACATATAGTAGCCAGTCACATACTTGCTTTTGCTTCTTTTAAGTAGGTCATTTGACAGGGGTGGGGCATATGTGTACCTCTACATCATCTCTTTTCCTTAATATTTCTTTTCATAATCAGAGGAGACTTGATGGTTGCCAGCAGATTCACAGAACCATGGAATGGTTTGGGTTGGAGAGGACATGAAAAGCTGCCTAGTTCTCCCCTGATGTGGCCAGGGGCACGTTTCACTAGATCAGCTTGCCCAAAGCCCCATCATCCTACCTGGCCTTGAACACTTCTAGGGAAGGGATATCCATTTTTTCCAGTGGAAACTTCTTCCAGTGCCTCCTCATTCTGTGTAAAATACAACAAAAACATTCCTTGTGTTGAATCTAAATGTACCCTCTTTCATTTTAAAGTCAGTAAAGAACTCGGGGAACAGTTACATTTTCTTTGAGACTACATCCTCACAAAGTAGCAGAAAAATAATGGTTTACTAGTACAAAAGAAAAGGAATTATCTGCATCCTGATGAGGTAGCAAGCAGGTTTTCTTTCATACATATTCACATACTGTTTTTGCCTTGTTCCCATTCCCCTGTTTGCTCATCTGCGTAAGTGAATATTGCCCTGAGGGGCCTTTTGTCTAGTTTCCTTTGCCTGTTGCCATGACATCTGCACAATATACTTTTTCTCTGTAATTATGTCTGTGCCTTCCAATGTGTTCAGTACTAGAATAGTAAAGGGAGAAATACAAAAGCTATCACTGCAATCATGTAGTCTTTTCAAAAGACTTGATTCATTACAAGAGAGTCTAATGACTGACAACATACCTTAGACATGTTTATACTGTCAGTCTGGTCACTTGTTTCACCTTAGAGTTCTGCTCCCCAGGCCCTTTGCACTAGTCTCATTCTAGTTTGTTCCTGTACATTCATTTTTGCTGAAACAGAAAGATTCTTTCAGAAAAAAGTCAAAAAGTGGTTACAAAAATATTTTTCTCCCTACAAACAATATCGTCAGGGAAAGTACTAGTTTCACACTTTTCACACAAGCTGCCAATGTTATTTTACTTCCAACAATATAAGGCATCAGAGGATGCTTCTTTCTTTCATACATCACTTCCATGAACACGTCTCACATTTTCATCTGTGAATGCATGTGTGTAACTTCTGTAAAAAGGCTATTCCTGCAGGCTGCTTTCTGCTTTCTACTTATTACTCAACTCACTGAATAATGCGAGCTTGTTGTTAACATCTATGAAAATGTGATAATGACTGAAAGGCCCAGAGACATGACCGAGTCTCTGAGATAAACTAGTTCACTTTCATGTGCTTGGATCACAGACAGAAAATAGTGGAAAATAAATAAATAAATTCTTAATTAAAACCAAAGCCAAACAAAACAAGTTCATCTTATTTATAGCATATGAATGTTCACAATCATATTTGTTGTTCTAATATATCTCAGCATACATTCATATACTTATCTGAGCTGTCATAACTTAATGTGGACAATTATTTTGGGGGAGAAGGTGGAGGGTTCTTTTTTTTAGACAAAACCTGTTAGAAAGAGGGAATAAATACTGGACAGATCTTTTGCATGTGTTTTGAATAAGGAAATATCTAAAATTATATTTAAGACAGTATTCTACCTTTCTTCTGTAGGTATTCATGAGACCCTTTAAACACTTCTCCCTTTGTCACCTGGGTGACAAGTATGTGTCATCTTGGGACAAATGACAGGGCACTGCCTGAATGGTTCAAGTCTGAAGAAGCAGAAGTCTGAAGGAGTTAGAGAAGAACAGCAGGTGCAAAGAAATTACAATTTCTCTCCAATAAAGCTTATTCTTAGGCTTGGGGGTAGCCTTCCACTGTGCTCATGTGAATCTGTGGTGAACTAGTTAGTTGGGGAATCACTGGGGCTGGAAGTGATTTCAGGACATCATCTAGTCCAACCGCCCTCCTCAGAGAAGGACCAGCTACAGCAGTTTGTTTAGAGCTTTGTCTAGATGGGTTTTGACTGATTCCAGGAAAAGAGGCTCCATGACATCTCCGAGCAAACTGTTCCAGTGTTTGACTGAAAAATCTCTACTGAGATTTTTTATTTTTCTTTTACATCTAAACAGAATTTCCCGTAAATCAGACTGGGCCCATTGACTCTTGTTGTCCTATTGGATATCTATGAGAAGATACTAGCACTTTCTTCTTATTCCCTAGCATTAGATATTCATATACATTTATTGGGTTCTTCCCAACTCTAATGTTCTGCAGGCTGAACAGTCTCAGAATTCTCATTTTCTCCTGGTATGATAGGTAATCCATTTTATTTTTTTTCCTATCATCTTTGTGACCCCTTTCTGGTTTATCGTGAACTGGGGAACTCAGATATGTATTATCATAGAATTCTAGAACGGCTTGGGTTGGAAGTGATCTTGAAACTCAACTAGTTCCAACTGGGCTGCCAGCCACTAAACAGGCACTAGATCAGGCTGCCCAGGGCAGGCCTCAAACACCACCTGGGATGGGGCACCCACATCATCTGGGAAACCTGAACTAGATAATTTTTAAGTATCTCTTCCAACGCAAACAATTTTATGATTCTATGTTTCTATGATTACTATCAGGCCATGTAAAAAGTCTCTCTCCCTCCTGATTATAAACTCAAAGGAAGGACCTTCAGACTTCTTGACTGTCTTCATGTGTGTCTCTGGATCCAACAGCTTTACATCTTTCTTGCACTGTGGGCTACAGACCTGGATCATCATTCCAGGTTTTCTCACTAGCGATGAATAGAGTGGAAAAATCACTTCTGTCAGTCTGCTCGCAACAGTCTTCCTAGCACAGACCAGGAAAAGAGGATGATAACTGTTTAATACAAGGGTACTTTGCTTTCTCATGTTCAATCTACTATTCAATACAACTCCGGGTCCTTTCCTCATATCTGCTTCCTAGCCAGTCAGTTCTCATCTTGCATTGGTGCTTGGGTATATTCTTCCCCAGGTGCAGTTTCACATGTGCAGTTGTTGAGTTTTCTGAGGTTCCTGTTGACCCTATCTCAAGCTTGTTGAGGTCTCTGCAAAGGGCAGCATAATAATTTGGTGTATCAGACACTCCTCCCAGTTTTGGATCAGAATTGCTTCAGAATTGCTGAGAGCATATGCTGTCCCTTCATCTAGATCATTAACAAAGATAGTGAACATTATCAAGCTGTATGGTATGCTACTACTGACTGACCTCCAACTGGACTTCGTCCTATTGATCAGTACACTCTGAGCCTAGAATTCAGCTCATTTTCACACTACTATTTATCTAGGCTGTGCTTCTTCATTTTGTTTATGAGGATACTGTGAGAGAGAGCACTGAATATAAACAGATAACACTCACTACTCTCACACTACACACTGAGAAATTCACCTAATCAGAGAAGGCCATTGACCTGGTTAAGAGTAACTTCCCTTTCACAAAATTTATTCCATCTATGCCCAATGTCCTTCTTGTAATTCATGTGCCTGGAAATAATTTGCAGGTTTAGTTATTCCATCACCTTTTGAATGATCAGGTTGGAGGGATCAAGATGAAGTTGACTGGACTTTAATAATGTAAATCTTTCTTTTTAAACATCTTGAAGAAGGAGGTGATACTTTCTTTCAGTCTCTAGGAGCCCTCTCCAATTACCCTTCAAAAATTATTGAAATTTCTTAAAATAAAATCTTACCAGTAAATTCTAAGGCAAAGTAGGCACTGACTACCTTGTCTTCCTTCATTTCTTTTGTCCACAGGTGCCCTTCCCCATTCAGCAGTGGTCTCACATCTTCTTAGCCTTCCTATTTTGCATTTGTACTTGCTGAAGCCCTTCTTGCTGCCTTGAATGCTCCTTGCCATACTGAATTGTAAGTAGTCTTTGAATCTCCTAATAATCACTGCATGGACAGAGAGTATCTCTACATATTTCTTGGGTCATGTGACCCTTTAATCACATCTTATATACCAGTAGGCTTGGGCTGGAAAAGAGGTGGGGAGAGAATGTTGCCAGGACAGATGACCTAAACCAACCAAAAGGATATTCCGTACCATATGACATCACTCTTAACAGTAAAAGCTGGTGAAGTGGAAGGAGAAGGGGACTTAAACAAATTAAACATATGAGTACATAACCACTTAAAATATAATATGTGAGAAGAACATATAATACTGTAAATAAAAATATAATAATGCTCCTGGCTTGTTTTAATTGCAAATATTATAGATAGTAAAACTGCAGTTTAGGCAGCATCTGAATTTTTAATACTTGCTGGATTGTAGAACACATTCACATTGTCTAAATCTCACAAATGTGTCTGCTTTTCAATTTCTGTGGACAGTTTCAATTTCCAACTTCATGGTTGTTTTGACTTCAAAAGTTTTTTTCTTGGATTTTGCTTGTTTGTTTAATTGATTGATTGATTTGTTGTTAATTCTTACAGTGTTATAAAATACACAATTTGGTCAATTTTGAAAAAAAAATCATACTTAAATGCAGGTATTTGCTCTGAAGAAAGTAACTAGTAGTTCAATGCCTACAGTTAAATTAAATCTCAAAAAATAATAACTAAATTTTCTCATGAACTGTTTCACATGAATCGTGTAATAAATATGTTCATGCACCTAGACTGCAAAAAGTCCATGGGACCAGATGGAATCCACTGTCTGTCAGTAGTCCTAGTTAATTGGAGAGGTAGCAGGTGACTGGAGACTTGCAAATGTGATGCTCATCTATAAGAATTGTTGTAAGGAAGATCCAGAGAACAAGCTTGTTAGACAGACCTGACAGTGGTGGAATGGATCACAGAATCATAGGGGTTGGAAGGGACCTCTAGAGATCATGGAGTCCAACCCCCCTGCCAAAGCAGGTTCCCTACACCAGGTGATCATCTTGAGGAAGATCACATGCCATCTGTGGGACAACCAGAAGATCAGACCCAGCTAGCATAGATTTGTGAAAGGCAGATCCTGCCTGAACAACCTCATCTCATTCTATGACTGAATGACCCCTCTGGTGAATGAGGAAAAGGCTGTTGAAGTAGTCTACCTGGACTTCAGCAAAGCCTTTGACACTGTCTCCCACAGTGTTCTCCTGGAGAAGCTGGGAGCCCATCATTGATAGATTCCTTCTTTGCTGGGTAAAGAACTGGCTGGAGATCTGGGTGTGTGGAGTTAAATCAGCTGGCAACCAGTCACAAGTGGTGTTTTCTGTGTGTGATTTTTCACTTTTAGAACCATTCTTTATCCCACCCCCAATTAAATATTTATCTGTAGCCTCCAAATGTCATGCTTTCTAGATTATTTTAAACCAAATATGCTGAAAAGTATACATGAACAAGGCCATACATTTTTGTAAACTACTCTTTACCTTCCAAATCATAATCAATATGAAATCAAACTTGTTAATCTCATGCTAAACACCACTGAACTTGCTCCAAATACACAGATGGAATTTTAACCTTGTACTTTAAATTCTTTCTGATTCATTGTGTACTTTCACAATTGGAAACAATCATTCTGTTCATGTTCTACTAGAGAACAATTCCCGTTATCAAAAATGACACAATGCTGCAAGTTCTAAAGGTCACTGCTTCAGAGTTTTAGTGCTTTGAACTATCCAGCTACTTGGTAAATAAAAAAAGCATTGCTGCACACAACCTACACACTGTTAGAAAACTATATTTTTCTAGAGCTGTTAGAGAAATTATTGTACACCATCTGGCTTTTAAGAGGTGTGAAGGGAATTTCACATGACAGAACATGAGTGACTTCCTCTGCAAAGTGAGAGAAACAGATTGCCATCATTATTTTTCACCCAATAAATTACTGTTTATTCTCAGAGCTCACAACTCCTTGGTAACATCTCTGATGTAAAATGCAAGATTATATTTATATATATATATATATGGCAGAGGAAATTTTCTGTTATTATTATGCAAATTGTTATTTCTTCTTAATCAAAACCAAATAAGACACAAATTTAACGAACAATGAAAAATACTTCAAACATGAAGATAATGAAAAATCTTGCTTGAGTCAGCTTTGAGTTGACATGTTCAGTTTCTGCTAGCTTTCTGGAGAACTGTAAATTACTAAAGAAAATTCGTATGAATTCTGCAATTGTAGCTTTGAGAACGAATGAGCTCCTCAGAAGAATTTTTTTTTTAATATAAGTCATTTAGAATTACCAAAGTAATAAATGTCATTTCACAAGTTTTCCCATCAACTTGGACAATGTACAGTTCAGTGTTCTAAGTATATATTCATTAAAATCTTGAATATCAAAAATCTCTAAAGAGAAAAAAAAAAAAAAGGAAAAAATACTATGCTATTCATTAGCTTTCATTATTACTTTGAGCATAAGGATCACAGTTGGAGAATGAGGGCAAAAATAGCTTTATCATTTGATCTTTTCTTTTTTGGGTGTTTTGCTGTTGTAATTGCTGGTAATAATAGAAGTTCAAAACATTCTTCATAAATCCAATAGAGCTTAATTTTAACTTCTATAATGATTCACATTAGAGCTCCTTTTACAGACACTTTGACACTATAAATCGTTAATCAGTTTGACAAATTACAACACAACTTTATTAGATTTTCTGTTATGGACTTAAACAGATGTCTAATTGGAAAATGAAAGAGAATTCAGATGAGATCACTACTTGGCATATGTATGATAACAAATCATAATTTATTGAAATAAACACTCTCTTGGGGGCAGGACAAAATATTTCAGATTTTTTCCATTCATGTTTCTCAGGCATAGAAAGAACACTTATGTACCACATATTCACGACCTTAGCTACTTTGAAATGCTTTTCAAATATAAATGAAATATACAACAGAATTCAATCAAAATTCTACTGTGGGGATAATAGAATTTGTCATTTCAAAATTTTCAGGTTTTAAAATGATTTATTGATATTAAGAAAAATGATGAATCAATCCTCCCATCTTTCATTCCATAAGCACTGGTCAAATACTAGTAATATATTAATGAATGATATCGTATAATTTTTCATGTAATTGTGCACACAAATAATTTATCATATGTGCTTGATCTAATATCTTCTATTTGTCAAAAAATGTTATACTTTTGTTTCTGAATTAAGACATGCTTCTTGCATGTCTAATTACTATAGCACAATGAAGTTTCTAAATCTAACCAACTTAAGTTCAGAATTTCTGGTACTAGAAAAATTATCACAATAGTGGCTTTCTCACTCTCTCAACGTATATTTATACATACATTTATTTATTTATTGAGGAAATGTTTATTCTAGAGAAAGCTCAACTGAAAATTCTGTTCCTGATATTCATCAAATGTCCTTCAGTTTTGAATGCTAAAATGCTTGATCTTCCATACACCTTGAACATCATACATGCTCTTGATTTTCAGTTTAATAGATAAGTCAAATCTATTCCTAAGGAAAAAAAGATTCAGATAGTGATCCTCATACATACTCCATTTAAATATATTACTCTTTCATTATATCTGTCAGGTAAAGTTACTACTTTGATCCACACTATTTCCTAAATATTTCAACAGTGAGTACCAAAGTAACTACATTTAAATACTCATCTGTCATTGCAGAATCTAAAAGGTTTTCATTTACATTATATACATAATTCAGGGGAATGATCAAACATGTGGGTACTGATCAGTACCATAAACAGAAGTCACAGAATTAAAAAACATTTAGATATCAGTTTATCTAAATAGTGAGACTTCACCACCTCTCTGGCCAACCTGTTCCTTTGCTCAGTCACCAACATGATAAATATGTTTCCTGGTGTTAAGACATAATTCTCTGTCTTCCAGTTTGTGCTTGTTGCCTCTTTCCTTGCCACAGAGTATCACTGGAGATAGCATGGCTCCATACTCTCTTAATTCTCTCTTCATGTGTTTATTCACATTGACAAGATTCCACCTGAGCCTTCTCTAGGAGAACAGTCCCCACTCTCCTCAGCATGACCAAGTAAGTAAATACACATTAAAAGCCTATCATCCAATATTTATGCACCCTAACCTGTAATGCAGTGAGATCAATTTAGCCAGAATATTTATACATACAACTTTTATGGATTTATAAAATCTCTGTTTTTACTTAAAACAATTTACTTAAAATCAATTTGAGTTGCTGGAGATTCTGCTTTTCATTGACAAAAGGAGCAAAGACTGTATTCTGCCAGCCATCAGAAAGCTATTCTTCTTTGTGGACATATTCTCACATTGATGTTCTTCACTGCATAATGGAATTAAGGATTAGTTATTGCAGAAAAAAAATTTCTTTCACGTTTTGATCTAATTGCTAGGGCAATTCTTGGATAGAATGAGATGCAGCTTTCCTATGTCTCAATGTTGTTTTTAAATTTTATCCAGTGATTATTTATTGAAATTCCCTGGGAGCTAGATATGTATACCAATTGACATATTTTCTGCAGCTATGGATGTAGATTACACTAGAAATCGACTCCTAAAATATATTTTTAGCAGTCTGTGTGGTAATGATGTCTTAAATCCTACACTGAATCTGTATCTTAATTTACTATTCATAGGCAAAAGATGCCTGCTAAACAGATGAAGAGTTCAGCATCTGTGTAATCCCAAATGGAGCTTAATTAACATAAAATTCATCTACAGGTATAATACCCATTGCTTTCTTCTGCAAATAATGATGTTGCTGTGTATAAATTCAGTGGATTCTGCTTACATAGCAATCTTTCAGAAAAAAAATCTACCTGAAACAGGTAGAATTGGCACATATGGGCATGTTATAGTGGGCATGGTTGTGGTAGATTGACAATTGAACTAGATGATCTTACAGGTCTTTTTCAACCTTATGATCCTATGATTCTGTGATCCTGATGAAGCTACATATGACAGTGTCAAAATAGTTCAAGCTTGTCTAATGTTCCTTACATGGAAATAGGCTCACACAAATTAACTGCTTTTGAAAACTTTTATTGAATGCTTATCCTCGATCAACATTCATATCTTTTTTTATTAAGAAATCTTCCAGAATCCAAAACAAACAAAAATGAAGAAACAAGCTATTAGAGATGAAACTCTCAAAGGGTATGTTTATTGAACTTACACCCTAAGCAGACTACTAGTATCAGATCTCTTCTGTAGTCTTATATGATGTTTAATGTTTTTCATCAGAAACCTCTCTAAGATGCTGGTTCCTGGATGAACTTCTTTTTCTATGAGTAAATATTTCCTGATTACAGGGGGTCAAAGCAGAGAAGAAAGATGTATTTTATATCTGCTTGCATTATCCTGGCCCAATCTAGGTAATAAAATGCTTATCAAATTTGTCCTCAGTCAAATATACCAATTCTGTTATTTGTTTCTTTGTTTGTTTTGTTTCATTTTGTTTTTCATAGATTTTCACATTAGCATGATTAGTATAACAACCATAACCTCTTTCATATCATGGTCAACTGCTCTACTGTTTGCTTTTGTTAATTACACAATGTTGATTGCCAATTGGCAACTTTATATGGGAATCTGTAGAATGTCGAAATTATACATGAATGATACCCATCAAAAGCTTTTTCTAAACCCTTTAAACTTTGTTGTAGTATAAACTTGAAATATCCAAATTGTTCAGACTTCACTGATTAAACTTTTATTCAAAGTATATAGAAAAGGGAGGGATGGGAAAACAGAGAGAAGTAGTAAAGCATCTGCTTACAATACAGAAATAAGCCCTCACAGGAAAGCTTATGTTGCAAAGAACTTATTTTTTAGCCTTGGTCCATCTTCCTTACTGCAGTTTTATCTGTTTAAGTATCAAAATAAGACTGTTAGAACATGAGTATGGTTGGCATAAGCTCCATATAAAATCAGTAGAAAGAAAATACATTCAGTATTTGACTTGTGGAGATTCTCTCTTCCCTGACAGCATGGTTTATGAACCTATGTTATTATAGGACTTCCATAGATATGTTCTTTAAATTAAAGTGGGATATATACTAATGTTTGTAGGTATTCACATATGAGTGATTAGACAGAGACATACAAATGTGCCTATTTCAACTGAGCAGACAAATCATATGCAGTAAGCAAGCATACATACATATATATATGCATAGGACTCTATTTAGATTCTGTGTTTGTCAACGGTTTACAGGGCTGGATCGGCCCGGTTCCGTGACAATTGGTGCGGGGGACCCACGGACCCATGCCCCAGGAAAGGGCAAGGAAAAAGGGAAAAGGGAAATGGGCCTAGAAACAAAACAGCGGCAACGATCTGAGGAGGAAAGCTAATTTACTAAATAAGATATCAGAAAGCAAAATAACACAATATAATACAATATAATTGGAATTGAGGCTAATGAATCAAATAAAATGAGCAAGAGAGAGTGTCCGATAAACCGAAGGCCTTACGCTAACGCTGAAGGCGATACGGCAGCGAGCACCCACTGCTGAGTCGATCCTGAAGGAAAGAGAGTGTCCCGTGACCGCTGAGGGTTTTTATCTGTTCCCTCTGAGCGGAAAACACGTAAAAATACAAAGCATCGCAAAGTCCTCTGGGGAATGTAGTTCTTCTCTTCTGAGACAGGTATACCTGGAACTATCCATGATCCATGGGGCTGGAGTGTTAGCTCTTCAACTCTTAATGCACTACATGATGTTATGATGTGGAATACCAGTAGCAAAAATCATAAAACCATGACAGTGTTCTACTATTTACATTTCTGTCTTTAATACTAAAACTAGCGGTGTGAAAGCACAAAAGAGAAAGTACAAAAGCTTCTATCAAAGCTAACTGTACTATTAAAATATACACAGCATCATTTTAATCTCTTTGAAGTAATGAAATAAGAGTATAATTAATAGAAGTGGGTGGGCTTTTGTTGTTGTTGTTGTTGTTTTTTGGCTTTTGTTTGTTTTCAGAAAGCCTTTAAGAGGCAGAAATATGGAAGACCTACATGGCTCACAGATTTTTGACATATTTTAAGAATTTTTACATTATCAATATGAAAAAAAAAAAAAGGACATAATTGAAGGTTTGTTTCTGCAAGACATATATATTGCATATATATCTTTCATCCAAAGTCAGAGCATCAGGAAAAATGAAGTAGAAATATTTTACTGGAATTGTCTTTCTTGGTACATAAACACAGGACCATTTGAATCAGCTAGAAGATCCCAGAAAGAAAAAGAAACAGAATTCAAGTAGTGAAAATTCTCAGTAGCTTCTTTGGAGCTTTATAGGAAGATTTTATTTATGAATAGCTACTAATCTGATAAAATAGTGCTGTGAAAGAACAGAGTGGTAAACAGCTTCAATGTGTAATCAGACACAATTTTGTAGGCTAGGTACAGAATTTTAGGCTGATCAAAAGTCTTCCTGTGAAACTGGAGCTCAGTGCTAAAATTATTTTTGATACAGACAATAAGCTTATCTTTTACTATTCACAAAAAATCAACTGACCATTAATCACTACTTGAGCTGCAGTTGAAGTTCTTATACTACTGTTCTCTGATGTAATTATGAAGAACAACCTAATTTACAAACTGTGAAGCTCCAAGTATGACAAAACATAGGTGATACATATGTCATGAAAGCTGAGAACTTATTTTCTAAACCTAAAAAAGTAGAAAAATGGATATATCAATGTTTGCTTAAGCATGAGGAAGTAGAGAAGTTTGTGAAGAGGGAGGTGTTGCATTTCAGCAATTGTGACATTGATGTGGAAAACCAGCCATGTTCTGGAAGGCCATGAAGATTTTTATGAATGCAGCATGTGAAATCTTGTTCATTGCTGATGAAAATGTATAGCTCACGGTGGTGGATATGTTGAAACATAGTGTTTTGTAGCTGAGAACTTACTATATCAAACAGTGTTATTGTTCTCTTTGTACCTTTTCTCAATTGAAATAAATGGGAAGCATTACATTCAGAGTGACCTACATAACAACATTCAGAAGCGCTCTAACAGAAGGGAAATTTTACATTCATCAAGATAAACTTGTAATGTGTTGTAAAATCTAGATCAACACAACGACAATTCTCTAGGCTTGCATACTGTGTAAATGGAGTAAATACTATAATTGTAGTTTCATGATTACCGTTCCAAATTTTGAAATAAACTTGCAGATTATCGCCATTGTTTAATTTTTATTTCAAGAAATCTTACCACTGAACAAAAAAAAAAAAAAAGAAGAAGAAGAAGAAAAAAGGAACAAAAAGGATGTCAATGGCTTATAGGCCAGTTCAGCCTGGTTCTGTGATAAATGAGAGAGTTGATACCCATTGACCTACACCCTGGGAAAAGGGGAATGAGCAGAAGAGAAAAGGGTAGGTAGTTGGGCCTAAAAACAATCTGCAGAGAAAAACTTATTTACTAAATGTGATATTATAATGCAAGATATCACAATATAATTTGAAATGAACCCAGTAAATCAAATAAAATGACAGAGAGAATGTCCAAAACCAAAGGCCTTATTCCAATGCTGAAGGTGAGATGCCTAGGAAGCACACACACTGAAGAGATGAGCAGCAGTCTTGGGACTTGTGAGCAGTTTTCTTTATGAGTAATAGCTTCCTTACAGCTAGTGAAACTAAGCTAACTGAAAACAATAAATAAAGACCTAAGTCTGGAGTACTTTACAGAAATTCAGTTATAAGTACTGAATGTTGATTTTAGAGTTTGGAATATTCTAAAATAACATGTTTTCTAGAATGATATTTTTTTGTGACAGTTATAATTTTCAATTGTTTTCTGCCACTCACTAATAAATGACAGTTCTTATAAAAACAGTTGTAAGAATTAATTCACTAGTGACTTGATGAAATATTACTTACAGTTCCTTACTAAGAAAAAAAAAAGTCTTATTTACTCTCATTCTTCAGGAAAAGAATTTTTGTCCTTTAATATAAAGATGAAAAGGGGAGTTTTTGACTGAATAAATTTAGTATTACATCAGACACTTCATCTTAAAGTTGAGACAGCAGGTTTCAGAGATATTTGTCATTAAAGGATTTAATGCTGCATGAGAAAAACTTTCTGACAGTTATATTAGCAGCTAAGCGGATCATCCTTCCTTTTGGATAAATACATCCATACCATATATAACCCCTAGAGAAATGTTTTCCTACAGATAACAAAGTACAAAACTGTTACGTATTAAAAAAAAAAATAAAATAAATAATGATAATAAAAAAACCCCTCAATATTTATGAACAAGAACAGAAACATTTTGTGAGCTGCATGTTGATTAATAATGGAAGATGTCAGCAATGCTACTCTAGTCTAGTACTAACAGATGCTTTAAAAAGCATAGATCATGCACTTCTGGTAGTTACTCTCTTGCAATCAGTTTTCTTTTGCTTTCAAAATAAATGCTTCTCTGGCACCTCTGTGATCTTTTCTTAATCATGTCTGACATGTACTCCTGATTTCATTTCTCGTGTTCACTGCATTGTTATCTAAAATCACTTAGCTGATCCGCTAAAATGGAAACTCTTTTTTGCACCCTCAGACACTGTGGTGTACAGGCCTGTAAATCTTTAGCCCTGGCTTTCTAAGTTATTCTCTGCTTCTCTAGGAGCTTCAAAAAATAAACACTTTAGAATGGTTAAAAAAGCATATTTACTGTGTGTGGTAAACAGCTGTTCTTCAAAGAGGTCCTTCAGATCAGGAGTTTGATTCTTCTACCAGCAAAAATAATAAAAATAAAATAAAATAAAATAAAATAAAATAAAATAAAATAAAATAAAATAAAATAAAATAAATATAAATATAAATATATAAATAAATGAGAATTAATCTTTGTCTTGATATATTAATTGATAAATTCATTGTATTTTTTTTTTCACTGCAGAAAGATTAAAGAATATCCTATAAACAACTTTCTCTGTCTATATGAACACAAAACAGGGAATCATAGAATGGTTTGGGTTGGAAGGGACCTTTAAGATTATCTAGTTCCAATCCCCCTGCTATGGAAGGAGATGCCTGCTTCTAGACCAGATTGCTCAAAGTCCATTCCACCTGGCCTTGAATGATTCCAGCGAGGAGGCATCCAAAACATCACTGGGCAACCTGTTCCAGTGTCTCACCACCCTCACAGTAAAGAATTTATTCCTAATATCTAGTCTAAATCTACCTTCTTCAGTTTAAAACCATTTCCCTTTGTCACCATATGCACAAAAGTCTCTCCCCAGCTTTCCTGTAGGCCTTCTACATGTACTTTAAAGCCACAATAAGGTGTCCTCAGACCCTTCTCTTATCCAGGGTGAAGAGTCCCAGCTTGTTCAGCCTGTCCTCATAAGGGAGGTGCTCTAGCTCTCCAATCATCTTTGTGGCCCCCCTCTGCACCCTCTCTTACAGCTCCAGGTCCTTGTATTGTGTACATTTCTACACATATAAACATATATCTATATATGAATATAAGTATGATTATTTAATGCTCAGTGATTGAAGTTTCAAAAGATTGATACTTGCTACTTCTGTAATATATCAGTTTTAGAACAGTATTCTGTTTAATATATAATTTTGGTCTCATGTAAACATCTTGGTGCAATTCATAAATTAAGTTTCTCTACAATTTTTGTCTTATCAGTTCCTGTAGCATTACAAGGGTATTGGGATTAAAAACAATTATATCTTTAAATTTCCAATTTTAATGAAATATTCAATATTTGAAAACAAAATAATCAGTGTTAGAATGGCCTTTTAAAAAAGGAGAGTTATACAAAGATAAATGATACATGTTTTTTTAACTAATTTCAAACATAATGGAGTATAAAAGAAATTCATGAAGGAACAATCTGTTCAATAAATAATAATCAGAGGAAAAGTGAAATATGGTTACCAAGTATGTTAAATGAATAAATATAGTAAAGGAATAAATCCACTGTTCTTATTTGATGCTGAAGACATGTTTAGAGTCAAATCTTCATAAATTAATGTATGAAAAGGAAATAAATCTGACAAAAGAGTAGGCTTACGCTGTAGCCCAAATATGCAATTAAGAGATTTCTAATATGTGGTGCCCAATCTGAAAGTAATGCTTCCTATTTCATTATGTTGGCCCATTACATCAGATGTGGACGTAGGTGATATGGTAGTAGAGATAAACCTTCCTATTGATATTCCACTGTAAACTGTTGCCATGCAACAGATGGCAGCCGAGGAACAGTCTGAAAAAATAGCATCTGAAATGTCATTGAATTCCTCCATGGAGAAAAAATTACACCCATTGCCACTCATCAGCTCTTGCAGAACATTTGTGGAGACCAGCAATTGGATATAAGGCATTTCTTTTGGAGCAACCAATAAGAAAGTGAATGTTTTGACTGCGTGTGTATGTTCCTTTTGATTTTCATTACCTTTCCAATAGGAAATTAATATATAATAAATAAGTATCTATTCTTCTATAAATGTCTGAGGTGTGGGAGGCAAAGGGATGAGGCCGGACTCTTCTCAGCAGTGTGTGGTGATAGGACAAGGGAAAATGTTCATAAACTAATGTATAGGATGTTCCACACAAATGTGTGTGGGAACTTATCCACAGTGAGGGTGATGGAGCACTGGAACAGTTTGCCCAGAGAAATGGTGGAGTCGCCTTCTCCGGAAACATTTAAGACCCGCCTGGACACCTACCTGTGCAACCTGGTCTAGGGAGCTGCTTTGTCAGAGGGGTTGGACTAGATGGTGTCTAGAGGTCCCTTCCAACCTCTACAATTCTGTGATATATATAAATATATTTGAAAGAACAATCTCTCTTTCTCTACAAAAGGATGGTAAAGCAAATACTTCAGTATGTGTGCTTTAAAATTTCTCTCCAGAGTTAATAACAGCTAACCAATATGTCCATATGCTCAGTTCCTTGTTTTGTTTGGTGGTCAGCTGTACTAGATCTCTGTTTCCAGTGTGGCATACCTACTAGAATTGTCAATGAAGTTGCCCTGTTCCATTTTTAAAAAACTTACTGAGAATATTTTGCACATGTATCCACACAATACATAGGATTTTTCAGATGATAAATTTAGATTAGTACATTTAAATGCTAATTTAACAAGCATTTAGTTTTCACATTTGAAATGTGTAGCGTTTGAACTTAAGCAGTGTACTTCATGAATGAGAGCTTCAATTTGTGTAGTCAGTTATTCTGTTGCTGTGTATTTGCATTAAAATATTTCTACACATTTGAATAATGATTTTTTTTTAATGTAAAGAATAATTGAAATATTTAATACAAAATTCACTTTTATAATGAAGTTTTCCTTGAGCAAATGATATCAGACCTACTGATTCTGAAGAATTGTTGTTACATTTGTACATGAAGAAGATCATTTGAGGTATTCCTGAGAATCTTTCTAGTTATACTGATTCACTATTAAATCAAACAAATAAGTTGTGAGTTCTGAGCTGTACTGCTTCAATGGCTTTTCAGCATTTTTTTTTCCTTTCTTGTATGATTGAGCTGTAATAACCTTAAAAACTTCATCAATCTACAACTTCAAATACTAACCATATACTTACAGTTAGACTGAACTTTGTTAAAAATTAAATGTATTTTAACATAATTTCAGTTATTATATAAACTTGATCTTGATTCATAACTGCAAAACTATCTGCATGAGTTATACCTTCATTTCATGCTGATGAAAAAAAAAGAGAAATGCAATTTCAGTATCTGTGATTATATAAATCTGAAAAACAATTCTTTATTATTATTACTGGAATCATTAGGTTTTCTTATGCCTTACATAAGCCAGAAGACATCATGTATTACTAAATGTATACACAAAACAAAAACAACAAGAAAAAAAAAAAACTTTGCTTGACAATACCACAGAAAAAAAAAACAAAACACTTCTAACAGCAACCATTTTTCATAAAGCTGTAGATATAGGCAGTGATTATTTTGATACTGTTTTATATTACATTTTGATATTACACCTATGAGCAATTTACTCTACAAATAATATTCAGGTATCAAGATGTGAAGGCATTACAAATTATCAGTGAACAACTCAAGCATGTCCTTGAATACATTAACTACCTTTTTGATACTCATTGGAACAATTTCAAGCACGAGCAATTACTGTCTTTAAAGAAATCTTTCTTTAGGGAGCTGTCATTAGACTAGCAAATGAAATACTAGCTTAATTGTGATTTGCCTATTTATGCTTGTGTTTTCAATACAGTAAAATTAATATAAAACGAGTAAGCAAATAATGCCTATTTAGCTATACTTCTCTGCGCATTTTAAATGAATTGCATCAGAAATGTAGATTTCTGAATTAAAATTTGTGCACTTTTTAGCTTTAATTTTAATTGTATTTAGTTGCACTAAATTATGAACATAATCAAACAGTATGAAATTCTGTAAAGAAAAAATAAAAATTTCTTTTTTTTTCAATCTTCCATACTCACAGGCGAATTTCTGAATTGTTTTCCTTAATTTCTGTATGAGATATATGGGACTCATATGCATTTGTAATAACAGTATTATATCCATATGTGGGATATTACACACATTACCTGATTTGAGTGCACATTATTTTGTATGTGTGCCACACACAGATCCAACAGAGAGATGATTCTGTAGAAACATGTTTTTGTGAAGTTGCTACTAAACTTTTTAAAGAATAAAAAAAAAAAAAGATAACAAGCTGATAGTCCCTGAGGACACTGAGTGACACCATCAGACTTCCTTTCTATGTTAAAAGGCTGAAAAAAAATTATTCATGAGCAATCAAGAGACAGGATGCAGTCTAGCAAGCAATCAAGGTTAACTGTCAGGAACACAGTAGCTGAGATCTCTCAATCACTACGTTTTATTTAACAATATAGATGTATACAATCCACTTATGTGTGATCACCAAAATTGTAAAGGAACAGTTGTATCAGTTCAACATTCATAAATCCATGAGGCTTTACAGAATTCGCTCCAGAGTACTGAGATAGTTAGCAGATGTTATAACTGGACCCTCTCAAGAATTTACCAAAGGTCATGGGAGTCTGGGGTGGTCCCTGTTGACTGAAAGCTAGTCAATATTATACAGATCTACCATAAGGGTATGAAAGGAGATAAAGGAAATTACAAACCTGTTAGTTTAACCTCAGTGCCTGGAGAAGTTATGGAGAAGATTATTATGGGGTTGATGAAAGTCTGTTCAAGAACAAAGTTAGTGTCAGTCATAGTAAAAATGGGTTCACCAAGGGAAAATCCTGCCTTAGTTGTCTGATCTCCTTCTGTATAATATGGTCACCTTATGATTAGGGGAAGGTGGCAGATATAATCTTTTTAGTATGGCCTTTGATATGATCTTTCATGACACCCTTCTGGGCAAACTGTCCAACTGTGAGATAAATGAGTTCACACTATGCTGGGTAATAAACTGGCTAAATGGTAAAATTCAAAATGTCTTACTGAATGGGGCTACATCTGGCTGGCAGCTGATCACTGGCAGTGTTCTCCAAAGGTTTGATTCTAGGGATAATTTTGACCCTAAAATTCTTGTTAGTGATCTGGATACAACCGTGGAGTACATCTTCAACAAGTTTACTAATTATACTAAACCAGGAGGTGTAGCTGACCCCCTAGAAGGACTAGAGGACTTGCAGAGGTATCAGGATACATTAGAGCATTGGGCAATCATCAACACCATGAAGCTCAACAGAGAAAAATGTTGAAGTAATGTTAGTCACAGGTACAGACTGGGAGGCAAGTGGCTAGAAAGCAGCTCAGCAAGGAAACTCAGAGCACTGGTTTACAGCAGGCTCAATGTGAGCCAGCAGCATGACCTGGCAGCCAAGAGGTCACATTGTGTTTGGACTGAACTAAACACAGTATAGCTATCCAGTCATACGAATTGTTTCTCCCACCATATTTAGTACTGGTGCAGTCTCACCTTGAATGATCTACAGTTGTGGGCTCCACAATATAAAATAGATTTTGAGACATTTTAATATATCTAAGAGGCCAACAAATCTAGTAAAAAGACTGGAAGACATATCCTTTGTGGACTGGCTGAGGACACTTCATTGCTCTCTGCAGCTTCCTGAGGGGAACTAGAAAAGGAGGTGCCAGTTTCCTCTTTAGAAATGAGGATGTGCAGGAATAGCATAAAGCTGTGCCAGGAGAGGCTCACACTGGACTGGACATTGGGAATTATTATTTTTTTACTGTGAGTGCTGTCAAGCACTGTAACAGTCTTCCTGGAGTAGTGTTTGATGCACCTGTGCCTGTCAGTGTTCAAGAGACATTTGAGCAATGTTTTGACTTTTCTTTAGATATATATTAATTAGGCACTCACATTAATTTCAGAATGGAATATTACATATTTCCTAGGTTGCCCCTTAGCTCACTGGAGCTATCTTTTAAAACTCAACAAAAGGTAGCAGTGAATCATCTGTACATGTATGTGTCTTTTGATCCTTATTGTGCATAGTGCTGGGAATACATGGTCGGTATGCTCCATTTGGGTGAATGTTATGGATCACTGAAGTCAGAGCTGAATGATAAAGTTTTCAGAACTGAACTGGACAAAACTCTGAACAACTGGCTCTGAATTCAGAATCATGCACGAGGTTGGCCTGTGTCATAGCTGTACAATCTTTTGGCTTGACAGGGCCACGTTGAGTGAAGACACATATAAAATATATAACATAGTTACTGTGTAAAAGTATCAAAACATTTTTTTTTTAATATTTGTATTAAACCATTAAAAAGAGCAACAAAAACATAAAACTAGTGGGATATTTGACTGTATTTTCATGAAACTAATGCACAAATCTGGTTTGATTAAAATGTCTGCAATTATTAGCTCTCAAGTGGTTCATCAGTGACTTTTGATTATATTTTCTGGTGCATCATCCTTGAAAATTCAAGTTGCTCACAAATGTACGTGCTGCCAAAAAGCAATGATATGAATAAAATGTGATTGTGAAGCATGGGACATTTTTCTTTGATATGATAGGTCTTCTAGAAGTCAAGCAAAGATACATGATCAGTTTTTTCAATCTGAATATCTGATTCTAATTCTCCATGTTCCATTTGAAAATTCACAGGTAATGTATTTATGCCAACTGAAAATGGATTTGTAACTATATGAAAAAAAAAAAAGAAAAGAACTTTTCAGAAAAATTGAAACTTGTTCTCAATTCCTTTATCAAAACTGTAAGCAAGACTGCATATTTCACTGATCACAGGATGTGGTTAGTTAATGTATTAAAATGCATACAAATATTTTCTGTAACTTGTATTCAGCACTGTTCTGTGCCCTTCACTTGCCCTGGTTTCTGCCCAAACAGTGTGATTTGCGCAACAGTGTTTTGGTTGTTCCTGAGTAATGGATGCATGCCCAGGTCCAGGCTGGGTTGCTAAGCAGGGAAGAGCCACCGCCATGATAGCAGTGGGTAACACGTGGCTACATTGCAGGCTGTAGGTTGGACATGCCTGATTTTGGTGGTATCTTAAAGACAATATCCTTTCCAACAGGAATGATACTACCATTCTATTAAATAATCATCTAAATGTAAATATTTACGTTTGTTTGTAATAACATTTTTTTAAAACAAGTAAGCAGTAAAATACTATAATAAAATATTCACATTTATTTGCAACCATAAATTATTGAATTCAGAATTTGATATTATTTGTAATCTACAAAGTAAATCAAAGTATCATCAAGGTTTTTCTTTCTTTTTTTTTTCTTTCTTGAATAGGTGCTTTAATCAGTTATTTTTCCAAATCACTCACAAATAAAAACATGTGGAAGAAAAAATAGTGCAAGATTGATCATATTTGATCATTACATGTCACATGATATACTGTATTATATATTTATATATTAAATGTGCATGTTAATAATATTAATTATAATATTCCCTTCATTCTTTTGGGTTAACAAGAACATTCAAAATGCAGTGCATTAAATCCACAAAATTTAATTATAAAATTAGAATAGAAAAGATATCATACTTCAAAGTCATGGGAATAAAACAAGCTTTCGTGATGTAAAAAACAAGAAATATTTTGACTGTAAATAACTGAAGGTAGAGTTCATTCATCAGTTTCATACTGATATAATGTAAATGCCCATGCATCTCTTGAATCAACATTAACAGGAATATGGCCAAGAATCCAACAGTCAAGCCCATCCTTTTAACTGGGTTGATATATATCCTTTTTTTCCTGCTACATTATGACAAGGATGAATGAAATACTTTCTTCAATTGGTGTTTTGAGTGGAAATATAACTATGAGAAAGCTTAATTAAAATTTTATGTACATTTTTAGTTAGAGCAGCAGCCAATGATGAAATAAATAATAATCAATTAACACAGAGAGATGACATCAAGTTTTGATTTTATAAAAGGTATGTGCAACTCAGAGACTATGAAGACACAGATTTTACCTTTTTATTTTCTCTTTTGTTGTTTGTTCTGTTTTGCTTTGCTTTTTTTCCTGTTTACATCATTTTTTATCTTGTTTTATTTGTTTTGAATTTCCATTCCAGTCAGGTGGCTAGCAAAGGCAATAGAGTGAAATTAAGGACACAAGTCAAAAGACCAAGACACAAACAGAATGAAGAATCCTGGGATGTGGTACACTGAAGCAAGACAGAGTGAAAGAGCTTACAGTATTTAGGCCAAGACACTGAAACTAACTGGGAAAGGGGAATAATCTGGGAGAACAAAGTAGTCAAAATTTTGGTCATCACGTACATAAAAATAGTTTCTGATGCACAGGCCTATTTCATGAGACTGTCTGGGACTAGCAAATATGCAGATTATTGAGTATTCTGCTATGTAGAATACTAAGCGGTATTTAGAAGATACAAGGCTTGACCACAAAGAAGGCATCAGAAGGATGTGGTGAAAGATATATGTGAGGATATGTGGAAGGAGAGATCTTTAAGGCTGTCTCATCAAGGACAATTTCAGTGCAAACAGAGGGAGTGAGAAAGGACAAATGCAATACACAGGAACACACAGTCACAAACCTGAATGACAAATGATAAGGGAGGCAGTAACAGGCAGTGATGAGAAACAAACCCAGCCAGTAACACTAGGCTTTTGCATTTTTATCTGAGTTTCTTAACAACAAGAGATTTATAGGATGGTTTTCAAGATCAGTGAGATCTTTCTTTCTTTCCAAAAATCTGTTCTTTGAAAACCCCAGGGGGCAGAAATTGCATGGAAGCATCTATGAAATTGCACACTGACTCTTTCTCAGAGGTAAAAGGTTCTGTACTCACTTCCCTGCACACTTCTTCAATACAAAGCATTATGCAGAACCCCCAGGAATAAAAAGCTATTATTTTGTTTCTCTCCCACCATTCTGCTATCACAGGGAAAGTTTTTTCACAGAGCTCAGCTGGACTTTTCTCCTTTTGCTTACCATAAATCCTCAGGTCCTGCTGCCTGTTCTACAAGCTCATCCCTCATCATTCAACATGCTGGTACAGATTGACTAGCTGCCAAAAAGTGGATGATTTTCATTATTCTTCAGAATTTACATAGAGCTTTCTGTTTGCTGCCCTGTCAGAAAATTTCAGGCTCAATGATTTCTCAGAACTCAGATTTCAACGTCAACCTTATTTGTAGATTACTGTGCATTGCAAAAAACAAGGTAGAAAGGAAATTGGATGACTATAACTACTGATTCCCATAAATATCTTACTATTACCTACTTTAATATTTATTTATTTTTAAGAGAAATATTAGTGTTCCTACTCAGGTTGCTTCCAACCTGGCTTTGAACTCCTTTTGTTCTACCACTTCTCCCATTGTACGTGTTTTCACTTTATTTCATGCTAGAACATTCTATACGTTTTTTTTTTTTTGTTGGTTTTTAATCATGTGAAAGGAATGTATTTCATTTTCTTCCTTGCAGATATTTGTATGGTGCAGGTAGTTTTAATTACTGAATTGTCCACAACAACTCTTAAACTAAGTCTGCTTTAATGTGTTGTCTAGACCCAACTGTAGTTCCTAATGTTCTGTTTCAATTGGTTGTAGGCCAGAGACACACAAAACTTTGCTTCATCCCTGACACGAGAGTAGCTAGAACAGTAACTTTCTATTTAATAATCCTTTGGAATGTTTTCAGAGCAATTGTCCCATACAAAAGTTACTCAGGGTCCCCGAAGCTTAAGATTCTTTACATAAAAAAACAAAACTAGTCTCTCTGTAGGGAGCAATTTTTCCATAGCCTCACAAATTAAAGGACGCTTTTCCTGATTTTCGTTCTCATTTCTCTAAACACATAAATATAGAATATCTCTTTAATTTTCCTGTGTATAAAATTTCTCCTGTGATGATCATTTGCTCTTTTCTTTATAATCTTTAAATTCCTCTTATGACTTTTCCCTGGATTACTGTAGCTTTGAGATAATTCTCAGCCTCACTGCAGATGTCCTTCAGAATTTCTCACCTTGAAGAGGAAAGGCAGACCAGATACGTGTTATCAGATATCATGCTGATTTGGGGATTTGTGTTGGTATGATGACAGCACAAAGCAAAGCTTGACACTTTCATTATTGTTTCTTTGCTTTTCTATCAGTTAAACTATTCCCTAATCTCATTTTTGTGTGTGTGTTTGTGTTCCTCTTAAAAAACAAAAAACAAACAAAAAAAAAACCCAACAACAAAGAGTACAAATCTACACAAATTCTTTGCGTCTAGAAAAGAAAAACAAATAGGAGACAGTGTCTGATTTAATCTCCTGTCACTTCAGTTTCTCTGTATTTCGTCTTTGAGTTTCTAAAATGTTTTATGACTACTACTTTCTTGAAGATAAGGATCTCTTATTCTATATTTATAAGATTCAGTGTTGCTTTCCATATCACATTTCAGAAGACAGCTATTAACAGGATGGTTCTATTTAAGGTTTTATGCTATGCCTTTTAATTTATGGTGTGTCATGATTAACTTCTTTTTTGTCCCTTTACGCTCATAATTAGCATTTTGATTATCTTTTTCTTATACTCAGTATTAATTCAACAGCTGTTGACAGAAGACAGACCGTGACTTGATTGTCTACTCTGTCTTATATATCACAGATAGTTTGACTCAGTCACATATTGAACTCAGTTAAATTAAAATAAAAGTTCAGTTTTCAGGTGCAGAGGTCTTCTAACTTAAAAATATGTAACTCAAAGCTGAATACCCATGCTATTCATACTATTTATCCAGATTATATACATTTCAGAAATTGTACCAGGTTTATGTAGCAAGGCTTTGCTAGAAGGGGTGCTGCAGCTCAAAGAAGGATGACATCCTATGCTTAAGAAGGAGAAGAAAGTGTTCATGGAGGAGAGGCAGAGGAGAAACAATACAGACTGTCTGCAAATTGCATGCCCCATTCCCCTGTGCCATACAGCGGAAAGAGGTAGAAGAGGATGGACCAGGAGGAAAACTGCTTTTACTTTGTTTTTCATTTCTCACTACTCTTATTTTATAATAATAGGCAATAAATTATATTTATATCCCTATGCTGAGTCTGTTCTGCCCATTACATTGATTGGTGTGATTTTCCTGTCCTTATCTCAGCCCTGGAGGCCTGTTTCATATTTACTTCCCCTATTCCTTTGAGGAAGAAGAGCAAGAAAGTGATTGTGGTGAAGTTTAGTTGCTCATCAAGAAGAAACCACCACAGGAGCCTGTGTTAAACTGTCCTAGATACAGTGCAAAGAGATCAGATTCATTAGCTTACACTTGACAGCTGCAGTCATGCAATGTGAATCCCACTCCCATGGTGGAATTTGACCTATTATATCTCACAAGGAGCATAGCATAAATGAAACCAAGTCGCCGGTGACCAACTACAGTAAAGAATAAAATATTCTGCTATGATATCTACGAAAGTACATCAACAATTCTTTACTTCTTTGGAACTCTGATAATTGTTAAAAATCTTATCCCTGTTAGTATCTTTGACTACATTACCTATAAAAAAAAATACAATGGATGATTTTAGTAGATACTGCTTCACTTCATCTTTTGCTGCAGATTACAAATTTGCTTGTCTACTCATGAGAAAACACGGAGTAAGTTGCATTATCTTGCAGTGTTTGTCCACTGTTTGTCCTCCTTTCCTGTCTAGTGTCTACTGTGCAATCTCACCTTTCTGTAGCAACACTTACCATGATGATAATAACGACTATTGCTAGTGTTACTGGCAGCATCTACTAAAACAGACAAACAAACAGATAAAACAGAAAAAACAAAACCCAAAATGCTTTATTTCAATTACTTTTGTTAAAAATAGTATTTTTTTAAAAAGTCCATAATTTTGAAAGGCTTTTTAATGTGCTCTACTTTATATCACTGACTTATACACTTTATGTCCTTTATCCTTATGGCTTTCATTTATTCCTTGTTCTTTGTGTTAAATTTCATTTCACTTCATTTTTTTCTAAACGAAGACAATAATAGAATGACATGTAGAAACTGTTCTTAAATGTCTAATGATTAATGAAAACCTCTTGCGTTACTTCTATTTCTTTATCTATTTATTCTTGAAATGTATACGTAATGGTATCATTATTCAGTGTCTTTCCATTCCTATTCAAGGATAATTGATGTCTAGATCAGTGACTTTTAGAAATAACTCAGCAGTCATTTCCTTTATTATCTCTACATCAGACCTAAAATATCACAGAAACATTTCCTACTGTAGAGAACTCTCCAGATTTTTTGCGCATCAGATTCCATTGCTGATATATATTTAATTGTGTCCTTTTCTAAGAATCTCTGGTGAAATATTTGCAGGAGAAAGGGTATTATTCATTATTATTTATCTGGTTTGTTTTTAATTCCTTACTATAATGATTCTTCGGAGAGATTCAATTGTATTATTATTACTCTTTCTTTCTATATTTTTCCTTATATCTGTAGGTGACCATGATTCTGCAAATAGTTTTGCTCTCCTAACATGAACATCAAAGAATGTTCAATTGAAGATAGCAGAATGTATCTTTTCTGAGGCAAACAGCTGATCTAGAATGTTATTCTGGCATTTTTTTAGCATGACAGATGAGTTTATTCACTAAATTCTGTGAGACATGTCCCTTCTGTCTTCCCTGGTAGATGCTTCCCATAATTATAAAGTTCAGTTGAAATGAAATGAAATATTATATACTGGATGAATTCAATTTATTCTTCTCTCTATCAATCCATGTAGTAGAATACCAATATGCTGAAAAGTTAACAATGTGGTGTCTGAGACTAGCAGCTTCCTTTACAATCTCTGAGATGTAAAGCAGAAATCAAAGTAACTCTACCTTATCCTTATTAAAACTTATGAGATGATTTAAGGAGTAATTCAGTTTTCCTTGTTAAAGTGTGGCTTTTTTTTTTTTCTTTTTTTTTGGTGGGGAGAGGTGAGGGTGAGTCCCCAATAGCAAAACCAATCTCCAGTGAATGTAATGGGTGAAAAATATCTGATATTTATCATGAAATATAATAAAATAATTTTAAAACTCTCTTCTATCTGAATGTTCTTTTTTTGTTTGTTCATTTTTGTTTTTTTTGTCCCTAAATGTAAAAAAAAAAATATTTTTTGATGTACTAATGAACATAAACTTTTCCAGTGACAAAATATGAGCTATTCACGTTTTCTTAAGAAACTGTGAAAAAAGAATGTGTTAAAAACTATAAAGGAACATATAAATTTGTGTCAAATTCAGAGTACCATTAAAAGGATTTTCAGTTAATTCACTATGCCTACCTGATACAGATATGGAAAGTAAAATTTTATGCAAATCAGATGAAAATATAAATACATTCTAACATAACTGATACAAACACCTTGCATGTTTTTGGAGTAAAATATTCTTTGCAGAGAAGAAATTAACATTTTTTATAAACTACAGGAAAACTAAAGTTTCTTAGAAGAACACTTGAGTAATTACAGTGTGCTCTTAATAGTTGCAAAATGCATTATAACTAAAGGTGAAGACAACTCAAATGAGTGATTAGCTAGGGACTGATATTACTTAAGCAACACTAGTATCTTTGGTCTATGACTTTCAACTCATTTTTACAGGGTAAATAACGTGGTGTAATTTCGAAGAATACCATGTTTATCATAGAATCGTAGAATGGTTTGGATTGGAAGAGACCTTAAAGATCATCTAGTTCCAAGGCCCCTGCCATGAGCAGGGGCACCTTCCACTAAATCAGGTTACCCAAAACCCCATCCACCCTGGCCTTGAACAATTCCAGGTATGAGGCATCCTCAACTGAAGTGCACAGGCAACTTGCAACTTTCAACAATCCCTATAGCGTGGAATAAGCAAAAATATATTTTAAGTAATGGCATGCATATTCAAAAAGACACAATCTGACACTATTAGAGATTACTACATTGTGATAATTTAGTGAAATTCATTAATATTTGCATTGTTGAATTTAAGCGTCATCTTTTAAAGGATCCTTAAAACAGTTTTCTCTCATTTATAATAGATACACAGAGGTTAATTAAAATCATATTCTACTGATGTATTTTTGTAACACATATTCCTAATAGTTTTAGGAGCACAGGTAGATAAAAATTTGAGAAAGATATTTAGTTTCATTCTTTGAACTAAACTCAGTTAATGCCTGAGTGTATTAAAATAAATAAGTAATAAGATACAAAACAAGCTTAGGGACTGTACAACCATATGAAGACTGAGTGTGGTGCACGTAGATAATGAATGTATTTCTGTACATCCATTGAATATATGGTATGTCAGGATGGTAGGCATGACTGTCTTACTGTTAAACATTTTCTACTCTTTGTAGCAAACAACTTGACATGCCCCAGTAAAGCCAACATAATCTTTGAAGAAGAACTAGAGTTGAGATAAGAACAAATTATACTGCAAGAAAGCATTTCAGTACTTTTTTTTTTTTTTTTTTTCCTGAGTGTGCTGCTGTGTGTTGCTACAGAAATCCAGCAGAAGAGTAGAATATCAGAACTTTATAGATATGAAGTTCACTTAAGCCAAAGAGTGCTCTACCCATTTAGACTTATCACAGCTCCCTTTATGTTATTAAGTAAGAAGATGTAACAATGAGAGTGCTACTACATGGAAGTTTTATTAAGAGCCCATTGCCTTCCTTCATGTCCACAAGGCAGCCTGCTTGGTGTCTGAGCACAATAGAATTTCTAATCAAATACTTAAGTAGATTATACAGCTCACTGAACTTGACTGAGCTACAGTATCCTTCTCTTCTTTTTCTGATTCCCTAAATCCCTACTGCTTTCCAAACAGACACACGGCATACACTGTAGCTGTCTTAAGTATATCCATTTTCTTTGTCTTCAAGACAATTCCTATCCCATTCTCCTTCTCCCTTCCTCCGCCTTTCCCTTCCTCTATCTCTCTCCCTCTCTCCTATGTGTACGGTCTCTAATTTTCCTTTTTCTTTTAGTCATATTTTCCCCTCCATAAATACATATCCTGAAGAAACAAGGTAAATATAAGTTTGAGCTTTAATTGCTTGTTTAGATGTAGAATGAAAAAAAAAAAAAGAGAAAAACATAAGAAAGAGTTTATATTCATCTAAGAGAAATAAGATTATATAAAAGGCATTGTTATTTCAATACATAAAAATACACAGTATACATTTTCAGTGATCTTTCCCTGTTAGAATGTCAGTTTGCCACTACAACAATTCTAGCAAAGTTATACAAAATACACTGGTATGAATAAACTAGCTATGAAAATTATATATTCTTGATAAAGCAGCATACTTCTTGACATCCAAATGGCTTGTTATTCAATTTTATTTATATCTGAGAAAAATTAACATAATCTATAGAGAAATACATACAGATTAGGTGTGAAACTGTGTCACAGAAACAACTAATATGTTCTAGCTGTGATATGATACATTTTACAAGTTAAGATCTGAGGTTTAATTCAATGCCTGTTGATATAACTGAGAAGTCACATTAAATTTAATGGAAACAATACTTTTCCTGGCAAACTAAGCATTTCTGAGTTTAGTCAAAGAAAACCTAATGCATAGATCCCTGTCTCGAAATTATTAACTGCCATTGCCTATTTTGTTTTGACCACTTTATCTGTGTTAAGACATTTACTGTTTTGATATTTCATATTCGCTTTACACTTACGTATAAATTTTACTAATCACAGTATATGATTTCGGCATTGTGCAAACCCTGGTCTGTGAGAAGTGCCTGGACCTTGCTCCTGGAGCAGAGGTGAGTGGTAAACTCATCTGTGTAAGATGTGCTGAGGCGGAGAACCTTTTGTGATAGTTGGCTGACCTGCAGGAGATAGTTCAAAGGCTGTGTAGTATCAGGGAGGCAGAAATACTGTCAGCTAGATTCACATATAAACTGCATTGAATCCACGGTCTGGGGCCAAACAGTCACAAACTCCATCACTGGAGCATCCAGTTGGAGGGGAGGCCAACAGTGATGATAACTGTCACAACAAAGACCAACAGGAAGAAGAAGCCTACCCAAAGCCTGAGGTGCCTCTGCAGAACTGCTTTATGGCTCTGCAGACTGAGAAGGGAAAGAAACTGTAACAGGTAAGTTGTCAGAGCTGAGTAAGGCAGCCAGACCTGCTCTCTGTTGTATAACAACTACCTCACGTAAGAAGAAGTGACAGGTGATAGTGGTGGGTGATTATCTTCAGAGGGATACAGAGGCACCCATTGTTGTCCTGACATGCTAGCTAGAGACATCTGCTGCTTGCCATGGCAAGAGGTTACCAGACCTTGTACATCTCACAGACTACTGTCAACTGCTGCTGTTTCACGTAGACAACATTAACATAGCTGTTAGCAACATAAGGGACATCAAGGAGCTGGGAACAGGAGTGAAGAACTCAGGAGCACAGGTAGTCTTCTCACCAACTCTCCCAGTTAGGGGAATTGGAAAAGACTGATGGTATTAAGAAAGTCAATAAATGGTTAAGGGTGTGGTTAAGTCTTGAACAGGGCTTCAACAATTTATGTCATACAACTAGTTTTGATAAATCAGGTCTTCCGAGGGAGAATGGAGTTCATCTCTCAGAGAAAGGGAAGACTATGCTTGTCAACAAGATTTCCAATTTAATCAGGAGGGATTTAAACTATAGTTGATGGGGGGCAGAATCCTCAAACCATCCCACTTTGAGGCTAATAATGGTAATGGGTTCCCTGGGCACCCATATCTTCCTCTTCCAAGTTGTACAGAAACCCACAAGAACATATGCTATACTGGACCTTGTCCTCACTGACAAGGAGGGGCTGGTCATGGCAGCCTTGGCTGCAGTGAGCCTGGAATGATGGAGTTCAAGATCCTTAGGGTTTCAAAGAGGGTCACAGCAACCTTGCTTCTCTGGACTTCAGGAAAGCAGACTTTGAACTCTTCAGGCATCTATGTGGCAGGGTGACATGGTGTCAGTGGTTTATGGGCTGGTTTGGCCCAGTTCCATGACCAATGAGACAGGGAGATCTACAAACCTGAAACCTGGGAAAGGGGAAGGGGGAAAAGGGAGAGGGTAGGGAGGTGGGTTTAAAAGCAAAACTTTGTACTTGGCCTTGTTGAACCTCACTGGGTTCATGTCGGCCTACTTTTTGAGATTGCCCAGGTACCTCTAGATGGCATTTCTTCTTTCTATTATATCAACTGCACCACTCAGCTAGGTGCCATTTGCAAACTTGATGAGGGTGCTCTCAATCTCAGTTTGTATATCATTGATAGAAATGTCATGAAGCACCAATCTCAAGATGGATCTCTGTGGGACACAACTCATCACCGACCTCCACATGGACATAGAGTCATTGACACAAGTACTCTGAGATTATCCAAGTATTTATTTATTCACCAAATAGTCCAGCCTTCATGTCCATATTTTTTCAGTATGGAGATAAGGATGTGGTGTGGGACCATGTCAAAGGTCTTCCTTTGTCTATCGATGCCATTATTTCACTGTAGAAGGCCACCAGATTGATCAGGCATGATCTACCCTTGGTGAAGCTGTTTTAGATCACCTCCTCATCTTACACATACCTCAACATAGCTTCCAGGAAAATCTGCTCTATGACCTCCCTAGGCATAGATGTGTGTCTCACCAGCCTGCAGTTTCCCAGGTCTTCCTTTCTTCCTTTCATTAAAAGGTGAATAATGTTTCCCCTTTTCTAGCCACCAGGGACTTCACGTGACAGCCATGTCTTTTCAGATATGTTGGAAATTAACTTGACCACTGCATCATCCAGTCCTTCAAGACCCAAGGATGCATGTTGTCCAGCCCCTTTGACTCATACTCACCAGTGTCATGAGGCAGTCTCAGGCTTGATCTGCTCTAACATTAGAAGAGATTTTGCTCCCACAACTAGAAGTTCAAGGATGTTAGAGACATGAGAAGCCTTATTGTTTTGAAGACTGAGGCAAAGACCTCTCTGAGTGCCTCAGTCTCCTCCATGTGTTATAGTGAGTTCTCCCCTCTCTCATCTATCAGAGGGGGTATGTTCTCTTTGGTCTGTCTCTTCTGAACAATACCTGTAGAATCCCTTCTTTTTATTTTTCACAATCCTCTCCAAGTTCAGTTCCACCTTGGCTTTTCTGATCTCATCTCTGCATGTCTGAATGCATCCCTGTTGCACATCTCAGATCACACATCCCTACTACTGACTTTACATTTCTTTCTTATCCCTCAGTTTGACCAGTAGGTCTCAGGCCAGCCATGTCAGCTTCCTATCACTTTTGCTCGATTTCACCATAATGGGAGTGACAGAGAACTTCTGTGTTCTCAGAAAGGCATAACATGTATCTGATGCAAGAACACCTCATGATACTTCATCTGTTTTCTTCTTTTTAGTTATTTGGGTTTAGGCACTAGACTTCTGCCTTCTTTCCTTTCTGATTCCTCACGTTAAACTATGTATTTTGTTCAAAAACCTACCAATAAAAATATTTTTTTCCTATAAATCTGATCCACAGTTCACTTGCAAAATATATGCCATTCTGGTAGCAGTTTGGTCACACTAGATGGTGCTGTCACATACAATTTTTTCACAAAGTATGACGTTTGATTCTTAAAAAGTAAGGTTGTTTTTATTTGTTTGTTTGTTTGTTTACTGTGGAAGCTGTGACAAGCCTCAAGAACTACTGAATATCAAGTTTAAATTTTCTTTTCAGAGAACTATCAGCAGTAGATTCAAGATTTTTCATGAGAACTAAGAGATGACTTGCAGTCCCTGTTGTTTTTTTCCTTGTGTGATATCTTGCACTTATTAACAGACAAATTCACCCACTATTTTATCATCTACTTGCTCAGCATTGTCATATCCTGTAAGTCTTCACCATCAGCTTTAGGTTCAGCCAAGTCAAAAAAAAAATAAAAACAATGCAAGCTTTGTTCCCTTCTCCAAGTTATTTAGTAATAAGTTAAATATATACATATACTTATTCAACTAAAACATATTCAATTGAGTCTGTCATATTTTTTTTTTCTCCCTTTTATTCTTGGATATCTTCTGTGTGTTGTTGTTTGTATGCTATTAGTTGTCTCCAAGAGTCTTTGGAAAGTTATGCTAAATCACTGTCACAGCAGAGCCAAGTCAATGTTCCTAACAATGTTCTGGAGTAAGGAAGGTGAGGAAGAAGAGCAAACTGCTGTGATCAGAGAGATAGCAGCAGAAGTAGTGACAAGCCCCATGAGTATTTTTGAATTATGCAAAATGTGGGAGAGTTGACCACATTTTTTAACAGGACTTGGGTGGCAAGGAAGATGAAGTTTATGAACACTGAGAAACTTCACAGCTAGGAAATCAGGTGGAATTCACAGGAGTTCACACTGGCAGTGTGAACTCAAGGTCCAGGGTAAACATGGCAATATGTAGAGGGATGGGAAGAGAAAACTAGAGAGTCCGAAACACTAAGCTAGTATTTAGAGCAGGAAAGACTGTACATAACAGGTTATGAATGAAATCCTTGAAAATTCTGCAATTTTGATGACAGGAACCTGCCATTCAGGACATTTCCTTTGGCTTCCCAAAGGAAGCTGTAGAGCACAGGACTGTGAGATCTTAGCTCAGGGACACAAGTAATGAGAAAAAAGGAGCTCTGAGATGAGCAAGAATAGACTGAATTGGTAGCAAGTTGGGGGGGGGGGGGGTGGGTCAAAGAGATCCATCTCTTTATACATACATTTTTTGTCAGAAATTGGATAGATTATACTGCTTGAAACCACTCTAAAATATGGAAACTGACTATAGCCTTTCTTTATTTTGTACCTTTCAACTTATGCTTCATTTATAAAAGGAGTTCTATCTTATTTATGCATCATTCATCACCACACATTCTAAAGGCTTTGCAAACACTCATACAGGTAATTTATGAAAGTATCCATAACTAATTTATTTCTGCATTTTACAAATTGACAAATGAGGGAAAGTTGCTTGCTAATAATCAAAAATGACATGTGACAGTCCAGGAATTACTATTTTCCAAATGATGTAATTAAAACAAACACACAGATCAACAAAACAAAATACAAGATGATTGAAAATAATTGAGTGAAATATAGTAAAGTAATGGAATAGTGATAATAGGAAACAGTCATCCTTACTAGCCAAATGTGTGCATGAAGATTAGAGATAGAAATACATATCAGAATTTCAATAGAGGGTAAGATTGTTACTAAACTAAATAAGCATACTGTCATGTTCTTTAGGTAACTGTTTTCTTCTTTCTCAAAAATGTAAATATTTTATAAGCCAAAATGAAATATATTCTTTCTACCTTTCATCACTTACTTCTGATTTGAAGTCTTCTAGATTTTTCTCAAATTTTTTATTAAATAAGTAAGTTCTATGGTTTACATAATCATAAGCAATAAAACGTTCCTACTTCATATTTTTCAGTACCACAGTTAGTTTATTGGTTTGTTTTTTTAGAAACATACTTCACAAAATAACAAACTTTATCAAGCTTTATTTCTTTTCCTAACAGTGAATTTTTATTTTCTTTCCCAGATAAGTACAAGGAACTAGGGGTTAGAGTACAACACCAAGTCCCAAAAATCTGTAAATAACAACTGTAAATATTAAGTCTTTGGAAACAAAAGATAAATTAGAAAGCTCAAAAGGGCAGACAGATCTGCAGTGCTTGAGGATGATCATGAAGAGCTGCATTTAATAAAAGAGAGAGACAAGGAGCCTGAGGAAGAAAGATCACTTTTTGACGAATGATAAGCTTCTGAGTGTTCACGAACTAGCCAGATGGGAAGGTTATATATTTTTACAGTGGTTTGGACTGGGAGATTAGAGAACTAGAGGGTGACTGACCCTGAGAATAGTGTTGAATGGCATTATTAATGAAGTGCCAGAATCCTGCAGGAGAACAACATGTCCTGTGTGTTGCTGTCTCTGTTTATATGTCATTGAGGCTAAAAGTGTCAAGAACCCCAATACAAAGAGAAAAGACAGGTATCCCTGTTTGTATAGGATGGTAATACATCCTGACCCATTTCTCGGATGATCCTAACTGGCACAGAACCATCAAACCAGTTTATGTCATCTGAAAATCTGAGTATTCCATTTTAGAAACTGAGCTGAGCAGGGCTAACATTTTGTAGTATGAATGTGAAAAAATATGCAGCTAATATTAAAACTTATGATAAACCTTAGTTCAAAAAGCAACTCATTCAAGCTACATTTTTCTGGTTAAAAATATTTGCATTTGACTGACGTCAGATCTTCTAGTGAATTTTTGGGGAAGAAGAAAACTGAGGGTGGATTTAATTTGCTTTCACCATCACTACTCAGTATAGCCAGCGATACTGAGCTTCCACTAAGCAGAAAAAAATTATCAGAAAATATCTTAGACTGCATAGTCAATGTGATTTGACATCTGTGTTTTAGCATTTTAGTGAGTCACTTATTAAATGCATTTCAAAATCTGTTTTCCTTCTGATTTACCTTACTTGTTTCATTATCTGTATTTTCTGTACTGCTCTCATTAGAAATGAATCTAAAGCAAAAAATAATGCAACACCTTAGTGTTGATCAAAAAGCAAGAGCAATGTACAGTCATCATTATTAGAATGATTGCCTTGTCATTTATTTTCAACTTCATTTGTGAAAGATGCCACAATAAAAATCTCATGGGAAGTGAGATGCAAGTGAGGGATGAATGACAAAGTAATTTTCTTAGGAGTTAATTATGATTAAACACAGAATGATTTAAGCAGGACAAACCAAACATTTTTTTCAGCACATGAATGATGTAAATTGTATTTAAGCAGGACAGGATTCAAGTAAAAATATAAAATACTACCTTGAGTTTCTACAGTAGTACCACCAATAATTTTATATTTCACAGAATCACAGAATTGTAGGGGTTGGAGGGGACCTCTAGAGATCTAGTCCTACTCCCCTGCCAAAGCAGGCTCCCTAGACCATATTTACTAAACTAATTCCTAGACCATATTTACTAAACTAATTGTAACTTTGTAAACTTATTATCTAAATGATTTAATACATATATTTAAGTTAAACGTAACTTCTGAAATATTTTCAATTTTTTTTCTCCGCACTTTATTACCAGTAGACAATACAAAAACATTACAAAAAGTCTCAGGCTTCAGACAGTTTTATATTGCATCTTTCTTTCTAAAACTAGTTTACCTTATCAGAATGGATTATACCTCACCAAGTGCCCCTAACCACTCTGTAAATCTATATCTGCTTTACCTATCGTAGACTCCTGTCAGGATGTGATTTGCGTAGGCATAACGAGGATGCTCACAGTCAGCATCTGAAATTGCTGCCTCTCTGCCCCAGGTCTCACTGCATTTTGTTGCTGGCAAGAGCAGATTTCCCACTCCTGTGCTTGCATGGTTGTATCCTGTCTGTTGGGGTCTGTAGCTGGCTAAGGCAGTGCTGCTGGAAGGACAAGGGTCACGGCCTGATACATTCCAGCTTGACACTGTTGTACTAACTTGATGTCTGTCCCTGGAGCCCCTTGGCTGTCCTGGTCCTGGCTGGGTGATGGGCCTTCACTGTCAGGGCCTGACCTGCACAACCCTCTGTGGAGGTTCTGCAGCTTCTGGCCCTCAGGGAGCAGCAGGATCAAGCTGTGCCCTGACAACCTCCCTAGTATGATTATGATATTTTTTCTGACAAGAGTATGCAGTGCCTTATAGCTCCTGTTAGCCTTCTCACCTTCCCCTGTTATGCTTACATAAGATGGAAGTGCTCGTCTGTGAACTCATGGGGACACTGCAGAAAGACAAGCATTCCACCAGAGAAAAAGGTAACATTCTTAGAAAGAATTCATTGCACAACAATTTGAACTGCATTGTTAAAAAGATATTTTTATGTATTAATTAGGTAATTGGGACTATTAAAAAGTTGAAATCCTCTACAGTGAACTATTGGCTTCATTATATATACTGTGATCCTATTTTATTTATGAGTTGATTTTGTTACTACAGTACAATAACAAACTTGGAAAGATTGTGAAAAGTATTTTGGTAAATGTGCCTTAAAAATTAGATCATTTTTTCAATATCCTTCCATTGAAGAAAATCTTATTTCTGGTGTTCACTCCAGTTCTTTACAGAAATTGATAGAAAATGCAATTTGGTTTCCCTTGTAACCAGAAGAAGATGAGGAAAATCTTCAAAGAAAAAAACTTTCTGAAGCTCATTTTAAGCTGAATGTTGATAGAAAAATCAATTCTTTATTACTGTAGAGAGATTTGGTCCTTCACTTTGGTCCTTCACTTTCATGAGTAGCCATACTGAAATCACTCAGAGAAGACCTAAGGAGCAGGGAGGAAACTGGTGAACTCTATATGCAACATAGAGTCACGAAGTTTCAGAAGGTTGTGCAAAAATAATAAAGTAAGATTGGGTTCTATTTTGTAAGTATTATATTTTAGAAACAAAGATGTCTCCAGCACAACTTGCTAGATTTAAAATTAGAAGTGTACTTCTAAAATGCTTGTGATTCCGTGGCTAGGTATGTGGTGATATATGATGGAGACTGAATGTATGCCTTCCATTCATTTGAATAGATTTTTATTCTGAAGGTACCAGGAAATCCAAGGATACTTTATTTCCTAGACTCTTAATTCTTGTTTCCAATGGAAATTGTCTATACCACCTTTACTGAAGTAATCATTCAGGAAAATCACATATCTACAGCAATTTATTATTTTTGTATGTTCACTTACAATGCTTTTCCCTTTTACCTTGAAAAATCTTTCTCACTGAGTGAAAATTCGGCAGATCGATTTATTTTGAAAAATGGGATAATACATATATGAATAAAGGTTTTCTAAATGGTCCATATGTGATTCTCTTATCATTAACACAAATGACTCAGAGTCCGTGATTCACTGGAGTAGTGAGAACAAGATTCATGAGCTCAAGTTGATTTACTTTATCTTCTCAAACCTTAGTGTTCTGTATAAATAAGAACATGCAGGGGCATTAATATTTTTAATTAACATATTCACACCATCAAAGTATGTCCAGAAGGATGCTGCTGTCTGAACTTTTCTCTTAGCTCTTTCTGAAAGTACTAAATCTCACAGAAAAATAATCTATGTTAATTACATTTTACTGCCAAGTTTTAGCCTTAAAATATTGTCCTCACACTTTGTTGTATAGGTTGACAAAGATACACTGCTTTTCATAATGTAGCAATTACAATTCACACATATTTTCTGCTAAAAATGAAACAAAGTTCAGAATTTATCATTAAATTTAAAAAAAAAAATTAGAAATACTTGTCACTAATTAGATAATTAGGAGACGTATTAGAAACCTCTAAAGAGAAAGGCACTTAGACCTACAAGTATGTTACAACGTATCTGTTTGAATTTCTGTGGTATAATTAGCATTATGTATTACCTTCAGTTTTGATTAAAATGTATAATCAAGGTACCATTAAGTCTAACAATTTATATCTCACTGGATTCTTCATATAACTAATTAGCACAAAGGTCATTGTTCTCATTTCTCCAATACCAACACATCATTAAAGGAGCAGATTGCTTATTACGTTGAGATATATAGTAGGACACAATAAACATAAAATTTTCAATTTCCTAAAGGGTGAATACAATTACAAATTCTTAGGTATCTCACATTCCTCTGAATTTCAGTCTTATATTGTAATCTCCTGTCAACAGTCTCGTAATTGCCCTGTCCTCTTTCATTTTGTTTTTCATTGGATTTTCCGTCTACACATATGTATATACACTGAGTATGACTTATTTCTCTGGAGCCATCTGTTTTCTATTCAAAAGTAAATGAAGGTCATTCTTAAGTGAACAGATGCATATCCACACAGAAGCCATAAAGAGAAATTATGTCCATTATGTATCCATTATCAAACCATGATGTTCAGTTAAAAAAAATCATATTTTTCCTACCTAACTCCTATTAAGGGGTACTTATACCATGAAGTTGGTTTGCCCAACAGTCATTTACACAGTGACCAGGTTATTTGCTAGTGGAAATAAATTATTTCCTCAGAGCAGACCCGAGAAGTCAATTACAGTTTTAAAGCTAAGCCCCTAAATGCTTTCTGGAATCTTTTAGCTTGAAATATGGGGGACAGATATTGCATCTACTGCTTCTGATTTCAGCAGGAGTTATGTCACCTAAATACAAATTATGCACACGACAATCATTGTAGAAATGGCCACAAGGGCCATTTTCTAATAATTGTTAGCTGAATAATGGCAATTATGTTTAATATTTTATGCTCTTCATTAGAAAATCTTGAAAAATTAACTAATTCTCCTTCCTCAGTGAAAGAAGACATTTTAAAATTATAGAAAGCTGGAAGCTAGAAATGTCTTGCAATGGAATTAACTTAGGTGGGAAAGACAATTTGAGAGGAACATTTGGAGCTGTTCTCCAGAGGGAGAGGAGATGAACTAATGAGCTCTGATTATTTTTAAATTTGTGAATATGGCTATTGGAGTCAGTATCCATGTATTATCAAACAACTCATGTATACAGATGTACACAGGCAAACAGGTGCTAGAGGAATATTCCAGATTTAAAACTACTCTACTAGCCAGGATGCAAATAAGACAAGATGCACATCATTAATAGAAACAAGATCTTCCTGCTTGCATAATTCAGAATTTCCCATTGCCTAACAGAAAATTCTATTTCTACGGTGGCTACATTAACATGGGGATAAGACATTTGCTCCCTCTGTGATCTAAGTAAGTGTTATTTGTTTTTCCGGTGTGAAATTCCTGTCTATTTCAACAGTTACTCCTTGTCTATATTTAGTTTTTCCTCTTTACAAGGAGCTAGGAAAGGATAAAGGAAGCTAAGATTTTGAAAAAAGTTCCTTTAGGATTCCTTTTATTTTTATTTTAATTGTATTAGGACAGTCTCATGTCCTGACAGGCTGATATTTTCATTATTTTTCTTTCTTCTTAAAGAAATGCTAAGGATAATCTGTAGATAATTTCAACCAATTTAATGATTTCACACTAATTACGATGAATATATTTAAATCACAAACACATTTTGAACCCTGTTCTTTTTGAAATCAACTGAATCCATTTCAGTTCTTGCTGGCATCTACCCAGATTCTATTATTCAGAAGTTTTCTTACTAATCTTGCATCCAAACCTTGTTTATCTTGGCCCTCATTTCTGTTTCTTTGTGTCACAGCATATCATTTCAGTTACAAAATAATAATAATTAAAAAAAGAAAGATTAAACTATTCCAGGAAGTGGGAAATGCATTTAAATGCATACTTAGGAAGCCTAGATGTGCATGAATTGACACTCAGTATGCAGTTTGGCCCTACGCCTTTACTCTTTAAAGTAAATTAAATCCCAAATGGCATTTATCCAGGATGAACGTTTGATGGAATCTGAATCCCAAATATTAACCACTGGCTAAATCTCTGAAGCAATTTTTCCTTTTAACAAATGACTTCAGGAGCTGTAGTCATTCTTTTCAATAAGCATATGAGTTTCCAGTTTCAATCTCCCAGCGGTTTTATTTCTCACAGCCCAGAAATTAAAAATGCAGATGAACAGAAGCTTAACTCAAAATTGATGATCTGCAACTGTAAGCAGTAAGGAATTAGTTACTACGTTTATCACTAGATATTGACTGTGTTAGGATTTTTCAGTTAAAACACAACCACAATAGACAAATAATATGAGATAAAATATGTTTTTATGATACATATCTCTAAGTTACTTACCATGGGATTTCTAAACAATACATACAGGTTTAAAGTTTCCAAACAAGTTCTAAGAGAAAACCTGACTTGACTGAAAAGCTTAAAGCATTTTCTGTCTTGTCTGAAGCTGAGTGGTGCACAAACCCTGATTCTATTTGAGGTTTCTCTATTGAGTGTGTGACCTTTTAAATATGAAGGAGTTGGTTAGTCTACACCTTAGCTGAAGCTGTTTTCAGGAAACTCCGTGATATTTTGCTTGTATAATAATTTTGAGTGTTTGTATAGGTATAACTCATAGGCAGAAGCCCTGGACTAGAAATAAATTATAAGTAACTTAGGATATATTAAATATCAGAAAATAAAAAATTGATATCTGATTTAATTTAGTGAATACATTTGAAAATAGTGCACCAAAGGTTAAATTACAATAGCATTTCTTAGGTAAGCAAAGCAAAGTTCTTTAATACCTCTAACTAGTTTATAACTGTAGTTTATTTTCATCTGAGACCAAAAGACAGATTTAGAAATAGAAATTGAACAAAACAAAACAAATCCTAAACAACAACAACAAAAAGTATATTTGAAAGATTATAAGTCCAATATCTAAAAATTAGAGAAGATAATACATTTGTGGGGTGTTTTTTTCTATAAATGAATGCCTATAGGTGCAATTTAACAGAAAAAGCAGAGCTTTCTGTAAATTCAAAATAGTACAGTCTGATTCCAGCTGTAAAGACTGATTAATCTTTTCTACCACATAAAACTGAAATGACAACTATGGTAAAGCTCGGAATACGCTTTAAAAACCTGTTCCTTATTCCACTGCATTGCTGGGTTTTGATTTTAACTAAGAAAATAACCCATCAACAGCTATAGGAGTGTGATGTTACCAAAGATTACATTATCAGAAACCTGGGAATGGGGAAAGGGATAATACAAACCTCTAAGATCATCTAGTCATTCACCCACCACCAGTATTTCTCCACTACATCATGTCCCTTAGTATAACATCTAAACATTTCATGAACACCTAGAGATGATTACTCAACCACCTCCCTGGTCAGCTTGTTCCAACACCTGACCACTCTCTAAGAACAAATTTTTCCTAATTCCCAGACTGAACCTCCCCTGGTATAACTTGGGGCCATTTCTTTTGTCCTATTACTAGTTTTGCAGGAGACGAGAACAACACCCATCTCACTACAGACTCCTTTCAGACAGTTGTAGAAAGCCACAAGGTCCCTCCTGAACCTCCTTTTCTTCAAACTAAACAGACCCTCACCACCTTTGTTGCCCTTTTCTGGGCAAGCTCCATGGCCTCAATGTTTTTCTTGTAGTGACGGGCATCACTTCAGAGGTTAATCAGCAATTACACCAGGTCAACATGAAGGAAATTGAACTTTGATTACTGTAAGGGTCTATGGAAGTAGAGTACTTTTTAACACTGTCTGGTCAAATGCAGGAAGAGATGATTAGAAAAGGAAAAAGCCATGCACAAGAATACACAGAAACATAAACCTGAGAAGAACTTATCCGGTCAGTCAGTTACATTAATGTGAGAGTGAAAATCTTTATTTTTTCAGTAAGATCATATCACCAAGGACCTTGTTATAAACTCGGAGCAGCTGCTGTTAATGAAAACGATAACCAAACCAAATCTAATTTGTGTCATTAACTGATTATTCTCCTTTTTTTTTCCACATGGCTTCTTCTCTTTTTCTTTTTCTTTTTCTTTTTCTTTTTCTTTTTCTTTTTCTTTTTCTTTTTTTTCTTTTTCTTTTTCTTTTTCTTTTTCTTTTTCTTTTTCTTTTTCTTTTTCTTTTTCTTTTTCTTTTTCTTTTTCTTTTTCTTTTTTTTTCTTTTTCTTTTTTTTCTTCTTTTTCTTTTTCTTTTTCTTTTTCTTTTTCTTTTTCTTTTTCTTTTTCTTTTTCTTTTTCTTTTTCTTTTTCTTTTTTTTCTTTTTCTTTTTTTCTTTTTCTTTTTCTTTTTCTTTTTCTTTTTCTTTTTCTTTTTCTTTTTCTTTTTCTTTTTCTTTTTCTTTTTCTTTTTCTTTTTCTTTTTCTTTCTTTTTTCTTTTTTCTTTTTCTTTTTCCTATTCTTTTTTCTCTTTCTCTTTCTCTTTCTCTTTCTCTTTCTCTTTCTCTTTCTCTTTCTCTTTCTCTTTCTCTTTCTCTTTCTCTTTCTCTTCCTTTTTTCCTTTTCCTTTTCCTTTTTCTTTTTCGTGAAGCTGCTCCTATATCAAATTCACAAGTTGTTTTTTGTTGACAGTAGTGGTGATTGTTTCTTCCCTTTTTTCTTCTTCCACCCACATTCTGTTGAGGAGAGACAGTGGCTGTGGGGTACTTAGCTACCTGTCAGTGTTAAGGGGAAAAAAAAAAAAAAGAAGCCTATTTATGTGTATGTATACAACTATTAGCAAAGGTGAGCCTGTTATACAAGTCTAAGGATTTTGCAGACAAAAAACTCGCAAGTGAAACTGAAAGACCAATGGATTCTAAAAATATTTTGACAGTTTATTTAGGAGACCCTAATAATATGATTGTGTTTCAGTAGTTCACAGAACTGTAAAAAAGCATTCTCCCATAAATAGCATAGTACTGTACTGTACATCCACATTACTAAAGGAAGTGTTGGATCAACTCAAGTATTCAATTCCTGCTCAACTGTACCAAATGTTAACTCACTCATTGTTAACTCATCCCTGAATGCTTTCATTTAGCAATGGTTCTGTGCTTTTGGGGGTAAATTTCAGGAGAGAGTGCTCCCAGATTGTTGATTTCTGTGAGCATCATAGAAAATTTTAGACATTCAAATAGGCCTCATGCTGTGCTATCACACACTTGAGTTTGCGACTCGTACTTCCAGTTCCATGTTGCAAAATAACCAGTCTACTTGGGAACAACAAAATCTGAGCATTATTTGGGGCACATAAAAAAGAATTGCACAGGAGGACAGTAATTGCCTGTTCGTATCACCATATGAGGTTCTTCAGAGATTCAGGCTCACATGCGAAATATGGACATGACTGGTGCTGCTATGTAGAGGGCCATCACTGAGAGCTGTGGACAGGTGGTTTCACATGGCCTCAAGGTCAGACACCACAATTTCTTGTGGATGGTCAGATAATCAATTTACCTCAGGAGAAGAAGAATTTGCATACTCAGTGCCAAATCTTCTTGTTGTCACTGTTAACTCTTCTAGAGAATTGCCATAGAGACACCATGCAGACTTCTACTCTTCTCTGGCCAACCCAGATAAAAAGGAGAAGGAAGTCTGGCAAGTTGCATTCATATTTCTAAGGTGGATTGTATTAAAGAAGAGTCATGAAATTCTTAAAAGGACCGTAGTAAACCATTGGGTTCAAGTTAAATTAGTCCACATATGTGGGAATTAACAGAAGAGTACCTATTTTGACAAAATGCACATTTTCATGGAATTTATTTGAAGCTACAATACTTTGTTAAAGATTAACAAAAGTCTTTGTGGGCTGGAAAAAATACATCTCACCAAAAAGAGAACTTCTCCCTGGTGATTACTACAGTTAATATGCAATCATACTGACTCATCTTGAATTTCAAGATGGGCCGTTTTTCCCCTATGTCAGGAAAAAATTTCCTAGGAAGATAAACAAAAAAAAAAAGGCTGGTGATGTTCTTTTTGTTTTCTTCTTCCTGAAAATTGTCAAGTATCTGCTTCTGTAGGAATTGATAATCTAAGCAGGTAAAAGGCTCGTGGTGTTATTTCGGTTTTTTGAAAGTGAGCATTTTTCTTCATATCACACTTGTCAGAGAAAGCAAGATTGAGTTTACTCACACTGCAGGTGAAATTCTGAAATTCTGCTTTTTACACGAGTTCCTTAAAAGAAATAAGTGGCCATGAGCCAGCAGTGTGCCCTGGTGGCCAAGAGAGCCAGTGGTATCCTGGGGTGCATTAAAAAGAGTGTGGCCAGCAGGTGGAGCGGAGTGAACAGTTAAGGTGATATTAGTAAAACATCTGACACAGTGTCACATAATAGGTACAAATTCATACAAGTGAAAATCATACTTTTTTAATCTGTTAGTGATAATTGAAAAATAGGCAAATGACAGATTTCGTAACTTCCAGTTAATGTAATTTACCTCTTAAAAATCTTCTGAAAAGGTGGTACGGAGAATCATAGAATTAGGGGAAAAGTAGAAGACAAGAGTCAAAAGTTTGTCACTTTTTTTTTTCTTTTAAATCAGGTAATTAGTGGTACAGGGTTCACAATCAATGATTGTTCCTTGGGGCTATGGAGTGGAATAATTGGGGGGAATGAATAAATAGGGATCATGTAATAATTTTAAATGACTGAACAAGAAGTAAAAAAGTAAACAAACAAAAAAACCTGTTACTTACAGGTATTAAGACATTGCGCAGTATGGTTACAAATTTGTATTTTGTTTTAATGAGGATAAATGAAAGACTAACCATGATTTTAAAAAGAATAGTAGAACCACAAATACATCCCTTCTAATATACAAAATTACTCTGAAATGTAGTAGTCTCTTATCAGGATGAAAGCAACAAGAGAAAATAAGTAAACATAAGGAAGCTTCATTCAAAGTGCACTCAAATATTTATTTCTAAATACATATACTGTGAATATGATATCTGTTCTTGCATGAACCTCTGCTGACTTTTATTTAATGAATTCTTTGGACCTTATAAGTGTTTGTACACCACACCTCAGATATTTATAAATCTGGATCAGGTCCCCTCTCAGTCCTTTTCTCAAGGCTAAACAGACCCAGTTCACTTAGCTTTTCTTCATAGGGGAGATCCTCCAGGCCCTTCATTATCTTTGTGGCCCTCCACTGGACTCTTTCCAAGAGTTCCCTGTCTTTTTTATACCAGAGAGCCCAGAACTGGACACAGTACTCCAGATGAGGCCTCACTTGGGCAGAGTAGAGGGGGAGATGCAAAGGTATCTTATAAACATGTAAAAATTCCTGAAGGGAGAGGGCAAAGAAGATGGAATTAGGCTCTCTTCAGTGATGTCCGATGCCAAGAACAGAAGCAATGAGCACAAATTGGAATACAAGTAATTTTGTTTGAACATCAGGCAACACTTATTTACCGTTCAAGCGAAGAAGCACTGGTATAGATTTCCCAGAGAGGCTGTGGAGTCTCCTTCCCTGAAGAACTTTAAAAGCCATCTGGACCTAGTCACAGGCAACCTGCTTTAGACAATCCCATCTGACTAGCTGAGAAGGTCCAGGTGACCTTCAGAGGTCCCTTCTAACCTTAATTATTGTAAGATTTAGATTACTTGGATAAAAGAGATCCTACCACTCTGGTATTTTAAAAAGTCTACAAAAATATATATTCTGTCCACTAAAAAAACACTATTATTATGCTGAGTTTTCACAGTTTGTTTTTATAACCAACCAATCTGTGAAGGATGCTAGTCATTAAGACTCCTGTTACTGAGCACAGATCAAATAACTTAGTAAATCAGAGATGTTAGGCTGGAAAATTCCCACTGCTCAAGACTATTGAATTTGTATCTCTGTTATCAAGATATTTATTTCATATATGTCTTTTTTTTTTAGTCAGTTCCATAGATTTAGAGCTTTTTATATTATAGGTTATGGATAAATATGTCATGAAATTTATAAATGTTATATTTTGCTGAGTAGCAGAAACAGAACATAACTGAATAACATTATCATTATTTCCCTATACCAAGTAATTCCATCAAGGAGTCTTCGTTGAATGTAGAGATTCATTATGGATTTCTGACTCACAATAGCAACAACATGGAAAATAAAATACGTTTAAAAAAACATTTTCAATTTTTTTTTTCTTCTAAAATATTGCTAAAAAAAGTGGAGTAGCACATGATTTAGTGGGTATCGCTGGGATGAGTTGATGGTTTTTAGTGGTCTTTTACTTTCTAATGGTTCTATGATTCTATTATTCTACAATGCCGTAAGTATTGTCACTCTCTGATTACAATAATATTAAAATTAATAACTTCATCATAAATTATTTATGATGTTATGATAGAACTGATCAGCTATAATTTAACTCACTTGGAAGTTCTGACTTTCTTAATTTTCCTAAAGTGAAATAAAATAAACAAAAAACAACTAATCAAACAACAAGAATAAAAAAAAACACACGTATAAATAAATAAACCAATGTAAATCAATTTAATGTATGAAAATATTTGATTTCTGTGTAATTTAAATATTTACATATTTAATATAAGAACATTTCAGTGTAGAGAATACACTGGAAATTTTAAATATTATATTGCACTAATGTAAAATATGTTAAAATAAATTAAACCCCATTATTATTTTTTTTTTGCCAGAATATGGAAATGTATTTATAGATCACTGTTGTCAGAATTAATGTTAAAGTAATGTTCATATGTCAAGTAATAATCAAAATCTTTGTGTTTTTATGGAAGAGTCAAACTGTGATTTATTCTGGAAATATTTACAGTGTTTCTACTTATGCTGTACTAGTAACACAAAATCGAAAAGAATAATCCTTATCAAGGAACTATAGAGTATGAGATTTTGGAGGTTTTAAATTTAAACTTATCTTTTTTAATTAAGAATGAGTAGCAGTCTCCTGTTTTTCAGTTCTCAAGTGAAATACATCTAAGTGAAGGAGATTCGTGAAATGGCTGCTAAAAACCTTGTTCTAGATGAAAGAAAATGTAGCTTAGATTCATAGATTCATAGATTCATTAGGTTGGAAAGGACTTACAAAATCGAGTACAACCATCCTCCCACCACCATCCCTACCCACCAAGCTACTAAATCAAATCCCTTAGCACATCATCTAAACGCTTCTTGAACAGCGCTAGGGACGGTGCCTCAACCACCTCCCTAGGCAGGCCATTCCAATGCCGGACCACTCTCTCAGAGAAAAAATCTTTCCTCAAATCTAATCTAAATCTTCCTCGGCACAACCTGTGGCCATTCCCTCTTGTCCTGTCATTAGTTACCTGGGAGAAGATGCGGACCCCCTCCTCACCACAGTCTCCCTTCAGGAAGTGGTAGAGTGCGATGAGGTCTCCTCTGAGATTGTATGTGAAGCAAAGAGTTCTGTTTCAACTGAATTGAGATCTTAACAGGCAAATCAGTAAATTATTTGCCTAAGTTTGATCATTACAGAGGAAAAAAAGAAGTAAGGCAAGTATAGATTTCAGTTCCACAATAATAAATCTTAAATTATTATATACTCATTTCTTTATTTACATCTTTTCTTCTGATGTTACACTCTCTCTAAAAGTCCTGTCATCCTAAGGCCAGTTGTACCACTGGGGAGTTATCCTGAGGAGCTTCCAATCCTTCATCAGGAAGAGTATGATGAAGGTGGGGTTTCATCTTGTGTTTTGCTGAAAAGAGAATTATACTTGCTGTTTATCCTGTTTCAGAGCTTCTGTTCTGAATATACATTTTTTTTTTTTTATTCCTAAATATACTGATGTTCATTTTTCTTTCTTCTTACTCTCGGGTTTAAATGCAGTTATTTTGACATATTTTCCAACACACATTTATACCTGTTCATTCTTTATGGCTCTGCAACTTAACATTACTGCTGAATTTGCTATACTGCTCTACATGCAATATATGATTGTTTGTTTTCCTTTTTGTCATCACTGTTTTGCTTAGCTCCCAAATCTGTATCTTTATAACTCACTGTTGGTAAGTTGTTTCTAATCCTTGGGTGTCCCGTGTAATCTTCTGTGTTATAGTCCTATTCACTGTATTCTAGACACCCAGTTTCAAGGGTCCTGTTATACCAGACTCTGCCTGAGGTAGTGTTCAGCACTGGGGCCATCAACATAGAGATGTAGACCTGTGGGTATAAGTCCAGAAGAGGTCCAGAGGACTATTAGAGAGTTGAAGCACCTCTCCTGTGAAGAGAAGCTGAGATGGCTGGGTTGTTCAACCTGGAGAAGGCAGAAGTCTTCTAGTACCTAAAGGTGGCCTATCAAAAAGTTTGAGTTTAGTGATAGGATAAGAGGAAATTATTTTGTACTAACAGAGTGTAGATTTAGATTTGACACAAAGAAAATATTTGCTATGAGGGTAGTAAGATAGTGGAAATAGTTGCCCAGAGAAGCTGTTGATGCTGCATCCCTGGGAGCATTCAAGGCCAGGCTGGATGAAGTTTTGAGCAATCTGGCCTAGTGAAAGATAACCCTGCCCATGGCAAGGGAAAAGAACCAGAAAAGCCAACCTTAAAACTATTCTATGATGATTCTATTACGGCATTTTCACCTAAACTGCATCTTTATGTTAACAGTGCATAGTTATTACTACTATCTGTTTAGAAGTTGTGGCTATGCCACATAATTACACAAAGACAAATAAAATGAGACAAAATACATAATAACCAATTGTTCATTGGAAAATTTCTGTTACAAATAAATACGATTAAACAAATCTCTAGACAGGCCAAGAGGACTGCAGACAAAGCCTGAGAAGCTTTACCTCCATTTGTAAAAAGCCTCTGGTTTTGAAAAAGCAAGAACAATGTTGTAATTAATAGATTCAGTGGTTGAAAAACAAACTGACAACATCTGGCCTGCTTCTTCTCTTCTCTAGAGAGAGCTTTTGTGAGAAGAGACTGGGTAGTTTCACATCGTATAGCACTTGGTTATGGGTATCCTCATGATGCCAATTGATAGACCGTTGGAAGAATGCATTGCCATTTTATTCGGGTGTGATTTTCAGCCCAAATCATGAAAAAGAAAATGTGATCATGTGATCTTTTTTTTGCATGCAAAATTTAGTTACATGTTGTTTTATGCCCCGGGGTATGATGTGATTGTGAGGATAGAGAATTCAATGTGTTGAACTCAAAGTACTGTTGGAGGACAGAGAGATGAAAGCAGTTCATTTTCATCTGCTTTTGAGGGCAACCCTTTGAGTCCTTTTGTCCACACAAATGTATTCAGACTTTGTCTTAAAACACTTATTTTGGGAAAAGGTGATGAGCCAAGAAATGAAGAAGCAAATTAATGTTTAAGCAATGTGGATAATTAGGGGATGAGTGCTCAATCGCATTTAACTGTGTAAATATATCCATGAGTCTAAATACAAGTTTATGTATCACCACTTAGAAAAGAAGTTTTGAAATTGTCTGAGATATGTGATATATAGTTTGTTTCTCACTGCACCTTTCAACACTTTTCTTGGACAACCAGTGGCAGGTATTTCATATATGAAGAACATTAAATGTAACAGTATTATTAAAATTATCCATACATTCCTATCTAGTGGACCATGAATAATTTCAATTAATAGACTTTAATGGCACACCTGCTCCATGTTATTACAGTGCCATTAATGACTCATTAATGCACTTAGATATCCTGCTGATACCAGCCAAGTGAATAAAGAATATTTCCTGTGATGATGTTATCAGAAAAGCAGAAAATAATCTGCATATTTTTCTTTGTGTTTTAATGAAGGTTGTGTTTGCTAAATACATTGTATTAGCATTACTGGAAAGGACCTTATCAAATACATTTCTGCTATCTGTAGTTGTATCGCATTGTATTATTTTATGGATTTTAATTGTACTAAAGCAGGCTGATCAAAGGGAATTACATTATATAGTCTGGAAGAAAACAATTTGGTTACAATATCACTTGATTATGGTTACTTGGAAGAGCAGATAATATCAGCTATGAAAAAAAAATGTGGAAGCATTTCCTGAGATGTACATCTTGGACTGTTTTGAAGAATAAAAATTACTTAGCAGTTACATACAATTCCATTGCAGAAAATGCTAAAGAAACACTTGCAACTAGATCACCTGTTAAAATGCAGCATGGTATCATAGTTCCCTAGTCACTCAGATTGAAAATACCTCATTCAGTGCAGTGCATCGCATTTTCAATCTCTCCTACATCTTCTGTAGATACACAGTTACGGACTTTCAACTGAAAAGTGCATTGAAGTCTAGTTGTGCAGGATAACTTGCAGGTAAAATTCAATAAGAAGTATGAGGTAGTAGGAGAAAGACACTTCCCCTCCCCCATGTCCTTTTTTCCAGAAAAAAAAAAAAAGAAAAAAAAAATGCATTCATGGAAGCCAGTGAGAAAGATGAGGAACAAAGAAATTTGGGAATTGCCTTGATAAAATCATTTTAAATAGGAAGACTTAAGCCCAGCATTATTAATGTACAGTAGGAGTAACTGTTTTGCATCATAAATCATTCAGAATTATATCAAGCTACTCACAAATCCCTAACAAAACTTTTGTAATGTCACCAGTTACTCTGTATGATAGCAAAAACCAATTTATTTATAGGAGGAACCAATGGTCAAAGCTTTTTCTCTTTTGTTATATAGAATTTTAAGTTAGATTAACAAAATAGTTTAACATGTAATTCTATCAAACCATCTTCAAGATTACTTACAGCATTTCTTCTCTCTAGTAAGCCAAATGCTAACTGGATAGTTTTTCTAAACTGCTATGAATATGAATGTTCACTTCCTGAAGTAGATTTAAAATACAATTTCTTTGTTAAATTATAACTCTTTCAGAAAATGACTAACATTAAATCTCTAATGCATTATTTACAAGTTTTTGATGACTTCTCTATTTTCCATTTTTAAAATCGTATTCACCACATAGAATGGAACAATCAGCAATCTTACCCCTTGCATTTTAGCACACTTAACACAAAGTTAAGTCCAAAATAATTAGGTTATATTCAGCATACAAAAATTTATTCAAATATTCTATCTGAAACCAAACAGTGCAACAAGCATAGTGTAATATACTTCCAATGGAGATCCTACTGATTTACTAATTTTTTTATATTCTTCTTTAAGTCATAGTTACAGCTTAGAAAATACTTTTGCTTTGTAAAAAGCTTAGTCTCTATATCTTCCATTCACTAATACTACTATTCCCAGACACTAAGTGCTTAATTTTTCTTACAATTTTTCCTTGACTTGGTATTATTTTCCTTGGTTTATCTGAATTATATGTAATTGATTTTCATGTGACTTTGTCCTGGCAAATTACACATCTTAGACAATCTGAGCTTGTTAATATATACTAAAAGTTTTTTGGAAGTCAGAATGCTTTTGCTTATTTATACAATTCTGTAAACGGCACTATATAATACATTGCTTTTCAGAATACGTAAATTTTATTGATTCACAATTTTTTTTCTTAGCATTAGAAAAGGTAATATTCTCAGCAACAAAAAAAATCAAACCATATATCTGAGAGTATTGTCCAGATACTTCTTGAGCTGCAAGTGCTGTAATCATTGCACTAGGAAGCCGTTCCAGAGTCAGACCACTCTCAGTGAAAAGCTACTTTAAATACTCAACCCACCCTTTCTTGATGCAATTCCATGCTGTTTCATCAGATGCTATTGCTGTCACCAGATAGAAATAAACAGTGTTCAACCCTCCACTCCCTAAGTGAGGAAGCTGATGACTGTGATAAGGTCATCCTTTAGCTTTCTGTTCTCTAAATTGAACTAAGTACCCTCAGCCACCCCTCATCCATCTTCATTTTCTAGAACATGAGTGTTCAACATTTTGGCTTGCCTGGACCACATTGACTGAAAAGGAATTGTCTTGGACTGCATATAAAATACGTAATATGGTTAATTTATATAAGTAACAAAAAATATTTTGTTATATATTTTTTGTAAAGACAAAAAATGTAGGCAACAAAAACATATTAGTGGGATGTTGAACTTTTTGTTAAATTAATGGATCAGTCTGGTTCAATGTAAGTGATTGCAATTCTCAGTGAGTTCTTAAGTTGTTCATCAGAGATCTTTTTATTAAATTTTACTCATTTTGTGCTTCATTCTTGGACCGCCAAAAAAAGGTAACATGAATAAGGTATGATTTTGAGGCAAGGGATATTTTTCTCCAGTAAGTCAGGTCTTATAAAAGTCTAGTAAAAAGACATGATCAATTTTTTGAGTTGAATATGAGATTGCAATTCTATACATTACATTTGAAAATTCACAGGTAATGTATTTATGCTGACTCAAAAATGGGTCACAATTATATCACAAAAAGGATTTTTTTTTTCTTTTTGCAAGCTTGAAACCTATTCTCAAATTCCTTTACCAAAACTGAAAGTAAGGCTGCAAATCTTTCACTTTTTTAAGAGCTGAAAGTAGCTCATTTATGATTATGATATCTCACTTATGATTAGGGTCCAGTGTTCTAATCTTGTCATCTACCTGAGAACAAATAATGATATTAGTCACTGCTCATCTAAAGAATAGGCAAGTCTTTACAGGAGAAAAGAATATGCGAAAAAGTACTTAATATATACTCACTAATTGCATTGCTCCCATTCTTAAAATAACAACAACAACAACAAAATAACACAACCAAAATGAAATATCCTCAAGAACTTTAGGGACATTACTTGTCCTTAACATAAGCGGTAGAAATTATTTGGAAAGGTCACAGAAGTATCTGGGACAAGAGCTGTTCTTTTTCTTCATAATTTTATATTCCTTTGAGAATATGTCTTGAGATAATAATAATCAAATACTTAATTGGTGTCAGTGATAGTCACTGAAGTGTGAGTTACAGAAAGAAAGAAAGAAAGAAAGAAAGAAAGAAAGAAAGAAAGAAAGAAAGAAAGAAAGAAAGAAAGAAAGAAAGAAAGAAAGAAAGAAAGAAAGAAAGAAAAGATTAACCAGTAGTGATTTACTAAGATTTCTATGACTTGATACTAGATACATCAATACGCTGCATATTTGACGTAATATAGGATACGTGGAAAATCGCACACATCTTTGTGACATTTTAGAATAAAAATTCAGGACTTGAGAAAGAACAGAAGTTCTTGATAATTTTACAACTAATTTATTGGAGTATTCTTTATGAAATCACGACAAAGAGATTTACACAGGGATAATAAGAATTGTTACAGATCTACTTTTATGTCTGACCATTTTTAACAAACTCTGTTCACAGCAATTAACATAAAAAGTATTTTTCCTTTATTAATTAATTTCTTATTCTGATTGATACTGTTAGAATATCTTAAAGACTTCAGTTTGTAAATATTTATTCTAACTTTGGAATATTTATTGTCCCTTTATTAGTATATTATAATTTTTAATAGCACAATATTTAATAGCACATTTAATAGCACATTGCAAAAAATGGATCAGCATTCTAGGCAATCAGCATCAATCTTCTTTCCATAAACCGAAATGATTTTCCTTTGTATTTGTTTTAAACCCATTTGGCAATTACTAGTGCAAAACGCTATGATGGTTAGATATAACTTAGTTCTCAGTCCTACTTTTTTCATTTTTCTCCATCCCATCTCTCTCCCTTCCTTCCCTTTCCTTTCTGCCTTCTTTGTCTTTAAAGGTTGTAACGACATGAAGTAAGAGCATAGCTGTTGCTCCTTTAAAAGTTTCCTCTTACTGAAAACAGAAGTTGTTGTTTTTCTGTTTTTCTTGATGTTGTTTTTTTTAAGAATATAATGTCTCCAGAATATCCCTTCATCTATCATGGGGCACATATAATAACACAAGCAGCTAATACAGGATGTCAAGGCAACAGGAATAAAAACAGTAGAAAATTCAATTGAGATTGCTTTCACTTCCTGACACAGAACCCACAGGACAGAACATTATTTCTACAAATAGCCCAGTGAAGTTAACCTTCTGCTTTACTTTAAAAGCCTGAAGAACTCTTTTCATACAGGCTTTAATGTTATTCCTTTTATAGCAGTAAAATAAGTAATGTATTATTTGCACTATTGCAAATATTTCATTATATAAATTCAAATATATATATTTTTTTCCTTGTATATATATATGGTAATAAACAGTGAATGGGTAAATGACCTGACTATTCTGCACAGTGTCCTCTGTAAAGAGTTTTAAGTATTACAGTGACAATATCTCTATGCTCCTGCAATGCACTGCTGCAATAATGCACATTTCTAAATTTTATTTTAGAAAGTTTTGAAATGTATATTTCTATTTATCCATCTATTCATCTACCTAAAGACAAATATAAGCAAGATTAATAACAGTATAAAGAACTTTCTAGCATGGTCAGAGAAGCACTATCAAATAGTAAGAAATATGAATATACTAAAATAGAACAACAATTCAGTATATTCATAGGTATTCAATGTTTTTATTTCAGTTACTGGTCTTACTCTTATAAGGGCTACTCACTGAATACACTTCTTAAATATGCAACTATTAAAACTACATCCAAATATTATATCTAAATTAGAACACTTTTATTTATAAAACTTGGTGCTTCCTAAAACTAATGTTTCAGTTCAGATTTTGTTTTGTATATGTAAATTTATGTAAACACTTAAATTTCTAAGAACGTAGAGCCAGGGTACAGTTAGAGCCCTGTATTATGTACTATTCAAACATCACTCAAAGTTAGTGATACTGAAATGTCTATTGACATTTAAATTATAGTTTTGTCTGACTTTGAATATAATACACATATTTATCAGCATATGTTATTTTTTAGGCTTATAATTAACCATGAACTGCTGATGTCCTTGGAAGTGCTACTGGCACAGTTTGCACAAAATCTGAACATGAAATCGTTTCACTGCTGTAGTCAGGTTTAATTTCCAAATCATTTACATACAAACTTTGTATTTCAAATCCAAGTAAAAAATCTACTCAATTTCTTTGATTTATTTATGTTTATGTGTATTTGAACTGTTGTAGAAGGAGAGTGTATGCTCCTTTTAGGGTAGCTCTTCATAGGACTTTTCCAGTGCAAGAAAGGGACAAGAAGAAAAGGAGAAAACGATGAGAATCAAGTCTGTTCACAGAATATGGGAATGTTTATTCCATCAGGGTTATCTGATCAAAGACTTCCAAGCTGGGGGAAAACAATGGAGGTAGTGACAAGAAAAAAAAAAAAAAAAAAAAAAAGAACTGGTCAACTGTACTAATTCATAAGAAAGAGATACAATTGATCAAAGCAAGGAATGTCTGGATCGGGATGATAAGCATGTAAGAAGGGGAACAATAAACAAAATGCTGAGATACAGCAAAATAATTCACAGTCACGCCAGTTAATGAGCTATCACAGTATATGCAGCACTTCCAGGAAGATCAATTTGGTCTTTTACAGATGATAAAACTGTGAACTGAAGCAGAGTGGGAGGGTGCAGGAAATTAAAGAGTTCTGCAAACACATGGAGGGATTTGCAGGCAGATGGGGCAGCAGAAGGATGGAAGAGGAGGAATAAGTAGAAAAGGGTAGAAAAAGGGCCAAACACATGTAAAACAGGGCTGGTCAGTATGCTTGTCTGGCTAAGCCTTGCATCACATCACTGTAGTCTGCCTCATTTTCTTATACTTTTCCTAACTGTCTCTGTGTATTCACGGTCTCTTTCCCATGTGTGTGCAAGCTGCTAGCTACCGGTGAAACCTGAGTGAAGGCTGGTGGTGCAAGTTCCTAGAGTCAGGCCTGGGATCTCAAAATAATACTGGACACAGTGACTGTGCCAGCTCTTGAGGATTTGTGTAGGCTGTCCAAGTTCCAGGAAGGAGTGCTGGACAGACAGAAGGGCCATGTCAGCACTTGAGAGATCTGGGTAGTGATGCCTTGGAAAGATCCATGAATATGTGCTTATGAGAATGCTCTGCTGTTTTCCTTCAGTTGCGAACTTCTGTCTCTACCAGCAGGAGAAGAGCAAGGGGTCTCAGCTCTGTGCATCCATTTTTTTCTCTTAAGTCCTGCAACAGACTGTGTGACTGTCTATGTTATCTTCCTGTCTGTGTGAACCTGTGTGTCTCTGGGATACATGCACAGCTTTGCTACTAATTGAACCTATGGAAGGGAAAGCAGTAGCCAGTCTGGACAGAGATCCCAGGCCCCTTGGCACTGGACTGGGCACACTCAGCCAGGTAAGAGTAGTTCTGAGTTGAATCAGATGGAGAAGGTAGCCATGCTCCTGGCTCTTCACTTTACTTAACAAGATGTAGTTAGGTCCCATTTTTCTGAGCAGTGCTACGCTGTTGGCAGTATTTATGACTATAACCAATACCTCAAAAGAAGATAATACCATTCGTCAAAAAATAATAATAATAAAGAAGCTCAGAATACTATATGGCGATATTAATGTCTTGCAGAAAACATTCAATGCCTGAGAATATTTTTTTTATAGAAACACAACAAAAAAATTGGGATAAAATCATATCTGGTGAAATGAGACAGGGAGGTTTTATATTAATTTGTAACAGTTCCAAATTTCATCGCAGTTATTTGCATTGAATATCTGTGTCATCTTTGAGATTGGAGGATGTCATAATTCCTTTTTGATGTATTTTGACATTTTTTTCCTGTTCGAACTCCATACAAGTTATCCATGATATCCAGATTTTGATTCACTGGAGACTTTGTCTGATCTAGTTGCCAGTTCTGTAGGCAACAACAAAATAAGAAAGTATGTGTTTCAGTACACAAGTGGTAAACGAGTTTCTGCCACTGTTCTATTAGTGAATGAGAACTTATGTAATGTAAATTAACAAGAGGAACACAGCCAAACAACTCTCTGCCTCTGAGGTTCACTGCATATAGACTACTCGTGCAAACAAACCCTCAGTTTGTGCAGAAAGCAAGTTTTCTGAGGTACTTACTATCAAGATAGGTCAATCAAGCCAAAATTAGCTCTATTAGAAATCCCTTAGGCTATTAAAATTGTTTACCTTCTGTTGAAATATGCATAAAAAGGCACATAGTTTTTTCCCACTTGTGAAAAGATCAAAGAAAAATATTTTCTACCTGAACCTCAAAACTAATTATAAATGAGGACAAGTACAGCAGTGATAACAGCAGAAGTTAGGAAACAATTTATATTGCTAATTGCAGCAATATACCTACATGAGGGAGTATATAACACTATTTTTGTTAGATTCCAAATAGGGGTCCCAAAAATTTTGTTGTTGTTGTTATTTTTAAATTCCATGGACAGAGAAATGGACACGGATCTCTGCAACTTACTGATTCTATAACTCAGTGTCTGAGTAAAGAAGTGGAATGAGTTTTTGTTCTTATTTCAGCACATAAATTAGTGGGTTTATTTTCTAAAAGAGGATAGTTCAGCATAGATCAAGCAATTGATCTTGTTCACTTCATAAAAAGTTAATGTACAGAAGTAAACTCAAATAGGAAATGAATGGCCTAGAAAGACCATAGTTTTCTCATCTTTGTTTTTGATTTTGTACACTATTAAAGTGTTCATACAGGGGATAAAAAGCTCCACAGACCTGAATTAAAAATTAAAAAAGGAAAAAAAACAAACATCAAAACAATACAAAACTGTAGTGGATTGGGAAGAATATACTACAATAAGAAAACAGTGATCATGTTCAGGCACATTATATCAAGGTGCACATGAAAAAATATGGGTTTTCTAATGAGACAATGAGATGAACTGATATACCAAGAAAGAGAAAAAAATAAATCCTGAATCATGTACTGCTAAATCAAACACGCTGACATCTGGTAAAAAGGAAGAAACTCTAGTTCAGGAATCTCTAGTTATCACATCTCTGGCTACTTGGTTCAAGGAAAGAAACAGCCTTGCCAGAACAGTTCTGGCTTTTAAAGAATTTTTAATTCATTAATTCTACAGAGATCACAGGAAGATAATGAAATTCAGAGATATTCACTAGTGCCATAAAAGAACAAACTCACCAGTTCAGTGCTCAGTGATCCGAGCCTATTTGTGAAAATGAGGAAAAGCAAATCACCTTGCAATGACCAAGTGGGTTAAGTTTAACAAGAGCAAGTGTCAGACTTGGCACCTGGAAGGGGGCAACCCTGGTATGGACTGGGGGATGACAGGCTGGAGAGAAACCCTGCAGAAAGGAATCTAGGGATTCTGGCAAGTTAAATATGAGTCAGCAGTATGCCCTGGCAAACAGAAGAGCCAACCGTACCTTGAGGTACACCAAGCACAGCACTGCCAGTTGGGTGAGAGAAGGGATTGTCCCACTCATTTCTGAACTGGTCCAGTTTTACCTCAAGTACTGTGTGCAGTTTTGGATGCCACGATATAGGAAGGACATAAAACTATTCAAGAGCATCCAAAGGAAGGCTGTAAAGATGGTGAACATCTAGAGGGCAAGATGTATTGAGGAGCAGCTGAGGTCCCTGGGTTTGTTCAGCCCAGAGCAAAGGAACTGAGGGGAGGCCTCACAGCATCTGCACAGGGAGCAGAGGGGCAATGCTGAGCTCTGCTCTCTCTTGAAGAGTGACAAGAGACTGCATAGAACATCGTGGAGTAGCTTCAGGGTAGGGTCAGGCTGGAGATTAAGAACAGGTTGTTCAACAGGCCCGCTGGAGTGCAGGAAGTGTTTGGACAACGCTCTCAGAAATATGGTGGAGTCAAGAGTTGAAGTTGATGATGTGAATTCCTTCCAACTAGGGATATTCCATGATTCTACAAAAAGAAAAGCCCTTATTGTGTTTTTTCTTTCTTTTTTTTTTTTCTTTTATATTTCTTTTTCATCCGTTTGGCCCCTTTCTCTTTACTTCAGTACTGTTAAGCTGAGTTTAATTCTGGTACTAATATGTATACGTTGCAATATACTATCTCAGTAAGGTCAATTAGGAATTTAAATCCAGCAATTATATTAGAAAATGTTAGCATAGATAATATAATTATTACTGCGTATGCCCTATTCTGAATTTAAAATGAGACTAATTTATCTACCACAGAAGGATCTTTTCAAGAAACTTTTCTTTCTATCTTTCAAGAACAACTCTCAAAATATAATAATAAGATAATGTAAAGCAAAGCCTGCTGAATTTAAAACACTCACAGGCTTCAAATTTAGCTGAGAAGTTGGCTTATCTATGAAGAAAGCCTTGCTTTTGTAGGAGTAAGGAAATGAAGACTGCAAAGAGAATAAAACACCTGCTGGAGTAACTGCAGATATTTTAATCAAACTAAGTTTGATGGTAAAGATCAGGAAGGTGTTATGGAAGTCATTACAGTAATGGAAAACAAGCACCATCTCAGAAGTGTTATTTACTATACTATCTATTAGTCTAGATTTCCTATCTTTTATTTTTTAAGGAACATGCATAATTTTAAGCATTCTTATTTTCACAAAATGGAATATAATTAAATAGATTTGGATACAACTTTGAGATATAGCTTTATATGTATATCTATTATTCATTATATTTCAGCATAGAAATATGTCCGAGACATTACGTCTTAAAAAATAGTCTTATTGTTGAAACAGTAAAAGATTGTCAATTCAGGCAGTGCTACTGCAAGTAGTTACTGCATAACAATTAACAAATGAAATATGGGCTTTGACATCACTGCATTTATTTTTTGCTGTCAGTTCAGCGTGATTTATCTCAAATGCTAATCACATGTTTTTAATACTAAATCTACTCCAGAGCTTGTATGGTAATGTTGCAATTTCAATATACAAAAGTAGGCAATACAATTCATTAACATTATCTTTACAGTGGATAAATTAATACTGTTTGAAGTTTCCAGCTATTTAACACCCCTTATGAATATTTCAATTTCTTTTCTTCTTTATTTACTAACATGTATTATAGGTGTTTTGTTGTTTTTTTTTCACTATAGTGAAAAATACAATGCAATAAATCTTCTAAAGAATGTAGACAAAAAAATATTTTTATCTAAAACGGTGATGATTTACTTTCCTGGAGTAAAAAAAGTATAAATCCTTTCACCAGTGAAATCCCTCCTTTCTTCAGCTGAAAAATGTGGAAGTGTTTATAATACTTATGTACAGTTTTACAAAAGTTATATATATTTATATATGTATATATATGTATATTGTGGACATGAATAATGAAATCTGTTTTTCACAGGAAAACAGTATGATCTAGCCATGATATAATTGAGTTTTGAGAAAAATTCTTGTGGTGCTACTAAGAAAACGTAAAAATTATAAATTAAAGAAATTATAAATTAAAGAATGATGCATTTATATAGCCTTGATGCTAGGAGCAGTTTTGTGTACTATATTCTTTCACCAGATTGAAAAGAAAAATTGTGATACAGAGAAGATTATATGCAAAAAAATAGTCATCCAGGGTATTTTCTAGCTGTGTAAAATTAGTTTGAAGACAAGGAGCTTTGTATTTCCGTCCTAATACCAAGGATGAAATTATTACCTGTGTTGTAGAAGGAGACAACATTAGTACTTCACAGTGTTCCCATGTGCTGTTGGAACACCTCCATTTTTTCAGTATTAAGAGGCTTATGACCTTTCGTGATTAACAACTCAGCAATTCCAAATTTTGTTTCGAGAATCTAGGCTACATTAATATTTTGTGGAAGTTTTTTCAAGTTTTTGATACTACTACATTTCTTTATGTTATCATTACAAAACAAAAATAATTCATTTTACCTGTTTCTGAATGTTTTCTTCATAATATTCTTCGTATATTGAAGCAAGAACTATAAGAGATTCTATGAGAGAATATCCTTTAAGATTATTCTCCATACAGACACAAAAGAATCCACTAAGTTCTGTACTATTAATGTGCTTATTCATAATGACAATAATTTCCTGAACTGTCTTGTCAGTACACTGTATACTTAATATAGTATATCCCAATATCCTATATACTTAAATTTACTCCAGTAATCTCCATCATCAAATGCTTTTCCAAAATAGAAAAGTATTCCTTTTTATTCCTCAGAAATTATTCTCTTTTTTACCTGGAAAAGTATAATAAATTGTTATTTCTGCACTTGAACGTTTTGTTTTATTTTTTGTCTTTTGCATAGATTTACAAGCCTTCAGTGTCCTTTGAATGCAATTACTGAGGGGTGCTGCTAACATAAATTGCAGATGATAAAAAAAATCCTTCTCAGAAAATTTATTTCAAAATTACTTTCATACTTTCAGTTCATACACAGAATTCTTCTTCTGGATATCTTTATGACAACCGAAAAATCTTCAAATTCCTCCTTGAGTAATTTCAATAACATTAGTTTCAGAAAGAAGTAACAACTGTTGCATCTGACTTTGATCAGTTTTCAAATCTTAATTATAGCCTACAATACACTCAGATAAGCGACGCATCTTAATGCTGCTCTTGAAAACCCATTGCCAATTTTTTTTTCCTGTTTATTGACATAATAGTTACTGTGACCATCTTTCTGACTATTTAAGTTATAATTTATCTGGTGTTTGTAATGTAAAGCATGCATGCCATCTGGAGGTTTTCATGTCATACTTGAAGCTGAATCAATGTCATATGCTTAGAACAGTTGCCTCAGCTTAGCAACAATACTCCACAAATCACTTGAAATGTAAATGGTAGAAGTGTAGGAAATGACAGCTTTGCATCATGTTACTCAGCTGGTCTAGAATTTTGAGCATATCCTGCCTGATTTGTAGTTCAGATTATTTTTTTTTAACTGAAATAAAATGTTACACTAAATCTAACAAGTGTACTTGTTGCACAAGTGATACATGGAAATAAAAGAGAAATAACCATCAAAACTCCTGATGGCCATAGTTCAAGTTTGTCTAAGTGAGAGGGGAGGGGAGGGGAGGGGAGGGGAGGGGAGGAGAGGGGAGGGGAGGGGAGGGGAGGGGAGGGGAAGGGGAAGGGGAAGGGGAAGGGGAAGGGGAAGGGGAAGGGGAAGGGGAAGGGGAAGGGGAAGGGGAAGGGGAAGGGGAAGGGGAAGGGGAAGGGGAAGGGGAAGGGGAAGGGGAAGGGGAAGGGGAAGGGGAAGGGAAGGGAAGGGAAGGGAAGGGAAGGGAAGGGAAGGGAAGGGAAGGGAAGGGAAGGGAAGGGAAGGGAAGGGAAGGGAAGGGAAGGGAAGGGAAGGGAAGGGAAGGGAAGGGAAGGGAAGGGAAGGGAAGGGAAGGGAAGGGAAAACAACTGTTTTCTTAGTGAAATTAACTTTAGTCTGTTATGCAGATAACATTTCATGGTAGCCAACTGTCGTCTCTCATAATGGTATTAACTGGAATTATTCATGTATATATGTCTACTAGTCTCTAGTCTTTTCTCAGATTCTTGTGTTCATTTTCAGACATGGCAGAAATTAGCTTTTCCAATATTCTTATTTTATGGCAAAAATATACAGTGTCCTCAAATCATCTGAGCACATGTATTTCCTTTAGGCTCTGATTCAGTCTGTTTTGTAAATACTATAGCTTCTGAACCTTTTCCATTCCCTGCTATTTAACAAGGTGAAGAAGCAATATTTCATCATCATAGTGAATTGATTCTTAAATTCTTCTAAAATAATGATTTTATTAGGTTGTACTGCCTTGCAAATCACACAAATATCTGCACAGCAATATGTCACATTGAAAGATTTCCCAAAAAAGTCAGAATCCCACTGGGACAGCAAGAATGTTTTGTAGGTGACATTTTGCGCAGATAACAAATTACAAAGTATGAACTGTAAATGGAATAATGCTCTAGAAAGGTATTTTTGCGTGAAAGCTGGGTCACAAAACTTCACCTAGGAAGGGTGACCAAGGAGAAAGTCCAAAACAGTGTAGGTATATATATTCTCTTTTCCAATTTCCTTTGCTCAAGTTATTGGATAGATTTACTCAGGAAGATCCCATACCGTCTCATGAATTTCCTCCAAGATAAGCATCTAAGCAAATACTGATCAGAAATATTTCTTGAAAGTTCTCTGCACAGTTACAATACCTACAAGAGCTGGCATAGAGAAATAAGTTAGTCTCCAGATTTAATACTTTCTTTTTTTTTTTCTATTTCCTGTTGCATAATGGGAATGAACAGGAAGTAAAGAAGATGGATGAAGTCGGAACTAATCCTAGCTTTTAGGAGACAAGTCTATCTTGAAATTTCAAGGTAATTTAATTGCAATGGACTGTAAGAGCTATTCCCAGCCTTGTTTTTTAGTATGAATATGAGGATGTAGGAGGTAACTGCTGTCAAATGTGCTAAGGTTTCTACTCCATTATTGACAGTTATATTCTGTTTATTACAGTGCATACACACATTGTACTACACAAATACATTATATATTTTTGTCTATGCTATGCTCTGGAGCTAAAATTAGTTTGCAGTCTTTGTGTAAGATTAAAATGAACTTAAATGCTGCTTAGGTTTAAAGGAGAAGGTTCTTGCATCACTTATGTTTTGGAATATGGTGATTATTACTATAATCTTCCCTATATTATTTTATTAATTGCTCGGAGAGTTAAAGTGATAACCTATGTTGTTCCCCTTTTCATTATCAAATAACAGATTAAGTTTTTTGATACACTACGCTGGAAAGTCAGCTGTTTATTAGCTTTATCATTGGACAGTAACAATTTGAAAATAATTATTTAAATTTCATTCTTGATGCCCTGTGGGGCCTTTCAGTTCACCCTCTGGCCTCAATTATAACATTTTATTTCTCTATCTTTTATATAGTTCAAAGTGCCTGAAATAGCATGTACTAATAAAACAGTGCAGCAAAATGATTCCTATAGGACAATACTGAGCATTTACGAATTCTACTCAGAAAATAATGCCTCCTATTTTATTGTATTGACCCATGATGCTAGCAGTGGGTGTCCGTGGATTGTCAGTAGAGGTTGAACCGTCCAGCCAATATTCCAATACATTTTTTTACTATGTGACAGATGACAGCACAGTAGCCTGACAAAATGGTGTCAGACATGGAAGTGTGCATGAAGAAAACTGAATTCCTCCACATGAAACAAAAAAACAAAAACAGAACACAAAAATTGCACACACTGACTTTCAATTACGCTTGTTGAACATTTAAGGAGACCAAACAGTGAACAAAAGCACAGTGAGGAGGTGTGTGCTGCACTTCATCAATGACACCATCATAGCAACTGTGAAACAGTGGTTCACCTCCTTTAGTGCAGATTTTTATGAGTGCAGTATGCAGACTCTTGTTCATTGCTTGTGAACATGCATACCTAATGGTAGTGACTATGCCGAAAAATAGTGTTTTGTAGCTGAGAATTTGCTCTATCAAATAGTGCTATTGTGCTCTTTGTATCTTTCGCATTTTCCACAGAAATAAATAAATGTCATTTCTTTTGAAGCAACCTAAATATGTTTCATTCTGTGAGATACGGCATGAGATCACGTAGCAATTTTTAATCTGTTCACCAAAAAGAGAGTAGAAAACTGCAGAGGATAGAATTCTAAAGTTGGCGTAATCATATTAACAGCTACCTTGCTGGTGCAGCCCTTAAACTGAACTGTTCTTTTAACCATATGAAATCAAACTTGAACATTCAAAGATATGTTTGGAAAAATCTTGAACAGAGACAGGGAGTGAAATAACAAACAGTAAAGATAACTAAGGGTGTAGCATTTATGGTTAGTCTGATTCTCTAAAATACAGTGGTGTAAATATACTGCAAATGCTTTTAGAAAATATCTGGCTTAGTTTTCTAAAATGAAAATTTATATGACTTATTTTTTTCTTTTGAAACAGAAAAGCTGTTACAAACAGAAATAAATAATCACAGATGGTGAATTCCTTTACTTTTACTTTAATTGTTCTATTTCTAAAATTCAGCAGCCAGACATGCAGGCTTACCTTATAATCAGTGAGAAGGACATTTTCTGTCACTTCCTTAATATTAGAAAACTCCCAGTAGGAAAGCATATCTCTTTCTGCTGACTAAAAAGGGAACAAGGATTTCTAAATTCTTTCTAAACCCCTAAGTAAGATATAAACAATCTCTTTCAAACAAGGTGGTACAAATAAGAAAGAATGTAGAATAACTCATTGCATTTGCAGTAGTAAAGGCTTACCTGATTTCTGATTAGGTGTTCTGTGTAGATAAGCAGCAACCATAACCGCCACATCCTTTATTTGAATCTGCTAGAGCTGTTACTAAAATGATATGCACTAACTGATGCCAAATGATTTTGAGAAATTCAAATAGTGTATCATAAAATGAGAATTTTCTAGCTGCCAATATACCTGTCATTAATATTCTCCTAATAAAATAAAATAATATTGTCATTGAAAGGGATACATATTATTTCAAAAATTACAAGCTATTAAACATATTACAGGTTTCATCAATAATAAGTCTTAATTATAAATCCTAACTTTTGTTAGATACATGGATAGTCTATATTCAAACTATAGAATAAATCATAACAATTTGTTAAAGAGCTGTTTATTGTACTTGATAATTTGTTTGTATCTATCAGCATATCTTGCATGTTTATAGCATTAAAAGCCTGAATAAAAAAAATTAAAATGCTACATTTTGAAAATTATTACAATAATAAACCTGAAAAAATCAAAAACTAAGTTACTGGAAGAGTCAGCCATTTTACCTATATTGAGTACACCATTTTTTGTCTTCCCATCATACATTTTGAGGATTGTAAGGTTTCTGAATAAAAGGGAAAACAAATATGATTAAACGAAACAATCACAGTGCTTCAAGTGTGTAATACAGCTGGAAAGTGGAGCTATGCCAAAACTTATAATTGTTAAATCTCTGACTCATGATGCCATCAATACTTATGTGGATCTGCTTTGAGCAGAGTATGATGGGCTCTATTGCTTTATCCTGTTTTTGTTTTTTTTTATTCTTTTAATTACTGAGTCTATGGTATGCTTAACAATTTGGAGAGACTTGTGTTTCAGGACATACACCTGATATTCAAGTTACTAAAAATTTAGCTGTTGTGAAAGTGAAATTTTAAGTTATGGATATACGTGCTCTTGTTTCCTATCAGCGTGGATTTCAAAAAATGCAGTGCATTGTCTCAACCATTCTACAGCCTTGAGGAATCAGAGACACTTGTGCACACACAGGAGTCATGGAGACAGACTTTAAATACCATCCAATAGGAAAGATGATTTTGACTGAACTTTGTAAATTAAATATTATTTCCTTTTTAAGTTCAGTAGGTGAAGGGAAGAAAAAACAATATTTTTTTATTTAATTTTAACTACTTTGTCCCTTGCATCTATAATGCCATTGAATAACTCTTTCTTAAAGAGACCTTTAAGAAATAAAATGGTATCTTCATTAGGACACAACATGAATCACTTCCAAACTTTAGAATCATAGAATCATAGAATGGCGTGGGTTGAAAATGACCATAAACATCATCTAGTTTCAACTCCTCCCTGCCATGTGCAGAGCCACCGACCACTAGAGCAGGCTGCCCAGCACCACATCCAGCCTGGCCTCCAGGGGTGGAGCATCCTCAACCTCCCTGGGCAACCTATTCCAGTGCACCACCACCCTCTGTGTGAAAAATTTCCTCCTAATCTCTAACCTAAACGTCCCCTGTCACAGGTTAAAACCCCCTTGTCCCATCACTATCCACTCTCATAAACAGGTGTTCTCCCTCCTGTTTATACACTTCGTTCAAGTACTGGAAGACCACAATGAGGTCTCCCTGGAGCCTTCTCTTCTCTATCCTGAACAAGTCCAGTTTCCTCAACATTTCCTCATAGGAGAGGTGCTCCAGCCCTCTGATCATCTTAGTGGCCCTCCTCTGGACCCGCTCCAAGAGCTCCATGTCCTTCCTGTACTGGGGTCCCCAGGCCTGGACGCAGTACTGCCGATGGGGCCTCATAAGAGCTGAGTAGAGGGGGACAATCACCTCCCTTTTCCTGCTGGCGACCCCTTCTGGGCTGCAAGTGCTCACTGACAGCTCATGTCCAGCTTCTCATCTACCAGGACCCCCAAGTCATTCTCCTTCAGGCTGCTCTTGAGGAGAACTTCCACAAGTTTTTATAAATACCTGGGGTTGCCCCAACCCAAGTGCAGCACCCTGAACTTGGCCATACTGAACCTCATTAGGTTTTCATGGGACCAATTCTTCAGCCTGTTCAGGTCCCACTGGATGGCTTCCTTTCCTTCCGATGTATCAACTGCACCATTCAGCTTGGTATAATCTGCAAACTTGCTGAGAGTGAATTCAATGCCATCGTCTATGTCATTGATGAGGACGTTGAAGAGCACCGGCCCCAAGACCGACCTCTGAGGGACACCGCTCGTGACCAGCCTCCACCCTGACACAGAACCATTAATCACAACCCTTTGACTGCATCCAGCCAGCCAATTCCTAATCCATCGAATAGACCATCCTTCAAATCCACACCTCTCAAATTTAGAGAGAAGGATGTAGTGAGAGACCATTTCAAAGGCTTCTCAGAAGTCCACGTAGAGGACATCCATTGCCCTTCCCCCATCCACCAAAGCCATCATTCCATCATAGAAGGCGACCAGATTGCTCAGGTAAGATCTGCCCTTGGTGAAGCCATACTGGCTATTTTGAATAACCTCTTTGTCTCGTATGTGCCTTGGCATAGCTTCTAGGAGGATCTGCTCCATAATCTTCCCAGGCACAGAGTTGAGGCTCACGGGCCTGTAGATATCCATTTTTCCTTAAATTCATTTTATTTCCTTGATAATTTGTTCACCTTTTTTGGAACATTCATTCACTTATAATTCATATTCTTTAATGTATTATTGCTAAATTTTCATACATGTTAATATTTTGTAGATCTGAATTGTATCATAACAACTAGACAAAAACACCATGAGAGAAGTATTTCTAACAAAAAAAAAAAACAGTAAATTCTTATTTAGTTGTGTCAAAAAAGAGTAATCTTTTTCTTCTTTTACAACATCTGAAGACTAAAAAGGTCCAAAAGATGTGCTGTTTTTCCAAGCTCCACTTTTTCACAGCTGAATATTTGAGATTCATTAATCAAGACCAGGTTCTTGTTTCCTGAGTCTTTTAATTCCAAAAATTATAATCCAGTATCACCACAAATTTCAGGCAGAATAAATTACTAAATTTTTATATATTGTTAAATTATATTTACAATAAACTAAAATGTGTCACAAAATTACATTTACGATCATTAAATTATGTTTACAAAAACACTAAGTCACAAAACTGTAATTAGAGTACATACCAAAACCAGCATCTATAGACTGGTTTCATATTCAATGTATTCATGCATAAATATTAATATTCATTTATATTCACTAACTTTCTCTTATTCTATTTCTTTTATCATTTTCTTCCGGTAAACTCTTGTGGCAGAAGTTTAATGTTGATAATTTAGATTGTGTATCATGTTAAAGCATTAAACAATCAAAGACCTATAGATACAGCTAATTTGTCTCCTGTGTTACAATCTGTTCTGCATGTTCTTGGACTCCATTATCTAGGCACCATGGTGATATAACACTTATTCATGATGTCTTAATAAATTGGTTCAACTGAAATTCTGAAGAAGATATAATATAAAATTTTCTGGTACGGTCTGGTCAGGCAGTTTCTATTAGTGAAGCTGCAATTTAGTTGAAGAACTTTTAGAATAAAACAGTTCAAAGTCAACTTGGAAGATAAATTCATGCAGACTTCTGTAAAATCCTTTGAGATTTGCATAAAGGAAGAAGTACAGGGATCAAAGTGGAAATTCTCTTTGCTGAAACCATTTCAGCATTCTTCATCATGGAACAGAAGAAGAGTACGTAGATCAATCTGCAATGTCTTGGTAATCTAGTAGCTACTTACACTACTTAGTGCTGCAAATCTAACTTGCTGAGACTAATTCAACCAAAGCTGCAAAATGGTCTCATAGCAACAAAAATATGCTCAGGCACTTTCAGTACCTGGTGGAATAACACAGAAAGACATTTTCTTTTAGAGACACATATTTAATTATCTGTTTCATTATTAAAACAAGGTTGTTTATACTTCAACTAACATGACAAGGAAAATGCATCTGTGATGTAAATAGGCAGTGGGTGGACAGCTAAGAGTCTCTTGCCTCATATCATGTCCCCTGCCAGGCTGTATCCCTCTTTCTGTTAAAAAAAATGAAAAAAGCAACAGGCCAACAATCTAATGTCAGGGATGTAATAAATCTGGGTAAGAACAATGGACTTAAGATGTGGGGCAATGTTGCGTGCAAAGTTTACGGGAAACCATACTTAGTAACAGAAGCCAAGACGACTGGATCTGATTTCAATAGAACTAGATGTTATCTGAGGAATTGAATGTTATGGAGACCTAACCTAAGGAATTGGATGTTATGGAAACTACTAAACAATGTGTAAACCGTGCAATCATTAATCACTATAGCTTTTATGTAAGCTTCTTTTAACCAATCATATAGCTAAAAGATTAGGAGCTGGAAACCTAATCTTAGCAACAGAATAACTATATAAGCAGATATGTAACCAACAATAAACGAAGCTTGCTCACATTGAGTATGTGTATGCTTCCCCACGTCACTCTGGGTTAACCTTGGACAAATGCTGCAAACCTAGTTTGCAACATCTGGCGCCCGAACAGGGACCCGAGTACGTGGTGCTTGGACTAGAGCCTCTGCTGCTTTGCAGCAGAGAAGTTGCGCAGTTTTGGTCAACCGAGACCGGCACAACAGCAAAGCAGGGAAGCTGCGTAGCTTCGGTTAACCGTGCAGCGGGACCGGACGGGATCCAGGGGCTTAGCGACTGCAGCGCAATTTCTCCTCCACAGAGTGCCTTTGTTCTTGACGGACAGATCGGATGGAGAGAGAGGTAGCCCAAAATCTTTTATCGTGCTTTTTGGAAAAGCGGGGAATTAGTGCTGGCACCCTTAAAGCAGTGCCAAATATTTTGGATTATGGTCGGACAGTGGGGGTTTTCTTGCATGCAGGGACATTATTCAATATCGATCAGTGGCGTACCTTAGGTGACGTGCTGTGGGATCATGTTATTGATGATAGAAAGGAGGCGAAAAAGCTGATGAAGCCCTGGCGGGAGATTATAAATTGTATAAAGCGGCATAAGATTGAGCAGGAAGTAGCAGGGCAAGCAGTTGCTCAGCTGCATGGCAGGGCTTCTGCAGCGACTGGTCGAATTGAGGATCCCCCTCAGCCGTCCCTGGGGATCCCTGTCCCTGTCCGGGTACCAGCGGTACTGCCTACTGCACCAACGACTGAGGACCCGGAGACAGAACCTGACCTTTTTCCCCCAGAGGAGGGAAATGGGGATCTCCCACCGCCTCCGCCCCCGCTATCGTCTTCGGACAATGTTAACAATGGGACAGTTAGAGGCAGAGTTGCTATGAGTACATTGTCTCGGCCCTGTTGGCCAGAAATCGCTCGGCATGCTGTGGAGCAGGGTCATTCTGATGTAGCTGAGATAATCAGCCAGGCTTTTCCCATTCGGTTTGAGCCTACAGCAGACGGTGGTGCTCAAGGGATTCACGTTCCTATTGGTTGGAAAATTTTGTTTCAATTACGTTCTACAGTGTCAGAACATGGGTTGCATAGTGAACCTGCTCGTCAACTATTAACTTATCTATGGTCCAGCAGCGTACTTGTTCCAGAAGATATCAAAACAATTATGAGAATGATTATGAAGCCATCAGAGCAGTTGATGTGGCAGTCACATTGGCGCCGCTTGTGCGAATTAAGTGCTAGTGCTCCTCGGCACATGCATGATCCATTATATCAAGTAACTGCCGATCAATTGTTGGGCAGTAATATGTTTTCCAGACCAGAAATGCAGGTTCAGATGGGGCCTGAAGTTTGTATGGAAAGTATGAATCTAGCACTAGATGCATATAATATGGTTCGATCTTCGAAACCTACCCCATCCTATTCGTCAATTAAGCAAAGTCGAGATGAATCTTTTGCCAGCTTTGTTGATAAGATAACTGAAGCGCTATCACATGCAGATGTGCCTGAATGGATGAAACAATCCTTGTTACGTCAGTGTCTATCAGAAAATAGTAATCAAGCAACAAAAGCAATTCTTGCTACTCTCCCCTTAAGTGCCATCATCGAAGAAATGTTAGAACGTATGAGCCGAGTGCCTACCCCCACACAAGCGATGTTAAGCTCTGTGGTTCAGGATATAGGTGAAAAGCTGGTCGGAGCTCAGGATCGGGTGTTTGCTGCCTTTGGACCACTGTTGCAGCAAACTGAGAGCAAAGCGGCGTCTTCCACCCCGCGCCCTCAACGTTGTTTCAGGTGTGGGCGAAAAGGCCACTTCCGTAAAAATTGTAAGTCAGATGTGTGGTGTGATAACTGTCTGTCAAAAACTCATGCTACGGTTGTGTGTCGCTCGGGAAACGGCAAGCGGAGCACGAGCCGCCGCGCGATGATAACAGTAGCGAGCAATCCTCACCCTCTCCAGCCACACCAGGTAGCCTCGGCCTCGACCTGGCAACATCAGTAGACGTGACATTGATCAACAATCGGCCACAGAAAATTCCTCCAACTGCTGTAGCACCTCTAATGATTAACAATCAACCTTATGGTGCGCTGTTAATTGGTCGCTCTTCAGCCGGCATAAGAGGTCTTATGATCATACCTGGACTTATCGACAAAGACTATACTGGGGTTATACATATTGTTGCTTATACAAGTTTTCCACCCATTCACATCCCAGCGCAATCAGTGATAGCTCAGCTTATTCCATTGCCCCATCTGTCTTCGGCCATGAAGGCTCGACAAGAAACACCCAGAGGACAGAATGGTTTCGATCAATTTTTCCAGGCCTTTCATCCTGGCTCTATGATCTGTTGAAGGAAGGAATAAAGTGGGTGTTAATTATTATTTTGATTATAATCATAGCTCGCCTAGTAGTAAGCTGTACCATGCGGCTTACCACGCCTAAAGTAAACCTAGCCGCCTCAACTGATATATTCCAAAATTGGCTGATAGAACAAAGAGGGCATGACTATATTACTTTAAAAGAAAAACAGGGGAAATGTCAGGGATGTAATAAATCTGGGTAAGAACAACGGACTTAAGATGTGGGGCAATGTTGTGTGCAAAGTTTACGGGAAACCATACTTAGTAACAGAAGCCAAGACGACTGGATCTGATTTCAATAGAACTAGACGTTATCTGAGGAATTGAATGTTATGGAGACCTAACCTAAGGAATTGGATGTTATGGAAACTACTAAACAATGTGTAAACCGTGCAATCATTAATCACTATAGCTTTTATGTAAGCTTCTTTTAACCAATCATATAGCTAAAAGATTATGAGCTGGAAACCTAATCTTAGCACAGAATAACTATATAAGCAGATATGTAACCAACAATAAACGAAGCTTGCTCACATTGAGTATGTGTATGCTTCCCCACGTCACTCTGGGTTAACCTTGGACAAATGCTGCAAACCTAGTTTGCAACAATCTAAAACTTTTTTTATTAGTGTTTATTATTATTAAAATTATTAAACCAGGGATGGGAATTTTCTCTCCATTTACCCGACTTTCAGAGACATCAAGAATCTCTCACTTGAACTATGATTTATTTGTCATACAACAGACATCTGTGCTTCCCCTCAAAAACGGCAAGGCTCTTCAACACAGGTCTCATATTTACAGGTTCATGTAGCTATCTCAGATACACTAGGAACTTTAAAATATTTTAGTTGAACTACAACTATAAGATCAAGATATGTGTAATCAGCTGAATTGCTTTTAGAGTATAAGTAGCATCTGTACTACCAAAGGAAAATAGAATGTGAGGCTTAAATTGCCCTTCTTTCTTCACAGAGTAATCACAGTGAATCTTCACAGAGTAAATCACAGAGATCTTCATTCTAGGATACCTAAATATACACAACATTAATAACTGGTGTATTTAATCTGAATATGAAATGTCAAAATACCACAAAAGCAGTAAACAGACTACCTGCTTAAAGATATGGACATCTTGGTTGCACAGAGAGTATTGAAAAATCAAGTCTCATCTAAAATCTGAGAGGCAGTCAAAGGTAGGAACAAGTAGCTGTAAAATAATAAATGTTTGGCAATACGCTAACTGTAAAACGTAGAAAGAATTCAGACTAGGCATAGACTAAAACGTAGGATGTAATTTAAAAACAGAGAAATTAGCTGACATTCCATCTGGATATGAAAATGTCTGATATGCTCCATTAAAACAAAAGTTTTCTTGAGAATAGTCATTTACAATTTCACTAAGGCTTTATTTCATTTCAGAGGGGCCCTGTTAAATTAACAAAGTACAGCTGAATGGCTTTACATGTATTAGATGTGACCATAAAAAGTAAAATAAATTCAGTAACAACAACAAAACTAAAATTGGTGGAATCATGCACTTAAAAAATAAATGCTCAATTCTATGTGCCCAACCATTTTGTTCCACTTTTTTTAGTATTCCAATGAAAGAACTTTAATACAGTTCAAATAAATGGAATGTAAATACTCTTCTTGGATAATTAAAGATTGATTCTCAGAGCACGTACAAATGCACACAGACTCAGTTATGAGGATTTTTAGACCATAATTCAGTTTTTGATGATAGGTGAACTAAATCAGAAAATCAAGGAATATAGGCTGAACTGCTTGTAAAGTGTGATCACAAAATCATAGAATCACAAAACTGTAAGGGTTGGAAGGGATCTCTGGACATCATCGAGTCCAATACTGCTGCAAAGCAGGCTCCCTACAGCAGGCTGCACAGTTAGGCATCCTGGCAGGTCTTGAATATCTCTAGAGAAGGAGAATCCACAACCTTCCTGGGCAGCCTGTTCCAAGTGCTCCAGAAATTATCCGCACTGAATTATTCAGAAGTAATTCCATGCTAATCCACTGATTTAATAACTTTCCTCAGATTAAAGTTAAGCTTAAATGTCTACCTGCTATGTTCCTCACATATGTAAAAGACTCAGTTAATTTTTCTATATTATATAACTACTAAACATGTTGACTAACTTCATTTTGTCTCTGACTTGAATTCTATGTGTAATACAACGCTTATTGAAAATTAAGGGGAGATGTATGTGGTCAGAGACCTACATCATGTGCTTTAGTTCCTTATTGTATCATTTCTATTACTAATTTCCACAGGACCTATAAATCCTGTGGGTTACTTTCCAAAACTTGGGAAAGAAAAATAAAATCACAAGTTCCTGTATGAATACCCATTTATTTCATCCTACATCTTGACAATTTCACCACAGAATGGACTATCCAAGCAGACATGTGGAGAAGATTATGGCAGCCTCTTTCCCTGGACTCTGCAACTGAAATCGAAAGTCTATTTGAGCCAAAAGACATTAGAAAGCTTTTTGTTGCCAATGAGTATGTTTGTACAAACAAAAGCGTTTTCTTGGAGAAAACTCATCCTGTGCTGCTGTCCTGCTTCTTTGTTTGTGACAGTGTCATTTAATTCATATAACTCTACCTCTGCGCAAATAAACAATTAGATTGTCTAACTTATTTTAGGCTACTGTATTATACAGGAGTCAAAAGTTACTGATAATCTGAATCTGTATAGAAACGTTATACACAAATTTATAATGTGTAACAGCTAATATCTTCACACTTCAGACTCCCATATACCAAGAAAATATATGTGAATCATGCAGACCCTTAAACACATGAACGTTTTGTGCACTGAAACAGCATCCAGGCATAAAAGATATAATATGAAATGGTACTACTTGGATGTTTGAGTTACAGTATGGAAAATGAATGCCCCTATTAAAAAAATTCATCTAAATTTTGTTCATTGCTGTTTCCAGTTTTGTTCATCATTTATAAATTAATGGTACCATTGACTTACTTTTCAAATATTATTTCTAATTAAGACTATCAAGAAGAAAAAAGATGTAATCATGAACAAATTTGTTCTTACACACTTTAACTACTGAAATAAAAATTAATTTCTTTTTAAGGTACTATATGTATCATCTTAGTTTTACCATTTGGGGAAAAAATAATAATAAATAAAACCAACAGACAAATGAAATATTATTATGAATTCACTGAGCTTGATTTCTTAGTAAAATTTCATAAGAAAACACAGAAAGAAATTGGAACCACAGGCTAATATACTCCTTAAAAATCTTGAAAAATATACATCTATTAAGAAGGCAATTAATTTTCTATATGTATGGAAAATGCAGTGACTATGGATGATACCTATTTTAAAAAACAGTTGTTCCACTGAGCTCAAAACAGTCTTGCATTTATGAAGTTCCAGACTTGAATGTTCAAGTAGCACTGATAATGTTAGACTGAAATTTGAGAATTCTTCAGAATACAGATGTCTCATCCCCGAAAAGCATCAAACACAATGGACTAGATAGCACCGATTTTTCCTAATAAAAGTGCATGAAATATAAAACCATAAAAACTTCTTCCAAATATTCTCAATTTAATCTAGATGACGTAATCATTTTCAAAGATTTTTTTTTTCATATTCAAACTACATTTAATTCTTAACTAGAACTTATTGTTATTTTCATGAAGCAGCACTTTCCACACTTCAGAATGAGAACAGAAATATATTTCTGCAGGATTTCTTCATGCAAAACCTGAATAAGATTAGTATAACTTTGTTTAGTTGTATTGCTTATGTTTTTTTACAAAAAAAATTTGTTTACAAAGAAAAAAAAAGATAAAAGTTTAGACAAGGAGTCTTGATGAGTCTGGAAAGGAGTACTCTAGCTAGCTGGTGAAAATACAGAAGAATATAGAGATGAATACCAGTGTTTGTCATGATAACAATGAGGGGTTGTTACCTTAGCAAAGATTATTTTTTTAATCTGATCCTAAAATTTCTGAAGTCTGACAGTAATCCTGACCCTCTAGATCTAAATATTTTAATTAGAATTCTAAAATATTTCAATTTCTGTCTTAAGGGTTTCTTCTCAGATACTATATCTTTTCAGAAGAGCATTTTTTAATCACAGAATTGTAGGGGTTGGAAGGGACCCCTAGAGATCATCGAGTGCAACCCATCTTCCAGAGCAAGCTATTTCATCATCCACCAGAAATTATTTTGCATCTCTACCACAAAGCAACAAGAGCATAGAAAGGTGTCTGACCTTGAGGGCAAGTAAAACCACCTGTCTACAGTTCTCAGTGATGGCCCTCTGCATAGCAGCACCAGTCATGTTCATACTTCATATCTGAGCCTGAATCTCTAAAGAACCTCATATGGTGTGAAAAAACAGGCAATTGCTGTCTTTTTGTGGAGTTCTTTCTTATGTACCCTAAATAACACAGGGATTTTGTTGTTCCCTGTCATGGTTTAATGATTTTTTGTTATCAGTATTGCACATCATAGCATCATGTATTGTACTGGGAGTTAAAGAGTTAATGCTCCAGTTCAGTGGATCGTTGATAGTTCCAGGTATACCTGTCTCAAAAGAGAAGAACTTTGTACCCAAAGTACTTTACATTACTTTGCATTTCTCCATCTTCCACTCAGAGGGAAAGTTAATAGCGCTGGCAAGTCACAAGATCATACTCTTTTCCCTTTCTGCTCGACCCAGCATTGTGTGTTCCTAGTCATCTCACTTTCAGCATTAGATTAAAGCCTTTGGTTTTTAGACACACTCTTATTTTATATGATTTATTAGCTTCAATTAAAATAACATCAGATTGTTGCCACTGTTTTGTTTTTAGGCCTGTCTCCCTGTTCTTTTCCTTTTCTTCTTCCCCTTTTCTTGGGTGTTGGTCTATGGGTCTGCTCGCCCCATTTGTCACAGAACTGGACTGAACTGGCACGTGAAGTGCTGATATTCCCAAGTAGACTGATTGTGTAGGGACTTAGATAACAGCTGGGGTCTCCATAGTTATTAGAGATATCTCCTTTTCAAAATTTCTGGATATTTTAACTGTTTTTTTTTTATATATATATTTCCTCATGAAATTTAACTTTCAAATTATGATAAAGATGTTACTCAAAAGACAACCATGCTACAATTAAATTGCCTGTATTAATCAGGCAGTATATAAATGTTTCCATAATCAATATTGATATTTTTGCTATATTTCAGCATAATGAACAGTTTATTCTTTTGCTGGAAAGTATAGTATAATTATGAGTTTCACAAAGAAACAAATACTTTTGTAGATAAAAATATGTTTCAATATAGATATGTCTTTTTTTTTTCCTCTATTTCACCTTTTCTTCTGTAAACAGTGGTCAAAGTGGAATGCTGCAAAAGCAGTAACCATATAAATCAAATATCTGGTCTTTTATATGCCCCTTGGATGCCTAGTCTTTTGACAAAATTCAACTTGAGATGATGAAAGGTGATTCCAATACTTTTCTACTCAAAATGGATATGTCAAATTCCATGAGACAAAGAGCTCCCAATGGTTTAAAAAGTGAATGCCTCAAGGTTGCTTAGAAACCTGTGGCGATACAATGGCAATACAATCATAATGTGATAGTCTTCAAAAGATTTAATATAAAGATTTTCTTGGACTCCATAGGGTAGAGTGAGAAATGCATTTGTCACCTTAGCTTTCCTCTTCTTTCAAGAATGGGAAGAAAATATACAATATATTTTGAAATAAAATAGCTTTTTTTCTTTTTGAGTCTCTCTTTCATTTCACCACCTTTTTCCATAACGATTTCTGCATATCTCTCTAAACATTATGAAGGTTATCTCAATCATTTATGCATATGTTCAAATATATGATCAAAGTCTGTGATTGCCTGACTATGGAAAACGAATAAATAAATAAATAAAGTCAGAGAAAAGTCCACAGTAGAAGCACAAAAACCAGAGAAACAAGCAAAAACAATCAACTCCTTCCTCCTTATTATGTAAAAGTAATGAGCAATGGCAACATTGTGGGAAAGTAATTCTCACTGAGTCGTGTTCTGATGTATAGCTTAATACAGCGAGGTTATATACTCAGAACATGGCAACATAATCATTCTCAAGAGAGTGTTCTCCTAAGGAAATCTTGTTTCATGTTAAGACAGACACAGACCCAGTCACAGAAAGACCTCTGCCTCTGGGATAGAGATATCACAGATATATCCACAATCATTGATCTGTGATATCCACTTGTTACTGCTGACAAAAAAGAATATTAATATATATATTAATATAATAATATATTATTCTCTTTTTGAGAACATCTAAAGTACCAAGAACATAACTTGCAGGTCTTTGTATTATACAAATACATTCCATTATTATTTTTATTATTAATAACAACAACAATATTATTATATAAATATAATAATAATATATTGACAATTAGTACAGAAACTTGGGAGGTTTCAAATATAAGAACAGTGTAATGAGAGAAGCTGGACACGCAGAAAATCTCCCACTGAGGAGCAGTTAGTTTGTCACAGGAAGGCAACTTGACTGATATATCCAGCCATCATTACAGAGGAGTTTTCACTATAAGTACACAGAAGTCTTCTGCATTTCAGCACTACACTGTGAGCCTCAAGAATGTAATACAGTTAGAAGTGGAACACATAAGTAAGAAGAATCAGAGTTAGGAAAAAGAAAACAAAGAGAACTTATGTTCTCAAAATGTCATTCCCTTCTTTCCTTCTCCTTTCTTCTTAACACTAATTCCTTGTATGAGCTCATGAACACTTTCAGCTATTTCCAAGTAACACAATACGTAAAAAGGGAAAAGACAGGGTTGAAGTAAGGCTCTCTTGCTAAACATCCAGTCCTCCTCTGCATTAACGTCTACAATTTTCATAAATAAAAATCATTTTGCCTAAATAAAATCCAACAGATTTACACAGAAGAGAGTATAGTTAAAAGAAAAAATTGAACTGCTTTGGAATTAAGACACAGACCATTAAAAATAGCCCAATTTTTAATCTTTACTAGTATTAAAAGTTTGAATGAGTCATTCCAACTTCATTGCTTTTGTTTTTTACTTCTTTCATCTTTATCATATTCATTGAAGCAGCATTCTAGGATACAGTTTAGAAAATCGTTCTTACTATACACAGACATATATAATTCTAATATGTACTGTACACTTCTCAGAAGAAAGAAGACAATATGATTTCTCTTACCAATTAATTGCCATCTTCTTGCAATGATTATATGTGATCTTTACAAGGAGACAATGAGAAATGCAGTTTAGAAAAAGAATTTAGATAATGGGACATAAAACAACATTTTAGTTTAAGTTATTAGGGCATTTCTGAGAAAAGCAATTGCAGAGATATTCCACAAGTGAAAATGACACCTTTATACTTCACTACATCACAAATTATTTCTTTCTCAGTATATTCAGTATAAAAAATACGAGGAAAGTAGTATTGTTACTGCAGTAAAATGAGGAAGATATGATATCCTCTTCATGCATTCCCATCACCTCTGTTTAGTTTAAATGTTACTGCTGTTTTTTCTTCTTCATAAGTGCACAAACTCAATTTTGTTTGTCCCAGAAAAGATAAAAAAACAAAACAGTTTACTGCTTTTTGTTCATTCTGAAAATTAAAAAAAAACAACAAAACAACAACCAATTGAACAAACAAAACAAAAGAAACAGAAGACAATAAAAATATAATTTCCCAAGATTAGAAAACAATGCAGTATGTCACTGGCATACAAAATAGTAAAGGAGTAATAAAACCACAGAAATTAAAATTATAGAGCACTGAGATTTTCTTCTGATAAAGCTTCAGAAATCCCAGCACTACTGAACAGATCCTCGTTTCCACAGAAGTTGTCAGTATTCTGGAAAAACTGCAGCTGTACTTTTAGTCCCACAGACAGCTAACTTCTGACAGCTGTGAATGGTTCTTTGTAAATGCAGACTTCTCTCTTTGAATCAAAGCTGAGCTTCTGGAAAAGCTCCAAAACTCATTCACTTATGCGGCTGAAAAACACTCTAAATGCGTGCTAGGAGATGGCATGGCAGACTAGGCATATCTAAAAGCGTGCAAAATCTGCCAGTGCTCTAAATTTCCTCATATAGGGATTGCAAGTTTTCTGTTTTGCACTTCATGTATACCTAAAACTAATTAGTTTCTGTAGCTATAAGTGAAATAGAAATGAGGGTTCAGAAACATGGCACAATATAGTGCTGTTAAGTTGGTTTAAAAGATAATTTTTAAGCAACTTGTTAGAGAAATAATCTCAGAAAATTCAAAGATTTTAGGAACAAAAATAACTTTTTTAACATCAAGATATATTCAACTGAAATAGAATTTGTTTCAACAGCATCCTTGAATATAATTATTTACTTAATCCTCATTAAAATTGATGAGTTTTCATCTGCTTTCTTTTCTCAACACAGAATTAATTTTGAAAAACTTCTTCATCTTGAATTTCTCTTTCTTAATCCAGTGTCTTTTCAGCTTCGGAACGATCATAAGCACTGAATTATTTTCCACGATTTTGAGAATGACACACAACATTTTTAGCAGTTACTGTGATGCTGCCACCTCAGATATTACTTAGGCAATATGAACACTTAGATTATTCCCCAAGGTATTTGTACACTGAATCTCCTCTAATTTCAAAGAAGTTTTCAAAAAGCCGTTAGATGCCTAACCATGGTACTTAGTGCTTAGCTCCTTTTCAAATCTCTCCATTTTATCTAGATAGTGCCACAAAATGGCATGTGACATCCTACTTGCAGTTAAACCATCATTCAAATTTTCATTGTATGTAACTTACAGAATTATGAAAACATCCAAACTGACTAAAAATACACTCCTATGTGGTACATATCTGAAAAAGTTCATCTTTTGAAATGAACTTTTGAGCAGACTCTTCCTTACTGTTATGGAGACAAATTACCAGTGGAGAGTGTTAAAACTCTTCCACCTATATTTGAATACCTTGCACGTAGGCAAAGAGTCTTGGAGAACTCTTTCTTCACTTTTCCTCTGTGGTTGCTCAGTATCTAGGAGAAGGTAAGTGAGAGAGGAGTGATGCATTACTCCTGGGTAATAAAGTGCATCCTCCAAAAAAGGCCAGAGTTAAAGCTCTAGATCATAGAACCATAGAAATGATTAGGTTAGAAGGGACCTTTAAAGCTCTAACCCCCAACTGTGGTGAGGATTGCCACCCACTGAAACAGGCTGCCCAGAGTCCCATCCAGCCTGGACTTTAACACTTGCAGGGATGGGGCATTCACAGCTTCTCTGGACAGTCTGTATCAGTGCCTCACCACCCTCTGAATAAATAACTTCCTCCTAACATCTAATCTAAACATCTCTTTTAGTTTAAAACTGTTCTCCCGTGTTCTATCACTATTAGACTATCTAAAGCTGCTCCCCTTCCTGCTTATAAGCTCCCTTCAAGTAATAGAAGATTGCAATGAGGTCTCCCTGGAGCCTTCTCTTCTCCAAGCTAAACAAGCCAAACTCCCTCAACCTTTCTTCACTGGAGTGGTGATTAAGCCCTATGGTCATCTTTCCGGCCCTCCTCTGGACCTGCTCCAACAGCTCCAAATCCTTCCTGTACAGAGGGGCCCAGGCCTGAACACAGTATTCCAATTGGAGCCTCACAAGGGCAGAAAAAAGCATCCTCCTCTCCCTGCTGGCCACCTTTCTTTTGATGCCGTTCAGGATACCATTGAAATCCTGAGCTGCAACAGTACAGTGCTTGTTCATGTTCAGCTTTTTGTATACCAGGTTGTAGGGCAAATAACCCCAAGAAAAGCACTCAAAGGAAATAGTGCGAAAGGTGGTATATTTTTGGTAGGCTTAAGTAGATGGCATACAAACAAATAGTAAAAGAGAGTGGCTCACCTCAATGATGGTCGAGGCTTGCTAATAACTCCACCAGGGAGGGATCTCCAACAAGAGATCCTTCCCTGCTGGTGGTCAGCCCTTAAATGGGGTCTTGGGAGAGGTGGAGTCAAACTCCACCCCTTCCAATCACACTCAGTTGTGCCCCTGCAGCTGACTCAGGGCTTGCCTCAGGTGATCAATCAGTGGTTCAGGTCGTGATTCAACAGTTCCCGTACACAGGTCCCCCAAGTCCTTCTCTACATGGCTGCTCTGAATGAATCCTTCTCCCATACACATACTTGTACACATACTTGTGTATCACAATCTAATTATTGGAGAAAATGGTTCAACATACATATATATATACCCAAAGGAAGATTAAGACAACAAATAAGGCCAAATGGTGTCCAATGACTTATTACAAATTCTAAGTTACTAAGGAATGCAGAGAAGATGTGGAAGTTAGCAATAGTGAAGAGAGAAATCCTAGCAAATGGTTTAAGGCAGGGACAGCCACCACCAGGGATCTACCAACGTGCCATTGGTCCATATGGAGGCAGCAAGTCGATCAGCAACATCTCATTGACCTGCACAGCTGCAGTTCAATGAAGGGGGCACCCGTTCTTCCTTGGAATTCTTTGGATTTTTATCCTCTCCATCAGCAGCTGATTGATGGTAGCTGTTGAGTGCCCACATTTTGTTCATTCCAAGGTGTGAAAGACAGAAACTGTTTTTACTTTTGTTGTCTCAAAGCTTGCTTCATGAGGCCTTTCTGGCTATAAGACTCTAATTGACAACTGCAAATCATCTAGATGGTTGTTGCAGCACCTCAGTGTCTCTGTTTGTGGTTGTAAAGATAAGCAGAAATAGGGGCAAGTAGTCTTTTTCAGGGTACGGCTTGGAGAAGCTGATCACCGCAAAGGACAATAATACTTGTATGGCACCGAAGGTGCTACTCCCTGTTGATTTATCTGTTGGGTCAGATGTGTTGGGTGGGCATAAATCAAACTAATGCCAGAACATGGAGGCAGATAAAGAAAGCAGGACAGACATCCTGTTGTCCCAGCAAGATAACCAAACAGACGTCTCTCTTATAACAAGACACCCACAGGAATGGTGAGGAGCTCTCCCCCTTCAAGGTTTGAAAATTTACAGCAAATTGACCCTTAGGTTTAATCCCCTCGATAACCAGAGTTTGGAATGTGATGAATATGCATGTGCTATACCTTTAAATATGGATTCGTTTCTCTCTTTGTGTGCATGTTTGGTGAAGCGATCCCCCATGTACCCAGCGCTGCAATGGGGGGAATAGCCGCTTGACATAACTCATTGATGTGTCGAGTTGCTCAGTTGGTTTTCTCGGCACCACTAAACCAAAGACTTTGAAGAAGAGCCTTTCCTGAGGGAAAAACCTCTTTGGAAGACCCCCCCCCCCCCGCACGGTGCCTGCTTGCTGCGAAACTTCCTGGCTTTCTCCCATCCCCCGTGGAGACCAGACGAGTTCCTGAGATCAACGGACTACGGACCTCGCCAGATCCACGGTGGTGATGCTCTCTCTTTCTCTCTCTCTCTCTCTTGCTTTCTGCCAAGTCTCCTTGCTTTTCATCTCTTTTCTATCGCCCACCTTCCCTTCCCCATATCCCTAAGCAACTAGTAATTGTAATAAACTGGTTGGGCTAACATTTGACCCGCTGTGTCTTAATCTCGTCATCAGGTACATACATACATATAAAGAACCTCGTCTCCCTCCTTTGTATTGGAGCGTGACACAAGGAAAAGCACACCTGTCCTCTTACTGCTGTGTTTATGGTAACTAACCATTAACTTCAAAAGCTTGTTGAGCAGGTTACATCTTGGATGAGTGCTGCTAAACAAGCTTTAAGCCAGAAATCATTCCAGCTTCTTACACTGGAGCTATTCCAGTCCAAATGTAACACACTGAACTTGGCCTTGTTGAAACTCTTGTGGGCCCACTTTTGAATCTGTCCATGTTCCTCTCCAAGGCATCCATTCCTTCTATGATATCAGCAGTATCACACAGCTTGGTGTCATCTACATACTTGCTGAGGATGCACTCAATCCCATTATCTATGTCACTGATAAAAGTTATTGAACAGCATCAGTCCCAACAGAATTCCAGGGGACATTACGCATGACTGCTCTTCACCTGGACACATATAGCATGTACCCCAGAATGTATTCAGAATTTTTCAGTATGTATTAACAAGCTGACTTCAAATATCACAAAGTTAATTCAGAAAGCTGTCACAAATTCTATGCTGTGAAAGTGAATTATAAAATTTGACCTAGTTACGTTTTGGCAATCACTGTCACATTTACACTGTACATACTATACACTGAGTATAGTATGTCCAAGTACATATATTGTAAAACAGGTGATCAGCTGGAAACACATAATGTCACACAGAAGACTTCATTGGGATCTCGAACTTCCTACGCATCAATCCTTACATTCTCAGGCACTAGTTCCCATTTACATGAGTATATTCAAGACTTTGGTAGCTATCATCTTTCACCATCCACTGAAAAAGTAAGATATGAGTATAGAGCAGAAGGAAAGAAAATAATAACTGAAAATTTTCTTCTGATTCTTCACTTGATTGCAAATAGTTTTTTCCCAGATTTTTGTAAACTCCGTGTTCTTTACAAATATACTTCAAAACTTTAAAATGTAATTACTACTGAATCATTTCACATCACTGGTGAAAAATTCATCAAAGGAAATATTTTTTTTAAACATGTTGTCTCTGTGTAAAGTATCTAGACACCACTGGTAACCAACATCAAAAACATTCTAGCTTCATATAACGCTTTTTATTACTTAAATAATTAATTTATAATAATTTAAAATAAATTTTAAGTAATTTATATTTAAATAGCTCATTTACTGTTCTTACTTCCTTAAAATTTGAAGAGGAACTAAACTATATGAACAAACTGAAGCTACAAAAATCCAATGACTAAAAAGGCATTTCTGAATCAGAATGGCAAGCCTACGTCTGCTCAGATCATTTGAAAGATTATCAATTGATTAATATTAACAAAACAACAGAAAAAAAAAGGATATATAGAAAAGCTAAATGAAACATTGTGAAAATGTAAAATATAAAACCTAGCATGCTAAGCTCACAGCTTCCTCTTGACTGTAAAGAAGTGAGTTTGAATCAATTTGAAAATGCCATTAAGTTCATTAGTAGATCACTGGTTAAAATTTATTCCTGAACTTCTATATGGAAAGGATAGTCTCAAAACATTTTACAATAAAACATGTTATGAATAATATACTTTTGCTGGAATGTTCCTTGAAAAACTTTCTTGGAACAGCTGAGCCAAATACACTGTTTTTAATGATCTATAAAAACATTGTATGAAATTACACTGGGTTTCAGAGACACAGGGAGGAATAAAATAAAATAAAATAAAATAAAATAAATCCAAGGTATTAAATTTACCAAAAAAAAAAAAAATAGATTTTCATAAAATAAATACAGAATTTGTGGAAAAATCAAGTAATTTCTGATCTCTTATACAGAAGGCAGAAACATAGCCAAAAGACTTACACACATCCTGACCAGGGTGACATGTGAAATGTGAAGGAAAATACAGAATTTTCTAAGTAAAGCTTCTTGGCAGCAGCCTGTAGAATTGAGACAGAAAATAGTATGAGCCAGCAGTAAAGCCAGTCTATTCAAGGCCTTCATAAAGTACTTGTCCTTAATTGTTGTTTGCTTTGTTTTTGTTTTTTGTTTTGTTGTTGTTGTGGTTTTTTTTCAGAAATTAACTTTATACCTGACAAGAACGTAGAGCTAACCTAATGCTAGATGTTTCCAGCATCCTCAGTATCCCCAGCCTAGCACATTCTGCTTAACACTCCCCTATCTGCATTCACACAGATGTACAGAAACACTGGAAGTTTTGTCTGGTCCCTATTTTTGGGTGCTAATGAGTGATTAAGCCCAACATGCAGGTTCTCTCAAGGAAAATAGAAGCCAAGCTCCAAGTTATGTGTGAGATATGTAATGAGATTAAAAGGCCTTTTTATGTTCCCTGGGCCAAGAGTGTAAACAGAGGGGACTAAATGTGCTAAGTGCAAGCATACATAAAGATTGCCTATGGGACAATTGACTTTTCATCCTGCAGTAAAACTCACTGGCTTTAGGAAAAAATGCAAAGGCTAAGAAACTTTAAGAGGGATGGGCACAGTTATGGATTTACTTCAGGTTCCCAATTCTGAGTGCTCTTTGACCTGAAGTTCCACCACCTTGTGCTGACATTTTACAATGGGTGTGCTAGAAGAGTAAAGGTCTGAAGTTGAGGTTATGTTATTGTCTGGTTAAGTTGTTGATGACAGAGATCCAGATAGGTGTGTTGGTCATAATACTCAGGCTGAAGAGAAGAGACAATCCTCGCTCTTTGAATTGATCAAAACATTATAATTGGTCCTTCTAGTCCTGACATTACTTCCTAGTTGGTATATTTATGTTGAAGGACATGGCAAGGAATGCTCCTTACAAACAATTCCATTGTGCTAGGATGTCGGTGATACTCGAAGCAAGCATGGCATGGCGTGCTACTAAGTATACAAGAGCTTTGTTAAGAATGTGGCAAAAGATGGCTTCTGATACTCTGTGCTCCAAAAACAAATGAACTGCAGAAAAGTAAGTAGGCTAGGAAAAAAACCTCAGTAGTGCAATGAAGAGATTCAGAGTCACAGGTTCTTTTAAGATCAACTGATTGTGACTCTCTCAAGCACACTGTTTTCTTTTTTCGGAGATATTAAGGAAGAATGTAAGGATAATTAAACCCTGAAGAAGCTTGTCCTGATTTATAGCATATCATGCGACATTTTGATACAGACTGGTAATAAAAACTTTCTTTTAGAACTCTGGCTCAGATAAATATAATTCTGGTCTGCCTTAGAATCTTTTCTCCCTCATATCATTTAATTCATCTGTTTGATGATTAAAGACTTCCCAGAGTCACAATCTCAAACTCAGATTTCTTATGACTAAACTTAAAGAGCATAACCTAATAATTTAGGTCTTTCATGTAACTGTTTCTCTTAGTTTCCAGAACTGAAGTTAACAACATGGATGCTTCTTCATTTTAGTGAATTCTGGCAGAATGAAAGAATAGGTTCTTGAACTTGGGATTCTCTCATCCAACTTTCAGAAGTTAAACGAGCTTTTAAATTATCTTGAAACACTACTTTCCCCGATGCAGATGGAAAAAAACAGCTATCTTGAGAGAGTGTCTCAGTTCCAAAGAAGGCTTTTAACACCTGTTTAATCATTGAGTACAGAGGCAGCCTCAAGCAATAAAGATTTAAACCAAGCTCCAGAATCTATTTCTAATGCTTGAATTTTTCCAGTAAGAATAGCTTGTATACTCCACTAGTGATTTCCTGTTTCTTCAGAGTTAGGTGTCACAGAAGGGCTCTTCTGAATGGAACTGTTTGGAATTGTCAGTCCCCATCAGCATACAAGTCCCTGAACATATACGCTGTTTAATTCAAGTTGTTACATAATGTTGTATTTCTTAGTTCACTGAAGTTTTAACTTTGTAGTCAGTTGCTATCAACAAACTTACAGAAAATTATATCAAAAAAGAGAGTAAACAATAGTGCTAATAATAAAAAACACGTGATGTATTTTCTCAGGTGCTAATATATCCAATGTAAATGTCAGATATCTGAGCAAACACTTTAAAGCATTGACACTTGGTAAGTTAACAGCTTTAATTAAGAGTTTTATACATAGAAAACATTGCAATAATACTACAGGTATTGGAGGAGTATGGGAGGCAATAAATAATTTGTGCAAGTGTGCAAATGCTGAGGAATAAGTGTATGTCATTTTCAGAGCAATTTCTAATAATTAAGTGTGCAAATTTTATTCCTATTTTAAAATTAAATAATAATAATAATAAAAACAAATAAATGGAGGATTTTATGAGTGACATATATATATAAAATAGATAGACATTATATCTATCTATCTGAGGAGAGGAGAGGAGAGGAGAGGAGAGGAGAGGAGAGGAGAGGAGAGGAGAGGAGAGGAGAGGAGAGGATAGAGAATGTGATTAAAATATTGATATATAAAAAATCTTAAACCATACAGAAAATTTCATATGCATTTACTGACAATTGTAGAAATTGCTTTTTTAGAAGAGTACCTAGGATATTTCATTTAAGTTTTAAAAAGAGTTTTTGCTAACAGATGTTTTGATTTTGACAAAATATCTGTCTTATGATGAGTTGCACTGCATTTCTCACAGAGTCCTACCTGGGTCCATACAAATACAGATTGCATAAATGGTTAATATACTGTAATCTCTTTATAATTCTATTTAACTCTCTTTCTTTTTAATATATTTTCTGAACACTTGCACCAGTGATGTGGGACATATATTTAGAGTGGACTTCAGATCTTTGAAGACATCCATTTTGTGCTATCATTTATTGGAAAGCATTTAAGATTAATTGACCAATTTAAACACCAAGGTTGGTTGCCTAGTAAGACTATTTGAAAACAATATGCCTGCCTGCCAGCCTCTTTCCTATGAGAGCTGGGAAATTGTTTAAGTGGAAGGAATTAATTTAATTTAGAATTTCATAGATGCATTTGAGGAGTAGTTAACATTTTGTAATGGAGAACAGCTTCCTATTAATGCTTGCAGCTTGAAGACCCTATGTAGGCTTTAAAACGCTAAAGAATCTCTCAGGCAAGACAGAGTTCATGATTTAGAGACTGATAGTGTTATTTATTAAACTTCACTGTTGCTGTTCAATTCAGCAATTCATTTTCAGGATAAACATGGATTGAAGCAATACATAAATGGACACTAAATACAGCCAGCATTTTGCTATATTAAGCATCAGATTCATTTTCCATTTGCGGTACTGTAAGGGGAATTCTGAGAAACAATCTGAATTAATTCAATAAAGCATTCCATATTCCAGATGCAACATTTCAGTTAGTTGATCTCATTTTGGTACCACAAAGGAAGCCTAGGGATGATATTTCCTTTCAGCTCTCCTCCATCTGCTTTTCTTTGTCTGTGGACTTCCAGGTAGCCAAGTAGATTTAAGCAACTTCAATCTAGTCATCTACCACATTTCCAAAGGACTGACACTCTAACTCTCACTTTTTTTCTCTTTTTTTTTGGTTCTTTAAGTCATGAGTTGCAATGTGGCAATATCACTGTTATTTGATTAGAGGTGTCTAATGGAGAATCCAAATGTTATTTGCAACTTCTAGGTTACATAATAGTAATATCCTATGTGGACTTACTTAAGCTTTGCAGGTTGTTCATGTTCCATAGAGACACATCGAGAAATCTAGTGCTTAAACTATACTAAATCATGAATTTCACATCACTTCCATGCAGAATTAAATATCTCATAAGCAAATTTTCCCATTATAATTGTGTTTCCAGTATAATTGTGTTATAAGGGTGCTTGGAGCAATAGGGAAAGATTAAGACTTAGTTATGTTTGCAGAGTATTTTGTAATTCTTAACTAAGGTATATTTTATGGATGTCCAACTTTTTGGCTTCCTCAGGTCACACTGAGTGAGGAAGAACTGTATAGGGATGCATCCCTGAAGGCTGCTTTGAAAGTAATGCTTCCTATTTATTTTCATGGAAACTACGACTGACACAAATAGCATAATAACACTATTTGATAGAGCAAATTCTCAACTACAAAATATTATTTTTCAACATAGTTACCAGAAATAGCTATGCATTTTCACTCAGCAGAGAAGAGCCACTGCCATGATGATGTGGGATAGGGGGCAACCAGATTGCAAACCCTTCAAGGTCACATGTTAGCTATGGGCTGGACATGCCTGGTATATCATAAAATCACAGAATCATAGAATGGTTTGGGTGAGTTTTTAAAATTTATTTGTATTCTGTATATTGTATGCTGAATGTCTTGCTAGATAATAATATATATATATTATTATTTTTTAGAGAGAACTTACATAATACAGAAGTGTTTATTACATGTTCCATTGGTATTTTTCACTAAATAAACAATATAGGAAGTGATGACATTATTCAGGAACTTTAGTGATAATTAAATACAAATAGATTCTTACTTGCATTTTCCAGTCATTTTTAATAATACTTAAAACCCCTTGCTCACAAATTATGTTCTATTTCTTCATTTTGAACAGTAAAGCAACAAATTACACTCTTCCACTCTGTTGACTAGTATACAGAATTTTTAGACTGATTATGAGATACAGAAATTAGTAAGTTGACAAGCTAATGAAAGAAAAGACCAGTCTTTAAATGTTATCTTTTTTTATGCATTACCATACGAATTATAATCAATGAACTGTTCAAACTAGCCTGCTTTCAGCCTGCAGTTCAAAGAATATGGGAACATACCATAATGTCTTCTAAAAAAATTTAATGTTTGGAAAAAAATGTCATATCTTACTTGAACTGCTATCTTGTAAATTGACTGGATATATTGGAGGAGACAAAAATATAACTTTTAGTTTAATTTTAAATAGTTATGTGAAAATCCAAACCCAATACTAGATTTTAATATCTGCCTTGGATTTAGACTCTCAGTCACTTTACCTCAAAAGAAGAACCAATAACATGTCAGAAGAAGCAAAAAGTGCTGACTGAGAATAACAAATTTTGGTTTCCTCAATGCATTCATCACCTAATCTGAGTTTTCAGTGAAGTGGATTTGCAACAACCTTGTCTTTGGGTTAAGTGATCACAGACTCAAATTTTACAACAAGACCATGAGTATGTTAAAACCAGTGGAGACATTAAAAAACAACAACAACAAAAAGACAAGTTAGTAAACAACCTCAAAATAAATAAATAAATACAGATTTTCTCTCTAACCCAAAGTTGTTACACTACGGGAGAAACAAATATCAAAACATTTGACAGTGCTGGATCTCTGAGAAAGTGTTGTTCTCCACAAAGTTGAAATAAATACACTCAGAATTATAGTTTAAGGATTACTGACTGCAGGTTCAGAAGAGCTGCTAAAGAATTCCTGGTTCCATTTCTCAGATAATATCAGTATAATCCAGATCTCAGTGTTCTACATGCCACCTTTGTACATTACAGAAATTAATTTTTTAATCCCCTGAGATGTCTGTTCAAGTATCTTGCTTATTATATTTGGAAGAATATACCATCACACAACCTTAAATTTGTCCTTTTCTTATAGAAAAATGATAGCAGTAATTAAAAAATTACAAAAAAGCTCTCATGTTTTCTAAGACTGCTGACTTAAATGTAACAACTGTCCTACCAAAAGACCTTGGCTGAAACATTTAATAATGGCTTGATTCTGAAAATAATTATGCAATTAATTATTATTTTACATTACCAGTCATCTATTTAAACATTAATTGTAAAGATCAGATACCTGGACAATCTATTGAAGGCCCGTAATTCTTGAAATATCCCATTTACTAAGATGTTATAGAGAAGTTATTTACAAAAATGCTTGTTCACTCTTAATCTTAAAATTAATTACAAGAATTTGCTATCTGAAAATCCAGTTTTATACTAACCTGTTTGAATAATTTAAACATTATAACACATTTGACAAATAGACAACTCAAACTGACATGATTTTCTGAGGATTTCTTTCCATTTTATGTATATGTAATATCAGAAAGACCACATTAAGATCATATAAATATCTACTTTAAAAGAGTTTATTTTAAATTTAATTGCAACTTTAGTATGTTTTCTCCAGTAATGTTCAAAACAGCTGATTTTAACCATCATGAAGTAAGTTTACTAACATATTTTATACTCTTCCTGTTCATGTTGGGTGATGGAATATGGTGAAGGGTCTAGAGGGTGAGACATATGAGGACTGGTGGAGGTCTCTGGATTTGCTCAGCCTAGAGAAGTGGAGACTGAGGGGAGGCACCTTGGCAGCCTGCAGTTCCTCATGAGGGGAAAAGAGAGGCAGCTCTGGTCTCCTCTCCTCTCTTTGGTGACAACAACAGGACCCGAGGGAACAGCATGAAGCTGTGGCAGGCGTGGATCAGGTTGGGTGTTAGGAAAAGGTTCTTCACCAGAAGGTGGTCAAGCACTAGAACTGGTTCCCCAAGACAGTAATCATTGCACCAAGACTTGATGGAGGTCAAGAAGGATTTGAACAATGCTCTCAGATGAAGGGTTTGATTTCTGGGTAATCTTCTGTGGAGCCAGGAGTTTGACTCAAAGATCCTTGTGAGTCCTTTCCAACTAGGAATATTCTATGATACTCTACATTACTTACTCTTTCCATTGATTAGATTCCTACACATAGGTGCATATAGAGATGCCTAGTGGCAGTAACCGATGAAAACTCCACCGTCAGAAGAGAGAGATGTCACCATTGGCGTGAAATCCTGAATAGCATACTGATTAGCTATTAGATGCTATCAGTTCATTGTAAGTCTCCTGCTCTCTCATTTTGTTTTAGTGAATCCACTAAAAACAACAAACAAGCAACATACCTCACTTCTTCTGAATTTAGAATAACATAGCTACCATGCCCATTTGGGAGAACAGTTAAAAATGGTTTCTTTCTTAAATGTCACTGTTTAAATAAGCATTATATTTATTTTAAATAAAGACCAAGCTGTCTGATTGGGAGTCACCCTACTATTTATCTTTTTAAAATAAATCCATATCTATAAATGTATGAAACTAACATATATTATGTTTATATCTTAAAAATATTTTCTTAAAATATAGGTGGAAATTCATATGACTGGATTGGATATTTAAAAATCAATGAGAGATTTTAATGAAATCTCTACTTTTTATGAACTTTCTGTACAGAAAACTTATATTGTCTGTACAGATGAGTTGTTGTAAATAACAACTCCAAAATAGAGTAAAAACTAACCAAGTAACCACACAAAAAAAAAAAAAAACAACTAAAAAACAAACAAACAACAAAACATAACAGAACAAAAACAACCAAGAACAAAGAAAAACCCACAACTGATTTTTCTCAGGAAAAATTAGTTGTCTTATAAAACATAAATTGAAGCATCTAAAGAACATATAGTCACCCAGGACTAAATTTACAAAAATGCATGTGACCCTATCTATCATTCCCTGATACTGCTAAAATTCCTGCTGAGTACCTTTAATGTGTCTCAAAGAACTTAATTCCTCATCTATTTACACATTTTTTTTTTGTTTGTTTCATTTTTTACCTAGAAATTAGGAATCATGTTATTGTTCTTTCTACTGAGTGGTTCAGAAGTCTAGTTCACACATAGAATCTTAGAATCACAGAATATCCTAGGTTGGAAGGAAAGCATAAGGATCATTAAGTCAAAATCCTGAATCCTCACGAAATCACTCAAAAATCAGACCACACGACTACAGTTCTAACTTTTCCTGCTTGTTTTGCTTGTAAGAACTAGTCCAAAAGAAATTTGCCCCTGATTGAATAGTCTTTATGACTGTACATTCATCATATTAAAATTTCTGCTAATTAATCTGGAGTATGAATGTGAATCCAGCTTTTCTTATACATTACTTTATCCATGTCACATCCTACTGAAGCAGCTGAAAGCTTAACTAGAATCTTTGAGGGAACAGAAATAAGCTGAATATGATTTTCATAAGTAATAGAGAACATAGGAACGTATCACTGGAAGACTACCCAAAATTCTAAATCCTCACAGATATGGGTAGCTATATATTAGATGGCTAGAACATTTACTCCAAATGGTACTAAATGCTTTCAAATGCTTAAGCAAATTCTTAACTTTTGCAGTAAAGACCAAAAGTTTGATCTCTAACATTCTTTGGAGTAAATGAAGAAAAGGGGGAAGAAAAGGAACAAAGACCCTGCCAGTCACCTACAAAATAATACAAGGAAAAACACTAGAAAGTGTATGCAGAATGTTCAAGGAATTAAAACATGTCCCACATGATAATGTAGAAAAAGAGAATCAGGAATGAAAGAAATTAATACAACTCAGAATCTAAATTATAACAACAAGGAAGAAAATATCATTCCTGACCTGAGGGTCTGCAGTAAACCCTGAGGCAAGGAACAGATGCAGTATAAATGTAGAACAACCAAATTCCATCTTCTTCAAAATGCCTTTTCTTTCCCAACTTGGCATAAATATAACTATCCTCCAGGAACTGTCCCATTCAATTACACAATGTTTCCTAAAAGCTTTCAAGTTCTCTCTTAAAACAAAACAAAACAAAAAACACAATCTTGATTTGTCGGCCTAATTACCTGTTTGGACGGCCTTCTCACTTCTCAGACAGTCAGTAAATGTCTTCACTTTTCTAGTCTATGTTAAAATATAATCAATACATGAGTGCTTTATGGCATGCAAGTATCATTCTTTAGTCAAATACTTTGTCTCTTTCTTGCATTTAACTAAAAATGTACTAGGAAGAAGTCACATCCCCCTCCAATATCTGTCTATATATGTCTCCAAACAAACAAACAAACAAACTCTTTGTCTGAAGAAACATTTTCCATTCTTTAATTACCCTGGCTTCATTCCTTTTAAGATCTTTGATTGTATAGCTAGAATCATGCATAACCCAACAGAAACTCATCAAAATGCATGCAAACTCTAGTCCTGGTCAACTTTATTAACACTTTCCCTACTATGAGAACAATCTTGCCTAATACGCCATGGAATCATATTTATCTTTTCCCATTGTGTCAGTAATTCCATTATAGTGGCAACATGTAGTCACTTTCTGCTTTATCAACACCTTCAGATTTTTATAATACTATCTAAAAATGGTTCACCCAAGTTTACAGCAAAAGTTTCCATCTGTGATTTTGTAGATTGTGGTATTCGATTCAGTTTTATCTTCTGGATCTCTTTTTCATCCCTATACTATTCCCCACATGATTTAAATGAACATATTAAATAGTGTCTGCATTTTTTTTACATAAGGTAGCATTGTGCCTTGTCTGAACTTTAATTCTAGTGCTCCTCAAGATAATCTCAGTGAATTTTTATTTGTTTCTCAGGTTGTTTACTAATACGAAGTTCAAGATAGCCTTGCCTCCTGTTGGCTCGTAAAAGAAATTACTCACTGTCATGTACAAATTTTTGTTTTCCCCAACACCATCACTTCAGGGTTTTTTTTCTGGCACTTGCCCACTGAAAATTAATGTAATCACATAAGATCCACATTTTGTTTATTTATTCCCCTAGTATTTACAGAGATTATTTCCCAGATCAAATCTGCACCAGGAGATTCATATCACGTCCTCATGAAGCTTTTTCCTTCCTGTGCTCAATAATTTTCATTCAGTGAGGCTCTCTCATCTTTATCATCAAATTTCATTTCTTTGTTGCATTATGGATTAAAAATCTTTATTTCTTTAAAGTTTTTAGTGCATTGACATGAAATTATCCCATCCCATTTTTTTTCTCTTTCCTAGAGTGTGTATATTCTGCAGTTCCAATTATTACACTTTTGACTTTTACATCTGTTTTTCTATTATAATGATAATTATATTTTTCAATTATAATGACAATTCCAGTTCAAATGTTTAGATACAACTTTCCACTATATGGAATGTTTTCAGGCTCTGCAAACTCCATTCAAATAGGTGAATTCAGTAAGGAATATAGAGCTGTGCTGTCTCGTGCTACTTGTGTACATTAAAATAAGTGTTCTGCAAAAGTCTACAGAACTTTTTTACTAGAAATACTATATTAATCATAATAACAGTGAATGGAACATCAACATTATAGTTCTACATTAATAAATATTTAAGCCTCATATGTGTACTACAATTTATCTAACAGTCTAACAAGTTGAAATAAGATTTTGTTAAATATGATGTTCTATTCGTTATACTTTTTTAACATCTCACTCACACAGGATCAGAATAACTGGAACATAAGCACAATACTCTTACATATTTTTAACACTATTTCAGGTTTATGAAATGTCAGCTTTTCTGAAGTGGTTTCATTAAAAATGTTAAGCTCAGTCTAAGTGCCAAGTTTATTTAATACTGCTCTCTTATGAAATAAAACATGTATATATTTCTGACTTTGTGTGTCAGGGAGAAAAATAGCATAGAAACACAGACCAATGCTATATGTATGACAGGGCTTAAAATTGAAGCATATGTACATAAAACAAAGACTTATGAATTAAAAAAAAAAAAAAGTTTTGTTGTGTGTTTTTTTTTTCTTTAAAGAATTGTAAGTTTATACTAAACTGTAAAGCATCCCTAGTTGCCATCCATGATTTATTTTCATTTCATCAGTTACAATATATTCCATATGGAATGTTAGAAGTCTTAAATTTGTTACTTAAGATGGCAGGGAAGTGTTCAGTGTGTTTTTTGTATTCTTTCCATAACTAAAAATAGAACCATTGAGCTCATTCTGAAGCCATTTAAAACCTTCCATTGATGGTTTCTTTGCATCAGAACACGAATTCCACTGATTCTTCAAAAATAAAAGTACATTGTCCTCCTCAGAAACTTTCCAAAGAATCCTATGAGATCAGTCGTATTGCCTGTGAGCATTTGGATGAAAAAGAATTTGGTTTCTTGTAAGAACCAAAGACGCTTTTGGTTCACATAAGACGATATTGTCTTTCATCCAAACTATGGGTCATGTTTATTTCAGAAGGACGATTAGACTGACGCTCCTTTTATACTTGCAGAGAAGAACGCATATTTTGGTGTAGGCTGAACACTGAGAAAAAAAATGCCATCATTTACAGCTATCCCCATATTTAGTGTGTTTAGATATTCAAACATAAGTTGGCAGAGGTCTGCTTGAAGATGCAGATGTAATGGATTCTCACATGATACATAATGTATCACTGTGCTTTGACTCACACATGAAAATCCATCGAGGCACCACTGCATGCAACAGGGACGGAAGCAGAATTAAAGTTGGATGTCGACCTCGGTACTGCACACATGGGATGTATTTTATACGCAGTTGTAGGCATAAGATCGAGTCGTTTGACCAATATGTACACAGCGCGAAGAAAAACGTTTCCACGCTACACACGCAAAGCGGCAGAACCGCGCTTCCCAACCGGCAAGAGAGAACGGCAGCCAGCCAGAGCCGCCTCCAGCCTGCCCAGCGAGGCGATCCCCGAGGAGCTCCCGGCGGCCGAGACCCAGCGCGCCCGCGGCGGCCCCGGTAGTCGCGGCCCATCCGCCGCCCTGCGCTGCCACCTGGCGGCGGCGGGTGGAACTGCACCGCGCCGCGCGGCGCCCGCGTCCCCACCGCAGCCAAACCCGCTGTTTCCCATCACCGCGGCCACCCAATCCCTCAAGCCGAGGTGCGGGCGCAGCGGCAGCTCCGGCTCATTAATCAGAGCCGGGCCGCCGTCAGCGGTAGCTGCGGGCGCAAGGGAGGGGACCCCGCACCGGCGTAAGGAAGCGGCGGAGCTCGGAGAAAGTTGACCGGTGCGGCGGAAAGTGCGAGGGCAGCCGCGGGGCGGGGGTGTGGAGGGGGCGGCGGAGCGTCGGTTGTATCGGCATGTGTGCGTGTGCGTGCGCCCGTGCGTGTGCCAGGCGGCGTGCGCGGCCTATGGGAGCGCGCGTGCGGCGTGCGCGGCGCTGAGCGCCCACGGTGCTGCCAGCCGGGGACACCTGCCCCTCCCCTCGTCCGCACCTCTCACTCCCCCCGCCCGCCGCTCTGCACCCCTCACTCCCCACGCAGCCCCCGCCCGCCGCCGCCCCGCCCTCTCCCCGTCCCCCCCTTTCCGCGGCGCTGAGCAGAGCGCAGAGCTCCGCCGGCCGCCCCCAATTCCCCCCCCCCCCCCCCAATTTTCCCCGCCCCCGCCGTGCGGGCGCGCGCCCGGAGTGCGCTTGAGGGTCGCGCGCCCCCGCAGCTTGCCGGGCACGCGCCCACCCGCGCGAGTGTGTGTGTGTGTGTGTGTGTGTGTGTGTGCACGCGCGCGCGTGTCTGCGCGTGTGTGTGTGCGTGTGTGTGCACGCGTGTGTGTTTGTGCGCCCCTGTGCGAGCACTGGTGTGTCGGCGCCGCCCGCGCGCTGGGTGCCGTGGACGCGTCGCTCACCGAAGCCGCCCCGGCTGCCATCCATCCCCGCCGCCTCGTCCTCCGCGCACCGAGCAGTCATCTCCATGGGCTGCCACCATGCCCGCGCCCTGGAGATTTCGGGCCAAGTAAGTACCGGGCTTGACTTTTCTCGCGTTCCCCTTCTCTCTTCTCTTCCTCCCTTCCCTCTCCCCCCCCGCCCCTTCCCCACTGGATCTCTCCTTGCTGTCGCTTTCCGCCCCCGGCCCCCCCTTCCCCCCCGAAGCCATTTCCCCCAAGTCGAGGTGCTCTCAGTGGGGTGGCTGTGTCCGGCGGGGCCGCCTGCTCGCCGCTGCTGTCGGCTGCTGCCTCCGGCAGCCTCTGCGGTGCGGTAATCCGAGGGCTGAACACTTTGGGGGAAAAGCCATACACACGAGAAAAATCCCAACGCAACCCCATTCCTCTTCTCCCCTCCCCCCTTCCTTCCCCCCCCCCCTCTCCCCTTTCCCCCCCCCCTCCTTGATATGAACCTCTGTAGGGAGCTGGCGAGCAGCAGCATGCAGTCATCACAGAGGGGTTTCCAGGGCGGGATTGCAACCTTGCACACAGCCAGCTACAACTTTATCTTCTCTACCTCCCATCCCCCCCACCCCCTTTTTTTTTTTTTTTTTTTTCAAGGAAAGGGAGAAAGGAGGAGGGAGGGAAGACTGTATTTGCCTCCTTTGCTACCCATAATTGAATTAAACTTGTAAAATGCCTGGGAGTTTAACACTGACCAGGCAGGTTTTCAGTGGCTTTTTTTTTTTCTTCTTTCCTATGAAGAACTGCCAGTTAATGGATGAATGGATCTGATCGAGCTGAGAAAGAATATGCTAGATACATGGCTTTGAGTGAGATTTTTGCTGCCTTTTTGCAGTGAAGCCTTTTGCATTGAGTAATTCCCATCCTGCTGACGTCTGGTCAGAATTAGAGAGATTCGCCGAGACTTCCGATTCCTTGCTGCATGACTGCCTTTGCTGCAAGTGCTAGATTTGCAGCCTTGAACCTGGAGCCACGGGAGATGGCTTACAGTGCTGAGACTTGCTGGCTTTTAAGATGCGTTCCTCCAAACCAGAGTTGTGGCATGAGGATTGGAGCTCTGAGGTGGATGATAAAAAATGCAAGCCTGCTCCAAGATCCCAGCATTTAAACCCAGATGATTTATTAGTTTTCCCCTACCAACACACACAATGTATTTTCCCTGTTCATGTTGCTTTTAGACTAGCAGAACTAGAAGAAAGCCACAAGTAGTCAGGAAGACTGCAGGACAGAATCTAAATAGGATTTGTTTCCAGCTCGATGCAATTTGGGTATTAAATCAGTAACGTAGGTCACTGGTAGGCTTTCCCCCCCTGCCCGTCTTGGCTTTTAATCAGCCTGGGTGTCTTCTCCCCTAAAGGATGAAGAGCACTGACAGCCATTGCTGCTTATAATCAGTAACTCTGATGCTTGGAGTGTTGGCAATGAGATATTTCCACGAGACCTATTTAGATCTCTCCACTTCTACCAGGCTGGTTTTGCAGAGCATTGGGAATAAGCGGTATGTCAGATATGGCTGAGGCTCCGAAGATGATCCGCATGTTTTACATTTTTCACAAATTTGGGGTGAGTGGTTAAAACATTTCCTATAAGTGTGAGTGTATGAGTATGTGTGGCTGTATGTGTAAGAAATTAAGACCTCTGCTTGGTAGTCAGCTCTGTTACATTGTGCATAACTCGATTCCAATCTATTAAGGTGATTTATTTGTATAAAGCTACAAAATTTCTCTCGCTTGAAAAGAGCTGCTAGGTGTATTGAGTAGGAGGTTAATGCATTTAATTTCATTACTGAAGAATTCTGCCACAGAAGTCCTTTATCGTGTGTGTGTGTGTGTGTGTGTGTGTGTGTCTGTGTGTGTCTGTGTGTGGACGGGTGTGTGCATACATGCTTTGTAAATGTACAGACAAAATAAATCCCCACAAAAGAGTTAAGAAAGAGGTGATTTAGAGAATCTGTCAGAATCCTCTCTGTTGAATTTGGCTGCTGTTTTCAGCACTGAGCATTTTTCTTTGGCTTCCTACCATGGCTTTTCCACCACTGGTTAAAAATCGAGATAGCACTTTGACTGTAAAAACGGGGAAGACCTTAGTGCGCTGTTCACCGTGGAGGTTCTGAAGGGAAAGGGGAGCTGGGTAATAGAGGAGGTGGGAAACCTCGTAAAATGGTGCTTCTTTTCTCTTAAATTTAGAACCGTGAAACTGAACTGACAGCCATTTTATGTATATTTATGGAGCTGATTGTGAAAAAGAAATCCACTGAAACACTGAGATCTCCACATATGAGTAGAACCAGCACAATTCCTACTGCGACCTCACCTTTTTAAGCACCGCAGGCATTTGACTCACCAGGAGTTGCCCATCAACCTTCTAATCAATGCATGTCACCCAATTTTCGCAAGTGTGAGAATTAGAAGTGACAAGAAGATTTTGTTTATGTGTTTGATTAGCAATCCATTCTCCACCCCACTGAAGGTGGATGTTAACTTTGTGTCTACTTTGAATTTTATGAGGTTATGTTATTATGTTGCTTTCTTTTTTTTTCTCCTTACCCTTACAGGAAATAAAATGTACGCTTGCTGCTCCACAGTAACTTTGGAACAGGACCTCAACAAAAAAATGCATATCTGGATGCTGCAGACAATCGCGTTTGCTTTAACATCACTAGTCCTTTCATGGGCAGAAAGCATCGAGTATTATGGGGAAATCTGTGATAATGCATGTCCTTGTGAGGAGAAGGACGGCATCTTAACAGTGAGCTGTGAAAACAGAGGGATCATCAGCCTTTTTGAGATCAGTCCACCAAGGTTCCCTGTCTACCACCTCTTGTTGTCTGGAAACCTTTTGAACAGGCTATACCCAAACCAGTTTGTCAATTACACAGGGGCTTCAATTTTGCACCTTGGGAGCAATGACATTCAGGACATCGAAACTGGGGCCTTTCACGGTCTGAGAGGTTTAAGGAGGCTGCACTTGAACAACAACAAGCTGGAACTTTTACGGGATGATACCTTCCTTGGGCTAGAGAGTTTGGAATACCTACAGGTTGATTACAATTATATTAGCATCATTGAACCCAATGCCTTCAGCAAACTCCACTTGCTGCAGGTACTGATCCTTAATGACAACCTCCTCTCCAGTTTGCCCAACAACCTTTTTCGTTTTGTGCCCTTAACTCACCTGGACCTGAGGGGTAACCGGCTGAAGCTACTGCCCTATGTGGGCCTCTTGCAGCACATGGATAAAGTGGTGGAGCTGCAGCTGGAGGAAAACCCCTGGAATTGTTCTTGTGAGTTGATTGCTCTAAAGGATTGGCTGGACAGCATCTCCTACTCTGCACTGGTGGGAGATGTGGTTTGCGAGACTCCTTTCCGCCTGCACGGTCGAGATTTGGATGAAGTCTCCAAGCAGGAGCTTTGTCCCAGGAGACTCATCTCGGATTATGAAATGAGACCGCAGACACCGCTGAGCACCACAGGGTATTTCCACACCACCCCAGCCTCTGTCAACTCTGTGGCCACTTCTTCTTCAGCTGTTTACAAATCCCCTCTGAAGCCCCCCAAAGGGACGCGCCAACCCAACAAGACGAGGGTGCGACCCACCTCCCGTCTGCCCTCGAAAGACCTGGGATACAGCAACTATGGCCCCAGCATTGCCTACCAGACCAAATCCCCGGTGCCTTTGGAGTGCCCCACTGCCTGCACTTGCAACTTGCAGATTTCTGACCTGGGCCTCAATGTCAATTGTCAGGAGAGGAAGATCGAGAGCATTTCTGAGCTACAACCCAAACCCTACAATCCTAAGAAGATGTATCTGACAGAAAACTACATCGCCCTGGTACGCAGGGCCGATTTTGTGGATGCCACTGGGCTGGATTTGCTGCACTTGGGCAATAATCGCATCTCGGTCATTCAGGACCGGGCTTTTGGGGATTTAACTAATTTGCGAAGGCTGTACCTGAACGGGAACCGGATCGAGCGGCTGAGCCCAGAGCTGTTCTATGGGCTGCAGAGCCTGCAGTACCTCTTCCTGCAGTACAACGTCATCCGGGAGATAGAGGCAGGCACCTTTGCGCCTGTCCCCAACCTTCAGCTCTTGTTTTTGAACAACAACCTCCTGAGATCTTTGCCTGGGAACATTTTTTCTGGTCTCTCTCTCTACAGGCTGAGCCTGCGGAGCAACCACTTCTCCTACCTTCCAGTGAGCGGGGTGCTGGACCAGCTGAAATCCCTTCTGCAGATCGACCTGCACGAGAACCCCTGGGACTGCACCTGCGACGTGGTCGGCATGAAGCTGTGGCTTGAGCAGCTCAACACCGGTGTCCTGGTGGACCAGGTCATCTGCGAGTCCCCGAAGAAGTTCTCCCAGAGCGACATGCGAGCCGTCCGGGCGGAGCTGCTGTGCCCCGATTACTCCGACATCGTCGTCTCCACGCCCACGCCGTCCCCGGGCCAACTGCCGGCCAGGACCACCCCCTCCTCCTCCACCGTGCGCCTCAACGGCACGGCGGCGGGGGGCGGCACGGCGGCGGCAGGCGGCGGCTCCTCGGTGCCGCTCTCGGTGCTGATCCTCAGCTTGCTGCTGGTCTTCATCATGTCCGTCTTCGTGGCGGCGGGGCTCTTTGTGCTGGTGATGAAGCGGCGCAAGAAGGGCCAGGGAGACCACGCCAGCGCCAACAACTCCGACGTCAGCTCCTTCAACATGCAGTACAGCGTCTACAGCGGCGGCCACCACCAGCACCACCACCACCCGCACCTCCAGCAGCACCCGCCCCGCGGCGGCGGCGGGGGCGGAGGGGGAGCGGCGCTGCCCAAGGTGAAGACCCCGGCCGGCCACGTCTACGAGTACATCCCTCACCCGCTGGGCCACATGTGCAAGAACCCCATCTACCGCTCCCGGGAAGGCAACGCAGGCGAGGATTACAAAGACCTCCACGAGCTGAAGGTCACCTACAGCAGCCACCCCCTGACCCCGGCGGGAGGAGCGCCGCCGCCCCCTCCGCCTCCACCGGCGCCCGGCGGGGAGGACGCGCCCGGGCGCAGCCCCGCGTACAGCGTGAGCACCATCGAGCCGCGGGAGGAGCTGCTTTCGCCGGTGCAAGACGCCGACCGCTTTTACAGGGGCATTTTGGAGCCCGACAAACACTCGTCCTCCTCTGCGCTGGGCACACCCGGCTCCACCCTCCCCGACTTTCCCAAGCTCCCCGCTGCCTACACCTATTCCCCTAACTATGACCTTAGGCGTGCCCACCAGTACTTGCACCCGGGGCCGGGGGACAGTAGGCTCCGGGAGACGGTGCTCTACAGCCCCCCGAGTACTGTCTATGTAGAGCCCAACAGGAACGAGTACCTGGAGCTAAAAGCAAAACTAAACGCAGAACCGGACTACCTCGAAGTGCTGGAAAAACAGACCACATTCAGCCAGTTCTGAGAAACACTGCTCCTCCCCTTCCCTGCCAACCATAGCAGCTCCTTCTCTAGAGTATTTGTATTTAATAATCACATGCAAAACAAAGAAACGTAAATGCTGACCTCCCCTTGCCCTGCCTCGCCCCCTCTTTTTTCCCCCTTTAATTCATTTTATTGTAGGGTGAAGTGCCTTGGCACAGGAATTTTCAGCTTTGGGGAATTATTCTGAAATGGTGTGCTGTTTTGCTGTTTTTTTTCTTCTTCTTTATTTTCTTATCCGATTTTTTTTTTCTTTTTCTTCCTTCTTTTCCTTTTGTCTTTTACGGTGTTTGGAAGTAGAAAACCATCTACTGAGTAAAATGGACACAGTGCAGTCATTGTGCATATGTCCATATGTGCTTGAGGAATGTAACAGGAGGGTATTTTCCATTCATATTCTGATTATAAGTATAAAAGTCATAATCTTTCTTTCTTTCCTTCTTTCTTTCCTTCTTTCTTTCTTTCTTTCTTTCTTTCTTTCTTTCTTTCTTTCTTTCTTTCTTTCTTTCTTTCTTTCTTTCTTTCTTTCTTTCTTTCTTTCTTTCTTTCTTTCTTTTAGCATCATTATTCAATTTTATTTCCTTTCTGGTTGGAGAGTACAGCGCACATTTTCCCCTTTTAGCCATGGGTGAGTCTAAATGGCTTTTATGGAGAGATTAGCACACCCCGACTTTAATACAAGGTTTCCTTTTTTTAAGGATGTGTTTGTATGCTTTCTGGACTTTTGAATTTAAAAAAATATATATATTATGATCTTCAAAAGGATCACTGTAGATGTGGACAAATAATTGAAGAGTGCAGAGATATATGATCCATAACTGGTTAGTGAAAGTAACTTATTGATGAAATATGAAAAAAGTATTTTATTGTAGCACCTATTTTTATATGCACATTAGCATTTCTCTTTCCTTCACTATTTTAGGACCTAATCCTGCAAATTCTTACTCAGTTGAGTATCATTACTTGTGAAAGATGTCCCAGCTTAGACCTTCATCCTGCAGGCACTTAACCACATAAACAACTTTACTCATCTGTGTAGTCCTGTAGGCTCACTCATTGGGTAAAGTTAGTCAAATGCCCCAAGGACTGTAAGATTAAGGTAAAGAATGCAGAGCTGTTCTTACAAGTAAAATTACTGGTATGTTTCAGTGCTTTTTCTTTTTTGTTTGTTTTTTTTTTTTCAGGCTAGGGTCCAAAATCTATGGATTGTTCTTTAGTGATTCAGTATATTGGGATTTTTTTTTGTTTTCTTCCCAGAGCTGATGTAGTATGAGGAGAGCCTTTTATACCATTACAGATAAAGTCAGTTATGACCAAATCTTAACAGACAATCTAATACATATAATCTGATCACAATAGAAAAAAGCTTTTTTTAATTATTATTATTATTTTATTTTATTTAAGAATATACCTTTCAGCAACCTCCCGCTCAGGCATAATGGTGAGCAAACTAGTGAGAGACATGTAAAAGGAATTAATTTTAATGGGGAAAAATGTTTTGTCAGCTTTTGTTCTTTCTTTCTCTCTCTCTCTCTCTCTCTCCCTCTCTCTTCCTTTTTTTTTTTTTTTTTTTTTAATTTTAAAAAATATAATGTTTTGACAATGGTTGTAGCCAGTTTCTGATTGTTTAGTTAAGTACAATTGCACTTGTACGGATCCTCATGTTTACTGGCATCCTGAAAGACCAAATGATGGACTGTACACACCTATTTCCAACGTCTTTACCCCTTTGGGCAGCAGGCATTGGCAAAGATATTGATAAATGCAGTGTCACTGTAACATGGGACAAGAAATTTCTCTCATATGTATCCCAGCACATGTGATTTTTTTTTAATAGTTTCTGAATAAACACTTGATAAATATTTCAAATGTAAGAACATGAAATAATGAGTATCTGAATTTTAAAATTTCTTGCTGAAATAATCTGTTTATATATTGGATTCTCTTTATTACTCTTCGTCAGATAGTTGTAACACTCTTAGGCATAATATGTGTTTTTTTTATTTTAAAAGTCTGATGTTTGAACCTGAACTTGAAGGTGGCAACCCTGCCCAAGGCAAGAGATATGATACTTATTGATTTTTAAGGTCCCTTCCAACCCAAGCTATTTGGTGTCTCATTGATAATTCTGCAATACTATGAATCTGTGATTCTATGAAAACACAATATTTGATAAATACCAGCATACATAACATGGGTCAGAGTGACACACAAATGTGTTTCACAAACATATTGAGTAGGATAGTTTCATACTTATATTTTGTTTCTTTGATAAAGTGTTCTTAAATATATGGAACAGGGTATATTTCACAGGGAGTTTTCTCTTTCTTGACTAGGTTATCACATTTGCTATTGTTTGCAGAGTTGCTCACTAGTACATCTTGCAGCTGATCTCTGTTCTGTTGTGCTTTTCCTATCCATGTGCAGTATATCACTTTCAACAACAACAACAAAAAAAGAATGAAAAAAAGCTCTATAAGTGGAATTCAAGACAAATGTTTTGTTGCCATGTGTTCTTCCCTCTATGACATCCACACAGACCAAAAGCAAAAACCTGCATGACTGTGTTTAGCTTGGACAGATTAGTATGTGGAGTGTTATTTCAGTTTGAAATGCAGATAAAAGAGATGTTCTTTTGCCACAAGAGAAACAACTCAGCTATTCTGTGCACTGCTCTTGTTTTCCTGCAGACTTCTTCTTGTCAGTAGTGAGAAATGTGAGTACTGCCACCTGAGGTGGAGTTCTGGAGCCCTTATTTTGAATTACATTCTTTCTAACTGTTGCTGAAACTAGTGGCCTCATTTTCCTTTCATTTAGACTTGGTTGAAACACACTGTTGTTAAATGGGTATAAGTAAGGAAATTTTCAGCCTCACTGCTTTGTCATTCAGTAAAAGGGAGGCTTACTCAGCAAAGACTGAACATGACCATCCTGAAAACAGTATGTATCCTTTCAAGTGAATACATTTGCTTCTCTTTTAGTTTAAACTTACAGAGAGGAATTTGCACGGGAGTCAATATGAATGTAGGACTGGGTTCCTAGTGTGAAAGGTACATTTTACGTGGCATACTGCCACAAAGAGGCAGCATCCACAAATGAGTAAATGAAAAGGAATTGCTTGAATTTATAAGAAATAGCTGATAAAAATTCCTCATCAGTCTGTTTATGCTTGCATTCTGATGCTGTAAGTTCTGAGGCCAGTAGTACTGCTGCTTCGAAGTTTCCTACAAACATTTAATAAGTGGTTTTGATTTTTTTTTTCATAGGGTCTGTACTAAAATCAGAATAGTTGATTTAAATCCCTTTGACTTCTTATCTTCAATAGAAAAAAATATATCATCAGTTCCATTATTGGAGGAAAAAAATAACATCAATTGCCTTCAGAATATGCATTCTTAAAGACAGATTCTTAAAAAGGACGCAGAGCGCAAAATATTCTGCAGCCCACAATTATCTTGAAATACACCTGAAAGGGCTACTTGTGAATCAAAGCTTTACTGGAAATAGGTTTTCCTACTCAGTAGCTATAATGATGTATAATCTGTGGAAAATTATAGTAAGAAAATGTTGATGGATATGTCACTTGACAAAAGGAGATGTGCTTCTGATTTGAAAATATAGTATAAGCTGTTTAAAGAAAAATGTTGAATATAAATTTGACCTCTGTTTTGTTAGCAAGATCAGTGAAACCTTCTGCCTGATAATCTGCTGAGTTAGTGCTGACCAAAGGGGTAAAAGTATCAGAAGAAAAAGAAATATGTATTACTATTTTGAGATTTCTGAATATTATTTTAGCTTGTTTTAGCCTTGTTATCAGATCGCTTTAGACTGGCTGTCAGTTATATTCCTCTCCCTCCCCCACCTCCCCTCACCCCCTCCTTTTATTTTTTATAAAAGAAACAAGTCATATTGAACTTACCAAATCACTCATATGGCCTCATTTCTTTTTCTTTTTTTCTTTCTTTTTTTTTTTTTTTCAGAAGAGCTTGGAATACTATGATAAAAGTTAAAGTTGAAAGACAATCCTGATTTCTCACTGTATCCTCTCCTCTCCTCTCCTCTCCTCTCCTCTCCTCTCCTCTCCTCTCCTCTCCTCTCCTCTCCTCTCCTCTCCTCTCCTCTCCTCTCCTCTCCTCTCCTCTCCTCTCCTCTCCTCTCCTCTCCTCTCCTCTCCTCTCCTCTCCTCTCCTCTCCCTCTCCCTCTCCCTCTCCCTCTCCCTCTCCCTCTCCCTCTCCCTCTCCCTCTCCCTCTCCCTCTCCCTCTCCCTCTCCCTCTCCCTCTCCCTCTCCCTCTCCCTCTCCCTCTCCCTCTCCTCCTCCTCCTCCTATTCCTCCTTCGCTTTCCCCTTCGCTTTCCCCTTCGCCTCCTCTTCCTCCTCCTTCCCCTTTTCTCCTTCTCCTTCCCCTTCTCCTTCTCCCCTACTTCTAGGGCCCAAATTCTCTTTCATTTATTTATTTCTTTTTAGATTTGCATACTAATGTTTTAATGATTGCTTCTGTTTGTAGAAAGCATGTATGGATGATTCTGTATACTTCTGTGTTTAATTTTCTAATGTTTTGCTGCACTTTCATTTTTTTTTTTCTACAGTGTAGCCTATCTTTAAGTGCATTCCTTTACTTATTAGATGTAGAGGTAATTTTCTAATATCACATAATAATTATTAATCTAACAAAAATCATACTAAAATGCTATTAAAATTAACCTCTGACCCACTGAAAAAAAACGTGAGAAAATATATCTGAAAAGGCACTAATAGATAACCATGGTTGTTGGTGAAATACAAAAGCAACATCTCGACTTTGTAGATTATATAGACTTTTATTTAACTGGAGCAAAAATTTCTGACAAGTGTGTTGTGTGTTTCTTACAGAAACTTAATGCAGAGGCAGTCTGTTAAGGCACATCCTGAAGGATCTGACTTGATGACAGGGTAAACAAGAACTTCTCCATTTTTAGAACACAGAGTCTTCGTATTGTCCAGTGTCTCTGGGGAGACTGAATAGACTTTCATGTGAATAAAAACTGGCATACTGAAATGAAAGATCTCTGAAAAAAAGCCTCTAACAAAGCTGGGCAAAGTCCATGGTTGTCTCATACAGAATCAAGAATGTTTTTTGGCACTACTGGCATTAAACAAGAAAAATGGAGGGAGATGTGAGTGAGTGGCAGGCGCAATTCCATGGCCATCAGTCTTCAAGTGATTCTCATGTTTGTATAAATTATTTGATTATAGGGAACTTGTACAGCCTTTCTGCAACATCCTTTTACTCTGGAAAAATGCATAATCTCAAACCAAAGAGTGATAACTGAATGAAGAATTAGCTGAATATGGTGATTCTGTGCGAAGAGTGAGATTAATAGCAGCACTCTAAACAGGGCAGCCATATTGCTTGTATGTTTGCATTATTTCTCAAACTTTTAAAGAAGCTTTGTAATGTGCTCTGCTCGAATGAGAGCACATTAATCTCCTCACCAGTAAGCAATACTGTCTTTTAGATTTGTGTTTATCCATCTACGTATAAATATTATCCTAATATAAATATCACAAATATTTATGATTTGTGTTGTTTTTTGTTTTTGTTTTTGTTTTTGTTTTCATTTTTCATCTACATTTCAGAATACCTAGTAGTAAGATATTACTTGAGAAATACTATGCACAATTATGTTTTGGAGTATTTTCTTTAATTCTTAAAACACTGAACAGAACAGAGTTAGGAAGCACAAAGAGATGCATTTAGGTCCAAGAAACCAGTGGCATTTAATTCATTGAATATACAAATAAATAAAGTTTAATGAAGTTTGTAATTAAATGGTGATCAAATTAACTTACAGCTAATGGGCCACATTTTACATTTGTGAAAAACATATTTCATTGACTTAAGGAAGTAAAAAAAACATCTACCTTGCTCTTAGAAGTTTGGCTTTAAGTCACTGAAATAAACAATTCTCTTGACATTATTATTTTGTAAAGCAAAAAAAAAAAAAAAAAAAAAAATCGAATACAGTAGTGCTAAATGTTTGTAGTTCTGCTATGTCCCCCCCTAAATGAATTATACTATTTCCAATCCACAGACAAATTAACTGAATTTTTATGTAACATAGCACTGTAAGATTTAGCTTGGAACTGTTTTGTCCCAATTATTTGTGGAAGTTTAGTTTACATCTACGTATGTAGGTGTGGCCATTGAGTATGATGGACCATATGAAGTCACAATGTATTTAATTCTGTAGGTTTGGTTACTGAAAACTTGAAATAGGTTTGATATATTTGTCGGGTTTTTTTGTTTGTTTGTTTTGTTTTTTCATTTGTTGTGTGGTTTTGGTGTTGTTTTTTGCCATTGTTGTTTACTTTCTCAAGGAACATGCAGCCACGTTTGCAGCCTCGTATTTACAACATATAAAAATTTTTCAGACAACCATGTCGAGCTAAATGAATATGAAGTTTTTCTTTTGTTTTGTTTTTATTGTTGCTTTATTTATTTATTTATGTTTGTTTGTTTATTCTGTTTGTACACATGATTAACCATTGTATATCATGACGGGGTATTGGGTGACCTTCTAAAATACATCCTTACTGGGATAAGAGAAAGAGTTGAAACAGTAAATGTCTGGTTTAATATGTAATGTAAAAAACATTTTCTTTTCATGATTTCAACAATAGACCTGATTTTGTAAACATTAGATTATTAATACATTCTGTTATTTTTGTACAAATTCTGTCACAAAAAGGTTTATTTTCCTATTTGGGAAACAGGAGAATGATTGATGTCATAGACATGACATTAGCTTTAGTTTAAAAATTCATTTAAGTTTAAGAAGTAGCTAAGATAAATTCTTAAAGTAATTTTTGAAACACAAAAGCCTAGTGCATTTTCTAGTAATGGAAAATGGAGTTCAGTTACCAAGTAGATTAATAGTTTCTTTTTTTACCATCTAAATTCTAACAAAAAAAAAAAAAAAGAAATACATATTTGTGTTTGTATTTATATATATATGGAAGTGTATGTATACATATATATATCTGTATTTGCATGCATGCACTTCTACCTATCTTTGTTATTATTCTTTTACCTGTTCTTTAATTATCAGTGTCTACTGTGATTTGAGAATATTTCTGTTTGTGTTTTAAAAGCTTTAAGGCCTGGAATGAAGTATGGGATAGACTGATATATTCGCAGATTCACAAAAGTGTCATTTCAGTCACAAAAGACATAGACTTGTCTAATATAGAAATGTAAATGCTGATTTGGAGATGCTAGGATTAAATGATCAGGCCCAAATCGAGTTTGAATATAGATTGAGGAATAGTAATATTCCTGTATCTTAAAACTCTGAAGTACTGTCACATAAGAAGTAGCTTGAATTTAAGTTTGCTATAATTTCATTACAATAATATTAATTATTAGCAATCAGATTTATAAATACACACATCCCAAATGTATCTAAAAATCGAAACAGTCCTTACAAATCTCTCAATACCAAATATATGATTTCAATTGTAAAATATTACATACATAACTGTATTTAATACTGTGATAATTATTGCATGACAGACTTGTTCTCTTTGTAAATGATCTTAAGTGAAATTTTCACTTTTATAGTCACAACTGTAGTAAAACTGTTAGTCCAGTTGCTTTTTACTAAAATTAAAGCAGTACTGTTCCAAATATTGATACTCTTCACGTATAATAGTTTTTTCATTGCAATTTTTAATGCAAAACTTATAAAAGTAAACAATTTAAATGCATTTTTCAGGTTGGCAATTCTTCAGTTGAATCAACTGTAACATTACATTTATTCTGAATTTTCCTATGATACAATGTTAAACATTTTTTTTTTTAATTCAGTTGTAGAACTATCAGTGAAATAAGTGGTTACATGAGCTTTTGTCTAGTTATATAAAGTGCTTCACATTCATTTATATTTTATCTGATAATACAAAGCAAAATCTAATGTATGAGTTATAATATGACTCAAACCAAGCTAAAATTTCAAGAAGATGTATCTTCTTCTAATTCCAAATTTATAAGAAATGCCTGTATTAAGATCAAATAACTTAAATCATATACTTCCAAAGAAAGAATATTCTACTGATTTATTTCTTCACAAATATAAAAATATCTTGCTTAGCTATGATGAAAATTGCATCAAAGGAAATAGTGACTGTTCAGTGTATTTGATGTTTCTGAAGTAAAAGAAAATTCTCCCATTTATTTATTTATTTGCTTTTAAAGATGGAATATATAGTTTGACTTAAGTTTTTGTATCTTGTTGTAATATTAGAAACTTTATTAGTTTACATTGCATAGGGAAAAATGCCACTAAAGAGTTTCAGATCTCTCACAGTTGTATCATCTCAATGAGTTATTACATTTTAGTGAGTTATAACTTTGAGTGGTTCTAGGGGTTATTGTCTTTGTTGACTGAATTTGGTGATGTCTGGTCATTTTGAGGGTGGATATTTTTAGTTTATATTCATCGAAATACAGTGTGCATGCAATGCAGTCAGTTCTTGTGGAAATGTTTCAAAAATACTCTATGTTGATAAGTTTATAGTATTAATGTTTCAAAAACATCCTACATGTATAAATGAAGTTAACATCTGTGCATTTTTGATTTTTTTTTGCCTTACTTTTTTTTTTTTTTTTCCAATGCATTACTTGGAATCAAACTGATTACTCTGTAGCTTATTTTTTATTTTACTTTGCGCACAGAGCACAGTTGTCTGCAGAAGGATCTAACCTAATGTGTATGTTTTATTTTAAAGAAAAAAATATTATACTCCTGAGACAGATACTAATTTTGTAAGCATGATCTCACAGTTTCCTCTCCCACCATCTCAATTTTTACACGGGGAGGTGGTGAAGAGGGATAAGTGTTTGTTTAACTCCAATAGCTGGAGTAAGACCTTATGCAAAATATTCATCAATGTGATTGGAAATTATGTTTTAGGTAGGGTTTTTTATTATTCTTTTTTAAAAAATTCTATTTCTAGCATCATCAGCGTAAGTCTGTAATATGCACATATGCATACACAAACATTCTGTGTGTAGGACACCAGTAAAGAATTGTGCTTTCCTTTATTTAAATGTCTCAGGAAGAGGGACTATCTCATGAGCAATCAATGCTTATATAACTAAACTTTTCAGCACAGCAATTTAAGTGGGGAAATGAATGCCTTACTGACAAATTCTGGTCAGGCCTGTAGTGATTATTTTTACCTTTTTGGCTACACAGTTGGGAGCTAGAAAAATAAGTGCTGAGATGCCATAATATCATACTGAAGAGTAACGTACATTAGTGCAAAATATTAGTCTATTAATGCACATTGTACTTTTACATCATCTCTTTCTGATTTTTTTTCATAAAGATTAAGTTGCTACTCTGTTGAGAAACTTGTTTCTATAAATATGAAAGGTAATGAAGATAATTATAAATTCAGCAATTTTTAGAAAAATCGTTGTATTTATAATGCTTGATATTTTGTCACTTATACATATTTTTTTATACTATGTCCCATGTTTCTCAGTATGTTTTATATACTATGCTATCTTTAACTGAACATGTATTAAAAATTCTATAATTACAGATAGGTTATTTTGTTAGATTTCATTGGAATCAGAGGTTCAATCATCGAGGACAAAATGTGTCTTCTCATCATTTTGTCTTCTATTTATCAAGTATACAAATGAATTAGAATTGTTTTTTTATTGCTTTGTTTTGCTTCAGTATGACATATGTTAGCTTTACTTCATTTGCTATTTGAATGCTTGAGAATTAGTTATTACTCCAACTAATCATCTACAGTTAAAATTTGATCAATATTCTATAAATTCAAAATGCTATTAAATAGTGAAATTACTTTTCTTTTATGTTTCCCTTTTACTTAGTTATCCTTATCTCCTGCTCTGTGTGTTGAAGTAAGCCCTTGCAAGTAATCATTCAGTCATTAAACCTCGATGCTACTTCACAACCCTAACAGAAAGATAATGTATCAAAATAATGAGGAGAAAAAATCAAACATATATTTTTATTCTATGACTACTATCACATGGGAATAAAGCAATTATTGTGAGTAATCTCACTGCATTTAGTTGGAATTTTTGTGTAATATATTTTAATGTCTAAAGAAAACAGATGCAAATACATATGTTGCTCCAAAAGTAATGCCTCCTATTTATTTCAATGAAAACTGTGGAAGATACAAAGAGCGCAATAGCACTACTTAATAGAACACATTCTCAGCTGCAGAGTGCTATTTCTCAACATAATCATCACCACTAGCCATCACCACAGCAATAATCAGGAGACTGCATGTCATGCTTGGAAAAAGCCTGCACCGGTGTGCATGACTGACTTGTTTCACAGCTGTTATGATGGCACTGTTGCTGGGAAAATGTTGCCTACACAGTCCATCTTTAATTGTCCCGAACAGATGGAAGTTAGAATGTGCCAAATCTGGACTATTCAATGGATTTTGGAGGAGAGTTCAACCAAGATTGGCAGTGTGTCCAGCTGGTATGAGACCAGGTATTATCATGTTGCAGCAGAAAGGTTGTTTTCTTCTCTAGCCTGGCTCTGGACGTTTAAGTCTTCTGGATCATCACTGACATCAGGTGAAGCAGTCGTAGTTGATGGTTTGTCTGAATTCCAGGAAATCCAGAAGGATCGTCTCTTTCCTATCCCAAAAGAGAGTGCACATCACTTACCAAGCTAAAGGGTGTGTCTTGATATTATACTGAGAGTGGGAATTCACATGTTGCCATCCCATGGACTGCTGTTTTGTCTCTGGCTCATAGTGGTGACACCATGTCTAGTCACCAGTAGTGATGCAATATAGGATACCATTACCTTCAGCCTCGTATCTGTTCAATAATTCCTGACAAACTTGCAAATCATGTTACTTCTGTTTCTGTGTAAGGATTCATGGTACCCACTTGGCAAAGACTTTTCAATATTGTATGGTATATGAAGAACTGAAGCTGATTTTCACCTCCATACACAGCTCCCTGGTCATAATCAGCTGATTCTGGAGGATGAACTGACCAAGACGCTCTTCATTTTGTGGCTTGACAACTATGCATGGCCATTTGGAAGGTGGCATATTTTATGTCACTTTTGCCACCACTGAAACTCATCACCCACCATCTCACTGTCCTAACATCCACTGCAAGGTCTCTATCAACATTCAGCAAGCATTGATGAATGTCAGTGAGTGCAATTTTCTCCTAATGGAGGAATTCAGTTGCTCACCTTTGCTTCATATGCACTTCCTTGTCAGATACCATTTTGCCAGACTACTCCTCACCTGCCCTCAACTGCATGGCAAAAAGTTTAATTCTATACAGGTGGGAATGTTCAGCCTCTACTGTCATACCATCACCATCTGCCCTCTGACTTTGAAGGCTAACGTAATAACAGGAGGCATTGCCTTTGGATCAGCCCTCATATATTCCTGATGCATACACACTTAAGTTCATCCTTAGACTGAGTTCTGCCTTGCTTTACTGAGAATTAAGTGTTTCTGAATATGTTAGGATAATGATTATTGTAACTTTTCTTTCTCTGAAATAAGTACAAAATCTCAGCAGAAACATATGATCATTTAGGCAATATGTGATGATTCTGTATTATAAAATACTTATAGCATTTATAGCATTTTGGTATGCTCAGAAAGGCATGAGGGCTTGCAACTTAATGCTAATTCCTTTCTGAAAGGTTTACATTCTGTTTTTATCTGTTTTGTTTCTAATTGAATGCCACTGGCTTGAAAAGGTTACTCATAATACTGCTTAAGCCTAAGGAGAAACATTTTGGAAAGGTTACAAAATATTTTTGTTTATTCTTGAATCCAAACTCTGAAGTCATACATAAAAGACAAGTAGTCATAAGTTTATAATTTCTTAATCTAGCCTCGTTTTCTAAAGAACGTTTTCTTTCTTTCTTTCTTTCTTTCTTTCTTTCTTTCTTTCTTTCTTTCTTTCTTTCTTTCTTTCTTTCTTTCAATTCAAACAGGGATATAGATTTTGAATGAAATTGAAAAATGTGTAATAGCCATTAACCAAAGTTTTCAATAAGTTATTCTTGTCATTGTCATTGTTGAACTTTGAAAAATTTGATTATATTTATTTTTAGCACTGACTGGGCTTTTAGGGAGTTAAGATTCTTGTATCTCTCTGCATTACAGATAGTTGAATTAAGTCAGTGATGGAAGAGAAGCCCTTTTAAAAAACTCATGTTTTGGAAATATGTCAGTTTATATCTATCTAATTTTAATTATCTACAAGATAAATGTAAATGTTGTCAAAATCATTTCTTAGCACTCAAGAATTAACTATTTGCTTGCAAGGCTTAGAATGTGAAAACAAAAATGACTGCTACCAGAAATGGAAAGAACACTTTCATTTCTACCTGTCCAAATATAAACACTGAAAAGTAAAAATATATATTGAGTATATTCAGTATTAAATATTTAGTATATTTACAAAGCTTTTTATTATTATTATTATTATTAATATACACACTCTTTTAACCCTTTATTCTTCCCTATAAAAGAGGTTATAACTACTGTTAGGGCAATGCAGACAGAATAAAGGGAGATATTTTTGTCTAGTTTTTATAACTTTAAAAAAATTCTTTGATCAGGTAGTTTTATTGTTAATTACACAGGAATTAAAATTCTACAGGTCAAAACTGGAAGGTATGTTGTCATAAAATGTCTTAGTGCCTGGACAATAATTATTCAGCAGTGTTAAAATAGCTACAGTAAATTGAAACTTGAAATTAAGATATGATGTTCTGTGACTATGGGGGATTTTTCTGAGAGTGCTTTGTAGAAAACTAATTGATAATTACAGCTTGCATTCCTCTAACACTTTTCTTCCCAAAGGATCCTAAAATACCTTGCAAAACTAGGGCCTGTTCTTGTTCTCACTGAAGTCAGTAGGAACACTGCCAGTGGGAACATCGCTTGGGCACTTAAGAGGTCAGTAGAAGTTGCTTTCAAATATCACATTTCCTACCTCTGAAATGTGTAACTAACCAACATACGCAGCAACATTCCCCAGTGTTTTAAGATAGGAATAGAGTATTATCATATGCAGATAACAAATTTTAAGAAAGGAAACACAATTTCAAGTGGGTACATTGTCCAAATATTAATGCTAACATCCAAAATTTCGATAAACATCTGTGTTTGAAAATTCATCCAATATACCTTTTTCAGATCTGAACATTAATTTCAGTGGTTTTAGTGACTCGCATTTCTTTCATTGGAACTCACTCAGATTTGCTCTTTTTTTTTTTATTTTTGTGAAATATCAAGGTTTTTTTTTGTTTTGTTTTGTTTTTGTTTTTGTTTTTTAAGTCTATCCAGGAAATCTTCTATACATATTGTAATATTTAGTTGATTATTTTTTAATTGACACCTCAAAAAAGCTTGATACTGCAATAAGCATAAAGTTGTATTTCCATACTTTTTCATTTTGCATACTAAGAATAGTTTGATAGTGGTATTTTATTAATTTATTTATTTATTTTGTGTACCTATAGCCTTATGTCATACATTCAAATATGTTTGTTTGTTTTTAATACAAGGCCTTTCATGGGAAATTTGTTACTAGCAGAACACTAAATGATATGTGGTGAGAATGAGGAGGGTCTAATTTAGGTGTTTGTTGTACTGTAAAAAATTTAAATTCTTTTTCACTCAGCATTTTTTTCTTAACCATTTGTATTATTAAATGATGAATTAAATTGTCGTAAAATCTTAAAATGATTAAAACATATCAAATGAAAGGGAACATCTTTCAAAACAAAATATTCCTTAGCTGTTTGACACTTTTTTTCATTAGATATTATATGGCAGGTCTGAAAAACAGGATGCTCAAGCTAAGATCCAGAACAATTTATCTAGTAGAATGTCTATCAACTGAAGACTTGGAATTGGATGGTTTATACATGCTGTATGTTCAAAATGAATTTTTACTTAAGAGGATAGATCATTTCAACACTTTCCTTCTAATCTTATTGAGTACGACTTTATTAAATCCTCTGGCAAAATCACTGAAGAGCCAGCTTTGTATTTTTGACATGTCTGTATAATTCCTTGAAGTACCATATTTACTTTATTGAAATGGGAGAGAGAGAGAAAGAGAGAAAGCGAGACAGAGAGAACACCCATTTTAAAGATTATTCTTTTTAACGTGTTGCACCTGGACAGGGTAGTTAGATTCACTTGATCATCTTGCAGTGGAAGATGAAACATTTGCAAAAGTAGTTTTCAGAGAAATCACAGTGCATTTTATGCATCTATTTCATAGATGCTTCTGTCAGGCAATTCTGCATGTGTTAGAGGAAGATGTTCTGTTAGAAACTAAATTCATCAACATATCTAAATGTCTTTGTCTACTGGAAACATAATATTGTTTAACTCTTTATGTTAAAATAAGAACCTATAAATACAAATGTGAAAGTAATGAAATCTATACAAAATGAACAAATGCCATATTTTCTTACCTGTAGTTCTGTCTAGAAAACTCACACATTTTCCAATAAGAATTTCATCTAAGTAAAAATAATTTGATATAACTGTTCCAGAAAGCTACAGATAGCAATATGGAAAACAATCATTAAAGTTAACAGCTGATTACTTCTGTTTTCAATGAAATTATTGAATTCTTAATCCTTGCAATTAAGTCATTACCGTGTCATAAACACATTTTATAGGTTATAGTTTAATGAAAAACATATTAATATTGATAGTGAACTTTCACACATAAAATGAAAGCAAGAAAGAACTAGCTATCCAAAAAACTTAGGCTAGAAGGAATTCAGCACTTCAGTCAAAAACTGGATTTGATTTTATCTTTAGGGTAGGATTATTATGTGATCTCATGGTCCTTTACTATGTTTCTGGTTAGATCTTCCCTACATAAGGTCATCCAATGAAATCAGCATGCTTAGTAAATAATTTTTCAATCTCAACACAAATTATTTAACTCATGATAAAATATTTAATAAATAAAGGGCTAAATGACAATTGCTTAAGGGACCAAGTCCTATGTCTTTGAGGAGCTGAGTCTAAATGACTAATGCAATACTAAGACCATATCTCCATATGTATTAGAAAAAAAATTAGCTATGGTCAAATTTTGCATTCTTTGCTAACTTCTATCTTTCTCAGCAAAGGATCCAACCATTTAAATCTTTTGTATTGTGTATATTAATTAACTAATAAATATTTTATAAGACTTCACTGTGTATTACAATACTGCTTTCTTTTCATGCACTTGCAATAAACATGTTTTTATTGTTGTACCTGTAACTATTATATGAAACTGAAATATTTCTCCTTCTCCCTTTCCCTTTCCCTTTTCCTTTCCTTTTCCCTTTTCCTTTCCCTTTCCCTTTCCCTTTCCCTTTTCTTGTGGCATTCACATATTTTAGCTTATTTACAGAATTGATATGCTTACGTATTGTACTGTAATAATTTAGAGTGATATGTAGAATATATACATGATAAAGTACACATTCTCCTACACAGTCATAATTGCGAACTTTTACAGGGAATTTATTCTGTTTCATTCCATTTTGCAGATTTCAAAAATGATTAAGAACTAATTGCCTTTTAAGATTTCCTTTGAAAAGCCATATTAAAAAAAAAAATTTAAATTCCAAAACTACATGAAAACAAGCAAAACAAATTGAAAATCAATAATAACTCCCCCTCAAAAAATACCACTATTAACACATAGTATATATCTGACATTTAGACTTAATCTTGCAAGCTCTGAATTCTATGAATATTTTACTTTCAGTAATTTCATGCTATCACCAAAAGCTTCATATTTAAGTAAAGTTATTCATATGTCTAAGCAGTCACAGAAGTGAGGTTTCAATTTTTGACTGATTAATTGGAAAAAAAAAATCTACTGATTATTCACTTATTTGATAACTCAAAACTGTCTCATAATTTTGTCTGAAAGCTCCTATAGAAATGAAAAAGTCTGTCTTAATTTTGTACATTTTCAATAAGTAGTAAAAAATAAGAAATATCAGTTAATACCTCCGAAATATACTGAAAAAATAAACCAGTCTTTAACACTGATAATAATCATACTTGTATTAATAAATTTTAGAAAGCACCATATATACATAGTTTTATAACATATAAATACAGACACATATTGCTATATATATTTTCTTTCACATTTATACAACATCATAGGTTGACATATCAATTTGTTCTTATACATGTATAAGTCTCAAGAAATTTAAAGCATGTTAAACATAAATTATGCAACAAAGTGGCACCATAATGCATTTGACATTATCACTGAATTCTGTCACAATGATAATTTATTAACTGATGTCAGATAATTTTCACTGTTACAAGTATATTCTGCAAAACAGAACAAAACAAAACACCTGGATTATATAATGAAAACTTTTCATTGTGGTAAATAAGTGCTATCCATATGCTGCACAAGCATTGCACAGAAGAAATTGTTTGCAATATTGTGTCTCCTGTGATGCAGTGAGGCATGAAGCAATACAAGAGGTAGATGGAACTGAAGAATGCCATGTGAAGGAGTTCTACATCATAGGAAACCTTCATCAGTGTAAGACAGCTGTTGTTATGAACTATTAAAGGCAGCAGCAGGATGCTCTTTTCTTTCAAGGTTGTAGAATCTCAGGATGGCATTTCATTCTAACTTCATTCCTCTATCTTCTTCCCTTTTCATAGGAGTCTGCTGTGTCAGCCAACTTTCATTTTGTCATGAACTGCTTCATGAGGATTCTGCTTTTGAATTGCCCTCTCTTTTGACCTTCGGTTAATATTTTTCAAGGACTGAGCATAAGACCACCAAACAACAATTAGCTTGCTTAAAAAAACACCATGAGTAGGATGAAAGAGAATGACAATCAAATAAGCTGAAAATGTACCAAAATGGCTGAAGATTGATATTTTTTGGAGGGAGATGCCTATATTTATTTTTATGCATATGAATATAGATGTGACATAAGAGATGCAACAGTGGGGTTGTAAATTATCTGATTATTAAATTTAGGAACATTGGCCTCTAATCTTCAAGGACGGAGTAGGAAATGGGGATGATAAAGAGAAATAGAAAAACTGATGAAGCAATAATATTAACTATTCTTAGTTAAATACATATAACAGTCTTGATTTTAGTAGATGTGTTTTAATTACATTAAAATATATGTATGATTAGAAGAGGATGCTTTGATTTCTGTATATGTATACACGTACAATAACAAACAAACAAACAAACAAACAGAAAAAAGGAATGCATTCTTTTCCACGTTTCTCCATATTTCTTTTTTTTTTTTTAATTAATAATTTAATATTTTCATGCTATGAAGCAGCACAGAAAAAATTGATAGTTGTAGTGTCCAGACTGTTATCTACAGATTATTTGCGTAAGAATTTTATGCAAAGGTTAGAATCCAAATTGTGGCCTTGATTTCTCATCTTTATATATAATAGAATCGTACAATCATAGAATCAACCAGTTTGGAAAAGATCTCCAAGATCATCCAGTCAAGAGGTTTCACCGGCATTTCCCATTAAACCAAGTCGCTCAGTACAACATCGGAACATTTCTTGAGCACCTCATGGAATGGTGACTCCACCATCTCTCTGGGCAGACTGTTCAGAGAAGTATTTCCCTTAATGTCCAGACTGAATCTTCCCTGCTCAACTTGAGGTCATTCCCTCTAGTCCTATCACTAATAACATGGGAGAAGAGGCTGATCTCTACCTCACCACAAGCTCCTTTCAGGTAGTTGTAGAGAGAGATAAGGTCACCCCTGCACCTCCTCTTCTCCAGATTGAACAATCCCTGCATCCTCAGCAGCTCCTCATCACTTCTCTTCTCTAAACACGTTCCACGGCCTTAACGTCAATGTCAGTGATACAACACAATGACCTTCAGAAAAACACTATCCTCATAGTTTCTAAAAAAGAATTTTTGTAGTTATTGTTCTCCGGAAGAATGTTCCAGATGACTGTTTTGATTTTTTTTTTCTCTGTTATACAATGTTTCTATTGCTTTCAAAATATTTTTTGTATCACTGGCAGAAGCAAATTTAGCTTGAAGCCTGGAGGAAGATAGAAGGAAAATGTATTAGGTATATGGATGATAATTTGAAAAAAATATATATATATGTATACGTATATAATATTCAGTATTTTATTTTCATATTTTAGATCACACAATCTATATAGAAATATTTGCATGTGTGCATTACGTACACATGCAGATATCAATGTTTACATCAACAAACAAAATTACATGCAGAAAATTACACCCAGATATTTTTACTAATAATATTTTCTAAGAAAATGCATAGTGCAGGTTATGTTGGAAAACTGACCAAAATAACAGGAAAAGTTTAAGGTGTTTGGAAAATCTGGTATTACCATACAGATGTACAAATATTTATTAGAAAGTATAATGAAAAACAGTTCTCCACAGAATGACTGAATATTAATAGAACATTAAGACCTCACTGTTTATTACTTCTTGGTGTGACAATCTTATGAAGCTTTCTCTCCATAAAATAAAGAACACAATAATATGCATCACTAATTATGTCTAATTGCATAATTCCTTCCATCTTTTGATTATCACTAAATGGGAAAAGGTATTATTTTTCACATTTCATTTTATTTTCTTTATAAAATAATAATTTGTTCCTTCTTAAACCTAACTTACAGTAATGCCAAACAAAATACTTTACAGTTTATTTACATGATATCATCTCCTTGTTGATATTTCTTTTCAAATCAGTCCTACTGTGTTTCATAAAAGTATGAGGGCTGTTCATGATCTGTAATTAATGGCCTTAAGTTGTGCCAGGAGAAGTTCAGGTTGGATATTGAGATAAATTTCTTCTCAGTACGAATGGTGAGATATTGGAACAGGCTGCCCCAGTCAATGGTGGAGTCACTTTCCCTGGAGGTTTTCAAGAAAAAGGTGGATTGGGCACTAAGGGATGTGGTTAGTAAGCATGATGGGAATGGGTTGACAGTTGGACTAGATAGTCTTAGAGGTCTTTTTCAGCCTTAATGATTCTATGATTCTAGAAGTGCAACAATAATGTATTCTTCTCTTACATGTATATAACAATATGCTTTTTGCCTATATGTTCTAAAACATTGTTACTGTCTCTTGATAAGTCAATCATTGCTGAAGAAAAGAAAAATTGATTTCATTAACATTACCATACCCATATTTCATTGGGGGTTTTCATAGTAAATAGTTTCAGTGTAGGCAACGTACAGATACAAATAACATTGTTCTGAAGAAAGAGTGGCAAGAGGATTCTTACTACATTTGAAAAGATTAATAGTTATGTACCATAGGCTGTAGGTTTTTTTTCTGATTGCAAATGATAATTTTTATGATATTTCATTTTAAGTGAAAAATGTATTTTTTGTTTTTATTGATTCCAAGATAAATAACTTATTTTGATCAGCATAGGTTGCTTAGAGTCACAGATCAGAACTGAAACTGAAACCATCATGAGGTTATTCACTATTCAGTGTAAAGATGGTCCAACCTTACTGCATGAGTTGACTTCCTTCTTGATTCAAAACTATGTTAGTAATTCTACTCTATTAAGCAGAAAAGATTGTACTGAGCTGCTCTGTACTGCAAATTAAACTATTTTCTTAATGAAACCTGAAGTTTTAACCTTAAACTAAAGACTTAAAGTGGTCTTCAATTTCTTTTAGGAGAATGATAGCAAGGTTTCCTTCTTTCAATTGCTATGGCTATTCTTCAAATCCCAGAACAGTGAGTAGATACTGAATGTTAACAAATACATCATTTTTTGAGACTTTCAGAGTGTGATACCTTTGAATCACTCCAAGTAACACAAGCAAAAATATTAAAATAAATAAAAAAAATATTCACTAAAAAATCAAATGAACAAAAGAATTTTTTTTTTTCAAGGCAGGAAAATACTTGTGTCAGTCATGCTGTGTCTCTCACTTAGTGGCTACTGTGATAGAAATTATTTTTGATGTGTAAAATTAATGTATATAAAAATCAGTAATAGATCTATTCTTGTTCTGGATTCCTTATATTGAAGTATTCTATTCTCAACGAATGATTATCTCTAGGTATTGTCTGCACTGTCATACACATGTTAAAATGCCTTTGTTTTGTGTGCAAAGTGTTACATTTGTGAATATTAGTGATCCCTTCTGTCTGTTGAAATAAGTAGCTGCCAGTCACTATGGAGACTGGAGAAGAAAAATACCCCTGGTGATGTAACTCCTCTCCATTTTTCTCCCACATATGTACACCATACACATGAGCATAAACACATGCCCCTATTCATAGAATCAAAAAAATAGTGTGCCATTTCTGTTTTTTTTTTCATACATTCAAGTACTACTTTAAAATATATACATGTTTTTTTAATCCATATATCTGGACACTAATGTGCATAAAGATTGCTAAAAATATGGAATTATTAAAGAAAAGAAAATGTTTGGAATACTTTAAACTACATTAAGACTACATTTTTCATGAATAGTTGCAAATTTATTTGGCTACCTCAAATATAAGGAAATATTTTAAAATGTGTATAATAACCAAGAAGACTTTAAATAAAGTTTTTATTTTCTTTTTGGTAGTTCTGTTGATGCATCCTTTATGCCACTGTGCTTAGGTGCTGCTGTCACAATACCATCATGTGATGGACATTTAAATTACATCTCAAATGATGTCTCTGTAGTCTGGCTTGAGACATTTTTATGGCATAGTGAAAAATTTAAACTTTCATAGAGCATGACTCATTGTTTTCAAAAGAATAGGTGTTACATAAAAAAGTGTTTATATATATATTCTACAGAAGAATATAGAATTTTTTTCCAGTAGCTGGGATTAATCAATATAGTTGCCATGAATACAACGCAGAAAATACAAGGGCTGATCTGAAACTACTGCTTTCTGTTTCATTGTGATGGCTCACAATGTCAAAGGCAGTAGAAGCTGAACTTTCTTGTCAATACTGCATTGCATTTTCTTGCTGCATTTCAATAGTTTACGGGACAGTTCCTGTTCCATGATGAATGTGGAATAGGGACCCGTGCCCTGGGAAAGGGCAAGGGAAAAAGGAAAAAGTCAGGTAGATGGTCTTAAAAACAAAATAGCATCAATGATCTATGGGAGGAACACAAAAGACTTTGCAACGACTCTGTAAGAGTCATAAGACGAGGCCACTTTATTCCAAACATGAACAGTATTTATGGACAACTCTTGTTATAAACAACTTTGGATTGGTCCACATCAGCCAAGTGGCTACTTTTCATTCATTGCTTCACTCTTTCTTGTTCCTTCTCATTGATCCTACTCTTCTTCAGCCCTTCATGGTCACCTCTGTCAATCATCTAGACAATTGCAAAACAAGTCTCTTGACCTTCATCAGATCTTGTTTTCTAGTTCAAGGTCACTTATTCTAATGTAGTCCTCCACCTTCATTTATATAACTTTCCACATAATCCTCCACAACAATCTAAGGAGGAAAGCTAATTTACTAAATAAGATACTGGAATGCAAAATAACACAACATAATACAATATAACTGAAATTGAAGCTAATAAATCAAATAAAATAAGAGAGTGTTCAAAAACAGAAGGCTTTGCACTAATTCTGAAGGTGGGACAGCTAGGGAGCACACGCTGCTGGGATGATCCAAAAGGGGAAAGAGAGGGATCTTGTGACTTACCAACAGTTCTATCTTTCCCTCTGACTGGAAAACTGAAAAACACAAAGTAACACAAACTCCTTTGGGCTAGATAGCTCTTCACTTCTGTGACAAGTATACCCAGAAAGAACAACCTTCCACAGTACTGGAGGATTAACTCTTTAACTCCCAGTACACTGTACAATGTTATGATGTGGAATACTGATAATAAAAAAAAATATCATAAAACCATGACCCTGTGTGAGAGACAGCAGCAGAGGAGTAGTCTGACAAAATGGTGTCAGATATCAAAGTGCATATGAAGGAAGGTGTGTTGCTGAATTCCTTCATGCAGAAAAAAAATTGCACCCACTGACATGGGTGCTCGCTGAACATTTATGGAAACTAAACAGAGATGGGAGCTCAGTAAGTCAGTGGGTAATGCATTTAAGGAATGGTGACAGCAATATGGAAAACAAGCCACATTTCAAATGGCCTTGCAGGGTTTTATGAAATCAGCATTGCAGGCATTTGCTCATTGCTGGTGAAATTGCAGATCTAATGGTGGTGACTATATGTTGAAAACTAAATGCCATTGTCCAACTTATGGTTTTATTTGAGGAATTAACCAAGTCTTTGGAACAACATGTAGAATTAATTTTAACAAATGAAAAAATGTAATTTGGGAAGCATTTCCTTACCTACACAGAGTTGTTTGTTCTGTTCTGTTCTGTTCTGTTCTGTTCTGTTCTGTTCTATTCTATTCTATTCTATTCTATTCTATTCTATTCTATTCTATTCCATTCCATTCCATTCCATTCCATTCCATTCCATTCCATTCTATTCTATTCTATATTGACACCTGTTGGATAGGTTGTAAAGTTACCTTATTTTGTTCTTGGTTTGCTTTTATTTTTGTGATAAGTATGTAGTAATCATTTGATACACTGTCAGAAAGGGAAGATTAAGAAAGAACAACTACAATTCAGCATAGACCATTAAAGAACAAAGCTATTTTCAGACATAGTCAGTGGTGGTTCATCAAGTTCTGCCTTAGTAATCTGATCAACTGCTTGGTGGATAAAGGCAAGCTAGCAGAGGTAATCTGTATGGATTTCAGTAAGGCACTTGATACTGTCACCATATCCTGTAATGTAATAAATAAATAAATAAATAAAATAAAAACTGTTGGAAATTACTGCCTAGTTTTATATTTTGATGCAGTTTTTCTTTCTTTTTATTTTCTTCATTAAGATATTCCATATGTAAACACCAAAACAAGACACTAACTGAAAGTAGCAGTTTCAATTCAGAGTTAAAAGGGTGTCATTGGCTTTTAACCTTATTTTAAAATTCTGGTTCAGCTCTGTGCTCCTCATTACTTCACAGCAGCATGACAAGAGCTCAGAGAAAGTTGACTAGGAACATAATGTCTAAACAGCTACAGCTACATTTCATTGGTAAAGCAGCTCAGAGTGGTCAAGACGCACTGTGCATTTAGTGCTAATTTTTTGTTTTTAACAAATTTACTGGATAAATTCTGTACGCAGTGGGAAGAGAGGTTTCTTTTAATATTTTAAATTCATGTTATTAAAATATTGAAGTACTCTAATTTGTTTGCAACAATATAATCTGAGTAATTTCTTCTGGTTTTACTTTACATTAAATATGACAAAAAAAAAAAAGTGATTTTGCAGAGCATTTATGTGTGAATCACTCACTAACTATTCAATTTGAAGCTACCACTCAGCTACCACTCTAAAACACTTTTCCACCACTTGTATAAATAGGATGTAATTGTTTATTCCCTCCAAATGTTCAGTCCTTGCAAGAGAAGTGAATAAAGCAATTAGTATATTCTGTGTTTTGAAAAGAGATCCTTGAAAGATATTTTTGTAAATGTCTAAACTGATGTTTTCTTTCTGTAGATTAAGAAAGGAAAAAGTAATTTTCACAGGTGAAAATAAGCCAACTGAGTTTTCTGTTTTAACACTATATAAAGACCTGTTTTACATCAGTCTTATAGAATACAAATGACTGTCTTTTTAAATGGTAATAACTATATAATCACTAAAGAACAATAGTGAATAATTATAGTTGATCAAAGTCAGACATCATTACTGTTACATTATGGCCTTTCAGTATTTAAAGGGAGGTTATAAACAATGTGGAAATTGACATTTCCATGGTTTGGTAGCAATAAGACCAGGAGGAACTATTTTAAATTAAAAGAAGAGATTTAGATATTAGGAAGAAATTATTTATTCAGAGGAAGGTGAGACAATAAAACAGGATAGAGAAGATAAGGATGCACCATCCCTTGACTCCTAAGGCGAGGGTGGGATGGGGCTCTAGGCATCCTGATCTAGTGGCTGGAAACCTTGTCAATAGTAGGGGGTTGGAATGTGATGGTTGTTCCAGGCCAAACCATTCTAGGATTCTGGGATTCTATGGTTATATTATTCTGCACTGTAAAAATGAGTGTAAAGAAGCCTCACATATTTTAAGTTATTTATTTACTCTGTTGAGAAGAGGAAGAAGAAACATTTGAAGTATTGTCTGTGGGTACACTGGGGAGATTTCAAAAACACTGAAACTCTACAACAGTTTGATATAAAAGTGCAAATAGTTATTTTCATTTAATAAGAGTAAATAATTTAATTATATCTGTACAGGAAGTAAATATATGAAAACTAGAACTTATCTTTAAGAACTATACATTTTTAGTGCGAAAGAGTGAAAGGTTTTACCAGAATTAATTACAGCAGACAAAATGGTGACTTTTCTTTATATCTAGCTGGACATAAATATGAAAGAATCAAAAAACATCATTACACTGAAAAAGATAAATTCAATACAATCTCTAGGAACCATTGAAAGCACACTACAGGAATTCAAGTTTGGACCATATCTGATTCTTTTTATGAATTATTAAGTAAGTAATATTTAAAGATAAGTATTCTCAATGTAAAACTTGGACTTTTTGCACTACTTAAAGTGTACATTTCATTTTCAAGGTTTTGTTTCCTTTTAGTTGTAGAATGCAGTTATTTTCTTAATAGAATTTTGTTCTATCCATTGTTGATGGATTCCTGCCATCTAATTTTAGTCACCTAGTTGAAGGGTCTAAGTTAGAAACGCTGCATGTAATTCAAAATATTTAATCATGCATCTAACTTGGATTTGCCAGATGGTCTAATTTGAATGTCAGTATTTGTTAGTTTCTGTACTATAGTGCTGACAGACCATGAAAAGTCATATATGTTCAGCTTTCAGAAAATGCAAAACCTGATTCTGCACAGAAAATCAGAAAAAAAAATCATATCAACTATATTTTTTGGCATTTAAATATATTTAACTTCAGTTTTTAAAAAAGATTTTCAAATCTGGCTCCATGTTTCTTATTATATATTAATGTTAAAAATTACTTTTGAAACATAAGCAGACTGAAAAGCCAGATTCAATAAAACATTTATTGAGAGATTCTCCTCTACATTTTTAAGAAGCCACAATGCCAGTATGGCACAGTTACTCATGTTCTTTTATAGTCAGTGGAAAGAAACACATTTTTAAAGGGCAGAATTCATTTGATGGTAGATTATCTATCGTGGGATGAAATGAGTCAGGCTCTAAAACAGCCTCTTCTTTCCACCAACAAAACCAAAAGAGGAAAGGTAACTCTAACTGATAAATTCTTTTTGAAAAATATACAGAGGAGGCTTTAGCGATTAGATTCAATTGTATAAACATACACCTTCAGCATTATCTGAGATGATCTTACGTAACTGAGGCTGGATACACAAGCTGGCAGATTGACCACAGGTCCTCTGAACAACTCATTGGAAAATAAAGTATTCAAGGGTATGTTAAAGGAGTAAACATAGAAGTATAAGGAAATTTGATTTGATCTACTTGATTCAGAGTCACAAGGCAATTCCTTAGGCATTGAAAGAGACTATTATTTTATAGCATTGCCTCAAAGTTTGCTGATGAACATGTCCAAACATGTCCAAGCAAGTCCTGGGCAAGGGTTGTGAAATCCTTTGTCGAAGGGACAAGCAGATGGGCATGTTCTGGAGCAACTAAAGAGAGATAAGCTGCAGCTCAGTGTCTGTTTAACACTCTTTTGTGTGGTACTCATCTCTGTGGGGAGATAGCCATCTCAGGAGACGCTTGCCTGACACACTAGCACGGGATTTGTTACGTAGGCAAGAGAAATGAAGGATAAAAGAGGGATTGACTACCATGAGACGTTAGAGTTGTTTGTTGGTTGGCGTTCTTCCATCGGAAACCTCATGAGCTGATTCCCTGCTGCTGAACTCCCTCCTGGGCCTGCTGCCTGAGACATGCTGCTTTCTCCTGGACCTCGCCACTCCTTTGAGGTGTTCTGCCATCTGAACCCTCACGAGCTGATCACTGTTTGCTGCTTCTCCGGTGCTGACCCAGTGCCGTTTCTCCAGGACAACTGCTTGCTGCTCATGGTTGCTCATCGCTGCTGCTGTTCTCCCCGCTTCTTCCACCCCTGCTCTACTGCCTCGCACTGTTGGAGCCGCTTGCAACCGGACTGCCCCTAGGATCCTGGCTGGTGACTTTGCCTGCGTTGTACAAACCCTTGCTTCTTTCCTATCTTTCCTAATTTCTTGCCTTCCCTTCCCCATCACCCTTATTGGTAGCAGTGTCCGCCTTCCCCTTCCCCATCTCCCTGGTCAGTATTGGTAATAAACTGGTCGGACCAACATTTGAACTGTTGTTTCTTAATCTCACGCCAGGTATACACATAATCTAAGAACCTTGTCTCCCTCCTTTATATTGGAGCGTGACAGGCATTTAATAAGGGGAAGCCCTCTCAAAGCATTTCACATGTTGAAGATAAAAACAAATTTCTAGAGTATCCACACCTCCATTACAGAACAGCCATATAAGTAGACCTCAGAGCTGTGTAAGATGTTTGGCTTTTTTTCTTTCTATTTTATACTGGCAATTCTGTTTATTATTATATGGCACCTCAATCTGAATAGCCATCTGTTTTCTTTTGTGCTCTGTGGAGAGCAGATATGGGCATATAAAAGGTGTGATTAGTTTGGCAATTTATCTCACAGTTCTCTTTTAATCTCTTCAATTGGCACTACCCATTCTAAACTCTCTGACAGGTAGGTACAATGTAGTTTCAGCACCAAAACTGTGCTTGATTTTATTTTGAGCAAAAGGGCTACACTACGCAAAACATAAACAAAAATTATAGTAGTTTTGTGTGGAAGATTGAAGAAAACCCTGAGGAAAACAGCAAAAAATTTCTTTGAAATACAGTGATTAGTCTTTCAAAGATGGCTAAAGTTTTCTGTCTTAAAAAGAAAACATCCCACAGTGCTATATAGTAATAAAAATGTTATTAAGAATATTAGAGAACATTCTTGCTCTATCAGAGAGACAGAAATTGTACCTATTTTTGTGCTTCCAATTCTATTCAGTTGAGATGAATATAGTATAATTATATAAGTATAGTAAAATACAGGGGAGTTGCTGATTAGAATGAATAGATTCCTGTGATATCTACGTAGATAATTGATTAGTATTACTAATGTTCTATAATAGAAGTAGAGAAATTTGTAACTAAAATCAAAACTGAAAAAAAAGAGAAAAATGGTTCTGGCATTTAAGTCATAGTCTAGCTGCTTTTTTTATATATATATTTTTATATAATTTTTATTTTAAAAAGTATCTTAATGTTACAAAATAAATAATACATGGAATATTTTATATGCAATTATACATGATTATAATATATAATATAAATATGATATTAAATGTTATATGTATATATGTTTCAGTTTACTTCTGGCTTTTCAAGTATTTTTGTATTATTACTGTTTTAGAATGGTTGAAAGAAAAGTATGGAAGTTTTAAAATTGAATCTGTCTCATTAACTTGACTTAAACGTCAGCTTGTATTATAGTTCAGCTGAATTTTGTTCTACATTTCATCTGGGTTTAAGGTGATCTATTCTTCTTTTAAAAGTGATGATTGGATCAGTCATTTCACCAGGATTACTCACATTTATTCAGTAAGTGCTGGGTAAGTGCTAAAATCATCACTTAAGTCCTTTGAATAAAATTATTTTGACTCTGTATACTCTGAATGCCATATCAACACGTATGATACATTTTTCCATGAGAATAAGCATAAAGGATTAGTCATATCATTGGATAATTAGGTGGCTGAGGTACTTATATAATAGTAGGTTGAACTGAGTCATAATCTTCCTGAGCATTAACAAGCTTTATACCAAAATTTTATGTATTACTTATGGAACATGAATAGCAAGCTTCTGTCCTGAATATTTAAAAAGCATAAAAAATGTTCAAAGTATATGGAATCTCATAAAGTTTTTTTCATTATTTTTAGTATTACAACCTATTATTTATGGTCTATTAACTCCAGATTTTGATGACACCTTTCACTTACCACATGGTTCCAGGAAAATTATATATCTTACCTACAATTAAAAGAACTAATATTTCTGCTTCACACTACTGCTTTCTCAGTAAAAGCAGTAGTTAAAAGATAAGATTGTTCAGTAAAAGCAGTGGCCTAAATATTCCTTCACCAATTTTTTAATGCTTTTGTCTGTACATTTTTGTTTGGTTTATTAATTAAGAATCTCATTCATTTTTAGCTAGCCTTCTATCACATCTGTCTCAGACCACAAAGTATTATTATGAATGAATATATGAACATAATAGTTATTATTATTAAATGCGTGTATGAGATCAGTCTATCTCCCTTAACATACATGAGATCTGGGATTGAATTAATGGCTACATGGACACTCAGGACATTGGGTTCTTAGGACAAACCTTCAAAAGTCTGGGCATGCTGATGCTAGATGGAACACAGCTGACCAGGAGGAGTAAGAATACACTAAGCAGAAAGCTGTCTGGGCTCATCACTGGAGCTTTAAACTAGATTTAGTGAGGGAGGGGATGTACTATTAAGTGACAGAAAAAAGCTTTAAACAAGTTTCCAGAGTTTTAAATTAGGTTTAAAGGGGGAGGGAAGGTGATAGTGAGCCTGCCAGTGATAAGTTTTAGGATGGTACAGCTATGTTAAAGGGATAGGGTGCTAGTGGGAAGGCTCAACCTGCTGCCTTGAAATGTGCTGGCAACTCTGCAGCACACTTGAAATCTCCTGATGATGAGCCAGGGAGCTGCCCCTGAATCAACAGGAGAAGGCAACAGGAAAACTCAAGGGAAATACTTCAAAGGAATTAAGGAGTTACCCTCCAAAAATGTGATAAAGTTGGCTACCCAGATGAAGTGCCTTTACACCAACACATGCAGCCTGGGAAACAAACAGGAAGAGTTGGAAACTGCTATGCTAGCAGAAAACCATGACACAGTTGCTGTCATGAAACCTGATGACTCCAGAGACTGGAGTGTTGGTGTCAATAGCTACTAGTTATTCAGAAAGAGTTATTTAGAAAGGAGGAGAGGAGGCATTTCCCTTTATATCAGAAAAGGAATAGTGGGAAAAGATCTGTCCCTGAAGAATGGCAGTGAACAAGTCAAAAGCCTACGGGTAACAGTTAGAGACTGAGGCATAAAGGAAACCTCAAGGCTGGTGTCTGCTACAGGCCGCCTAATCAAATGGAGCCTGTTGAAGCTTTCTTCCTCCAGCTACAGGAGGTGTCATGATCACAGACTCTCACAGTTCTGGGACACTTCAACCAATCTGACATCTGCTGGAAAAATAACCCAGCAAACTGTAGGCAATGAAGGAGGCTTTTGAAATTTATCGAGGGTAACTTCATTTTTGTAGCTGATTCTTAAAATCAGGAGGGAAGGCAGCAAGCTGATTCTTGAAGTCAGGAGGGAAGGCAGCTACACTGGACTTACAGAGGGTGGACTTTGAACTGTTCAAAACACTGGTAAGGAGAGTCCCATGGGATTCAGACCTGAAGGGTAAAAGGGTCCAGGAAGGCTGGTTGTTCTTCAAGAAGGAAGTCTTAAAGGTGCAGGAGCAGTCTATCTCCCTATGCCACAAGATGAGCTGGCAAGGAAGAAGACCAGTGTGGATGAACAGGGAGCCTTTCCTGAGGCTCCAGGAGAAAAAATAGAATCTTCTTCCTGTGGAAGAAGGGACAGGCAATTTGAGAAGAACAAAAATAAGTTGTTAGGATGTGCAGGGAGAAAATGAGAAAGAAAAAAGCCCAGCTTGAACTCAACTTGACAACTGTAGTAAAAGAGAACAAAAAAAAACATTTTTAAAATATATTAACAGTAAGAGAAGAGCTAAGGAGAATCTTCATCCTTTACTGCATGTCATGGGAAATATGCCCACTGAGGATAAGGAAAAGGCTGAAGTTCTCAATGCCTTCTTTACATCTGTCTTTAAAAGTCAGACCAGTTATCTGCTCTTGTAAGGCCCCTCTGGTCTGGGATGGGGACCAGAATTAACCTACTATTCCACCTGGACTGCCACAAGTCCATGTGGTCAGATGGGATCCACCCGAGAGTGCTGAGGGGACTGGCAGAGATGATAGCCATGTCACTTTCCATCATCATCTTGCATTTCTGGTGAAACAGAGAGGTCCCAGAGGATTGGAGGCTTGCCAATGTGACTCCCATCTACAAGAATGGTCATTAGGAGGATGTGGGGAACTGTGGACATCAGGAAATCTCCAAGAGAGTGGTCAGGCACTGGAATGGGCTGCCCAGGGAGGGGATGGAGTCACCATCCCTGGAGGTGTTTGAGAGACTTTTAAATATTTTAATGAGAAACGTGATTTAGTGGGAAATATTGGTGATAGGGGAAAGGCTGCACTGGATGATCTTAGAGGTCTTTTCCAACCTTGGTGATTTTATGATTCTATGAATCATAAGCTGAGTAGTAGACAGGCCCACTAGGGGGAAATACAGCACAGGACCTGTTGCCCACCAACACAAGTAAGTTCATTGGTGATTTGAGGAATGAAGTCTGCCTGGACTGTTAGTGACTGCAATGGTAGAGTTCGCACTCCTAATGCATATCAGACAGACAGTAGTAAAGATACTGAATTTTAGGAATTCCATCTCCTCAAGAAGTTAGTAATCAAAACCACCTGGCAACCTGTCTTTAAGGACAAGTGATTGCGCGTAGAGCTGACATATACTTAAGGAAACTCAGTGCATAAGAGCTCTCCATCTCCAGGTGGAAGAAGCCAGGTTGAGGAAGTCAGGTCAGGGAAGTCAGAAAAGGAAGGCAAGAGACTGGGTTCTGCTGGACAAATTGAAAAGCAAGAAGAAAATGCACAAGCAGTAGAAGCAGGGACAGGCATCCTGGGAAGAGTATAGGGATGCTGCTAGTGAGTGTAAGAATGGAGTCAGGAAAGCACGAACTAAACTTGTGAAGATGTGCCAAGAAAACAAGAAAGGCTTCTACAGGTACCTCAATCAGAAAAGGAATGTTCAAGAAGGACTAGTTGTTTTGACTGATAGTAAAAACTAACCCTTAACATTTTCAAAAATATATATATTGGGATTAGAAAAAAAATATTTAATCCAAACTTCACAAATTTTCTTTCTCTGAAAGTACTTTTTCAGTAGCAGCTTTGCTAAATTTTCTGTGATGTTTACTGCTATGTATGGTCCAAAACAATTTTCTTGACCAGACTTTCTGAATAATACAGCTCACATGCAGACTGAAACTCCTTTGCTGACGATACTACTTACATTTTTTATGTATAGATACAAATAACACCAAAAGCCTCATTTTTTTCCCCAGTTTTTATATAATTAAGCTGAAGATCCATCAGTATGAAATATGTCTGAATGTGCAAGGTGGATATTTCCAGCAGCTGGGCTCAGACTGTCTGCCCTGAAGTTTCTGAAGCATGCCTTGGACCCTGTTTCTCCTTCTACCTGCACCTAGTCATGTGATCTTCTAGGGCTTTCAGCACTCAGTACAGTTGATGATGCAGATACTTTTACGCACACCATCACACACCAAGACTCACATCCCAATATGAACAAACCAACACACAGAGAATTTGGATTCCTCCAGTAACTCAGCTTAGATACTCATCCTGTCCAGTAGCTGATCCTTCACTCTCGTACTCCACAACTACTTCCTGCACAGAGACATGCATATGCTGTGTGCACAAAATGAGGTATATCCAGACCATATCATCTCTACAGTAACTAGCTTGGACTTTTAAGTCATCTCAGTAGGCAAATCCTTCAAGTTCCTCAGTCTTACACACAACGTCTGGCTCCCAAGTCACCTGACCTAGATAGTAGCTGGTCTGGTTGGATATTCACTAGAAACCAGCCATTGTTTCTCTGTGTTCCCTTATGTGTGGGGAGACAAGATTTTTGTTACATACATTAACACATATGATAAAAATAAAAATGATGTCAATCAACAAAATACATGGATTTGCTTAAGGATATACAGTCAATGTCAGAAGTAAGACTGATTCAGTTTCTAGTCCCAACTACACTACACTGCTGTGTGCCTCTTAATCTGTAGAGAAAAGGTCTATTTGAACAAACTTCCATCTTATCTGTGCTTTGACTTTTCAGGATAGTTCAGAAAAATTCACTACATCCACACCATTAAATGAAAGAGTACCAATATCTGATGCTTGACAGCCTACACTGCTTAATTGCTATTTCATACTACAAAGTAATTTTGATCCTCTGCAGCTCAACTAGTGCAAAATAAATTCTAAACAGTGTAGATGGCCAATAGGCTTTGTTATTTCTTCAACTGAGCAATGTAGTCAACTTCTAAGTTCAATTCTAGTAATCTCATTGTTAAAATTCTATTGATATTATGTGAGTAAAATCAAGATGCTGAGTGATATAGCTGATAGAAGCCATAACTAAATAGAGTGAAAGTGTTTGCAGTGTATTCCAGGTTTTTATTACACCAGTGATTTTCATGCTGTCTGAATTTCATTTCTATGGGTACCGTATTTTGTGTTTGCATATCTAGGAGCTGCTGTGCAACTGGCTTTTGTTCTAATTTCTGTCAAGGGTTGAGGGCCTTTTGGCCATGACAGGGGAGCTAGACCTTCCTTACCCTTTCCCCTGCAAGAAGCTGGAAGAGACACAAGGAGTGCAATAAAATACAATATAAAAGGAATCAAGAGTAATCAAACAAATGAGAAAGAGAGACTATCTCCTAACTGCTGCAAGCTCAGGGAGAAAAAAAGGGATGTCTTCACATCACTACATTGCTTTCTTCATGGAAACCACATAGGAAGGACTGGAGCACTGTGGGAAGGGTATTTCCCATTAATACTGGGAACTGTACTTCCTTAGCAGCTGTCTCAGTTCCATCTATTCACTGCATGATGTTAGGACATGGAATACCTATGGAAAATCATGACAAACTCATTACAAGAGAACTTCTAGTTGGTTCTCAGTTCACTATTTCATACATGTATTACTGATATTATTAAAAAAAAAAAGGAACTGGTAGAATAGCCACAGATCAAAAAATGTATCTGATGATTTCAAGAAATGCAGAAAATGCAGTATTTCTTGAAGGACATATACTGTAATTATCTCCCAAAGTGTGATAGCAAGATTGAGAAATGTAATGCTATACTTCAGACTATTGTAGTTAGCCTGGGAATTCAGTCCCATATTATTCCATATTTTAAGTAAATCAATTTCTCTCTCTCTATTTAGTTATTTAGTTATTTATTTAGTTATTTATGATGGCAGAGAAAAGCTTCAAAATGCAAGACACGAAAGACTCACGTCTTCTGAGAAAGTCTTTGAAATACTAACTACTTCATCTCTTTTCATATTATATTATTTCTATGACTTTCTGAGTAGGAGGAATATAAAAAGTAAACCTAGTGTATGACTAACATTGCCAGAAGAGACAATATTAACTACTAAATGTGTAGAAAAATACTGTTTGGTGTTTCTGCTATTCCTGCTAAGCATAAAACAGAATTGCTTTCACTGTTCAGCTGTTTTTTCTTATTTCTATAAGCTGAAGTAGATCTGGACCCAAAGCAGGTTCCTAGATCTATACTCTTCTGTGCCAAATAAGTCTATGTTTAACAGTTTCACATCAGAATGGTCTTCAAAGTCAGCATAGTTAACCTTCAAAACTGTACAGAGAGAGAGAAAAAAGTATCTTCTGATATTTTCTGATTGAAAAAAAAACAACAACAACAAAAAAAAACCACCACACAGTGAAAAATAAAAGAAAACCAAAACAACAATAAGCAGACCGCACACAGTCACCTCAAATGTTACTGAAGCAACAATTAATCAATAAATAAATCAATAAATAAATTGTTATTGAAACTGATAACAAAGAACTAGCAGATTGTTACTGAGAGATTGGATCTGAAGAATTTTTAAGAATCAGAAGATCCTGCAAAAATTTATTTTTTTAAATCTTTTCATATGATTATTTTTGCACCAATGCCTTTAATTTTGTTACAAAGCATGAGAGGAGGACTTGTACTGTAGACAAGTCAATAGCTTGAAACCAGTAGAATGACCATGATTTCAAAGAATATTGGATTAGACTAACAAAAAAGGAGAAAAAGGTGGAGGATTTTCAAAGCAGCAGTGTAGACATTACATGATTATACTATCTAAATTAATATCTTTTTGTACTTAGCCAATAAACTGCTCTTAAATTGATACATATCAGAAAGACATCTAATGTTTTAAAGATTTCAAGTCATGGAAGTATTCCTGTACCTTCAGGGTATCTATTCCAATGTTAATTGCTTTCCTTGTAAAATATTTATTTTATTATTTTTCTAGCAAAAGCTCTGCTTACTTCAGCTTGAGGCCATGTTATAATGTTTTCCCAGCTAATTAAGAAAACCACCTTCACCAGAAACCTCCTTGTAAAGAAGTCTATACCATCTACTCTAAGTAAATCCTCTAATCATTTTATATACAGTGCACGTTATATATCCATTCCTTCAATTTTCTTTTAGATAAGTAGATCATTGTTTAATTTTTAGGCTTTCATTTTTTATAACTTTCATAAAATATGGACACATGGCACTCAAATAATGACTACATGAATGCTGTATACCATTTTGCTGCTTATATTTTCCCTTCTATAGTGAAAATGACACTTTTTGTTACAAAAAAAAAAAATTACTGCTGTAAGCTCATACTAATCTACATCCTACTCAGACTGAATCTGACCAGATTGACCAGATTAATTACTTTCATGTTATTTCTCATTGATAGCTGAACTACATAAATAGCAATTGAGAAAATACTTGAAATCATAAATCAGTCTCTAACTGATGGGATTGTAAATAGATTTTCCCTATGAGTAAATTATTCTGTAATTGTTGAATCTGGGATTTGTATACAGATTATATTGGCTAGAGACCAGAGAAAAAATGGGAAAACAATATATCAGCTAATTAGTATTCCAGTTTTATGAAATGATATGCCAAAATTTAACTAGAAGGAAGTTAATCACAGTTCTCCTGAGACTTTATTAGCAGACAGGCATTTTGTTGTCTGAGCTCGCTCTGCATGTTAGAAACAAGGCTGGTATACTAAAAGACTACTACATTTCCTCTTCATGTGAGACCAAGGCTTCAGCATGTTGCAGCACAGGTACTCCATGTTGCTTTTCTGAATGAATGAATGAATAAATAAATAAATAAATAGGAAAAAAGAGTTCTTAGAATATCACCAGCACTTACTTCCACTTCTTGTTAAATCAAATGAGAATAAGATCTTCCTTTGTTTTCTCACTCAGCTCAAAACATCTCTTTTCTCTGATAACATTTGCTGTTTATTTTTTGATCTAAAATTCTTCAGCAGTATTTTATACAGGCAGAATCATTTGGATTGTCTAATCACTTAATGATGTGTTTCAAACAAAATTTTTTTTCCTGAGGACTTCACCTGACATCTTCAAAGTGTAATTGTGGCTAGCTTTCATATAAGTAAATTTTGGCAGCTTGGAAAAGTTCTTGAAGAAAGTATTTCTGTTTGACTCTGGATTTGTATGCGGATTGGAGTTGCCCCCAGTTTCACTGATGCTTTTTAACAAAATCAAATTTTCAAAACAAATATTCTTATTTATTAAAATACATATTGAAGCACATTGATACATCTTTTACTGTGGCATTAAAGAAGCTGCATCTGCCGACAAAGTCAGTAGTCCCAATACTATTCTGAAATATGATAAATGTCTAAGTTCTCAAAATGTTTATCCGTATTGCCCTTGTAGGGCAGTTGAAACTGATTCCAAGAAGGAATGCTGTTAAACCTACCTATTGTCAGTTGCAAGGGATTGTATTCATTTGCACACTGTAGATGCCTAAATTAAAATGTCAAAATGTACATCTTTATTATAGGTGGACTGAATATCAAAGTTCCTGATACAAGATCCATGGCTTTTATCAGACATATTTTCATATCCAAGATAGATACATGTAAGTGATAGATAAAACATCCGTGTGAAATCTGAGCCTTTCTGGAGTAGGTTCTAGAAACCATAGGATGTAAAATAGTGCACAAAAAAATTTCCAGATTCCCATTTATCACAGGTTGATGTAGACCAGCTGCAAGATACCATCTCAGCTGTTCTCACATTTCTCCTTCTCCATAGGACAGGAAAAGAAATGTGAAAGACCAAAATAAAGACAGGAGGATACCTTACCAATTATTGAAAAACAGAATCATTTTGTGGAAAATTAATTTAGCTTATTGTCAATTAAAATGGATTTGGATGTTGAGAAACAAGGACAAAAACTGAAACACCTTCACCTAACATCCTTTTTTCTGAGTCTGAACCTCACTGGTGGGGAATGGGTGATAATGGTCAATACACAACACCTCTCTCATTTTCTGCTTCCCCCTTACACTTTTCCTCTGCTTCTGCTCCAAAACATGTTCTTTCTGTGGGCTGCAGTCCCTGTCAGGAGAGCCCAGTTCATCATAGACTCTCCATGGGCCACATTTCCTTCAGAAAATATCCACCTGCTTTAAAGTGGAGTCCTTCAAAATTTTTCATGTAGGCACCTGCTCTGGAATATTCTTCTCCATGGGCTGAAAGAAAATATCTGCTCTGTAGTATGTTGTATCCTTTCCCCTTCTTCTTCTCTGACCTTGTTTTTTCAGGGTTGTTTCTTAGATGTTTTTTTCCCTTCACTCTTCACTGACTGTACAGTCAGTGTTTTGAATTTAAATATATTCTTCACAGAGGTGCCAATGTGCTGGCTTATGGGCTCATCAGTGTCCCGTAGTTAAGTCTGCTGGAACCAGGTATACACGGCACAGGGCAGACCCTGATAGAGACCACCACTAAAGCAAACCCCTATCAAAACTCTGTCATCTACTCTGAGTACACTATGTATGGACAACTGCATCAAATTTCTAATCAACACAATGAATTAAGTCTATAAAGCTTTCTGATGATAAAATGGGTGTGTTTTCTTTAGCTAAATACGCCTTCACATTCTATGGCTTATTTATTTTTCTAAGTATAGAAATTTAATTTGTTTGAGGAAGCCTTAGGCTATACCTGGCTGGAATTTAGATATCTGGAAAAATGTGGGTGCTCCCTAAGGCCTGCATGAGAACTGCCAGCTTCATGATCACTGATGTAGATACAACATCTCACATGACACCAAGACTAAATGTATACATTTAGTATCAACTGCTATGTCTTAAGATATTTAAACATCAGACAGGATGATTGATACAGTTCATAATGACATCAAGGTTGCATTAGGATTTGGACATGATCCTTGTGAGTACATTCCAATTTAAGATAGCCTATGATTCTATTATTATTTTGGATAAACAGTTTGGAGTCAGGTGGGACAACCAAGGAAATCACTAGACAAGTTCAGGCAAATTCTTCCCACTGGGATCTTAAAAGGAGACAGGATTCGGTTTTGTAAACCTTAATTTTGTCCTAAGCATCTCATCATCACTAGCTGCCTGAATCACCCACAGCCATTTCCAAAGACTTATGTTATCTAACCTTTCATATATTTAGTAGAACACACAGAAAACTCACTCATTTCTGGGAAGCAAGAAGTCAGAGGCATGGAGCATGTAGACATCTATAAGTGATGAAGTGTAATGGATAATCCTACATTTATCCCATTAAATTCAATTTAAAACAAGTTTTTTCATGACAAATGCATATTTTCTTCAGCATCTCAGTGATACTGTGTTCAAAAATAAATAAATAAATAGCAAAACAATAAAAAAGACTAATCTCTCTGATCTCATCTTTTTCCCTGTGGTTAACATAATGATCTCAAAACTGCAGGAAAAGTAAACAGATAGATAGATAGATAGATAGATAGATAGATAGATAGATAGATAGATAGATTGCTATCCCGTGTTAATCTTACTCCTAAGGATGTGGAGAGAGTGGGATGCCTGAGATTAGTATGGCTTCCTTGAACTGGGGCCCTTTTTCAAGCCTCTGGCGTTGTACTTCATCTTGGTACCTCTTTATACCTGCAGAGGAAACATGTCCTTTGACACAAAGGTTTGCTATTTCAGAGTCTGTCAGGCCTTTGCTTCCAATCAAGGAGCATTTCACTGCAGGTGAATAATACTCACCTGAGAGGAGGTTGGGGAGCAGGGAGAAGCAGCTTCAATCAGCTACAACCAAGAGAAGGCACTTTGAGAGAGATTTGCATTGGCTATGTGACTGCATTTGTCCACTGCTGGAGTCTTCAGTGGGTAAGGATCAAAGAAAAGGGTAGGACAGAAGAAGTACAAGAAACAGCAGATACAATGCCTTTTTTAGTTATTCCCTTTCAGTCACTAGTCTGCATTATATAAAGAACTATTTTGTTTAACAAAGATCCTTTTGTTCTTATAGAAATGCAGACAAAATGTACAGTCCTGAGGTAGATGAAAAAACCTCAAGTGATAATACAGCTCAGTGACTAGGGAACTAGAGAGACACATCCTGAAAACCTTGATCTATTCCTGTCTGTGCCATTTATCTCCTTTACATAGCAAAAAAAAAAAGGATTTAAATACTGAAGTTAGAGCATATATAAGCAGAAGAAACAGCCTACATAGATACTCCTCCAGAAAGTGTTTTCAAGCAACTGAACAGAGTTTATGCTGCTGACACAAGTGTGTAAAATTAGATTCCTAAAACATATGGTGTGAACATATTTATCAGCTCTCAAATTTTTTGCTTCCCCTTAATTTTTAGTGGAGTCATTAATGGCCTCTATTCTCCAAAGCATGTATATATTTAAACTTATACATGTTTTATTTTACTAATACAGTATTGCAATTCAATCTGTGAAGCCAAATTCCAGGCTACATGCCTGGGAAAAGCTCAACAGCTGCTAATCTGACAGGTACCACACTGTTTTTTAGCACGAAACATTTTATTACTGGACATTCGTCCCTGTTTTGACAATACCAAACCTATCAGTACTAGATGTGCCTAAATAATTCATGAGTACTTTTGTGCAAATCACCATAGGCCTTTGTATTCTCAGAGGAATGATGAAAGTGTATGAGTTTTCCTAATGCTATTGCTAGAACTGTCTAATGCACTTGGAATAATAATTTAATTCAGCTACAACTTTACATGTTCTTTTTTTATTTTTTACTTTTTTAAGCAAGTTAAATCTTCTTTAGAAAGTGCTTAGTTTCCCCCATCAGCACTGGATTATTTATATGCAAATGTCATGGGCTTGTGTCCTGATTACTAAATTATTAGTTGATTAAGTCAAGTCAATTTTAATAGTAAAGTTTATCACTGTGATTTAGTTTGATATACATTTGTAAAAGAAATAGAAAAGAGATAATAATTAGTACCATATAATAAAACAATTTAGTATGAGGGAAAACGTAGATCCTAGTTTCTGCTTCCTGTATTATTTTTGTATTTCATCCAATAGCTTCTTTATAATTATGGAATCAAAAGCTACAAGCTTGGTATATCCAGGAAACCATCCTCCCTCTAACTTAAGAAAGGATCTGATGTAAGGACATGACTTCTCTGCGGTCTTATGTCTTAAAAATCTTAAAAGTCTGTAAGGATTAAGTTACCCCAGCCTGTTCCAGTGCTTAGTGATCACTTAGTAAACAAGTTTTTTCTAACATTTTAAACTTGTTCATACTCTTGGACAGTGTCCCATAAATTTCCTAAAATCATAAGGAAACAAAAGCTGCCTGCAGCTTTTAAAACTGTTCTCAGCATTCTCATTCTCTACAAACCCAGCTCCCTCTAGCACACCTTTTAAAATAAATACTATTTTTGGACACCCTCCCTTTTCTCCATATCCTTCTGGAATTAAGGGTGGCAAAAAAAGTAGCACAATGTCTGAATTACAGCCTCACTGACAAAAAATGGAGAAAGATAATACTTTTCTCTGAGTAGTAAGGTACAATTCTGCCATGTATCATAATGTGCCTTACCTGTGATGTTTTTTATCCAGTCATTTTATCTCACAAGTCCATTTCATTTGAACTGGCATTTATCCAGATGGTTGCCAGTATGCATTTGTGTCTGAGATTATTCCACCCAGTACGTGGAAAATGGTTATCTCCCTTGAAGAATTTCAGGAAGTTTCCATTGATTCAGTCCTTAAGTTTCTTAAAGAATTTCTTGGTAAAAAATATTTTATGTATGCATAAAATTTTACTTTGCTTTTCTTATGAATTTTCTGACTGAGCAATAAAGATATTTAAAAACATGTGCCCCCTCAACCCTCAGGTACTCCACTCATTCCCACTGTCAACTGGACATGACTTGTTGATTTCTGTTCTTTAAGATTAGAAAGATACCATGTCAAAAATCTTTCCTGCAAGTCAGTGTATGTACTACATCCATCACTGTTCTATTATCCACATAATCACTCCATCATGAAAGCAATTAAAGTTGTTCAAACATGATTTGACCTTTGTTAACCCTTTCTAAATCTTCTTCTTTATCTGTTTGGTGGACACTGGTGTGCAGTGCACTCTAATGCCCTTGAATCATGAAAAGAACAGAATCAATTTATATTTCTGGTGTGACTGGGGGCTTTCAAGAAATGACTGTGTTGGATGCAGAAATAAGCCTCACTGGTAAAGACTGGAAAAGACACCCTATTGTGACTGCCCCAGGGTCTCCATGTATACTTGGTATGGATTACCTCAGAAGGGGGCAATTCAAGGATCCCAAGGAGTATCAATTGCTACAAAAATAGTGCACAGGAGGCAGTACCACACTAAGAGGAATTCTTTGCTCCCCATTCATAAGCTGATTTGTCAACTAGAGAGCTAGGGAGTGATCAGCAAAACTCACTCACCTTTTAACAGCTCCATATGGCTGGTGCTTAAAGCCAGTGGAGAATGGAGGCTGATGGTAGATTATCGTGGCCTGAATGAAGTCACACCCCCACTGAGTGCTGCTGTGCCGGACATGCTTCAACTCCAGTACGAACTGGAGTCAAAAGCAGCCAAGTGGTACGCCGCCACTGACATAGCTATTATTCCTTAGGCCACAGAATATAGGTGTCAGTTTGCTTTCAACTGGAGGAGCATTCAGGATACCTGGAACTATTTGCCCCAGGGGTGGAAACAGCCCAACCATTTGCCATGGGTTGATCCAAACTGCATAGGAACAGGGCCATGCTCGTAAGAACCTGCATCATATTGACAATATTGTTGGGAGGGGTGATACAACAGAGGAAGTTTTCAAGAAAGGAGAGCAAATAATCCAAGGCTCCCCCACCCCATCAGTCATGAAACTGGGCCAAACCAGCCCTTAAACCACTGACAATATCATTTTTGAAATCTATGTTTTTGCAAGGGGATTCCAAGACAGATTTATACACATACACTAAAATAAAACATAATAAGTAGATAATCATACTTGACTGCTTTCTTCAAGGAAATACTAGCTTTATGCATTATGAGAGAACAGTAGGTTCTGTTTACCTTAAAAAAGAAAGTCTATCCACACCAAATACACTTTTAGTCAAATTGGTAAGATGTATACTGGATAGATAGACCATAAAGTGAGAAGAATGAGCAACACTGAGCTCAAAGGGGTGCATTACCAGATCTAGCTGGTGGTCTGTTACTGATGTCATGTGTTGAGGCCAGCCATTTTCTGAGGCACTTTCTCTTGGCTTGGCACATGGGTATAGCAAGTGTGCTTCCCTGCAGATTTACTAACGTAAGATCTCATATCTTGGTTACTCCTGTCTCTCTCAGTTTCTTCAAATTTTTTGAATTTAATAAATTGCCATTCCTCCTCAGATTGTTGCCATTGTTTATTCTTTTTAGACCCATCTGCCATCTCTATACCCTTCCCCCCCCCAGAGTGCACAGACCAGGTGGCCACATTTCACAAAGGCAGGACAGTTTTTTTTTTTTTTGTTTTGTTTTGTTTTGTTTTTTCCTTTCCCCTCTATGTCTCTTCTTTTTCCTTGTGTACCTGCCACAAACTTAGACCTAAAGATAACTCTGTGACAGTCTGAAAGGCAAGGCTGCTAGTCAAAGCACTGTCAACAGTCTATAGAAATAGTCTGACAAGAACTTACACCATTCAATCAATTGGAAATATAAAACCCCGCACCTGGACTGAAATAATCCTATGCAACAGTATGTTCTGGGAACTGACAAAAAGGCAGAAAATGGGATGGAGGAGCATGGTGGGCAGAGTTGAATGTGAGACGGCAGTGGGCCCTTGTGGCAAAACAGTCCAACAATATCCTGTTTGTGTTAGCAAGATCAGATCCAGGAAATAATCCTTCAACTTTCTTTGGCCCTTGTATGGTTTTGTCATCAGTACTGTGAAAAGTTTGGGGTTACTCAGTACAACAAAGACTTTGCCATAGTGTTTTGAGTCCATTGGAAGACTATCAAGGCGACTAGGAGACTGAAGCACAAACCAAATGAAAAAAGGTAGAATTCTCTATCTGTCAAGAATGGAAAACTAATGGGAGATGACATTCTTATTTCTTTCTAAAGCTACCTTAAGTGAAGGCAGGATGACATGGGTAGTAGAGCCTTCTTGGAGTTATACGCTGACAGGATGAAAACGAACAGAAACAATCTGCTGTGTGAGAAATTCAAATCACATTGAAGGAGAAGTGAAGAAAACTTATTTATGGATGTTACAGGAAGTGAAATTAACAAATTTTAAGTGAAACTGAGAATTGCATAGGAGAATAAATGGTCATACATTTTTGTTTTCGACTTCATAGTATTCAGTAAAAATTAAAGGGTGGAAATGGAAATAAGAATCCATTATCTTGCCTACTCAATGACTAGCCATGTTTCACATGCTCTGAAATAAAAATAATTTGAAATATTGAATATTGGATTTTGAAGTGTGCACCCTTTTTCATTTTTATGGCCTAACCTATTAAAAAAAACTATTAACCTATTAGGAACTCTGTTACTTTCCCTGGTAACAAGTACCCTCTGTATCCTTAAGATTTGAGCTAGATTGTAGTTTGAAGTTACACTAAATAGAAGAAAGAAAACACTTCTAGAATAGGCTCCTGAACACAGTACATTGTGTATGTATACTGGCTTTAAGAAATGCAACTTCAGAGGAAGTTATCACTTTTAAGGGATAATTTTAGTTAAACGTAGTCTTGCTAAATATCTAGAAATACATTATCCAGTTGAGATCTGTGTACTCAGTGTTTTTATGACCATTTATTTGGTACTATAAACTTAAAGAAGAGTTACAGTTTGATTGTTCATAATCCAAAAATCAGTGAGGTAAAAGAAATGGAAAATAAATGGCCCATATAAGCAATACAATACATAACATTTTTATATAATATTGCTAATTATATTTTCCTATTCCTATGATTCTGTTTTATATAATATCTGTCAAAAGTTTGCCTTATATATATTTATTCTACAGTTACCTTCTGACTTAAGCAAAATACTTACTAAACCTGAGTTTTGGATGTTATCTTCAGATTCTCAGTTTAGAAAAAACTGAAGCACATTATTAGGTGTGTGACAAGTAAGCATATAATAACAATATTTCTAGAGATAGCCAAATTATACAAGGAAAATTGTAACAGAGATAGCTAACATCGAGTGGAATATTTCCTACAGTTAAAGCTACCTAATAGTATTTAAAAAAAAAAAAAAGAACAGAAAAATTGTACACATATTTCAGAATTTTTCTCAGCAGAAGAACTTTAATGTTGAAAACAAAGTTTGTACTTAAAACCTTTTATTGACTAAATAACCAATTGTATACAACTTTTCATCTTAAAGTTTCCTTAGAAAATCATTAAATACTCTTATTTGTCTGTTAACCCTTTTAGTCTTTTATGAATAGGCAAAAAATAATGTATGAAGCTTTTTTTCCACTGAATAATTTCTATAAATGAATTTTATATTCTTTTTTCTTTTTTTTAAGTAAAAAAATTCTAACAAAATTATATAAGATTATAATCTGAAGTGTACAAAGAAACTTTATCTCAGGAACGTTATACTTGTAAGTGCTCTTAAACTCTCTTTAATCTGGATATATATTCATCAGAATTGCAGAAAGTAATGGAATAACAAAAAAACAAGCAAAACCCTAAAAAATAATATAAAAATAATCTCTTCTTTGAATTTCACATCAATGAAAATCAGAGAGAACCTATCAATCTGATGTATTTATTTTTAATGTAATCCATTAACATGTGGCATTAAAACATTTTAATAAAATTATATGCAACTCATTTCTAGATCAAATTAAAATCACCAGTTTCACCTGCTATTGTTCCTTTCTTTAGGTGGTCAGACTGCTTCATATTTTGTATATATATTTTTTCATCATCACATTTATTTTAGTATTTATTTTGTACTGTGGTACAAAATTATTGAAACTACATCAGACTAAAGAGGAAACAACAAGAAAACAAATAAATAATTACAACTGATTAAAACTGAATTTGAACTGATAGAAAATGTAGAACATAAATTGTTTATCTGGTTAGATATGAAAAGAAAAAAAATAAGAAAAATAAAGACCAAGCCAGTCACAGTCACAGTGAGATTAATATCATAACTCACTGCAACTGAAGCAGTACAATGTTGATTAACTGTAACCTAAGAAACCCACCCACATCTCCCTAAGTTTTCCTTGCACAGCTACCTACAGAAAAAAGCAGGTCATCAATAGAGGTTCCTGTAAGTATTAATACACTTCCCTTTTCAGCCCATCACTCCCCCATCATCTGAAGTTTCACTTGAGTTTGTGTAGCAGCAATTCCTAAAAACTAATAGGTGAAGATATGCTTATTCCATAAGAACTACAGCTAATAGAGTGAAATAATATATGAATATAGAATCATAAAATCCTTAGAGTTGGAAGGGACCTCTGAAGGACATGTAGACCAACTCCTCTACAGTGAACAGGGACATATACCTCTATAGCAGGTTGCCCAGGGCCTGATGCAGCCTCACATTGAAAGTCTCCAGGGATGGGTCATCCACCACATCACTAGGCAACACGTTCCAGTGCCTCACCACTCTCACTGTAGATATTTTCCTTGTATCTAGCCTAAATCTACCCTCTTTGAGCCTGAAGCTATCTCCCATTGTTCTATCACCATGGACCCTGCTGATGAGTCTGTCCCCTTCTGTTCTGTAGCTCCTCTTCAGATATTGAAAAAATGCTACTGGGTCAGCTTGCAGCCTTCTCTTTTCCAGGCTGAACAACCCCAGCTCTTTCAGCCTATCCTCACAGGAGAGGTGTTCCATCCATTGGATCATTTTTGAGGCTCTCCTGCAGATGTGCTCCAACAGATCTAAGTCTCTCGTGTACAGAGAACTCCTCTTCTGGACACAGTACTCCAGGTGAGGCCTCACCAGCGTGGAGTAGAGTGACATGATCAATTCCCTCAACCTGCTGTCCGTGCTTCTTTTGATGCAGACCAGCTTCTGGTTGACTTTCTGGGCTGTGAGCACATGTTGCTGGTTCACGTTCAGCTTCCCGTCCACTAGTACCCCAAAGTCTTTATCTATAGGGCTGCACTCAAACCTTTCTTCCCTTGGATTGTACTAATAGTGAGAGTTGCCTTGATCCAAGTGCAAGATCTTGTACTTGTTATTGTTGAATCTCTTGAGGTTCACTTGGGCCTAAATACGGTCAGTATTTGATTTTGTTACTAATTTTTACTAATTTTTCTTCCTAAATTTTATCTCAGTTTTTTAAGGTATGTTTTTTGTTTTGCTAAGAAACTAAAACAGAACTGTGACAAGATATTAAGATCATAGGTATAATTCCATGTCAGATTAAGTCCCATTCTATGTAGATAATAAAAAATGTAATCTTAAATTTATCTGACTTACAGACTTCGATATTATTGACAGAATATGATTGCATTTCCCTATCATTAATTGATAGAAATCATTGTATCAATATATTATAAATTGTGATTGCCAGCTTTTATTTATTGTTTAATTTCAAAATAAAACTTAGGAAATTCAGTCCAAAAAAAAAAAAAAAAAATGGACTCCATAAATCACAATATGACATTTTGAGAACAAAACTAATTCATAAGTTCGGTCTGTTATTAAAACTGAATAATAGCTCTAGCTACTTAGCAGACACAGTCAATGAATGTAGTTAGGGACCTCTCTGATCACTTAGTACACTTTTCATCCCACAATGTCAGGTACTGCATGGAAGTATTTAAGCCAACTGCTTAGGCCTTCTGTCGACAAACCTTCCTTTGTAGTGTTACATTATATACGATTTTGTCATTTACACTGTTCAAAACTATTTACAGCAAAAATACTAAGGAAGATACCAAAGGTGATTGATAATTAAAATAAGAATCCCAGAAAATATTATAAAAAGTCCCAGAAAATATCTTGTTTACTGTTCTACAATCTTCAATTCTTTACTATGTATTTCATTTGCTGAACCCTTATGTGAAGCATAACACTATTTGTTAATATAAATCCTCTTCTGAGCAAAACTCAGTTTTCAAGCTACAACTCCAAGACCAGTGAAATGGAAAATTCACCCCTTCAAACAAAACATACATTCACATAGTTGAGTAGATCTGACCAAATGACTTTTTAAGATGTTTATAGATTTGATCAACACAAGCTTTATATTTTTGAGTTGTGTTAGTATATGTAACACATGTAGTGAGTACCAGTAAATGAAACCTAACCAAACATCATATTAGTCTTCACTATGCAATTATAATTTTTTAACAGATACAACCTGTGCTCATAGTAACAGTCAAAATGCAGTGTAAAGGATCAGCATCAGAAATATGAGTCAGGTCCATTTCTGTTGTTTAATCTTAATACAGAATTTTCATGTAGAAGATTATTTCACCTCTCATAATTTATAACTGTTACATATTTTAAAGTAATGAACAACTACCTGAAGCTTCTAACTGAAGCATGGATAATGAAAATTTTTGTTTGTTTATTTATATTAAACATGTTTTGAATGCATTAAGCAGAAAAAGGAAATTTTAAGGGATATCAACCAGTCTAAAATGTGCACAAAGAAGTTATAATTAAGCAACATCTATGCCAGACTTATTAGACGTTGATTCTGGGGGAGAAGTAACAACTACTGAGGGATTTTTTTTTTGTTTTAGAAGGAAAATACAACAAAACGATGTAGTAAGAATATACATTTTTGTATGTGTTCTAGTCAAAAATAGTAAAACATTTATGTTTAATTTAACAATATATTTAATTTTAAGGACACTGATTCGCTTATCATCTCTTTTAGCATTTTATTTCACAAGAGAATAAATACAGATAATTATGAATGAGTTAACTGGCCAACAAACAACGCATTACTGCAATGATTACTCTTCCTACATGGCAATTAATTCTACTGGTTATACTAATAAAACTGAATACCTACTTAGGGACAAAGGGAGAAGAAATTATTTTGTTATTGTAACTATGCCAGTAAGTTGACAAATATAACTTCTACAGAAATGCCTCTTGATTTTTGAATGTCATTCTTAACAAGCTGATAGAGGTGCATACTCATTTTAGCAAGTTACAAAATAAGGCCTTATGTGTTAGAAGAAGCTTACAAAAATACTGCATATTTATAAACCATAATTTATTATTAAAATAAGTTGAAACCTAAAAGAAAAATTAACTACATTTTCTATTATAGGATAGATATAAGCATGTAGGTAGTAAAAGCAGAGTAGCTTTTCTCCTATAAAAACATACTTTAACTTATCCTGTGCTCCTGTCTGTGCTGTGAAGTGAAAACAAAAAAGCAGAAAAAAATCAAAAACAAACATTTTCTAACTATAGCATTAAACATTAGTAGATAGACAAAGGAAATGAATAGATGTTATACAAAGTAAAATCTTGTAATATCGTGGCTAAACATGTAGAAGTATGAATAAGATATGAATTAAATAGATGTCATCTTCCAGTGGCAGAGATTAACCACCACTGCACCTCTTTCTGGAATACTAAACTTTAATTGATAAGGGTAACACTGCCTTTGAACTTTTAACAGCAGGCACTTGAACATACTAATAGGGTAATTGGCACTTGAATTCAAAAGCTTTGCCTCATGTTGTATAAAAGGCTTTGATATTTAATAATATCAGCCAGAAATCTTCTCTGTTTTCTATACGGTGCTAAAGAAATACATGAATTTTAAATTATTCATTACATGAGGACATTTAGCACATCCATAAAACTGATCCAAGGGATGGAGCACCTCTCCTATGAGGGCAGGCTGAAAGAGCTGGGGCTGTTCAACCTGGAAAAGAGAAGGCTGCAAGCTGATCCAGTAGCATCTTTTCAGTGTCTAAAGGGGAGCTACAGGAAAGAAGGGGACAGACTCATTAGCAGGGTCCATGGTGATAGCTTCAAGCTCAAAGAGGGTAGATTTAGGATGTCTACAAGGAAAAAATCTCCTACAGTGAGAATGGTGAGGCACTGGAATGTGTTGCCTAGTGATGTGGTGGATGCCCCATCCCTGGAGACTTTCAATGTGAGGCTGCATCAGGCCCTGGGCAACCTGATATAGAGGTATATGTCCCTGTTCACTGTAGAGGAGTTGGTCTACATGTCCTTCCTGTCCTCCTGTTGATTTTGAGTAGCCATGGTTTGAGAACACCAGTCTGATTGAATTCACGATTAAATAAACTTTATGTTTTACATGAAATTTCCTGTGTTTCACTTTGTCCCTAGTATCTTTTGTCCTGTCACTGGTTGCCAGTGTGGATGATCTGACTCACTCACTCCAATCTGTTATTTCACAGAATCACAGATTTGTAGGGGTTGGAAGGGACTTCTAGAGATCATTTTTTCCCCAGTATAAGAACCATAACAGTAAAATTACAGCAGATCTTACTGCAAGAATATTTATTTATGGATCAGTTAAGAAATTACATTTTTCTTTTTTTTCTGATTTATTTTCAGTTCTTGTTTATTTCTTTGTTTTCCTGCTGTTAACCTGTAACTATCACTGAAATAACTTGTGTTGAGTTCTGTTTCATGCTATTCATCATTTTCTAGTTCAGTACTCAACCAAACTTTAAAACACCCAATTACCTGCACAGTTTAATATATTAACTAACATTCATTTAGCTCATATTGTGACGTTGAGATATGAAATGTCTGTCAGTACTCACTGAGTATCCAGTTGCTTTCTGCAAGAGTACAGGAGAGATAACCACAAGCAAGCTAACTCTGAAACTGGATGCATTACAATTCTTCTGATGTGTACTGTAGCTGATCTATTTTGTAGTGGGCTGAATGATCTGGATTGCAGTAAGAATCTGAATTAGTCTTTCTGTAGAGCACAACATGGATATTTCAGCTTGACAGCTTGATTGAGGCTAGTTCTGGGATTTCTAATGCGCTACTGTAATGTCTGGCATAGTTATGGAAAGATTTTTGTAGTTGCAGAGAGATAAGGGAGACATTAAAAAAAATAATAATAACTAACTGTACACAAAATGAGTTCTATGGAAGTAGTAAACACCTGAAAGCAATCTGAAATCATCACCTTCAAAAGTGAAAATAACCCCAAGTGATGTTTTGCTCATTGTAGCAAATGTGTGAAATAATGAAATTTCAGTACTTTTGATAAAACCATTTTTTATGTGGTGGTTGAAATCTTTCTCTCACTGAATTTAATAGCCGTTTTGCTTTTGACTATAGTGGAAGTGGGATTTCGTCCTCTGTCACAACAGAGTAATAATTTTATATAAACCAACTTCAGAGTATTTTATGGTTAAATGGCAGAAACTAGTGCAATTGTTTCCCTGAAAAACTTGTAAGTAGATACAGTGGATAAAAGCAAATGCAGTAAAATAGTGGTAAAACTGGGAAAATGAATAAGAAAAAAAATAGAAAGGAAGAGCACTACACCAGCTTCCATAGAACAGCTTTCTTGTTTTTCTTATTAATTTTATTTGTTTATTTCTTGTCTTTTTTTTTTTTACAGAATATGCTGTAGAAAATGTGGTGAAAGAAATTATATTTACTTTGGTCCAGTGGATGATGACTGTGTGGAACACTGAATGACTATCAGCATGTGCTCTTTTTTGTAAGAAACTGCAGTTATTTCAAGTTACAGAACACTGATCTTGTTTGTTTGTTTTGTCTTAATTATTGAAAGTTTCTCTGAAACCAGTGTGAAGACATTCACTACATTATGTTTTTTAAAAAATACAAGTAATTTAAAAATATTTTGAGGAGACCAAAGTAGTTCAAATAATAATAAGTGACACCAGTGACAATGAAGAGGAAACAAATGAAATGTGAAGAGATCAAAAGCTGTTAGGAGCAACTGCACTGTGATAACAAGTAATGGCATATCCACTCCAAATGTTGGTCTGTCTTCCAAAGAATGGAGTCACATGTTGCATCACAGTGCTAAGGATAGGGAGTGGATATATTAATAAGCTGCATGGAAATAAGTAGTGATATGATAATACACGGATACAAGGATCTTTTAGCCCTCCACATGTTCTAGTGTTAGCCAGATAAAGGATCCTGAACTGCTGACTGGTCCTCCTTTTGCAACAGGTTTGGTTTACTTCATGATTTAGGCTGCAGTGCTAAAGTGCAGAGCAGTCCAACAGGCAGTATCTATCTCACAACTACACTTCTATGATTCTTTTATCAATTTCTGCATCCACTTTGACTTCAAACCTATCTTTCTCCACTCTAGTATCCTTTCCCCTAATTACTTTTAAGTAAGTGCTTGTAGACAAGTAAACAAATTGAAACCGTGTGCACTCCCTTCCAAGTCATAAGGCTGTGGCATACTGTCAACCACGTGGAGTACTTTTGAAACGTTGAACACTGTTGACTTGTACCACTAGAGTGAGCCCTTATCTTGTCTGTAGGTTCATATTTTTGACCTGCTGCTCGACTGTGTCCCACTTCTTTATGTCTTTGTGACTCATCTTTCCATGTCTGAGGACATTGTGTTAGTGATGTGCTATTGTATGATATCCCACACATTTTAAATGCCCCATTTGAAAAAATGACATGAACTGTAAAAGATATATCTGATATAGTCTGTCTGTCAGTCAGCTCAGGTGATCACCAGTCATGTCAGGTGTTGATGTGAAGCAGATGCTTCCCTCCTTTTTGTTTCTTATTAGAAACTGTCCTCTACTATTCAGAGTTACAGACTGTCTAACAGTGGAGTCACAGGAAACATTCTGGGTGATTCTTCATCAACCGGCACTTTGTGTTTTGTAGATATTTCTTTTCTATCATAAAACCATGGTCTTCTAACATCTTTTAAGGAAAGCAATGTGACTGCAAGAAAGTCTTGAGCAAGGCATTGGACACGTCCAAGAGAAAATCAAAACTCATTTACTGAAATTGAAAAAAAGAGAGAAAGAGAATGATAATGGTTGAGCATTGGTTCACAATCACAAGCATAAATTCACAAACATAACTGATGTATGTATATATGTCTATACTGCATATGTGCATGAACACATTGCTAAATATAGATTAAAGACAACCTACTCTTAAACACAGAAGCATACAGAAAGTACTACAGGATCTGTGTTAAAGGATGACTTAATATCAGATAAAAAAAATGGACTGGTAACTGAGTGAACACAAGAGAAAACCTGTACAAAAACTGTTGCCTTGCTCTCCCACCAGAAAGCTTGCTTTTGTATCTCAGAATCTGTACTGTATAAGCTCAGTGTCACTATCATCTCACATGGTATAAGAGAATAAGCATCACTTTAATGATGAAATTTGAGATTACATGAATGATGTCATCATTCAATCATAAATATTGTCAATCAGCTCCATTGTCCAAGGTAATGTACCTAATAAAAAATAATCTAAGACATACCAACAAGTGCTAAATTTGGAACTGACAGTCTAGAATCATAGAATGAATCAGAATCATAGAATGGCTTGGTTTGGAAAGTACATCAAGAACCATCAAGTTCTAGCCCTCATGTCACAGGTAGGATTGCCAACTGCAAGATCAAGTACTTGATCAGATTGACAGGGCCTAATCCAACCTAGCCTTAAAAACCTCTTTGACAGGGAATCCACAACTTCTCTGGGCAACTTGTTCCAGCACCTTTCAGTAAAAAAAATTCCCCTGACATCTAACCTAAATCTTGAGTCCTTTAGCTTAAAACCATTTCCCCTTGTTCTATCACTATCTACCCATGTAAAATGTTGATTTCCCTCATGTTTATAAACTCATTTATAATACTGGAAGGTTGCAATAAAGTTTCCTTGCAGCCTTCCCTTTTCCAGGCTGAACAAGCTTATGCACAAAATCACAGTATCGCAGTGAAGATCATAGAGTCAAACTCCTCTGCTAGGGCAAGCACCCCACAATAGATTGCACAGCTAGGCATCCAGATGGGTCATGAATATCTCTATAGAAGGAGACTCCACAACTTCTCTGGGCAACCAGCTCCAGTGCTCCATTACTGTTACATTCCATGCTGACTACTTCTGATAAACTTCTCTTCCAATTGGTTGGAGAGGGAATCGAGAACAAGTCATTCCATTACCTTTCTAGATATGGTAGTGAGGCTGACTGGCCTGTAGTTTCCTGAATCTTCCTTGCATTTTACGAAGTCTGGAGTGACACGGACTATTCTCCAGTCTTCAGGCATAACTCCTGTTTGCCAAGACCTATCAAAGATGATAGAGATCAGTTCACTTCACTCTAACTACTGTCTTTGTGACCTTCCTCTGGACCCTTTCCAAAAGCTCCACATTTTTCCTGTGTTGGGGGCCCCAGATTTGGACACTCCAGGTAAATCCTCACACGGGTAGAGTAGAGGGGGACAATCACCTCCCTCATCATACTGGCCACCCCCTTCTGATGGGACTTAGGATACCATTGGCCTTTTAAGCCATAGTTTTATCCCACATTTATGTAAGAATGAAACAGAAGATGTGATTAATTCATGGCAAACATAAAGAAAGGAGGAAGGATGAGGATAAAATTTGACACAGAAATTTACATGTGAAGTCCAATATTTCTTTTTCCCAAACTTTAAACTCTTTTCACTTACACTAGGATATTCTATTCATTTACACACACAGAAACACATACAGGCACATAGATGTGCAGTCTTATACGTTCTTTCTTTATAAATAGCACATACAATACTTGATGAATGCTAGTCAAGATAAACAATTCCAGTATGGTACAAATACCTCAAAAGTCAAAAGAGCATATATATACTTCACCAGGCTGTAATGACAAGTATTGTTTTGTTTTTCTTACACTATTTTTTACGTCACTATGGAAATATAAGAATATTTCATAGGGTTTCTTTAATTTTTGTTTGTTTATTTGTTCTTGCAACTTATTAAGTATATTTTTTAATTATTTTTGTAAAATAAATAAATAAAGTGACATATAGAAAATCTTGTAGTACTAATGCAGGATGACAAACAAAATTCACTAATGATTTCTTTCCTTGGAGCCATCACATGCTTATGCCTGAAAACCACTGTGTCTATATTGTCATGTTCTCTGGAAATATAATATGAAGATTAAAATTCTAATTGGCTAAGGACAGATGGAAGATGGAAATTTTTGTTTATTACCCTGAAGAAAAACAAAACAAAACAAAACATGGCAAAAGAAATTCATTTAGTCAAGTGCAACGCACATATCAGAGATAAATTAAAAAGAAATAAGGTCAATACTATTTTAAGACAGAAAAAACTTTTGAAGAAATACTGTGAGCAAGTAGAACAAAATTAAAAAAATATTGTTTGAACATTAATTTATAAATAATTTCTGGAAATGTCCAGACTAACCCCATGTAGAACAGTTCCTTAGTAAAATGAATATACTGATAATAGTGAAATATAATTTAAAATTGAATAGAGTTTGAATTCACATCTGAAAATGAAAATTCATTGGTCACTCTGAAAGTAATGCTTCCTATTTATTTCTGTGAAATCTGCAACAGATACAAAGGGTTGAAGAGTAGCATTTGGTAGAGCACATACTCAGCTATATAACATGATTTTTTTCATCTTAGTCACCACCATTAGCTATGCAGTTTTGCCAGCACTGAACAAGAGCCTGCTGAGCTAGTAAATATCTGCTCCAGATTAGATGATCCACAGCTGCTGTGAAGGCATTGAACAGGTGGAAATCAGAAAATGACAAACCTAGACTGTAAGGTGAGTGTGGGAAGAGAGTCTAACCAAGATTGGCAGCGTGGTCTTCAAGCTCATCTGAGTGTTCAGACTTGTCAGTTTCACAATGTAGTGGTCAGAATTGACGGTTTATTCATGTTGCAGGAAATTCAGAAGGATCACCCCTTTCCTATCCCAAAAGATAGGATAGGGATAGGCACATCACTTTACCTGCTGAGAACTGCATCTTGAACTTTTTCTTCCATAGGAAATTACCATGTTACCCCTACATAGACTGCTGTTTTGACTCCAGTTTACATGGATGAGATCATATCTCACCACCAGTAATTCTGCAATCCAGAAAACTGTCACTTTCAGACTTACATTGGTCCAATAGGTCCTGACAAACCTGCATATGATGTTCCTTCTCTTCCTGTGGAAGCATACATGGGACCCACCTTATGGAAACCTTGTGATATTCCAGTGTTGCTGTTGTTTCCAATGCACTGAAACAAATATTCATCTCTCTATACAGTTCTTGGGTCATAATGAGCAATTCATACACCTGATCTAAACAAGATGCTCTTAATTCTGTGGTGTGACAACTGTGCATGGTTGTCCATAGCATGGGTTGCCTTTGTTTTGACCGTTGCAATTACTGAAATGTATCACTCACCACATGACTGTGCTAACATCCATTATTTGATCTTCTAAATGTTCAGCAAGCATTTATTAATATCAAGGAGGGCAAATTTCCCCTCATGGAGGAATTCAAATATATACCTTTATTTCATGTTTTCATATCAGACACCATTTTGTTAGACTGCCCCTCTGTTGCATGTCAACAAAATGTAATGGAATACTGATGGGAATGTTCAACCTCTGCTGACATACTACTAACATCCACTTCTGACGTTGTAGGTCAACATAATAAAATAGGAGGCATTACTTTCTGAGAGGCCTCGTGCAAAATATTTGTATGCATCATCTGAGGCTAGTTTAAAAATAAATGTGTGGAATTCCTGGGATTTTGGGTTATCCTTCAGCTATCTATTGTATCAGTCCTTCAGTTTTACTGGGAAAATGTAGAAAATGATGATGAGGTCTTCTTTTGTTAACAGGTAATATAAGATTACACAATTACACAGTCATTTCTAACCTATGGATAGATTGAATGAGTTTGCAATATAGATTTCTATACTTTTTATTTTTCCTTTTCTTTTCCTTTTCCTTTTCCTTTTCCTTTTCCTTTTCCTTTTCCTTTTCCTTTTCCTTTTCCTTTTCCTTTCCTTTTCCTTTTCCTTTTCCTTTTCCTTTTCCTTTTCCTTTTCCTTTTCCTTTTCCTTTTCTTTTTCCTTTTCTTTCTTTTTCTTTTTCTTTTTCTTTTTCTTTTTCTTTTCTTTTTCTTTTTCTTTTTCTTTTTCTTTTTCTTTTTCTTTTTCTTTTTCTTTTTCTTTTTCTTTTTCTTTTTCTTTTTCTTTTTCTTTTTCTTTTCCTTTTCCTTTTCCTTTTCCTTTTCCTTTTCCTTTTCCTTTTCCTTTTCCTTTTTTCTTCGAGGGGGGGGAAGGTAGGAATTTTTATATTTCTTTTTTAACTCATCTTCTTTCTCTCCCTTTAAATTAAAATTTTTCAATTTGTACACAGAAAACTGTCAAACATTATGAGTTTGGGTGCAATGTACTTAACTGAATGCTTTATGTACTATGTACCTAATAATGAGAATTTTCATCAATCATCTGGTTTATCCAGCTACTAATGCATTTACATTTGTTTTATACTATAGAAGTGGTTTACGGTGGACTTCTCAGTGATTCTACCTATATGCTTATGCTTAACTACTAGTTAAGCATATTTTTGAGCCCATATATTTTAACATGCTCACAAAATTCCACACTAAATACCTCAAATGATTTTTTTTTTCCCATATGGTATGATTAAATATTTATCTCTGACATATAGTATTTTTTCTGTAGGTTTCAGCAGAAGCAGTAAACTTTAGAAAAGTACTTGGGGAAAAAAAAGAGCACATCATATTCTGCTACTTACCTTTTAAAGGCAAACTTACTTTTAAAGTATCTGCACATATTTTTGGCATAAGTTTTATGCAGTTCAGCACAATATGAATAATTGGCAGTCTTTTCTCTATGAAGACAACCTTAGACTGAAATTTAATTACCACAAATCCCTAGACTGTGTGGTCTTTCCAGGTCAAGGATAAAACCCTTGGCATAATAAGCAAGAAACCTGAAAGAATCACTAGAAATTTATTTTAAATTCCTTTTAGCCAAATAGGCAATACTGCATTCAGCTGTTGTTGCATTTTCATCTCTGCTTTGTAAATTCTAAATGTATCACATTATAAAACTATTTGAAATAAATTTTTATTCCACTAAGAATATTATGCAATTGAAAGAGAATTCTGAAGGGGAAAAACCAACTGAACACACACATGTACAGACATACACAGGAAAAAAATACCAACTACCCCCTCCCCCTCACATACACACACACAAAAACCTCACATCATTGATTACTAACAACTGAATAAAAATGCAAGTTCTGATAGGTCTGTAGCACTTCCTGAAAAAATGATGAACACGGAGAAAAACAAAATAAACCCACTGTAAAACTTCCCAGTCACTAAAGTCACTAAAGTCTTGTGGCATAGTGTGGTGATTTAAAAAAATATGCAAAAACTATAGCAGCTTGTGAAGAAACATCTAAACCAAAGCAGACACATACAATATAGATATCTTTATACAAATGACATCAAATTTTCATAGCCAGTGGATACAAACAGAGGCTATTGGGATATGATTTGTATACTGTACTTTGTATCATGTGTTCTCTACAGAAGGGCCACTTTCATCTGATTAACTACAAGACTCTTCAGCAACTAGAAAAGATACAAACAACTCTTCTTATCCTTTTATTTGTTGATTCTAAAGAATATATTGTTCTGTATATATAAAAATTAAAATATTAAAAATAGTGAAAAACTCCAAAAACTCAGACAATATTTTGACATTCAATACTTTGGTATAATTCCCCATGTGAAAATTTGCTCTCTAAATGTATCCTAAAGGTCCATCATTTAAATCTATGAGAAAGCAATAATCAGATGCAATCACAGTGAAAACATCATTACAAGAAAATCACCAGCTGTTTATACTGAATACATAATTCTTCTATGTCTTCTTCTTCTTCTTTTTTTTTTTTAATCTAGAAACAGAAATAAGAGCGATCTTATATTATATGTAGGCATCTTGTCTGCTTTACACATCCAATAGGGCTCCTCACTACACATAGGGAACAACACTATTGCCAAATAAGAGCATAGGGCTGTTTAGGCAATGGGTTCATCTAAACTACAATTTTCCACCTCAGGCATTCTATTTCTAATGGATATGCTATTCCCATCACTGTTCTCAATACATAGAACTTAACACACACTACATTTTATTTCTCTCATCACTGTTCCAGATACTGACATTCAGGGACCTCATTTATACACTCTGGTATAGCTGAGAATTTAATCTCCCCATCACATCCTAGTACATGACTATTCACATCCTTCCTGCTAATCAAGCAGGCTAATGTCCTTAGTAGATGTAACGTTACTCTCTTAGTTCAGAATTCTTCATAACACAGGGAAAGACAAGTAAGCAACTTGTCACATAATTCCTTTACAATGCCCATATATTTGATCAGACAAGCTGCAATATTTGGTAGATAATCAGCCAGTGTCCATGAGTGATCACTCAAGGAAATTATTACTAGTTAAAGCTATTTATACAAAGTCACAGGCACACTGGACATGATGAAATCCACATTTCAACATGTCAGCCCTGCATGCAGATATAAGAAGATGGGATATTGACTAGGATTTCAAGCATGTGCACAGAAGTATATATTGTAACACAGTTTGTTAAGTAGAAGGCAGATTTTTGGGCTAGTATTGGCATATTTTGGAAGGAAGCAAGGACCATTGTAAAGTAATCTTATTTCAATTTCACATACCAGAACACTAAACACATTGACTTTTTCAATGAGCAGGCTTACTGCATACTAATAGCTAATAAATATTAGGATTTCAACAAGCTCCCCTGGAAAATGAAGATAACACTGAAAACCTAAGAACAATTGCTATCCTCTGGAAGAATGTGGTGAACATTGAAATTATATCTTCCAGTTGTTACTTGAAATACTACAATTTTGTGATTCTGTGAAATGTGGTAATAGTCAGTAGCTCCGATTCAGCTGTCTTCTAAGTGCTGAGACACAGCTACAAGCACAAAATGAAAGAATCTTAGTCCCAAATAGGTAATAAACTAAAAAGTGGGAGATACAGGGGAAATAAATGAAAAAAAAAAAAAAAAAAAAAAGACAGTATCAGATCTGAATTTTATATTAACCTTGTGAACAGGACAACAATCTCCTGATTTCCCAGGTTAATTCCTAGAGTACAGTAATACTTGCAGCTGAAATAGTCCCAGAAGAACAGAAAGAGAGAGAATTCAACAGATGGCAATATTTGGAAAGAATCTGTAGTGATTACCAAATGGGATTCCTTGGAAAGTGACAAAGAATTAAAAATAGAGATGTAACAAGAGAAAGAAAGGATGTATCAAAATGTTAGTCATTTGCACAAGTGACTTTACTTCTCATCTTTGACTTCTCATAAGATTTCTGAATACTTCTTAGAATTTTCCCTTATCCCAACAAAATTTATCCGCATGAAAACATCTTTTGGCAAAGAGCAACAAGATAATAGTGAACTAAGTGATTATCATGGAAAAGTTACTTCAGGAATAGGATTTTCTACTAATTCAGTGTTTACTAGGATTCAGTATTAAACCTTTTAAAGCCCGAATGGAGAGGGAAAACCATTCCAGCAGTTATAATCTCATCATTATCTGAATCAGAATTATTAGCTGAATCTTTTAAATAAGTCTTTTGCATATTGTGTGAATAATCTATTTCTCCGCATCAGCTGTGTGTTTTAGAAGACTTGCCAAATGACAAGGTACTGGCATTGGCAAGAGTGTTTGGATACCTGGCAAAGTGCATATGTTTGAAGAATTTTTTGTGCAGCTTTAACTTGCAGCTGCTGCTTATAAAATTGTTCTGCTGTGTTTGTAGGTCTCTGATGAATGCAAAAGGCTGATTATAGTTTGGCACTGCTCCTGGTAGCTTAACCAGGGGGATATTTCCCTTAATCTCACCTGGCAGTGAAGTTTCATGTGAGTCACACTACTTGAATCTTAGCAGCAGTGATTTGTAATCAGCGATTCCAGTTATGGGTTGTGGGAATACTAATTGACCACCAGCTGTCAGAGCAAATGGGCAAGACGAAGTTATTAACTTTCTGTCTTGACCCTCAAAAATGAAAGAGAACAGTTACTGGTAAAATTTCCTTTCTTTTGAAAATAAGAAAACAAAACACAACGGCCTTTCCTTCTTCATCATGAGAAAATTACAATTTAGTTTATCTTAGGAAACATTTGGAAGGGATTAAAATAGCCCTGTTAGATCAAGAACCAACAGGCAAAATCACTTAGTTACTGTTATATATGTAGGAGCTCTTTATATTTTTCATTACATTGGCTTTATATATACATTCCTTAGCGGAAATATATATACAATATGCATTTACAAACTGATTTGCTCTATTGTGTGAATCAAAAATACTACTTTGCTCTCCATTATACTGTTTCATGTTTATCACTTAATCATTTTAGAATTTTAAATGTGTGTGTAACATAATAGATCTTCTATGCACGTCTGTTTACATACCTAAACCTTTTGTTTTTACTTTTAAAACTATCTCAATTTATTTTCTGAATGATTCATTTTGACTTGTAAATAGTGTCACCTTGTGTAGTTACACTCAAGGGATTTTTAGTCTAAATTCCCCATCTTTCCATTAGGATAATACTCCTGAACAAAGTCCTAAATCACTTTCCAATGACATTTTTCAAATGTATGTCTTCCACTATACAGTAAGCAAAATAATTGCCTCCTGGATATGTAGTCCTGACAAAGAAATTCAAATGCTAAATAGGAATGAATACTCAAGCTACGACATAAATAATTACAAAAATAATAATTACCAAATAGATAAATAAATATGCTGCTTATCATTATCAAATGATGAAAACAGTATATTTAATAACTTGATTTATTTTGATTTCACCCAAATATAACATTTAGGAAATACTCAAATATCATTCAGTATTGTTAATCAGCTTTTCAGTATTTGCGGTTGACATTTGTGTCTTCCAATGGACAAACATCTTTCAATACATGTACTGCTACACTAAATAAATAAGTAGTCCTTGTACAAAAACAAAACAAAATAATAATAATAAAAAGGCTATTGTCTTATTATCTTGAAGACTTGGAATCTGGAACACAATCTACTATAGAGCCAAATTCAGCTCTTTTCCCAAGAGTTCATAAGGTTTTTTGTTCTGATTCCCTTTATCAAGTTTTTCACAGTTCTTTCTTTGAGGTAGTGCCTTCTCTGACAGTAGCACTTCTTTTGCTTCCACAGTAGCCATAGTACGTTTGTTATTTCATTCTGTCTTGTTTAGAAGGTATTAAATTCCATGATAGAAGCTACTCTTTAAACAGTGTTTTTGAGTTCAGCCATAGGTTGATGATAATGATTACTATTGATCATACTAACTACAGTTTACTCATCCTACTATATCAAGAGACTACTCTGAGAAGAAACTGAATGATTAGCTTCATTGCAAATCTAAACACTGAATTAAAAAAAAAGTATATTATAGGAGTGAAAACAGAGATTGCTCCAAAATCTATGATCAGAAAATTCTAAATGGGGATCTTAATATCAGTAGTTAGCTTGCACTTGCTTCTAGTTAAAAACAACAACAAAAAAAAAAAAGGAAAAAATAAACAACAAGCAGACAAACAAGCAAGAAAAGTTATCCTATACCTTTCAACAGTTTTGTTTTAACACTGAGGATTTAATATTAAATATATATAGAGAGAGATTTGATGAACATTTCAACAGCAAATGGAGAATCAAAAGAATAGCTGATTCGTCCGTTATTCTATTAGTGGTGGTGTTTTTCCTCTTGCTAATGTGATTCTTATTTTCTTAATCTTAATTTGCAGAACTGAGTTCCTGGAGCCTCGGGATACAGCTAATATATAGCATAATTCTTTAATTTAACATGGAGATTGCCCAACTGAGAGACATGTAGTAAACATTTATAAAAATATTCCTGTTTAAATTTCTGTGAAATATGCATAAATTTGGATCACAACCAGGCATGCCAAATTGTAGACTAATTTCCCCAGAGTTTTAAGATTTTAGGAACAACAATTTTATTATTTTTGTTATGGACTCAGAAAATAATTACTAGATTTGAATCTTGGCTTTGATTTCCTTTCATGGCAGGGTGGTTCTTGACATTCTGATTGTACAGGATGTAAGATGATGACAGAGAGACTAGATTAAGAAACAGGAAATAGAGGTGAAGAAACTCTTAGAGTTAGATCATCTTTAATTAAGCTACTTAAACAAATATTATTAAATTAAGTGTATAACAAAATGTTTCTTTACTTGAAGGTAGGTATCTGCAGCTTTAATTTACTCATCAGCTTTCTTGAGTGATTCAGCACTCTGGAAACCAAATCATATTTAGATACCTAAATGTAGATTTATGTACACTGCATTCAAAACCAGATCTTGTAAGAAGTCAGTCATCTATATTTCTGGTCCTGGCAATTAACATTTTTTTTAAAGCTGTAATTTTTTTCATTTCTGTTCCACAGTTTGTACACTGCTCATTTTAATGTTGTAATAAACTGCCTATCTTCAGGAAACTGACGATGGGTTATTCAAGCTAGTATCCTAAAAGCCTTTGACTCCCTTCTCTCAAAATTCTGTGGACTTTTGCACAGTGAAATGGCTCACTACTTTCACTAGTGAAATTCAAAGGAATGCAGTGCCACAACTTGAAACCATTTTATAAAACACCACTTTTGTGGGCTGTAACGCAGTGCTCACATTGTTTCAAACAACTAGAAACATTAAAAAAAAAAAAAAGTCACGTGAATAACAGTAGCATTTAAGAAACCAGGTCATGAGGAATGAAGTGGGAAAGATAAGACAACAAAGGTTATTTGTATCATTACTATCATGGAAGTGGACTCTAAAGTCTAGCCCTGTCAATTTTGGGACTAGCCTGAAACTTCTCATTAACTCTTGACCCAGAGACTGTGCTTACTTGTTATAACGGATGCATTTAACATTGCAGTTATGGTCTAAACATATATTGTCTAATAACAAGTTCCAACTAAGGTCCTAAACTTGGTCAGTGGTGATTCCTTAGGATATTTGCAAATCTCACCAATCTCTTTTCAAGCCCTCCTCTGAGGGGAAAAAGAATGTAAGGAGAAGAGCTGTCTAAGATGTTTTCTTCTTAGATAATTAGAGAAGAATATAACAGGATAGTAGTATTACACTATTACAGATACTGCATGTTAGCCTTGCAAAGAGAAGTTGCCAGTGTATTTTCATGCAATGCTTCATAAAGTGAGTGCACATCTGACATGATCGGAGGCCGCTTGGGCTGCAGCAACTATGCCTTGGTTGAGTTTTTGGTCTCCAGGAATTTTGCCCTGGCAAAGTGTGGAATCAAGACACTGAGCTTCAGGAGAGCAAACTTCAGGCTGTTTAAGAAACTATTGGATGAGATCTCCTGGGAAGCAGTCCTTTGAGGCAAAGTTGTGGAGCAAAGCTGGCTACTCTTTAAGATTGTTTTTCTGCAAGTGCAAGAACTCTCCATCCTCCAGTACAGGAAAACAGGCAGAGGGAGGGAGAAAACCAGCATGGCTTGGCAAGGATCTGCTGGTCAAACTGAGGAAAAAGAAGGGCATGTACCGGGCACATAGGTACATAGGTCAGAAGAGGCAGGCCTAAGAGTGCATACCTCCTCTGAGAAATGAGAAAGAACTGGCTACAACAGATACAGAGAAGGCTATGAGTTCTTTCCCTCAGTCTTTACTGAATGAAAGTATTCTCATATTTTTCACAACCCTGAACCTCCCATCCTTGATCCTAATTCACATTATCTTGAATTCAGGCAATTCATTCACATTCAGGCATTCATTCACATTATCTTGAATTCAGGTAATGCTTTTGGCTACTCTTGGCAGCCCTGCAACGTAGGGCCAGTTTTTCAGTTCTTTCTGATGTCATTGTTCTACTTCATAAAAAAGATACATACTCTCTTTCTCCTCCCTAGCACATAAGACTGTGTTTTCCCGACTGTACACCTGGTAGTTTCAAATCAGACCAATATTGCCTGTTAACTGGTTAACGGTTACATCTCTGTACGGTTACATCATACTGTTCATGAGTGTGACATTGCTGTAGATTGTCAAACTGGAAGTGAGGCTATGAATTTCAGGATAGATCATCGCTAGATCACTTGCAGTGTTTAACTGTTTATTCATTCAAGTGAATTCAGTCTATTGAGATTTTGCTATAGAAATGGCCAACAATATATCTGGATGCAATCTCATTTGCCCTAATTAGTCTCTATCTAGGACTGATCCGTGGTCCTCTGTTCTTTACAAATATAAATGCAATCCGTAAGGAAAACATTCAGTTTTTGATGCAATATTTACTTTGCTTCTAAATGGACCCTAGAAGAAATGTGGATCTGGAGAAAGAAAGGGGGACATGTTTTAAATTAAAGGAACAACATTATCTGATGATATTGCATAGACTAGAAAAATGTTCAAGGTATGGACTTTTAATAGTTGGTAGACATTCAGGAATGCAAATGACATGTTTTGATAGTCTTGGGCAGTGAGGATATCCTGATCAAACTATAAGGTGATGAATTACATCCTAAATTGGAGTGTAGGCATAATCCTCATAAGCAGGAGTTCTACACAGAAACACGGGGACTATCCCTTGCCCCTGTGAGCATATAATCTGTTCAAGAAGAAAATGAAACACAGATCATTGTGGGAGGAAATAATCATGAGAAGAAGAAGAAAAAAATTAATGTCATTTTTGCATAGCCCTCCTTGACTGTATCCATTTCTCATCTTGCTGCCACTGTTTTCTGATAAGTGCTTCCTTTTAATGCCAGTGATTCCTCTTTAAATCTCCTTTCCTCCCATCCAACTCTCTCAAGCTTATTAGATTCAAACAAATAGTGGTGAAGTTGACAAATAAAAAATTGACATCAAAAAGATCAAATTTAACTCAATCATGTTTACTTTAATTTCTGTTCAGACAGTAAAGCTTGGTGTCTAAGATGTTTCTCAACAAATCTTGGTTTCTATTATATTCCTTCTCTCCATTTGCATCTTGTTCAAATTCTCCCAGCCAGAGGACTAATCACATGTCAAACAGTCTTGACTTTACATGTAAGAGGTTATAAAATTGTGCTTCTGATGAGAGCAGGGAAACATTTGTCTCCGGATACTTCTCCCCAATAACAATGCTTTTTCAGTGACCCTGCACAAGTCACAGTCCTGCAATTAACTGTTTTCACAGAACAAGGTCAGTGACCGCTCTGGGACATGCTTGTCAACAGATCTGGGGTCAGAAAAAGAGATGTTTTTTGATGACCTGTAATGGTAACATTCAGTTGAGGATTGTCTTATTGTCTCCTTCTAAGGGAGACAAAGGTATTTCTTCTGTCCTCCGGCTTGAACTCTACTATATTCCAGGAAATTAACAAGCATGACTTTACATTAGCAATAGCAGATCTTTCTGAGTCCTTGAGCCAGTGATTGCTGGTAGGAGCAGCAGTAAAAATCTCATCCAAATAAAGGAGCTAATTATTACAGTCTTTGAATATTGGGTTAAACAAAAAACACTTTCTTTTCTCTCAGAGGTGGAACAATAATATTTTCCCTTTGTGTTTAAAGCATATGTCAAATTAGAGTATTTGTCATAATAAACAATAATGAAGATTAAACAAGTGTTACTGTTTCAGGAGGAAACTCAATAGGTATATACATTTATTGAGAAGCAAGGCAACGGAGGACCTCAAGGACCTCAGGATGCTCAGGACAACTGTCTCTGAGATTTAGTCTGCATCATTTATAGTCCAGAGCTGTGTTGGAAGTGTGTGTAGTGAGCTGAAGCACAGTTCAGCATTGAGGGGCATGTATTAATGGGCTAGTGTTTCAAAAGTAACAAATAGCTACTTTTCTATTTTAACAGCATGAGGTAATCAGTAATTTTGTATAATTAGCTTACAATTGAGTTTTTCATGCATTGGATCTCTTCCAGTTCATGGGCTTTTACAGTTAAAATCTTATTATGAGCAAAATGGAACAAACCAAAAATGTGGATCCAGAAATTTATATTTACTTAATTAAAATCTTAAATTAGTACTGAAAAGTCTCACTGATAATACCCTTGAAAGGATTATGCAAGAAAAGTCACTAGAACCAATATCTCTATTAGTGTTAGAAATCTCTGACAGTGATCCTGTGGCCCTCAGGCTGATGGCACCAGCCCCCTTCAGTGAAGAGCAGCAGCCATTGCCACATGTGCTGGAGCTCTGCAGTCCCTGCTAGAAGAAACAGGATGCCCAGGGTGAGTGCAGTGCCCTTTGCCCCAAGGCCACTATTGGGTCTATCCTAGTGTGTTTGTCTCCTGCTCTGCAGGCCTCTTCTGTGGGCCCTGATCTAAATAGTTCCTCAATTGTGATGATCATAAAGACCACAGAGCATTAATGATAGTGCTCATTCTTCCATAAAAGAATGCTCCTTTTATTGATACAATATTGTTTTATAAACAGAAGAAAAAAACAGCAACCAAGCCCAGAAGATTTGAGAAAGGAAACGAGAAAGAATTTAACACTTGTAAAAGAATAAATATATAACCCCGTAAGTGTCCTAATGTAACCAACAGTGGACACTGTAGGTGTCAACTTGAAGACTGCTTGAAGACTGGAAGAGAGTCAAGGTCACTCTGGTTTTCAAAAAGGAGTATCCAGGGGACTACAGGCCAGTCAGTCTCACCTCTGTCCCTGGAAAGGTGATTGAACAGCTTGTTCTGGATTCCGTTTTCAGGCCACTAGAAGAAAAGATTATCAGGAGTAGTGAGCATGGCTTCAGCAGGGGGAGGTTGTGCTCGACCAATCTTGTAGCCATCTATGATGTCGCCACTGGCTGGGGGGATGGGGGTAGAGCAGTGGATGTAGTCCACCTTGATTTCAGGCATTTGACACCCTCTCCCACAGTACCCTCATAACAAAACTGAAGAAGTGCGGAATAGACAAGTGGATGGTGAAGTGGGTTGAGAACTGACTGCCAAAGCTCAGAGGGTTGTGACTGGTGACACAGAGTCCAGTTGGAGGCCTGTATTTAGTGATGCTTCTCAGGGGTCAGTGCTGGATCCAGTCCTGTTCAACATCTTAATCTATGACCTTGATGAGGGGATAGAGTCCACCCTCAGCAAGTTTGCTGATGATACAAAGCTGGGAGGAACAGCTGACATGCTGGAAGGCTGTGCTGCCATTCAGCGAGACCTGGACAGGCTGAAGAGTTGGGCAGAGATGAACCAGATGAGGTTTAACAAGAGCAAATGTAGAGTCTTGCACCTAGGGAGGAAGAACTGCTTGCACCAGTACAGGTTGGGGGATGATCTGCTGGGGAGGAGCTCTGAGGAGAGGAACCTGGCTGTCCTGGTGGACAACAGGTTGTCCATCAGTGTGCCCTGGTGGCCAAGAAGGCCAATGGCATCCTGGGGTGAATTAAAAAGATTGTGGTCAGCAGGCTTAGGGAAGTGATCCTCCCCCTCTACTCCACCCTGGTCAGACCTCACTTGGAGTACTGTTTCCAGTTCTGGATTCCCCGGTACAGTAAAAGACCAGGATCTCCTCAAGAGTCCAGTGGAGGGCCACAAAGATGAGAAAGGGCCTGGAACACTTCCCCTGTGAGGAAAGGCTGAGAGATCTGGGCCAGTTCAGCCTCGTGAAAGAAAGACTCAGAGGGGATCTGGTCAATGTCTATAAATATCTAAGTGCAGGAGGCAAAGGGATGAGGTTTATTTTATCTTAGTTGTGCATGGTGATGGGATGAGGGGAAATGGGCACAAACTGCTGAATAGGAAGTTCCATACAAATATGCATGAGAACTTCTTCACAGTGAGGATTATGGAGCACTGGCACAGGCTGCCCAGAGAGGTTGTGGAAGTCTCCTTCTATGGAGACATTCAAGATCCACCTGGATGTCTACCTGTGCAACCTGGTCTAGAGAGCCTGCTTTGGCACGGGGGTTAGACTATATGATCTCTAGAGGTCCCTTCCAACCCCTACCATTGTGTAATTCTGTAGTAGTCACAGTCATTAGGTATGCATTCTCAATGAACAAGAATCTGTATGCTGCAATTGCAAAAAACTGCACCAGGAGATCTTCTGTTGCTGTTGCCACTGCTGAAATGTACCACCCACCACCTCAGTGGATTAATATACATTGTTTGGTCACTGCAAACATTCAGTAACAATGAATGTCAATAGGTGCCATTTTTGTCTGCATGAAGGAATTCAATTACACAACATTGCTTCATATGAACTTCTATGTCCCAACAAAATTTAAGGGATTATTAGTGAGAAGGTTCAATCACCACTGTCCCAACACCAACATAGTAAATAGGAAGCATTAATTTTGGAGCAACCCTAGTATACACATGTACATTTACAATAATGTAGAAATTAATTACTTAAATCTGTAAAAGTGTAGATATAAAATTGGCCAAAAAATCTTTATTGAGAACTAACAAAATGAATAATTACAGTTAATATCTGAATAGAACGTAATTATACGAATATAAATGGGAAGTTTGAGGTCCACCACTTTAGAAGTCTAGTGTGGGGGCACCAAAAAGAAGCTTCTGGTGTTTGGAGGGTGAAGAGTACAGGCACAGATAGGTATTCCAGAGGGCCAAGAATGTCTTCTAGAAAGCTCAACAAAGACACAAACTTTGTCACATCCAGAGTTTGGTCTACTGAATTGGACTGAGAAACCTCAGCATCTGGGCTCAGACCAACAGGTTCACTATCCAGAATTACTTGGGCAAATTTAGGGATTTTTAATGCTTCAAGGCACAGGAAAACACAGAAACAGACTGGATTTCAAGCTCATTATGGTGTGCAGTCGCACGCTGTACGTGTTATCCTTATGTCAGTGACCTTACAAAACATTTCAAAAATGCACCAGTTGATTGGCTGAGGAGGGAGAAATGTGCTGTGATTCGCTTATGTTCCTGACTATGTCTGCAGCAGCTGTAGAAAGAATGGTCCATAAAAGAGACACTGATATTCAAGCAGAAAAAGGAATGAGTACGGGGACACAGGACTAGGAGCTAACCTCTTTCATAATCTGTTAAAAATAAATATATTATTATTAGTTACATTGTTTTTCTAGTGTTTCATTTCATACATGTGTGTAGAAGGAGCATATTAGTAGTCATATCTCTGCCATTTTTTCTGTTAAAAGAGATTCAGTACGACCCTGAAGAAGTGGGATGTTTGTGAGATGCAAATTCACATTCTGAAGCTGTTAGAAGGTGAACTGTCATTCTGAAAATAAGTTAAATGGTAATCTGCCTTGTAAACCAGTATGCTTGCAGTTTCCACAAGGCTCAAAAAAGATGCTTTGAAAGAAACAATGTGTTGGTGGCAGAGGTGGATGGGTGATGACAGGCAAACTTTGAGGATTTGCAGTCATTTTCAAAACATAATAGTGGTGTTAAGTGCATGTTAACAGTTGTAGACACATTACACAAGCATGTTTTGGCTATTGTTCAAAAGGCAAAACATGTTCTGAAATATCTGTGGCTTTAAAAAATTCCACTGGCATCAGGGATGCTAAGTCAGGAAGATTTTTTTTTGATTAGAAAATGGAAGAGGTGAGTGAGTGCTTATGAACTGATAAGATGCAGATGTTGCCCATAGTGATTTAACAAAATTTTCTGCACTAAGAGTAACTGATCTCAGAGAAGTCTATTGTGTGTTTTCTGTCAACTGCATATAAGTTGTGCTCCCATGTTATCCACTATCAAAGTTTCAAATTATTACATCGGTTCTTAAATCACAGAATGTATTTCTGATGAGAATGAATTTAATATATTGATATTAAATATATGAATTTAATATATTTCATGCTGTTCTGTATATTTCCATTACATTGATATAATACCTAACCCCCCCAAACGTTTAGAAAAATGTACCTTTGAGTTTGATTCTAATTTGATTGCAACCACTAGATTTAGTTGAACTAGTTTGTCTGCTAGATATAGAAGACTTTTAGTGTCAGAAGTTACTTACATTTGACGATGTAATCAAACACTGAAACAACCTACTCAGGGACATGGTGTAGCCCTCATCACTGGAAGCTTTAAATGTGCTGTTTGAGTATCCTCCTTCATGAAAAACTGGAGCTGATGATCTTTTGAAGACCCTTCCAGACTAAGTTCTATGATTTTGGGATTCTATATTAAAATTCATTCAATTAAATTTCTTTTTAACTTTTTGTTTAATAATCTAAATATCTCGAGCTCTTTACACCTCTCATGAATCTGAGAGCAATGCAAGTACATTTAAATCGTATTGACAGTGAATTCAATGACATCAACAGTGGGGCTGAATGCATAATCAACAAGTTTGGTGATGACACCAAGCTGTGGGGTGTGGTAGACACACGAGAGAAATGGGAACCCATCCAGAGAGACCTAGACAGGCTTGAGCAGTAGGCCCAGGTGAACCTTGTGAGGGTCAACAAATCCAAGAGCAAGGTTTTGTATTTGGGTCAAGGCAATCCCCATTACCAATACAAGTTGGGGATGAAATTATTGAGCGCAGCCCTGCCAAAAAAGACCTGGGGTTACTGGTGGATGGGTATATGAACATGAGCCAGCAATGTGCTCTAGCAGCCAAGAAGAGCTAACTATATCCTGGGCTGAATCAAATGAATCCTGTCCCTTTACTCTGTGCTGGTGGGGCCTCACCTGGGGTACTGCATCCAGAAGTAGAGTCCTCAGCAATAAAGGAAACACACCCAGAGAAGGGCCACAGAAATGATTCATGGAATGGAATATCTCTCCTATGAATAGAAGCTGAAAGAGCTGGGCCTATTGAGCCTGGAGACGAGGAGGCTCCAAGTGAACTGATAGTGGCCTTTCAATATCTAAAGGGTAGCTACAGGAAAGAAGTGGACAGATTCCTTAGCAGGGCCTGTTGTGATAGAGCAACAGGAAATATTTTCAAGCTCAAAGAAGGTAGATTTAGGTAGTATATTAGGAAAAAAATCTTTTACAGTGTGGGTGGTGAGGCACTGAAACAGATCACCCAGTGACGTGGTGGATGCCCTGTCCCTGGAGACTTTCAAGGTGAGGCTGGATCAGGCCCTGGGCAACCTGATGTAGCTGTGGATGCCTCTATTCATTGCAGGGGAGTTGGTCTAAGTGGCCTTCAGTAGTCCCTTCAAACTCTAAGGATTCTATAATTCTATTATTAAGAGTATGATCCAGCTGTGCATTATTTGAAAGTTATACCACTACTACTCCATGAAAGTAAATGATTTATATAGACATTGGAGCAGAACTGAATTAGATTTGATGATTTCTTCCATTTAAATCTATGCATCTATTTATTCATAGAGTGTCCTCATTGCTGCTGTTAAACACTGCCACATTTCTTTACTTTTCATTTGAAAGAAATATGAATGAAAATATATGCCTTGAATTTCTACATCACTTTGCTCTTGGTTTGCATCTATTAGCATCAGTTTGTTACAAATTTTATTTTTTTTTCCATGATTAAAGAACAAACTGAATATATTCTGAAAAAAACAATGAAGAATATCTAGGACAGGGGTGAAGAGACAAGGTTTAAATAGTGGTTTTCCAGTCAATTAAATGCAGTCATTTATTTCTTGCTAATTTGTCCTTCAACTCTTAAAACGTCCAGGAGTAGAATGCAATTTAGTTAACATTGTACAATCTTATCAGATTGAAATCATATATGTTTTCTTGAAGAATTATTACATTCCTAATGCAGCAGACTACCTAATAAATTCTGCAACCAAAACACAGAAAATTTTCATATACAAATACATGCAAACATTTACAGATTAAACGCAAACTGCCATACATGAACACACATTTTTTCTTCTGTTAATAGTATATAAATGTGGTAGAATCACATAGATAACAATAACAAAACGATAACAAAACAGGATTCAAATATACTACCACAAAGTCAAAGTTTTCTAAGTAGAGATTGATTCTAGTAGTGAGTTTCAGATTCAAAGTAAATTGTTTATAAAGCTCATTCATATTGGGATCTGTGGGTTTTTTTTGTTTGTTTTTTTAATTTTTTGGCCCTTCCCCATCCCCCATCCCCTTATTAGGTACATTTCTAGGTCAGATTGAAGTAATAATTTGCCTTGTGATAGTTTATTCACCTCATAGCACTAAGTAATTGCTGACTTAGTTTCTCAAACCTGATGAGACATTTTACTTGCAAGCAAAACAAAGAAATAAAAAAAAAAAAAAAAAAGTTCCTTTGATCAGAAGAAAGCATACATTAGGGAAAAAAAAAATCAAGCAAAGTGAAAATTCTAACAGGGAATCTTTAAAATAGAAGAAATGTATTTATAAGCATACAGGGAATTAGAGATATTCACACAAAATTACAGAATTGTTTGCATGAACAAGACTAGGCTTAATCATTGCGATGCTGGATAAGAAGAAATATAATACTAACTATATTTTACTCAGTATATTAATGGCATATTAATAACATCACTACCCTGGGTTCAGTTCTAGCTATTTTCTGAAAGAGGCAGTTTCTCTACAGATGAGCAAATGTGAGTATAAGAAAGGACTTACACGTTGAAGTTTGAGAACCTATACAATGCATGCTCCACAACCTCTTTGGACTGACTCTTTCAGTATTACGCTACCTCACTTCTAATTTGAATTTCCAAAGACACAATCTCCTGTTCTCCTATTGTACACCTCGCTCTAGACACTAGTTCCTCCAAGTTCCTTTTGATCTTCTGGACTAAAACTGTAAGTATACACAGTGTATTCTTCTACACAAGTTAGAAAAACTGTAAACAATTCTATGGTAGACTATGAAAAAATCTTTTTCTTCTGTATGTGCTTCAGTTTCCATACAGAACCATGCCATCTGTCCCACTGCATTGAAGGATTTGAACTTCAGATATCTGGTCCTAGAAATTACCATCAGAATTAGAACTAGACTGAAACCAAAACAAAAAACAACAACAAAAATCATTCAGCATATTAAAGACAAACAAAAGAAAAACGGATGTTTTAAATGCAAATATAAAAATGCTATTAATATTTCAGTTTTCCTGTTCCTAAGTCAGACCTCATAAGATGGTCAATACAGTGCTTTCCTCTACAATAAGAGTACTAGGGAGTAGCCTGATTCAAATCTAATGGTGGTTTGTTTTTTCAGGTGGTGCAGCCTCTGGAGGCAAGATACTATCTGTCTTACTAAAAACAAGCTCCACTGGCTAATCTATCAAGTATAATAGCCATGCATTTGCTTGCCTTTTTTTTTTGCTATAAGTGAAGTGACACAAAAAAAACTATGCAAGAGTCTGGAAGAAAAACAAAATAATCCAGCTGGTTTGATACCATTAATATGAGAAACAACAAAAAAAAAAATATTCAAATCTGAATTCTGAGGCAATGCTGCACAGAAACTGATTTGAAAACCTTGAAGAAGTGCCTCAAAGTTATTTCAGTACTTTAAGAATAAATTGACCATTTAACGTAATCAGAATTTTGTAATTTACCATAAAAAATAACCTTACCTGTGCACACTTGACAACACTTTTTTAGATGTCAGGATATATAGCATTTATAGGCATCTCAGAAAAGCCTTCAAAATAAATTCCGTGTAATCAGATTTTTATCTGCATTTAGCACTAGTACTTCTTACACATAAAAACATTATTCCATTGCTTCTATTTTTTAAACACGGGATCAGTTCATTCTGTTTTTCATTGTTTCCTCATATGTTCAAAAATCAAGGAGATACATCAGATCTTTAAACTCCAGACAGGATTAGATAATTATCTTACAGAGAGAAATTTAGAATTTTTTACTATAAAATTTTCCCTGTTTATTTTTGGAACATACAATAATGTATTAATGCCTTGCAAGCACACACGTGTGTCATGCATCGGATCGTATCACGTAATATGAGTGGCAGACGAAATCCAAATTTTTAAATTAAGTTTTTGCATCTAATGCCTGTGGCACTGATCTTTCAAATACACTGACATGTAACTACTTTATGTTTCTTCAGACAAATTGTGAGTAAAGCTTCTCCCGTTAAAGATCTAGTCCCAGGCTGACAATATTTGTACAAGGCTCTTTGTAGAAGCCAGCTGTCTTGTAAAAGTGCTGTTAGAGTGGGGAAAAAATAATAATGACAAATAAATAAAAATAAAAATAAAAAAGAGAGAGAGAGAGAGAGAATATTACTTATTTCCCCTAATATTTAAGACATATGCTATAGGTAGTTCAGTTCATTCACGACTAACTATTGTAGATTCATGGAACATCGTAAGTTTGAAGGGACCTCAGGAACATCTAGCCCTAAGCCCTATGCTGTGGGCAACGTTGACAACCACTAGACCAAGCTGCTTAGGGCTTCATCCAACCTGATTCTAAAGGTAAGTCATCACAACTTCTCAGGGTCACCTGTTCAAGTGCTTCACCACCCTCTTAGTAAAGATTTTCTTCCTAACACCTAACCTAAATTTCCCCTCTATTAGTTTGAAGCCATTCCTCCTTGTCCTGTCAGTGTTAGAACGTGTGAAAAAGCAGTACCCCAGCACAGTTCATTCTGAAAGAGCTTGGCAACAGTGAAAGGTTGTTTCAGTTTCATAACATGAATTTCTAATTACCACACCTAGATTGTGTTGCAATGAGCTAACCCTCACATTAAGCATATAGAGCAGACATTTAATGCTAACACAGAACATCTTCTCCCTCTTTTTCCTATTCCCAAACACTGAAGATTTGAGAATTCCTGATACATCACTAACGTAGGGCCAGATGTATGAGCTTGGCAGATGGGATTATTCCTACACAAACCCCACAAATGCTCAGTGTTTCCCATGACTATCTATGCCTTGTGATAAGAGAATGGACACCCTCTTCTCTTACCAAGCTGCGTAGGACCTAGGGAAGCATAATTGCCAGAACTGATGGTCATATTGCTGTCTATTTTATACTGTGGGAGTCTATGATGGGATCACAATACACTAAAGTGAATTTCCTCTGTCTTCCTTAAGGTGATCACTTCCTGAAACAACAAAGTTTTTGTATTAGCTTAGAGCACATGATAATAAAATAAGGAAAGCTACTATTTGAAAAGAGTACGTCAGTTTGTTTCCCTGTGTGAAATGCTGAAATAAAATTATGTATCTGACAAATAAGACATATGTCAGAGTTTATTTGACACCCATTTACTGTTTGCCCTATACTGTGGACCACTTCTCTCACCTTGCTTTCTAATCTGGAAGTTCTTAGTGCTTCCTCTGTTGAAAAACTCCATGTAGTCCATCTCTATTCCTAAGAAAGCAGTTTTCATCATCTTTGACCCAAATGGCATCATGGTTGTCACCACACAGAGCAACCAGCACAACAAAAGAAAATTACTTCTCAACAACATATTATTTATCCAAACGTGACATACCACACATACTGTAAGGTGGTAATAAGTTAATTAAATGATTTTCTTTTGACAAAGAAATCTTCACTTGCACGTGTTAAAAGTTTGATGTTACAGATAAGAACATGCATCCTAAAAACTTTTTCTTTTAATTTGTATAGTTTTCCTAAATAACATAAAATCTGGAATTATTTTAAGGTAAATATTTTTGAAATTATGCATTAAGAATAAATTTATAGAAAAAATTTATAGAAAAGCACGCACATGCAGTTTTTTGTTAAGAAAATTGAATAAACTTGTAGGGCAAATAACCCCAAGAAAAGCACTCAAAGGAAACCGTGCAAAAGGTGGTATATTTTTGGGAGGCTTAAGTTGATGGTATACAAACAAACAGCAAAAGAGAGCAGATCACCTTGATGATGGTTGAGGCTTGCTAATAACTCCACCACGGAGGGATCTCCACCAAAAGATCCTTCCCTGCTGGTGGTCAGCCCTTAAATGGGGTATTGGGAGAGGTGGAGTCAAACTCCACCCCTTCCAATCACACTCACTTGTGCCCCTGCAGCTGACTCAGGGCTTGCCTCAGGTGATCAATCAGTGGTTCAGGCCGTGATTCAACAGTTCCCATACAAAAATACATAAAAATTGTCTCTTGTAGAGGATAAAGTGGAATTTTTATATGACAAAACAGAGTTAAATGTTTAGTAACAAAAATGTGAGAAGAAAAAAGAAATAGAAATACATTTTTTTCTCCATTTAAATCATCTTGTTTGACTCTTTGACTGTTTTGTGGTTTTGGTTTTTTTTTCCTTTCTCATCCTCTTTTTATTTTTTAATTTAGAAGTCTTATTATTCTTTTTTATTTTCTTTTTCCTTAAAAATTTCTGGGAATATATTTTTACATGAGAATCTCTGTCTGTTCCATCTTTCCTACATGTCTGACTTCGCTGTTGCAGAGAAAAATCAGTGTGAGACCAAATTTCAGTCAGAAGTTTGGGACAAGACAAAAAAAACTGAAGTACATAAACAGTACATTTTGGATATCACCTTTAAATTTTTATAAAATTGCTAAAACTCAATTCATTACTGCATTTCACAAATGCACTTTGAACAGGTGGCCATGCAAATAAATTAGTTTAGTAATTCACAGCATGTTGCATAAAATTTATATGTCTTGGAAGTATTAAAATGTGGCTCTTTATAACAGAATGCAAATACTCGTTACTCTGATTTTATTACTACACAGGTTTTAACTGAAAAAAATCACAGTGTAAGTAAAGAAATAGCAGTTTTTTTCTCTCTTGAAAAAGACAACTAGCTACACAGAAAAACTCAATTTTCTTATTTTATTTATATTAACTAATATACTAAATTTAAAGGCACATTTCTGTTCATTACAGACAGTTGCTCACTTTAAAATAATTACATTATACCAAATGACTTCCACTATATTAGCTAATTCTAAAATTCTATGCTTTACTTATTTAATCAGAAATTGTAATGTTCAGTGTATGTTAAAGCTTGTTATTTCCCTGTTAAATATAATCCAACCATCACACTGGCACATTCAATTACGAAAAGGAACTTGAGCTGATAAAGTATTTACTTATGATTTCCTTATCATGAAAGAAATGTGTGATGTATATTATTTACTATATGAAATAAAAGTTAATAACTGACCTATAAGCCTTAATTCTGCCTGAGTAGTTCAACTGATTTACAATATTAAGATTTCAGTTAACATTTGATTCATTCTTTTTTATGTTGTAAACTTTGAAGTTCATAGAATACATAATAAAATCAATAAACAGAAACAACTATTTGCAAAGGTCATATTGTAAACACACTGCAAGTTTTTAGTGATTGTACTTTTTTCCCCTGAAGAAACTGCAAATCTCTTAAATGTTGTCATGTACCTGGGAGGAAAAAAAGATTCTGGTATACCTTATATTTTATGAAATTTTTTACTTTTCACATTTTAGTGTCTGCTCTTTCTTCCATATTTCCAGTTTACAAGTAAACTTTCATGTAGTATCAATTGAGATAAGAACCAATTTTGCAGTGATGCAGTTTGTTTTCAGCACTTCTATACAAATTATAGAATTCGCATTGAAATATCAAAGGTTCTGAATGCATTTTACATTTTCCTTGAAGCAATCCTAGCAACAGAGTGTGGCTTGCAGTGATAAGCTAACTCTGCTGAAGTACATCAGTCTAGTACAGTAAAACCAATAAAAGGTTTAAACAGTTTAAACATGTAAGTCAGAGAGATGAAATGCGAGCCATTCAGCCTTATGAATGTTAAATAACTTTCAGGGACACTGAGGTGTTGTTTTTTTTTTTTTTTTACTTTTTTACTTGAGTATGTTAAGGAAGAGTTTTTCTGTTTTTTGCTTTCTGCTAAAGAATATTAATTTTAAACACTTAGATGTAGCCTACAATGTTGTGACGAATGGAAAATTTTGCCTTATGGCAACTCTAAAATTTTAGTGTCAGAATTTCAAAATGTATTAAGAATTCCAGAATACAATTTTAATGAAATTAAGTGAGAATAAAATACTAAAGCTAAAGCATAAGTTACAATAAGTTAAAAATGCTTCCATCTTCAACTTGGTGTTACATTTTCAATTGTCCTCTTTCACATGTACACAGATTTCTGGAATAAGATATTGTAATCAAAGTGTGCAATTACAATTATATGAATAGTTTAAAAATACATTTTGATGGTATCTGGCACATTTTAAGAGAAAGATTGTCTTTTTGTACCAACTCTTCTCCTGTTTTCAGTCACTTTGATAACGTTCTGCCTGGGACTACAATGAGAATAGCAGTGATGAAATCCAACATCATGTGCCAGTTTGGACCCATCGGATCTCACTGAACAGGATCACTATGGATCTGTGTTTTACCTTATTTTCAAGTCTCTTTTTATCCTTGCTATGATTACAATTTATAATCTAATTGAAGGTATCACATTTTCCTAATGTGATAGGAAAGGCTTAGCTTTCAATTAATTGATACAGGATTTTCAGAAGATTCTAGATAATCTCTTGCTTTTAGCACTATCATTATACCTGAAAAAAAATATATGCTAGAAAACCTTTTCCTCTTCTCTATCTGATAAAAATACTTTGTCAAAAACAAACAAACCCACAGAGAAACCAAATCGAAATAAATGAAAATAAATGCAAAATTCCACATTCAGTCAACTTGGTTTAATTTGGGAATTAATTGACATGCTTTTAATTCTCACAATGTATTTTTTCCATTTCAACTTCTCCACTTTGTCATTTAAAAGACTTACAAACTTTGAGACCTGTAGTACCTGTACCATTTTGTAGCAAATGTTAATAAAACCTCTCTGTGATGGTTGTTTTGTTTTTAACATTGCTATCTACAAATTGCCACTTGAACACATTTGGGAAAGAACATCTGTCTTCTGAGATCAGAAAATACTTTGGAAATTGATGTCATCTAATTTCACTAGCAACTATTTAAAAAAAAAAAGGTATCTGTGGTAAAAATCAATCCTCACTTTCAAATTGTTTTGTATCCTGACTTGTTTTCCATCCTTAAAATGTTCTCTTGCCTATTCACGAAGATTTTTCTTGTGGCTTTTCACTGGAAATATACCTGGAATGCATGGGCAACTGCAAATCTTGCACATTAGATTATTTTTCAGTTAAAATATGCATCAGATAACTAGTACAGCAAAACAATATCTACAAAAAAAGCAACAAAACCAAACCAAGCAATCCAACAAAATGCACTCAACACCTTCATGAGTAGTCAGATAAACAGAGGCTCCCCTCTCTGCTTTCTCTCAGCTGTGTTTCATTTCTGCATCTCCGACATATATATATTGTATACTGCATCTTTTCTGTATAAGTTTCATAAGTTTTTGTGTAATTTTCTTTAAGTCTCATATTCATATAAGGTATAAATCCTGAAAATTCATGGGATTATGATCGAGATATACAGTAAATCATTGTACTGGATTTACGTGCCAAAGTTTTATAAGCAGGAGAGCTGCAGAAGTATCTCTGTGTTAGCTAAGAACCAGTTTCAGCTAGTATTAAGAAAATGCCAGTGACCGATGCTGTTTATACATTTCTAATAACATACTTTAAAAAGTGTATTTTAAAAGCATACAAAAAGGGCTTTGAAACAGCAAATGATAGAGAACAGTGAGGAAATGTAGAAAGAACTCTACAGACAGCAACATTTATGAGAGCGGGAAGAGGTGCTCCAGGCTCTAGAGCAGAAATTCCTTTGAGGCCCTTGCAGAGGCAGGTTTTTCCCCTGTGTACCATGCTGAATCAGACACCCATGCTAAGGTTCATGTTGGAGCTCATGGTGGAGTAGGTTAATATGGTCTGAAGCAGGCTGAATGCTGTGGAGATCCCATGGAGGAGTGAAATACGAACTGAATCTACAGCCCCATTCACCTGTGCTCCTGTGGCTGACTCAGTGCTAGCCTCAAGTGATCAATCAGTGGTTCAAGCTCTGACAATAAGTTTCACTTGCAAGTCAAAAGGAAAGACTACAGCCATTTGACACATTTCTCCAAATGTTTCTGAAACACTGCATAATAAGCAGACCTTTTTGTTTGTTTGTTTATTTTAATGACTTTATGTTAAATAAAATCATAAAATAGTCAAATATTTATAGGGTAAGGGAACAGTAAAAGGATGCAAGTGGCAGGACTTTTATTACTATCATTATTAATATTATTATTCCTTCTTACATGAAGAAAATCAATACCACTAAGAAAAAAGAGACTAGCAATAGTTGTTATAAGTCACTCATTTTACCTATCATAAGATTGAGTTTTTGTTTTTACTTAGCTGCAAAAATGCTTGAAATCAAAATATATTTATCATCTTTTTGTGTATCAAGCCCCAGGAGTAGAAAGTGCATAATCATTTCTTGGATGAAAAATTGAATCTAGTTCTATCTGTACAGAAACCAAATCTTTTCCTAACCAACTGAAAGCTAATCCTTATATGAGTACTTTCTTTTTTTTCTCCTTTTTTTTCTTTTTTTTTTTTTTTTTAACACATAAGAGTTTTAGAAGGGGAAACTGAAAATATTTCCAATATAATAATATTTAAAAAATACTGAACTACAGCACAGTTCAGTAGTTCATGTTATTAGTGAAAGAAAGATGAGATCAAATACCTGATTATAACAAATGCCCAGAATCAAGTTCCCTAACTTAAATGGAGTTTTTACAGTGTGTATCTATTTAGTGCTTTACTGTATATAGCCCTATATATATATATATATTTTTTTTTTAATTTAATATTCAGTGACAGTTCGGGAGAAGAGAAAGGAAGAAGTACAAACAATTCTTTTTTTTTTTTTTTTTTTTTTTTTTTTTTGCGTTATTTCTCTCTCAGTTTCAGTATTATTGTTTTCCCGGTGGGACAGCAACTGAAAAACAAACAAATTAAAGAAACCAACACTAACAATTATCTATCCACAGAGTCCAAAATAGACAGAACTATCTGGGCAGGAAGGAATTCTCTTTTTAGAACAGAAATTCCCTGTACTAATTAAGTCTCAGAACTGTCAAAGAACAGTTCAGTTGAATAATTTATAGACTAAGCTGAGGAGTAACTCATGAAGACAAATGAATGCACATTACAGAAAATTTGTTCAACTTTTTCTGTTATGGTGTCTATATTGTAGGTGTAATAACAAGCACAGTCAATTTCATGAGCTACAATAGTGGAGAAAAAAATAAATAAAATCAATCCCAAGCCTGAAAAATTAGCCAGTATTTTTTTGTTTGTTTGTTTTCATATCCAAATATTCAAGTGAAAATAACAGATTTTTTGTCATTTTCTTTCCTTATTGACGTTGTAAAAATAAAAAATAGTAAAAAAAGGAAAACATATTTTATCAGTATCAATACTGAAAGAAAATTATTCATCTGTGATTTAAGGAAGTTTAGTTAGAAGCTTATGTATCTACAGGATTTTCACTCTGAAGCTCTCCTGACAGATAGCATATTAACAAAGTCACTGAATAACTCTACACCAATATGTGTTTGAAATTAATCATAGAATCATAATCTATTTCTAATCTATTATTATTCTATTATCTATTATTATAATAATCTATTATTAGATTATTTCATAATCTATTTCTAATCATAGAAATTAATCATATACTTCATTTAAGCAACTACAACATCCTAATTGGCATTTGTAAATGAAATATGAATCCAAATACATGGAAAATTAAATTAATATATTTTGTTTAAAAACATTCAGACTCGGTACCAGACCTTTATATTATGATTTTGTTGAACATCTATGTTGTCTTTGCATCTGCTCTGTTAAGCCATGCAGACATGCATTCTGTTGATTAGTAATGATCATTTCCCAGTGTAATACAGATGTTTGAAACCAGATTTGTTTAATAAATGCATAATGTTCCAAATTAAATTCCCAGCAGATTTAATTAAATTGTTTTCGATTTAATTTCATCTAGAGTCTCAGAGGATTATATCAGCTCAAGAATACCGGACACAATTCAGCTAAGATACCTGGTTTTGATACATTAACCTTAACTCTAAGGGTAGCTAGTTACACTACCTACACTGAAGTATAGTAATCTTTACACAAGCATAGTGCTACATATTTGCCTTCAGCAGAGAAGCTGTGAGTGAATAACTGTCATTTTAACTCAGTGCACCAATAGGTAACATTATGTGACTTATAAACATAGTTGCAGTCTGAGAAGGAAATAACAGACCATAATGTTGTAATTAATAAATTATTGGTTTAAAATTCATTCATCCCAATCACAAGATCACAGAAAACAAATTTATCAAGACACAATGAGAAGAGACTATATTATATATAACTTTTGAGGACAGTGTTCACATTACCTGTATAAATTTATCAGATGTTGTTAAATGTTTCAGTCTTGGTTTTCTCCTTCACATATAACTATTTCTTCCTAAAACAATGCTAAGACTTCAGATCATTCAAGCAAGCAAGTTACATCAAGTGAAGTTGTCTTACATAAGAAAGGTTAGCTTCATATAAGATTGCGAGAGATGTCTATTCATGACACTTTTTCATAATCCTTTCTTTGCCAAATTTGCAGAGAAAGAAAGGTGCCTAAAGTAATACCATATTTCAACAATTTCCATCTTAAAAAAAACAAAACAAAAAACAAAAACAAACAAACAAAAAAAAAAACACAGAGCTTCCTATTGAAAGAACTGACAAATAATATTTTGATGGTGTATTTTACAAGTTTTCAAGTTCTTTCTGCACACACAAAACACTAAACAATGAGAAAAGATGAGACTTATTCTTGTTATCCTGCACATTAATACTTTGTCTTTCATTTACGGAGAGGGAGTAGACCAACACTGCAGTCTGTGCTAAGGATGAGGGAGTGAGATTAAGGTATAACACTTCATACTGCCTCTCTTCCTCCCACAGATAAGGTTTGTTATTCTCAGGCAGCATGTCAAGAACTGTTCAAGAAAGAAGTTCAGTTTTTTCTTTAAATCACTACATAGGAAAAATGCTGTCTCATCACACTTGGTAGTTTGTGAGTAAGACAAATCTTTAGAATCTCACCATACAGGGGTTGCCAGAGTGATGGAGTCAGACCAGATGCAAAGGAAAAACACAAGACAATTAGTTGAGCTTTCCAACAACAACTAATCAAGTGCTTTGAGTCAAAATTAGGTGACTTCCTTATAGCAACCAGTAAGCATCAAAAATAAGGATTCTTGGCATAGGTGTTATTTCCTTATGTACTACTTTAAGGCAAATGCATGCAATGGCTTCTGAACAAAAATGAGTAAAAGAAAATCTAGAGGAAAGAGGAAGTAAGAGAGGCAGATTTAAGAAAGTTAGGTACAGTTCACCACTCCTGGATCCAGCGTTGACTTGAGTCTGGGGTCTTGATCAGTGGGTCGTGGGTTGGTCCGAGACCATCCTCAAGGTGAAGCCCCATCTGTGTCTAAAATACTTGGAAGGGGCTGACGAGACAATCTGGTGGCTGTGCACCTCCTCCTCCCTTTTCTGTTGTTTACCAGTCATGAAGAGCCAAGAGAGAAGTGAAGATACACAGTCCATCCACTTTGCTTCCAGTGTGAGGGTTCACAGACCTTACAACTTACAACTAGAGTTGTTAAGACTCCATTCTTCCCTTCTCAGACTGTCATTAAGGTAGTTTTTTGAGTTAACAAGTTCCTTATAAAGTCCTTAAGGCTCCATTCTGACTCAGACAAATCCATTTGCCTTGTCTGAGTAGTGAATAAAGGAAGTTCGTGGTAAAAACATGAAAATATATTCTATTTTCTCCCAGCTCCACTGGTCAGCTTCTGCAAGTGACTGAATACCAGAGGGCTATTAAGATTGGCATATTTACTTGCTATGAACATTGCTCCTTAGTCTGATTTGCATTTCCTAATATGATGAGATAATAAACCAATATACTTCATGGAAAAATTATAACTAAGGGACTTGCACAACTGCAACTTCTCAGTGGTATAAGACATGACATCATTAAGCATTAAAATAATCACCCCAATTGTACTGATTCATGGAAGTAGTTAAACAATGCATATTCTGATCATTCATCCTTATAAAGATAGCTGCCAAATTGTTGTAAGATATGATTAATGCTTGTAGAGCCATAGAACCTTAATGTAAAAACTTTCCTGTTTAGATCCTTCATTTCAGTTTTTAAATTACCCAGAATTAGTTTTATCTATACACTATGTGATTTTTATTTTTTTATGAGCTAATCCACCATATTTCACTAAGTACGGCAAAAGAAGGCAATGACTAGGCCTTCTAGTGGGACACAAACCTTCCAGAGCAAGAGAAGGTAAAACAAACAAACAAACAAAAAACAACAACAAAAAGGTCACTTCTTTCAATGACCAGTTCAAGAGGATAGCAATCTCTGTCCACAGAGGTACTACTCTTTTGGCTGCTTACCCTTGAATGAGGGTGAGGAGAGGTGGATTCAGACTCCATCCCTTTCAGACACTGCTTACATCTGAGTTCCCTGGGTCAGCCATGCCTTCTCACCTGGTGCTCTGCCACTGGTTCAGCTTCTGACCTGGCAATTCCACTGCACACTAGGACTGATTTTCATGAGAAATACTAATTTCATTATTAAAGTTTTTTATGGAATGTATTATTTAACAGAGATTTTCAATATAAAATTATAGAATTACTTTATTTCACTATGATCAAAATGTTTAAATTCATCATTGATCTGTAATTCATCATTGATCTGTACTACATATTTTATATAATGTAAATACAAAATATATCAGTATATTTATGTACTTTTCTTCATTAGTCATTCATATTTTTGGTTTCTCTATATTTCAGTCAATTTTCCAAGTTCCAGGATTTTCCACACAAAAAATATTCCATTTTCTGATAGATATTATTCTCTTTAAAACATAAACTTGGTATACCCATCTGGAGCAAATGCTTTTATTGGATAGGAATGTTTAGTAGGAAAGCTTCATTTAAACAATGACAACAACAAAAAAAAGTCCCTAACTAATTAAAGTATTTTTATTCGACCAAGGTTAACCTAAATTAATGTAAAACTGCACTGTACAGTATAAAGTCATGATCCACTGCTGTATTAGGTGGCTCTGTTACCTTCTGTACTTTGGCCCTATCACGCTGAGTGATTGTAATTGTTTTGTTAATTTCTTTCTTCATTTTGGAGAAAAGTTGATTTTCAGATATGTTGGGGTGATAACAGGCAGAAGCAAAAAAAGTCACGCTGCAGATATTGTGAGAGCTATTTTGATAGCCTGAAATCAGCTTTAATTGTATATCCTTGTCTTCAATATTAGTGCTCTGTCAAGTGGAATCGTTAATGTGTCGTTTAATGCTTGTTCTTTGTGCACTCACACTTCCTCTTTACTTCAATCAAATTAACTTTGTAAGGCTATGTTGAAGGAGAGTGTCTGCTCCGTTAAGGTATCTGGTCTAGGACCTTTGCAAATGCAATAAGAGATAATAAGTAAAGAAGGCAGTAATGAGAAATAAGTCTGGTCAATCATACTAATGGATGACAACATGGGAGAATGTAGGAATGTTTATTCTAGCAGGGTTATCTAATTGAGGACTTCTAAACTGGGAGACAGTAACTTGATACAGACCTCTCACACTTTCTAATAAGCTCTCGAACTTCAAAATTCCAGGAAGATCAGCCTGGACTTGGCAGCTGATATAAGTGCAACCAAAATGCCCCATCCAGGGAGGGCACAGGAAAATGCAGAACTCTGCAAACTCATAGCTTTTGTGCAGGCGAAGAGGGCAGCAAGAGGATCAAAGAGGGGAGATAACTAGAAAGGAGGATAAAAGGGCTGGTAACATGTAAAATGGGGCTAGACAGTATACTTGGCTGTCTATGCTCTGCATTTGATCACCACAGTCTGTATTGTCTTCCTACATATCTTCTGGATTCTGCAAAAGCAGACTTCAGATCTTTGAGGTTTCTACTTCTTGGTAGACTACTGTGGAATTAAGGTCTGGAGAGAAGAGATGCCCAAGTTTAGCTGGTTACTATCATTTATTTCTTCCAAGCTCAAGAGTGATGCATAACAAAAAAGAGGAGGTCAGGAAAAAATGCCAAGAGATCTGCATGGATGAGCAAGGAGTTCGTGAACAAGCACAAATAAAAAGGGAAACATACAGAAGGTGGAACCAAAGACAAGAAGCCTGGAAGGAATACAGAGGTGTTCTCAGAGTGCCCAGGGACAGAGTTAGGAAAGCTAAAGCCCAGACAGAAGTGGATCTGAATGATATCTGACATGTAAGTGCAGATGAAGCAAAGGTCTGTGATTGAATTGCTCCATGAGGAAAAAATTGCATCCATTTACATTCCCAAAGATTTCTGAATGTTTCTGGAGAACAGTGTATGTGAGAATAGTGAGGTTATGGGTGGTGTGTTTCAGCATGGGTAACAGTGACATGAAAGACTAGCCATGTTCCAGACAGCCATGCAGATATTCACGAGTGCAGCATGCAGGCTGTTCATCAGTGATGAAAATGCATAGCTAATGATCTTAACTGTGTTGAAAAAAAAGTGTTTTGTAGCTGGGTAATTTGCTCTATGTCAATGGTTTACGGGCTGGTTTGGCCCAGTTCTGTGACACTTGGTGCAGGGGACCTGCAGACCCACGCCCCAGGAAAGGGGAAGGGGTAAAGGGAAAAGGGAAATGGGAGATGGACCTAGAAACAAAACAATGGCAACTATCTGAGGATGAAAGCTAATTTACTAAATAAGATATCAGAAAGCAAAATAACACAACATAACACTAAATAATTGGAATTGAAGCTAATAAATCAAATAAAATGAGCAAGAGAGAGTGTCCAATAAACTGAAGGCCTTACACTAACACTGAAGGTGAGACGGTAGCGAGCACCCACTGCTGAGTTGATCCCAATGGAAAGAGAGAATGTTCCATGTCCGCAGATAGTTTTTATCTTTCCTTCTGAGCAGAATCTTGTAAAAATGCAAAGCATCACACAGTCCTCTGGGGAATGTAGTTCTTCTTGTCCTCTGAGACAGGTATACCCAGAACTATCAATGAACCATGGAGCTGGAGGATTGACTCTTTAACTCTTAATGCACTACATGATGTTATGATGTGGAATACCAATACCAAAAATCATAAAACCATGGCACTCTGTGAATTAGTGTTATTGTGCTCTTTTTATCTGTTGTAGTTTCCATTGAAATAAATTAGAGGCATTACTTTCAAAGCAGCCTACGCATTTCACATATCTCATTTGCAATACGTTCCTGCAGTTATTTCCTACTGAAGTCAGAGAAGTGAGCATCTATATGAATGTGCATCCTGAAGTCTTACTCTTGGGATAACTCAGGGTAGCAGAAGCAGTTTGTATCCATATGCTTGGCATTTTGACATGACTTAGTGGAAATGTTGTCTAAATCGACACCATTAATACAAAAATGTGAAAACACTGCTGCACAGCTGTGATTAAAAAAGACAAGAAACAGCTTTGCTATGACAGTTTTTTGGTCAGAGAAAATAACTAAATGAATAAATTCTGAGTGGAATGATTAAAACAATGAAAATTTGAGATTTTTTAAAGTTGAGTTTGTAAATACAAAAACCACATATTCTGAAAAACATGAAAAAAATGATGTAAATGGAAGTCTGGTATTAATTTTTTTTGAGGAATTTAGAAGCAGCATGGAGCATGAAGGTGTTTTCAGTGCCATTGGAAGCTGAGTATAGAAGCGGCAGACTAGACAAAATTGATAAGATAGCACATCAGTACCCATCCATTCATGTTCAGTTTCATATTTTCTGATAGGAGTTCAGTGTTCAAATGCCAATCTGGAGACATTTTGTATGTCAGCCCTTTGTAAATAGTCCTTCCTTACTTAAAATATGGTTTCCAGAGCCTGTGTTATGTTAATATACTGGATTCATGCCCATTCGAATCCTCATGCGTATTTCTTACATGATGAATTTTTATTGCAGATTAGAAGTGACAAGAACAGGCTCTCAGCCTAAAAATAAATAAATAAATAAAAATTCTGCATACATTTACATATATATGATCCAAAGTCTTTGTGAAATGGGCCAGTGAGCTACCAATAGGATTCCTGTGCTATATATAGTTATCTCCTAACAATGTTAACATGTCCATTATTGTCATTGTGGCCTTAAAAAACTCTTACATTCAGAGTGTCCCACTCCCAAGGACTAGACAATATTCACTGCCTGACAGTTCTGCACAGCATTCATTGTCCATATTGTTTGTCAAAGATTTGGCTATCCACAGTGATCATGTTCAGATGTTAGAATGTGTCCTTTGCAATGATGTAGATGGCAGGGGAAGACAGTTATCAAGTTCTTCTCATGTCATTTGGGTTTGTGACCATATACAGATTTCAAATTACATTTTTCTACCATTTTAGATCAAGTATTTTCTCCATCCTTGACCATTGTTGTGAACTAGCACCTTTCTTTGTCTCATAATATGAGTGCTTCATGAAAGTGCAGGTTGATGTGCTGGAGGTCATGTGCTGGATGATCTACTGTCTAGATGATAACAACTACTGAGGCCTCTTTCCTTGCTATATATTTCCGCTGCTGCCTCCACACCCAGATGATCTCCTTTGTTCTTCATTCACATAAGTCTTAGTCTTTCTGATGCAATTCTTTACAACTTTGTAGCATGCCATTGACCTAATTTTAAATTACTTCATTTGAAATATCTTTACTGAGAGCTATATGAATTCTTCTTCTCCTAACAACATAGCCAGGTATGTGAGGTTGGGGAAAGTTCCTGCTATTTAAAGATGAATTAACAGTTGGATTGAAGACACTCACTCAAAGAATTGAAACTGACTTTTCTTGTGCCAAAGATAGTAGGAGGACAGCCCCACAAGCAAGTATGTTGTTACTGCACCATTACAAGTGGCCCACTTGTTTTTCTCTACAGGGCCTCATATAAGCAACTTAGAAAATATGCCACTTGAATGAGAAGCAAAAGGGAAATAGGAAGTAACAATGACAGTGTACGTGCACTCATAGCATATTCCTACGATACCAATGATTCTATGATATCTAGATTTACCTGCTGATACAAGTTGCATGATGAACTGAAGGATCTCAAGACCTCCAATTGAAAAATGTCTTTGAGCACTTTCTAGTCCTTTGCTGGACAATGTACCTCTTTAAAAACCAGAAAGGTGTTAATGAAGAGAAAAGATGTATGAAAGAGAGGGTTGAATACTAGCCATAATATCATACAATATGAAGTTCTGTCCAGGAATCACATGGTGTGTCTTAAACCTACAGAGCAGAGTATGTTTCATGCTGGTAAACATTAAAATAAGAAGTTATACTAGTAGGTAAATAGACAGATAACGTAAATATTATTCCAAGAAATGTATAGCTAGCTTCAGAAAATAAAGCAAAACAAAGAAGTGAAAGAAAATTCTACAGTAATATTGGGGACATATGATTACATAAAAAATAGGATTAATCAGTTTTTATTGCAATCTTCCATAAGATTGAACCTAACAAAAATGATCATGTAGGACTGAGTCTATTTTCAAAAAACACTTCTAAGCAAAGGGAAGAGGTCTAGTGAAGCATGCTTATGATATTTTATGTCCTATTCTGAAAAGTAAATCACTTTCTGTTTTAGAAATTAATGATTAATCAATTAAGTATAGCACACATTAAAAATGTAACAAGGGATTATGAGAGATGATCATTAAATTAGAAATATAATAATAAAATGAGGAAATAATTTGCTTTTCAATTGGATACTCTGAGTAAGTAATCTAGATTAGGTAAAATTTAGAATCATTTTTCAATTTTAAAACAAGATATTTGGCTCTTGATCACATTTATTCTCCGTAGATTCAGAAAATGTACTAAGTGCATGACTTATTTGACTACACATGTATTTACAGTGCTGACATCTGCATCTCAAATGGTGACTTTAAGTTAAAAAAAAAAAAAAAAAACTATTATAAAAATACAGCAAATCTAATTTACCAGAAATTGTTCCTCCCTCTCTTTCTCTCCCCCACATAAAAATATAAAAAAAATAAACAAAAAAAAGTAAAAATCAGAAAATAAAATCTAGCAATTCTCTACTGCAGATCTCATAATGATTAACAAATTCCAGATATACAATTGCAACCTACAGTATTCACCATTAATTTGATTTTTAAATGTCAAAATTTATTCAGTTCTAGTGAACAAATTGCATTTTTTTTAAGCTATACATATTGAACTGTTAATACTAGCCTCCATTCTAAGCAGACCTGATAACACACAAGAAACACACTACAAATAAATGATATTAAATTGATTTAGTCCTTTCCCCACTGAAATCGGGAATGAGTATCTCACTAAATAGAGCTAAGTGAGTAACACAGTATGCTGTCTTAATATTCTCATTGTGCAAAAAATAAAAGACTAACAGCTTCTATGAATATCTAAAGAATTAACTGTCAGTGTGCACTAACGTAGCCTGACCAGAATTGACATTTGTATTGAAATGGAAATACTGCTTGACAGTATGACATCTGAAGTTGTTTATTAGTTTCTATCTTAGGTGCAGGGCAGACAGGTTTTTCTAATACTTGAAATTACATTTCAGACATCACTAGGTAAGAAATGCAAATAGTTGCTGAACTACATGCTGAAAATAAGAGACTTGATACAGATTTCCTGCTTGGGATACTCCTTTTCTTCAGTTCACACTGGGCAGACTTATGCTTATGACTCAATTTTTATCTATTAATTTTTTTAGTGACTACACAAGATAATTGTATTACATCACTAGTCTTTGGTATTCACGCTCATCGTTCACATTTTAGCAGTAAAACTGACTGTAGAAAGCACTGATCCTGTGATGGAATGTGTGGGCCTAATTGGATTTATGCTTGGGATTCAAATGTAGCAAGGATTCAACATTTGGTATTTTTTTCTTCTCAGGTGAGATTCTAAAGTAAAATCTTAATTACAAAAAAAAAACCCAAAAAACTAAAGTAACAGAGAAACACAGAAAGGGGAAGGAGTATATCTGAATTTAGAAATGTCGCTATGGTATGTACTCTTTTCAGCATCTTGGTTCACTAGGAAATAGTCCTAAATTTTCTTTAATCCTTAACCTAATAAAGTATTATGAGGGAGTCAAAATAAATGGAAAGCATGGCCTTTATTTCTTACTCTAAAGAGCAAAATGGGAATATTAGACATACAAATTTTAATTCTTATGAAGCTATGTATCATCATATCCAACTTTAATTACCTTGTTTCACATATAAGTATTCTTATATGTAACAGCAGACATTTTTGTTCTTTCAGTTTCCCTTGATATTTCTTTCACAAAGTGAAGGCAATAGCTTCTATTTCATTAAAGAGAGGAAACGGTGGGGAAAACACACTATACTTGTGCATGCACAATAAATGTATAAGTCCGATTTGATTTTTTGTAGAATTTATGGAAAAGAAATAAATATAAATATATATATATATACATACACACACACACACACACACACACACACACACACACACATATATATATATATAATGTACATTCCATAATGACTGTCCTAGCAAAGTCTGGCTGCTTTTTTTTATTTTTTTCCCAGTACCATTAGAATAAAATTAACTTTCTTCATGTTTACAAACTGCCTACAATGAACTTGTTCGTGAAATTAGTCTGATGATACCTTTAGTAACTCAGATAAGCCTGATGACTTGATAAGCCAATATATTTCCAAAGCTGTTACAAGTCTTATAAGCAATTCCATAGATATAATACATTTACATTATTTTCAGGACACCTATTAGCTATTTATGTCTCATTTAGTTGCAAAAAAATCTTTAAGAATATATTCATAAAATGTATATTTCTAAATAGTGGTATGAAAACTGTTAAGACGAAACACTAATATTGCATAATTAAATAGTTATTTTACTACTGAACTAAATGAAATCTAATTTTTTGCAATTTCTAAATTTGTTCTGAAGTTGATAATACTGGGTAAAGGCAGGAACAAGGAAAAACTTAATAACCATATGATGATAAACATATAACAACAGCACACATACATAAGAACTGCAATAAAAAAGCACTGGCACTAAATGTACATTGCAGTAAATGGACAAAAGTAGATGAAATTTATAAGCTTATTTTTGTCACCAATATTTCAATTAGATATGTACTTGCAATTCTTTTTCCTAATTTTAAGAGTAAAATCGATAAAAGGAATTTTTTTCTCAAAAGATGTCTATGGATAGCAAAGACTTCAGAGCTATGGAATATATTAATACTAGTATCAGTAGAACTACTTAGTTTTTACTGTTGGAATTTAACTCCAACTACTTTCCCTTTCAATTCTTATCCTCCATCACACACTGTACACATATTTTTATACTGTAAATAGAAACTTGTTGCAAAGAGATGAAAACAGAAGCTCAAAATGAGAGCGATATGACTACGTGATTATTAACTTCTGTTTATTTGTTATGAAAATGTCTTAACAAATTTTTGAAATAAAAAATTTTCCTTTTTCTTGAAGTACTGCTCAGTTTATAGCATAAGGAGAGTTAATTTAATTTACACCAGTATGTTGTCTATTATGATGATGAATATGAAAAAAGAATATGTGAGGTGACATCATTCTGTGCTATTTGCTTCCTACATAAATTTGATGTTAAACACTAATTGAAATCAGAATAATTTGAATTTTCAGAGATGCAAACTTCCTTACAAAATAAAATGGAATCAGAAATGGATGTAGGAAACAATAAAATTCACAGTTACAGAATATTTGATATTGGAAGGGACCTCTGGAGATCATCCAGTCCAATACTCCTGCTTGAGCACCTACAGCTATTGCCCAGCAACATGACCATATGGCTTTTGAATGAAGGACATTCCACAACATCTTCAGGTATCCTGTTCCATAACTCATTCACCTGCACAGTAAAGTTCTTGATTTTCAGAGGGGATGTCCTGTGTTTTATCTTATGCCCATTTAACGGTGTCCCATGCACCACTAAAAAGAGCCTGACTCTGTTCTCTTGGCAGCATCTCAGCATCTCTTTAGGTATTTGTAGACATCAGTGAGATCTCCCCAAGCCTTGTCTTCTCTAGGCCGAAGAACCCCAGCTCTCTCAGACCTTCCTCATCAGAGAAATGTTTCATCCCATTAATCATCCTGGTGCTCCTCTGTTGGACGGTATTCATTATGCCCATGCTTTTCTTGTAATTGAGAAAGCAGAATTGGGCACAGAACTTAATGTGTCACTTCACTACTACTGAGTAGAGAGGATCCATCATTTCCCTCAGCCCTCTGACATATGCCTATTTAATACAGCACAGGATACTATTAGCCTTCTTTGTGATCAGGTTTTGACATAATCAAGACCCTAAAAGTCCAGAGCCCGAACAGATAAAAAATTGTTTTGATTATGAATTAAGTTTTGCTAGACAGTTCAGTGAACTTTGGCACAGTCTAGAACATTCCCTTGAGCAAATGTATTCTAGTTCATGAATCACTCTTTGAACCAATGATCAATGATTACAAAATCAAATACAAACCCCAGTTCCAGCAGTAATCATCAAGCCATTTACTTTGCCAGTATCCCAGACAAAATGAATGAATGAGCTATAATCTAAGACCATTTTCATTTCAAAGGTCAAATAAACTTTGTGAAATTCAATTTTGACTGTAGTAAGGAAGACAAATCTTACAATTTTTAGATAGTTTCTCTAGAAATATAAATTTAATCTTTCTGTACTGATAATGTTTAATCATTTCTCATTATCCACTTTCATTTCTGTTATATATTAAAATCAATGATAATGCCAAGAACTATCACCCGTATTTTAATTTTCTCCGAGGAAACTTAATATCAGAAACTTCAGTTAACAAGAGCAAACAATGAAGATCAAATATACAACTATTATTCAGATGATCTCTGTGTGAAGCACCAATGGAAAAAAGAGGGAACCCAAGGAGTATTAGGAAATAGTTGGTAGCAAGATGGTTTCAGTGTGTAGGCATAACAAAGAAATCTGCAGTATTAAATAGATTTTCATGACTAACTATTTTGTTAGATCTGGGTAAAATATCTTTCTTTTTCATATTATAGAAAAGAAATGACAGAACTACTCAATATGAACAATATCACAATGAAAAACTTAAAATGTTCAGGGCAAAATATAAATTCAGTGAAAATATATACAAGTACGCCTGTTTCAATAAAAAAATCATGAATGAAAAACTACAGCTGGGCTTCTCAGTTTATATTTTGGCACTGCAAGGAGATATTTGATTTCAAAACTGTTGACTGATCAGTAACTTTCAGTGAAACAAGATTATTTGGTAACAGAACACTGCAGCAGGAAGGTATATATATGTATTTTTTCCTGAGCCATGCATTTTCTTATAGACCTTAGCATTAATTTGACATTTTGTCACAAACAAAAACATTTTCAGGTATGTAAAAAAAATCTATATATCTTAAGAGAGAAAGTACTGATTTGGAATGCATGGAATTCATCAAAAAAAGGACAAGTGCTTGATAGAATTTTCTTTTACATACTACAGTCTTTTGTAAAGCCATGTGCTCTGGCCTCCAGAGACAGTAATAACGAATGCTTTATTCTAGGCCCTTAGTAAAAAATGCTGCTAAAATAATCTTCTTTATCTGAACCTCAGGAACTTGCAGAATTCAAGGGTATATATTAATCTTTACTCTTATGGCAAGTTGTACATACATGCTTGACAACACATTAGGAATGTGTCATGAGTTGGCCTCCTTATATGTTATACTTGTCTTTTTAGGATGGCTTTTTCATCAAACTTCTCGCAGTACATGGTGTTTCAGAATGGCTGAATGCTCCTGCTAATGACAGGCACAGTTACATGTTTCACTAAAGATTATAACCTAGAAGTCTGTTGCTTTTCCATTACTACATTCTGTCTCATTCTCTTGTATTTCTAGTACCTTTGAATTCCTTATTACACTCTGGCCTTCAGTATGTATCTCAGTAGAATATTTGTCTTCTGTGTCCTGATATTGCCATTGCACTTATTCATCCACTTAAACCAAGATACATGATAATTCTTCTCATGTTCTACTCTTCTTAGATCAACCCCAGATACCATCATTCGAAAGATCCCACAGTCCTGACACTTTGGAGATGTCAAGTCCTATAACAAATTACTAGTGACCACGAGTACCTTACAGAGCAGGTAAATTAGTGTTTCAGTTTTCAGTACTCAGTATCAGCTGTGTGAACATCTTAACTATACAGCAACAGATCAGTTTGTGGGCGTTCATCATTAACAGTGGCTACTGCTGTTCACTTGCTGCTCAAAGATACATATGTTTGGAAATTTGGAAAATGAAATCATTTGTCAAGAGACAGGACCATTGAGCCAGAAAACAAGGTCAGATGAAGATCAAGAGATATGTTTTGTCTTCTGCAAGACATCAGGTGGGACCATGGAGTCTGGAGAAGTGGAGGAGAGTAGGACCAATGAGAAGGAACAAGGAAGAGTGAAGCAATGAGTCAGTAGAAGCCACTTGGCTGATGTCGTCCAATCCAAAGTTGTTTATCACAAGACTTGTCTATATATATAGTGTTCATGTTGGGAATAAAGAATCTTTGCATTATGACCCTTACAGAGTTGTTATGAAGTGAGTTGTTTTCCTCCTGCGAATGGTGACCCTGACGGGATTGGAGGAGGGCGTGGAAGATGCTGTGGGAGAAATCCCAATTGGAGTTACTGTCTAAGGAGATTGGGAAAAGACATCATGAGATGGAAGGGTCACCCAGAGAGGTAAGCAGCCCGGGACAGGATGGACTCGAATGCGTTTGCAGAGGAAGCAGCAATTACCAAACTCCTCCTGCATATTTTCTCTAATAGAGCATATATTCTCTCTATGAGAAGGCAAAGATGTAATGATGCCATCTTAAAAAAAAAACTTTTGCATTAGTGTAAAACCCAAGAGTTTCAAGTTGATAAGGTTACTGCTTTTGATCCAGAAGCATGGATCAGAGTGGGAATGACTCTGTGGGACACAATAACTGACGGTGATCAGCATGCTCATGAACTCAGTACCTGTTGGGTAGTACGCGAATGTATCCAAACATTGAGAGGAGAAAGGCAAATGAAATGATTTGTCCATGGAGACAGAGGTAACATTTGAGCAACTGCAGTTGAAACGTAAGCCCACATGGGGAGGCTTTAGTTTTTTCCTCCGCTATCTCTAACACAGACTACTAATGGAGCTTTTAATAGCAGTGAATGCCTTATGAAGCATTTAAAATCAGACAAACCTTTACAAGATAGAGATGCATTGAACAAAAAGGGAGTTAACTGCCATGCAAATGACCAAAAGAATTACCTCCAATTTCAGTAACTCTAAAGAACCAGGAGGTGATGAAGAACATGGTTATAGCTTCACAAATTTCAGATCTGTTTCCAGAATTTGTTGTTTACAGCCTGCTCTAAAATTTTGCAAATCACTTACTTTCTCCCTTCTTACTTTGTTTTCCTTTCTCTATCCCCATGACTTTGTTCTACATCTGACCACATGCTACAGCATGGAAAGATAAGTCCAGAATAGCTAAAAGGAAAGAGTTAAATTTTCACTTTTTCACTAGATTTAATTTTTAAATACACAAATATCTGTTTTCTTGTTTGTTTGTTTGTTTAATTCCTTTGTTTAAGATAGGATAATGGGAGAGGTGGTGTAGGCAATATTTTATTCGTCATATTCTCAACTCTGCTGTACAAAGGTTGAATTTTTGACAAAACCATATGTAGCAGTGTGTTTATAAGTTAACTCACTTAAAATGATGAGATAGTAGTACTAATCCTGGAAACTTTGTTTACTGTTTTTGGTATAATTAACAATGAAAAATGCTATGACAGTAAGCAGTGCAATTATTTCTAAATGCATCCAAGAGTGTGGATAGTAGTTGTCAAGGGAAACAAATTGTACAGATGTAAGACATTTCTCTGATAACTACTTTCATTGAAGAATTCATCAAAGAATCGACTGCAATTACATTCCTGAGACAGAAGGGGTATGGCTGGCTTCTGGAAGTGAAAGATGATGACTCAGAAGATAACAAGCTACTCCTGCATGTACTATTTGTTTGTGGGTATCTCTTTGTTAGATGTGTAGGGAAAACAAGAAGCTTGTAAGCCCTTGAACTGTTCCCTAGTTTTCTCTTATGGCTAGAATTCTGTTTGACAAATTGCTTGACCAATTGGTCTCTTTTGGTGCAGGAATGAAAATACTGTTTTTCATTATGGTGGGTATACCAATATACAATTTTGAGATGTCCAAAGGTTACATAAGCAATGATACTGTTTTAACACTGAATGATACTGAGGTAATTTGAGCATGTAATGGCACAGGATCGAATCACAAAGTTATTTGAGTGTAAAACCAGAAATTGCTAATGCATTGTGGTCTTGAATGATCCTCGAAGTACTAAATACCACTAGTCTGACACCACAAGAAATCTGTTAGGATCAGTGCCAAGCAACAATAGCTGTATTTGGTTCAGGAAATACCAATTGAGGGCTCAAGCTGCCATGAGAGACATCCATATGGATGGACAGAGTTAAGTAAGATCATGGATAAACAATATCACGATGGGATCTCAGAATGTTCAGCCACCATCCTCACTGTAAGATAATGCCCTTGTCTACTGTGGGAGTACTCTGCATTCACTAAGCCTCAAATGCTTCCACCAGGTGTATTCCTGATATGCAGAGATAGAGCATGGGGAAGTATTCCTTACAAGGCATGGGGTAGTCAGTGTTCTCTTGGTAAACTATGTTCATGCCCCAAATTAAAGACCTATGGAATCACACTATCTGGAACACTATAGAGCAAGGACATAGTATTAGAACTTTCGATGAGACATATAATGACCAGGTGTAGTTTCGGGATATGGCATCTGTGTTTCTCTCTGCACTGTTCACATCACATGTAGCTGCTGGAAAAACATCAGGTGTTTTAAAGAAACTAGCTTGCTGGGTAGCTAAAGAAGCTAATGTAACCTCAAAAGAACTTTCACAATTATTAGTGGATGTAGATAGTGTAAGGCACGCAACACTTCAAAATTGCGGCACAATCAATATTCTGCTTTTAGCACATGGGCATAGATGCGAGAATTTTGAGGGCATGTGCTGCATGAATCTTTCTGACTATTCTGAATCCTTACACAAGAAAATAAAGGAGTTACAGAAGATGACAAAAAGATTAACTATTGTGGATACGGGGTTGGATGGCTAGTTAACTGAGTATGATATCATGGGATAGTCGAAGGATTTGGTTGTTCATGGTTTACTACTGTTCATAGTTGTTATTCTTAGGATTATTCCTTGACTGGTTGATGTATTACAGAAAAGGATTGCATATTGTTATACTTATGTTCATTCCTTGCATTGTTAAACTGTTGAAGAATATGATAGCAAAAGCTTTCAATGTAACAATGTTAATACAAAAACAAAAAGGGGGAATTGTGGAGGATTATAAAAATGAAGATGGATTAGCAATGAAGCCATGAATCAGAAGAAACCACTTGGCTGATGTGGCCCAATCCAAAGTTATTTATCACAAGAGTTGTCTGTATATGCTATTCATATTTGGAATAAAGTGTCTTCATATTATGACTCTGTAATACAGAGTCATTGTGAAGTCTGTTGTTTACATCCCACACATTATCTTATATAGCTGCCTGACCACTTCCTTTGAGTGCTCAGTCTTCTGCTGTTCATGCATTCACAGCACTGCTAGGTCTTTAAAAATCTATTCTCATTTGAAGCAACACATATATATTTTATGTTTCACGTGTATAGCTTTGGTTGTTTTTGTGCTTTTTTGTTTTTTTTTTTCCCCTCTCCACAGGAACACCTTTTATTTTTGAAAAGATTTTCTGTGAACGGCTAATGTACCATGCTTTCGTGATTTATATACTTTTAGGTGCTAGTTTATTAAAAAAAAAGGAAAAGAAGAAAGGAAAATAACTGTCTTTTATTATGCTTCTGGAATTGTCATAGGGAAAGGAGGAAACTAAGCAGTCTTTTTTTTTTTTTTTTTTTTTTTTGGTTATTTTTTGACCACCGATGTTTACTCTCTTCATCTTTTCTACAATTACTGCATTTCCATTCTTGCCAAGTGGTTAAGGAGATGGACTAGAAATCCATTGAGGTCTCCCTTCACAGGTTCAAATCCTGCCAACTCTGGCTTAAGCTGCCCTTTTGTTCAACTTACTTCCAAGTTCTCCTTTTGCCTGAGGGTAGGAAGGCTCTTCAGAGGGAACTGGACAGGCTGGATAACTGGGCTAAAGCCAATGGAATGAAGTTCAGCAAGACCAAGTGTAACTTGGTTGCAACAATCCCATGCAATGCCACAGATCTGGGTCAGAGTAGTTGAAAGACTGTGTGGAAGAAATGGAATTAGGGGGTTTTGATAGAAACTTGTCTGAATACAAACCAGCAGTGTGTCCTGATAGCCACAAAGGCCAGTGGCATGCTGACCTGTATAAGGAATAGTATTCAGTTGTGGATCCCTCACTGCAAGAATGACACTGAGGCCCTGGAGCTTGTCTGGAGAAGTGCAATTAAACTGGTGAGGGGTCTGGAGCACAAGTCTTATGGGGACTAGCTGAAGGAACTAGAATTGTTTTGTCTGGAGAAAAGGAGGTTCAGGGGAGACCTTATCGCTCTCTACTACTGCCTGAAAGGCAGTTGTGGTGTCGTGGGGGTTGGCCTCTTCTTCTGTGTGTCTAGCTATAGGACCAGAGGGAACAGCCTCAGGTTCTACCACGGAAGGTTCAGGTTAGATATTAGGAAAAATTTTGTCCCCTAAAGAATGGTCAGGTGCTAGAAGTGGCTGTCTAGGGAGGTGTTTGAGTCACCATCCCTGGAAGTGTTCAAGAAACATTTAGATGTGTTACAAAGGGACAGGTCTTAGTAGGGAAATATTGGTGGTAGGTGGACAGTTGGACTAGATGGTCTTGGAAGTTCTCATGGTTTTATGATTTTTGTTATTGGCATTCCACATAATAACATCATGTAGTGCACTGGGAGTTAAAGAGTTAATGCTCCAGCTCCATGGACCATCAGTAGCTCCAGGTACATCTGTCTCAGAAGAGGAGAATTACGTACCCCAGAGGACTTTGAGTTGCTTTACATTTTTACATTTTCTACTTGGGGGAAAGATAAAAACTGCTTGCATGTCATGAGACACAGGCTCTTCCCTTTCAGATCGACCCAGCAGCAGGTGCTGCCTAGCTGTCTTGCCTTCAGTGTTTAGCATAAGGCCTTTGGTTCTCGGACACTCTCATTCCCATTTTATTTGATTTATTAGCTTCAATTCCAATTATACTGTGTTATTTTGTATTCTAATATCTTATTTAGTAAATTAGCTTTCCTCCTCAGATCATTGGTGCTGTTTTGTTTTTAGGCCCATCTCCCTTTTCCTTTATTCCTTTCCCTGCTCCCCAGGGTGTGGGTCCATGGGTCCCCCACCCCATTTATCATGAAATTGAGCCAAACCAGCCCATAAACTGTTGACAGAAGTCTTTTCAACTTTGGTGATTCTATTATTCTATGAAAATGCCACAAACTGAATATTGTCAGCTAACACTTTCTTTGAACATTTAATATAGGGAAGATATAAAAAGGATTTTGAAATATTTTTTCTATTCATCAAAGTAGAATCAAGAGGTCTTGCTTTTTCCCTCATTGTTTCACCTGCAAGGATACATGTGAAAATTTCTTCTGAACAACATTTTTAAATACTTAACAGAATCATAAGATTATATAATTGTTGGATTTGAAAGGGACATTTAAAGGTAATCTAATACAACTTCCCTGCAATTAAAAGGCAAAGCTACAACTAGAGCAGGTTGCTTTAAGTCCTTTCCAGCCTGACCTTGACTGTGTCCAAGGACAGGGCATCCACCACTTCTTTGGGCAGTCTGTTCCAGTGCCTCACTACCCTTATCATGAAAAAATATTATTGTCACAGCTATGCATATATATGTACACAAGTGTGTAGATGTATGTGTGTCTGTTGAAATCCGTAACTCCCTGAATTCAGAGGAAAGAAAAGTCATGCTTAAAGCTTAAGATGATGGATAATGTATCGTGAATTTCAAATTTAAAATGTCATGGGTTTAATCTTATCAATTATGACACTGTGGATTACCTAGATTTTTCATTAGCAAACCAATACTATATTCCTCTTGAAATAGAATATTTCCTCTCTGTTCATTTTAAACATTGTAATTTCCTTTTGAAGTTATGCTCATCTAATTCATTAGGGGACTTCAAATATGTTGAGGCTGTTATCCTTGTAGATTAGTTGTCAACATGTGTCCATAGTCCTTGATATATACATCTGCCAAGCAACAATGTAAAATAGTGTGCTGAAGATGTTGTGTCATTTTTGAACCTGGTAACTCTCTTTTCACAAACAGCACTAGTTTAGTATTACAGTTCAGTCAACATGAATAATGGCACACTAGCATAGATGTCCCTAATGTAGGCAACTGCTTCTTAGCTAGTCATCCTACACATCAATTACACTGAAGTATGACTCATCTGATTCACTTTATGTTTGTTTGTATTGCCTGATAAAATGAATTGCACTACAAAACTACCTTTCTCTCCTACTCTCCTAGTTAAGCTGTCAGTGATCCACGTTTTGAGATATGCAAGAAAAGATAGAACTCAATACTGGACTAAGATTGCTGGAATGGGAATATCTGAACCTCAATAATTCAAGAAAAAAAAAAAAGAAAAAAAAAAAGATAACATGAAGCAAAGAGACAAACAGGAAGCCTGAAGATGGCAGTTCAGCAACACAGAGACTCAGGCTGTTAAGAACTGACAAAGGCTGAGCCTTACACCAGTTGCTGGCAGCTGCTCAGCCAGCAGAGAGTCTTTGAATAAAGTGGATATACTAATGCATAACCTAGTTATACTGAGTCTAGCTATGTATAATTAATATAGCCATATAATAGCATTATCTTTTCAAACTGTGTCTTTCAGAGTTTTCTTCACATGTGTAAAAGATGCTCAAGCAAACCAACCTAGAAGACAAAGAGAGTCCAAGTTGGTTACTGGTGGTTCTACTTTGTCCAGAATGCCAAGAAAAGCTATGGGAACAAATAAAATCAGAAGAAAAGAGAAAGTAAAAATCAGATATTTATGTGCAAGTCATTTGTTGCTTTTTAAAAATACAGTAAAGTAAAATTCCTGAAACTCTGACAATAAGCATGATATCTAACACAAATGTGGTAATTGATGATGGAAAACAAGTCATCCAATTAGGAGATTAACCTCAATGGCATGATTTGTTTATGACAGAGAGACTAGACACTTCTTCATTACAAAACTCTGAGAAAATTGCTACATATATCTATTAATTCAATTAAATATAAAATGGTTCATGTTTACAGACAAACAGAAAAACATGTTAGCTACATTATATGAAGAGTAAAACATGATAGATAGTGTGAAGGGTCTTGAATGTAATAGAAAAAACTACACACTCTGGCTAAATTTGAATAGAAAAACTAACTGACATTGAAGACAATTAAATAAAAAGCATTTTAAAAGTAGGAGGTATGTATCAAAACAACAGACTGACTTGCATTTCTTTGTTAAGAAAGTTTCTAGCTCTTTATTTTTTTTTACCTTTTATTCAAACAAAGGAAGTTTTTTAGCTAAATCACATTATCTGGACTTCAGCAGAGCATATATTGCCAGGGGAGATGTTATTAATTAAGATGAGGGAGATGGAGATTAGTAAAAGAATAGCTAGAGCAATTAGTCTGTACTGAAAAGGAAAAAACTGTAAAGGAAGGATGTCACTAGTTGTGTTTCATGGGAATATTTTGTGGATTTGATTTTGCTTAACATTATGTTTAAAATTTTCTTTGACAATCTGTACAGAAGAATAGAAATATATTATTAAAAAATTTTAATCCACTAATATAAAGAAAATATGAATAATTTAATTAGAAGACAGAAATAATAAAACTGAGTTAAACGAGATAAAAAAAATACAAAATAAGTTTCATTGGAACTATCAGTAAAAATTTCTATAACAAGGTAGAAGCTCCTCAGTCAGAAGTAAGAATGAACATGGAACATATAGATCTTAATAGATCACAGAATGATTCAGACTTTGATCTGAAGTAACCATACATCCCATACACTTCCATGAGACTAGAGAAAATATCCATACTATAAGAAATGCTGTCTTCAAGTATGATCTCCTCTTTTTTGTTAAAATACCTTCAAAAATGGAAAGTATAGAGAAATCTGCTTCTGATGAAATGGAGAAGGAAATTTTTCATCTTTAAAAACTAGAATAACTTGATCTAGCAAATTAAATATTGCATATTCTAGAAATAGAATTTTTTCTTCTATTCTCTAAATTGTAAATCTCTGTAAGAGAAATGGAAATTCTTGTGAGGGAAAAGAGCTGTTCAAGCTAAAAGACAATAATGGTGAAATAAGTACATTATAAACTAACCACGAAATCAAGGGGGTAATTAGGAAAAGATTTCTGTTAAAAACATTGGATTTTGCTACAAGATTTGCAATATCTTTCTTGTTGGAATTATATGCTATATTTTTTTGAAATAAAAATAACTAGATATAGTTCAGTTTTGTAGCCCCCAACACAAGAAGGACATGGAGTTGTTGGAGCAGATCCAGAGGACGGCCATGATAATGATAAAAATGATTAGTGGGTGAAGTGTAAAGTGTAAGTATATTTCTGAATACAGCTTATGATTGAAAACCATAACTTATATAAACACAGAACAGGATGTAGTTTGCATTCCTTTTACTCTTATAAACTTGAACTGGGTCAGTAATACTTGTGTGGGAATGAGAAAACCTATATAAATATTAACTATAACCTTGATTTGAATCTATCACTACTCAAAGTTTAAGTTACTAATGTAGTTCAGTCTTACTGGAATAAAATTGTAGTTATATAGCAGTGTACTGGATGAATATCTAACTAATTATAGTGAAATTACTCACTGAAAATAATTCTAATGCTACACTTCTGTTTGAATTTCCAGTTTCCTTATATTGTTCTGTAAATACTAGCATTTCAGTTGTATCATTTAGCCATCATTAAAAACCCTTTAAGATGTCTTAAAATATAAATAAAATATAATTTACTTCTACTTTAGCACCATGTTTGATCACAACATCAGAAATAAGGAAATAGATTTCATTCAGCATAGTGTTATTTTTTTGTTTTTGTTTTTCCCCAAATCAGAGGATTCTGATTTCAAAACTATTTATTTATTTATTTTTAATGATTGATCGTTTGGTTAAAAATACGGTTAGGAGAGAAATAATTGACATTTAGGTGTTGTATGGGGTTATTTTTTCACCTAACTTATTTCAGTGAATTTGCATTTGAATTGTTTCCTTATACTTTTTAAAGTAAAAATTTTTCATTCTTCACATATTACATAAAAATAAGTTTTTCAGAACAGAAATTGTAGTGGTATGGTTTATTTATTTATTTACTTGCTTATTTACTTATTTATTTATTGTGCTATAATTTTACAGTGGATTTTTTTGTGCTAAACTCTGCTTTTATGAAAGCAGGCTTATGAGACCTTGTGAGTTGTCAGGGTCAAAAGAGAGTAGTTCAGGGTCAAAATAGACAGAATCCTGTAGGAGGCCATTTTGAAAGTCGAAGTTGCTAAGTAAAGGTGATTGATCATCAAGGTCAGGATCCACATGACACAAGAGCAGTTGATGCTGATGTGCAACACCACAGTCAGTAATTGCAGCTAACCAAGCAAGAAACTCCTAACCAAGCTCAAAATTATAAAGGAAATGAATAGAATTCGGAAGCTATTAAAGAAAGATAAACTATCAGCTCTGGACATAGATGGATGGAATTAGGAAAGCAGTTGAAAGTCTCAAGAAATGTGGTAGGTAACAAAAATAGCTTCTATGTACGTTGACTGTAAAACAAATAGAAAATGCTAATACATTGTTGGAGTGTGGTTGACACAAAAAGAACACAAAAAAGGTGAAGGTACTCAATGTCTTCTTTGCTTGAGACTACACTGGCAAGTTCTATTCTCACACTTTCCAGGTCTCTTGCTCTATGGACAAAGAGAGAACACTGGAGATCATTTACTTTGCCTCCATTGAGGCTTTAGATGTTTTCTTCTGTAGCACCCCTTGAAGACATTGAAGAGATATAGACTGGATATCTGGCCTTCTACAGTGTTGATGTCATAACTCATTGGTCAACGTTTTGAAGTAGAACTGAAAACTGTTTACAATTTTTTACTGTTGCACTCTCAGAAGTTAAAGAGGATGTAAAAATATAAAAACAGTTAAATCCTCACTAGTAACCTCATAAATCAAATAAACTTCACTCTTGAAAAGTTTCTAGAGACATAACATTTTGGAAGGAGCATGTAGTGTTGCTGACACTCTGGCTATTCAGAGTGATCTTCACAAACCTGCTTATGTTCAACAATGACAAGATACAAAGCCTTGCATGTTGTATTTTAAATCTCGTGCATGATCAATCTAGGAATGGCTATGCAAAAAAGGATCCTCAGGATCCTCATATACAAGTTGACCCTCAGTCAGCTTTCTCTCAATAACTGTACTGGGTTTGGTCAGAGGACATGCGTTGTGTGAATAGAGGGAAGTAGTAATTCTTTTCTCCTGAGTGCTTGTGAGGCTCTATCTGGACCATTTGTACAAAACAGTGAGCAACCCAATACATCTTCTACATTGTCTGGACACTATAGCAAATGAGCTCCAAAGGTTCTTTTCAAAGTAAATTACGGAATAATTTTATGAGCAAAGCATTTCAAATACCTTAAGATTTGTAGTAGTATTAGTAAGCATGAACAGAATTTATTAAAGATAGAGAGATTTGTGTCTTTTAGATTTCAATATAGTCATCAAACTTGCTCCTGACACTTTTTGATGTATGAGAAAAAAATTCAGGGTTTGGATCAGGACATGGTATGATAATGAAGCATAACTTTACAAGATTTTTTAGTGAGTTCTACTGTCATAATTACTGAATTACATATGTAAATTAAAGGTCATAGAATAATAGAATGGCTTGGGTTGGAAGGGACCCAAAGGATCATCAAGTTCCAACACCTCTGCCACAGGCAGGGACACCAATCTCCAGATCTGGTACACAACCAGGTTTCCCAGGGTCCCATCCAACCTGGTCTTGAACACCTCCAAGGATGGGACATCCACAGCCTCTCTGGGAAGCCTGTTCCAGCAAGTCACCACTCTCTCTGTAAAGAACTCCCCCCGACATCCAATCTAAACCTTCCCTGCTTGAGCTTAAAACTATTCCTCTTGCCCTATCACTGTCTACCTTGGAATAAGTTGATTTCCTCCCTTTTTTGTAATCCCATTTTAAATACTGGAAGACTGCAATGAGGTCTCCTCACAGCCTTCTTTTATCTAGGCTGAATAAGCCCACTTCCCTGAGCCTGTCTTTGGAGGGGAGGTGCTCCATCTCTCTGATGATCTTCATGACAGTTCTCTGTACCCCCTCCAAAAGACACACCTTGTTCTTCTACTGGAGGCCCCAGACCTGGATGCAGTACTCCAGATGGGGCCTCACAAGGGCAGAGAGGAGGGGAACAATCAACTCCCTGTCCCTGCTGGCCACGCCTCATCTGATGGTGCCCAGAATACCACGGGCCTTCCAAGCTGCAAGAGGACTGTGCTGGCTTATGTTCAGTTTTTCATCTACCAGGATCCCCAAGTCTTTCTCCACCAGGCTACTTTCAAGAATTTCTTCACCGAATCTGTATACTTATCTGGAATTACTTCAAACCAAAAGCAAAAGTGCAAAACGTTGTGCTTTGCTGTATTGAATCTCACTAGGTTCACATGGGCTGACCTTCTTCCCAGGCACTGAGATGAAGCTCAGCCTGTAGTTCCCCAGGTCCTCCTTCCTCCCTTTCCTGTAAATGGGAGTGGTGTTCATGGTCACTTGTTCTAAAAGAAAAGAAGGAAATAAAATGAAATGCGTGAATATTTTTGTGGTTTCTGTGATTTATAGTTTTATATTAATACTGATAAGGAGGTAAGAATCATGAAGAAACATATTTTTTCCCCACTAAGCGGGATAGGGAATAGATTAAGAAAGGAAAAAGTGTGAAAATTAGTGTTGACAGAATAAAGCAAGGTAAGCTAAATAAAGCATTTACTACTCTCCATCAGCAGAAGGCTGCTTAGACATTTCCAGGAAAGCAGGGCTCCATCACATGCAATGTTCCCTTGGGGATAAAAACACTGTAACTCCAAAACTCCTCTCTGTTCTCTTTTTCCCAGTTTTTATTGCTGAGCATTATACTGTATGATATGGAAATTTTCTTTTTGTCAGATGGAGTCAGCTATCCTGGCTGTATCCCCACCCAGTTTCTGTACACCTGGCCTGATAGTAGGCAGAGCAGAACATGAAGCAGAATCAGTTCTGGTGCTGTTCACGCACTGCTAAGCAGTGGTTAAAACATCACTGTAGTATGAACGTGGTTTTACAAGTTCAAACCATAGCACTATACATGCTACTATAAAGAAAATTAACTCTCTCCTGGACAAATCCCTTGTGTATTCTATATACGATGGTATAATACAGTTATGAAGAATGTTATACTGTGTATGCTTTTATAATATGTTGACTAAAACTTAATGGAAAAATTATCAAAAATAACTTTACCATTTGGAAGCAAGTAATCACACTATCTTGTAACAACATAGTTTTATCATCTGACACATAAGAGACATGACATAAAACTATGAAAACCTACTGAAGTTTCAGAAGAATTTATGGATTTACCCAATTTCTAAGAAAAAAATTTCATCCTGAAAAAAAAATTCTGAGATATACAACCAAGTGACCACCCATAATAAAGACAAATAATCCAATAATTAACTAATAATTATTTTACCCTTAAATAACTAGAAAAACAGGTAGAATCAAAATAATATGGGTGTTAAGTGAACTCAGACTGTCCTATTATCTTTCTGTCTTTCGTATTTGCAACCAGCAGCTCAAGAGAGGTGATTCTCCCCCTTTACTCTGCCCCGCAAAGGCCACATTTAGAATACTGTGTCCAGTTCTGGGTTCCCAGTTCAAAGACAGAGATCTCCTAGAAGAAGTCCAGGAGTGGGCCAGAAGGATGATGAAGGGCCTTGAGCATTTCCTGTATGAGGAAAGGCTGAGAAGCCTGGGTTTGTTCAGCCTGGGGAGAAGAGTGAGGGGGGATGTGATAAATATTTAGAAAAGGGAGGTGGGAGGCAAATAGATGAGGCCAGGCTCTTTCCAGTGGTCTGTAGTGATAGACAAGGAGTAACGGCCTAAGACTTGAACATAAGAAGTTCTATACTTACATGGAAAGAATTTCTGTATATTAAGGGTGATGGAGCACTGAAACAGGTTGCCCAGAGTGGGTGTATAGTCCCCTTCTATGGAGATACTCAAGACCCAACTGACCGTGCAACCTATTGTATGGTGCCTACTTTAACAGTGGGGTCGGATTCTATTATCTCTTGAGGTTCCTTCCAAACCCTTCAGTTCTGTAATTCTATGAAGATTTTAAACTGAAAGCAATTCACAAGATATTTCCAAATATAAGTGTATAGAGTTCTCTCTCCTTATCTTCCTTTTCTTTTCTTTTCTTTTCTTTTTTTTCTTTTCTTTTCTTTTCTTTTCTTTTCTTTTCTTTTCTTTTCTTTTCTTTTCTTTTCTTTTCTTTTCTTTTCTTTTCTTTTCTTTTCTTTTCTTTTCTTTTCTTTTCTTTTCTTTTCTTTTCTTTTCTTTTCTTTTCTTTTCTTTTCTTTTCTTTTCTTTTCTTTTTTCTCTTCTCTTCTCTTCTCTTCTCTTCTCTTCTCTTCTCTTCTCTTCTCTTCTCTTCTCTTTTTTTTCTTTCCTCTTTCATTTTCTCTTTCCTTTTTTTCTTTCCTTTTCTCTTTCCTTTTCCCTTCCCTTTTCCCTTCCCTTCCCTTCCCTTCCCTTCCCTTCCCTTCCCTTCCCTTCCCTTCCCTTCCCTTCCCTTCCCTTCCCTTCCCTTCCCTTCCCTTCCCTTCCCTTCCCTTTTTTTTGATATAAGGCTTTAAACACTATTTGTTATATTTCCTCTATATTCTCACTTCTACAAGCAAATCCTTTAAACACCTAATGTAAGTTTATAACTGGCTTACAACAGTTATTAAATATCTAGTCATCTCTTGTAGGCTTTGATACACATCTTAATCACCACTTTTGGGATATCTGCAGAACTAACTTCAATATAGTTAAATGCTTAATACATTTAATAATTTTGAAACATAGTTAACAATTCATTTAATAATTGTGGGAGCCTGAACCAACTGATGTATAGCTCCTTGTTTGCTTGTCAGCAGGTTTAATAGCTTAAGATGTTACTTCACTACTGAATTTTCAGAACTCTGGCAGTTACTTCTTCTGACTCTTGACATTTGAGTTTTAACAGTGATAAAGAAATCACCAAATATATTCTTTAACTCTCAGTAGCTTCATAGATACTTCATGCCCTGTATTACCTAACAATTACTCTACACAACATCTGTTTATGGATACTTTCTCTCTTCAAAATCACCCTTGTAAATGTGGTCTGAATGTTTTATTTTCTCTCATAAATGAAGAATATTGAATTTACTTTATGTATCTTATATTATTAGTATAGCAACGGTATTTCATGACTTCTGTTTGAAACTCTGTTTATTCCAATGGTACCATCTGGATGACTTTTAATTTTTCACACAGTATGTAAAGCTTGACACTACCAATAGGTCAATAAAAAAGTAGAATGGATGATATGAATTTTTCTCTAATGATGGAATTTCCATTTCCCTTTGCTTCAGACCTAAAGACAACTAATGTACTAAGTCTTCTTTTTTTTCCTTTTATTTTCTAATGTTCTTTTTATTCATATCTTTCCTTCCGTCCATCAAGTTTGTAGGATGCTCTTTCCTCACTATCATGTTATTAGAATTCTTTGCTATAATATATTATTACTATGACTCAAATATCAAATCAGAAGAATTAATTTCAGAATAACTTATTTCACACTTCCTGTCAGTTGAGCACAGAGGATTATGTGTTGCCATTACATGAGAATGACCTCCTTCCAACATGGGTGATATTTAGGTTTCTTTCACTAATTTTTAAATCATTGCATAGGTCAAAGAAGGTCAGGTTACAATATTTTTAATCCCAAATTACTTCTCATTTGCTGTGTACATGGAGGTGTAGTAAGTATGTTCACATGTTCACAGTTGTAATCATGTTCATCTTCTGTCAGAGGATTACATTTGTCATTTACCCTGATGCCATGCTTTTCTATCTTTAGTGAAGCAAAGGGTCCTGTTTTCAACTTTAATTGAATCATTTTGGTAAAAAAAAAAATGTAGTTGATTTTGTTTTGTTAAAATAGAAGTGAAGCATATTTTCCAGAATATCATGATGCTTAACCTCCTTTAATAGAAGAGACATAAATTTGCCAAAAGTAGCATATGCTATACATATTCACTTTACCCTTATATCTTTTTGCTTCTGGAGAAAACAGACTACAAAGTAGATTGAATACAGGTACATATATATCTTTTCTTGTTCCTTCTCCAGTGGCTTCTGTTTAGATTTAGCAAATGAGTTTTCTTGTTTGTTTTGGTTTCACATTACAAACTGTTCTATTTGTTTGCTTTTAGCAATTTATTGCATCTCACCATATACTGTAAGTAGAGTGCTTTTTAAAAAATTAAACTTCTTATTGTTGTATAATACCTATATATACACATTACATGCAATATTTAGTGCTTTGTCAATTAACATTCCATTGAAGTTTGATTGTTTGTTCATTATTTATTTATTTTAAAGTGACATCTTAATTTTAAAGAAAATTTATTTATAGGAGAAGGACTGTTTTTCTCAATGTAGTACTCAAAATCATTGAATCACAAAATATTTAATGTTAGAAGAGTCCTCTGGAGGTGATTTGGTGCAACCTTCCTTCACAAGAAGTGACACCTACAGCAGGTTGCCCCTAACCATGTCCAGGTGGCTTTTGAAGACATCCAGCGTACAAGACTACTATTTCTCTGGACAACCAGCTTCAGTGGTCTGTCATCTGTGGAACTAGAAGGAAGTATATTCAGAGCAGAAGCTTTGGAGCAGGATAAACAACATGAGAAAGGAAGGCTGAGAACCAAGGATACTCCAGAAGAAAAGGAAAACAAGTTCAAGTAAACTGTGTGATGGCAGACCCCAGTTGGAGGAAGAGTGAGTGGCTTGGAATGACTCATGATTCTGATTGGATAAGCACCTGTATACACAGTTAAGGACTGTTCTGGGAGTATTTTGTTGACATGTAAATGCGGGTGAGAAAGTTACAAGAGAAAACTTGCAAATGTCTATAAGGGATGTTAAAACCTGTAAATAAGCAATTTAGATCATCCACATCTGAGTCTTGCCTCAGAAGCTGCAGTCATCCATACAGTACAGAAGTTCAGAATGAACTTCCTGTCTTCCAGTTTGTACCCACTTCATCTGGTCTTTATAGTGGATGCTGCTACTGAACAAGCTTGTCTCTTTTTTATACCGTTTCTTCAGTTACATATACACATTGGTAAGATCCCCTAAAGGCTTCCTCTTCCCTAAGCTGAACAACTCCAGCTCTCTCAGACACTTCTTATTAGGAGAGATACTTCATCATGCTGATGGCCTTCCATTGGAGGATTTCCAGTATGTCCATATCTTTCTTGTACTGGGGTCTCAGAACTGACCATAGTACTTCAGGTGTGGTCTCATCAACTTTGAACAGAGTGGAAGGGACACTTCTCTTGATCTGCTGGTGATACATGAGCTCATGCAGAAAAGAATGCTATTAGCCTTTTTAGCAGCAAGAGTGCACTGCTGACTCATTTTCAAATTGGAGACCACCAGTACTCCTATGTCCTCCTCTGCCAAACTTCTTTCTAATTGGATGATCCCTACCATGGACATGCATCTGGGGTTGATTCTTCCCACGTTCAGGACTTCATGCTTCTTTTGGAACTTCATGAGCTTTTTTTTCAGTCCATCTCTCCATCCTTTCAAGGTCCCACTGGATGGCTGTGCAGCCCTTCAGTGAGTCAGCCACTACTCCAGTTTTGTGGCATTCATGATTTTACTAACAGTGCACTCTACTTAACTGTCCAGATTATTGACAATTATGTCAAACAAGACTGAACTTACTATCACTACCTGGTCTCCAACTAGACTTTGCACATCGGTCCACAATCCTCTGGGCAGACTGGTCAGCTAGTTTTTGATCTACCAGACTGTTTACTCAACCAGCCAATAGTCCCAACAGACCATGGTGCTTGGAGATTTCTAGGGACAAGATCAGCAAGTGTGGTGAAAGCACAGGCTACTGGGGAGTAAGGGAGTCCCAACCAGTGCTGGCAGATGAGAGGGTGGGTGGAGTATATTGGGATAGAAAGGTAAGTGTGTGGGTGTCTGAGTGAGTGAGCAAGATGTATGGCTCAAGGAACCTGAGTAGGGCTATGGAATTAGCGTCTCATATGTCCAGATTCCAGCAACTGGGATGAGTGGGGTTTGGAGGCAGCTGATGGGAACAGTGCACCTGAGAGTAGCTAATGAAGAGATTCACCATGCACATATTTATATTCATGAAAGGGAAGCAGGATGAGGATGTTTGATTTCATGTGGTTGCTCTGTGTTTGTGTCTGTGATCTGTGTGACTGGCCACATTTAGATGTATTTATGTAGTTTATAACTGTGCTCTGCATGCATGTGCCTGCTGGGAATACACGCTCAGCTTTGTTACTTGATGAAGCATTAAACTGCAGCAGCCTTTTAAATTTAAATAAATTTAATTAATGTTTTAATCAGTGACAAATGTTTTCATTTAATGGCCACTTATTCCATGTGTTAGTATATGGACATAGTATTGAAGACTGGTAAATTTATTTGGTAACATAAAATGATTGAATCTTTACCCCAGAAGTGTCAAATCCCTTTTAAAACATTCAGGATAGGTACTGACATCTCAGCTCACTTATCACTTGCAAAGATTAATATCCAAAATTGATTGAAAGTATCCAAATAACAAAGTTGTCAGTATTTTATTGACTTATCATCTAATCAGACAAATCTATCAAATTAAGTTTCTTAGTATGTAAGAGGTCTCCTTCTCTGGAGATATTCAAGTCCCACCTGCACGCCTACCTGTACAATCTGCTGGAGGGAGCCTGCTTTGGCAGGGGGGTTGGACTCAGTGATCTCTGGAGGTCCCTTCCACCCCCTGCAATTTTGTGATTCACTAATTCTGTGAAAGTAAAGTTCATAAGACATTTCTTTGAGGAGCTCATTTTCTAGGTAAGTATCTGGAAGTTCACTGTAGAATAAAAGTACTTCTGCCCAATGCTGTGTCTCTAATTTATGTATTTTGATAGAACAGATTATCTGCTACAAAGCATTATTTTTCAGTATAGACATCAACATTACCTATGCATTTTCACCAAGAGCATTCGTGTCACACTTGTAAAGATTCATCAGTGGAGGTGAATCACTGTCACTGTCACCATTGCTAAAACATGCCACTCACCACCTCACTCCGCTCACACCCACAGCTTGGCCGCTATAAGCATTCAGGAAATGTTGATAAATGTCAGTGGGTGCCAATTTTTCTACATGGAGGAATTCAGTCACACATCTTTGTCTCATATGCACTTCCATGTAAGACATCGTGTTGTCAGAATGCCTCTGTGCTGCCATTCATCATATGACAGCTAAATTTAAGATAATATTGATGGACATTAGGAGGTATTACTTTCAGAGCAACACTTGTGTGTGCATATGTACAGCTGTAATTATTATTACTATTTTTCATTTCCTCTTCTGTCTCAGTAAACAATCTTTATCTCAACTCACAAGATTTATCCTTTTTTTTCTCCAATTAATTTCCCCATTTTACTGTAAGTGGAGTCTGAGCAAAACACAGTGATGCTGAACTGCTTGTCAGGTTAAACCACCACAGATGTATGGGTGGAGGATACTTTGAGTTTGCTTTTAGTTTCTCACCACTCTAGTTTGTTATTAACAGGAAATACATTAATCTCCTCACTAGGGTGATGAAAAAACATGGATTTTTTTTTTCCTTGATATTTCCATAGTGCATGGAAAGTCCCACTCTTAATCCAGGAAAAATCAAGCTAAAAGAAATAATTTTGTTTCTCAGATATTCAGGACCTCACTCTTTATTTCAGCCAAAAATGTTCTTTTGGCCATTGCATTTTGTCCAGGAAAATGATCACTTATCTTTTCTTCCACTATATTTTTAATGTGATTTACCACTGATTCCCTCATATTTAAACTCTCCAGAGAAGCAATTTTGTACTTGTTACTCTGATCTAACTCTCAACATAACAATTTTTCAACAATTTTTCAATTTTTCAAATTTTTGCTAGTAACGTGTATTTGTATTTTGGGTACAGCAGTTTTACACTGGTGTCATTAAAGTAGCAGAGATAATTAATAGACTAGACTAGACTAGACTAGAATAGAATAGTTGGAAGGGACCTTAGAAGATCAACTCTTAAACCATCTGACCAATTCAAGGGCTAACTAAAAGTTAAAGCATATCAATGTGGTTATTGTCCAAATGCCTCTTGAACACTGACAGGCATGGGGCATCATTCACCTCTCTAGGAAGACTGTTCCTGTGTTTGCTCATTCACATAGCAAGTAAACATTTCCTCGGGTCCAGTTTGAATCTTCCCTGGTGCGGTTCCTGCGTGAATTGATTTCAGAGTTAAGCTGCTTAGGGTCTGTCTGAGACAAAATTGCAGCAACTGATTGCAAAGTACAGTGGGATTTCGGTTGGTTCCTTTACCAGGGGAACCCTGAGCAAACAGCAGACTGGCAGCTCTTGTGAGAGCGGCTGATGTGTTATGGATATTGCCAGGGCAGTGGATCCACATCCACTTAGAAGAAGCCTCCAGGAGGGCAGTAACACATTGCTGTTCATCAGTGCCATGAAGAGAAGGCAGTGCATGCACAGCACCTACAGTGTACTGCAGCAGCAGGTGTGGTAACTTGTGTGGTAGGCCGCAGAAGTACTGTTCCTCCTCACCCAGGAAACCAGCTTATCTATGGGCAGACTCAGAGACCACAGATTTACCACAGACTCCACCAGGCAACGAACTTGCCCCACAAAGACTGTGGTGATCCAGACAGAGGCGCTGCCCAAGAATGTGGTCTCTGGATGCAGGGAGTGCCTGCTGCTGGAAGAGTGGTACACACTGGAACAGGTTGCCCAGGGAGGCTGTGTTTGCCCCGTCCCTGGAAGCATTGAAGGCAAGGCTGGATGTGGCTCTTGGCAGCCTGGTCTAGTAGTTGGTGACCCTGCCCAAGACAGGGGGTGTGAAACTAGATGATCTTAGGTGTCCTTTGGAACCCAGGCCATTCTATGATTCTATGACTTCTATTCAGTTACTGGAGAAAAGAGACTGGCACCTCCTTTTCTATTTCCCCTCTTCAGGAATCTGCAGAAAGCAATTTGATTGCCTTTTAGCCTTCTTTTCTCCTAAACTAGAAAACACAAGTGTCCTTGTCAATGGTTTATGGGCTGGTTTGGTTTGGTTCCATGGTGATTGGGGTGGGGGGACACACAGGCACACACTCCAGGAAAAGAAACGGGAAAAGGGGGAACGGGTAGGGAGACAGATGTAAAAACAAGATGACAGCAACAATTTGAGGAGGAAAGCTAGTTTACTAAATAAAATACTGGAATGCAAAATAACAGGATACAATACAATACAATACAATACAATTGAAATAGAAGCTAATAAATAAAATAAAATGAGAGAGTTTCCAAAAACTGAAGGCCTTACTGTAATGCTGAAGTGTCTCATGATTTGCTAATAGTTTTGTCTTTCCCACTGAAAAGAAAACAAAAAAAGGAATCTCCTTTGGGTTATGTAGTTCTTCTTTTCTGAGATAGGTATACCTGAAACTAATAACACTCCATGGAATCATGGAGCGTTAACTCATTAACTCCCAGTGCATTACATGATGTTGTGATGTGGAATACTGTGAAAGACATAAACTGTTTTCCTTTCTTTTGTCTCAAAGCTTGCTTCGTAAGGCCTTTTGTCATGACAAGACTCTGACTGATAACTGCTGGTTATCCAGATGAGTGTTATGGTGCCTCATTGTCTCTGCTTATGGTTGTAAACATAAGCAGAAGTAGGGGCAAATAGTCTTTTTGGGGGGGGGGGGGGTGCAGCTTGGAGAAGCTGACCACCACAAAAAAAGACAACAATGCTTCTGCATGGCAATGAAGGCAACATCCGCTGCTGGCTTATTTGTTAGGCCAGACATGTCACACAAACCAAGATAAAAGGAAAAAACACCTGAGAAATGGGGGATAAAAGGCCTTCACCGAACCAAGGATTTTGGAGAAGAACTCCCAAAGAGAAAATCTTTGAGGAGAACTCCCGAAGACGGACCCTGAGGCCTGCTTGCTGCCATCTCCCATCCCCTGCAGTGACCAGACGAGTTCCTGAGACTACAAACCTCGTTGGACCCACGTTGGTGATTATATCTCTCTTGCTTTCTATCAAGACTCCTTGCTTTTTATCCCTTTTCTATCGCTCACCTTCCCTTCCCCATATCCCTAAGCAACTAGTAATTGTAATAAACTGGTTGGGCTAACATTTGACCCATTGTGTCTTAATCTCGTTTTCGGGTATACACATAATCAAAGAACCTCGTCTCCCTCCTTTATGTTGGAGCGTGACAAATACTGATAACAAAAAATCATAAAACCACGACAATCCTCAGCCTCTCAGATCTTAAATGAAGAGCGGTAAATACTTGTACAAACTGAAGGTGTCTCTTCTAGTACCAAATAGTTTAGATAACTTAGATCCTGACCAGTAGATAAAACAACTTTTTGTTGCATTTTGTTTCTATACTATGGTCAAGATGATGGCACTGTGAAATCTGCAAGCAAATGATTAGGCTGCTGTTGGGTTTTAAGGTAACTGAACAGTATGTGTCAGACATGACAAGAGAAGCTGCTATAAGTGACAAATAAAAGAGCAGGAAACTGACAAAAGTTGCATACATATTGTCAGTGATGCCTGGATTGCATAGATGGTTCAGAAAGAGGTATGCAAGAGACAAACAAGCTTTGAGGGGAGCTCAAAGACATACTACCACTAATCATAACATATATTTGATTATAACAGTACTGATGTCAGAAAAATTGATCATGGATGTAGTAAAACTGGGCCAAATGGGGAAGGAGCAATTAGAGATGGCTCTTTGTTTGTTTATCTCACCCAAGTTTAGGTAAAAGAAAGCAAACAATTTTTCTGTTCATAACATTCAGCCAATCTGCTTCAGCAGTTAGGAAGATGGAGGTGAGGAAGACAGGAAGGTGCTTTTCCTTGTTAATAGAACAACCCAACAGGCAGATCAAGCATTCCAGTATCACCACGTCAGTAGCAGTTCCAGATCTGATGACACTGTCATCTTCCTAACCACTTCCTAGCAGAAATAAAGTATCATTTTTCAGTTGGTGAATAGAAAAAAAAAATGCCATAGGAAACCCTGTAGATCATAATTGTTGTCATTCACTCATGTTCCTTAGGAAAGAATAGTTGGATAAGTATCAGACTGAACTATGGTAAACTCCTTATTTAGTCAAATGGATATGAGTTAAAACTGTTGGAAATTATTGTATATCTCTTCAATTTAATTCCATCAAGAAAGGACTCAATATATGCTACTGAGTTGGTCCTATTAGAAATCTATAATGGAATTCAATAATACAGTGGTCAGACATACTCTTCGAACATTAGTATGTCTTGGGAATTTTTCAGTGACTCTCTTTTGTAGTAATGTACTGATTTCCAAAAGAATAAATGATTAATGGAAATATATAATAAACTTTTGCTTATTGAAACAGTTTTCTTCATCAAATTAATTCTCATGAGAGAGGGAGGGAGATAGTCTGATTCCAAAAAGTCAGCTGTTAATGGATGACTGCTTTAAGCAGGGATGTGGAAGATGCCTTGAAACTATCTTAACCACTTAGCTTGAGAAGCAAATTCTTGTACATTTTTAGATTAAATGAATAATTTATGTAAGTGTAAGGGCATCAGAATCTCCATAATGTCTCTAAAAGACTACAGTTAGAAGGTCAAGTCATTCAGTTAGGACATAACGTTTCATGGGATCTCAATTTTAGGTGGAACAAAATTTTAATCAGTCTCCTCAAGTGTAGTTAAGACTGTTAAATAGAGTCCAAGGACTGATCCATGCCCCAAGAACAACTGTCACTAATTGGATCAGATAATTGCTGCTTAGGGCCTTCTGAATACCCTCTCCCTTTATCCTGAAGAGAGATAGGCTAGGGCTGTTCAAAACAGTAGGGAGTGAGCCAGCACTGAAGCAGTGTAGGCAAACGGCAGTCTTTTGTTTCAGCTCATTCTCTGCATTTAATAGTTTAGATATGTTTTGTCAGGCAAAGAAACCTACATCTTTTGTACTGTTGATTCTTATTTTTGTCTGTTCTTGATGTTTTGTCAAGCAAAGAAACCTACATCTTTTGTACTGTTGATTCTTATTTTTGTCTGCTCTTGAGAGGTTTCCTCCTTGCATTGTAAAAAATAAAATAGATTTAGTAGTTCTTCCTTTCCTTTCTGTGAGAAAAAAAACAAAACAAAACAAAGAAGCCTACAAAAACTTCTGCAAATGAAAATAATTCTTAATCCAACTCTCTCCTCTCTTTTTGTACATTCAGGTTAGTGGAAACATAATTAAGTATTTTTTGTGTGCACAGATGTGTGTGTATGCATACACCTGCATACTTTTATGTAAATTAAGGAACCGTTTTAACAAACACTAACTACAGTATAGCCTTCTGTATTTCTGAAGGATTTTAAATGATGCAAAAAAAATTATTTTCTTTTAATCTTAGCTGATTATCCTTCATTATTCTTATGTTGTTTTTGTTGTGGGTTTTGTTTGTTTGTTTGTTTTTCATGTTTACATAGTAGAGGATCTAGATTCATATAGTAAGTGAAATCAGGACACTTATTCATTAGGAAAATCTTCTGCAAAGGAGTGGTTGTACATTGGAATGGGCTGACCAGGGATGTGGTGGAGTCACTGACACTGGTGACACTCAAGAAGAGTTTAGATGTTGTAGTGAGGAACACGGTTTAGTGGGAAATATTGGTGATAGGTGAACAGTTGGACTGGATGATCTTGGAGGTCTTTTCCAACTATGGTGATTCTACAATTCTATGATTTTTATTTGTAAAAATACACACAGTCCATTATATCCATCAATTGATTACTACTTATCTAAATTATTTCCCATTTTGATTTCTATTCCTATTGCTTATCTGTTATGCCACATAATAATTAATAGATATCACAATTATTAACTTAATCATTTGACCTTTCTGTTTGTGTGCTAATCAATATTTGAAATTGGATCCAAGCAATAAGTAGTTGGGAAAAGAGATTTTATTCTTGCTATGTTCACAATTGTGAGGACCAGTAAGATATTTTGTGTTATTTCTCTTTTCATACCACATCAATTTCACAAATAGCTCATCTTTCTTTATCAAGAAATCTATTTGTGGCTTACTGCATAATGCTATGCACTGCATATGTATGATAAAACAATAATTTAATCTTAGTAGCAACATCTATGTAACTCACTCTGAAAGTAATGCGTCCCATTTATTTCCATAGAAATTACAATAGATAAAAAAGCACAATAACATTATTTAATTGAGCAAATTTTCAACTACAAAACAGTGTTTTTCAACATAATCACCACCATTAACTAGGCATTTTTTTCCAGTGATGAACAAGAGCACACATGCTGTGTTTGTAGAAATCGGCATCAGTGGAGATGACTGTCACTGTTGCTGCTGCTGAAACATACCAGTCACTGCCTCACTGTGTTCACATCCACCTGTTTGGTTCCCATAAATCAGGAAACACTAATGAATGTCAATGAATGCCATTTTTTTTCTACGTGGAGGAAATCAATCTCACACCTTTGCTTAATATGCCCTTCCATGTAAGGCATCGTGTTGTCAGACTGCCTCTCTGCTACTATTGTATAGCAACAGAATGTATTGGAGTATTCTTGGGAAAGTTCACCCTCAGCTGCCATACCACCAAAATCCATCTCCAATGTTGTGAGCCAGTTTAGTAAAATAGGAAGCATTCTTTTTGGGGCAGCCCCCATAGATCTTCTATTTCTCAGTTTGAACAAACCAGACTATTAAAGAAATGTCTTTTCACTGAAGTTGGTTTTATTCTGAGAGAACCATTTAAAGTGTGACAGAAATTGTGCTGTGGGGATGCCTGTTCCTCTATGCAGAATATGACAGAAATGTAGGATGACTAACATGTAGATGTTTACATTTTTAGAATTTAAGTTTGGTCAGTTTAGTCCCAACTAGAGTCTCAGATGAAAGCTTTTACCAATAAAAAAAAAAACAAACCCAAAAGCCTATTTACCTTCACATGTGCACCCTGCAAACATATAAATATCATATCAAAATTGTCTTGGTCTTGCGTGTGACTACCAAAGAGTATTTTTCAAAAGCTTTACTCTAAAAATCTGTAAATATAATTTTACAAGGAAATATGACAGTATTTCCCATATTCACCAGCAGACTACTGTATATAATTATATCTAGCCAACTGACTTAATATGCTAGGTATATTATTCAAATCTTAATATGTGATGACAAATATTTGTTCATGGAGTACTAAGTCATTTATCTGTCAAATAATAGATGAGAAATCTTATATTTAATCCTTCTTTTACAGCCGTGATTTAAAGAAAATACATTTAAAGTATAAAAATAAAAAGAAGAACTACAGGACAATTGAAAAGTAAAATAAATACATAAAATGAAACAAAGCCCCCACAAATATACACTTCCTTTAGCAATTTTTTAAAAATCTATGTGTCCAAAATGTTGCCTAACTTCTTATTTATGTTTGGTACTTTTTCCTTACTTATGCTCAAAACTCATAGAACCAGAGGATACTTAGAGTTGAAAGGGTTCTTTAAAGGTCATCTAGTCCAACTCCCTTGCAATGAACAGGGATATCCACAGTTAGATCAGGTTGCGCAGGGCCTGATCCAGCCTCACCTTGAAAGTCTCCAGGGATGAGGTATCAACAACATCACTGTGCAACATGTTCCAGTTCCTCACCACTCTGACAGTAAAGGACTTCTTCCTCATATCCAGCTCCAGTCTTGGAGCTTGAAGCCATTTTCCACTGTTCTGTTATAACAGACCCTTCTAAAGAGTCTGTCCCTTTCTTTTCCGTAGCTCCCCGTTGATACTGAAAGGCTGCTGTCAGGTCACAATAGAGCCTTCTCTTCTCCAAGCTGAACAGCCCCAGCTCTCTCAGCCTGTCTTCACAGGAGAAGTGTTTCATTCCACAGATCATTTTTGTTGATCTCCTCTGGATGCACTCAAACAAAATCATATATTTCCTGTACAGAGGACTCCACATCTGGACACAGTACTCCAGGTTAGGACTCACCAGCAGAGAGTAGAGAGGCAGTATCACCACCCTTGACCTGCTGGCCATGCTTCTTTTGATACAGCCCAGGATATGGTTGGCTTTCTAGGTTGTGAGGACACATTACTGACTAATATCCAGCTTGTCAACTGCCAGTACCTATGGGTCTTTTTCAGCAGGGCTGATCTTAATCCTTTCATCTCTCAGCTTGTGTAAGTAGTAGATATTGCCTCGACCTAAGTGCAGCATCTTGAATTTGAATTTGCTGAACCTCATGACGTTCACCTGGGTCCACTGCTCAAGCCTGTCTAGGTCAAGCCTGTCTAGGATGGCATCTTGTACCTTTGGTGTGTCGACTGTACCCCACAGCTTGGTGTGCTGAGGGTGCACTTAACTCACTGTCATTGTAATTGATGAAGATATTAAGGAGTTAGGTTTAAACAGTTAATTAATCTGTTAGGCTTAATGGAACATGGGCAAGTTATTAAGTGTTAAGTTCAGTAGGTGGTTATAAATTTTTTTTTTATGTTCTAAAATGATAATAATAAATCCTTTGGGAAATATCCTGAACCCTAAATATGCTAATCACAGAGCAAAAATTATTATCCAAATATTATAAATAAATATAAAGTAGTCAAAAACTTAATCTAGACTGCATAAATCATAACAGCTAAAACAAATTAGTGAAAACATGCAATGATGACTTAGTCGATTTTGATTCAAATACTTCCCTACCATGCTTCATGCTGTATTAATACTTCATAAAGTTAATTATGATAGCTAGATTAATTTCAATTTTAAAGTAAAACAAATGTATAAATTGAGTTGGTATTTTACTTATTTGTCAAAAAACATGACTGTGAGTATCTCTATTTAAACTAAAAGGCACAAAGAAATTCCATTTCAAAAATGTTCAGAAAAGGGTGTGTATCCAAATGTCACATGTGAAATCCCTCTCTCATCACAGTAAGTAATCCACAAAATTAAGTGAACTATTATTTGTGTCTTACTGTGCAGTTGAAGCAGCCAGTGAACGAGCTGAACAAGTTTTTCAGCCTGGACAAGAGAAGATTACAGGCAGAATCTTATTGAAGGTTTTCAGTAATTAAAAGGGGTTCATAAAAAAGACAGACCTTTTACCAGGGCTTGTAGTGGTAGGACAAAGGGCAATGGTTTTAGACTAAGAAGGCAGAGATTTAAATTAAACATGAAAAAGGAAACACCTTACTATAAATGGTCATGGGACACTGCAGTAGATTGGCCAAAAAATCTATGTATGCTCCATCCCTGGAAGTGTTTGGTGCCAAATTGGATGGGGATTTGGACAACCTTTGAGTGGAAGGTTTCCCTGTTCACAGCAGGGAGTTGGAACTAGATGATCTTTAAGGTCCCTTCCAACCTATATCTGTGATTCTAAGATGAGCAGGAAGATTTGCACTGTTATGTACAGTTACAAGCAGTTGTGCTGGCTTCTTATCCTTCTCCTGTGTTGTGTTCCACCAGTGAATGGAAGGAGGGATGACCAAATTTGCCAATCTCACCCTCTCCAATTGGATTAAGATAAAATAATGCTCAAAGTCCAAACACAGTCATCAATTTTAATGAGAAACTCTGTGCTACAATTATCTTAATTATTTCTCATCAATTATTAAGTTTTTGCACTCTTACAATTGTATCTACCTAAGTCATTCAACTAAACGATGTGACTTTGTAGGAAATCAAAATAATCCTTATATTACTTAACAATTTTATGAAAGAGAGAGATGGGGAATAGGAAAGAGAGCGAGGTGGACATAGAAGAATATTACTGGTCTGGGTTCCAGCATTAGTCCAGCCAATGGGGCGTCTTTCAGTCTGTGAGTTCACTTGTTCAGGAGCTTCAAAAATACCAAAACATTGAGGACCCCTGAACTTCAAGCAGGCATCATCTTATGCCTGCTAGATTTACAAAGTTAACTATCACAAATTTGTCAATAGGTTTGCAACAAGCAAGTTTGCCATAATCAAGTTTGCAGCCAAAACTTCTGCAGCAAACGGGCGTTTTGGACAGAACGAAGCTGTCCTGTCTCCGTAGGATTCCCTCTTCTGTAACACCTTTTCAGCTTTCAGTTTGTTGTCATGGCAATGGTCTTATCTTGCAAGTGCTTGAGACAATTCCAGACATACCACAGATGAAGTATTTTCCCTTGGTCTGCTACAACCTCTCTGCAGCTTTCATAATATATTCTAAGATTCTGACACCTATCTTTCTGAAGCACAAGACTTTCAAGTAAACTGTAAGTCAATATATCATAAATATGAGTGATAAAACTGGGCATATTGGGGAAAATAGAATCCCTATATCTTGGCATTCTTTTAACAATATTAAAGACAATGGCTATACTTACACTTTAATCGTGACTGCTTAAAAGTGACAAAGTATGTTCTTTAGTCCAACTAGTATATTCTAGCTACCATTTTTTATTTAGTTCTTTCAAGTTCATATTGATCACAACCATATTTAGAGTGAGTTGTCATTTACTGAAAAAGATTTTACCAAAAAGGATTTTACATATATTTCCCAAGACATCTCTGTATTCTGTGAGCACTCTATTGATCCACTGATATAAGATCTTCGCAACATGATAATGATGATTTATGTTATATGTGTGCAAAGGTGGGAAAAAATGTGACGTTAGAAAAAGCAAAATTATATCAGACATATTTGGAGATCTCATCCAAATAGGGGAACAATTTAGCTATATTGCTTTCCAGAGCCGTCACTAGATGCATCTCACAAATGTCTATTATGTCTTGGGAATGACCTCACTGTCTGATGGAGAGTGTTTAGGATTTTTCACAACGTTGCAATCATCATGCAACAGTAATGTGTTCTGCTTGTTCTTACATGGTTCGTAGGATGAGGAGATAGTGTTTGACTTTTTATAAGATGATAAGTGAAGAAAATCAAGCAGATTGATTAAATGTATTGATTTGTCCTGACTTAGATATTACTAGTTTTGATGAGTATGCAAAGAGATGGGAATTTTTTGAGTACAAAAATAAAATAAAACCCTTCATCTCTTTATGTTCTTATTGTTCTGTAAAAATTAGTGATTAGTACTATGTTCTTTGTACCAAACTCTCTTCCTTTAAGCAAATTATTATTCTCAAAGATTTTCAAGAACATTTTCCTAAATCTTTATTGTCAGTGACACTGTACTCTAATTCAACTAATTATTTTTTTTTACTTTGTCTTCAACAGTTTCTCATTATTTCTTAGAATATGAAGACACCAATCATATAATATGCTTTTATTAGTATTTGGAACAAATGTTTATCATTCACAGCAGTGATTTCTACTGTTTTTAAGGAGTTTTATCATTCACAGCAGTGATTTCTACTGTTTTTAAGGAGTTTTTAAGAAGTGATGTTTCAAAACTGTAAAGAGTTAGAGAAGAAAAATCTTGATATTTCAGTATTTTAAAGATGTTGAAATATTACTCAAGTTTAAGCAGAACTGAAAATTGTATAATATTTGTCTGAGAGCAAAAGTTTTATGAATTTCAAAGGAGAACCAAAAGAACACCACAGAAACTGATTTGCTTCAGTACCCAGCTGTCTTGTCATATTACATCCCTTTCTAAATATATTGATTAAAATAAGATTTCCAAGGATGGAAATTGCCAGTGGGAAAAACAAAAACGAATTAGTAACATTCAGATACTTTTGTTTGTTTGTTTGCTCTTATAGAACATTCTTTAAGGAAAGTTTTTTGAATAATGACTTGGAGATTTGATCACAGAGTTAAAGTAAATGGTAAAAAAAAATGGTAGTTAGAAATTCCTAGGAAGGATGCAAGATAAGCCTCAGCAATGTCAGGAGAAATACACAATACACAAATGGTCTTCTTCCTAATTTATAAATAATAATAAAGATAATTAAAAAGAAGAAGAAGAACAACAAAAACTCAAGAACATGAATATACTAGGCTGCTACAAAACTAGTGCCTCCTATTTTATCATGTAGGCCCACAATGTCAGAGGTAGATATTGGTGGCATAGCAGTAGAGATTGAATCTTCCCACTGATTTCCACTGCATTTTGTTGCTGTGTGACAGATGGTAGCAGAGGGGCAATCTGACAAATTGGCATCTGATATCAAAGTGGATATGGACCAAAGGTATGTAATCAACTTCCTCCATACAAAATGTCAGTGGCACCCATTGACATTCACCAATACGTGCTGAACATTTATGGAGACCAAACAGTAAATGTTTGCATAGGGAGATGATGGGAGTTGTGAAAATGATGTGAAAGATAAGCTACATTCTGGATGGCCACGTACAGCTGTCACAGTGCAGGATTAATAGCAAAGTCTTGATTAGCTCATCTGCATGAATTGGCTAACGGTGGTGACTATGTAAAAAGGTAGTATTTTGTAGCCAAGAATTTGCTCTATGAAATAGTGTTATTGCACTCTTTGTATCTGTTGTAGTTTCCAAGGAAATATATGGGAGGTTTAATTCTGGAGTGACCTATGTAGCTCATAATTATCACATAGTATGATAGAATCACCAAACTTGGAAGACTTCTAAAATCGTCCAGTCTAACCATCCACCTATCAGCAATACTTCCCACTAAACCATTTCCCCCAGTACAACATCTAAACCTTTCTTGAACACCTCTAGGGACAATGACTCCTCCACCTCCCTGGGCAGCCTGTTCCAGTGCCTCACTACTCTCCTGGAGAGGTAGTTCCTAACATATGACACAGAGAGCTTCTGTTTCATACCCAAAGCTGACACATGACTTTTATATTTTTAATTATTTCTTTAAGTAACTATGTAGTTTAAATACTTGAAATATTCTGTTCAACATGACCATTTTAGAGGCATTTTACTGTACAAATGTGTGCAGTCATTGTTGACAGAGTTTTGCAATCTTTACTATAGGAAGTTCTACCAAGTATTTGTTATAATAAATACACATGAATAAACAAAAAAATTGTTTGTTGGAAACACACTGTGCTACAAAGAAATTGCAAGAATATAAATTGTCAGTTCCCAAAAGTTGTCAGCACCATTCAAAAAAGAAAAGATACTTGAAAAGTAATCTGGAAGAATTCATATACAGAAAACATAGCAACAGAAGCTACAAATAGCTCTCAGCAGAAGTGAAGGTATTTTGTAGAATAGCAAACCAATCGGTATAATTTTTAATCATTTTTCTAAGTGATAAAAGTTACAATAAATTTACATTATAATTAAATTATTATTATTAAAATCTTTTTTTTTTTTTTATGCTGAATTATTTCACATTTTACAAATTTCCATGGAGGTAATGCAAGAATTCAGTCGCATTATGAAAGTTATCTCTGGTTTTGCTTAGTGGTTCTTCTGTTACTAGGGATACGATTTTGTAGGAAAGAATAAATGTGTTGATTCCTGCTTTTAAGTAAAAACAAGCCAGTATTTATAAATCTAGCATTACTAAACCTAAAGCCTAGGGAAGGCTGGAGGGAATACATTTTTTCTGACCTTTTAGTATCTTGCAAGAAGCATTTCAATTCAATGTGAATCAATATTCCAAAGTATATTTCTAAATATCCCAAATTGTAGAGAGAGAGAATTTTAAAGTATTGTGGAATAGCTTACTGACCACTTAGTTTATGAGCCTGTACATAGAGGAACTAACAACCCTCTGAAATCCTGGGAAAACTTCTCCCTCTTTCTATATTAAATTTAGTGAAAAAATTATAGATTCCTTCTTGGATTTAATACCTCCCCCTTCTGATGATGAAGAGAAGAATGGTGATAATATTACATAAAGTTGCAATCCTACCATGAAGATGGTGTTCAATCGGCAAAAAAAAAAGGTATGTTTCTTACCTAGATTGTTTGAGATACTGTTTATTAGGACTTCTTTCTGATAAGAAAGTTAATTTGAATGCTTGGAACAAGATAAATTAGGAAAAAAATGAGTACTGAAATGAAAATAAATTGAATAGATTCCAAAAACTTAGGCAATTTCAGACAGAAATATTACCTTAAGTGTCTCAGGATTAAAAAAAAAAAAAAAATTGGATCCAGAAGGCAATTAGTTCCTGTCAAGGTAATTTAAGGAAACATCAAAAGATATTCAAAACTTACATTTCAGCTGCATCAAAACATTGTCTTGAATGACTTTACATATTAATTTACCTCTGCCCATAATGCTTCTCTAAACCTTCTTTCATTGTAAAACAATTCTCGATAGTTCTTTAAAAGCAGTAGTACATTCAAATCCAAGTAATGTCTGCAACTCTTAAAGGAGCGATGAATCCAATTATTATAATGATTCATTCAAACCTTATGAAGGAAAGACTGGCAATTGCTGCAAATAGAAACTCTCTCAGTAAGGAGTACTTGTAACAGAGTTAAATAATCATTATAATATAGGTAAACACTTTGTAATCCTCTTGTAATATTGAGTATAAATAATAATAATAATAGATTGAAAGGGATCTCAAGGATCAACCCCCTTATCGCTGCCAGAGTTGCCAACCACTAGATCAAGTACTAGATCAGATTGCCAGGGCCCCATACAACCTGGCCTTAAACACCTTTAGGGATGGAATATCCATGGCATATCTGGGCAACCTGTTCCAGCACCTCACCACTCTCTCATTGAAATACTTCTCCCTGACATCTAATCTGAATTTCCCTTCCTTTAGTTTAAAACCATTTGTCCTTGTAATATCACTATCTGGTCATGTAAAAGTTGATTTTTCCTGATGTTTATTAGCTTCCTTTAAATACTGGAATGCACCGATGAGGTCTTCCCACAGCCTTTTCTTTAACAGGTTGAACAAGTCCAGTTCCTTTGGGCTGTCTTTATAGGAGAGGTGCTCTAACGCTTTGATCATCTTTGTAGCCCTCCTTTGGACTATCTCCAAAAGATCCATATACTTACTCTACTGGGGGCCCCACAGACTTGAATGCAGTAAACTCCAAATGGGTATGCAAGAGGGCAGAGTAGAGGGGACAATCATCTCCCTTATCCTGTTTGTCACACCTCTGCTAACCAAAACTGGGATACCATTGGCCTTATGGGCTGCAAGTGTGTACTGCTAGCTGGTGTTCAGTTTTTCATCTATTGGGATCCCTAAGCTCTTCTCAGCAGGGCTACTTTCAAAGGGTTCTTCTCCTAGCTTGTATATATATCTGCGATAACTCCCAAACCTTGCATTTTGCTATGTTGAACCTTGTTATGTTCACAAGGGCACACCTTTTAATTTTATCAAGCTCCCAGTGGATGGCATCCTTTCTTTCCACTGTATCAACTTCACTGCTCACCTTGGTGTCATTGGCAAACTTGCTGAGGATGCAGTCAACTATATCATCTATGTCATTGATAAAGATGTTAAATGTACCAGACACAAGACAGATCCCTGGGCACACTCCTCATTACCAGTACTCACCTGGACATAAAACCATTGACAATAACTTTCTGACATGAACTTTCAATTCTTTATCCTCTGAATAGTTCACCCCTCAAATCCATATGTCTCCAAATATGTGGTGGGGGGCCATGTCAAAGGCCTTGCACAAGTCCAGGTAGATGACATCAATTGCCTTTCCTTTGTCCACTGATGCCATGATTTCATCACAGAAGACCACCAGTTAGGTCAGGCATGACCTTCCCTTAGTAAAGCCAGGCTGGCTGTTTCAAATCACCTGCTCATCCCTCATGTGACTTAACATGTCTTCTAGGAGGATCTGTTCCATGATTTTCCCAGACACAGAGGTGAAGCTAACTGGTCTGTAGCTCCCCGGGTCCTCCTTTCTCCCTTTCTTGTACATGGGAGTGATGTTTCCTTTTTATACAGTCCTCAGGAACTTTGCTTGAAAGCCACAGCTTTCTAAATATGATGGAGTGGCTCAGCACGCACATCGGCCAGCTCCCTTGGGATGCATGTCATCCTGTCCCATAGATTTGTCTTTACAGCCTTATGAGCTGGTCTTGGACTTGCTCCACCCTTACAGTGGGTGGGAGTTTGCTTGTCTAGTTCTCACCTAGAGATTCAGGGATGTGAGTTTCAGGGATATGAGAATCCTGGCTGCCAGTGCCAGTGAAGACTGAGGCAAAGAACTCACTTAGTTCCTCAGGTTTCTCCATATCTGTTGTAGCCAAATTTCCTTTTGCACCAAGTTCAATTCCATCTGTGCCTTGGCTTTCCTAATCTCATCTCTACATCAGTGCATTCTTTGCAGGTGAAGCCCCTGCTTATACTAGTTGTACTAGCCCTTATTGCTCCTCATTTTGATCAAAAAAAGTTGGTAAGTTTCTTTATTCTTCCTCCCCCCATCCCATATTTCATCTTTTTGTTCTATGTAATATTAATTTATTCTCCTTCTGGGAAAAACAAACAAACAAAAAACCAAAAAATTTTCATTATGTCTGTTCTGTAGAATCTATGCTCTGTCACATCAATTTTAAAACATATTCAGAACTGTAATTTATTGTCTAACAGTATTGACTTCTTAAACAAAACATCAAATCTTCCATTTCAGAAGTAGAAAATTCCCCTTCTTCTTTTTGGATCATCAAATAATTCATACTTCCTTGATATATATATGAGGCTCAGTTTATACTTCATTTAATCTTCATTAATCATTATTTGAGACTTCATGTAAATAAAACAGCTCTTAGCTCACTTAACTTACAATTGTTCAATAATTGACCAAAAATTAATTCACAGAACTGATTAATCAGTGTGCACGAGATATGAACATTAAGAATTGAGTTTCTGTAAGACCTGAGTATCTATATGACAAATTATCATAACAATTGTCTCAAATTAAACTATTAAATAAATATTTTATTTTATATTTTATTATTGTATTTCTTTAATAAAAAATAAATTTTATACTGTTGATAAGGCAAAAGAACAGTTGTAAAATACATGAAAACATGTCTTTGAGATTCAAAGCAATGTTCTGTTTCCACTTAAATGAGGTACATGGTAGCAGGCTGAACTGACAAAAAAAAAATAATTAAAAAAAAAGGGATAAAAGAATTGAAACTGACTAAGAAATGTAAGAAAAGAGTGAACCACATATTTCCCACAGGTCAAGAACTGTCAAATTAGTATTAACAACTGAAATGAAGTACAAGCAGGCATGAATGCCTTACAGCAACTATCAGTGCCAAAAGGCATCTCAGAAAGAAGTCCATGATAACACTATGGCAGTTGCTTTTTCCACTGACCTTGACAAAATGCACTAAGCTATTTGCACTGTTTGCCACAAGAGTATTGTTTCAGAAAGACAGAAAGGATTTCTTGTGGCTGTCAGTACTGCAAATCAGGCAGAAGGAATGCTGTTGAAACATTTCATTGCACGAAGACATTTGAAGTCTGTGGTAACCTTCACCAATAATTTTAATATGCCATTCACTACTTCGACTTTCTTCATGTCTCATTAGTACCAGTGGGGGGGAGAGGAAAGTAAATTCTGTATATACTTCTGAAAAAAAAATATTTTAGATAAAAATAAACTTCATCCTATACAAAATTCTGAATGTTTAAGCCCAAAATAAATTGACCCTCTAGAAATTATAACAGACATTATACATAAACCACTATATTAGTATGTATTTTAATTTTTGGTAAGCAGTTGTTGACAGTGTTGGACAGCAGTGGTTAAATCAAAATTGCTTCATTGACACATCTGTCTTTCATGCTTAAGAACATTTTGCCATATTAGCTACAAGTGTGACAAGAGAGAGATTTTCAAAGGTGTAAATATTACTGTGTAATACTTTAATATGTAAATGCTTTAATAAACAAACAAATACAGGCAGCCATCCTACAAAACAAATTATCTCTAAATGCTAATCATATGGCTTTGCAATACTTCCCTTCCAAATCAAAAACATAATATAAGTGCTGTTAATAACCATTTTCATGTTCACTGACTAAATATTCTTCAAAATGTTCTGTGGGAATTTTCCTACATAGATTATTGCAGCTCTAGGGATTAAATATACACAAATATTAAATATTTAGCAATGTGATTCTGTTACCAGTTGGCAAAACACTTCTGATACTGAAATGAATCAGCAGCAATAATTGTTTCCAACTTGAAAGAAAGGAAAAAAGCAAAATCCAATTTTAAGTTTCTTTTCAGGCTATGCTTTAGGAATGATAAGGCATTATGTCATATATTAAACAACATAAAATGAACATTTTCAGCAATAAAAGCTGTAGAGATCTTATATATATATATTTTTTTCCTGGGAAATATAAAATTAAAAAAAAAACTTCTGTTTTTACTGAAGTGTTTCAAATATGATATAGCTATTAACAATCAAATCAAAATCATAAATGAATAAAGTGCTTTTTCAAGACATATATCTGCATAGGTTTAAACTAAAATTTTAGAATCAGATTAAAATTAAGAGTGAGAAAGTATTAATTCACTCCTCAGTAAAAAACAGCATTTCTAAGGCAGAAACAGATACTTTGCAGTTTCATATTTTCAAATAATAAATTTTTAGATTTAAAAATATTTTGAAAAATGCTTCATTGCGAAACAATTGTATGTTCTGTAAGGCCTAACGTGGTTTGAACACTATTATATTCACATTCTGTTTCTAAGGCTAATACTGACACAGTCTGAATTTCTATCACTTTTCAGATTGTTTTTGGTCAAATACTTCTTATTTTGTGTCCAGGTCTGCACATGCTCAAAAAACACAGGGATCTCCTAGAAGGACTTCAGCAAAAGGCCACAGTGATGATAAAGGGCCTGGTGCAGCCCCCATATGAGGAAAGGCTGAGTAACCTGGCTCTGTTCAGCATGGGAAAAAGACTGAAAGAGGATCTGATAAATGTTTATAAATATCAAAATGGAGGTGGGAGGCAAATGGATGAGGCCAGACACTTCTTGGTGATGCGTAGCAATAGGACAAGGAGTAATGGCCTAAAACTTGAACATAGGAAATTCCATCCTAACAGGCTGAAGAACTTCTTCACAATAAATGTGACAGAACACTGGAACACATTGCCCAGAGAGCGTGTGGTGTCTCCTTCTACGGAGATATTCATGAACTGTCTAGATACCTACCTGTGCAACCTATTGTAGAGTACCTGCTCTAACAGGGAGATTGGACTTGATAATATCTTGAGGTCCTTCCAACCCCTACAATTCTGTGATTTTAAATAATTCCTATGCTTGCCTGTACATTTAGTTATTCTGATTTATTTATTTATATACAGTCTTTTATAGAGACAAAAAATGGTATCAGAAATTGTCTAAAAACAGAGGAAAGAACATGTCAAAGAAGAATTAAAAGCAAGAGACACTGAAGTCTGCCATTGCAACTTATGGAAGCATCAAAGTATCTCAGTTTAGGGATTCGAGGGATTCAAATTCTAGTCTTTAGAAAAACAAGTAGAAGAAAAGAAAAACAAAACAAAAAAAAATCAATTGTATACATTATGTAAGGAAGTTGTACAGAGAAAGAAGACAGGCTTGACCTTGGTGATAACCATTATGCAAGAAATGTTGTCAAGTGTCTTCTCATGAGAATCATAGCTATTTCTAAGGGAAAATATAATTTCTTGAATCATACTGAACTGTTCAAAATATCTAATTATCTCAGTAGCTCTTACCTAAAGATCTGATTGATAACCATTACTTATTGAGATATTAACTGCAATGCAACTCATTCCACATCATCTAACCCTTTGTTTTTCACTGTTTTCTGTTTGTTTTGTTTCTTATTGGTAAACCTTAGGTATGAAACAGAAGCAAGAGACTTTCATTTCGGCAGATTCTCCAAACTGCTCTTAGTTCCCTCCTTATATGACAGTGCAACTTCATTTTTTTTTCTTTCACATTACTTAATAACAATCACTCTCACTGGAACAAAATGAAAAAGAAAGCTCTGTTGCATTTCACTAATTATGGAAATTCATAGCTTAAATCTTTCCTCAGTATTCTTTCACATCTCCTTACTAGTGTGTGCTTTCCTATCATTTTTAATTAAGGAAATTAAACATTATTAGAGAGTAATATAAATAATACAATTGTGAAAACTGGAATAAATTAAATATATAGATAGATATATATTTGTGTTACATTTCAAAAGAGAAGAAAAATTTGAAAAAAATACTCTCCCTTCTGAATAGATGGTTTTCTTCATCTCTTTGTTCTTGGATTTAATAGAAAAATGACATACTATGTCTAACAACTATAAACTGATTTTGACTATTAGCTCTCAGAAGTTATCATCTGCAGTTTATAATTAGAAAAATGTTAGCCACAAGGTTTACAAGGCTTCTTTAGTTGTCTACACTTTTTTTTTTTTCACTAGTCTAGTCTTTTTTCAGAGATTTAGAATTGTCCCAGGGAAATAAATAAACGAAGTCTATCATACATTATATATAAATTTATAAATTTTACAAGGAAAACTTCAATTTTGAGTATTTTGCACTGAACTGCTAAAAACCAAAAAAAAAAACCAAAAACAACAACAAAAAAAACCAATAATTATATTTCACTGAAAAAAATAGGAATAATTCTCTTGGCTGTAGGTCCTCTTAGAAATTAGTAGTGTTTCCAGCTAAGTATATTACGCACTTTAAGAGGGAACTTTGTCTTCATCCTACCAAAGTAGCTACTTCTTAACATGGTCTGAAGCTTAAAGAAAGTTTAGGCCTAAGCAGAAACATTCCTCAAGACGGTAGTGTGAGTAAAGAGACAATCTCCTTATCTGTCTTAACTCAGACACCAAATTTTTGACTCAAATTAAATTCAGACAATTTTCTTGCTCTTATAGCACTCCTGCATTCAAATTAGTTTTTAGTGATTAAAATGGAAATATTTGTGTATGATTACTATAAACAAGTATTCACACAGTGTTACACCAAGTAAATGAATTCCATGATAGTTGAAATCTTGCATCAGTATTTTCTTTGTCCTTCATCTCTGACTCTTGCTTCATACTGTGTATTGCTCTTGAGCTTTGCTGGCTGAGACTCATGTTATTCATACAGTGTATAAATGTTAAAATTCAGCTTAGGCTCATGCATGAATAATACAAAAATACAAGAAAAGAAGCCTCTGGACACAGCTGAACAGATTAAGTAATAAATTGAATTCAGTAGGAAAAAAAAATAAAAAAGGAAGTACCTTGAGGGCAAGCTATCACCTATTTTTGCTAGCTTTATGACTGAGCATGGCTTTACAAATTTTTGTATGAGCAAAAGCAGCTGTCTGCACATTTGTTGCAAACTTTGCCAAAAAGAAGAAAGAAACGTATAGAATCATAGGAAGGCTAAGATTGGAAGGGACTTCGAAGATCATTTCATTCCACCCCCTCCAACGTGGTTGGGGTGGTTAAGCACTAGCTCAAGCTATCAAGAACCTCATCCAACATAGCCTTAAATGCCTCCAGGGAAGGGGTATCCACAGCTTCTTTGAGACACCTGTTCCAGTGCCTCACAATCTTCTGAGTAAAGAATTTTTTTCTAGCATTTAACCTAGATCTTACCTCTTTTAGTTTAAAGCCGTTCCCTCTTGTCATATCACAATTAGGTTGTGAAGAAGTTGATTACCCTCTTGCCTATAAACTCTTCTCAAGACTGCAATTAGATCTCTGCAGAGCCTTCTTTTCTCTAAGCTGAATAAGCACAGCTCCCTCAACCTTTCTATACAGAAGGAGTGCTCCAACCCTTTGGTTGTCTTCATGGCCATTCTCTGAGCCTATTTCAACAGCTCCATCAACAATAATTGTGTTGGGAGCTCCAGCCCTGGATGCAGTACTCCAGATGAGGCCTTACAAGGGCAGAGTAGAGGGAAACAATCACTGCTGGCCAACTCTTTCGATGCAGCCTAGGATACCACTGGGTTTCTCGGTGCATGGTGCTGGCTCATGTTCAGCTTTTCATTTACTAGAACCTCCAAGCCCTTCTCTGCAGGGCTGCTCTCAACAAGTTCTTCTCACAATCAAAGATAAAATAGGATATAGTTTTTATACAGTAGTCAGCACTATCAGCAATAATGATATTCTGAAGATTTGGAAGAACAAGTTTAGTTAATATCACAGATTCACAAAGAATCACAGAATCGCAGGGGTTGGAAGGACCTCAAGCATCAAGTCCAATCTCCCTGTTAGAGCAGGTACTCTACAATAGGTTGCACAGGTAGGCATCTAGATGGTTCATGAATATCTCCATAGAAGGAGACTCCACTCCCCCTCTGGGCAATCTGTTTCAGTGCTTAGTCTTTTTCCCATGCTGAACAGAGACAGGTTACTCAGCCCTTCCTCATATGGGGGATGCACCAGGCCCTTTATCATCATTGTGGCTTTTTGCTGAAGTCCTTCTAGGAGATCTCTGTGTTTTTTGAGCATGGGCGTGCAGACCTGGACACAGTAGTCTAAATGTGGCCTCAGCAGGTCATAGTAGAGGGGGAGGATCACCTCCTTCCACCTGGTGGCCATGCTCTTTTTAATGCACTCCAGGACACCATTGATCTTTACCACAAGGGCATAATGTTGGCTCCTGGCCAACCTGTTGTTCACCAGAGCTCCCGGGTCCTCCCCGCAGAGCTAATCTCCAGCAGTTGATCCTCTAACTTCTACTAGTGCATGCATTTATTCCTTCGAGGTGCAAGACTCCACACTTGCTCTTGTTAATCCTCATCAGGTTCTTCCCTGCCTAACTCTCCAGTTTGTCCAGGTCTTGTTGAATGGTTGCACAGCCTTCAGGTGGGTCAGACAATCCTTCCAGCTTCATATCATCAGAAAACTTGCTGAAGGTAGACTATCCCTTAAGCCAGGTAATTGAGGAAGAAAGACTAGACCCAGCAACGAACCAGGTGACCACTACTATTTACAGGCTGTCAACTGGACTCTGTGCTGCTGATGACCACCCTCTGAGCTCTGCCAGTCAGCCAGGTCTCAACTCACCTCCATCCACTCATCTATCCCAAGCTTTTAATAAAATAAAAGCTGCACACATCACCAATGCAAAATCAAGAAATCATTAATTCCTTTCCCATTGGCTGGCAGATTTTTAGTCACTTCCAGGAAAGCAGGGCTCCATCAAATGTAATAGTTTCTTGGAAAGACAAATCTCCTAGCTCCCAGTTAAGCAGCCAATTCACTAATGACTTTATATTTACATGAAATATAGCTTTACAATTTCAGACATCATTTTTCAATCTTCTGAAGTTACAAAGTTGTAGTATTACTTTCTTATTTGTAACTGCAATTTATTTCAATAATTTTTTCTTCTAGTGTTCAGTAAGTTAACCACTGGAAATTTATTTCTATTAGTCCCTCCTTCTTCTCTCTAAAGTTAAACATAGAGAAACTAACATTTTGGATGTAACAAAATACATTCCAAAATTAAAAAAAAAAAAATAATCAAAAATCACCTCCCTCACCCTGAGGAAAAAAAAAAATCACCTTCAGAAAACACCTCAAAATCAAACCCTCTGTCTCAAAGTGTTGTCCAAACACTTCTTGAACCTCCTGTCATAGGAAGCCTGTACCAGTGCCTGAACCTTTTCCTCACATCCAACCTGACCCTCCTCAGACACATACTCATTTACTCAGCAATTGTTCCCATTTCCTTGGGAACAATTGCTGCCACCAGAGTGAAGAGACCAGTGCCTGCTGCTCTGCTCCCACTCAGTAGCATGGTTTGAGACCAAAATTATAGTGTAAATTAAAAAGGGTTCACACACTAGAGCACTCCTAATCACAGGCATGTATTTAATGTTGAGAAGAGACATTACTTTTCCTGTGCTGGGTAAACTGCAGCCCAGGAGGAGGACACTGTTGGGTTAGAGCAACAGTTTCACACACAGCCTCTCTGACCACGGTTGGAGAGATGGACCAGCCACGAAGGACAAGGGGCAGAGCAATTCAATTACACCTGTCATTGGGTGAGTACTCTGGGGCCAGACCATTATTCTCTATACCCTCCAACATCCATGAGCCTTCAGGCACAATACATCAGGCTTCCTTCATTCTGCGCAGAGTCTAGAGAGACCCCTCAGGCATGGTGCATGTTGCATTAACGCTACTTCTGTTTCCTTAATTCTTCTCACTACACTGAACAATTAACAACAACAATAGTGGTATTTAAGAGAATAAGAAATGTTGTAATCAACATAAGGAAGAGTATTTACCTCCATATTTTTGATCTTTCAGGTATCTGATGGCACCAAGACATTTAGAACCCCACAGGCAAGCATTACAGAAGATCAGCAGGAAGCCTGTGAAAAGCATGATACTTCGTGTTTGAAAGGGAGTGTGTGCATACATACATACATACATATATATATATATATAGGTAGATTTTGAAGCCATGTATGCACTCAGCAAACTGTTTCAGAGAATAAATGCTGCAAACGTATCCAAGGGGTTATCAAGATATGCATTTAAAGGCATTATCTTCTATACTTCTTCAGATAGGAAAACTTATAATGTGGTATCTCTTGTTTTTCTTTACCATTACAGCTGAGTGTCTGATGTGTTCAAGATTAACAACTTTTCATTAATAATGGGGTTTTGGGACAGTGTTAGTGACTAGTAAAAGACAAATGTTTTACAGACATAAACTGCAAACAGTGGTCACTCTACTTTCTCTGTGAAAAACTCTCGCTTCAAACAACTTTATTCTAATATTTCATTCACTTACACTAATGAATAAAATCATTTTTTAGATTTAAAATGTTGTGGGGCAACACATTTGACAGGTATATTGGATATATTCAGCTTCAAAAATCTGATTAATAGAAAATGTTGAACACAGTACGCATTGTCAGATAATAAGTCATTTATCAGCCTTTAATTGTGTGTAATAATAGGTTAATTTAAGGTAAAAAATGAATACTAGTCTTGATTCTAAAGTACAGATAAGATGTGATTAGCTGAAATAAATAAACTTAGAAAAAAATCCTGATTACTGAAATAATTCCTTTCAGAAAGGAAGGTCATTTAATATAAATGTAGTGGCTGCCACACTCAACCTACATTGTTCAGGTAACATTAATATTATGTCCTAATAAAATTCACTAAAAATATTTGCTTATTTAAAGAAGTAAAGTTAATCATCATAATAGGGTTTTCACATGCATATTTATGACAGCAAGACCTCAATGCCAAGTACTTGAAAATAAAAGCTCATACTTTAGAGATATAAATCACTGGATAGACTTATTTCACTGAAATGAAAAACAAAAAAGGAAAAAAAAGTCCTCTGTTTCAAAAATGAACAATAATTAACGTCTCAAAAAAACAAAACAAAAGAAAAAAACGTATTTTTTTTCTTCTCATTTAAAATTTGAAGCGTGGTCCCTTGTAAATATCAAGAAGCTTCTCAGATACTGTTTCAAAAATCCTTAGTGTTATTCCTGTCTATGATACTTGAAATATGTAGCCATCTGTTTATCTTTGAATCTTTCTTTTTCCTTAGGGAATGGTTTTTTTTTTATTTAGTAAAAATGGAATAGTAAAAACAATTGTGACATACAAATATTAAATACTGATGCATTTTTACCTCATAGAAGGTAATCAATTTTACTTAAATCACCATATGCATGAGCTAAAGCATTTGTTCCTCTGGATATTGTCAGTTACTAAATTAAGCCATCTTGGATCTTTTTCATATATTAGGTATTATTTTTCTCAGAGAACTTATGTGCATAAAATACATGTCAGTAGAGTTTTTCATCAAACTATAGTTTTCCTCTTAGATTTTGCTATACAGAAAGCATCCGTATGCTGTAAGAATCTTCATTTTAAAATTCATCTACTACACTGAAATTTCCTACATACATGGATTACTCGTGTCAATATGTGTTAGGGTGAAGATATGCAGTCACTGTATTATTTTGCACAAATGTCTCCTAAATAGTTACTAAATTAAGAAAACTAATTAAAAGTTAACCACAAAATAGAGTTGATGTAGTTTATTATAAAGACTTGGTTTTGTTATTGCTGTTGTTTTAAAAAGTAATATTCAAATGTTTGAAAGGAGTCGTTTTCCAAATTATAAGATCGCTTCAGCTATTAAACAAGTGCAGGACACTTTCTACAACCTTCTGACGTAAGTTTGCTGCCTATAAGAAATGAATACCAAGGCCAGATCAGTCATATTTTTATTTTGCCTCCAGTCAGGGAATTCTTCAGGAATTCAGAATGAGTTTCTGTTGAGTAAATCTGTTCATCAGCCTGAGGAAGCAGAAATAACATGTTTCTTCCAAAATGAAACTTTTGTCAGGTAAAATCCTGATGAAAGACACTAAAGCTTGAACAATGTCTCTAATAACAGTTATTTTTTACAGATACCTAGGAGTTGACAAGCCCAGAATTTTCAACAGTTGAAAGAGGTCCTGGAATCACCACTGCTGAATTTAATGATTAAGGCTGTTTTTAAGACTATCAGCACAGAAAAGTAGATCTTCGAGCCTACTATTTAAGAGTAAGATTTTTATTAAATCACAGCCTTGTTACAAAGTTTCCCTTACAAAATCAGATTTTGACACACATTTTGCTTTGAAAACAGCTCATTCAGTGTACTGATTATGGGGAGCAAACAGTTTATTCAGCTCTCTGTTTTGTTTTTTGGCAGTACTAAAAGATAAAGTGCTCCAGTCAGGGTGCATCACTCTAAGACATATTTTCAGTAGTTCTAGTTGAGATATAGATGCTATTCTCCTTTGTATGCTTTTCCTATCTGCAATCTATCATTCTCTCCTTTTCTTCTTTTTGTTCATTTACTTCCTCATGCATTGTTCTTGCACACTGCTATTGGCTTTCCTGTTATATTCATGGTTTTTCATCAAAAACTCTTTTCTACAAGCAGGACAATGCTTACCAAGCTAACAAGAAACCATAAATTCATTATAAAAGAAAAGACATTTGAAATCAGGTTACTCCTTTTTGTGATTTCATTGCATTAGCTATGAGCTATGAACAAAAAATGAATGTAGATGGTGATCTTGAAGAAGATAATAAAACAGTTCAAAATTAACAGAATTTTCTTGGATGAAATTTTATTTCTGTGTCATTATTATTCTACCATTTATTTATTTTATTTTTTCTTCTAGTTTCCTAGTTGATATTGAACTATGAAAAAGGAGAAACTGGAAAAAGAAATCTAAGCTTGGTAGCAGAAAAAAAAATATATATATATTTATATATACATGAAATCTGTGTGTGTGTTTGTGGTTTATTATCAATATTCCACATCATAACATCATGTAGTGTACTGGGAGTTAAAGAGTTAATGTTGCAGTTCCATGGATTGTTGATATATCCATATATGTGCATATATAGTGAATATATATTTGGAAAATAGATATTCATTTAATCAGAAAATACAGGTGTGTGAAACTTTTGCTCATTTTTAGTGACTTGTAAGTAATTGAGCCTTCAAAAAGTATTTCAATTAATGTTAAAATGACAATTGCTCATGTTGTTAAAATAACTTGTGGTTAAACTGTTTGAACCATTAAGTAAGTAGGCTACTAACAATTTTTAAGAATGCTTGTGGCAGCAAAGGAACAAATAGTTAGAACTAAAGACTTCAATGACTACACCAAGGAAAAATGAACAGAAAAGAAAAGGAAGTAAATAAAAGAAATTCATAGGAAGTAATCAGAATTGAAGACTAAGCTTATTTAGATATGGTAGACTGCTCAGTAAATACAAAGACAGATAGGTGTGTGGTCTTTTTCTAAGGAGATATTCATGATTCTGATGGATGCCTATCTGCACAACCTATTGTAGTTACGTTGGACTAGATGAGCTCTTGAGGACCCTTCCAACTACTGTGATTCTGTGATAACACTTTCAAAAAGTCTTAGTTACAAAGCAGTATTTTTGAAAATAGTTACCACCATTACCTATGCATTTTTGCCAGTGATGAACAAGAGCCTGCATGGCACTTGTTAAAATATGCACCAGTGGAGGTGATCCACTGTCATTGACATCACTGTTGAAATGCCTGGTCTCCATAAATGGAGACACTTCTTAAGCATCAATGAATATCAATGGGTGTAATTTTTTCTGCACTGAGGAATTCAATTACACATCTTTGCTTCATATACACTTTCATGTCAGACACTGGTTTGTTAGACTGTTCCCTTACTGTTATCTGTCTCACAACAACAAAATGTAATGGAACATTTGAGGGCTGTTTCAACCTCTTCCTATGTAACAGCCACATCCGCCTTCGTTATTACAAGCCAATATAATAAAATAGAATGCATTATTTTCAGAACAGCTCTTGAACAAACACTTTTTGAAAACCAAGATTGTAAGCAGTTTTTTAAGCAAGATGAGGTTTAGAATTCAGACATCTCACATATTCTTCAATTAATTCAACATGTGCATATAGCATAAGCTTAGACGGCCAATTTTGTTGGATAAGTACATTTTCCTTGAAGTTTTCATGCATTTCCTGAACTACAAATAAATTACAAAATGTAAGTCAAATTCCTGGAGTAAATTAGAGGATGATGAATGACTTCCCTAATAGTTTTCTGTCAAAAATTTGTTTCAGTCAAAACCTCAGAGCTGCCCCTAGCTGGAATAGGACCAGTCCCAGTCAGTTACAAAATGGATCTTCTGTTGGCCAGAGCATAGCTAACCAGCAGTGTCAGTGTTATGTCCATGATAAAATATTTAAGAATGACTAAGAAAACACTAAGCAAAAGCTCCGAGAAAGAGGACTGAGAAAGAAAGACCCCTGCAGACAGCAAGGTCAGAAAAGAAGGAAGGGAGGAGATGCAAAACAGTAGAGATTCTCATACAACCTGTGGGAAGGCTGATGTTATAGCAGGTCATCCCTCTGCAGCCTGTGGATAGGACAACAACCAGAGGAGTGGAGGAGCTCATGGAGTGGAGGAGCCTTTGCTACAGCAGGAGGATATAATCTGCAAAACACTGCATTTCGTGGATGGGAAGGAGTAAGTGATCTGTCAGGAGCTGCTAACTGTGAGGGACCTGTGCTGGAGCATTTTGTTCGTGAAGGATTGTGTAGCATGGAACCATACTGTAACAGTTCTTGAAGAACTGCAGTATTTGGTTAGAAAATAAAAAATCACAGTTAGGGAAAGAAAGAGGATCCCCATGCTGGAGGAGGGAAGGAGCATCAAGATGTGGAGTGGCAGACAAATTATTATGAACTTACCACAGTCCTCATTCCTCTGCACTGCTCAGAGGGAAGAGTTAGAAGAGACTTAAGTTAAGGTTGGGAAGAGATGGAATTGAGGAAAATTCTTCATAGCTTTACTTTTGGTTTGTTTCTTTCCTAGTCTCTCCCCTTCTTTTTCCTTCTCTGAAAGGTCTGACAGGCAGAACTGAAAAAAAATAATTTATGTTATGTCCACCACTCTATACTTTTCATGGCAACAACGAAAAACAGTGACTAGCAAAATAAATTTTGTTCAAAAACTTCGCCACCTGCTAGTTGATTCTATCCATGATCAATTACAGTCACATTCCTTTGTATCATGCCAAATATCCAGCAGAATGTTTCATTCTGTCTTTACATCCCTTCTTTAGATTCTCAACTGCCACCAATTTGGAATTTGTCTTCTCTACTCAATATTTCATAACTACAATTAAATTGAAATTCAAATAACTTTAAGGCTTTTCACATGGTGCCTCAGTGCACTCTTCTTTCCAAACTGGAAAGATTTGACAGGTACACCATTAGATGGACTAGGAACTAATTGTGAGACTGTACCCAAAAAGTAGTGGTCCATGGTTCAACGTCTGGATAGAGATCAATGATAAGTGGTGTGCCTCAGGGATCAGTACTACAACCAATGCTCTTTAATATCTTCATCAGTGACATTGACAGGTAATTTGAGTGTACTGTCAGGAAATTTGCAGATGACACCAAGTTGTGCGGTACAATTGACACACCTGAGGAATAGAGTGCCACCTAGAACCTAGACAGGCTCAGGCAGTGGGCCCAGGAGAACCTCGCGAGGTTCATCAGATCCAAGTGCAAGATCTTATAGTGATGGCAACTCCCCCCATCAATAGAAGCTGAGAGTTGAAGGATTGAGTATAGCCCTGTCGAAAGGAACTTGGGGTACTGGTGGATGGCAAGCTGGACATGAGCTTGCAATGTTGGGTTAGATGACATATAAAAGTCCCTTCCATCTCAAGCAATTACATGATTCTGTGATGCTATGTAACACTGTACTAAGCTCTTTCACAGTCTTTAACCTAAAAGATCACTCACAGTAGTAAACTGTAGGCCAAATATATAAATATACAATTATATATTGATAAAAAGCACTGTGTAGATTCTGGATGGAGAGGTAAAGAATACTCATGCAATTCTATGTCACTACAAAAGATAAAAATAAAAAATACTCTATACTATGTATAGAGCCAAGAATTGTTCTGTTCCCTGAACTTCTTTTATAAACCCATTTATTCATTGATAATCTTCACTGAAAACTTAAGCTTGTTAAGTATGCACTCTGGATAAGTACTGACACCTTCACAAAAATAACTGCCGTGATTTCCAATCCCACCTCAGCAAGCTGCAGCATCCCTTTCCAATTTTGCTCTTAAATCACTTTAACATGAGATGTCTAAAACACTGAAAAAGACCATCCACATCATTCATTTTTCACTATCTTTTTTATTGTTTTATTTGTTTTATTGTAAATTATATCATTCAAATGTTTCCAGGAATTTACGATATAATGTGTTAATCAGGCCTATTGCCAGTGTATCATGCATGAGACTGTTACAAGAAGAATCAAAATGTACATTAATAATCAACTGAATTGTTTTTCACTGAAAATAAAGAAGGCATGAAAAGTATTTTAAAGTTCTCCTTTAAAAATATGTTCTTAGTTATGGCATAAATGAATAACATAGAAATGGATAATTGATTGTAAATGATGATTGGATTTTCAACAGAGGTCAGTTACTAGCAATTTCCATTTTTCTCAAAAAGGATTCAGAATCTAACATTCCCTAAAGCATTTGTTTTTCCACAGTATCTTTAACATCAGAAGAACAAGATTTGTGTAAATGAACTTAATTCTATCTTTGGAACAGAAACTTATTTCTTTACTTAGTGTTCTACCTCATGCTGTGTAACCTTGCCCTAATTACCATCTTCACTAGTTTTATTTTTACCAGAGGGAAATCTTGTACAAGAAAACAATAAACTTTTTACTGTAGAAATGTGCCTATCAGACATTCAAAATGCATATTTGTACTTCAGTCAAATTCAGAAATGCAACAAGATTCATGTATAAGTCAAATTTAGTTAATCTGTGTTGCAGGTATTTTCAAATCTTAGCTGAGCATGTGCAAATCAGCATGTTACTACTTTTGTATTCATATATTCATCAATTTCCCACAGTACTTACAGAGAAGTATCTTGTCTAGATAAACCTTGTCAGCTCGTAGAAGAATGAAATACGGTTTCCTGCAGAGATGGTTTTTGTGAGATTCTGCAGGAAAATAAGTGGCATTGTTATAGTTGAAGAACAGTGCATGCTGAGTTGATGTGACAGAATAATACCTAAAATGCTTTGCAAGGGAGTTTCCCTTTTTGACAGAGAACTACAATACAGGCTGCAGGTATTATTTTAAAACAAAATCTTAACATACTGTATAAGAAAATCTTTTTTTTCTTTAATTTTCAGAACATAACTGAACAGTATTTTTTTAATGTTTTTGACCTCATTCTTCATCTCAAATGAAAAAGGAGGGAGAGAAGGATTTCTATGAATTCTGTTTTTACATATACAATGTATGAGATATGAATTTATGTATGTATGTGTTTGTTCATTTATTTTTTAATTTACTTGCTTACTTGTTCCAAACGTCTAGCAACAAGTTAAGACTTAGAAATAGAAGATAACATATCCATATCTACACACATCTTCACATCTACTTCCAATAAAATTGCTTTTGCTAGTCAAAGGGGAAAAAAACAGCCTTTAAGCTACCATCATTCATCTGACCTGAATATGAGTCCGCTTCAAATTGAGATGAATTGTAATTATTTCACTTCTTAAGAAAAACATTAACCTAATCGAATGAAGGAGAAAAATCAAAAGCAAATAAATAAATAAATAAATAGAATAAAAGTAGAAAACTTCTGAGTAAGTAAAGATGTATGGAACACCTTAAGGCCTAGAAATTTACTCTTCTAGAGTCCTAATTATCAACAGAAAATAGTAGGTTTCTAGGATGTAGATTGAATGGTGATGGAATTAAGTTAACAAATATTATCTCCTATGAGTCAGATCATTCTTGTAAAATTTGGGAGAATGTTATTTGTATAGACTAGTACATACAAGCATTTTCATAACAAAAAAATAAAGCTACTGCATTTTTCACGTTGTTCACAGTGCAATGAAGCATGCTTATAAGCATCTGCTCTGTGAAAGAACAGCACTGAATGTTAATGTGGTTAATGATTTTTGTCTTAAGAAAAAAATCCAGAAGACAAACTGTTTTAAGTATGTGCAGTGACAGCAGAGTCTACTCTTATATATGCTTTATTTCCAGAGAAATCAAAAGAATCAAGAGATTCCTTCCTCCTGCCCTGTTTTGCAATTAACAAAGAAATTTTAAAATATTTGTTTGTCCATAATTTCTATCACATGAATGGATTTACAAAGGGTAAAAACAACGATTTAATTACATGATTTTCATAAAGGGTCTAAAAGGGATGACCATATCCTATAATATTGAAAAGTATTTTACAGCAGTTTAGAACCTAAATCATGGTACAATTTAGGTAGTATATCTTCCATTCTTTCACCTCTCTACCATTCATTTCCATGTTTAATTAGTTTAATGACATGGAAATAGGGCATAATGGAGAGAAATATTTAAATGATAAACTACTACTTATTCACTTATAATATGTTATATTCTCAACTGTTTTCTTTATATTTCTACTTCTTCTAGGGCAACTGAAAGGAAATATTTGGCAATGATTTAACTATTTGTTTGAAAGGTCATACTTAGGATTTTATCAGAAGCTAGTAGACAATTGTACTGTTACTTAGAACTCAAGAAAAGTGAGAAATGAACCCGCAGTTAATTTGAGATTTCCTAAGCCAATAAACATAAACTGTTTTTCTCGACCATGAAATCCTACCAATGTGCAGATGCTATTTCTGGAACACTGAATAGCTGATACAGTGTGATAACTACGTTGTTTCAAAGTAAGTGTGTACTGAAAATGCTATCTATCCCACAGCTTTCTGTCATGAAAACCAACATGACTAGATGATTTACATACACACTGAATCTGCAGAAATCTTTAGACTAAAATCTTCAGCAAGACCAACATAGCAGTCTACACTTATTTTACATCGTTTATTTTCAGTCATCAACTTAGAAGAATGTAGGAGCAGGAGAAGACGATGTTATTTATGTATACATCTATGTAACATTAATTTGTCATTTTCTTTTCTTCCAAACAATGTTACTATAATTATATATATATATATATTTATATATAGTTTTTTTGAGTTCGTTAGCATTATGTTAGTTGTAGTCAAGTTTGTTCAATATGTTCCTTCCTGTATTGCTCATTGTCTTCAGTTTTTGCATATTTTCACTCCTGGTTTCTTGCTTCCTTCACACCATAAAGATCAGTTCTCTGATTTTGTCTCTGTCTCTCTCTTGTTCTTACCCCCCTCTACTGGTATAGTCTCCCTTATGATTGGTCAAGTACCTCCTAATTTCTGAAGATGCAAGAATTTTAAATGATTGGTGTCTACAAGTGTGATCTTCAGTGACTTATTGCAATCACTATACTTCTATGGAATATACAACTAATTTTTGTAATAGTATCCCCTTCCCTTCCCTTCCCTTCCCTTCCCTTCCCTTCCCTTCCCTTCCCTTCCCTTCCCTTCCCTTCCCTTCCCTTCCCTTCCCTTCCCTTCCCTTCCCTTCCCTTCCCTTCCCTTCCCTTCCCTTCCCTTCCCTTCCCTTCCCTTCCCTTCCCTTCCCTTCCCTTCCCTTCCCTTCCCTTCCCTTCCCTTCCCTTCCTTCTCCCCTCTCCCCTCTCCCCTTTTTTAATTAACATTGTGAGCCACCCTATTAAAGAACTTCAAATACATGAGCTAAGCATGGTCTGTAAAAACAAAGAGATCTCTACATACCTCCTCTCTCAGAATGCCTGAAGTATCATTGGATTATATGCATATGCTTGTACTGAAAACAAACAAATAAATATTTATGTGATGAGTGATATTTGTGCCTGCTGAAGTCCATGTCTCAGCTGTTTTGCTCCTTGATTTATGATTATCTATAATGTCATAGTTATATAGAAACTGCAGGTATTCCTGCTATATATTTCAAGTGTCCTGGATAAGAAGACATAGATTATTGTTTTTGGCTGCGATGAAAGCATGAGGGTTATTTTCCCAGTAGCTGCTCCTTAAGGGCACCAGCACAATAAATGAACAGATGTTTTAAAACTGTTGAGTGTGATAGGTTTCTTCCCTCACTCAAGATGTACTCATGCCATTGATATACTGAATATTTCTGCCTTGTGTTTTCTGTTTGTGTCTCACAAAGTTGACTTATTTGGTGTGATGGAGACATGCAGGACAGATAAAAATTCCATATAAAAACCCTGTCTCTATGCAACCCTTCCTTGATGCGTCCATTTGAAAGTCATCAGAAGTAACAAAAACACTGCAGCAAATATCTGATTATTTAAAAAATGCAAATGCTTTGCTGAAAATGCTGTATACTTATTCAGTGCAGAATGTTTATTTATGGCATTAAAATAAACATGAAAGGGAAAAAAAAAGAAAAAGAAAACAAAAATATAAAAATATAAGTACCAATCGTCTCAAAGTAAATAAACAGATTACATTGTCTTGAATGAATCTTGAACACAATTTAAAGATTATTTTTTTCAGTGTATTAAAAGATATACTGTCTGCAGTATATCTTTTTATTCTGTAAAATATATCGTTCGATTTTAGAAGATTTCAGCTTCCACTGATTTTAATGGAACCCTAAATTAATTAATTAATATTAAATAATAAATCAAAACCTAAATTGGCAAATTCTTTAAATACCATGAAAAACAAGCTGTGCAGCATAAACTTAACACAGGAAGTCATAAGCACAGGCACTACTTTATCAGTAGCAAATGTGAAATTCAATTTTGCACAGAGATATGATCACACAGAGTCACCAACTGTATTGTATGGAAGTGTTTTAAGAACTCATTTAGTTTGCTAGGATAAGAAATAAGAAGTCTCATATAAACTGGAAGAATAAGTATTTTCATTCACAGAAATCTCTAGTGTTATCCAACTTAAAAAGGGAGTGAATTTGAGAATTTATCCTTGCTCTTTTAGCTAAGGCACTGAAAGATTCTTGCAGATGTGAAACTGTACTAGAACAATTAAGGAAGAAAATGAGTAGATATGCCAGGTCTTTGGATTATTCTCTCTCATAGCTTTTCAAATCAGTCAGAAAATTGCCTCTGTTTCTGGCAGTTAAGTATAGAATGCTACTCTCTAGCAGCAGTTCAGTGAAGGTTTTGGTGAACACTGTACTGTTAAACCAAGCTCAGAATCACAGTTGGTTCATTACAGGATGTATCTCAGTTCAGTGATGTGGAAAACTACACTACCAACCCAGAAGTATAAGATACTGGATAAAATATAGAGGGATCTGGGCTGTGAAGTCTGAGTGGGAAGAGAAACTTAGAAATGACAAAAGATACATTGATATTAATGTATCTCATCCTCTGAGCTAACCACAACAAATGGCACTGGCAATAGCTCTAGAAAAGTGAGTCTCTGAATATAGTAATTTTCAAGGACGGGTTGTACAAGAATTACTAAGAAACGTCTCTATAAATAGTTAAGCCCTATTTAACTGATTCTGATCTTGCTGAATGTTTCAAAAATATTGTGATCTGTCTAGCTAGTTATGGGGACAGCATTAAGAAAATGAAATGGTTCATTTAACAATTTTTTGTTCTTTTGTTTTATTGTTTGATTCCATTGAGTTTTTTTAACTCTTCTGCAGTCTATTACATATGTACCAAAAGAAAACATTAGTTCAAGCTTTTGGTTTAAACCAAAAAGAAGGTTCATTTCAAGTTCAGCACAGCATAAATTACATCTTGATGGCATGGCATGGTGATTCTGATTTTCTTCTGACTTATCTATGGCTCCAGCATTCATTTTGTTTGCAAAAGGCTGGGATTAGGAATAATAACTATTAAAGTAAATTTGTAGGCAGTGAAATTGAGAGATTTTATAACTTAAGTGAAAATTCAGGCACACAGCTGAATGAAGAATTTCTGAGGTAAATCTACTGTTTCTCAAATATAATACCATCAATATCATTTATTCATCAATGCAATGCTTTCTTCCTGAGGATACTCAGAATTTTCCACTCTATCTCAAGTTTTTCTTTCAGGAAAGCTGTTCAAGCAACACACTTACTCATTCTAACTGAACTGAAGCCACTCCCACAAAAAAAAAAAAAAAAAAAAAAATGTTACAGATGCTGTGATGCTCTAGAAAAGCACTTGGCATCTATTGCAAGTAGCCTTTTGTTCTAGCAGCTCCTACAGTTAACATCTTTTGAGGTGACATTTGATTGTGTGCATCTTCAGCATGTGTACAGACGACATCAAGATGAGTGGTGCATTTGACATGCTAGGAGGAAGGGATGCTATCTATCTAAATTTTTTTCATATAATCTGCCAAATGACTTAATATGGAAATAAAGATTTTTTTTTCTTTAAAAAAAATCACATTTTATTTTTATTTTTTTCTTCTCAGTTTTTCAATCAGCACTTGTTATGTCTGAATCACTTCAATTGCAAAAGCTGAAGTCCTCAGAGTAACCATTAATAAATCTACAAGTGACAATTAAGTCTTTATAGTACCTTGTTAATATACTGCATACTTAATATATGTCTTCACTTTTGTTCTTTGGTTGAATCTATATGTAGCCCTTTTGTACTACCTGCCTCCTGAGTCATGAAACCCATGTTATAGGTAAGGATGAAACATACTGATGTCCACTGATGAAACATACCGGTACAAAACCTGCTTAACTGAAATTTGAAATGTATACTTCAGAAAACAACAAATAAACAAACAGCATTAAAAGACAGTAGTTAACAATATATATTCCTGTATCTGAACAACTATTATAAAGAAAAATAAAATCGAATAAGCAATACAATTTTTTGTAAAGTTAAGTATGATATGCTTCTCAATGAGCATAAAAAAATACTTTTAGTTAGAAATTAGCCTAAAGAGTAGCCAAACTTCTAGAGATTTTTTTTAGACTGCTGATACAATTTATTAAAGATTCACAAAAATGCAATAATGGGCTCAATGTAATACTAAAATGGGCTCAGTCCCACATACTTTCTTGTTCTGGACATGGACAAGACAATGATCTTGATTTTGCTCTGGGCAGTGAGTATGTAGAAGCTAATTCTTTTGTTCAGTTGGTTGGTTTGATTTATCTGCTCCTCTTCTCTCCAAGGCACATAAGAAAACCATCACAAATTCAAAATTTGTAACCAATTCTGACCAGATTTTGTTCTTCAGACCCAATGAATTTGTACAGAATTAATTTTGAACATAATATTACCATCATTTGTTACAAGATAGGATCACATCATATTTAACATTTTACATTTTACATTAAAATTCTACAGGAGCGCAAATTGTATTATGCTTATATGTACATAAATCAGTTGAGTTGTCTCTTTCATTGCAAACAATCACATAACATGCGCTGTTACGTAATATAAGGTATTTTAAATACATTTACAGTGTACTTTTCACCAGCCTGTTATTTGTTAAGAAAAACAAAAAGTACCAATGTAATGGCATATTTCAATAAGCTCAGAAAATATGCACAGTAAATATGTCAGCCTCTACCTGGCTGATTGGAGATAGCAATAAAATGTATTTATCTTACAATTTTTGCATTGTTGTTAAAGCCCTGAACGATGGAACTGTATTTCCTACTTACTGCCTAAAACACTGTGTATATTCTTCATTTTTCAAATATCTCACATACTCCTCATTCTTGGCCAGATGGCAAAAATGCACATTTGGCCATTTTCCTATTTTTTTGGTTTTGCCTGTATTACTTCATGTTTTGTTTCCCTTCTACTTATTTGTTCTTGAATGTGTTCCCCTGTGCTCCAGCTTTGCCATTAAATTGCCTTTTCTCAAAGCAACGGCAAGCTGTGTGTTCATATTGCAAAAGTTTGACACTCTGTTTTCTCTCAGTGGGCTCCCTAGCACCTGCTGTAATATCCATAATCTAAGCCTCCTTTTCTTCCAATGTTGAAGTATTTTTTATTTTTGGAATGTAAATGTCAACAGATGCGACTGAAGATAATGAGATGTGGTACCACTGAGAGATTACTGTCACAGGGGAGGAAATGGGCGGAACAGTCAGCCCATGCAGGTGAATGCTGTTTGCCTACCTGTAATCAGGATGGTTCAGTATATTGTAAATTATCCAGACTGATCAATTCATTAGATGTTAACACAAATATTCAGATATAAAATATAACAGACACCATAGTAAAGACTCATAATTTTCTTTAACTGCAAGGATGCAATATACATTCATTAAACTAAATGAAATGTAAGTATTTGCTCAGCAGTTCTTGAAGGCTTATGTTGCTTTGAAAACTGAAGGTCACAATCTCCCCATTAAGTTTAGACTCTAAAGTGGTGCTTAAATCAGAAATCTAGTTGTAGTTTCTTTTCATAGTTAAAGAAAGTAAGCACATTCAAGAAGCTATATCTTTCTAAGATCTGAATCTGAATGCAAATCTGAAATGGAGTACTCATAAATAAAGAGAAGGAAAAAAAAAACCACACAAGGATTGTGCAGAGGTTCACAGGGATTGCAGTTAGACTTTGGAATCTCTCCTGTCCAAAAGCACAGAACACAATAAAAATTATTAGAAAACTCAACACTTCCCTGAGATAAGTTACTGGCTGATTTGGGAACATTAAGTGAGAAAAAAGGATTTATGTTATTAAGCTTTAAGAGTAAGATTCACCTTATTTTAAATGGAAGTGCTAAATAAAGTGTCCACAATAACAACATCACATTTTAGTGGACAGAGAGGTAAATCAGTGCTACAAATGTATCCTACTGTCAGCTAAATAATTCTCTAGGTGCCATTGATTATATTCAGAAGTTTTACTACTCTGTTCATAGTCTTAGGCTATTTGAATACAGCCATGCTGCAAACAGCTTCATTCACAAGCACTATCACACTCTAAGAGTTAATTTTGCATCGTATTAGTTGATATCAACTACTTAAAAGGAATTTAAGGAACAGAGTAGGTATAATATTCAGTAGGCTATGAAGAGTACAGGATAGAACATAGACTAATGCAATACCTCTTGCCTTTTTGAAATAGCAGCCAGAGATTAGATGAAATATGCCAAAGCATCTGAAATGATGGTAGATGTCTATACATAGGCAAAATAATATTTAAGTGTCTAAAAGAACAAAGCTCTTCTGAACTTTGTAAAAATCTCCCTTTGTATATACTAGAAGGCAAGAAACAATTTCCAGTTTGAATAATGTGGTCAGATAAAGAGAGAGAAAACAACAACAAACAAGAACAACAGCAACAAATCCATAGGACAAAACTGAAGTAAAATTTTTGAACACTTGCTTTCTGAAACTGTATATAAAATATTTTTCAAGAAATGGTTTTAATACTAGAATTTGAAAATATCTTTGTCCCATATAATGTCTCCTGCATTCTTTTGTAACAATTGCATTTTTTCATATATCAGATTTTACCTTCCCCCAGGCTGTTGACTTTTCATCCATTCCACCTTCCCTGCCAGTAGCCACATGTAACTCCCTCCTCCTCCCAGAAGTCACGCCCCTCTTCTGCTCATGTGCTCTGTAGTGATTGACTGGCAGAAAGAGCAGCTGCCCATTCTAGTTTACCTGGAAGTACTTCAAACCAGGGCCATCATTCTGCTACAAGAGGCACCTTGTTGTTTCAGTCTCAATGTTATTACAACAATGATAGTGTACTACCAGCTTGTTAAATATCCTAACCAACGTATTTTTGTATGGTTTTTGTTTTGTAGCCATGGCCTGTAATGACTGTGGTTATTCTACTTACTACAAAGGCTAGGTCCTGGTGCATTTAAACAATTTTTTTTGTCTTTTTTTCTTTTCTTTATTGCATGTGTCTTTTGATTTATTTATATTGTATATTATTTTGCTGTACTATTTTTCTCATGAACACAGAAAAAAAAAATATGTTGAATTTTTTGATAATGTCACAAAGTTACAATTTATTGGGTTAGTACAGGATACTTCAGATTTTTATAGCTCACTACTTCAAGGCTAGAGTAAATTTTCATGTTTTCATTGCTATTGCATGCATCACACAACTGCACAGATCTTGTTTTGATAATGATAGACCTACTGAAACCAAACTAAAAATACTGACTAAAAATTGGAATACAATGTGATGCCAACCTTTATTTCTGTGGAATATTTACTCTCTAATTTCAAATTAGAGCCTAAAGATATATCCTTAATAAATAATAAAAATTTTGAGCAGTAGTCAATAATACTAGAAAAACCTTTTCAGATATTTTTTGACTGTTTTGTTCCTGTAAGAGGTTAAGGAAACTTTCCAGTTTGCTCTGAAGTGTTTGTATTTTTCTCAGAGACATTAATCTAGAGGAAACCATTTTCCGCATCTGAAATATAGCCAAGAGAATTTTTGATAACAACTCTCAGTATCGGCTTAGTGTCCCTCTCCCCTCAACACACACACACACACACACAGACATGCTCTTTGAAATATTTCACACTTTTGTTAGGAATAGGTTAAAAGAGAAAGACCAGTGAGGAGGATGGGTTAGGAAGAGAAGACTGGGAGGAGTATTCGAAACACAATCAAGTGACCTTACAACTGGGAACATGCGAACTCTGGAGAGTATAATGTAGGAGACCACCCATATCATACCTATTGCTATATACCTATTGCTATATACAACATCTGTGTATAGAGAACAAAGATATCTGGTACACACTCGGTACCACCTAGTGTGGTAGGTAGTGTGCTTGATCTCCCTGCCTTGGTATGGAAAAGATCAGTGCACAGTCTTTAAGTATTTATTTAGTATTTTATTTATTTAGTATTCTCTTGAAAATTAACTGCTTTATTCTATTTTTTAAAAACTTAATAAATTAGAAGTTCCCACATTAAGTGTAGTTCTCCATTTGTAGTACATAAGATGTACAATTGCATTCCTCCATGCAGGAAAAAAATTACACCCACTGACATTCACTGATTCCTGTTGAACGTTTATGGAAATCAGACATTGGATTGTGAGACTGTGGGTTGTGCAGTAATGACAGTAGTGACACTAATGACAGTGACATGAGAAACAAGCAGTGTTGCAGGCAGCCATGCACAGCTCTCACACCATGAACTGAAGAAGTGTCTCAATCAGATCATCCACGTGAATGGATAGATTACAAACATGGAACTGTGTATGGAGGTGAATATCAGTTTCGATGCACTGGAAATAATGGTTGAAAAATGGTAATACTGCAAAGTTTGCAGCAGGTGGTTGCCACAGTTACTCACACAGGAACAGAAAGAATATCATATGCAAGTTTATCAAGACCTATTGAGTTAATATGAGGTTGACGGTGACGTGGATGACATTATTCATGGTCATGAGACACGATGTCACCATTATGAAATGAAGTCAAAACAGCAGTCCATGGAGTATGCAGCATGTGAATTCTCCATTGAAGAAAATGTTCAAGATGCAGCACTCAGCAGGTAAAATAATGTTCACTGTCCTTTGGGATAATAAAGGAGTGATACTTCTGGATTTTCTGGAATCCAGATAAAACTTTGACTCTGCACTACGTTGTGATGCTCACGGTTCGTATTTCCAGAACCAGGCCAGAGAAGAAGTCAGCCTTTCTCCTGCAACACATTAACAGCAGTCTCCATATCAAGGAGTACATTGCCAATCTTATCTGGACTGTCCTCCCACACCTTCTGTATAGTTCAGTTTTGATGCCTTCCTACTTCCATCTGTTCAAGCCAATGAAAGATGGACTGTATGGGCAACATTTTCCTAGTAGTGACACTATCATAGTAGCTGTGAAAAAATAGGTCATCTCTTCTGGCACAAAGTGTTACAAGCCCAGCACACAGGCATACAATCCATCGCTACTGAAAATGTGATGCTAATGGTGGTAACTATGTTGAAAAATTGTATTCTGTAGCTGAGAGTTTTCTTTATGAAATAGTGTTATTGCGCTCTTTGTATCTGCTGTAGTTTTCATGGAAATAAATAGGTAGCATTACTTCTAGAGTGGTGTACATATGAATATTTAATATAGGAGTTCAAAATCATTTATGCATAGTTAAAGATTAAATAATAATAATAATAATATAAAATAAAATAAAAAAGAACAAAAGAAAGAAAAGTTTGAAAGAAAGAAAAAGAATGAAAATGGACGAAAAATAAAAAGTCTTTTTCAAGTTTGTGATGATTTTTAAAGCCTTATGCTTGTAAATGTTTAGCTTTGTAGACAGCTAACCACCATCCATTCACTCACTCTCCTTCGGTGACACAGGGGACAGAATTGGAAAATGTTACACTTTGAATTAAGATAAACACAGTTTAGTAAGACTGATGAGGATTAGAAAAAAAAATAAATTATAATGATAAAGGAATACACAAAAGAAGTGATACACAAAGGAATTGCTCACCATGTTCCAACTCCATCCCCAAGCAACAAAAACTCTCCCAGTTTTACTGTTCACCATAGCATCATATGTTGTAAGATATCCCTTTGGCCAATTTGAGTCACTTGTCCTGATTCTGTCCCACTTCAGTGTCTTGTACACTCACTGCACTCACACTGGGAAGGCAGTGTGAGAAACTGAAAAGTCCTTGACTTAGTGTAAGCACTCCACAGCAGTAATTAAGAAATCAGTGTTATCAACATTATTCTCATCTCAAATCCAAAACACAGCACTGTATCAGCGATTAGGAAGGGAATGAACTCTGTCAGTTCGAGTCAGGGTAGCTTAGTTTGTAAAGAAAAAAAAAAAAAAAAGGGTATTTAAAATGTCTAGATTTTTCTGTTTCTATGGAAGGATATTTTTTGCTGCCTTTATCAATTACATAGTGCTTTTAATTAACAATGTTCTTCTATCTTTTCTAAGCCAACTTGTGAAACTGATTAAAATAATAATAATAATAATAATAAAGCAGAGCAGTTTTCAAATCAGAGATTACCAAGAGGACACAGTACAAAGGTCCTGCTGAACTATTTATTCACTTGGTCACAGAGACTTTTTCAAATATAAAATATCAGAGAGAAAAATTCAGAAAAAGTATGATGTATAGTCTTCCTAGGTATTTTACATCAATTACCATGCTGATCTCTTTATAAAATTGATACCTTTTTCACTTAAAATCGGGTAATGCTTTTATTTTATTTCATAGCATTCTTCCAATAGCACTTTGGTAGTTGCACAGTAGCTGTGTCTATGTGTTAACTTGTAGATGGGAGATATGTAGCATCAATTGTCAAAAAACATAGTATAAAAAGGTTTTGCTTTGGAATGGAAGTGAACTCCAGCTTTTAATATTAAACTGCCGTAGGCTGAAGCATTTTTCTCCTCCTAGTTTGTAAGCATTGAGGAAGATAGACCATAGTCCTGAATACACCTTTTTATTCTTAATATTAAAATACTCTTTGCAGAAATTCGTTACAGTAAAATTAACTGTGTTAAAGGCAGTCCAAAGGTCAGATGCCCTTATAAGTTATTTCACCAAGTATATTGATTTAAGAACAGTTAAAATAGGTAACTGCATCAGTTTATTCAAGCATGAAAATCCTACAGCATCTTGTTCAGTATTCTGCAACAGGAATTCTTACAAGAAAGTGCAGAAGGGTCAATATGTAAGGAGCAGCACAGAGAAGATTTCTACAGCTGGAATGTGTTCTGATCTGACAACAACTCATTTATAAACTGGGAAATCTTAGCAGAATTCTAATATCTTTCAAGCATTAATAACACAGGTATTGACTGTCCAGTCTCACATGAGACCCCTAGAATTAAAGTTAAAATAGTGATGTGAAATATTACACAGATAATATACATCCTTTTCTATATGAAATCAAGGAGAGAATTAAGATGTTTAATGAAATGTTGTCCAGAGTATTGATATAACCATGGAGATCATTTATATATATATTAGGTCAGGTGGATCTTATTAATGCTTACAAATATCTAAAGTGTGGGAGTTAGGTGGATGGGGACAGGCTCTTTTCAGAAATGTCCTGCAACAGAACAAAGGGCAATGGGCACAAACTGTAGCACAGAAAGTTCCATAAGACAATGAGAAAGAACTTCTTTATTGTGTGGGTGATAGAGCACTGGAACAAGCTGCCCAGAGAGGTCATCTTCTCCAGAGACACTCAAAAATTGCCTGGATGATATTCTTTGTAACCTATTCGAGGAAACCTGCTTTAGCAGGGAGATTAGAAGTTCATAACAAAGAAATTATATGGGGTCATGGAATAATGAATATTAACATGCTATTTTTCTAGTAAATCCATAATAATGTCTCGCTTTTCTATACCGAACTCATAGTTTGAGCTGCTACTTCTATGTCCATATTGAGTACTGAGTTTACATAGCAAAGTTTTGGTAGTGGTGGTGGTGGGGCCTGTGTGAGAAGAGTAAGTGTAAAGGACTGGCTGCACAACTAATTTCCCCATACCCTATGTGGCTTGGATAGGGGGAGGAGGTGTTTTTAGCTTGCTTTTAGCTCTCAGCTCTCAGTGCTATAGTCTTTAATCCATAGGGAATAAAATACATTAATGTCCTTTATGCTGAATCTGTTTTGCCCATGATGGTAGATGGTGAGTGATCTCCCTGTCCTTATATGAACCCAAAAGCTTTGTCTCCTTATTTTCTCACGGAGTTCTTTTGAGAAGGGGAGTGAGAAAGCAGCATGATGGAGATAAGCTATCTACTGACGTAAAAACACCACAATAAAATGCAGTACATATTAAATTAAACTCATTGCATGATTAACCTCATACAGCTTCACTAGTTTTTAAGTACTACCTGATATCAGTAGAATGTTTGGTAATTGAAATCTCCAGCAACCACGAGGCATAGTGAGAATATATATTATAGAGCCTTAAAATCTTTGCAAAAAATGTAAATATTTTTTAAAACCTTATATTTTATTGAGAAATTAAGATTAAAAAATAATCCTATTCATAGGAAATAAGTTTTATATGTACCATCTAAACGATTTAAAATAACATGGAATGTAGAACCAATTTAATTTTGCTGCAGAACCACACTATTTGGCATTTCTATTATGCTATTATGGAGTTCATCCAAGGATATGAGAATGGTTTACAAACTTGAATTAATTAAACACTAATCTCCACAGTAATCTCATGTGGAAGGAATGGAATAGAGGAATCATTTTACATGGAACTGAAATGCAGCCACCTTTCTTTTGAAATATGTGAACTCTTAAATGGGTCTTAGAACCATTAGGTACCGCAGTATCATTAGGCAATAAATTAAGACATGAAATGCATAACATTCAACAGAAACTACTAAACTGTAGTTTTAACGAAGTACCAAAATTAAACAGTAGAATTGTTTATAAAGTACTTTCCTTTTACTCATTATTTCTGTGTCTGTGTATACAACCAATCTTCAGAAGGAAAAACTTTGAAACTATAACTCTTCTCATTGCTATTATTTATTAAGGATCCTTGTAACTAACATATAGGACTAGTTAATAATGGAAAAAAAAATCTATTTTCTAATCTCTGTACTTAAACCATTCAACAGAAAGTTAATTCCTTTACAAAATGATTTTTTCAGTTATATATTTATGTCATATTTATGTGATTGTTTTATCTGATCTATCATATTGTAGAATATTTCAAATTCTAATTAATGTCTTATACAACCAATAACTAATATGTTCAGTTATACAGATGATCAAAATTTCTTCATCACAGATAGGAAATTATTAAATTTTTTTGCAAAATAAAGTTTAAAAAATTATACTAGATTTTAGGCTTCAAAATTACAAAGCCTAAGTATGATAGGAAAATAAATGATTATTTTCTACGGAAACAGAATGTTGTAGTGATTTGTTTTAGCATAGATTTAATTGAAAACATGTGTTTTATGTTACATCTGCCACCAGGATGTATGTGGATCAGGAAACTGATTTTTTTTTTTTTTGCAAAATTTAGTTGAACATGCCAAACAGCATCTAAGTATTCTATTACAGTTTCAGAGAAAGTATTCAAAATTATTAAGAATTTCATAATTTTCAAATGATTTAGTTGTCTGAAGTAATTTCCACACTAATAAACTCTGGATTTTGTAAAAAGTATCCTGAACTGTTCTATCCTACTCCCTACATTTTTGTATTATCTCCAGCAACTAGGCAAACATAAACCTGCTTTGCATTCTTTCTACTTATTCATTTTAATCAATCTCACAAGTCTGTAGTTTTTCCTAATAAGAAGCACACATTTTTCTTTGGAGTAAGGAAATAGTTATTACTTCAGTTTCATAAATGAAGGAACTGAAAACCTGAAGTTTGCCAAAATTCTGTAAGAATTAACATTAATGCCAGAAGACAGAAACGAAACTCCTGATACATGTACATTTTGAACTTGCTAAAAATCTAATTACTCTTCTGGCAGCAGAAATGAAGAGCGATAGGCTTGAGGAAAATGTACCATTTAACTAAGAATCAAACAAGTTGAAAAAAGTCAGCACTGCAGATCTATCGAGGTGAAGGAGAAAAAACAACATATCCTATTGGATGGTGAAAATGCTACTGAATTAAAATAAAACACATTATGACCTTGAGTTGCCTGGTAAAATTTGTACAAGTAATGACTTGTTTAAATAAATCAAAGTGTTAAACTACATTTTCTAGAATAGAGAATACTATTCATGGAAAGAACACTGAATCCCTTTTTTCCAAACTAGTGTCAACATTTCTTTTTGCATTGTCATCATTAACTCTTTGCTTATATATAAATTAAAAAGAAGTGAAATACACATGTTGCTTCTAATACCACCACATAATAAGTGTAACAGTAGAGTAACAATATACGAGTATATGAGTAACAGTAGACCATCTATAATATGTTTCAGGCTAGTACCAATCTTCTTAAGCATATAAAAAGAAACTAAATCTTTCAACTCAAAGATTCAGAGAAAAATATTTATTTGTGAACATGAACTTTATTTTATATTTTTTGGCTCAGAAATTCATGAGGTGGAAGAATGCCATGTAGGATAGGTATGATCATGCTGGGAAGATGATTTGGTTTGTGCTGCGACAGCTCAAGGCTATGTTATCCTAAAACAAACTGGACTGTCTTTTCCAAGAACATGTCACAGTCTGCCAACTTTGTAAGTGATATGGGACATCCTCTTCACATCCACTTTTGATACTAACTCTTCCTTACAATCTCCTCTCCAGGATGAGACATTCTTTTCCCAAAATTTACTCTTTCATGCACTCACCAAGACCTTACACACATACTTTTTTTTGCCTGCCTATTTCTCTGCCCTACTTCAGAGTATTAAAGTCAGTGAAGAATGGGGCTGGGATAGTGCCTAAGTCCTCCAACATCGATTTCTTGATGAGAAATAGATTCAGTAGATTCAAACTTCCTAAAACTCCACACTTCTCTTGTTGTCTTGGAAGAACTGGGACAGGAAATATATTGTGTCATGTCATCCCCCTCCACCTCCCAACTGAGCCTGTATCTGAAATCAGCAAAGCCCTTTTAGCATCTCCATGTCCAAACAAATCACCAGATGTGCTCTAAATTAATTCCGGGTACTTCAGGAAGGAATAGAGGAAGCTTAATTAAAACTTAGTTGTGATGGATTTCAACAGATCTATCTCTAGGTGGAGGCTAGTCGCTAGTGGTGACCCCCAAGAGTCTGCCTTGGGCTTTAACTTCTTTATCAATTACATAGACAGTGGAATCAAATACACATTCACCAAGCTGAGTCGTGTAGTTGCTTCAACAGAAGGAAGAGGTGCCATCCAAAGGGAACTTGATGAACTTGAAAAGTGGTCCCATGTGAATCTAATGAAGTTCAACAAGAACAAGGTATTGTGGTGTATGGCAGGGGTAGACAATATTTAAGGTCCCTTACAAACCAAGCCTTTGATTCTATGATAGGTTTGCCCAAAAGAAGAGTAAAGAATTGCATGGTTGTCTGAAAGGATGACTGAGCCTACTGTCATCATCAAAATCATGTTATGGACCAAAGGAAGCTCACCACCCATTGGAAACAAAAGCTCACAGTCTACTGAACACTTTAAAAGAAAACGTTCTCCAGCCCCCAGCAGACCATGGCTGCCAAGGGGACCTTAGTACTGCAGGTATAATGGGAATGCAATCAGAAATTAAAATTATCTTCTACTGTTCGTAAATAGAGTACAGGATGATGTTAATCTAATCTGAAGTACATATAATCTAAATCCTATCAGAGATGGGATTTATTGCTTTGCTTAATATTTGGCTTTGGGTTTGTTTCTTTTTAAAAAATCTGCTGAAGTGACTGCATTACAATTAAGATGCCCTTTCTATTGGATATGAAGTACCTTGTAATTCAGAAAACATACTTATTGTTTCAAAGGAAAGCTAAGTTTATTGTGGCTGTATGGTAGATGGAAATGATGAGAATTTGCTGCCCTTGAAATTAGGAAGAATTCGGTCACTATGCACTGTGAGCTAGGATTTCAAAGAAACACTGCAAATCTAAGTTTTATTTTAAATAGCTGCAAACTTAGCACATATTCTTCACTTCTTTTTTATTTTTTTATTTATTTTTATTTTTTTAGCTCTGACAATTGAATGATTAACCAAGCAAAGTAAGTGTTCATGTTCAACTATCACATATGTGGTGTGGAGTAGGTGTGGAGTAGTTTTAAATCACATACATAGAACCTTTCCTTGGAAAGCTAGTTTTGATTTTTCCTCTCATTTGCTGTGACAGGTGGAAAAAGATGCTAAGAACACACATGAGCAACCCAGGCTCCCACCAGTCAAGTTTCCTGGATTCCCTTTGCTCTGTTGCTAAGGAACGGGACAAGCTTACAACTGCTGTTCCATTCTCTGGTAACCATAACACCTAAAATATCATTAAGAACTGTCTGTTTTCTTGTTGAGGAATTGTAACTTTTAAAGCTTCAAGCCCAGAATTTCTGAAGCATAATGGAGCAAGGAATAAATTACAGACAGGGAAAAATAATCTCAACTAAAAATGGTTCAATTGCAGCTCTTTTAATTCATAGCCATGGGTAAATATAGCTATTTATAACCTGCTGTTGCAATCATATTCAGTGCAAAACTCTTTTTGAAGTGACTCAAAAAATGAAGAATATTTGTCAAGGGCAGGCACCACAGGATTTGGAACTCTGTTGTCTATTGGAGAGTTCTCTGCCTTTACAACAGCCATTGGATTTCAAATTTATAATTATGAAGAGCACAAGTGACAATATGTCCTATCATTGCTGACACTTAGAATATATTATAGACAGAAATCTCCTGATGCTGTCATATTAATGACCCAGAACATTTCTTGCCGCATATAGTTTATGATTATGAAAGATGTAACAGACAGGTTGTTACACAGGTTGGTAGTTGAAAAGAAAGGACACAGTAAAGCTGAGGTTTTTTGCTTAAGTTCATAGATTCATAGCCACAAACATGGAAATGTAGACAAGACTCGCTATTGGGACAGGGGCTACAACTTCAAATAACAGCGTTCAGCACATAAGGACACAAAACACAGCGTTAAAAAAGAAAACTGATTTTATATGCTCCTTCATAGTTATTTATACTGGAATGCATTATATGAAGAATGGATTATTATATACATATATCTTAGACAAAACTTAACATACATTGTATGTATGGTCATTGATCACTGTTACATACATGTTTGTGCTCATAGGAAAGAAAATACATGTACAAATGACTTTAGTCATATACCAATTTATAGAAAACTAGAATTAAATTATTCCACAAGGTAACTTACTTTGATAAGTGCTCCTAGGGTGAAAAAAAAAAAAAAAGAAAGAAAGAAAAAGAAAAAAAGAAAAAAAAAAGTAAGCAGAAGCAGTAAAGAGAACATCTGAATATGCAAGAACTACTGAAGTGCTGAAGTGTTTAGAATCCATATCCAAAGCCAGATCCAAGTACTTCAACTGTTATCTGAGAAAAAGCAAAAAAGACTGTTTGTTGACTTCAGAGTGCACACATTTCAAAAAGGTGAGTGAATTCAAATGAATGCTGAACTGAATGCATATCAAGAGCACCAACTCTTAGAGGACTGTTGGAATGGACGAAGAACAATCAAGTATGTAAAAAATGGCTTGATACTGAATAAGCATGGGCACCACCATTCCATTTCTATTTTGCTTCACTTACATTACAAAAAGGATCTTAATCTGTTTTTCTCCAATTACTAATTTTATGTAACCCTGGATCAGCATTGGATTATATTGATGGACACATAAAAATGTGTCTACAGTAGTGTTTTGGTAAGGATTGAAGTGTTTTGAAGCAAAGCTCTATCATCCCACTGACTATGCTTGGTTTGCATAATGGAATGGACATTGCTCTCATGAGCTCAATTTTTTTCTGGATGTAGTTAAGCTCTAAGTTATCCAGGAGAATATATAGCCATAAATGCATACTGTGTCTGTGGAATAATCTAAAATTCATTTTAATGTGGATAGGTAAACAGGTAGATAGATATTTAAAATCTGAAATATGTCAGAAGTATAAGATATTTCAGAACAAACTATTCTATACATTTGTATGTATTACTACATATTTGTAGATGTGTGTACTACTACACAGTTGTGTCCTCCAATCTGTTTTACTAGTTACTGTATGTGAAGCCTGTAAAGACCAAGTAAGTTCCTCTATAAAGTCTCATGAATCTTTATGGAATGTGAGTCTATGTATTAGACATACACTTGAGTTTTACAGTCATAAATCAGGTTAATGAAGTAAGATGCTGTGGTCTGTAAAGCTCAGTAAGGGGGGGGAGGGAAGAAGGGGAAGAGGAAGGAGGTAGTAGACGGGTTTAAAAAAAATCCAATGGCAACGATCTGAGCAGAAATGTAATTTACTAAATCATACAAAATTAGACAGACAGTAATGTCCAAAATATGAGATCTTAGACTGCAGGGGAAGCACATGTGCTTTTCTCCACTGTGAACCCAGAAAGGAAGCCTATGAGCGCCAGACGCTTGTCTCCAGACAGGAGCTCCACCCCTCTTTCTCTGCCTGACGGAACATTATCTCTTCAACTCCCATGGATTTACATGATGTTCTGATGTGGAATACCGACAGCAAAAAGTCACAAAACCTCCACAATTTTGTACACAGCAGATGCAGCAGTCCATTTCTGCACATCTTTCAAATAACTCAACTTGGATTTTTTTTTCCTAGCAGTAGAAAACTGACTTTTTATGAGTATAAAAAGATTTTTCTTCTGTTTCTGCAAATTAGACCTTTTGAATCAGAATTCTAATTACATTTCAGAAATTACTGTGATTTAAAACAGTTCTGCTGAAATGAAAGAATAAATCCAATGTGAGCAGTACAGGTAGATGAAATGAGCTTTTATAATACATTTGCTTGAAAAAAGTAGTATATAAAAGCATTCCTGACCTGAAGACTAATTTCTGTCCTTTATGCATAATATAATTCAAAGTCAAAGTGTCTCTCACACTAAATGATTTTAAGGACGGAAGTTATGGTATTGTAGATGTGAAATGCAATGGATTGAGGGCAACTTTTCCACCTTAGAATATCATATGTATATAGTACAGCTGCATGGTACACAGTCTTTCTCCATGATGACTGTTGATCAGGAAACTACCTTTTCTTATTCATTGTTCAGCCTCAGTTTGTGTTGTTACAGAAATGGAATAATGAGACATAGCGGCATATATAATGCCACTGTTACATAAAGTTTAGTTTTGATTGTTAATTATAAATTGATTTTGGACTACCTTGTTAACTATCTGTTAACAGGTTTGACTTGGAAACATGTAAACAGTCAAAGAATTAAAAAGTATAACTGGAAAAGCAACAAGTAGAACACAAAGAAAACAATTTCAGCTAGAGCACATCTAGTAGGACAGGTCTGGTTCACTTCACAGAGAACGCACAACTAATTCTTTGAAATAACATATCAGTAGAGGTATTTCCTCCCTATATTAAGAAATTTCAACAGTTGAGGCTTTTACGAACATGCTCAAACAGGTCAAAAAAAAAAACCCTTTGTTAATGATATTTTCAAGTATTTAGACACAGAAGAGCTGTTAGCATATTACAACTGATTTTTAATGTCCTGATATTGACAGGTTTGGAAATCAAAGTTAAAGCCCAAACATGTTTATATTTAGCATCTGCTAAGGTCACAGTTTATTCCAAATGCTACTAACTGAATACCTGCAGTGATCCTTCAATAAAATATTCTCATCAGTGATGCAACACTCAGAAGGATATATCTAATGTCTTTCCTCTAATACTGAGTACAGCTTTAGAGAAATCAATCACAGATTAATTGCACAGCATTAATCTCATGTAGAGGCCCAGCCTCTCTGATACATTTTAAAATTGTCTTTTAAAAGTCCCGTTACTGAGTGTCTTAATGTTGAAAATACAAAATGAGTAAGCTTTCGGAATGTTTCATTTTCTCTATGACAATGCTTTAACTATTGTTACAACGCTATTATTTTACTAACAATCTTAGTACTATTTTACAAGTAGTACTTACTATCAAAATAGTACTACTCTTTACATCTTAATTTCTGTATGACTGTATGTTTGCAACATATTGGCCATGACTTTATTAGTATCTACTTGTGTCTCCATGTTCAGCAGGTCAAATCTGTGTATCAGATCTCTACCCAAATGTACAACCGAGAGAAAGCCTGTCAAATAATTTAAAATCACCATTTTTCCAGTCAGTTCTTGTCTTTGCAGTTATCAAGTTGTCAATTATCAAATTCAACAATCTTACATGCATCAGTATGTAATGTGATGTAATTCTACAGGTTTTTCTAACTGATAACTTTTTATTAAATTGACACAGTGGTTCCATTGCATTTTCAGACAGAGATGCATTGCTTTTAGTTGCTGATTATGTAGCTGCTGATAAAGAAGTTCCATTTCAGCAGTTTCAGAATCAATAGCAAAAAATGCAACTACATGCCATGAGTTGCTTCTTTATTACTTTCCTTTTTGGTATTATTGCTGTCTGGGTCTCCCAGGATATCTAACACGGTAGGCTTTTTTTATCTTTTAAAATGTCAAACCACTGCCAAGACACAATTTGAATGGGTTTAGTACTGTCACTTCACAGAGATAGCAACAGTAGAGTAAAACCTGGAGATAAAACATTCCATCCTCATTGATTTTTGAAGTGTCCACACAGCATATATCCATTACCCGTGAAAAACATCAAGTTGCATATTGATTGTTAGCAGCTACTTTTTATTGTATACTGAGCACTAAATAAATAAATAAATAAATAAATAAATAAATCATTTTCCTGGGACATGGTTTGCATTTTGCAGACATATATTCAATTTTGTGTTGCAACATGACACTTTACTCTATGCCTTGCTGTGAAATCATATCCACAAACGTTACAAAACCCAAAACTCCAAAACCACCTTCAACTACTCTTGAAGATTGCTTTACATAGTTACATAAACTGATTTCATAATCCAGCTGCGGTGAATTGCTGTCTAGCTCTTGTCAGAAGTATTTTTCAATGTATCTACTTTGTTAGAACCTTTTTTTTCTTCCTTTCTTCTTAGATTACACTGTCACTCTCAGCAAACCTTGATAACCCCTCTAACTTTAAGTGAACAGAAGCAAAGATGTTGGGAGAAGAACATTTAGCAGTAAAGCAAACAATAATAATAATTCTAAACTCTAAATAAAATTATTTGCATCTTAAATAATTGCCAAAGGTTTATGGGCTGGTTCATCCCATTTCCATGACAAGGGGGCAGGAGACCCATGGACCCATACCCTGGGAAAGAAGAAGAGGGAAAGGGAAAAGTGAAAAAGGGAAAAAAAGAGATGGGACTAAAAACAAAACAGCAGCAGCTATCTGAGGAGGAAAACTAACTTAATAAATAAGATATCGGGATGCAAAAGATTTTTATTTTAGAGGGAAAAATAAATTGCTTCCTTGGACAAAATGGCATTATAGTGAATAATTCTTGACAATCTCACCAAGCAAAACCCAAAAATCTGAATGACCTGACAGTACTCTGGAAACAGTTGTTTTTTTTTTTTTTTTTTCCCCAACAAGTTAAGTAGATTTCTCTTGAGCCAAAACTGACCTGGATCTGCAGACTTACATTAGTTTCTGAAGTTTAAAAGGAGGTAGCATATAATGGATAATACAGTAATATCATGCAGTTTAAAATATACCTGCAGGTAATTCTTCCTGTGGCAGTTTTCACTGTGATTAACTTATAGTCATGTAATTGCGTGTATCTAAATCATATATAGATCTAGCTTGAGCAAAAAGGCTTTTCTTTACCATATTTCAATGCTATTAAAAAAATAAAAAGCAATTGGAGAAAAACAAAATATTCAAATTAAATATCAGAACAGCTAAACAGAATTACTATTATTTTTCAGTGACTAAAATAACTATGATGTTATCATGTATGGAAACCTAACTGATAACTCACGCACATGATAAGCTTTCTAAACATGAACAGCCAATATTAAAGAATTGATGAAATAGAAATGATTTGGAAATCCACTAAAATCTAAAGAAATCCTAGCTGTAGTGCGCATGATTATTTGCATGTCAAATCTAAGCAAAAACAGTCTGACCAGGCATCTCTAAATGAATAATATTTCATAAACAATGTTTTCCTGATATGCTAGAAGAAACCACCAATCACCATGCCGTATTCTCAGAGACCTAGGCTTAGTGAGAGATTTATCAATTTCAGTGGTAGCAATTTCAGTAGTTTCAGAAAAAAAAAAAAAAAAAAGTCTGACAGATACCTCATCTAAAATTTTCTTTGTATTATTACATTTATTAGTTTGTGACAGCGCCTTAGATCTAAAGGGCTGAAAGTATGTAGGAGCCTTTTGCACAAAAGCGAGGAAGTGTTGCTTATTCAGAGACAGAATTAGCAATGTATGTTTTTTCAAAAAGTAGGCCTCCAGCATATGTGGAATACAAATTTAGATATGTTAACCAAGTCATTGGATTTTATAGTGTTGCCAAGTGTATCACACGGACTGAAGACACTACTGTACCTTCATATATAAATTGAAGGCAGGGACCTAAGAAAAACTTTTATTTATGGACTTCATCCAGATCACAAGTATTTATTTTATTTTACTTTTCCTAGAATCACAGAAAATCTTCATATCTACATTTCTGTTAGGACCCTTCTTTTTAATGTCCTCCTAAGTAATCAAATAACAAATACAATTCCAGCATTCACTGATCCCTGTTGTACTGACAAGTAACATTCGTGTCCCTCAGCACACTTACAGCAATATATTTTCCTTACATAATCTTCATAAAATTTTTAAGTTATTTAAGATATTTTAAGTAGGAAATGGTTTTAACCCTTGACTGGTAGCTTACATTTCTAATAAAATACCTATCAATGCATACTGGACATGCAACAATTTCATTGCTTTTCGAACACTTAAACGTTAGAATGTTCACCATACCTTCCTATTCATTATAAGCTAATATTTAGATTAATTCCATGAGATAGCTGCAAATTATACTGTACAGTAACGAAGGATTTACACTTATATTTTGTAAGATAGAATAATGTTGTTTTGAATTTCAGTTACCTAAGTGAGCTTCAGCTTTCTCAAACAGAAAAGACTGTAGTTTCCCCTGAGCCTTCTCCTTCTCTGGGAGGATAAGTCCTAGTTCTTAGTCTTTCCTCCTAAGAGAGGTGCTTCAGAGTCTGAATCATCTTGGTGGTCTTTCTTTGGACTTTCTTCAGTAGCTCCACGTCACTCTTGTATGGCGTGGTAGAGGAGAAGGGAGAACTAGACACCCTATTTCAGGTATGGCCTCAGCAATACTGAGTAGAGAGGGAACATCACTTTTCTGGACCTGCTGAGAATACTTTGCCTAAAACAGTCATTAATACTGTCAGCCTTCTAAGTAGCAAGATTACATTGCTGAGTCATATTCAACTTTGTGTTCACCAGGACTTGCAGATCATTTTCTGCTTTCCAGTTGGCCAGCTCCCAGCATATATCAGTTCCTGGGGTTGTTCCTGCCCAACTTCAGAATCTGCACTTCTTATCGAACTTCATGAGATTCTTGTCAGATTTTTTCTCCATGTCAAGGTCCTATGGATAGCAGCATGACCCCCTGATGAATTCACCACAATACACCCAAAGTTTTTGGATCATCTGCGAACTTGCTAAAGGTATATTCTTCCTATCATTCACAACATTAATGAAGACTTTAAACTGGACTAGACCCACTATAGTCCCCCAGGATACAAAGCTAAACAATCAGGAACTAGACATTCAGAGAGTTTTTGAGTTTCCACCTCACTGTCTGACCATATAGCCCATAATTCAACTTTGCTTGCTTTCAAGGATCTTATGAAGAATAGTGTCAAAGGCCTTTCTAAGTCTTAAGTAAGTCTAAGTAAGACAACATTCAATGTTTTTTCCTCATTCATCAGGATGGTTATTTCATTGTAGAAGCTTATCAAGTTGTTTGCGATTGAGCTTGTCATTGTTTAATCCATGGTGAGTAGAACTGATAATTTTCTTTTCCTTCATGTGCCTGGAAATTGTTTCTAGTGTTGGCTATTCCATCACCCTCCAGGGACTGAGTTAAGACTGACTGACCTGTAGTTCTCTGGGTTCTCCTCTTTCTTCTACTTAAAGAAAGTAACATTTACTTTCCTCTAGTCTGTGTGAATTTTTCTTAGTTGTTACGATCAATGAAAAAAGTTATCAAACTTCTTTCAAGGACATCTGCCAGTTCCTGTGGTACTAACAGATGCGTTGGATCAGGGATCAAGAACTTTTGTATGTTCATTTTACTTAAGGATCCTCTAACCTCATCCTCTTCCACTGAGGATATATCTCTTGTACTCAGGCCTTTCCCTCAGTCTCAGAAACCTGAGATTCCTAAAGACTGATCTTACAAGAAAAGGCTGAGGGAAAGGTAGCATTCAGTACCTCATTCTTATCTCTAGATCTCCCACCTCATTCATCAGTGGACCCACATCTTCCCTAATTATACTGCGAGAATACAAGAAATACTATTCAGAACAGAAGCTGTGGAGCAAGATAAACAGCATGAGAAAGCAAGGCTGAGAACCAAGGACACATCCTGAAGAAGAAAAACAAAGTCAAGAAAGCTGCATGACAGCTGTGTGATGATGATCCTGACTGGAGGAAGAGGGTATAACTAGGAACGACTCATGACACTAATTGGATAAATGCCTGCAAGCACAGTTGAGGAATGTTTGTAGAATGTTTTACTGACATGTAAAGGAAGGTGGAAAAGTTAAAATAGAAAACTTGTGAATGTATATAAGGGATGTTAGAACCTGTAATAAACAATTTAGATCATTTATGTTTGAGTCCACACCTCAGATGCTGCATCATACTTTTGTCATTGATGTACTTGCAGAAGCTCTTACTGTTACCAATGACATCCCACCAGCCAGATTTAGCTCTATTTTGACTTCGGTCTAAATGCTGAATGCTCACATTCCTGTATAATCTCCCAGATTACATATCCTTACTTCTACCTTCTGTATTGTTTCACTCAAATTAATAGGAGGGAAAGGAGGTTTTTCTGATATATGAGTACCCAAAAGCAAGTTTAAGACATTGTGGGTCAAACCTGAGCCCAACCAGTTTATTAGAAATCCTAGTTGCTTAGGGAGATGGGAAAGGGAAGGTGGGCAACAGAAAAGATGGAGGAAATAAAAGCAAGTTGTCTTCATAGGAAGCAAGAGAAAGATAGTCACCACTGGGATTCTAGCATTGATCATAGTTCAGCTGTTGATCTTCAGTAGTCTTTGGTCATTGGAGGTTGTGTTGTTCAGTTGACTATGACTTCCAATTTTCTTAATGTTAGTACAAACTTCTTTTTAAGTCCAAAGTGGTCAAATCAGCTCTTTTTGGAGTGACAGCTCCTGGCTTTTGGATTTCATCAAGAATTTTTTTGTTCCCATCTTCCAGGCCTTGTCAGCAGATACGAGGGAGCTGGGAGAAACCAAATTGTATCTTGCTTTCACAGAATACAGTGGTATCATCCCCCAGTCTCCTGGACTGTTTATCTGGTCACAGGTTGGACCTTCTGTCAGTGTACGATCCCGAGGACTCCCTTTCAAAGGCAAACACCTCCAAAGAAATGTTTTCAAATGTAAAACTGTCCACAAAATGATGTCAGCCACACGACACCCACCACTTGCCTCCTAGATAAGTCAGTCTTATTGTAAAAAATGCCTCAGAAAGCATGTTTTTGAGCCATGAGGGAAAAAAAAAAAAAAAAAAAGTCTTTTATACATATGCTTCCTTTCACCTAAGCCACTGCTTATCTGTAGACAATATCTCATAGTCACAGAGCACCAAACCAACACCAGTTCCACAGGTAATTATTGAGCTGTTCTGTTAGTGCTCTTCAGCTTAAATCCTTTTCCCATACCAGCAGGACTGTGAACACTATACAAACTTGACTACTGGTGGTCTTGCATGAATTAGGATCAGGTGGACCATATCCTTTGCTTGTAAACACATCTGATTCTTCTTCAACACTGAGTACAATATATCTGTTTTGTATATGTAAACCCTTAGATAAGCAGAAACCCTTTTCTTGGTGCCAAAAGTCACCGATTTCTATTATTCCTCTACTCCAGCCAGAGATTATGTTAAGAGAACGGGTAGACAGTCCCTGCTTCTCTCCTGCACTTGGGGTTTGAGACTTTCAAAACACTGTGTATCAGAGGCAACCCCTTACATTATCTTTAATGTTGCATAGCCTTATCAGTTCCTCCTATAAATCCTACACTTGACAGCAGCACTCATCCAATGTAGCACACCTCCAACAACACAGAGGACTATTTCTCCTGACATCAGAAAGAGGCCCCAGGCACTCCCTGCAGCCTGGAACTTGAAGGGCTGCATCTGCCATCTGAAGCTCAGTGTGATCTGGAGCCTCCACACAAGCAAAGATAACTTCTGCAACACCTGCTAGATTAGGACCTCCATGGAATATTTGTGAGTGCAAACTGCATTTGTTGGCTGCTTCTGAAAGCTGCTTTCTGGGCAAGGCTGTTACACAGGCCTTTCCAGAGAGCAGTTAAAGGGCTGCTTGATTCTTCCTAATCAGAGAGAAGTTTCAAGAAGGGCTGCAGGCACCCTAAACAGTTGATCACACTTGTTAGAAGCTGCTATAACTTTCTGAGAGCTTTATTTTACTTTGTCCTTACCTGACGGCAGTAGGCACCCTCAAGTTTATCTGAGGGTTTGTGGTCATTCTCCAGCAATCTTTTCCAATTCTCAGTTATTATTCTAAGAAGAATTACAATCAAGGAAAAATCATGAGGTGGTATATATTATATATGTAGCAGAAACAAGATCCTCAGAGAGGTGATCATGATTCAGTCCAATCAGGGTTCAACAAATGTTTGGACTACATTCTTAGATATATATTTTAACATTTATGTTGTCTTATGTGGAGTAAGGAGCAAAACTCATTAATTGTCAAGGGTCCCTTCCAAGGCAGTATAGTCTATGATTCCATGACTCAGACTGTTAGTAATAGCAATGCATATCATAAAAGATGCACATTCACTTCAATATTTACTAATTTATTATGTGTAATATTTAGTTATACAATAAGGTAAGGATCAGAATAGGCAGCTTTATTTTGGTATTTTTATTTGCAGTAAAAAAAACAACAGCAAAATCTAGAGTTCATATGATTTGAAAGTTTAAGTCAACTTTTCCACGCTGTAATTCTGCTCATTTTCAGGGATTCCTCACATGTTTTGACATCTTGTCATCAGACTGCTCTATAAATATACCAATTTGATGGAAGCCAAATTTCCACCCACTAAACTCAATCTTTTAATGGTGGCAAGTTCAGACTGTGCTACCTACACATTCCCTTTCTTTTCGTGTGGTTTTGCTGATAATGTTCACAGTTCATTTGAACTACATAGATGTTTCAGATTTATGTATTTTGTAGTGGATATAAAAGTTATTTGGATTTTAATCATTAATGGTGATATTCAACTTGAGATTCAGAAACTTAATTCAGTTGTCCACTTGAGATGTGCATTTATCTTTCTGTCTGTAACTCAAGTTGAAAAGGTTTGGGTTATCTGGAAGACCTCAGGACACTGGTATGTTGGAGATAGGACTTGGACCTCTGCTCTACTGCCAGTGCTCTATTCAGCTGTCGGCAATTTCATGTCTTGTAATGTCCATAGGTATTTTGACTTTTTTTTTCAAAGAATCATAGAATTACTTGAGTCGGTGTAAGAGACTATTATTATTTTATACCATTGCCTCAAAGTTTGCTGAGGAACATGTTTGAACATGTCCCAGCAAGTCCTGGGCAAGGGTTGCGAAATCCTCCGTCTAAGGGACAAGCAGATGGGCATGTCCTGGGGCAACGAAAGAGATAAGATGCAGCTCAATGGCCGCTGAACACTTCTGTGCAGTAGGCATCTCCGTGGGGAGATAGCCATCTCAGGAGATGCTTGCCTGGCACGCTAGCACGGGATTTGTCACTTAGGTAGGAAAAATGGGGGATAAAAGCGGGATCGACAACCACGAGACCTGGGGTGTGCTCTTTCATCAGAAACCTCATGAGCTCATCCCTGCTGCTGAACTCCCTCCTGGGCCTGCTGCCTGAGACATGCTGCTTTCTCCTGGACCTTGCCGCTCCTTCGAGGTGTTCTACCATCTGAACCCTCACGAGCTGATCACTGTTCGCTGCTGCCCCTCCCGGTGCTGACCCCTCGCTGCTTCTCCGGTGCTGGATGACGCTGTTCCTGGGCTGACCCCGCGCCGCTTCTCCTGTGCTGACCCGGTGCCGCCTCTCTAGGACAACTGCTTGCTGCTCAAGGCTGCCCGCTGTTCTCCCCGCTTCTTCCACCCCTGCTCTTCTGCCTCGGACCGTCGGAGCCGTTTGCAACCGGACCGCCCCTAGGATCCTGGCTGGTGACTTTCCCTACGTTGTACAAATCCTTGCTTCTTTCCTATCTTTCCTATCGCTCGCCTTCCCTTCCCCATCACCCTTATTGGTAACAGTGTTTAAGGGCAGATGTTTCCAGCATTAATTTTGGAAGCATACTCATATCCTGGCAGCTTCACCCAGGTGGTGAACAACTCCAGGCTGCAGTGGAGCAGGAAAACAGTAAGTCTCTACAAAGAGCTGTAAGCCTGAAACTTTACCAGTATGACTTTCACGAGGGCAGAAAACAGATGGACAGCCTGTTTTAGGACCTGGGGGAGTTACATTACTTCCAGCTTTCATAATTTAAGAAGATTTTTATTCTTGTTTTTATTGTAATATGCTTTTTATTCCACCTTTTCCTTGTGGTTGTATTAAAAAAGCTTGCTCAGTCTTCATTGAGATTCTCATTGTAAGAAAAATCTTTATTCATATCCACCTCAAAATCTGACATCCCACAAAGGTACTTGAAGGGAATCAGCTTGTTCACCTTGGAGGAGAGGCTCCAGGGAGACCTCATTGTGGCCTTCCAGTACTCAAAAAGAGCTTATAATCAGGAGAGAGACTAACTTTTGCACAGTCTGACATTGTTGATAGGACATATGGGAATGATTTTAAACTTTAAGAGAGGAGATTTAGATTAGATGTGAGGAAATTTTTCACTCAGAGGGTGGTGAGGCAGTAGAACATCTTGCCCAGAGAAACTATGGATTCTCTTTCTCTGGAGGTGTTCAAGACCCTGAATGAGAATGAGACCCTGGGCAGCTGCCCTGCTCATGACCAGGGGTGTGCAAGAATGTTTCTTTCTAAGCCATACTACTCCCTTCAAATGTAGAATCAAAGTAAATTAAACATTGCATTCTATTATGTGTACATGTTGAAAGATATCTATAAATCAGAGGAATACGTAACTTCCCCAGACTGCATCCTACATGCCTAATATTACTGTTATTTTAGAAGTAGATCTCACATTATTGTGGGTCATTTTCCATGGAAAACTAGATTCCTAATAAATTCTTACTTTTTTTTTTCTTCTCTATACACCAGAGTGACTAAGTTTATGTTTATTATATTCACTAAGGATCTTTTTAACGATTTTATAGTAATTTATTCCAAACGATTCTAGAGGATAATAAACAGTTTACAGTTCCCCTTTGTATCCTTTTTTAATTTTCCATTTTCCTCTTCTCTAAGATCTTTTTTGTCCTCTAAAAGTTAAAGAATAAAATCATTAATCATTTACAGAATTATAAGACTAGCTTTTCTTAAAATCTAAAGGTCATTGTCCTCTATACATGAGCATATAGTCTATTACATGTATATATCCTATAAAAATGACCATTCTTTCCCTAATACAGACAGTATTCCTGTTTCGTCTTCAGTATTGTTGAGGAGTTAGTCATGATTAGTCTGTGTTTAGTGAAGACAAAATCAAAGAAGGGTAATGATGCCACAGCCTTTAATTGCTGTGCATTCTACTTTTCTTATCAATCATGTTTCTTACTGTTCCTTTATCTTGTATGCTTCATAATTGTAATTTATTGATAGATTACTTTGTTGCTATTATTAATGCTCCTATGAGTTAAAATGCACATTGCACAATAATCTTTCTCATGTTGTCACTCTGGTAATTTTTTTGATTTAGTCAGGTTTCTTTTTTCTACTTAATTTTTCTGCATGCTTTTATTTTGATTTTCAAGTCATTCATTCATAAAAAGAAATTGTATAATTTCTACCTTTAAATAATACATAGCTAATATTGTAAAGAACAGCTATTTACTCAAGTGGTAATTGTCATCTGTTCTAGCTTTTTTTATTTTCATTATATCTCTGATAGACTATTTTTGAAGTTTAATGAATTTTAATTATTTTGCAATTCAGTGTCTTTATTTTATGACTTACGGGTTTCTTGTCTGACAGTACTTAACTCTGTGATTTTCTGAACATGGCCATTTAAATATTTAGCTAACTCTGGGTTTTCATTCAAATCTCTTTTAAAAAAGAACTAAAATATTTGTCTTCCTATTGATGGGGAGTGGAGGGACAAGCAATCTAAAGGTCATTTAGTCCAGTTTCCCTGCAATGAACAGGGACTTGCACAGCTAGATCAAGTTGCCCAAGGCCTGATCCAGCCTCGCCTTGAAAGTCTCCAGCAATGGGCATCAATGTCATTAGGCAACCTGTTCTAGGGCCTCACCACCCTCTCTGTAAAAGGTTTTTTCCTTACATCTAACCTAAATATACCCCCTTTGAGCCTGAAGCCATTTCCATCACCACCTGAAGTCAGTTCTATCATCACAGCCTTGCTAAAGTCTGTCCCCTTCTTTCATTTAGCTCCCTTTTAGATACAGAAAGACTGCTTTCAATCACCTCATAAAAGGCCACCAGGTTGATCAGAGTTTGCTCTGTTATGTAATTCTGTTACAGTTTGGTAATTACAGAAACAAATGAGCTAAGTACACTAAACTGTTTCACAGAATCAAAACATTCAATCACAAATTAATAATCAATTATTACTTCTTCGTAAGACTCTGAACATCTTAAGCAAAATAAAATAAAATAAAATAAAATAAAATAAAATAAAAAGCCCTTGTATATTTATAATTGTGAATAAAAAATGTCTAATAGGCCATGCTTATTTATCCATGAGGCAGGAGAGGCAAAGTTTAAGATAAGTGGAAAACAAAATTGTATACAAATCACATCTTTCCTTTCCTTCTGAAGATTTTATGTTGTTTTGTTTTATTTTGTGTTTACACTTCAGAATTATTCTTTGTTTTTCTAATTAGTGTTGGAAATGACTGATTATTATAATAACTGATACTGTATCCAGTCTAAGATGTTCAAAAAGTAATTGAACTGTATCAACATCGTGAATTTACCCTAAAGAAATAAATTTAAAAGACCACAGTTCATTTTGCTTTGTGAATATTTAATATTCATCTAGCTGTTTTCTATCCTGAATCCAACTTGCACATTTACTCAATAGAGGACATGAAAGGACAATATTCATTTGGCAGTTTTCTCTCAAACTTCCTCCCATACATCATGTATTTTGTATACTATTCAGTTTGAGGCTGGAGGCACAGAGCTAATGTGAATGTTGTACAAAAGCCAACTCAACTAGAATGAACAATGCCAGCTACATGCCAGTGTTTTCATTTTATGATCAAATGTCTTGCAGTTCCAGAAAGCAAAAGGCACTTAATAAGCTTGTCTGGCAAGAAGGATCAATTTGCTTGTTTAGGGGAACTAGGAGAAAGAAGAAATGAATAGAGACTCATGAATCAATCAATTCATTGAAGGAAGTTGAAAATTAATGCATGAAGTTATATTAATGAAAGCTCAGGCTCTAAAAATGAAAACAATACTTTTATCATACATTTTAGGACATAAAACTAAAGTATCTTTCAGTATACACAATTATCCAAATGAGAAGATAATAAACACTGATAAAAGTAGGCTAATACTATGAATTTTTAGAAGGTGTCTGCTGCAGGCCACATGATGAGGAAGAACAAATAGATGAAATCTCTCTCCAGACAGAAATCATCAGTCTAATATTTGAACATGCTGGTCCTCATGAGAGACTTAAACCACCCCCGTATGTATTGTAGGGACAAAACAGGACAAAACGGAACAAATGCAACTCAAGAGTTTCATGGAGTTCATTGTCACAGCCTGAATGATAAGTAGCAGTTTCCCTCCTTGATGATATTTGAAATCCATCTAAGACATCGTCCTGGGCATCCTTCCTTAAATGACCGTGCTTCAGCAAGATGACCTAAATAAGTCCCTTCCAACCTCAACTGTTCTGTGATTGTGTGATTGCATTACTATAACTGTGTTTTTCAAAGGAAATTGCAATAACATAACCTGCAGTTTTTTTCACTGTAGATGTTTACAGTTTAAACATCCAAAAAGAGCCATTTTTCTTTTCTTTCTTTTTTTTTTTCTTTTTCATTTTTAAATCTAACTGTAATATAGTATTGATAATTTGAGGCCTTTAAAAGCTCTCAAAATTGTACTTGGAAGGAAATAAATCCTAAGTGGAATAATTAATTAAGATCAGTGTAGGATCCAAATCATGATGAAGACTTAAATATTTACTCTTTTAACAATATATAATTAAGAAGTTTCTGTTTTTTTGTTGTTTTTTTTTTAAAGGAAGATTGTAAAAATGATAAATGTGAAATCAGAGGTCTGTACTCAATTGTGTGATATTTAAAGACAGGTTTAAATAATCCCTTACACTGAATGGGTTTTAGAGGTGCATTTGAAAAAGTAAAGTATAGAAAACAAATTTCAGAGAATTTCTGAGAGCTATTAAATGTCTTTATCTCTCTGTATATTTTAATAAAAAATATTTTACTGTCGTTTTGCATAAAAATCTTATATCTCAAAAAAATATAGGTGTATTCAGAAACTTCATTTCTTATAAAATATGAATTACCTTTCATTTTGCAAAAGGCAAGGTAGGTTAGTTCTTTTCAATAACAATAAAATAATTGATTCTGCTCCCCAGAGATGACTTTGTTATTTAATGAAAAGACAACTCCCTTCCCCCACCCCCAGCCTTCATTGAATTAGCATAACAAAACATCTCAGCTGGTCAAAGACAGCTTATGACATGATTGAAATAAATTGGATTGATTTTTTTGGAGGATTTTTTTTCTGCATGTTTAATAAATTCTCATAGGGCACATCTGTTTAATCCACCAACTTTTTTGACTGACATCTTACCCTCCCCCATTCCACTGAGAATGTGTTAGCATTCATAATGCTATGTGAAGTACATTACATAGGAAGGAGCCACTCTGTAAGCTGTTTAGAGTGTTTTCATCAATGTATGATGCACCCTCTCATGCAAATCAGAAAAATAAAACAAGTGAAACAGCATGTACTGTTGTAGTGCTAATTAGTTCTGAAATATAGAACAGCTCATGAAGGAAAACCAATTACACTAGTTTATAATGTAAAAGCTTTGTATGCATTTACACTTTGTAAGAAATGAAATCAAGTTGTGGAATCTCAGAAGGCATTAATTGAAAAGTTCAAGCACATTTAATTTTAATGAAGTTAAATCTGAATTATGCTCATAAAGCAATACCACCCCAAACTAATTAACAGTGCAAATGTGCACAATTTAAATTCTGTACAAATTCCTACAATCCAGATGCAAATGCCTTTATTTCTAAAATGATCTGAAACCAAATTCCTTTATAATTTTTTTTTCACATTTTGTTCAGTTTCAATTTGAAATCTGTGTTGCTTGAGATAATTTATTAATATAATTTGAAAATCTCGTCATTATTCCAAGACACATTCCAAATGTCTCAAGGTTGTAATATTTCATATATATTTATTGAATGAAATAAAATAAGCAGACTCTAAATAAAAGTATTATACATTCTAATTACCTCCAAATCCATTAAAAAGAAAGCAGGGCAATTAACTACTTCTGTCAAAGCCATGAGTTAATCACTTAATCACTTTTTAAGTTAAATATTATTTATAAGAACCACTGTATCATAAAAATAGCATGTTACTGATAATGCAAAAGTGTAGCAATAAGTGAAATGTACAACTGTGAATGAGTTAAGCTCAAACCAAACTAAAATGAAGTAAATGTGTATAGCGTATACTGTAAAGTCTTGGAGAAAATAATCTGAACCAATAAATGAATACCAACAGTCCATACTGTGGAGAAACAAAAGTGGAGTGAGTAATACTTGTGCTGAATATCAACAACTTTAAAATCTTGTGAAGAAATAGAGTTTCTGATGTTACTTTGAAAACTTTTTTGGGCAATCAAAAAGGAATACTTTACTAACACTACGGGAAGGAAGAAAAGCTCTATAAATATGACACTGTTTTGTTTTAGAAACCATAACAATATGTCATCCATTTTAGAAATGGACAGAAAATTTAAGTGCTTCACTGCTAAAGCAAATAAATAAATGTTAAGATCAAACAATGTAATGAATGTTGACTACGTAAAAACAATAATAAATTCATAAAATGAGCAACCATTGTAAGAGAAGGGACTGGTGCTTATTATTTTTTATTGCTGAAGAAAAGTTGCTGTGTACTACCCTGTACTCATTTTTATCACTGAAACTTTTATCTTGGCATTAAAGTGTGTTGTTGATTAAAGTAAATGGAAGGCATGAGGTCAGTAATACACGTAGCAGAAGACATAAACTGCCTCACTAAAAAGCAGTTTTTGTCTTAGTTTTAAGTCCTTTTGAAGATAACTGCTGTATGAATCCCAGGGCCTCATACATTGATGATATATTCTATTGTATTTAAACATTCTTGGTTAGGGATTTTGAAAAACAAGGATGAACAAAATCTATCAGTATTATACTATTAGCTAAACTTGTACAAGTGTATTATTTTGATATTCTTTTACTTTCTAGTTGAATAAGATTCTTAAAGATGTTCTGCCTAGAGAAAAACTGAAGCTAACGATTTCCAGCAGTAACAAAGCACAAGGAATAAACAGTTGTAGAATGTATTGCTATTTCATTCAGTTAAAAACCCCATATCTCTCAGTCTGAATACTCTCAGGAAGCTTCTGATGAAAGTAGATCCTGTATGACAACCACCAAGTCACAGCCTGAACCACTGATTAAGTACTTGGAGAAAAGACCCAGTCAACCCTAGGAGCATGGGTTAAGGAAATACACCTGTGTGACAGGAAGAAGTGGAGCCAGGCTCCACCCTTCTTAGACCCAATTTAAGGGCTGACTGCCCCTGAGGAAGGATCTCTTGTTGGAGGTTTCTCATTTGTGGGGTTTGTCCCTGTGAGCCTAGATCCTTGGAGATGGGTGAGCCTTCTGTTTTCTTCTTTCTTTGTTGCATCTTCTTTTTGTGCTGGTATTATAACACTACAGATCCTGGTTATAATTTTAACAGTTCTTCAGATGACCTGATGCTTATCTCTTCTTTGTATGGACATGTAGCTGCTGAATTGAGAAGTTGTATTAAAAAGATTCCTTTTTCCCAGTCTTGAAAGGAATCCATTGTATGAAGGAAAAAAAAAAAAAAAAAAAAAACTCAAGCAAAACAAGGAGTCAGAGTTGTAATATATTAGTAGAATTATTATAAGTTCAATTTTCAAGTGGAGAGTTATAAAGTGCTAAAAGCTAATCATTTCCTTTTTCTCTACTGATCACTTTAATAATGGTACTCTTTACTTTATGCAGTCCTTGGCATTTGCTGATATATGAACCACACCTGTCGTTGATCTGTAATGCTGGCACTCAAAAATTCCTCAGAGTCCATCTGTACTAGAGCTGTAGCATGTGGAGAGTCTTTGTTGTGTTGTTAATTCCATTTACTGTGTATTTTGTATGCACTCAAGTTTGTTGTTAGTGCACTTTTAATGGTTTCTGTAGATATATTACCATAGAAGCTGTGCTCCTGGGAACCTTTGGAAGTGTCTGTCTTGCAATTGGAAACTTCAGTCATTTAGCTGTCTCTGCACTTGAGATGCATGCCTAATGCCAACAATTGTCATGAGGTTCACTGCTGGCAAAATGTGTTTGTGAATGTGTGAAGCAATGGTGGATTGCAGAAATTCAAATCTTGGTCCTTCTCAGAGAGGATCTGATCCACATCTATAAAAATCTAAGGTGTGGGAGGCAAAAGGGTGAGGTTGGACACTTTTCAGCAGTGTGCCTCAACAGAGTGAGGGGAAATGGTCACAAACTGAAACAGAAAGTTCCACCCACACAAATGTGCGTAAAATTTTCTTCACAGTGACGGTGATGGAGCACTGGCACAGGCTGCCCAGAAAGGTTGTGGAGTCTCCTTCTCTGGAAATGTTCAAGACCTGCCTGGATGCCTACCTGTGCAACCTGGTCTAGGGAGCCTTCTTTATTGGGGGAGTTGGGCTAGATGATCCATAGAGGTCCCTTCCAACCCCTGTGATTCTTTCTTTCTTGTTATTGGTTCTGACTGAATATTTATCTAGAGTACAGTGTCATTTAGAGTCTCACTGGTGGAAGTCAGAGCTATTTTTCCTCCTTGATGTTGGGTTACTGACATGTTTTTCCAGTGCTATGCATTCTATTCAAAATAAAGTTGGTTAAACGTGTTTAATTTTAATGATAAGAACCACACCACTTTTTTTTCCATTTAAATGATTTCTATTTCTACAGTTTTGATGACTGCTGAAGATTAAATTTCATTAATGTCATTTTAATCTCTAATTGCTTATTAGGGCTGAGTGAGTTTCCCAAAATTCATATATTTATGCTCCCAGAATGGAAAACTTCATCAGCATTGTCCTTTTTCTCTCTTCTTTTCTTTTTTGACAGAAGTCACAACTAGAGAAACTTGCATCCTTGAGATCCACTTTAAGCAGTCAGAGTCATTATATGTGTGGAAGTATCTTACTGTATGGTCTGAATGGAGGGGTGATGCTACGCATACTTGGGAAGTTTGCTGCATGTAAATCAAACACAAAACAAATAAATTCCACCCACTGTCAGTAGCTGCAATGACAGATTGTTGACAGGAATCAGCAAGACACAAGGAAAGTATTTAAAGCATCACAGAACTGTTAAGGGTGGAAGGAACCTCTGGAGGTTGTCTTGTTCCTACTCCCTGCTCAAGTAGGACCACCTAAGGCAGTTCCCTCAGCACCATGTCCAGACAACACTTTCAAGGAAGAGAACTCCACAACCTGGGAAACCTGTGCCAGTGTTCATCACACACATACGTAAGTGCTTACTTATGTTCAGATGGAACCTCTTGTGTTACAGTTTGTTTCCATTGCTTCTTGTCTTATCACCAAGCACCACTGAAAAAAGCCTAGCTTTGTCCTCTTTGCCTTTACATATTTACTGTCTCTGATGAGATTTCCTGTGAGATTTTTCTTGGCTGAAGAGCCCCAGTTGGACTCAGTAGTCATGTGGGTTCTTATTTACGTGCATCTCTTTCACCAGTAGTGTGAGTGCTTGTTCTGTTTCTCATCAGTTACCTAGGGCTCCCATAGCATTATTGTTGGATACCTATATAAAGCTGCCATTAATTTTTATTTTTATTTTTGGAAGTGCTATATGCAGGTATAATGTATAGGGAGACACCTGTTCCAGATGGAAATTTATTCTTAATCTGGAGTAATTAGAAGTAAAAGTTATAACGGGTGGGGTTAATCTGAAGACTGCTTAAAAGGAAAAAGTAGCATCAGAGAAGCATTTATTAATATAAGGAAAATGATTAGTAAATATTTCTATTTCTGATATTAACCACAGATGTTTAAGCAAGATCCTTATTTAAATATGTTCCAATTCCATGCTCAGAGGAAGATGAGCCTTTCCGTATCTGGATTTGGTGGATTTTTTATTTTTTTATTTTTTTTAAGCCAGAAAATTGTTAATTTGTCAGGCATTAATAGGCTGAAAGAATTTTCCTTTTGAAATTTTCTCAAATATCATGAAGACACATCTAAGATGCAAATTAATAGTATTATCATATTATGTGATGTCATAATCTACCCTACTTGTAGGGAATGTTTATTTCAAATTCTTTTCTCAGAATATTCTGCAGGTCTTCCCGTTGTCTTAAATAATGTATTTCCTGTTAGAAAGATGTGATAGGATAATTTAAATTACATCATAACTTACTGTGTAAACGTCAATCATGGTTATATATAGCTTTAGCGTATAATAGTGTCAATGGTTTATGGTCTGCTTTGGCTTGGTTCCATGATGATTGGACTGGGGTACCCATGGATTCATGCCCCAGGGAAAGGGAAAAAGAAAAGGGAGGTGGGCATGAAAACAAAACAGCGGCAACAATCTGAGGAGGAAAGCTAATATACTGAATAAGATATCAGAATGTGAAATAACACAATATAATTGGAGTTAAAGCTAATAAATAAAATGAGTGAGAGTGTCCAAGAACTGAAGGCCTTACACTGAATATTGAAGGTGAGATGGCTAGCGAGCACCTGCTGCTGGGTTCGTCTGAAAGGGAAGGGGCTATGACTTGTAACACGCAAACAGTTTTTTTCTTTTCCTCTGAGTGGAAAATGGAAAAATGCAAAGCAACACAAAGTCCTCAGGGGTTTGTAGTTCTTCTCTTCTGAGACAGGCATACCTGTAACTATTGGTGATTCATGGAGCTGGAGCATTAATTCTTTAACTCCCAATGCACTACATAATGCTATGATGGAATACCAATAACAAAAATCATGAAACCATGACAAATAGTAAGTATAAAGAGTAAAGAAAGTTGTACATCCCTAGCAGGGTGATCACTTACCTATAACCATAAAAAGTATAATAAAGAGAAAAAGACAGAAATTCTGTGAGAATAACACTCAAAACTTAGAAGCTCAGTAAGGCCTGTGGAGGGCAGAGAATTTTATTTTCTCATTTTTAATTGATAATCATTGGGTTGCCATGGAAAACCAATGGAGTCTTTGCTACTGATCTAGCAAATCCATATACCATATATATATATCTTCCATATACCACCTTACTTAATTGGGATGGGCGAACGAAAGTTGCATAAGTTACCACAATAATATAATGAACTAGATGATTTTTTCCCCTTATACATTTTTCAAGGTGTCCTTTTTGTTATATTGTTTTTGATGCTAATATGAATTCTGGCTAAGATCAAGTTTTTGTTCTTCATCTTGTGTGGGATCTACTGGCTTGTCTCACATTACAATGTGAGAACCAGTGAAGATGAAAAATAATTGATAAAATTATTTTAAAAAATAGATGATACTTTATTTTTTTTTATAAGCAGGAATCATTCTCTAAACAAATTAATAAATTAAAAATGTTGGCAATGGAATACGCTGCAATTATGTTTTTTCCCCGTTCCTGGGGAAACTGGCAGCCCGTGGTGTGGACAGGTTCACTCTTCTCTGGGTTGAGAATTGGCTAGAGGGCCATGCCCAGCGGGTAGTGGTTAATGGAGTTAAGTCCAGCTGGCATCCCGTCACGAGTGGTGTCCCCCAGGGGTTGGTATTGGGGCCCATCTTGTTTAATATCTTTATTGATAATCTGAATGAGGGGATTGAGTGTACCCTCAGTAAGTTTGCGGATGACACCAAGTTGGGAGGATGTGTCGATCTGCCAGAGGGTAGGGAGGCCATTCAGAGGGATCTGGATAGGCTGGACAGCTGGGCTGAGGTCAATGGGATGAGGTTCAATAAGGCCAAGTGCCGGGTCCTGCACTTTGGCCACAATAACCCCATGCAATGCTATAGGCTTGGGGCAGAATGGCTTGAGGAGTGTATAGCGGAAAAGGACCTGGGGATGTTGGTTGATGCTCAGCTCAACATGAGCCGGCAGTGTGCCCAGGTGGCCAAGAAGGCCAATGGCATCCTGGCCTGTATTAGGAATAGTGTGGCCAGCAGGAGCAGGGAGGTGATCATCCCCCTGTACTCAGCTCTGGTGCTGAGTTCAAGAAGCGTTTAGATGAGTTGCTAAGGGATTTGATTTAGTAGCTTGGTGGGTAGGGATGGTGGTGTGAGAATGGTTGGACCAGATGATCTTGTAAGTCCTTTCCAACCTAATGAATCTATGAATCTATGATACAGATGTTGATGTGTTCAGAATGTATAGAATAGATTAAAGTAAATATATTCGCTTTAAAGAAAACTGCACCATCTTTTGATGTCCTCTGGACATGTTTCAAATAGGCATTATATTTTCAGATACACAAATATTTTTGATTGATATTTTAATCTCATTAACATTTCCACTAACAATTCTGTCATTCATTGATCCTAACTGAGGAGAAAAGAAGCAGGACAAATGTTTTGAAAAACTGTAAATTAAGAAAATGTGAAGTGTTTCTGAGTGGAAGAATGCAGCATCTCCTCAGTATACTAACTGTAAAATTTTACCATGTGGGTAACAGGTGAAAACTGAGAAGAGTATGAATATTCTTTAAACACCCACTGTTAATACATACAACTTGATGCAAGGTGGAATGCACAGGAGAATCACACTTTATCAGTGAATTGAGTCATGGCTGGTAGAAATAAAAACAAACGTGAAAAAGCTGAAAACCAGAAATTGTTGAAAATGCATGTTTTCCTCTCATTTAATTAAGTATTAAATTAAGAATGAGGTAACAGAAGTAACACAGTTTTAATATTTTGTATATCTAATTTTTTCCTCTCTTCACTAAAAATAATTTCTTAGTTGCTGTTTTTCAAATGCATCTTAATACTGCATTACTAAACTTCTCAAGTATTCAATCAACAACCAAGTAATTAAACTTTTTTCTTCAGTGGAAGAAAAATGTTGGCTACTAAAAGAGATCATATGACAAAAGTTTACATTTGGTAAAAAAAAAAAAAAGTTTTTGTAATATGAAAGCTTCAGTATCTTTCAGTGGACATAGGATTAAACATTTTCACCAAGAGCATGTCTGAAAGTAACCAAGCCTTCAATCTGCTGGTAAATATTCAGTTATTTGACTTCACACACACTTTGAATGTCCCAGTGGAAGAAAACAGAAACTTATCTTACTCATCACTAAAAGAAAAAAAAAGTGGGAAGAAAAAATAAAGTGAAATAATACTTTGGGAGAAAGTTGCTGTTAAGTCCTCTCTAAAGAAGCTGATCAGTTAATTACTTCTTTATATCCTCTATCAAATAAGTTGGTAATTCTAAATTAAATGTAGCGCTTTGGTGCTTAACATTGGTAAAAAAATGTAGTATCATTGACATAGTACAGACAGACATTATCTCATTAACTCATAATTAGTTACTCCTTCAATCTTGGATCATTCTTGATCACTCCTGATAACCTACTTCTTTTCTTCACATATTTTAAACCATTACTACAGAAGAATAGGAAAAAGCATTAAGAATTATAGACTAATATTGAAATGACCTGAAAAATGAACTAGTCCAGCTGTCACATAACACCACCAAGTCCATGAATATAACACAGAATTATAAAATCATAGAATCCGTAGATTTGGAAAGGACCTCAAGATGGCATCAAGTCCAACCCCCCTGCAATGAACAGGGACAACCAAGAATAGATCAGGTCACCCAGGGCCTGGTCCAGTATCAACTTGGAAGTATCCAGGGACCAGGCATCAACCACACATCTGGGCACAGTACTCCTGGTGAGGCCTCACCAACAGAGTAGTGTGGCAGGATCACTTCTTTAAACCTGCTGGCCATGCTTCTTTTGATACAGCCCAAGATACAGCTGGCTTTCTGGGCTGTGAAGGCACAGTGTTGGCTCATGTTCAGCTTCCTATCTATTAGTACCGATGTTCTTTTTTTAACAGGGCTCTACTTGATCCTTTCATCCTCCAGCTTGTTTTGGTACTGTGTCAATGACCTTACTAAAGTCCAGATAGATTACATTAGTGGCACTTCCCTTGTCCATTGATGGAGTGACACTGTCATAAAAGGTCACTATGCTGGTCAAGCAGGATTTGCCCTTGGTTAACCCATGCTGGTTCTCCTGTATCATTTCTCTGTCTTCTGTGGATTGGCAACTACATCAGTGAATTTCCTCAGGACTCTGGGATGCATCACACAGGGACTAAGTCTCACCTTAATCCAAATATCTTCTACTGTGTAATACACTCTGTGTGAGAAACACACCTCCCTATTTATCTGAATAACTAGAAATATTTTAACATTTTGTCTTGAAAAAGTTTTTTTTTTTTTTTAACTTCTTTTGTGTCTCTATATCTCTTAGATTAATTCAGAATTTCCACCTGCTACCCAGCTTCGGATTGAATATGAATCAGGCTATCTAAAGTCACCCTAGTTTTAATGGAAATCTGATCTAATTTAGCTTATACTTAAGTACCTAAAAACATTTAGTAAAACTGAGAACTTCAAACATACTTACATGAGAGAGGCAGATATAGGAAAACTCCTACATGAGATTCATGGACCTTCAGAGTGATAACTAGAGGTCAGTCATAATTTGCTGTGATATCTCAAAGATCTAGAATTGTTACACTGATTCTTCTTTGTTAAAGAGGTTTTTATTTCCTTTAGCAGTCGCCATCACTAAGAACATGGAAATAACATAAAGCAGAAGGAAAGCTTTTCCTATTCCCAGCTGAAACTTGGGTTCTTGAATTTTGTTTTATTTTTTTTTTCCTGCCTACCAAAAATAACCTTTCATTTTTCCAATGTTATCGTGTTGGTTGAACACAATGAGGCAGATTATTTATATTAAAGATTAAATGCATGTTGCTACAAATTTAATATAAGATGACGTGAAATATAGAAGCCTGCACATTTTTCACTAGATCTGTAATATTTACTCATAATGTTTAATTATGGATTTTGGTAATGCTACATGTAATAGCCAAACTGCTGAAATTTGGAACTTGATTGGATAGGAATTATTTATAGACTCTGGTTTTATAAGTGCTCTTTGAAATTTTCACCGAACAGTGTAGAATCATCAAAAATCTACACATCAATAATTTAAGTCATATGAGAAATCACAGTCTTCTTTATGCATGCTAATCCTGCAGCAATAATCCCATGTTGTCTTTTATTTAATATTTTAAAACTTAAAACTAGTTTTCTCTCATGTTACAAGATGTTTCTAATGGATTATCTTTCAAATAGGGAAGACAAAAAAGCGTTCTCTCCAGTTTCCTCTCCAGTATTTACTGCTGAACATGATGCCCTGTGGCATGGAATATCCCTTTGGTTAGTTGGAATCAACTATCCTTGCTCAGTCCTCTCCAGCTTTTTATGCACACCAGGCTACACCCCAGTGGAGCCAAGTGAGATGGAAAAAACATTCAGCAGCAGCTAAATCAGTGGCATTACCAACACTGTTCTGCTTGCTGAACACAGAATCATAGTTGCAATTAATATAATTAATTCTATCCCAGACTGTAGTAGAGATTTGAAAACTTGTAATGAATCAGACATCCTTTCTCCAGACTTTTAATTTTTCCAGAGTCATCTTTTCTATTACAATTGTCCACTGTTTACAGTCTGGTTCAACATAGTTCCATCACAATTGGGGTGGCGAACCAACAGACCCATGAGCCAGAGAAGGGGGAAAAGAGAGATGAGCCTAGAAATAAAAGAGGAGCAGTGATCTGAGGAGGAAAGCTATTTTACCATAGATACTAAGATATTGGAAAGCAAAATAATGTAACAATATAATTAGAATTGAAGCTAATAAATAAAATGAGAGAGAGTGTCCAATAAAACTGAAGGCCTTACTCTAAACACTGAAGGCGAGAATGCTACCTAGCACCTGCTGCTGGGTTGACCCCCAAGGGAGAGTGTCTCATGACACACCAACAGTTTTCATCTTCCCCTCTGAGTAGAAAACAAAAATGCAAAGCAATGCAAAATCCCCTGGAGTACGTAGTTGTTCTCTTCTGAGACAGGTATACCCATAACTATTGATGATCCATGGAGCTGGAGCATTAACTCACACTACACTAAATGATGTTATGATGTGGAATACCATTAACAATCATAAAACCATGACAAAAATTAAAAATGAAAAATTATGAAATATAGAATATTATTTGAGGAAGTGTTAGACACTCCATTTCAAATACGAATTATTCACTTTATTGAAATCACAAGTAGTGTTATTTTAAATTAGATTTCCAAATTTTCACTGCAATTAGAATTCATCTCTTAAGCCAGAAAAATTATCTGACATGATAACCTCAAAACACTACCATTACAGTGTGAGAATCTTGACTGCAGATTCTGAACAGCAACAAAGAAAACTTCATTTACATTGACTCAAACTCAAGTATCATGGGAATAACAGATTGCTATTTTTTTACCCTCAATCATATGAAAAATTCTCCTACATTAACTCCAAAATAATAATACCCTAGATGCATTCATTCATATAGCTCATGATACTTCCATTTCACTTAAAACTTTGAAATGCATCACTTATATTTTATCCTGCTGAACTGTCTTTTGTAGATAATTCAGGAATAGAAATCAAACTAGTAGTGAAATTTCCCATTTGAATTATGAATGCAGAGATCCAGTCATAGACATAAAATAAATATTTTTGACATGACTATTTAGACTGTCTGTCAAATGATGCACAGCCCTGCTTCAAATACTTCTACATACAAGCAAATATGGTAGCTGTCCAAATCTTTCCAGTGAATATAGAAACTGATTTTGGCAATATTGGTTTTACTATAATGCTCATTTGATCTGGCTGAAGGACTTAGAGTTCATTTCACACAGAACTGGAAAAGACATTAGAAAACAATAACTTACATGGACCAGATTCAAATGAATGATATAATGTCTTTTATTCCACTCAGCCCCAGCAAACTCTTCAAGTAATAATATTTGGTTTGACAGATAACTCTGAGATAAGCAATTTTGTTTAATAAATAAATGCAGCAGGAAAATGCCTACAATTCTACAAAATTTCTACTTCAGTTTATGAAGCGATGAACAAAATCATTTAATCAAAAACTTAAGACAGAATTCTGTAATGCTTTAATGTGTTAGATAATAGAAAGGTAAACATTCGCAGCATGCTGTAATACATTTTCCTGGCATATTATTTATATTTTCAAATATTTATTTAGAGTATTTTGGAGGGATGATATACAAAGTACAGAGAAGTACAGAAACCATAAATCAGCCTATTTGGTTCTGAACTGATACTGATCATTAATTTGCCCACAATTGAAGTATGCTTCCATTAAGCCAAAAATCTGACATTACCATTAAGCATAAGTCAAAATGTTGATGTACAAACTTCACTTACACCATGTTCCGTAAATGTTCAATCTGTAAGCTATTAAGATGAGATGTACAAATCACAGTTAAAAATCATGAACACTCCAACTCCTGGCTGGATGCCATTTGACTGCAATCAAGAGTCATAACGATAATCTAACCAAGAGTGCTGCAAATAAAATATACTTGGAATTTTGTGAGATCTCACAGATATATAATTCTGTCCTCCTTTGTTCTGATGGTTTTTGTGTTAAAAACAAAAGTGAAAACAAAGTGATTAAGTAAAAAATAAACTATGCACATAAATATATCTTTATACTATTTATCAATGTTGAAACAAAAAAGTACATCATTTCACAAATTAATTTTGAGAAATATAGTATGATAAAGAAAACAAGGACACAGAGATCATTTTAATAAGAATTGAATTTTCTAAAATAGTTAATCTATAAATAGTGTAGAATGTCTTAAGGCCCAGAAATTTTTGTCTAATCAAAACATAAGTATTTTGTACTCTAGTCAATTATTTCTCCTTGTTTCTCAGATTCTGGCGTCACTTAATTTTATTCATTTAATAAAGAACAAAATGCATTTCAGACACTTTATAAAAATTCCAGTGTATTCTATGCCTTCTGAAAGCATAGAAACAGGAACTAAAATATTTAAATAAAAACTTTTTATTACACAGCATCATTATGTTAATTTTGCTCCCTATTTTTTCTTTCTGACTTTGATGTGCAGATATTTGTTATTTTAAAGACTTGTTAAATAAAAAGGCTATTTTTATATCACAGCTGTTTCTATCATCTATAGTGATGCTTTCCTAATCTGAATAAGGTTTCTGTACTCTTATTATCTGGAAAATGAATGCTTATAAGAAAATACTGTGTTAGTGTGTCTTCTTTTCAATAAGGTTAGCAAAATTATTATTTCATGGATATTTTAATTCATGTTTTATTATGTAATAATAGAAGATACTCAGATGTGGCACTGCTTTTTATTTCTGTAACAAATGCATTTCAGAAAAGGGAATTTATAAAACAGAAACTGTTTAGTCCAGGGTGGGAGGGCTTCCACCTCTGCAGCATTTCTACCTTTACTGTGGATTCATATCAGTTTAATTTAATAATTACCCATTGCCTTATCAGTGTGCACTCCAGTAAAAGTTTCTCCCCATCCTTCTTTTAGACTTTTCAGTTTGTATTGTACGGACACAAGATGGGCTAGAAGCTTTGTCTTCTTTAATCTGAACAATCAGGACTCTCTCAAGCCTCTTATCATAGGATAGGTGCTCTGGTCATCTGATCATTTTTGTGATTTTACATTAGACTTGCTTTAATGCAGTCATAGAATATCCCAAGTTAGAATGGATCCACAGGGAACATTGAGTCCAACTCCTGCCTTTACACAGGTCCACTCAGAAATTAGACCCTATATCTCAGAGTGTTATCCAAATGTTTCTGGAACTTCAAAAATGCATGGTGCCACGACCAATGCCCTGGGGTGGCTATTCCAGCACCCAATCATCCTCTCAAGGAAAAACTTCTCCTTAATCCACAGGCCGATCCTCCCCCAGTGTCCCAGCTTGTGCATATATCTAGGTGCACTTATTCTTGTTAAATTTGTGTTTTCTAGGTCTGTGTCTCTCTTCTGCTAAGAGCCCCAGAACTGGATGTATATAATCATGAAGGTGTAAAAAGCACAGCTTTTTTTCAAGTCTAATGTATATGTTTTCTGTTTTAAGTAAACTTATAGCAAAGAAAAATAGATCTGATGAGAAAGAAGTCACACATGATTTTCATTCATTGGAACATTGACTTTACATCACATCCATTATCATATTTCAAAGTGAACAAAAGAACCCTTTTTGAAGAAGCATTGACAATGACACCTAATTACGAATATTTTGAAAACTTATTTAATGCTTTTGCTAAGATTGTTTTATTATTCTTTTTCCTAAAATCTAGATAGGTATTATCCAGCCACCTTGAACAATGATTCTTGTCAAACAATGTAAAAAAGACAAGTATCAGAGGGAATTAACTTAAAGTTTCCATTGGTTTTGTTAAGCAGGATGCTAGAAAATAAATGATCTCTGTGACTCCTATTATCCAGGCAATTCCTGCACTGTATCTCCAGCAAGTGATGTAGCAAAGAAAGAACTGTATAACCATAAGCATAAAAGACAATTGAAGGCAGACAACTTGAGGGAAAAAAAAACAAAAAAAAACAAAAAAACAACGTTGCTCTAGTTTATAGATCTGCGATCAGAAATTGTAAAGTAAACCAGTGTTAAATTACTGCTAAATATATATATATATATATCTACACACACACTGCTTACCTCATTGTGCTTTTCATTTCTCTTCCCACAATAGAAAATCAATAACCATAATAGTAAAAAGAAAAACACCTGTGCTCTGATCACAGTGCTAATATACATTACTGCTATCTCCTCTATGCATGTATATTTTTCTTAAGGTTTCAGCTTGGTTCTGGATTCCATGACTAAATGGGGTGAGGGGACTCACAGATCCACGCCCTGGAAGAGGGGGAAAATGGTTGGGAGATGGACCGGAAAACAAACAAACAAAAAAAACCAAAAAATGAGATAAGGGGGTGTAAAGGCAAAGGGAACAGTGCAAACAAGATATTGTTAAAAAAGGAAGAAAAATAGATGCTCACCCATCTCCAAGAATCTTGGCTCTTAGGAAAAGAACTCCAAAAGTAGAGCTCACTAACAAGAGAATCATCCTCAGAGGCGGTCATCCCTTATGTGGAGTCTAAGGGGGGGTGGCTCCACCCCTTCCAGTTGCACAGGTGAATTGCCTTCACTTGTGCTCCCTCAGCTGACCAGGTCTTTCCTTCAGGTGCTCAATCAGTGGTTCAGGCTAAGACTTAGCAGTCCCCAAACATTCCATTCCTGCACAGCATGAACCAATGATTGAGCCAGCTGGAGGGTGAGACCTAATACAGGGATACAATTTGCCTGTTGCAATACAGGTTGACATAATGTAAGGTGATGATGATCGGTTCATGGTTAGGTTCATGTTCTCTAATGGGCCAGCGTTTGACAGTGTTACATGAGACGCGCAGTTCCATCAGTCCCGCATAGGCCACCACTAGGTGTCACTCTCGATCTCATGACAACGCTCCTTTCGCTCCTTTCGTTAATCCCAGAGACTCCAAAAACTCATGGGGAGTAGTACAGATATTTCAGAGATTCTAAGAGGGGGAAGTCTGCCCTCCAAGGCAAAATACAGGCTGTATTCCTGTCCTGGTTCAACAATTCAGCTTGCACTGAGGCACGTCCCAGCTGTCTGTACCACACCCTTTGGCTAGATATCTGTGTCTGTGCAGCTAACAGGCACCAAAGGAGGGAGGGGGGTTCTGATCTGCCATAAAGACATGATGAGGATCCCTTTAGTGATGAAGACTAGAGTGCTGACTACAGTGTCAGTAGGCCATGTGCTGATTACCGGAGGGACTAATGAGCCTCACGTCTCAAATAATCTCCCCCATGGTGCAAGTAAGGCCACACCACTTCGGTCCTACTTGCACTCTCCAGGGCCATTCTCTTCTATTGGTACTGGGTTCTAAATTCACAGGGGAAGGGAGAAGAAGGTTATTGTCATTACCAGTCTAGAGTCTTACATGATTATCAGTGTCCGCAATCTGGATCCTAGGATGGGAGGCCCATGTTGTCTGTAGTATTATGATGACACTGAGTCTGTCATCTCTAGGCCTTTCATTCAGGTCCCACAGGGTTTTAGAGTCTCTTTGTCCACCCCTGAAGGGACTGAGAGTCTGTCTTCAGGGCAGCCTTAAGAGTACCATTGTGGCATTCAATAAGGCTTGCCCCTGTCAGATTACATAGCAGATGGAATTGCCACTCAGTGTTGTTTTATTCTGCCAAACATTGTACCACTGTACCAGTAAAATGAGTCACTTTGTTACTCTCAGTGACTTGAGGTGTTCTGTAGGCAGCCATAAACTTGCTGAGTTCCTTGATGGTATACGCCTGGTTTTCTCTTGGAGCAGGATAGACCTGCTTTAGCCCACTTGCTGTGTTGATGCACATCAGGGTATGCCTTGCCCCCTCAGACCGAGGGAGGGGCCCAATATAATTAACTTGCCATTACTGAGGAGGTTTGTGCCCTCTGGCAAGGTGGGCTGTTGTTCTGGGTAATGGTCCTGATCTGTTCTTGAAGCAAGCAATGGAGTCTTGGCATTCCTGGATGATATCAAAGTTGTATTGGCAGCTCCCATGCCTTAGCAGCTTCACACATTGTCTTTTGGCATGCTGCAACTTCTGATGTAAGCAGTGGGTGATGTTCCAGGATGGTGTATTCTCAATCCATTGAACATGGGCCAGTGTGTCAGCTTCATCTTTTCCCAGTGACTGTAGAGGCTGGTGGCCAGATACATGGTAGACATGTATAGTCCTGTGTTTAACCACACTGCATATGTCAAACCACATATCTCTAACCCAGATTGGTTGGATGTGGATAGTCCATTCCTGGGCTGACCACTGTGCAATTGAAACAGTGAGCCCCTGGTACACAGCCAGGCATCTGGGCAGATGTTTAGAGTATAGTTACCGTTCTCCATGATTATAACCATCCGCATGGCTTGTAGTTCTGCCCATTGGCTACTCTGACCATTCCCCTCTTCAAAGCAAATTGTTTCAGTGGAGGGATGGTATGCCACTGCTCTCCACTTGCTTGGGTAACCCTTGCTGGCCTCCTTCTGGTCTCACTGATGAAATGCCTTCACCTGTGATCCCCAGGCTGACCAGGTCTTTCCTTCAGTTGCTCAGTCAGTGGTTCAGGCTGTGATTTAGCAGTCCCCATAGAGGGGGAAAGAAATTACTGAATATGATATTGTAATGTGAGATAACATAGTATAATACAACATAATTGGAATCGAAGCTTATAAATCAAATAAAACAAGAGAGTGTCCAAAACCAAATGTCTTACTCTAATGCTAAAGGCAAGATAGCTAGGGTGCACACAACAACAGAGATGAGCAACAGAAAAGAAAGAGGATCTCATGACTCACAAGCAGCTTAAATTTCCCTCTGAATAGAAAATGGAAATGGAACAGTGAAGTCTTCTGGGATATGTATTCATCTTTTCTTCTGAGAAACAAGTACCTGAAAATATCAACAATCAACAGAAGTAAAACATTGACTCTTTAACTCCCAGTGCACTACATGATGTTATGATGTAGAATATCAATAACAAAAATCATAAAACCATGACAATTCTCTTGTCTTAGTATCTGCTTTTCTTCCTATCTGAAAGGAAAGCAAGGGGACCAACTCAATGGCAGAAATCCAAATTATAGACTCCTTTATCTGGTAAGATGACTCTTATAGAAATACCTGATTCATCTTCCAGTGATTCCCTGGTGATTCCCTCTAGTCTTATTGCAACTTACACTGTGAGAGAAGGGGTTCAACCTCACCAGAGTCACCTTTCAGGTAGTTGTTGAGAGCTATAAGCTCTCCCCTGAACTTCCTCTAATAAAGCTTGTTTATTTCCCCTAAAGCCTCCAGTGTTATAATTCCTGTTTTGCTCTGGAAAAGATGGTACCTGCACACTTTTATAAAAGTACAAAACTTGCAATTTTTAATTTATGTAACTGTAGAAGAGCTCTTTCAACTTTTCTGAATTACTGTCTTGTCCAGCCTAAAACCTCTGGATACTTCTTTACTGCCATAATTCAGTCAAAGAGCCTGACAGTCAATAGTTAAAAGGTACAGTAAGGCAAGTGAAGGAAGAATATTATTGCTGTTTTTCAAATCTACTTCGATGAAAGGTCAGAAAAATTTCATAGCTGCAGTTAATATGCTGTATGTGTAAATGTGACATTAGAAGTTTCAAGAGTTTCATGCAATACTCACTCACATATGGGTGTTAGTAAAGTAGAAAAACAGAGCACTGAACCAAATCTGTCCCTTGAATGAAGACAGATTTTTCCTAAGTTTGCCAAAATGATCTTTTTGTAAGGTTTATTGCAGAAGAGAGAAACCCAAAACAAAACTCAACTTTTCATAGAGCACTTTTTATGAAGACAAGTTTGATGTAAGCCAAGAGTCAACATTTTAAAAATAACACACAGAATTTTTTCCAATTGCTGTCACATCAGAACTGATTTATCTATAGTATAAGAAAGAGCTGAGGCAGACATGAACTGTACTGCTCAGAACTGTTTGTCCTCAGTAAGGATTATTCAGTCCTCCAAGCACTGCTGGCTGCTCATCACAGAATGAAAGTTGTGCTGATGTGAAAGTAGCTCTGATGATGCTTCACATATACATTCATGCAGTTCCCTTTCATTTTGCTACTGATTGACTGCAGTCACTTTATGCAATTTGTCTTAAAACTGTTAAATTGTTTGATCAAATTCCAGTAGCGTATTTTATCATGCTTCCAGATGTTAACTTCTTTCAGCCTTCTACAAAGCCTTTTCTTACACCTTTTACTATAAGTCATTTCTAATTTCTTCTCTGTTGCATTTCAAGAATATTTTCCTTGAGAAATGAATAGATAAAGAAAAATAGAATGAGGCTTCTGATGTTTTTGATGTGTTGTTTCATTTTTTGTTTTGTTTTGTTTTCCCCTCCATCCTTATTTTTCAGAAAGACCATGTAAACTATGTGATTACCTGTTTTCACACAAATGAATTCACCCTTTTTCAAAACACTAAAAACACAAGAAATTTAGTGGCAAACATGGAGCTGTGCATCCTTGTCATGGTTTTATGATTTTTGGTTCTGGTATTCCACATCATAACATCATGTATTGCATTAAGAGTTAAGGAGCTAATACTCCAGCTCCATAGATCATTAATAATTCCAGGTATACCTGCCTCAGAAGAGAAGAAGAACTACATTCCCCAGAGGACTTTGCGATGCTTTGTATTTTTACGTGTTTTCCGCTCAGAGGGAACAGATAAAAACCCTCAGCAGTCACGGGACACTCTCTTTCCTTCGGGATCGTCTCAGCAGTGGGTGCTCGCTGCCGTATCGCCTTCAGCGTTAGCGTAAGGCCTTCGGTTTATCGGAAGGCATTTCAATTGGAATTGAAATCCAATAGGGGCTCCCTGCGCAGGTTCTTCTTTTAGGAGAGAGAAGATGGCGGCGGCGGGGGCAGCAGCGTGAGGCGCACGGGAGACGCCGAGCTCCCCACGGAAGCGGGCCGTCATGGCCGTGAACGGCGCCCAGTATATTTTCGGGGAGTTCAGCCCTGATTTTTTATCGGACACTCTCTCTTGCTCATTTTATTTGATTCATTAGCCTCAATTCCAATTATATTGTATTATATTCTGTTATTTTACTTTCTGATATCTTATTTAGTAAATTAGCTTTCCTCCTCAGATCGTTGCCGCTGTTTTGTTTCTAGGCCCATCTCCCTTTTCCCTTTTCCCTTATTCCTTGCCCTTTCCTGGGGCGTGGGTCCGTGGGTCCCTCGCACCAATCGTCACGGAACCGGGCCGATCCAGCCCGGTAAACCGCTGACAATCCTGTATGCAATTACATATTTATTTTCAGTTCAAACAATAAATAATTGATCTTAAAGCTCTCTGATATGTTATCAATGCTGTGCAGATCCCTTCAAATATAAATACATTGAAACATATCTAATATATATAGAGAGAGAGAGAGATTCAGAAGTAATTTTCCACTGGTTCAACTGGAAGGAAAACTGACTGCAGATTACAAGATACAGTTAAACTTTTGCCATTTTTCCATATTGATAGAAAAACACATAATGTTAATAGTTGAAATGCAAGGTAGACATACAGGCATAAACAAATCTGATATCAAGTGAACTTGAAAGATTTTTTACTCTTTTTATCCTTTCTGCTCTCATTTCAACTAAGTCTCAAATGGAAGAAAAATAAAGGTTTATTTCAGAGACACTGAAGTTTAACAGAAAGAGTTAGTGGTGCTAAGAAGGTAGAATTTTTCTGTTGCCTAAACATGAGCAGATACTCATGTATCTACCTATTTATTCACAAGCCATCATATGAAACCTATACACAGGTATATATACATATATACATACATATACATATATATACATCTGGCAGAGGAGGATATGGCTTATCAAAGCCCTATGGAAGTTTCAGAAGTTCAAGGATGAAAGACAAGACATCTGAAAGGGTACTGGATATCCATTTTTAGCATCTTCCTCACAATCCAAGGTTCCCATTTCCAGCTGCTGAGGTGAGAAAATGGTGTAACTATCCTAACTTCTGCAAAATCCTGCTAGTGGGGAGGAGTAAGTATGAGTTCCAGGTCAGGCTCAGTGTTGACTGGCTAGAAAATGATTTTGTTGTGAAGGACTTGAACTTGTGCTAGAAATGTTCTTTTGTATCAAAGAGTGCTAACAACAACATGGGTTACATTAGGAAAATTTACAACAGGTTGAGGGAGATGGTCTTCTCTGCTCAGCACTGGTGAAATTACATTTGAAATCATGGACAGCCTGGAGTGAGACTGTGACAAAGAGATGATGAAGACGTTGGAACATTTATTATATCACAAGAGTCAGAGAGATTTGGGGTTCTTTAACCTGGAAAAAGATCAGGAGGATCTTAACATTACATATGGATAATTTATTCTTAGTGGTAACCAGTGAAAGGACAACAGAAAATGGGGAGGGCAATAATTGAAATACAATAATTCAATTTAAACATAAAATAGCACACTTTTTTATTACAAAGGTTCCAAATGTTGGAACAGGTTGCTCAGAGAAGTTGTGGAGTTTCAGTTCCCAGAGCTACTCAAAACTAGACTGTAAAAGAACAACATGCTTTTGTTGACTGCTTTTGATACTCCTTATTATGATGCATACATACTTACACAAACATGAATAAATTTAGATAGGTGTCTATCTCTACTTAGTTTAGCAATTGGAGTGGGTCTATAAGAGTGCAAGGATGATCAGAGAGCTGGAGCACCTCTTTTGGGAAGAAATGTTGAGAGAAATGGGCTTGTTCAGCTTGAGAAGGCTCCAAGGAATCCTCCTTGTGACCTTTCCACTACTTGAAGGGAGGGAGACTGATTTTCACAATTCTGGTAGTAATAGAAAAAGACTAACAGGGGAAGACAGATTAGATACTAGTAGGAAATTCTTTACGCATAAGGTGGAGAGACATTTGAACAGGTATCCCAGAGAAGTTGTGGATTCCCCATCTCTTGAGGTGTCCAAGGCCAGAATGGATGGAGCCCTGGACAGCCTCATTTAGTGGTTAGCAATCCTACTCAAGCCAGTGATGGTAACTAGATGGCTATTAAATTCCCTTCCATTCTAAGATGATTCTGTGATTTTCATTTTACTTATCTTCAACAGAGAGGATCAAATGTTCTAGAAATGAGGATATTATTTTCCATATTAAAAGTCTGTAATAATTCTAATGGCCATCTGGAGAAAGCTACTTTTACCACCAAATTTAAAAAGATTCTGTACATCTATACCCTAAAACAATACTCAATTTTTGTTGCCGAAATTTAAATGATATTTAATTCAGAGTTTATGCTGAAAATGGTTTTGTATCTCATTATTAATGGAAACTAAGATTTAGAAAACAGATTTAGCATGTAGCATGCAATTTCATACACTGAAATAAAAAAAGGAGAATAATCCCTTTATCCTGCTAGCAAATTGAGCTTGGTTTCTACATGACGTCAAAGCTCATTTTTATTTTCTCTTAAATCTTTGAGGTGTCTAAATAGAATTCAGAATGACATCAGCAGTATTAAGTCTCCAAACATAGAATAGTTTAAGCATCAACTTGAATACTTCCAGATTAAAATCTTGCCTTTTGTGAACACGTATGATAAAAACAGAGTGCCTTTTGGCTTATTATTTTCTATCACATCTGTTTGTATGGCATCATGCCCACTCACTAGCTCATCAAACCCTTGCCCAAGGGCAAAACTACCAACCAAGCAAGCACTATTTTATTAAAAAAAATAATAATAATTTTAAAAAGGCCAATCAAGAAGAAGCAGTAAACTAAAATAGCCGTCTGGGAAAAAGGAAAATAGGAACTTCCATAGATATCACAAACTTAAAATAATTTTTGATTATTTTGAACATGAAATTTGAAGTGAGAGAGTTGTTTTCCTAGATTAACTGCAAAGCGTGTGCTGTGAAAGATACAGTATCATGGCCTGGGCATTATTTCTGTACTTTTGTGCAAATAAGTACAGAAATAAATTATTTTTTTTAACAGATTATTTAGAAAACATGAGGATGGTGGTATTAGAAAGATCATAACCAAGCAGATGGTGATGCACGTATCTGTTTTACTTCCCTCAGCCAGAATTTGAAACACTTTAATTACTTCAGCTGTCCAGTCTTTTTTGTCCCCTATGTCATTCCTCATATATTATGTCAACAGACAAGGAAATACTAGAATTATTATCCACACAGTACAGATAGGAAAAGTGGGACAGAATGATACAGAGGTCATAAAACAAGACAGCAGAAATGCCTTGGACATAATGATACTTTCCAGTCATGGAATAAAATATCGGAGGGGAAAAAAAAGCATAACAAACAAACAAACAAAAACTGTTTAACAGAGGGCTTAGAACTACAGTAAATAAAGAAAAACAGATTGATTGTGGTATCTGTAGAATTAACAAAGGCATAAAAAATTGTATTTTTATAGCAATAATAAATTGTACTTAATGTTTATCTTAACCAAAAACAAACAAACAAACAAACAAAAACACTATCACAAAACAAAACAAGTAAACAAACAAAAAGAAAACCACACAGGTATTTATCAAGAACTTACAGTTAAGAAACTGTCTTTTGAAGAAACTGGGTATAGATGCTAATAAAAATAAAAAATAATTAGATGGACTAAAGATAAAAATGGATGAAAAAAATCACAGCAGATTTGCCCATTTACTCAGTTGTACAATAACTCTTTTGCATGCAATGTAAGTATGGAAGCAGAATTTTTCTGTAATTCCAGTTCTTACATCAGTCTTTTAGAACTTGTTATAAATGTTGGAATTGTTTTAAATATATATATATATGTATTTTTTGCATTAGAAAGAAAGAAAAAGTGAAACTATATGCATTTTCTCTGAACTCAACACATATATGTGTCATGGTTTTATGATTTTTGGTACTGGTATTCCACATCATAACATCATGTATTGCATTGGGAGTTGAAGAGCTAATACTCCAGCTCCATAGATCATTGATAATTCCAGGTATACCTGCCTCAGAAGAGAAGAAGAACTACATTCCCCAGAGGACTTTGCGATGCTTTGTATTTTTACGTGTTTTCCGCTCAGAGGGAACAGATAAAAACCCTCAGCGGTCACGGGACACTCTCTTTCCTTCGGGATCGACTCAGCAGTGGGTGCTCGCTGCCGTATCGCCTTCAGCGTTAGCGTAAGGCCTTCGGTTTATCAGACACTCTCTCTTGCTCATTTTATTTGATTCATTAGCCTCAATTCCAATTATATCGTATTATATTCTGTTATTTTACTTTCTTATATCTTATTTAGTAAATTAGCTTTCCTCCTCAGATCGTTGCCGCTGTTTTGTTTCTAGGCCCATCTCCCTTTTCCCTTTTCCTTTTTTTCCTTGCCCTTTCCTGGGGCGTGGGTCCGTGGGTCCCCCGCACCAATCGTCACGGAACCGGGCCAATCCAGCCCGGTAAACCGTTGACAATATGCTGATTTGTAGTAGCTAAACAAGACACAGAACTCTTAACAAGTTGATGAAATAATCTGAGAAACCAGTAGTACAAAAAGAAAATGAATTGTAATATTTTGACACTTTAGGGAACTTCTAGCCTAATCAAAATTAATCAAGAGAATTTAATGAATAATATTTCACTCCTAAAATTTCATCTTTGATCTATTTTACTTTGCTTTACTTTCTGCAAAATTAAGCAGAACATCTCTGTCTTTTCTGGTAAAATCACTAGCCTTTTTTAGCATGCTATGTATGTGCTTATGATGTTCTTCTGAGATGCAGATTTAGTGGAGCCTTTGCCAGTTTGTAAAGTAATTCCACAGTTATTGTAACATGTGCAAGATCAAGTGCTGGCTGGTAACCAAGTTAGTTAATTTTCATGCTTACTTCAGTAATTTTCTTCAGGAAAATATTTGCAAGTTTGGTTTGTAAGCAAATCTATAACTTACTTTCCTAAATTAACAGTCAAGACAAAAATAATTTTCTACAATGAACTACAGTAAATTTGCAGTCTATTAATGCATATGTTTAAACTGTCCATTACAGCTTATGTTGCTTAAGAAGACTAATCCCAGAAAACGGGTAAAGTTATGTTAACAACTTTCAATTCAAAGCTTTGTCTACACAGGTAATATTAGAGCAAGTCTATTATCTCTAGTAACACATTCAATATCACACTAAAATGAGAAGATTCATGCTAATCAGCAGGCAAATATGTACATATACATAGACTTTAACCCATTCAAATATAGCCTATAAAATAAAATTTCTAGAGAGCACTCTAGTCACCCTTGACAAATCAGTGTGAATAAGTGGGCATCTCAAGAGGATAATAATGCCGCCTAGAACAAAAATAGCTTTGAGAGCTAACCTTGAGGCAAACAACACACCAAGTGAAATGTCTTAATGTAATGTTTATGGATGGCTCACAAAATGAATGTGAGTCTCTGACCCAAGATTCAAAGATTAGAAGTTTTAGATAGAAAACTACAATGAAACCCAGTACAGGAAATATTATTCAACACGGCTAAACTTAGCAAGAATATTTTGTTCCAGACTGATACAACTAACCTCTGTTAGATAGATGGCATCATAATCGATGTTGTTGATGAAGATATACCATCAATACTGTCAACAACCTTGAGAGCAATCCACCTAATCATAATATGTTAAAGGTCAACTGTCTGTTTCTTTAGGCTCTGATATCTAGTTTCACAACAAGTATTTTTAGACTAATAAGAATTTAAATACCCCTAGTGAATACACGGACATCTTCTTTAAACTTGCCTTAAGAAAGATTAAACAGAATTCAGTGTAAATTCATGTAATGTTAAATGTATTAAATCCATACATTAGCTAATCTTCCCACATCGTAAACTGATATAGCACATTTTCAATATCTAAAACATGATAGCTTAGATTTAACTGGACTAAGAAGCACTGTTAATCATTCTCATATAGAACCAGATCTAGATCATCCAACATCCTCATCCAGATAAAAATAAGATCCTCTATTTAAGTCCCAGAAAAACTAGATGACTTATCTTTTATCAACTGTATAAATTCCATCAGCTCACTTGAAACTTTCTTGAGTGGACTGTTTCTATTTGTATTTATTTTTTTCTCTTTTTACTTCAATGTATGCTTCTGAAATATTAGGAAAGCAAGAAGAATATCAACTCAAACTTTATTGTGATCCAGATTTAGATGAAGAGTCACTCAACAAAATCCATCAGCAAATTCAGTTATGGTCACACTACAAGTAAATACATCCCACTGTGCAATAATATAGCATTTGGGATGTTTCTTTTAGAGAGCACTTGACTAGCTGTAACAAATGCCTACAAAACAAGAAACAGAGTTCAATACCATATCTTATGCTTTTTGGAATGTTACAACAATCACTCTGTCAGCGGTTTACAGACTCATTCAGCTCAGTTCTTAGATGAATGGGGTGAGGGGACCCATGGACACACACCCCAGGAAAAGGAAAAGGGGAAAAGGGGAAAGGGCAGGGAGATGGGCCTAAAAACAAAACAGCAGCAATGATCTGAGGAGGAAAGCTCATTTAATAAATAAGATATCAGAAGGCAAGATAACACAATATCATATCATATAATTAGAACTGAGGTTAATAAATAAATAAGAGAGTGAGTGTCCAAAAACCAAAGTCCTTCGTCTAACGCTGAAGGCAAAACAGCTAGGGAGCTCACGTGCTGCTGGGATGATCCAAAAGGGAAAAGAGAGAGGGATCTCATGACTTGCCAACAGTTTTATCTTTCCCTCTGATCAGAAAATGAAAAAACACAAAGTAAAACAAATTCCTATGGGGTTAATAGTTCTTCTTTTCTGAGACGGACACACCCAAAACTATTGCTGATCCATGGAACAAGAGCATTAACTCTAACTCTGTAACAGTTCATTACATGATGTTATGATGTGGAATACTGATAGCAAGTCATTATGACACTCTCATACATGTAGCATTCTGGATGAGCCTCTGCCAGCTTTAAATTGAACTAACGTGCAATTAAAAATACAAGATGTACTGATTTGGAAGATAAGCAGTCAAGGACAAACAGATTCAGTTATCATGGCACTTCTAGTTGGCAGATCTATAGCTCTGTAACATTTTCACAAGTTATGTGTTTTACATGAAGTTAGATTAAAAACACATGCAGTAGTAGTTAGAACTCCATAGCACTGTCCTATCAAGAAAAGACTCAAAATTGTAATAATCTAGTGGTATGATTATATTTTTCCTCATTAGTATTGAAATAAAAGACACTCTTCATTTATAAATCTAATCTCAGGAACAGATAATGAATGTAGGAGGAAACCTGATCAAACTATAAAAAATAAAGTCTATAAAGTGATACAGCCAACTAATAGGAGAAAGTAGAATTTTATGTTGTCTCCTGTGAAAGTAATACCTCCTATTTTACTGTGTTGGCCCACAATGTCAGAGGCAGATGTTGGTGGTATAGCAGTAGAGACTGAACCTTCCTGCCAGTATGCTATTAGAGGCTGTTGCTGTGTGACAGATGACACTGGAGGGGCAGTCTGACAAAATGGTGTCACGGAAGCATGTATGAAGGAAAGGTGTGCAACTGAATTCCTTCATGCTGAAAAAAAAAAAAGTTGCACCCACTGACGTTAATTGACACTTGCTGAGTACTTATGGAGACCAAATAGTGGATGTTAGTGCAATGAGGTGATGGGTGGTACATTTCAATACTACTGACAGTAATGTGAAAGACAAGTAGCGTTCCAGACAACTATACACAGTTGTAACACCATGAAAAAAGCATCTTAATCATCTCACCCTTTCAAATCTATAGATTATAAGTACAGAATTCTGTACAGGGCTGAATACTGGCTTTGACACTTGGGAAATGATGGAAATAATGTTAGAATATTGTGAAGTTTACTCCAGGTGGATTCCAGAAATGCTCACACAGCAAGAGAAAGAACACCATATGTATGTTTGTCAGGACCTACTGAGCCAACATGAGGCTCTACACTACAAAGTGGAATCAAAACAGCAATCCATAGGGTGGAAATATGTGAATTTCCCATCAAATAAAAAGTTAAAGATGCAGTTTTCAGCATGTAACAATACGTGCACTGTCTTTTGGGAAAAGGGTGATTCTTCTGGGGTTCCTGGAAATTGCACTATCAACTCTGGTCACTATAATTTTACAAGTATCAATATAATTTTACAAGTGTAACATGCATCTCTTGCTCATCGTTGTCAAAAATTCATTGCTAATGGTGATGATTACGTTGAAAAAATATATTTTGTAGCTGAGAATTTGCGCTACTGAAAAATGTTATCGTGCTTTCTGCATTTGTTGTAGTTCCTATGAAAATAAGTAGGGGATATTAATTTCAGAGCATACTGTGTATATTAAATTGTGTGCCTTTGAGGTCAAATCCCTCTCATTCACCTTTTAGATGAAATGCCAGAGGCAGACAGTAGAAACAGGTGCATGATGCCTTACTCTGAGCCTGAATACATGGAACAAATTTTCTGTATTGTTAATTCCCCTTTATTAGTTTACATGAAAATGTAGAACATCTTAAAATCTAGTTCAAGGAATTATTTTAAGGAATGAGTAGAACAGTGATATCTAAAAAAACCTGTGTCCTTTTTTTTTTTTTTTTTTCACAAACCAAATTGTACTTCTGCAGACACTTGTGACTTTATGTGAAGTTATTAATGTGGAAATATGACAAAATACTAGCATTTACCAGCAAGTTCCTGGAATACATCTGTATGGTGGTATTTTATTAATTTTTCTATCAACACGAGTTACACAAATAATCTGTTCCTAGTCTTTGACTTTAGCTCATGCAAACTGTCTGTCATTTCTTCTTCAAAATGGTATTATGTGTGATGTTAAAAAGTTTCAAAACAAAAAGTAAAAAATTGTAATTACAAATGGACAATATTGATAATGTCAAAGCTTGATCCAGGATACAATAAGAAATAATATTTAAGATCACAAAAACTTGAAATTTTCAAGACGCTAAAAAAGGCAGGGATGTCAGTGACATTTTTAAATGCTTTAGAATCCCCTGGGAATTTTATAGAACCCTCTTCAATTTTATGCAAAGTATGCAATCTTATGTAAAGTTGAATGCAATTAAAAAACAAACAAACAATGTACACATGTACACACACATTCTGGATAATAATATTCATCTCAATACTCTTACTTATCCTAAAAGCGTTTATTTGTTTGGAGTCATATTATTTTTAGCAGTATTTACATAAGTAAACAGTATAAAATTAAGCTCTGTTCTTGGGATAGAATGCATTGTTCAAAAAAATTTTAATAAAACGCCAACCTCCTTCAAGAAAAGAAAATTAAAAAAAGTATACTTCATCATGATGGTGTAAGGGCAGTCTATCTAGTGACACAATCTGTACAGGATATTAGAGTTCTTTATTCTTTCTTGTTTTGTTTTCTGTTTGTTTTTTTTTATAGATCAAGAAAAGATTAAAATGTGTCTGCATCAGATGCTGATTATCCATACAAGAAAGGAGGGAAATTTGACTACATCTGTTCTTCCAAGAGCAATTGCGAAGCATCATTCATGAAATTATTGAGATTATGAAATTAAGTTACATGACTCAAACTGAAGTTTGTTTTTTAACTGTTTTGTATGTAGTTGAAGTAAAAATTAGTTGCATTAAGTTAATTTTTGTAAAAAGTATGTTAACATAGCTGTTTATTGTATCCAGTAGCCAAAAGAATAGTCTAATAGTGTCTACTTAACAAGGTTGTTACGAAGCTGCAGATATGGCCTCTGTGGCAAGTGACCAGTGGCTTCCTCATGATGGATATAGCTGGTTCCAGCCAGCAGCTCCAACAGACACTCCTCAGGACACACAGCTGAGTCCATCAGCCAAGCTTGTGGCACCTTCTGGAAAACATATTTAAGCGTGATCAGAATCCATTAGAGGGAGAGAAAGAGAAAAAGAGAGAGTAATAAACAGCAGAGGGAACTCCAAGATCAGACAAGAAGGACAGAACTAGGTGTTCAGATATCAGAGCAAAGATTCTGCAGAACATGAGAGCAGATATCCACTCTAAACCTGGGAGGACTCCATGCTAAATTAGATGGTTATTCAGAGGATCAACTGGACATTTTCTAAAGAAGCTGTGAAAAACCCACATAGAACACGCAGCATCAGACTTTTTATTCTTCCCCCAGCCTCCGCCCTTTGCTCTAAAAACTATAGACTGTGGAGACAGACCATACCGGAGCAGGATAAAAATGGGACAGTGGAAAGTGGTAAAGCGAAGTAACTACTATTGAGTGTAACCACTCCCATCCTTATTGTGCCACTTGTATCTCTGCAGTAACAGAAAAGATAGTCTCAACTATCTTAGTAAACATTCTGGCATATCAGTAAACAAGGGTGCTAAAGCTTTCAAACAGTTTCAGAAGCCTATTAGGGCAACTATAGGCTGCTGCTGTCCTCTGGTCCATCTCAGCAACTTTCTTAAAATGTCTGGAGATGGTAAAAGGAATGGAATATCTGGTCATCATGATTCGAAAATGTATTATTGAAAATGATAATGTTAAAATTATGACACTGAATTCCTTTTTTTTAAAATATATTTATATATTCAGTTTTCAAGGGTGAGGTATTACAGTAACAGACCATACACTCAGTACAATTTATTTTGAAGTGCACAAACACACACAAATCAGTTGATCTACCTAAAGTATCTATACTCCATTTACAATGATACCATTATCTGAAGTCAAAAGGGCACACTGAGTAATTTCTCAAAAACACTCCCTAAAGCAAACTGCTTACTTACTCATTCTTCTCTTATCCACAGACTCCATGGTACATTCAAGTTTTATGCTGCATGATGTGTTTAAAAATTACTTTATTCTCTTTGTTTGCTCTAAAATTATTTTCACTCATCTCCCAAGGTTGTATTCCTGTAGTGATCAATAATCAGTCATTAGTGATTTGTGTTTTTAGCCTGAGACTTGTCAATTGTCCTGTCCTTACACTTTCAGTGCCATTGCTGTCACCCCATGCATGCTCTTTTGATAGCCCATGTTACTCACCTGTATTTCTTCAGTAACATTTAACTCATGGACTTATTAGCACAACCCAGTTATTCATGCTTACATGTCCAAGGTTGCTCAAAACCTCACAGAAATAGACAATTCATTACAAGATTAATGCATTTAAATCTTCACAAAACCAGATGTGCCAGACTTGTAAGCAGTTAAAATCACTAGTCTACAAACTGCAGCCACAACACTGGTGTGCTATTAATGTTGATCCGCAATGTTAGCTACTGGATCTGAAGTCTTTGCACAGACTAGAAAGCCTAGCATTCAGTTTCAGACATTGTAAGAATAACACAAACTTTTTCAAGATTTTTTAATGCAGTTAGGAAGCTGGGAGCTCACAGACTTTGAGCTGCTAAAGAGCAGGAAGATACATTTTCATTGTACTTAGGAAAAGAAGCATTAAAACATTTTGAATCTTTCGTTTAAGAAATATCTAAAAAAATTCAGTTTTATTTCTGCCAACTACAAATCAGTTCAAATACTCGAAACCTTTACTGACCTATTTAACTTATCCCTAATGAGTAATCTGCAAGGCAAATTTGGTTAACAAATTATTTCAAATACTTCAGTTTGATCTGTGCTAAGTATTCATAATATTTTGCTGTCCATATTTTTACACTCCTGTCCTCATTTAATTTTATGACCCTTCATGTGCACAGCACCTGGTTACTAATTTATTTTCTGAATAAATTTCTGAATGCTTTGCTGAAGCATGCATACAACTAAATATATCCCCCATTTTTTCTTGGAGTTTTGTACAGATTTCAGTACTATTTCTACAACATGAGGGGGGTGGGGGGTTGTTGTTTTGTTATTTTGTTTACTTTCTAAATAGCATAGAAATACCAGAACTCAAGGTTGTTTGTTCTGGTATTTTTCCTACTTTTCCCACTTCACTGCATGAAAATGCTACTTAGTATGAAGTATGGTAAATTCAAAAATATAATTATCTCATAATTAAGCAGACATCTAGGGAAAAACAAAACAAAACAAAAACCCAACAACAACAACGACAAAACATAAAGTAGATCATTAGGGGTTACTGAATCTGGTTTCTGAGTAGAGACAAGGCCTCCACAGCTCTTAGTTCCCAACTCCCAGTAGTGCAGAGTGAGAATCTCAAAATCATCAAATCATAAAATTGTGGAATCATAGTATTGTGGAATGGATTGGGTTGGAAGGGACCTCAATGATTATCAAGTTCCAAACACCATGCCGCATGCAGGGTTGTCAATCACTAGATCAAATACTACATCAGATTGCCCAGGACCGCATCCAACCTGTCCTTAAACACCTCCAGGGACAGGGCATCCACAGCCTCTCTGGTCAACCTGTTCCAGAGCCTCACCACTTTCTCAGAAAAAACTTCACCTGGAATCTAATTTTAACCTCCCTTTCCCTAGTTTAAAACTATTCCCCCTTTTTTATCGCTATCTACCCATATAAAAAGTTTATTTCCCTCCTGTTTATGAGTTTCCTGGAAGGTCACTATGAGGTCTCCTGACAGCTTTCTCTCTTCCAAGCTGAACAAGCCCAATTCTTTCAGACAATCCTCATAGGAGAGGCATTACTTTTGGATTTACTTGCATACAATATTATGTATCCATACAGTCTTTTATTTCAAGGATAGCATGAATTCATAGTGAGATGTGAAAAAAAAAAAATGTATTTTGGTACTCTTCTTGTCTCTATCTTCTATAGGACACTTGTCATTGGTATCTGAACAACTGGGAAGCAATAACGATAAATGCCAAATTATGCTATTGGAAACTTCAGTATTCTCATTTTATACAAATCATACTTTTTGTATTAATCTATGGGGAAAAAATATCTGATGATGGTTCTCTTTGAGGATGAAGTCTCCAAATAGTAGTCCAACTTTCTGGAATACCATGGAACAGTCCTCTATATGAACAATTCCTTGTTCAAAATAGACAAAAATGGGGCATGGTAAAAATTAAGTCTTATTTATCTCTCATTCTGATAATTGTGGGAAAACATATTTTATATAACAATCTAATAAATATCCCCACTATTTCAGTGACTTTGTGCTCTTTCTTACTCCAAAACTAGGCTGTTGAAAGGAGACAGCTCCAGCTTTTGTATTCACAGTAGATAGGACTTATAACAAAGTAATAAAACAGAATTACTGTTGTTTTCCTTGGAGTACTATGGATGCTCCACAAATAAATTCCATTGGAAGAGATCATTATTAGTTTGAAGCTATTCATTTAATCCTTTTGCAGGATGGCCTCTATTCTGAAAAAATAAACTATATTTAGGACTACTTTCTGTCCTATAAAGCATGCAAATAATTTTCATTCCCTATAACTTGGGAACATTGGCAAAGCAAGCCTTCTGTACTCCTTCCATCATGAGTGAAGAAAGCAGGGCCTTTTATTGTAAGGGGACTCAGATTTTTAAATTCTGTTGTACATTTCTAACCCTGTAGCTACAAATCTAAGTGATCAGGTACAATTTTTGGAGAAGTGATGTTAAGTGAGAAGATTCTTGCTCCTTTTTGACCTTTTCAGTTTTTAAATGTAGTTGGAAATTAAATTGATGAGTGTTCTGTAACATGCAGACAGTACTTCACTTCCAATAAGATAAAAGCAAGTGTTATGGTAGAAAAAGGGCACAACATTAATAAACAGATTATCACATTTATGGAAAAAATCCTATCAGCTTTGAAATTCTTAACTTTGATAACTGTGGAAGTTGTATATACTTTCATAACAGAAAGCTGATGATGTAAAAGATGTTTAGTAACTGAGATTTTGAGGTCAGAATTCACACAGAATGATAACAAGAAATATTCATGTAAGTGTCAGAGGAGAAAGAACAATATGAATTAAGCAATGTCAGCCAAGGAAGAGTGAACAGCTTTGTTAGGTTGTTAGGGAATTGATTTTATGGCAGTCGGTGTTACAATCAACTTAGGAATCAAATGTGATTTTCCATAAAAGTGATTATTTTAAAATTAATCTATTCCATCTCTGTTTCAGGCAAATTTGTGGATGTATAAATTATTTATATCTTTTATAAACTATTCACATATAAGTTTTACAGCTATCTAACCTAAATGAAATTGTGAAATAAACTATGTTTTTTAATCCTCTATTAAATCTTTCTCAAAATGGAACTCCAATATATTTTCTTTTATTGCTTCCTTTTTTCTTTTTTCTTTTCCTTTGTTTGCCTTATTTTCTTTTTCATTCTTTTTTCTTAACAGTCTCATGCAAGTTAAACTATAAAGTCACCCTACTCCCTTCTTCCTGTTAGTAAATTGCACAAAGTACTTTTACAATAGGAGAAACAGCCTATAATGGTCAGCATCAACCTTTGTTTTTCTGAAATACACTACTTTCCATGTCTAAAATTTTATTTTGCTTTTCTGTGACTTAGATAATTTCAAAATAAAAGTAGTAGAGATTGAGAGATCTGCCTTCTACTACCTGCTGATATAAGAATTTAAGCTTTTAATGATGATTTGTTCTAGCCAGTGTATGACGGACAAATTTTCATCTAAGAAAATATTTCATTTGTTACAAATTTCTACTAAAGTTGTTTTGCAGTTTTTGAAGCAGATTATATGAAATTATTAATTTGATGACCATCAGAAATTTAGGTAAATTTAAAAGCTGATGATAGACTACAAGGACCAATCTGTCCATGCAAATGCAATTATTATTATTTTCTTGGGTTTTAAGCATGAGCATCATGATAATTGTTTTAAGATGTGGTTCTAAAAGCAGTAATTTCCTGAGATATCTCCAAAGAAATGGCTTGGGGAATAAAAGTTTAACTTCAAAAGATTTCCTTTTCCACATGGATATATAACTAGTCATAAGCAAAATTAGTATCACTGTGACAAAAAAAAGCAAGTAAAATATGAATTTATTTTCTTGTTTCATTGAGGCTTGTATTACCTAAGGTTATCAAGTAGAAACAGTACTAAATGAAGAGGTAAATACAGTCATTGTTATCAATCCCTTGCATGTATCTAAACAGATTTGTGTTCAGTGTAACCCGTATTTTTGGGAGCTAAGTTAATCGAAAAATTGTTGGTCTCACTCCTCACACCTTTACTATATACAAGCACCATGTGTTTGACATATTGAGGGCACTTTGGAGTTATTCAATTTATACAGATAGTTGGCATCAGCAGTAGATCTGACATAAAAAAAAACAAAAACATACTAGATATACTTCCAGTATATTGTGCCAGTGATTTGTGTACTGTAACATGTTTGACATTTCTGGTTGTCCTGTGGCCTTTTCAAAACTGGAAATTCTGAACAACATGTCAGAACTCCTCAAGCTCCAATTGAACAACATATATTTGTAGAAGGGAAAAGAAATATCTTGGCAAATACAGTAGACTGAGTCTTATTTTCTACAGTCTTATTGTCTGGAAAACGATGAAGTGGCAGGACTTTGAGTGTGAAACAGCTACAGAAGTGTTACCCAGGAAACTCTTCGAGACAGAATCTGTTGATGTTCCATTCTGCTTGTGTCTATTTTGATAGACATATTTCACTTCTTATCACCACAACACAGTCCCAGGACAATAACAAGGTCTTTTTTTTTTTTTCCAGAACATATTTAAGAAAGATTTTTAAGAACTGAAGTTCAAAACATTTTTGTTATAAATACAAATGTAATGGAAGTCATATTTATTATATTTTAAAAGATTATCATGTCATTATATTGCATTTTTATTATTCCAGAACAGTCTATCTTCTTAATTTGTAACTTCAACAACTCTAAAGTTTAGGAGTATGTGGAAGGAGGCTATCTGCTTTTTTTGTGGGCATTTGGTCAAAAGAGACAGAAACTAGACCATGCAGAGACAAACCTGAACAACATCGTAAGGAAGGCCATGGTAAGTACAGACCTGATAATTTGTACTAGTTGATAAGGAAAGTGTTTATTTTTTCAGCTGAGAAGTCAAGGAAAGAGTGAATCAAATGCATAACATAAAATTTAACTTTATCAAATACAATAACCAGAAACAAAATTGATCAGTGTCACTAACTGACAGGTTACCAAGGAATCTCAGGCAGTGTTCACGGCAAGGGGGAGCAGGGAGGAATAGAACTGGGAAAAGGTAAAAAAGGAGCTGTTTGCATATAAAATGAGTCTGGTCAGTACATTTTTCTGGCTGAACCCTGCACCGGATCACTACCTGCAGCCTGTCCTATTTTCTTAATAAACCCTTACTTAATTATCTCTGTAATTGGACTTTCTATCTTGTATGTTTGCTGCAAGGACTAAGTTGCAGATACTGGTCAGATCTGTTTGTGTGTGGACTGTGTGCCAGCTACTGGATCCAAACTGAAGTATTGATGCCCCTGGCCAATACTGTCAGCTACTGGAGCCAGTGGGATGTAAGCTACAGGACTGGGGTCTTAGACAACAGTCCCTGGGGCAGTAGCAGTGTGTGTCCCAGAAACAGTTACTGGAAGGGCCAAGATGAGGGAGAGGTGAGTAAATCTACTTCTAGTCCAATCAATATTTTAACAGCACTATAGCGTGAATTGCTACTCCAATTACGATAACATATAATCATGTCCACGACTAATGCAGTAAAGTTAAATTGCACAGATAGAACTGCTATGCAGAAAAAGTTTCCTGGATTTGATTACTTTTTAGTTGCATTATGATCTCCCTTTCAATGTACCCTTTGGTCCTAAGTGCCATGGGACAAGGACTACACAAAAGAATGTATCAGGTAAGTGATGTCTTGACTGTACATGCATGATTTTAACTGACTAGAGTAATCCAAAATGAACTGGAAATACAAAAAAAGTTTCAGGCAAATCTTGTTATACACTTCTTGGTAACTCCATACTTTTGTAATACATTTGGGACAGGAAGCCTAAGGATGCTAAAACCAAAGTGACATCTGGTAAAGAAAAGAGATTGACTTGTGATTAATTAGGCAATTTGTGAACATTAGTTAATTCCAATAGTGGACTATTGCAGCAGTCTAATTAGTATGTAGTAAATACCTCAAATTTCACCTCAGGGAAAGGGGTGCCCCCTCACCTGTATCTGACATATTGTCAAAGGAAGTTCCCTTGCACCATTGGCCAGGAAACCAGGCAGTGTTTTAAAAAGGTGGAATGGCTGGTGAAAATGCCCTGTGCCTCTGGGCCTGTAGTGCTTATTTAAATCAGACTGGAGGGGCTAGGTCTTGATCAGCGAGTTCTTGCACCTGGGAGCAACATCCACTACCAATACAAGCTGAGGGTTCAAAGCATTGAACATAGCCATCAAAAAAGACCTGAAGGTACTAATGGATGGGAAGCAGAACTTGGAACAGCAATGTGCCCTCACAGCCCAGAAAGTCAGTTGTATCCTGGGCTGCATCACAGGAAGTGTAGCCAGCAGGTCAAGGGAGCTGATCCTGCCCCTCTACTCTCCACTGGTGAGGCCTCACTGGGACTACTGCATCCAGATGTGGAATTCTCAGTACAGGAGAGGCATGTTGGAGCATGCCCATAGGAGGGCCCATAGGAAGGCCACAAAAATGATTCACAGGGTGGAATGCCTCCCCAGTAAGAACTGGCTAGAGAGCTGAGGCTTTTCAGCCTGAGAAAGCTCCAGGGAAACCTGATAGGAGCCTTTCAATATCTAAAGGGAGGCTATAAGAAAGAAGGGAAGAGACTCTTTGGCAGGGTAGCAGGTACAAGGGGAAATGGTTTCAAGCTCAAAGAGGATAGATCTATGTTAGATATAAGGAAAAAATCTTTTACCATGAGGACGGTGAGGCACTGGAACAGAGATGTGATTGATACCCCATCCCTGGAGACTTTCAAGGCAAGGCTGGATCAGACCCTGGGCAACCTCATCTGTGGTTGGATGTCCCTGTTCATTGCAGGAGAGTTGTACTTGACCTTTTAAGGTCTCTTCCAGCTCTAAGGATTCTGTGATCTGTGTCTGAGGGGTGTGTGCTCTAGAACACTTATCTGATGAAAGAAAACTGAAACACACAAAGACCTCAGGATGTTGGAGATTTTTCATGATGCTTCTGTTCCCCACTTTTCAAGTCAAGATTTAAGTCTTTGCCTGGAGAAGCATGAGGTTGACAAATGCAGTCTTGTCTGTCTAGCCTGGAGGAGTGTAATGCTGATGCTGATGTTTGTCATTGTGTTCACGTGATGTTTCACTCTGAACTCCTTCTGCATATCCTGCTGAGGCTGAGTGGCAGGTACATTTCCTTCACATTGTGACACAAAGGCCTGTCCCTTCCAACCAGCCTCCTGCTCTTTGACAGAGAGCTGCTTTACTCTCTCCAAGGCTGGTAACAGGCAATGCACACTTTCAAAATCTTCTGCAACCTTCTTAATTCTAAAAATTATACTTACAAATTCATCCTCTGGACGGGAGGGGAATAAATAAGTAAATAAATAAATAATCCCAATTTCAAGGCCTCTTCTATTTATTTTCTAGAATTAACAGGGCTTTTTGTTGATGTTTTCTTTTTCACAGCTAACAGAAAGGGAAATGGAGAACCGTTTCTATGGAAATAGATCAAATCTATTAACAGAATTTGAGTTGTCATGAATTTCTAGCATCACACTAGTAATAGACTGATTTTCTGGTACCAAAAAATACTCACATAAATGATGAACTTCATTAATTTTGGAAAGTGATGCATCATCTCTTGTGGGGGTGGCTGTAAGTACCCTGTGCCTTTCATTAGCAGAGGCTTATGCATAGTTCTCATAACACCATTGTTCTGAAAACTGAATAATTCTGGCTACAAAACTCTTTGAAATGCCTTGAAAGCTGAAATCATTCAAGATTTAGGATGCCAGTTGTCCTATATGCAGCTACAAATACCTTATTCTGTGAAATCATGCAATGGCAGTTGAATCACATGGTTTTTGTCACAGAGAAAACCTACATATTTGCTGGAAAATAGAGTTACTTGTATTTCTCATTCCCAGTTTTATACTATGGGCTAAAACTTTCACACAAAATAATTTCTGTTGTCTCAGGGAGAGGAAGAAATGATTTTTCAAAGACATTGCAGTATACATTACAGTGTACATTTAAAATCTGAAAGCTGGGTATGCAAAGAGGTTCTACCACGAGCTAATGACAAAGTACAATTGTATTATGAATTTATAATTATTGTTTATTTGTTTGTTTATTTATTTATTTTTGTAGCACCAAGTGGCTTTAAGTGGAGGTCTGTGCTCCTAGCGCAACAATTAGCTGTAGTTTTGTCGATGGGTTCAGCCTGGAAAAGGAAAAAGGGTAGGAAGATGGGCCTAAAACCAAACAGAGGCAAGAATCTGAGGAGGAAAACTAATTTACTAAATAAGATATTGGAATGCAAATAATACAATTTAATACAATATAATTGGAATTGAAGTTAATAAATCAAGTGAAATGAGAGAAAGAATGTCCAAAAAACTGAAGCCCTTACACTAATGATGAAGAACAGACAGCTAAGGAGCACACATGATGCCAAGACGAGCAGAAAGGGAAAAAAGGGGGTGTCTCAAGACATATGAACAGTTTCATCTTTCCCTCTGAATGGAAAATGGGAAAGGAAACTCCTCTGTGGTATGCAGTTCTTCTCTTCTGAGGTAGGTATACTCGTAACTATCAATGATCAATGGAGCTGGAACATCAACTCTTTAACTCCCAATGCACTACACGATATCATGATGCGGAACAGTAAAAATCACAAAACCATGACATTCCACCCCTTATTCCACATCACCACATCATGCTTTAAATATATATATATATATATATAGAATAATCACAGAATTGTAGGGGTTGGAAGGGACCTCTCGAGATCATCGAGTCCAACTCCCCTGCCAAAGCAGGTTCCTTGCACCAGGTCTCACACGTAGGCATCCAGGAGGGTCTTGAATATCTCCAGAGAAGGAGACACCACAACACCCCTGGGCAGCCTGTTCCATTGGTCCATCACCCACACCATAAAGAAGTTCTTGTGCACATTTGTGCAGAACCTCCTGTGCTGCAGTTTCTGGCCGTTTCCCTTTGTCCTGTCTCCACACACTGCTGAAAAGAGTGTGGCCTCGCCACTTCATCCCCCATACCTCAGATATTTATAAACCTGGATCAGGTACCCTCTCAGTCTTCTTTTCTCAAGGCTAAACAGACCCAGTTCATGATTAACAAGCATTAAATGCAAATGCACACAACATATATACAACAACAAGGAATTACTGACTGCAGTGACTCAGCATCAATTCCCTTGTGGTACACATTGAACATCCCCATTCTTCTGCATCATCCACCAAGTGGACCCAGGTCCCTGAGCAAAAAACAGTTCCACAAGGAGGTCTGCCCTTTCCAGAAGCTGGGAAGACCCATACCACTTTTCCCACCATGCTCTTTACAGATACCACAGGAACCTTATCTCCCTCTGTGGTATGTAGGGAGCTGGATTGGGCAGGGCCATTGTCATTGATGAATCCTTGAGTGTTGACCAACACTCTTGGCTTCTGTCAAATGCTTCTCCCAATGCTAAAATGTTCCACCACCCATTCCTTTCAATGTTGTTTTTAATAACCCATTGTGCCTTTCAATTTTACCAGAATCTGGTGCTTGATATGATAAATGCACTCAGTGCCATGATCTTTGGCCCAAGCATTTACAAGAGAACTTTTGAAATTAGTCCCATTATCAGACTCAATTCTTTCTGGAGTGCCGTATCACCAGAGGACTTGTTTCTCAAAACATAAGATGGTGTTTTGGGCAGTAGCATGGGGTACTGCGTATGTTTCAAGCCACCCAGTGGTCGCCTCCACCATGGTAAGAACACAATGCTTACCATTGCAAGATCATGGCAAGGTGATATAATCAAACTGCCATGCCTCCCCATATTTATACTTTTGCCATCGTCAGCCTCAGGTCTCTCCAGAAGTCCTTTGCCAAAGACTCTAAGTGAGACCTTTCTCCAGCAGCAGTGTAGAGGATGTTCTTCACATCCTGTCCCATCCATACTGGCTCCAGGGCCATGGCACGGGCTATCCACTGTTTGATCTGGTCAAAAGCCTGCTGCTGCTCAGGGACCATGCGAAATCATACTTCTTCCATGTCATCTGGTAAATAGGATTCACAATGCCCTCTGCTGGCCACATTCTTATTAATGCACCCCAGGATCCCATTGGCTTTCTTGGCCACCAGGGCACATTGCTGGCTCATGGCCAACCTATCATCCACCAGGACACCCAGGTCTCTCTCTTCCGAGCTCCTCTCCAGCAGGTCATCCCAAAGCCTATACCAGTGCATGAGCTTATTTCTCCCTATGTGCAAGACCCTACACTTGTTCTTGTTAAACCTCATCTGATTCTTTTCTGCCCAACTGTCCAACCTGTCCAGGTCTTCCGAATGGCAGCACAGCCTTCTGGTGTGTCAGCCCTTCCTCCCAGCTTTGTAAAATCAGCAAACTGGCTGAGGGTGGACTTTATTTTCTCATCAAGGTCATTGACGAATATGTTGAACAGGACTGGACCCTGCACTGACCCTCATAAGGCCTTTGCTCTAGATCCCTCATCAGCTTCATTGCCTTTCTCTGGACACTCTCCAGGTCTTTAACGGATTTCTTGCAGTGAGGGGCCCAAAGCTTACTACAGTACTTGAGCTGCAGACCCACCAGTGCTGAGTAAAAGGGGACAATTACTTTCCTGTACCTGCTGGCAACATTATTTCTGACACAAGCCAGGAGGCCATTGGCCTTTTTGTCCACCTGGGCACACTGCTGGCTCATGTTCAGCTGAGTGTTGACCAATACCTGCAGTTCTGTTTCCTCTACACAGTCTTCCAGCCACTCTGCCCCAAGCCTCTAACATTGCCTGAGGTTGTGGCAAAAATGTAGGATCTGGCACTTGTTCTTGATGAACCTCATCCCGTTGGCTTCAGCCCAGCTATCCAGCTTGTCCAGATCCCTCTGTAAGGCCCCACTACCCCCAGACAGATTGATACTTCCAGCCAACTTGCTGTCATCTGCAAACTCTGCACCTGGCCTGAGATCAGCTGATGGGTATCAACTGTCTCAGTGGGAAATGGATCCTTGCCCAGGAGCAGGAAAGGCTTGTAGAGAGGGCTTTAAACTAGATATGAAGGGGGAAGGGGATAAAAACAGGCCTGCTAGAGGTGAGCCTAGGGGAGCAATAACAGGATTTTGGGTGAGGTAAGGGGCTCATCTGAAGTGCCTCTACACGAATGAATGCATCAAGGTCAACAAACAAGAAGAGCTGGAAGCCATTGTGCAGCAGGCAAACTATGACCTAGTTGCCATTACAAAGACATGGTGGGATCACTCCCATGACTGAAGTCCTGCAATGGATGGCTAAAAGCTGTTCAGAAAGGACAGACAAGGAAGGGGGGATAATAGCATGGCTCTCTATCTTAGAGTCCTTTGATGTTTTTGAGCTTGTGGCTGGGGATGATAAGGTTAAATACCTACAGATAAAGATCGATGGACAAGCTAACAGGGTAGACATCCTGATGGGAGTCTGTTATAGACTACCTAACCAGGATGAAGTGTCAGATGAGGTGTTCTATGAGCAGCTGGCAGAAGCTGCGTGATCACCAGCCTTTGTTCTCATGAGGGACTTCAACTTCCCTGACATATGCTGGGAATCAAACATAGCACAGAAGTAGTAGTCCAGGAGGTTTCTAGAGTGTATGGAAGATAACATCCTTCTGCAGCTACAAAGATACTGAGGGTGCACTCAATACCCACATCCAGGTTATCAGTGAAGACATCAAAGAGAACAGGCCCCAGTACCAACCCCTGGGGAACATCACTCGTGACCAGTCACCAGCTGGATTTAACTCCTTTCACCACCACTTCAGTTTTTCAGGTTGCATTAGAGGCAACTACTGAATCATAAACCCCTAGGATCACTAAGTCCAACTATCAGCACAGCATAATGCACCAAATCCAATCACTGAACCAGGGTCCTTAGTGTCACTGGAACAGGTTGCCTAGTGATGTAGTTGGTGCTCGATCCCTGGAGACATTCAAGATGAGGCTCAATAAGGTCCTGGGCAACCTGATCTAGCTATGGTGTCTGCAGTGCTGGAGACAGATATGAACAATACAATACAAATTTCTTATTACAGATTCTAACATCTCTTATATACATTCACAAGTTTTCTCTAATAACTTTCCCACCCACTTTTACATGTGAACTAATCATTCCACAAATAATCCTTAACTGTGCATGCAGGGGCTTATCCAATTAGAGCCTTGAGTCATTCCTAGCCATGCAGTCTTCCTCCAATCAGGCTCATCATCACACATCCATCATGCAGCTTACGTGACATCTTTTTTTTCTTCAGGATGTGCCCTTGGTTCTCAGCCTTGCTTTCTCATGCTGTTTATCTTGCTCCACAGCTTCTGTTCTGAATAGTCTTTTTTGTATTCCCACAGGTGTTCATTGCAGGGGTGCTGGACAAGATGGCTTTCAGAGGGCCCTTGCAACTTTAAGGGTTCTATGACTCTATGAATTCAGGAAATCTTGTGAAAATAATAAAACATGAAGTTATTTTGTTAAAAATGGTTAAAACAGTTTTGATCATGAACAAGTGATGAGATAGTAATTAGTACAAGATTAGTTGCAAGTGGTTACAAAAGCATGGTCTGTACATATTTAACTGCATATCTTCTCAATGATAGTACATTTTTTGTTAAAATTTTAGTGACCTTGGAAGTGTGTGAATGAATAATCGGGTTGTGCTAATAAAATGACAGTTTAAAGATTGCTGAAGAAATACAGGAACATAACAAGGACTCCCAAAAATATCTTATACAAGGTAATAGCAATGGCCTTAAAAGTACAAGCATGGGACAATAGCCAAAGCCCTAGGCTCAAATTATTAATGATTAATTTCTGTAGCGCACCTTTAATTGTGCAGAATATGTAATCTTGTATCTAATTTCAAAAAACAGATGTTTAAGTTTGAAGGCAAAATTCAATTTTCAGACAAACTGGATTTTTTTTTTTTTATGTAGCAATGAATCCTAAAAATTTTTGGCTTTAATTCATTTTACTTAGATGAAATTAATCTTTACTACAGCATAAAACCTGTCATTTGAATGCAGTTCAGAAAAAGATTCAGCCAAAGTTTTAAGACCGCATTTTGAATTTCCCTTGTCATTCCACCTTCAGAAACACGTATATAAAGAAGGTACTGTATGCCAGTTAGATTTGTAGGCTTCTGAAGTTTCAAGCACAATACTGTGCAAGGGTTTTTTAAGCTATTTGTACTCTCTTCATCAAATAGTAGTGTGTTTAGCTATATCCCAGTCTTATCTAATCAATCGGTATTTGAGGCGAGATGCCAGGCATTGTTATTAGGGTGAATTAATGCACCAGAACTGTTCTTGCAGCTTTCAGCTTAAAAATGTCCAATTCAATTTTTGGTCCGGAAAAGTTTATGTGCATATAAAATTGCAGCGTATATGTGATTTTGAGAATGAGCATAATTTTCCTATTTATTTTTAATGCATATTGATTTTTTTTTTTTTAATTAAAATAGGTAGTTTTAACCTGCTTTATTTTTCTTCAGGAACTTTAAGATCTTTAAGTTACTGCCAATGCACAAAAAAAAAAAAAAAAAAAAAAAGATATGTAGCATCTGATAGCTATAATAAAGTGAAAAGTATGCAAGTGTCTATTACGATTACTATCATTATTTTAAATATTCTTTGAAGGAACATCAGGCAAAATAACTTTTTAACCCTCTGTATTACAAAGTCTGCCAATATATCAATGGGAAATTCCATACATTTCAGGAGTGAAATAGTCTTACTGTAGTTCTCTAACAAATTAGTTACTCACTCAGTTTTTCCTCTTAGTACATATGACTATAATATCTGAAATACTGAGATACTGGAAGTATAGATGAGATTAGTGATATGAAATAACATTTCCTTGAAATTTGAAAAAAGACCTTTGCAATATGTAACCAAAATGCCTTCCCAGCTTGGCTATAATCTGTAGTTAGAATGTATGCTTTTATCCTTAACCATTTCCAGGTGGCATGCACACTAATTAATGTTGTCAATGGAACGGTCACTCCAATTTTATTCTACATTTTTCTTCTCACAGCTATTTATCAGAATGATAAAAAAGATTCTTTGATGAGATATCAGCATATCTCATATCTAAAAAAAAAACAACAAACCAGACGCATTTAGCCTGACATGGGCAATTAACTCCTGTTTATTATTAATGTTTATTTTTTAACCTTTCTTATATCCTTACAGAGAGTCAAACTTGTTTCTGAAATTTTAAAAACAATTAGTAATTAAATGAAATATTTCATTCTGTTCTGTTCTCTCTCCACTTTCTCATCTTTGTTTTACTTCATATTCTATCCCTGTGGTCTTTAACTTTGTGTTCACACATACATGTAAGAGTTTTATAAATTCTTGCACATAATGCTCGTGCTCTGTTGCCCTATTATTTAATACATAGTCTCTGCTTTGAAATGGTATGTTCTGCAGATATTTCAGTTAGTCCTAGAGTGTAGACACTATATAAGGAGCTGAGTATCAGTTTCAGTGTGTTAGAAACAATGGTGGGGATGCTGGAATTCTACGTTTGCACCAGGCTGTCCCACAAATGTCAACGTTCTATGAGGTTGTTCGGCCCGGTTCCATGATGACTGGTGCAGGAGATCCACAGACCCATGTCCTGGGAAAGGGGAAGGGGGAAAGAGAAAAAGGAAAAAGGGAGATGGGACTGAAAACAAAATAGCAACAATGATCTGAGGAGGAAAGCTAATATACTAAATAAGATATCAGAATGCAAATAACATAATATAATGCAATATAATTGGATTTGAATCTAATAAATCAAATAAAATGAGCAAGAGATAGTGTCTGATAAACTGAAGGCCTTACACTAAATGCTGAAACGGCAGTAAGCACCCACTTCTGGGTTGATGCTTTGTGTGCTGGGCAATGCTTTGCATGACACATAAACAATTTTTATGTTTCCCTGAGTGGAAAAATTTAAAAATACAAAGTAACGCAAAGTCCCCTGGGGTGCATAGTTCTTCTTCTCTTCTGAGACAGATATACCTGGAACTATCAATGATCCACGGAGCTCTTTTACTCCCACTGCAATACACGATATTATGATGTTCTATACCAATAACAAAAATCATAAAACCATTCAACAACAAGCACAGAAAATATACCATTTGAAAGTTTGTCACAGCCTATTGACTAAAGACTGAGACAACTGATCATGTTCTGCTTGGAGAAGAGAAGATATAGAGGGGATCTCCATCAATGTTTATAAATATCTGAAGTATGGGAGTCAAGTTGACAAGGGCATACAATAGAACAAATATTAGCAAAGAAGAACTTGACTGCCAGAGTGATGGAGCACTAGAATAGGCTAACCAAAGAAGTTGTGGAGTCTGCTTCTCTGGAGATGTTCAAGACTCACCTGGATACCTACCTGTACAACCAGCTATAGGGAACCTACAGAACTGTACTAGTTGATCTCTAGAAATTTTTTCTAACCCCTGTGATTCTGGGCATGATTGATGAAACGGTGTTGAAGTGCTACATGCTGATCACCAAACACTGCTGCACTTCCCCAGTTCCATCAGAATTAATTCTTCATAAATCTGTTTGTCTTTTACTGTAATACCATTGATAGTACAGATATGAATGAAAAAAGTGATGACATAGTGTTTTATAGCAATCAACATCACACAGTTCAAATAATTAACTATTCTCACCCTAAATCAGATCTCCCTGAGGTGCACATAAGACTTCCTCATGATTACATGTTACTCATTAACTGCGCCCAGTTAATTGCAAAAGCAGTCACATGAATAGTTTTGCCTTTGTCTGAGGCAGGAATAATCCTGTCTGTCTTCCCCAGTTTTACTTATGTGCACTTTGTAGACTTTGTCCCCTTCTAGAATATGTGGTTTAATTGACAAGATCAGCTTGACTGGTATATCCCCAAGTGTTGACTTACCAGATGGTGGATTTGTGGAAGTATGATACAATTTATCAACTCAGCCTCTCCATATTTACATTTCAGATACTGTTCTCCATACCAGAGAGACTTTAATCACATGGCTTGTTTCATTTCAGCATGTTTCACATTCAGATATAACTTGTGCAATAATGTCCATGGTTCTACCCTTCAGTCATGAGTCCATCTACATGTTGTGTGTCTTCTTTGTTAGCCTGAAGTGTCATGTGTCTACCAACCTATAACAGATGCTACTTTTGCAAATTCTCTTGATTCACCTTCTCCTTCATCAGTTTATGTAACTTGTCTTGAAGTTCCATATAACAGCCTTCCTTTGATACTTTCCCCCAGTATGACAGGACCTATCAGAGAACAGGGCATATTGCTTCTAATTCTCTGGCAGTTAATTGTGCAGTGGAACCACTTCAGCATGTGTCACCTCCTTCTCCAGCGATATTCCAAAATACAAATTCCGCCAGAAACTTGCCTTTGACAGTGTATAGATGACGTTATAATCAGAGTTGATTTTACAGAGATTTAAGAATCTTGGCTGATCCTTTATGAGAAATTCTAAAAACTCTGCAGTAGTTTTACCACTGGGTAAATATTAGGGTCTGTAAGAGTACAGAACAACTTCTGGCTCAAAGCTTTGCTCAGCAGCACCCATCTGAGATACAACCTGCTCAACAAGCTTCTGAATTTAATGGTTAACTACCGTAAACACAGGGGTAAGAAGACAGACATACTGTTCCTCCTGAAGAAAGTATGGGCACCCCAACAGCTATTGTCACTGTGACGAACAGGACATGATGCTCCTGATAATTGGGGTAGGCAGGAGTCCCCCTAGAAACCAGCTGCTGACGGAGGGGATAAAACCCAAAGAATTCCAAGAATGAATGGGTACTCCCTCCACTGAACTGCAGCTGTGCAGATCAAGATATCACTGCCCAACATGCTGCCTCCTTCTGGACCAATGAAACATTGCTGTACCCCTGGTGGTGACTATCCCTGCATTTTAAACCATTTGATAGGATTTCTCTGTTTACTATCACTAACTTCCCTATCTTCCCCATCTTCCTTAGTAGCTTAGATTTTGTAATAAATCACTGGACAGCATTTGGCCTCATTTGCTGCCTTACTCTTCCCTGGGTATATATATATGTTGGACTATCGCCTCCAATTATTCGATTGTGACAAGGTCTCACTCAGGAAGCAAAATTTCTAGAGATCTTGTGGACTGATGATGTAGTTCCAATTCTATCTGTTACCTTGGGAAAAATAATTTTGTAGACTCCCTGCTTTAAGAACGACCTACAACAAATGCTGGGTACATGAAGATACTGGAAAAAAAAAAACATACCTATGCTCTCAATTATAACCAGGTCCCTTTATTCCCTTCTATGGAAAAGAAGGTTATGGGAATGAAGAGTATGATAAAGTTGTGAAAACTTAACTGGATATGAAAACTTAACTGGAAAAACTGCAAAAACACTAGTCCCTTTGGTCTGTATACTCCTCCAATCCTACTACTGTAGAATGGGATTTGCTGAACACATGGTTTATACCTTTCAAAGTCAGTCTTCATGGTCCACAAATAACTTTGCTATTGAATTTAATCACATTAAAAGAGAAGCAATGACAATTCTTTGAATGGGAAAAAGGACATTTACCTTTTGTTACAGCTATGAAACAAGTTAAAATATATATATGTATCAGCGAAAGCTTGTATATAGCTAGAGAACCATTTTGTTTACAGGAAGCAATCCTAAAAGGTATAGATCCTTAGAAGGAATTGCACAAAGCCCACTATTAGAAAATGGTATCTTTATATAACAGGTGTTACAGAAATTACGCAATTCACTAAAGTAGACACTAAGTTTTCCAAATTGCAGATATAAATCAAAGCAGATCCTTTAATGTTACAACAGCCTTTTAAGCTTTTAATAATTCTGAATGCACTGTCCTTCACTCATGATGAAAAATACATACTTTTTTTATGGATGCCAAACATGTAATAGGAGATTAAATCAGTATAGCCTGTTCAAGAAAACGAAGTTAACTACTTGCACAAACGTAAACTCCATCCCTGAAGACTAGATTGTAGGACTAGATACTAAAGTTGTATTTAACAGATGTTAGCATTTATTGTATGTACGCTTGGCAAATTACCAATGTAAGGATATTCTTGCAGGAATCAGTTTGCCTATAAATGTAAACTAATGGTTTTTGCATCTCCATTTGTATTTTTCACTCAATGTAAACCAGTTTACTTATTAAAAAAAAAATTCTGAGGAATTTTACATGGATTTATTGCTGGATAAATATTTCTTAATATCTCACTAGAGAGACTGCTAAATAGAACTTCTGAAGTTGACCTTTTGACTCAGTTCCTGGAACAGCTGTAAAAAAATAGCAATTATAAAGTTGCTTCTTCTTCTTCTTCTTTTAAAACATTTGCAAAGGTTTTCAGCTTTGTAAGAGTTTTAGAGTCTTAATGCTTTTCTTCTTATTCTCCGAGCTGCACTTCCTCTTCTTTAACTATACTTTCGTGAACCCCTATAGCATCTGCCTGTGACACTTCAGGAGATATTCTTGGTTTCTTTAAATGAGTTTTCAGGTCAAGGAAGGTGCCAATCATAATGCTCGAATTTAATGTTCTTTTAACAATACTGCCTGAAGTAATTCTTCACAGTTGGCACGGATATGTCGGCTGAAAGAGGTTGTTGACAAGTGTCAAGGCTTCAGAAGAATTAGTTTTATTACTCTATTTCCCATCTTATCTAAAGACAGGATATATTTCAACATAATGCATGTCTTCTAAGGTATTCCTTTGCCTGTAGTCTTCAGACTTCTTATTCTAAAACACTCATTACTGCTCTGGAAGTCTTTAACCTAGTAAGATATATATGTATATCTATCTATCTATCTGTCTATCTAGCTAGATAGATAGCTATCTAGATATTTTGACTTAGTGAGCAGTTGGAAACAACATTAATTAATTAATTAATTAATTAATTTTAATGCAATAGATACCTAGCAAAAGCACGCATACAGACTGCATTCCCATTTATTTTTGGTTAATGTAATTTACTACGTAGCTTGGGGAAAACAAAAACATATATTAGATATCATTAAAATAAGCAATATCACTCCTCGTTATACAAAATAATATAGAATACATGATGTGATACTTCAACATCCTAAGATTTCCACAGCTTTAAATGGAGATGGTATCTCCCATTAACACGGAAAATGAATCTGAACTCATTTGCTTCATCATGTATAAAAAATAGTTGCTAAAATCACTTGATAGGTGTCAGAACCTGTGCTACACTCTCTCAAAGTATAGTATTAATTATGCAACATTAACATAATGTCTATACAAAGTATGTAGTTTTTTGGGGGGTGGGGGAGAGTGGGAAAAAGCAATGATTTCTTTGCATATTATTTTGATATTATTTTTGGTATCTTTAGTTTCTTCTTAGTTCTGAATTATTTTCAGTTACTTTAGATTACTTCACAAAAGCAATGTGAATCATAATATTTTTTGGAGGTGAAACTGATACGTTGCAGAACATTCCATGCTCTCTTAGAAGCTCCAGAAATAAATGGTGATATTAATGATAATGACAAAAACAATAGTACAGTAAAATTTTCCCAAGCAAAATTTTAGAAAACTTCTGGAAATTTCCAGCAGTTTTCCTGATTATCTTTTTCCCCCTAAATCAGTGGCTTAAATTTCAGCCTTTTACTTAATGTTATGTAAAACTGAGAAAACTGCCTACATCTCAATCGTTGGAATAATCCTATTCTAAATTATTTTCATTGTATCTACCTGGTTCTTACTGTATAGATTTTAACCAAAGAAATGGAAATACAGCCTACAATGACAGAACTTACCTCAGAAGAGACAGCATTAAGAACTCTAAGTCATTTAAAAATGGATTGCAGGAGACTGTAAGGAATACTGGTATAAGCTTTATCAACAATCCTGCACATACACCAGAATAGAGTGGGAGCCCAAAACAGTGAGTTTTGTTCATATGTAAATTCTTTGATTCTCTGGCATAGTTACATAATTACAATTATGTACAATTACATAATGTATAATTAAAATTATGTATAATTGTAAGTGCATGTGTGTAATTACAATTATGCATAATTACATAATTATAATAACATTCATGTTTCTGAAGATCCAGAATCAACTGCAATGAATTCTGTTTCTTTATTGAAGGAAAAAAGTAGTTGTCATACAACAGGATGTAAATCCAAACTGGTCACATTGAAAATAGTTACACAAAATCAGAGTCTCAAACAGTAAAAATCTTTAGCACTAGAATATATTAAAAAAAGTAATAATGTGATTGATTCAAGATGAACTGCAACAAAATGTTTAGAAACTTTATTCGTTCATTTCCTCAGAAAATGTTTCTGAATTTACAGATACACACTTTCAGTCTCCAGCAAATCAAGCTGTAGAAAAGAACTGATAAAAGGAAATATCAAAAATGCCCCATACACAAAAGTCTATTTCATGCTAATGACTGGTCTGGTCAAAGTTTTGTGATCAATGCTATGAAATTAATTGGTGGAAATGCTGAGGGATTGATTAACTAAGTGATTAAGCCAATCTGCTTCTCAAATGTTCATATATTTCCATCATATTTTCAGGCAAAAAGAAAGACTCAGAACTGGAATATTTTTCAGTGTAGTATAATCCAGGAGTTTTTGGCACAATAGCAACAGACTGATTCTTGACAAATTTTTTTAAACATCTATTTTCTTTTCTAGATAAAAGAATATATTTTTTTTAAAGATTCAATCTGAAATTTATTTTTAATCAACACCTAATTTTGATACATTTCATTTTTAACTTTAAGTAGATAGAGATGTATTTTATGAAAAAAAGAATACAATCTGTTACTGTTGCCCATGCACAAATGCCAAGTATTATTCGATGAATGCTATTATATCTAGGATCTGGTATGGCGAAATGCACCAAAGAGCCTAGGGGACGTTACTGCCCTTCTGCTTTAGCACCTGTAGGTCAGCAATTTTAAATGGCTTTAGATGTCTGAAATTAGGCAGATGAATCAACGTTCTGATTGTTTTTTTACATATATTAGTATTTTATGGAGCTATACAAGAAACATGTGCAGGAGGCATCAAATCTCAGTATGTAACACTGTGTAGTTAAATTCTCATCTAAAATACAAGACACAGCAGTAGTTTTGTGTATATTTTTGTCACTTACATTACTGAATTAATGAATCCATGTTACTTACATTTTCTCTTCTGATTTTTACTTTAATTTTGAAAAAACCTGTATATGCTATTTTTCATTGAGTAATCTTGAATACTTTTCACTCTCACATAATCTTTTGACTTTTGTCACTTCAAAAAGAGACTGGAAGGAACATTAAAATAAATAAATAAATGAAAGATGGAAGATTAGATGTAGCTGCCTGCAATAAGATGGGCTTCTGTCCTCAAACCTTAATATTAACTGTAAAGATCCTGGCAGCATTTCCCTATTGAAATTGTCAATTACTAGCAAAGACTGCTCATAGCAAAGACACACTTCTAGGAGACATTTGACATTAGAAGATCATGCTTTCTTCAGAAATTGTAATGAGGACAAATCTACATGAAATGATCCAGCCCATTTCTATATTAAAAAAAAAAAGTCAATACATCCAGACTGACTAGCCATTTAACCAACAAATAAACAATCTGAATAAGCAGGCACCTACCTCAACTTGACATTCTTATACAGTACTAAATAACAGCATTTTGTATATAAGATGCTAAAAAAAGGATTTATTTTTCTAGGTTATACTTAAGAATTGAGAATCTTCTCTCAGAAGAAATTATATTTCTGTATGGCTCCAGAAAAAAAAATACAGAAATACATAAATATTAATTAACCTTCCAAACAAGTAACAGAAATACAACTAATGTGCATATATTAATTCAATTAATGTAATAAAGTAAATAATAGAATTAATTTTCAAGTTATGGACTTAAAAAAAGGAAAACCTTGTGTGCATGTGTGCATGTATGTTTTGTACTTTTTTTGTTTTTTGTTGTCCTTTGGGTAATATTGAATTTGACCATTAACTATATAATGTATGCATTTTCATTAAGATAGCACTTAATATTCGAGAATACATGTCAAATACAGCTAAGAACCAGAGTAGCAGAGTTTAAGAAAGAATGTGATCTGAAATAAAAATTAAAGGTCTGAGAATACTTTTAAGTTTGTCTGGGTAGACAAACTCTTTCATACCCAGTTCTGGAAGCAGAAAGTATTTATATTTTTATTTATTTATATTTTTATATTACCACCCCTCCAATGGCAACAAATATCTCTGCTGCCTTGATAATACAAACCTAACTGTCACCAAGGACAAAGTAGGCAGTAGTTGGGCAGAAGATTGGTAGAACTGACCAAATGGCCAGGAGCTGTGAAAAACAAGGATTATGTCTGATGATGATGAAGATGTCAGGCTGCTCAATTTACAAGATACCTTCTGGGAGAACAAGCAGCCTTTCTCTCCCTGCCATCGCTTCATGGGCAGAAAAGCTTTAAAATATTGTCTCTAATATGTTTTCATTATTATACTTGAACATATCCATTATTTGCTCCTTCTATCCTTTCAAAATAGCAGAAGGAACTTAACACCATGTATACTAAATCCCACTCATTTTCAGTCACGAAATTTGATTGCAATAGCAGTACCAATAAACTTTAATCTTAAAATATGAATTCCTTCTATCTCACTTCAGTCAAAAGGAATAAGAGTAGCTTCTGATTTTCAAATGGGAGGTCTTTGTGAGCTTTAAAAGTGTTTAAATAAACTGGTCTGTCAGTAGTGATAATGATGGGCATTTTTCAGTAAAAAGGGAAAATAACACTGCTTTCTCTTTCTCAGTATAGTCTTTCTATTCTCAAATATTGATCCCTTTGAATAATGAGTTTTTCTATATTGTGAGAACAGCCTTTCATGTAACTTTAGCAGATAAATGCTGAAAGACAGGACGCTTGTGTAAATGTAAGCTAAAGAACAGAATGCAGAGGAGGCCATGGAGTTTGTTGTCAAGTGAAGAAGAAAATGGTAGCATAGATGTCCTGTTGTTGAAGATAAAATGGAAAAACAGATGCCTCAGCTCAATTTAACATCAGTGGGAACCATTCTGGGCTACCACCCACTTAAAAGTTTGGAAATTTATAGCTAGAATAACTGTTAACCTCATCCCACAACCACCAGAGATGTTAGTTATTTCCTGGAATTTCTGCCCCTGTCCCTGGAATGTAATGTCTATGCATATTTTATGCCCTTAAATATGTAGTGTGAATGTTTGGTGAACCATCCACATGCACCCAGCACCTTAATAAAGGGTATGCATGCTTTACATAAGTCATTGGCATGTCAAGGTACTTAGTCAGTTTCTTGGCTTCACCCTCTTGATCATTCTTGAATTACACATTTACACGTGAATCATGTAATCATCCATTATTAACTGCTGGTTTCTGAAGTTGAACCAAAATACCCAGTGGTGTAAATCCAATGAATTCAAGCCACAGTTATTTTAAATTCAATCATCTAGATATTTTTTTTCAATGCAATTTTACATGTTGAGCATTGTGCATCTCATGTACTTTTAAACTGGCTAATCACATTATATATATGCTGAGCACACACTCAGATGCCAATCACTAATTGTATTTTTTATTAAGTCCCTTTTAAATACATCAGACTGTCAGTTTGGACATTTACTGCGTTCCTTTTTAAATATCAGAGCCTATGTGTAGGCTTTGTCAGTTCTGACTGTTTTAGTGCATCACACTCATTTAGTCTACTATTTAGCTACTAGCCAGCAGCAGGCACATGCATGCTTTTATTTCAGATAAATTGGGAAAATAGTTCCTATTCTTTCAGCCTATATTTTAGAGGGGAGGGTGAGATGATTTTGGGTTACCTTCTTCTGGTTCAGCTGGATTAATATCTGAATGTGTGTGATGTAGTGGAGTTCCAGCAGAAAGATTCATAAATGCTTTAAAGGGTGAAGTTCTTGTAGTCTTTTGACTTTATCAAATCATCATGAATTGTAATGAAATATAAACAAGAGAAATGTGCATGTAGCGATACAGCTTGCCATGTCATTTCCTGCGGAAAAGCATTCAAGTGAAACAAAGTAAAATGAAGGGAAATCTAAAAATAACTTCTGTAGCAGAAACTAGATCATGAAAGAAATAATGCAAAGTTTAGAAAAATATAGGGAAAAAAAAAAGGCTTATGCCAACTATGAATGTTTGTGCCTTAGAGCTAAAGTCGGAAAGTATATAATTTAATTTACTCAATCTTTTTTTTTTTTTTCAGCTAGCCACTTATGCAGATCAAAACAAGATCTAAATAGGATTTAAATTTGACCACTTTGAAATTTAAAAAAAAAAATGTAAAAAGATAAAAGGGTGAAGGTGTTTTAGTTTAGCTTTGTGATTTTGTTTGTTTTGTTTAGGAATGTTATTTCTCAAGAGATGGCGATTCTTTATTCTGACATAAGTAAACATACAGAAAAGTGTAAGGCTCTACCTCAAAGCTGGTAGCATGTAACTGAACACTGTATAAAAGTATCTGTCTCATTCATATTTAGGAGTTTTTAACTTGTCTTCTAGATTATCTTGGTCAACTTACCTCACCTTTGTATCTACCTTTCTCCCAGACTGTCAATCAAGATAATTCTACTGGCACAGCAATTTAAGTTGCATTTAGAAAAAATTATTGTTTTCTCAATGAGATATAGCTTTTGAAGAAAACACCAGTATGTCTACTTAGATCATGTGTTCCGAGAACAATGTTTGAATGCTAACAGGTACATAAAGTACTTCCAAATCTGACTACTGAAGAATTTCAGATTCCTTATAAAAAGCAAAGAGCAGAGCTGTCCCCATCAACCAGCCACCCAGATTCCTGAGGTACCTTATGAATTCTAAGCTTCCTATTATACAACGAAGAAGTCATCAAAACAGTATTATCATATGTAAAATATCAGTGGGCTTTCACTACTTTTCTGGAAAGACAGAGAATATTACATGCAGTAAAAAGTTGATCTAGCTATCATTCTAAGCATGAAGCTAAAATAGTCTAAAGATGTGTGTAAAATTTGTTACTTGACAAATTTCCAAAGCAAAATTTACAAAATGTATACTGTATTAAATATTGTACCATTTTCCATCATACTCGTGGATCTATGTCTGAAGTAAAATATTAAGAAAATTCTGTGCTACTGTAAGGAAACAGCACCTATCAAAATTAATTTCATAAATCTGTTCCTCTGTCTCAGGAAACATGCTTCATAAAGCAAAAGCTTTTATGCAAGTTAAAAAAGATAAATTCAGTATTACAGTAAGTGAATGGAATACAAAAATAAGTACAATCTTTATAGCACCAAAATAAGAAAAACTGTAGTTGTTTATTATCTGTTATGATGATAGTTACTAACATTTTAAACTTCAAAAACTATATCTAGCTTTGTCTCAACTTGACAAGTACTCATTCCTAAATATACTATTAGCAAGGTTTCTCCTTGAAATTAAATGCAGCTTCCCTAACATCTCTTACATAGGCTGAATTCCCAATAGAACTTCAGCAAATATTAAACTAGTTTTAAATCAGTGCAGAGTTAATTGTTGTGGTTAGAAAAAAATGAAAGCAGCTTATATATATATTTAATATAAAGGTATGAAATTAAGTGAAGGGGTACATCGAAACTCTCTCCAGAAGTAAAACTCTCAATAAATTATTTACTTCCATTGGTTGTGGCATCAATTATAGATAGAATAGAATAGATAGATAGAATAGAATAGAATAGAATAGATAGATAGAACAAAATAAGTCCATAATATTATCTACTTCTGGTGGTTATAAAACTTCACAAGTACACGCTTTAATATGTGTGCTAAGATTTCAAAGTCAAGCAATGAAAAGATAAGGATCAACGGTTCCCTGAGAAACCTGAATTTGATCATCTGCATAAATCCTGTTACTTTTTACTTGCATTATTTTTTCCCATGACACAATTTTTTCCATAATAGGTTGCTACTCAATTCTTATCACCCCGACACTCAATGAAACATCTTTAGGGTTTTTTTTTCTCACCTTAGACTGATCTAGACATGCTCTAAATTTAAAATTAGCATTTCACATGGCTCCCCTTTACATTTTATTACAACAGCATGGGAATAATCTGTTAATTAGGCAGAATATATTTTGACTACAGCACCGAGAAAAATTCTTGCCCTTACTTTACAAAGTATTATTGCCCTTACTTTACAAAGAGTGACAGAACCAACAACATTACCTTCAGCTTTCCAAACTGAGAAGTCCATGGCATTTTCAGACTACTAAGCATGAAATATGTTCAAAGTACATTGTTGAGGCAATTTGTGATTTTTTTTAGGAAAAAAATATAAAGCAAACATTGTCAGAAAGAAAGACAGCTCTGAAAGTAGTATCTCCTATTTTATTATGTTGGCCCACAATCTCAGAGATGGATGTTGGTTTAAATTTTGTTGCTGTGAGACAGCTGGCAGCAGAGGGGAAGTCTGATTAAATGGAGTCTGATATGGAAATGTACATGTGGAGACATGTAACTGAATTCTTCCACATAGAAAATATTGCACCTATTGAGCTTGTTTGCTCAATGTTTATGGAGACCGAACAATGGATGTGAGGACAGTGAGGTGATGGGTGGTTGTCATGGTTTTACTTTTTTTTTGTTATCAGTATTCCACATTATAACATCATGTAGTGCACTAGGAGTTAAATAGTTAATGCTCCAGTTCTGTGGATCATCAATAGTTCCAGATATACCCGTCTCAGAAGAGAATAAAACTGCACACCCCAGAGGAGTTTGAATTACTTTGCATTTTTCTTTTTTCTGTTCATAGGGAAAGATAAAACTGTTAGCAACTCAGAAGATTCTTCTCTTTCCCTCTCAGCTCATACCAGAAGTCTGCATGCTTCCTAGATGTCTCATCTTCAGCATTAGAGTAAGGCCTTCAGTTTTCAGACACTCCTTCTCACTCATTTTATTTGATTTATTAGCTTCAATTCTAATTATATTGCATTATATTGTGTTATTTTGCATTCTGATATCTTATTTAGTAAATTAGCTTTCCTCCTCAGATTGTTGACGCTGTTTTGCTTTTAGGCCCATCTCCCTGCCCTTTTCCCCTTTCTCTTTCCCTTTTCTGGGGCATGGGTCCAGGGGTCTCCCCACCTAATTTGTCACTGGGCTGAACCGGCCCATAAATCATTGACAGTGGTGCATTTCAGTAGTAGTGATGACAACATGAAAGACAAGTCATGTTCTGGATGGCCATGCACAGCTGTCTCACCACAAAACATAGAGCTTCTTGATTAGTTCATCTGCTCAAGCTGGAAAATTATAAACATGGAACTACGCACAGAGCTGAATACTGGCTTCAACACATTGGCAACAATGGTAAGAACACTGGGAAAACACAATTTTTGCAGAGTGGGTCCTGTGAATGTTCACACAGGAACAGAAAAAAACAATGCAAGTTTGTCAAGGCCCATTGAATCAATATCAAGCTGAAGGTGATCGTTTCCTGGGTCACTTAATTACTGGTGGCAAGGTGAGGTATCACCAATATGACCTGGAGTCAAAACAGCAACATGTAAATTCCCCATTGAAGAAAAACTTCATGCCACAGCCCTCAGCAGGGAAAGAGCACTTTCTTTTTAGGTAGGAAACAGGTGATTCTTCTGGATTTCCTGAAAATCAGACAAACTATCAATGCTGACTGCTACGCTGTGTCAGCCCCCAGCTCAACTTACTACGTTAAGAGCTGCGGGACTACATATTGTCATGGAGAGCAAAGACAGAGCACAGGTAGCACTAGTTATCCTTGGTTTACAGCTCATCTGATCGGAGGGAGAAACTGGCCCCTGACAGTGTAACTCAGGAAAATATCGAGACTTTGAATTAAATCTTAAATGGAACTCAATCCTAACTATCAGTTGCTGTTCAGATTGCAATCAGTAATGTTTTCTGCTTCTATTTTATTATTCTGTCTCATCTTTCACCCAGACAAATGATTGTACGCTACTTCAAATTCTAGACTCCTATTGAATCTGTTATTCCTTTTAACCACATTGCTGTGCTTTAATCTGGCAGGCAGCAAAGAACCACATAGACATTCACTCCCTCCCCCACAATGGGATGAGGTAAAGAAAATAATACTAAACAAAGACAATGGTTTTCAAAGAATTGTAGGGGTTGGAAGGGACCTAAAAAGATCATCTCGTCCAACCTCCCAGCAAAGCAGGCTCCCTAGACCATGCGGCACAGGTAGGCACCCAGGCAGGTCTTGAATATCTCCAGAGAAGGAGACTCCACAACCTCTCTGGGTAGCCTGTTCCAGTGCTCCATCACCCTCACTGTGAAGACGTTTCCACACACATTTGTGCGGAACTTTCTATGTATCAGTTTATAACCATTTCCCCTTGTCCTATCTCCACACACTGCACAGAGTCCAGCCTCACCCCTTGCCTACTGCTCCTTAGAAATTTATAGATATGGATCAGATCCCCTCTGAGCCTTCTTTTCCCAAGGCTGAACAGACCCAGGTCTCTCATCCCATCCTCATAAGGGAGGTGTTCCATGCTTTTTATCGTCTTATAGTCTTCCTTTCTAGAAGGTCCCTGTCTTTTTTGTACTGGGTTGACCAGAACTGGACACAATACTCTAGGTGAGTACTCACCAGGGCAGAGTTGAGGGGGAGGATCACTTTCCTCAACCTGCTGGCCACTATCTTATTAATCCACCCCAGGATCCCATTGGCTTTCTTGGCCACCAGGGCACACTGCTGGCTCATGGCCAACCTATCATCCACCAGGACACCCAGGTCCCTCTCCTCCAAGCTCCTCTCAAGCAGGTCATCCCCCAGCCTGTACCAATGCATGATGTTATTTCTCCCTACATGTTAAGACCCTACACTTGTTCTTGTTAAACCTCATCTGGTTCCTTTCTGCCCAACTGTCCAACCTGTCCAGGTCTTGTGGAATGGCAGCACAGACTTCTGGTGTGTCAGCCATTCCTCCCAGCTTTGTATCATCAGCAAACTGGCTGAGGGTGAACTCTATCTCCTCATCAAGTAAACCCAGGGACTTTGAAGATAAAGGGCTCATGAGAGCTGGTTGGCATTTAAACACCATTTCTTCCGAGCTTAATATTGGTACTGGAGATGACATACTGGGAATGAGTTCTGAGGAGAAGGCCCTGGAGGTCCTGCCATGAACCAGCAGTGTGCCCTTGTGGCCAAGAAGACCAATGGTATATCAGGGTGCATTAAAAAGAGTGTGGCCAGCAGGTGGAGGGAGGTGATCTTCCCCCTCCACCCCACACTGGTGAGGACACATTTAGACTACTGTGTTCACTACAGGGTTCCCTAGTTTAAAAAAGATAGGGATCTCCTAGGAGTCTAGGAAGGGCCACAAAGATGATTAAGGGACTGGAGCATCTCCCATATGAGGAAATGCTGAGCAACCCATCTCTGTTTAGCCTGGGGAAAAGCAGATTGCAAGGGAATCTGATAAAGGCTTATAAATAACAAAAGGGACATGAGAGACAATTGGATGAGGCCAGGCTCTTCTTGGTGATATGTAGCAATAAGAGAAGGAGTAACAGCCTAAAACTCGAACATAAGAAATCTGTACTAACATGCAGAAGAACTTTATGGTAAGGGTGACAGAGCACTGGGATAGCCCAGAGTGGTCTCTTTCTATGGAGATACTCAAGATTCATCTGGACACCAACCTCTGTGACCTACTGTAGGGCACCTGCTTTAGCCAGGCATTGGACTCGATGATCTCTTCCATCCCCTGTGATTCTGTGACTTTCCTTGCTTTTGTGTGCTAGCTCTACTTGGGTTTTAAACAGCTGCAGGCTTAAGGCACCATCAGGATCTTCCACTTCTCAGCTTACTTAGAGGTAGAAGAGAAAGTTAGCCAAGATGGACTAACTCCGTGAACATAGAAAATTAAATCAGAGGCTCTTTACATTGGTGTTTTAAGATCTGGGTACATTTTTATGTTTCAAAAGGGAGCTCATGGGCTTAAGCAGAAGTTAACATCTCTGACAAAGACAGATGGCAGAAATATAATCCATAAAATAAATATTTTATTCCAGCCTGTCTATTCTTCACCTTCAACCTATGAAACTGGGTGTTTGAATGAGAATGTATGATTTTAGTTTTTAATTATTTAACATAACTCATTGTCACCATTTTCATCCATATTTAAGAACAGACTAAAATTGTCTTGCAAAAAAATAAAGCACATCAATTTTTACATCAAATTGTACCAGGTGCATTGTGCTGTATCTTACCTGAATCAATAAACTCTAGTATCCTCACATAATTACATTTTTTTGAGGAATCTTTTTTTCCCTGAAAAACAAATATTCCATTTTTAGTTATGATTAAACATACTAGAGCTTTTTATTTCTGTTTTTGTCCACAAATATCATCTTATTAAGCTTTCATTCTAAAGTCTGTTCAAAAGCCTTTAAAGGTAAATGTTATTTCCTCTCTGTTGAGCCCTTTATTCTTCTATACAGAAAGTCAAAATGGTTTCCCTCCAGCATTCTTGAAGCAACTTTCTTAGTCATATTCCTGTCTTTCATTCATTATGTTCTACGTTCTGATACACATCCTAGTAAATTCTGCTGTATCTTGCTAGAAGACAAAAAAATAAAAAAAAGTGTTCTCTTTCCTGACACCAGACAATCAGTCATACCTTAATTTTAATAAAGAAATTGGAAGAGGAAAGATCACCAGTTCATGAGAAGTACTTGCTACAGGTTTTTCTTCTGTCTTCATTTCTAGAAGAAAACATCCTTCTTTCCTTACCAGATCTGTTATTCTAATATGAAAGAGACACACATTTAACCCATACACAAAAATGTTCATTACAAGTCATTTCAAAACACCACAGGATTTCTGACTTTCAGATCAACACTCCTAAAATGTAATTATGAAAGCTGTGTTTAGAATCTAATAAAATACAATTTTATCAGAGGGAAGAATAAGATGTTCTAATGCTTTAATTATCACTACTGAATACCCAATTTTTCCCAACTCCTACATAATTCAGGAAAAAAAAAAAGACTACTTCAGTTGTTTTGAATTGCTCTCTGGAAGACTGTGTGTTTCTTCTTCGAACAGAGTATAAAATTCTAACCACATGGCAATGCAAGCTACATCCTTAAATTAAGGTTGAAGGGTTAGTTTTCCTTCATTTCTCTACCAGGTTTCAGAGAATCATTAAGGTTGGAAAAGACCTCTAAGATCATCTAGTCCAACCGTTTCATGATCAACTCATTTCAAGTTTGAATCAAAGTGGCCAAATTACTGTGATTTGCTGCAAAAAGGCAGTCAGAAAAAGAGGTAGAAGAAAATGGAGTATAATATTGGGAAAGGTAGGTGCTGCAAAAGAAAAATGCTGGATATGACTACCTTAGTAAACCAAACAGGACAAGCACACTAGCAAAAATGTATTGTCACCTATTTGCTATCATGGCTCTTAGAAAGTTTTTGGCCTAATCCAATTAGTGTTCATAAGAAAGAAACAGAGATGACTCATACTTGGGGAAAAGGGTTCAATCATAAGAAAGTAGACATTGTCATGCAGGTATGATCCTTCTCATGTACTGAATTAGATAAATCCTAGATTTTTTTTTATCTTGTTGAGAAAGGATTTTGCATTTTTTTAAAGAGTTAGCCAGAAGCATCCCCTGCTGGGGCTTACAAGCCTTTCAGGAAAACCAAGCAGACATAAAGGATGACACAGACCTTCTGTATAATCTATTTCCTGATCAAGTAGACACCTGGTCTGATCCTAAGGAAGAGCTGTTTGCACTGCCTCCTTCAACTCTTTCTTCACAGCACTTGAGCTGAGAGCATTGGAGTCATATCTTGAAAAAAAACACAAGCTGAGTTCCCAGGAACAGGACCTGTTAGGCCCTAGATTCATAGATGGGAAGATGACTTCCCCATTATAAGATGTCCAAATACAGATCTTTGGACTGTGCCCATAGTATTTTCTAGTACTAACATGACTACTGAATACTGTCCTTTTTTTTTTTTTTTTATTAGATTAAATGTTTTTATGTTTATTTCTTACACAATAGCAAAGCAGGCTTAAATAACTCAACCTGCTTTCACAGGAATTGAGACCAAAATCTTTGAAGATAACACTGAATAGATAAAATCTGAGATGAATTTTCCTTGCTTCTGCCTTGCATTTGTGAGGTAATAGCTTCCATTCACTTAGATAACTCAGAAAATTATATAAGCTGATCTGATTTTTTATTTCTTTTAGCAGACAGATTACTATACCTGACTTACTTTATAATAGCACTGTGAATACTGTATTTAGGAAACTCACATAGCTGTTGAGTTACAAATTGCACCTCTTTTTGCTAAATACAGTTTAGGGATATTAGCATGAAAATCTTGACAGAAGTCAAATTTTCGCTGGGAACCAATAAAATATGCAAGTGAATTTAATCAATATAATATACAAAAATAGTGACAAACAAACCCAAGAGAACAGAGGAAAAGATACCCTCTGTATACATTATAGTCATAAAGAACTGAAAGCATTAGCAATTCATGGTAAATATTTCTGGTTTTATTTTGAGTAAAATGAAAGAGTTTACCTCAGGATTCTGAGGTTCAAAAGGGTAAGTGAGTCACCCTCACTGTGATGAAGTCTTTTCTAATATTTATGTAGAACCTCTTATGTTCCAGCTTGAATCCATTGCTCCTTGTCTTATCACTGGATGTCACTGAGAAGAGCCTGGCTCAATCCTGATGACAGTCACCCATTACATATTTATAAACATTAATGAGATCACCCCTCAGTCTTCTCCAAGCTGAAGAGACTCAGCTCCCTCAGCCTTTCCTCATAAGGGAGATGTTCCATTCCTAGTCTATCAAGAAACTCTCAGCCATGTCTATAAGATAAGATGTATTCATGTTGTCCAAAGGAATAGAGAAAGGTATTCCTCACAGTTTTCTTTTGAAACAATGCCTTTCATTCTTATTTGCCCTTATTAATCAAATAGTGGTATAGTCGAACTTCCTAATTAATCTTCAGTATTCTTCTGACTCTAAAGTGAGGAAGTTCAAAACATTTAATTGTTCTTATTCATTTTTAAAGTGAAGAACAAACGTCACAATTGTATAGGACGCTAAAAGTGCAAATTCTTCTAGTATCATAGAAAGAAAACACTCAGAAATATCATAGTCCAAATTTATCCTTAAGAACAAATTCAAAGAAGATTTATTATGTTCTTTTTTTTGTTTTTCTTAAGAAAATGACAAAGAGCCATTAGCCTGAGAGATGGGCTTCACAAAAATGAACATACCTAATGGAATTTTAGTAAGAAAATAAGTTCATCACAGTTAAAAGCACAACTACATGAAAATTAGTCTGAAAATATAAATTAATACAAGCAGGCATACAGCAAGCATAGTATTATATTTAATCATTACTTGCAAATATGTGTAATTATATATGTCATATATACTATTATATCTATCTATTCATCTCTTCCAGTGTGGCAACTCACTATATAATCTGTAGATCCAGATATTATATAATAAATCCCTGTGTAGGAGATTTTAACATACTTACTGCATTTTGTTTTTAAAAATAAAATACTTTGAAAGTGGTACTGTGCTGTCTCATAGAAAAGAAACTTAAGAAATGTATATTTCTGTTTTCTGGATTCCTTAATAATGTAATGCGTGCTTTGATAATTTCACACCTTCTCCCTTAGTGTTGAAATGACAAAGAACATCATAGACCTTCCATTACAAAGCTGGACTTTTGGAGACAAAATCCGGGTGGCATTGAAAAAAAAAAAAAGAAAGAAAATAGAAGAAAATATATAAGGATGAAACGACTAAGCTTGTGTCAAAAACTTTTAAGTGGCTGTTCATACTCTACCAGTAATCCTTTTTAGGTCAAGATGCTCTGCTTTTACAACTTCTTTTAAATTGATTTGGGAAGAGACTTTGTGAAGCATTATTCATGTTAATGTGAGGTCTCACAGTTATCTTAAGATATTACATTGAGTAGAAAATATACTGAGACATACAAAACGTGATTGATTTAATCATGCAAACACTTACATAGTGAAAGGAATAAATTTATTTTCAGAAACAGTGGTTCAAGTTACTTCAGTTGTACATGATGAGAATTTATTTGCAGGAAGATCAGCGCAGGATATTCCAACATTCAATAAATGCTTATTGTCAAATAAACAAATGAGAATTTTAGTTGATTAATTTAGTTTCAGCATGCAAAGAAGTGCTGAATTAAATTCATATATTGTGAACTGAAAGCTTGAAGAACTTGTTAGAGATTTCACTGTTAATTATAACATTCATTTTCTCTAATGGTAGAAAAGGTTTGAAAGCAGTGTCATGTAACAGTGATTTCAAAATGTTAATATAAATAGTTCCATATTGCTGTTGTAAAATAGAATTCTTATGTCTTACATTTTTAACTGTTAAATGTTTCTGTATTTTTCTTGCAGACAATCTTTTCACATATACATTAGTTGATCTAAATATTTCTAGACCAGTATCACATTTGCCTCCCTAACCCTCTTCGTATTTACAGACTGAAAACAAATGTATTTTTCTTCAAAGAGTATATTAATAGAGTCATTTGCTTGACTGTTATTGCGTATGGGTAATATTAAGACTTAGAAAAGTAAACTTTACTTATGAAAAAAATAACCCAAACAGATTATAAGACAGAATACATGTATTTTCTTTTTAAGTGCAATAGTAGATGGTAGAACTCATTTAGACAACCTACACTCCACATTTTAAATATGGATGTGTGCCTCAGTCCTGTGTGTGTCAGCTGAAATATACTTACAAATTACTGTACGTGAACTGATGTTCAGACACGTTTTAAGAAAATTAAACCAAGTGGGAATGGAAAGGCTTTACTGTGTTACTTTAGGAGAACAAGAGCCCATTTGCAAGCACTGTGGGAACAGTCACAAATTGGCTGCTTCCCTTTAAGTAAAGAGCACATACTCTGCATGCCCTGAGAAGTATTTTGTGATTGATAGAAATAGAGAAGTATTCTTACAGAGATAAGCTGACAAGGGTGCAGTATGCACACTTTGAGCTATGGGGATCAGAAGTCACCTATATGGACAGTTTGAACAAAGGTCACAGAACATGCTGTGTTTCAGCAGGCTTTTGATCAATCCCACTGGAGACCTAAAAAATATACCTGTAAATGTATATTTTTTATTAATTCAGTTGAGCTCAGTTTTCACTGAGTTACCTGTATTCTGATTCAATATGTACCTACAATACAATAAAATCAAGCCAAAAATCGGTTATATGAACAACAACAACAACAAAAATAGAAATGGTAATTTAAATTGTTCTGAACTATAATAAATATTGTTAAATAACTGTAGCCTATTTTTAGTAGCTGTTTAAAAAGAATCAGATTCTCAGAAACAACCTGACTCTCCCCCATTGTAGCTTCACTCCATTTCTTTTTGTCTTGTTGCTGTCACTAGAGAGAGGAGATCAGCACCTTGCACTCCACCTGAAGAAGCTGTTGACGACCATGAGGCCTATCCTCAGCCTCCTCTTGTCTAGGCTGAATAAACCCAGAGACATGGGCCACTTGCATCTTGCCCTCTTTCCCTTTTCATCTTTGTTGCTCTACTTTGGACATTTTATAATGGTTTTATGTCCTTTTATATTTTTATCCCCCAAACTGCTCACAATACTTCAGGTGAGGCCGCACCAACACAGAGCAGAGCAGGACAAACCCTTCCGTCTTCCTTTAACATGTTCTGGGCCAAATGCATTCTAGGGTACAGCTGACTCTTCTGGCTACCAGGGCACACTTCTGACTCATATTCAACTTACCATCAATCTCCAAGTCCTCTTCTGTGGGGCTGCTATCCTGCAACTTGTCACCCAGCCTGGATATATATCCAGTATTATGCCATCCCAGGTGTAGTATCCAGCATACACTTATGTAAAACATCACCTAACATGGCCCTCTAATTTGTCAAGATCTCTCTGCAAGACCTCTCTACCATCAAGTCAGCCATTGGCTCTCCCTAATTTAGTGTCACCTGCAAACATATTTATTATAGTAGAATAATAGAGTATTCTGAGTTGGAAGTTTACATATATATATATATATATATATATATGTTTAAATTTACATCTATATTTTCTTCTATTTATATACTAGACCTAGCAAATTCACAGGTATCAGTGAGAATGTTCTATGCGCAATAGAAGCTGTAGTGTTGTGCTTTAGCCTGGTAGGCAGCTAAACACCACAGAGTCATTAGCTCAAACCTCATGTGATGAGGGAGAAAACCCTGGAAAAAAAGGGAAAAAATGCAGAATTCATGAGTTGAGATAAAAACAAACAAACAACAACAACAGAACAGCTTAATATGATGGGTAAATAAGGGATAACAATGATTTAAAAATATATACAACATGAGTGATTCATAATGTTAATTGCTCATCCTGGAAGGACTGATAGCCATCCAGGCCTTGAGCAGCAGTAGTTCTTCCTAGATAACTCCCCCAAGTTTTATTGTTCAGCATGACAACATGTGGTATGGAATATCCATTTGGCTAGTTTGGGATAGCTGAGCTGAACTGTGTCCCCTCCTAGCTTCTTGTGTACCACCAGCATCTTCACTGGCAGGGCAGTATGAGAAACTGAAATGTCCTTGTTTCTGCAAACACATTGCTCAGGCCAACTAAAACATCATTTTGTTATCAACATTATTTTCATCATAAATCTAAAACACAATGTAATACTAGCTAGTGGTCACTGAATTAAGGTGTTTGTCCAAGCAGACGAGTCAAAAGATGGAGACTGGGGTAGCAAGGTCTCTCTTGTTGTAAGCAAAGAAGCCTTTGACATGGTACTCCACAATACCCTTTTCTCTAAATTGGAAAGATATGTATTTGATGGGTGGAATGTTCAGTGGATGAAAACTTGTTGCAGGATTGTACTCAAAAGAATTACTCAATGTCCAGATGGAAGTCAGTGGGGGTCCCTCAGGAGTCAGTTCTAGGCCTGATGCCCTTTAATACCTTTATCAGTGACACTGATAGTGGGATCAAGTAGACTTTCAGTAAGTTTGTGGATGTCAACAAGCTCTGTGGTGCAGCTGATATGTCCAAAGGACAAGATGCCATTCTGAGAGACCTTGGCAGGCTCTAGCAGTAGGACCAGGAGAATCTCATGAGATTCAGCAAATTCAGGTGCAAAGTCTTGCAATTCCCACTATCAATATAAGCCGAGGGATGAAAGGATTAAGCATAGTACTGTTAAAAAGGACTTGGGGATACTGATGGATGGCAAACTGGACATGACCCACAAATACACCCTTGCAGCCCAGTGGGCTACATCAAAAGAACTGTGGCTAGCAGGTTGAGGGATCTCTCTACACTGGTGAGACCTAACCTGAAGTACTGCATCCAGACGTGGAGTCCTCAGTACAGGAGAGATATAGACCTGCTGGAGCACATTTAGAGGAGGGACACAGAAATGATCTAAGGTATGGAAGACCACCCCTGTGAGGACAGGGTGAGATAATTTAGCCTATTCAGCCTTGAAGAGTCCTTGGAGTGATCTACTAGTGGACTTTCAGTACCTAAAGGGGGAGTATAAGGAATAGGGGACAGACTCTTTAGGAAGGTCTGTTGTGACAAAACATCTGAAACTAAAGAAGGGGAGTTTCAGACTGGATATAAGAGAAAAAAAAATTACAATACATGTAAGTGAGGGTCTGGAGAAGTTTACTCGGAGATGTGATGGATGCTCCATCCTTGGAGATATTCAAGGTCACTCTAGAGGGGGGACCAACCCTATCTAGCTGTAGATGCTCCTGAACATTTCAGTGGAGTTGGACTAGATGACCTTTAAATGTCCCTATCAAAAATTCTGTAATTCTACTAGGAAATTAACTCTGTGCCATCTGAAACCAGGACATATAGAAAGAATATTTTTTCTGGTTTTGCTAATCATTTCTCAGTGAAATTCTATTGCAATAGATAGTCATAAATCCTACAAATCGAGGCTCTTTTAATTCCTACAATAGTCACTTAGCAAGATGGTTTTTGCCACTGTTGAAATTATAGATTTACTGAAATTGCATATCTGAAACCCATCCCTTCTGACTCTACAAGTTCTCTGCCCTCAGTTAAACCAGATAACGGAATAATGAGAAATCGGAAGTATGTTTATAAATAGATTATTTCGATCTGTCCTTGAAACGTTGCGTATAGAAATCAAAATAACACTCAGAATGCAATCATGCAACACCACTCATGCTGTGCTGCTCTAGGCTAAAGGTATGCATCAAGGAAATACCAACATTTTTGCTTGTTTCCTTCAAGCATGTTGTCATTCTTGCTGGGAGTCCTGAAGGCCTCTGGGCATTCGGTGATTCACAGCAGCAGTCATTCATTCAGAAGTTATGGACAGTGTCCTGCTACAGAAAAAACAGCTTCTATGTCCTGTTAATGAATCTGGGTCATAAATACTACTACTGCTGACAGACGTAATTACTCAGGGAAATCCTTCACTGCAACCTTGTGTCCACCTTATATAAGTGTCATAAATGAGCTCATCTTGAAAACCAGACATTCAAGAGAAATACAACCATGACCTAAGAAAGATGTGTGTTGACAAATGATGACAAATGTCAGTAGTTCAGATACAATGTTGACAGGTCTGCTCACATTAATATCAACAGCACTAGAAGAATGGTGAAATAACCAATTACATTTGTGCAAAGGTTTTCTGATAATAGCATCTCCCTTTCCTGCAATTCCCACCTTTCCCCTGCCAGCTATCTCAGTTCGCATCTCCCCCATGGAGACCCCCTGAATAAAGTCTTTATCCCCTCATACAAATGGTTAGATAAAACACCAGCTTTCCGAAGCTTCCATTGCCTAAAAATACTCATGTATATTCTGGCACTCATCTCATTACTTGGTTTTATCTGCAATAAAGCACGTGTGATGTTGTGAATTTTTAACTTGTTAAATAGTTATAGCCATGGACCATGCAAAAATTTTCATTCTAAGATCTTAGTCTCAATCCACTCAGCCCTTTGCGCTGAGTGAGAAAGCAGTATGTGTATGAAGATGATCAGGAACAGTTCTCCTGGATCACTATTTCCTCACGGGCCCAGAAATTCTACACCCTCAAGCCGGGTATTACATCTCCCATGTATTATATGGGGTGCTAATGTGGTGCAGTTGTGTGTCCACCAACTTATACAGCAGTTCATGCACTATGCTATGTGGGGCAAGACAGCCTGTTTCCCCTGTAAGGGCAGTTGGCATGCAGTTGGTCTGCTTTGCTCCCCACGGCTGCTGTGCTCTCTGTTAGTGCAAGTATAAATGGCTTTCTCTAAAAAGATTCAACACTTCAGGTAACTAAACTAAATGAGACAGAGCTTCTGATGGTATTACTTACTTAAATCTCACTTTTTCTAAACTATATAAACCTTACACAGGCCTCCTCTCCTTCTTGAGATTTTGGAGTTTATAGCTGTGGTTTTTCTTCTTACCCATCTAGAGACATCCTTTTATTAAACAGATTTTATGTCGACTTTTCCAAACTTCAGATACACAGTCTTTCAGGGAATTGCAAACTCAAGAAGAAATGTTCCTCCATAAGATATGAAAGAATTGTTCATTTTAACCAAGATTTGTCATGAGAAAATCCTTTCAAATTTAGATGCCTTGAGATTTGATTGGTAGAAAAATTATTTCTGCCTTCTGTCACAAAGCTTTTATGCAGTGGAAGAAACATGAAATTATCTCCCCTGGCCAAAAAATAAAAATAAAAACAAAAAATAACCTACTTAAATTGAAAACAAATCTTTCAGCAGTTCAAGCTTATTATATTTCAATTTTACTAGAAGCTCTGAGTATATTTTCTCCACATTTGTCTCAAAATAATGTAGAACTAACGACATGCGGTTTATCTTTCTTCTTTTTGCCATCCAGAAGCTATCTGAAACTATTTTACTTCCTCTCTTCAGAAAAGTTATATTTTTATTCAGCATCAGTCAGAAATGGTAAACTGGAAAGCTAGTGTGAATTATGACAATTACATTCAATTGCAAAAAGATTAGAAAGCAAAAGAAAATATCTGAACTGCAAAAAATTCAGAGTTATTAGTCAACAGTCTTACTCTACTATAAGACAGAAATGACTGATTTTTTTCTTCATTTTCTGCTAATCAATTTTATTATTACAGTAAACATGAACTCTGAGAATGGTATTATCAGCAATATGCCAACTGGACATAATTATGCACTCATTATGATAAACTGGAACACAAAGTCATGATAACTTTAATACAAAGTATTAAGATTGCTTTTTAATCTTCATAGTGTGAAGACTAATCTATGCTGTCTACAAATCCAGTCATAAACTTAAGCTCTTTGTTACTTATTTATAAGCAAAAAACCAAACAGTTCATTTATCTGACAGGCAGTACTTTGAACTGCTAATAAAAATGATGAAAGCACTTAAGTGTTTGTTAGGTGTTTCCTGCCTCTACAAAAATTAAATTTACCTATTGCCTTCCAGTTTTTTGTCAGTGGTTCCAGAGCGTGATCAGTAGCATGAAATCTGGTTGGAGATGAGGAACTAGCAGTAGACTCCCAGGGGTCAATAGTAAGCCCAGTCCTGCTTTACATCTTCTTTAATGATCTGGATGATAAAACATACATTCAGCAAGTCTGAAGATGACACAAAAGTGGGTGGCATGATAGATATGGCAGTGGGTTGTGCTGCAATCCAGCTGGACCTGGACAGACTGGATAAATGGTCTAACAGTAATCCAGTGAAGTTCTGCAAAGAGAGGTTCAAAGTCCTACACCTTGAGGGTAACACCACCATGCATCAGAATAAGCTGAGGGCTGCCTTAGACGAAGTATTACAAGCAAATTAAGGGAGCTCTGTTCAGAACTAAGTTACTTGGATCTCCAGTACAGTAGTGAGATGAACTGGAGAAGGTTCAGCAAAAATAATGAAAGTACTACAGCACCACTGCTACGAGGAAAGTCTGTGAGAGTTGGGATTATTCTACTGGGAGAAGACTCCAGGAGAATCTTATGCATGCAGACACTGGAATGTAAGGTGAAAACAGTACAGGGCTATCACATTTTCACTGGTGCCCAGTTACTGGACAGGAATCAGTGGGCACAAACTGACACAAATGAAATGTCATCTAAACATCAGGAAGCACTCGATTTCTGTGTGACCGACACAGGACTCCTAAAGAGGCTGAGGAACCTCTCTCATTGGAATTATTCAAAAGCCATCTGGGATCTGTTGCTGGGAAGCTTGCTTCATATAACTGGCCCAAACTGATAATGAAGTTTGGATCAGAGGACCTCTAGAGGTCCCTTCCAAGCTCTGCAATTCTGTGACTCACTAAATTCACTTTTTCTCTCTTTATTAAACATGCAGTGAGCAGAATGCAACACTTTTGTAAAAGGTACAGTATAATCCCTTTAAACATGATTATTTCATAACACTAGCTATTATTTCTGGTTTATTTGGAGGGTTATTTTTGATGGATGGATTGACTGATTATGAAGTACAGTCTCTTAAGACATTCCAGAATTAAATTTCTCATTTTCCATATTTTGAAGAATATCCTGCATGCACCCTACTCCAAATGAGATAAATTACAGAGAGACAAAGGTGAGTATCAGAACTGTCCCTCTCAACCTTGCTTTTCATATGCACTGAGTGTGAACAGCGGTGAACTACAAGTCTTCACCGAAGCTTACCGTGGAAAAAGGACCTCAAAACAGAATGACTTGCATCCCTGTATGTAACAGGCGTTTCCAAATCAACTGTCCAATGAATCACAGAGAAGATGAAGAACAAAGGTGAGATTTTTTTATGCATTTGTGCAACTCCCATGCAAAATGCTACGAGAAACAAAACTATAAGAATAATAGAATCACAGAATCCTTAAAATTAAAAGGGACATTTAAAGGCCATCTAGTTCATTTCCCCTCCAGTAAACAGGGACACGCAGAGCTAAATCAGATTGCAAAGGGTCTGATCCAGCCTCAGTCTGACAGTCTCCAGGGATGGGGCATCAACCACATCACTGGGAAACCTGATCCAGTGCCTCACCACTTTCAGTGTAAAAGACTTTTCCCTTGTATCTAATGTAGGTCTACCCTCTTTGAGCTTAAAACCATTTCCCCTTGTTCTGTCACAACAAAGTCTGCTCCCTTATTTCCTGTAGCTCCCCTTCAGATTCTGAAAGGCTGCTAACAGGTCCTCAGATTCTCCCCCAGGCTGAGGAACCCCAGCTCTCTCAGCCTGTCCTTATAGGAGACATGTTCCATGCCTTGGATCATTTTTGTGGCCCTCCTATGGACATGCTCCAACAGGTCTATGTCTCTCCTGTAGTGAGGACTCCACATCTGGATGCAATACTCCTGGTGAGGCCCCACCATTAGAGAATAGAGGAGTAGGATCACCTCCCTTGACCTGCTGCCCACACATTTTTTATGCAGCTGTCACGGAGTTCTCTTTAGGTCTAAGTCTGTGACAGGAACACAAGGAACAAAGGAGGGAGAGAAGGAAGGGAAAAACAAACAAACAAACAAACAAAAACAACTACCCCGACTTTGGCAACCGGGATGCTTGAGAAGAGGCGGGAGTGGGGGAGCAGGGGTGGAGGGAAGAGGAGATAGTACATGGGTCTAAAAGAACAACAGCAACAATCTGGAGAGGAACAGTAATTACTAAATCCAACAAAATCTAACAGATAGAGAAGCAAGAGTACCCAAGATAGGAGATCTTAGTTAGTTAAACTGCAGGGGACATATACGTGCTTTTTCTCCACGGCTTGCAGCTTGTGTCCGACCTGGAGCTCCACACCTCTTCTGCTCCCCGCCAGAGCATTAACTCTTTAACTCCCAACATGATATTCTGATGTGGAATACCAGCACCAAAAATCACAAAACCACAACAGCAGCCCAGGATACGATTGTCATTCTGGGCTGCAAGGGTGCATTACCCGTGCAGCCTGGTCTAGGGAGCTGCTTTGGCAGGGTAGGTGGACTCAATGATCTCTAGAGGTCCCTTCCAACCCCTGCAATTCTGTGACTCTGTAATTGCTGCCTCATGTCCAGCTTCCCATTCAACAGTACCATCTGGTCTTTTTTTTTTTTTTTTTTTTTGGCAGAGCTGCACTCAATCCTTTCATTCCCCAGTTGTATCGGTAGCGAGGGTTGCCTCGACCCAGGTGCAAGATCTTGCATTTGGATTTGTTGAACCTCGTGAAGTTCACCTGAGCCCACTGCTCAAGTCTGTCTAAACCCCTCTGGGTGGCATCCTGTCCCTGTGGTGTGTCGACTACACTCCACAGCTTGGTGTCATAAAATGAAACTGTAAATAACTCAAAATTGCATAATGTACATTAAAAAATATTAATAATAACCACTAACAATGGATAAGATATGAAGAAAATCCTGAAAAGCCGGAGGAGTTTGATAGTGTGAAGCCCAAACAAAGAAAGCATAGTCATAAGCTGAGAAAAATAATCCCTGAATGGCAATACAGAGGTAGGATTTCTTATCTGTATTAGTGAGTATTCCCTATTCCAAAACACATGGATCTTTGTTTCTTTTAATGAAGTCTTAAGTACACTGGCAGCAGAGTTAGGAATGCTCACTTGTGATTACAGTATATGATAAAACAGCTTGAATTAAGCACCTGAAAATATGCCAGTTCAGATACTGTCTAATTACCTTAAATGGAGACTAGCTACATTTAATCACTGTGAACTGCATTGAAAATAAGAGGCTTTTTCAGGATGAAATTTATTGGAGTGTGTGGAGAGCTGTCCTTGGGACATTTAAATTTGTCATCTTTTAATTTTTTAATCAATAAAATCAAAGATTGAGATGAAGGGTGTTATTTTTGTTTGTTTGCCCTTATTTTCCATGTAAATATTAGAAGTATAACAATTATAGAAATGACTGCAGTTATTGTACCTAAAAACTGTGTGCAGTCATTAATACAATGTTTTCACTAGAATTACACTACAGCAAGGAAAAATCATTTCAGGCCTATCAAACTTTAGCCACCCTTCTAGAACTGAAAAGAGAAGCTTCAGCATCCCTTCTGCAATCTTTACATTGAAACACTCCACTAATTATTTTTCTGCCCCATTTTACATCAGCATACAGCAAAGTGGTTGGCATTTTTATGTTTTTCTTGTCCTTGTTTTTCAATTCCAGAAGAAAACTCAAGTAGAAAATAATTCAGATAAAAACTATTGATCTCCATGATTGTTTAGAAGCTGAAAAACTTAATTGTAAAACTAGAAATATACTTTTAAAATATTTGTTTTAATTCTCTATTATGAAAAATTTATGTGACTTACGTATGAAGTATATATGAAAGATCCTGTGTATATGAAAAATTCAGAAAATTATTTTCTCTGCATTTACTTTTCTGATCACATCTTTGAATATATCTGTCCCCCTTATTGCTCTTAATCATGTTAAAGGTCTATTGTAGCTTTATAATCTTTTACAAAAGAGCCATTAAATGAATACTCATACTTAAATTCTGTTTTAATAGGGTCATGTTTCTCAAACTTTTCAGATAACAATCAAATATTATCTAAGTAAGGAGAAACATATGTATTTTTTCAGATCTGTTATTCACCATAAATAAAGTCCTTAATGGAATAGATACTATGAAAAGCAAAATATGATTTCTGTGTTCACAGAATCACAGAATTGTAAGGACTGGAAGGGACCTCTAGAGATCTTCTAGTCTGAACTGCCTGCCAAAGCAACTCCCTCGACCAGGTTACAAATCCCACCTAAGTTATTCATGTTAATTTCATGTTGAAACTTTTATCCTTATACAAGTATAGTACAGTATAAGGTTACGGAAAAATGAAAGAAATTGAAGCCTCTAACACTAACAACAAAATCTCAGGGACTAGAAACATTTGAAGTACCATATTCAGTTATAATTTGTTTTTAAAATGCATAAGCAACAATCCAGACATGCTCACGGAAAGACTGTCTTCACAGTTGAGTAAACATAAACAAATTACTGTTCTAATTACTTTAAATCTTTTTTTCTTTTTCAAATTTTTGTCAATGTGTATTGTGTAAATAGACATTAAGATAATATACTTAAAACTTTGAATTTATGTATTAAAAAGCCTTATGGAAAGCAATTATTTAATTGAATACATAAGGAGTATTAAGTACTCTTTTTCTAGATCCATAGGGAAACATGCTTGAAATTTATCATGAAAGCAATGTATTTAAATAACTAAGTAAGTAAGTAAATAAATAAATGAAAGAGATTGTTGTGGATTGTGAGTGTTTCTCAGTTGACTTGAAAAATACAACACTTCTAAAGCCCGTAAATTTGTGTAAAGGCTTATTCATAATCCTGGATAATAGGAAGGGATGCTTGGAAGGATTATTACAGCCATTTCGAAGGCGTAATTAAGCCAAAGATATAGACTTTTTAAAAGCCTTTCAGCAGTTATTAAAAATAATAATAATAATAAAAATAAATTTTTGTTTTCACAGGAAGAGATGTATTTACCAATAAATCTACCTCAAAAGTCACAATTTAGCTTCAGTACATAGGTAGGATGCAAGCTATTTCCTATTTACCGTTATGTATATTTAGGATACTGTGAGAATCTAAAAGGAATCTTAATCCATCAGTATTCAGGTTCAATAAGATCTAAACATCCATTAATGGAATAAAGAGTTTGAATACATTTCTTCACAGTTAAGAAGCTGTTCTGAGATTTATATCAAGTAAACGTTTTTTATGTACAAGTAAATATACATTGCAGATTGCTTCTCACTCTACACATCAGAAAAGCTTTTTGGGTGTTTTCAGATCACCTAAAATGTAATATGAAAGCAATTTGCTAGGGTAAAAGTCCTTAGTCCTCAAGCAATGCAATACGAAATATGTGAATTTATGTACCTGCTACCACTCAATTCAAAATATAGCATTTGAGGCTTGTAGTTCTCATTTACAGTGGTAGCTTTCTGATGATATACTGAATCTGTCTGGGATATAATTAACCTTCACCACAGCAGCTTAGATAATGCTGTGCTTTACATTTGTAGATAAAACAGTATCCATGTTGCAGAAGTGTTTTGGTTACTGCTGAGCAGTGGTGGCTCAGCATCATGTCTGTCTGCAATCTTTCATCAAAAGCCAGTGGGCTGGGGTGGGCAAAATGTGAAGAGGGGACAACACCAGTGAAGCTGACTTAAACAGTCTCAAGCAATATTCCATATGTCACTCAGCAATAAAAACTGGGGAAAGAAGAGAAAGAGAAGGAGGAGGAGGAGGAGGAGGAGGAGGAGGAAGGAGAAAAGTGGAGGGGGCTCTTGACGTAGAAATATTTGTCTTTATAAGCAACCACTCTGCATACTGAGACCCTGCTTCCCAAGATGTGGCTGAATGTTTTTTGCTGATGGGAAGTAGAGAATAATTATTTTCTCCTTGTGCTTTCAAATGACATCTTTTTCATTATACTGCTCTTTACCTCAAGGTTTTATTCTTTCATCACATTTTATGCTATTGTCATTCTAAAGAGAAAGGGTGAGAAAATAGTATGGTGGAGCTGAGCTACACACTGATTGTCAAAACACCACAAGCTTCATATGTTCACAGAGATATCATAGAACTGCAGTTGTGCTGAACTTTTTAAGAGAAGTGATAGACAGTATCCATCTTTTTTTTTTTTTAATTAGTATTTTTTTACTTCAATTTCCTAATAAATCTAACTTAAAATAATTCTCAGTAAGTGATGAGCCTGCTGTCAAATGTATTTGGTGTCTTGGCTGCAGTCCTTGATCCCAAGAGAGGTCTCCAGGATCATTAAAATCCATACCTGTGGCAAAAGTCAGGAAGTCATACACCCAAGATGTGACCTGTGGGGTGAATTTAAACCTACTAAATTCTCTCCTACATGCCATGAGAATGGAATGCTCTGATAGATCAGCTGTCGTTCCCTCCAGCTTGGCCCTTAGATCCCTGTAGTCATGCTATTATAGTTGCAATACAAGAAAAAGCGGATGTCTGTGCCACTTTACATTCACACAACAACTCATAGCTTTCCAGAATTGGCTTGAATATCACGTTGGTAAAAGAAAGTCATTGAAAAAGTATTGTTGGATGCACATTTAATTCATGAGCCAGTAGTAGTTGTTCACCTGGTGTAGGGAACCTGCTTTGGCAGAGCGGTTGGACTCAATGATCTCTTGAGGTCCCTTCCAACCCCTATGATTCTATGATTCTATGATCAAAGATGGACAAATATTTATTTGACTCTTCTCTTTTAGGATAAATTACAAAAGGAAAAATTTAAAAGCATATCTATTCATATCTATAGTACTTCTCTTTAAGGGAGGTTTCAGATCCATAGATTTTCTGGTGTCAGATGTACTTTCTTACAACTCTTAGTTGTAAGTTAAAATATATTTAAATAAATAAAACTAATTTAAAATATAACAACCTCAACATTTGTGATTATCAGGCACTATATATGATAAAGACAGCTCTCTGTTCAACATTCAGTCTGTTTCTGTGTTAATTATGAGTCACCAACTATTCTCATCCATTGAGAAGAAAATATTTCATACTAAATATCTGTCTGTGTTTTAGTAACTAGGTATCTAAAGCTTAGAATCAAGTTGTATATTTTTTTTTTCTTCTGGACTTGTACTTGAATTTCCCTTGTGTTTACTGTATGTTTCTTTACACTAATGCTTAGTTTTGCAAGAGAAGCAGCCTGGAGCACACAGCAGGGGAAATAAGTGCAAATAACATACCAGAGCTGCTCAGAAAAAAAATGTTGTTTTCCAGTATCATATGAATAATAGTAGTTCACAGTAAAGTTCTTCAAGCAAAACATTCAAACAGATTACAACTCTCAAAGTGTATAAATTAAATTTTCCCATGCTCTTTGTGGTTAAGGGAAACTGAATTTGATGGACCTCAGGTCACAAGGAATTCCTCATTCTAAGTCTGCTGGAACAAAATTTGGTTTACTCATAACACAAAGAACCTCCACAAATAAAACTCCATGAGGACTCAAAAAAGAATCTTCTCATTCCTATGTACCCTCCATTTGTATTTAAACTCATTCTGAAAGTAAAGAAGTAAAGCAGTTTTGAGGTCAAGTTCACGATTTAGTTGGCCAACTTAGTCCATTAACGATGAAAAGAATCAATTGTACTCCATTCTCTCTTAATTGCCCTCATTGTCATTTCAATGGAATGTGTGTGAGGGCAGTTATCTAAGTGAGAAGGTAAATTTCTGTTGTTTAGTGGACACATCTTTCTCTTCCACTACTGTTTCGATTATGCAGATATACTGTACGCAAGGAGTTAGTAGAGGAACAATAACAGGTGAGAAAAAAAAAAAAAAAAAAAGAAAAGAAGTGAAAACAATTCTCTGCTGCCTCTCCTGCAGAAGATAGTCTCAGCTGCCTTTTAGTCACTCCTTGAAGCACAGGGATTGCTTCAAGGGAAATGTGCTGACTCCCTGGAAATTGATTTCCGAGTAAGAGTCCAAGAATCTAAGTGACAGGAGAGAAGGAATTTAATTGTTAGTTAATATGAATGGCACTTGGCAGGAATATGATTCTATAAAAACTGCCACATTGTGGTACAGGAAAAAGTAATCTGAAAGAAGTCATATTTTTTCTTGATCTCGTTTTACTAATAATGATCTAGCAAAGGTTGCCCCTCTTTCATGCAAATGTGGACACTACAATTTGCACTGGTTTTGTCAGGATTGAACCTTCAGTGAAGCTATAGACATTTGAAAATAAAAAGAAGAAAATGTATCATAAAACAGAACTACGTAATTTCTGTATATTCAATTTAGTAAAATAATGACATTATTTTCATTCCATCATGCAAAATTAAAGTACGTAACAATTATTTCATCAAAGTGTATAAATAGACAATATGAATAGCCACGTCAGATTATTAAGATTACTTTTTAATGAATCATTGCAAAAGTTGGGAAAATAACTTATTTTTCCCTCTTTCACAATGATTCATGATTGTTGTGTCTAATTATGGAATTAATAGTTTTTATGTTTTTTGAGCACATGCATTCATATGAGAACATGACAGAATGTCTTCATAAGAGATTGTTTTTCAAATATAATTTCAACGTGTTAAGGAGATTTGAATCACCTTCAGATTTTTCTCAGTTCTTAATGGAAAGAGAATATCTGACATCTTCCTATATTGACTGTAAATAATATGGGGGAAAGTCAAGCCAGAAGCAGTAATCTAAAATGCATTATGCTATCATACTGTAATTTCTCACTAATGAACAAAATATTTGTATAACTTTATCACATAATTGTGTTAGGAAAATGTCTGCTTCAATATGTTTACTTGACCTTTCTTATCCCAAAAAAAGAGATAGGAGAATCCACTTTTTTTCATTCAAACAAATGGAGAGTCCACTAGGGCAAACCTAGTGAACCAAGGAGACCCCTGTGGGGTCTCTCAAAGTACTGGGTGACAGAGCTCCTCTTTTATCCCTGTACCCTGGTACTAGTGAGCCCTTCCCCCTTTCCCCATTTGCTGAGGAACTTGGGTTCACATTCTTCTCTGTTTGCCTATCAGAACTCATCCCCCTCACTATGTACACCCCTTTCTTTTCTTTCCTTAAACATACTTTGTAATCTGGATTGAGTTTGTTCTTTTTCCCAACCAGAACTGTCTTGGTATCCTGTAAAGTCTATCACTTTTTATTCTGTCGAGCAAAGAAGATTTACATGTAGGTGCGAAGCTAGCATCTTCTGCCACAAACTTGCAAGATAAATTTGCTTAACCATATCCTTATGACTGAATCTCTTCTTCTCATTCTTTTCTATGTCTTTTTTTTATTTTTTTTCAGGGACCCCCTCATCCTTCTTTTGTTCTTCCCGAGGTTCAGCTAATTTTGCAAGGACACCTGATTGTTTATCCTTCAGTTACTTACTATTAATTTTAGTACTAATTTGGAGCTCAGCTCTAAAAACTATAGAGCTATTTTTATTTCTTATTTTGACAATGAAAGCAAATTTTAATAGGACTTTATACCATGCAATAACAATGTGTCTATTTACTTTGCGCCCATAATGTTTTGTTCATGTACTTTAAAGAAATGAATTTATTTACTCCACTTAGATACCTCTTGTTCTGGACAGCAAGTTTCTAGATTATGAAAGGTATTTCAGTTCTATCCTGTACATTCCAATAATCTTTGTGCTGGTGAAAAAGTATATGGGTCTTTTCTGAAAAGCACACATTAATGTACATGTCCCACTCAATAAGATCAAACACGAATCTGTAAATAATTACTTGCAAATCAACACAGACACACAAGCAGACTTACCAAATGAACATCAGAGCAGCATAGTTGCATAGAAAAAGACAAAAAAGAGAAGGATGAACTGCAAGAATTTATATAGTAGAATACTACATTTTTATTCATATTTAACCATGAATAGTAGGGCTAGATTTTTGTTGAAGTTAGACTAATCTTTGATCCCCTTGTTGAGGATGATTCCTTTTGGGAGGGTGGGGAAACAAAAAGGAAGAAATAATTTGGAGCTATGTAGAAGGAAAAAGTAATAGCACATCTCCCATTCATTAGCTCAGTGGTTTGAGCACTCAGCAGATTATAGAAAATCTCTGCCAAAAAGGATTTGAATCAGTGTCTCTTGTGAAGATTCTAAATAATCTACAATTGTGCAAAGATTAGTGACTTCTTTCTTCCTCTTGCAGCTGATCCAATTTTATTTTCAAGGATTCTTCAGTACTCTATTCAAAGACCTTTGGGTTTTGTTCTGGTGGTCAGAATGTTCATACAGGTAGCAAAAAGGTAATGGCTGCATTGCAGCCCTGTCTAAAGACAATTTTTTGTATTATCTGTATGTAGGGTAAAAGCTCCAGCAACACTGTTTATGCCAAACTAAATTTGTATTGATGCCTGTGGTTTCTAATTTGCAGTTTAATTGTGCACCTAAATCACAGGTCTGCTATATACATTATCAACTATTCAACAATATTTTCAGCCACTCTCATCCTGAAATAAGTAAAAAACAAATGAATGAACAAACAAAGAAACCTTAAAATAAATTTGAAAGGTTTTTTAAACAATTTATTTTGGTCCTAAATTTCATACCATGCCATTTAAACTGCTTGAATTCTGTGTGACAATTTGAATTGCCTTCAAAAGCATTTGTAAAAGAAACCATGCTTGCCATTTTCATTTTAGCATCTACATGTTATTTGAAGCATATTTGCTGAGTCTACATGCTTGTCATAGCCAGGGAATATTTGAAATTTAGTTGATGACTAATATCCTTACCTTTTGCTGGTCCAGTAAAAATATTATGCATATTATAATATTTTCCTAAGATGTGTTTTTTTCCTTTCTTCAAGGGAGTAAGTGTATTCCTACAAACTGTAGCCTTACAACTGTTTTTGGAATGCAGTTTTTTGAAAGTGTTTGGCATCATTTTTCATTTTATGTTCATTTCAGGAACCAAATATTTTTCATTTGACCTCAGAAGAAGACAGTCAGAGCTTTTGAATGTTTCAATGAAATTTTGTCGTATTTTGTTTTATAGACATTATTTTATTTTTTAATAGTCAGTCGATGCTATATAAAATGACTGATTTATATGACAGTGTTGTAAAATTACTGATTCATGTTCATTCATGTTGATTCATACTGTAATCAAAACTAAATTTGAAAAATTTAGAGGTAAATTTTTCCATTTGTTGTTGAAATTAGATTAACCAAACAAGCGTATGTTTGAGAAGCGTATTTTATCCAAGTTCATTACATGAATCTTAAACTGAAAAAGTTCTCAAGAAACGTATCAAAAGAAAAGCACTGCATGAAATGGGACCACTTGCAGAGTTGCTCTTGTTAAGTGGCAGTCAAATTAGCAATTACTGACAATTTAGTGATTACATAGAGCCAAGAATTTAAAGGTCAGCGCCCTTTATTTTAAAATCACTATCTTAAAAATGGTTTTTGTTACAAATTAAAAGCATAAAAGAAAACAAGCATAGCTCAATAAAGGACAGTCCATGACATATTCTTTAATGAATGTGTGGTCAATTAACACTGGATAGTTTGCTTTAAAAACGGTTTGGGTAGTACACAGCCATTGAATTAGTCACCATGGCTACTAATTGTACCATTCTTTCAGAACAGATGAGGTCATCACATCATAATCCTCGTGTTAGCAGGTGACTATGCTCATTTCCTTTATTTTTCTCTGTGTGGTCTGTATTCCCAAGTGAACAAGTATCTAATCCTACACCCTTCTATCATTCTCAGTAGGCATTGTCCGAGTTTTTTTTTCCGTACCTGCAGGAGTTCTCTTTTTCTCAGTAAACGCAGTTCAGTAGGAGGCAGATGGTAGAGTACGCATAAATGAATAAACACTGCTATTCACCTGCGGTGAGGAACTGGAATCCCCAAGCAAAGATGTTTTTATTAGATTGTATTGATTAGGTTAGATTTTCCCTGATTGTACCAAAATGAAACATACATAAAATGTACAAATATGGCAACAGGTATAACACTGTATTCAGTGGAGATAGATTCTTAAAGGTCCTTTTACAGATTACGTCTACATTTCAGCAACTGTAAATTAAAATGGGGAAAGACAGTAAAGACTACCAGTTATTTGACATGGAGAATTTATTTTCAAAGACCTAAAAGGAATATGTTAGTGGCTAAAATTATGTTACAAACTGTTAAAGATGCAGATAAGCTAGCTTCATTCTCCTCACTGTTTCTTCAAACTCAAATGTTATTCTGCGGATAGTACACAATTGATAATATATATATCCTTGATGAACTGGGTAGGTAAGTAATACTTTACAGAAGAAACATATATATATATATATATGGTATTGGCTAAAATCAGACTTAATTTGAAGGTTAATTAGTTCAAACCTACCAACTACTTGCTTAGTCTCTCACAAGAAAAAAATAAATTTACAGATAAATAATGTAGTTGATTCAATATAAAATCACAAATATCTGTTCCTGAAGGACAAAGGAATAAAAATGAATTGCTCTTTTGAAATTTCTTCACAGATACAGATTTTTTTTCCGTTTTGTTTCTTTGAGCACTTAATTCAGTCTTGAAGATAATTAAGATTTTTTTTTGTCATATTTCTTTCCTGCGTCTTTGCTTTTTTTGTAAGTTTTACCCAATCAAGTCTTAAGAAGCTACCGTAAGACAATGTAACATACGTTAGGACACTTTTCTTTTTCCTTTTTTTTTTTTTCTTTTCCTTACCCTCCTTCTCAATCTCCATCAGTTACTCCATTTGTTATTTTATGTTACTTAGAAATTGAAAAGATTTTATAAATATCTGTAATTTCAATACCAGCTAGTTTATTATCTTTTTTTTTTTTCCTTTTCTATGAAAAATAATGCACCAAGAAAAAAAACTGCAGTATAAATTAAATGTGAACTCTTCACAAACATATTGGATATCCAATCTGCCTACTTTGCATTTTCATGTAGCAGTTTAAGCTAAAAAAAAAAAAATAAATCAAAGGAGAAACTACAGTCTTACTGTTGATTTGCATTGTCTTTCTGATAGCTTTTTTATTTCCTGGGGAATTTTATTTTTTTCCTTCTTTTTTTTTTTTTTTCCTTTTTCTCTCTCTTTTTTTTTTTTTTTTTTTTTTTCATTTTTTCTTATTTTCGTCGTCGTCTTATTTTTTTTTAGTGATTTAAGGGCTGAAACACCTCTCCTACAAGGACAGGCTGAAAGAGCTGCAACTGTTAAGCCTGGAAAAGAGAAGGTTCTGATGTAACCTGAATGTGGCCTTTCAATATCTAAAGGGGAGCTACAGGAAAGAGGAGGACAGGCTCTTTAGCTGGGTTTATTGTGACAAGACAATAAATGGTTTCAAGCTCAAAGAGAGTAGATTTAGGTTGGATATAAGGAAAAAGTATTTTACATATTGATGGTGGTGAAGCACTGAAACAGGCTGTCCAGTGATCTGGTGAATGCTCTGTCCCTAAGGACTTTCAAGTCTGCTGGATCAGGCTCTTGGTACCTGATTTAGCTGTGCATGTCCCTGTTCATTATAGGGGAGTGAGACTAGATGACCTTTAAATGTGCCTCCCAACTCTAATGATTCTATGATGGAATTCAGAACGGCAGTACAACTATGGGTACAGATAAGTAAGAAAGGAGGTGAGGTTATAGTCCAAGATTGGATGGCATACTGTAGTAAAGGTATTTTAAGAGCAAGAGATGTGATAGCAGAGGTCAAAATCGAAATCTGATCCTTGAGGTGTCATGAGGAAATAGAGAGTGTCTGTTATACCATAGAAAATGGGGAAAAGTCACAATCAAGTTACTAAATCTGACTTTCGTCAACATTCCCAATAATTCTGCCTCAAGCTTGAAAAGCATATAAACTATACCTTAGGAAGAGTAAATGCACAGCTATTACAAAGCTGTTGTTAACTGTGACATTTCCTTCTGGTGACGCATATGACAAGTCGTCTTAGACTAAATGTAACTTAAGACTTGTATAAATACATTTGATAGTGAAAGCTGAACTTCTTCATACTGTTGCTTTAAAATTGCATTCAAACGTAATTTTGTTTTAATGTTTAACATAAATGAAAAATCAATAGACAAAAAAGATAAATTCTTAAAATTTCTGTGAACATTTTTTAACAGAGTAGAATTTATGAAATCTGTTAAAATTTATACTACTAGACAAGTTTCCAAGCAGAGACTCATAATGAGAAGATGCTGCAGTGTGACAGCATTTTACTTTCAATGGTTTCTGGAATCTCCAGTAAGGCATTTTGATAGTGACATATTAGTATGTCTCAGAAATGCTTTTGCGACTGATAATTGAGATCGTATCAGGAATTTTCCCTAGGAGTTAAAGGGACTAGATGTTGTTCAGCACATTTTTCTGAAGGTTTTGTACACGTTTTCTATATTCTGGATTCACTATTATATCTTTGTAAGTATTTTTAATTATTGTTACTCAATAAGCTTATACATGATGAAACTTTTAAAAGCAGAATTTGCTTTTGCTTTCAAATAATACAGTCAAGTATATTCATATATTTCAAGGGCAAAAAAATCTTACAATAAAAGAAAAAGTCCTCAGAATAGACTGATCTACTGCAAAAAACTATCACAAAAGAAGAAAGGAAGTTAAGTACTGAAAGCCTCTTTGTTATTTTTGTTTGTTTTGGGTTCTTTGTTTGTTTTGTTTTTGTTTTTCCAGTGAAATAGTCCTCCAAAATGAAAGTATTTGCTTTTATCTGAATGTCTCTACCTCTGCATACATTTGTTTTACTGTTCCACTGACTGCTCATGTTGAGCATTTGTTGATGTGCACTCTGATTTCAAACAACCTTAATGCTATGTTCTTCCTCTATAGAACAGAAGTAGTGAGAAAATAGGAAAAAACTGGCACATGACCAATTTATTCCTGACATGAAAGTAGGGCTCAAACAGGAGTAACTTTAACAGCTGGATTTTATCACCTTTTCCTGCCATCATCTTTGATACCTTAATGAATAGATTGTTACGGTACCTCAGCTTGGATGGATAAGAACTTTTGATGTGTAAATGTGTATCCAAAGTGTGTATATGCATCTATGTGTGTAGCTATTTGTCTGTGTGGATGTGTGAAGACAAATAAATCCGTGTAGATAGAAATTAATGAGAAAGTTTGCTACAGGTAATAGTCACAAAATAATCTCTCCAAAATCTAAACTTTTATAACAATGTCTAGGAAGATAATACAAATACAGTGAGGAGAACAGAGCAAATTTCTGTCAGCTGTACTGTCTCCTTTTCTTAAAAATTTAAAAAGAAAGGACACGAGGGAATATAAAGAAATGGATAACAAGATATAATTTCTTCAAGTCTTAGTTTCATACCATTGGGAGGAACACTATAAAAACATAGCCTCTGGGCAGGAAAAAAAGGAAAAAAACCAAAGAAGTTACTTTTCATAAATATCAGGAAGTTTAGAATCCTACATGCTTTATAGAAGACTTCTAACTTTTACTGTATCCTAGTGTATATAGAATGTGGCTTAACAATTACAGCTTTCCAAGGAGGACAGCTCACTCCTGTTGAATCTACTTTTTGTTGGAAGGAACACCTGATTACTGATGCTTACATAACAAGAGATCTGTCAATTCAGCTGCTGTCACATTTTTGAGTATATAAAATGGGATGAGATGATTTTGAAGAAAGAGTCTTTTGTGACTATTTTCTAAGTCCAAGAAGCCTATGACTTTTTTATGGTAAGGAGAAATTATTTAATCACTTCAGTTTTGAGATGATTATTTGCAATCTCCTTTTGTTTCTTCTATACATATAGAATCATAGAATCACAGTGGTCGGAAGGGACCTCAAGAGACCATCGAGTCCAACCCCCCTGCCAAAGCAGTTCCCTACACCAGGTCGCACAGGTAGGTGTCCAGGCGGGTCTTGAATATCTCCAGAGAAGGAGACACCACAACACCCCTGGGAAGTCTGTTCCAGTGCTCCATCACCCTCACCGTAAAGAAGTTCTTGTGCACATTCGTGTGGAACCTCCTGTGCTGCAGTTTCTGTCCGTTTCCCCTTGTCCTGTCTCCACACACTTCTGAAAATAGTCTGACCTCTCCATTTGTCCCCCACGCCTCAGATATTTATAAACCTGGATCAGATATCTTTATGTCTTCTTTTCTCACAAGTATCAAGAATTGACAATGAATACTGTCCCTATCTGCTGTCCTTTCAGAGCAATTCTCTGTCACACATTGCCAAAGGCTTTCTTTGAGAGCTATCTGAACTAGATTTTATCAACATCTTCTGGGCATTTAGACCATGTCTATACTTGTTTATTAACATACATCATACTGTTCCGCGGGGCTCTGATCCATAATCATACTTCTGAGCAGCTGCTTCATGAATGCCCTTATCGCTATCTCTACTGTTTCTTTGGATTTCATTTCACTTCATTTTAGATTTGTATGACACAAAAATCTACCACTGGAACTAGCTTTCTAAACGTGTATTTTTTCTGTCAAGCCATAACTGGCATGTACAAAGGGTAGGTTAATTTTGTAGGGTCACTAATGAGTAGTGATTCAAGAACCACCATTTTCATTATTTCAAAAAGTTAGAAAAATAAACTGTCTTGATATTCAATATTTTACAGCTCTCATTCTGAAGCAGAAATCAGGAAAAAAATACTTTATGGAAGGTAATAAGTGGATGATAAGAATGTAAATACAATGCTGTGTGATAATCACAAATGTCATTTTCAGTGTAAAATAATGATGACTAATTTATTGATAACTCACCTGCCATGACAGTTCCTTTAATACAACACTTTATAGTAAAGTTGTTGCAGTTGCCACATCACAGAGATCTGTCACCTATCTTGATGAGTAGCTGTCTCATGTAGTCTGTAGCTGATAAGTAGCATTAGACTGATCACCATCCAACCCAAAATGCTCCAAATTGGTATTAATAGTCTGTTCTTCAAATTAAGCAAATAAACACAGTTTTTATAGTTATATGTAGTCTTTTCCCCCAATTGAAATTTTTTTAGTTCAGATTTCTGCATCATGGGACTGCAGGTTTTCTCCTTATAAACATATCTAGTCTGTCCAGATTTCCAATATGAAATGTCCTCAACATGACACTGACACTTACAATAAAGCTTTTGAGCAATTGTTTTTTCTGTTTTCACTACTGGTTGACAAAGCAGAACTGATCTCTTTCTGCCTCATCGGTATTCTTGAATGAAAAATATCTTTATATGCCATTAGAATATGGCAATCCCATGCCAAAAATTTTTCCATTTTAGATTTTTTTTCATTCAACCAGATAAGTTGCACAGTAGAAGTGCTTATATCTCTGTAGAGATTACAAAACAAGCTCACTTGATGAGATCAAATGCAGATGCCAACAAGCTGATGGGCCAGAATTAGATAATATGAATGAAATCCATGTGACAGAGAGTTATATTTTACTTTTCTTATATAGAACACACAAACACACAAATTAATAAGTAAATAAATAAATAAATAAGGATCTAGGAGTATCAAATGCACATGTAGGTGATGTAGCAGGAAAAAAAATGCATGGAATTAAGAGACAAAAGTCCAATTATCTTGAAATATGAGCTGAATAATACCTTATTTTCACATTTTTTTCTTCCTGTTTGATATCTAGATTCATATGTATTTTGTTGTGTAGAATGGAAATTTGGGGATCTCTGTGTATTATAAAACACTACAAATAAAATTATACTGCTAATGCATTCTTCTGCCAGCAAGTGAAAAGTGTCTGACTCAATTATTTTAAATAGTAGAAGAAATAGCAAGTATAATGACACCACAATCAATTGCATAGAATTATACTTTTAAGGCAAAGGAATATGGATGTTTTGTGGAAACATATCTCCCATTTTTGATCTTGCTAAGAATTCAAACATTTGCTAGGTAAGTGCAGAACACAGCCTGCAGGGAATGGTGTGCTGAAAGTGCTAGGATTTTCTTTTCCATGGTTGTAAGCAAATAAGCCCCTTATTCCCATGGATTTTTTCTTATAAATCATGCTGTTCAACACAGTCACATCTGAAATACTATAGACCAAACATAGTTAGAAATAGGAACACTAAGAGTGAGAGAGTATACTTCTCATCTTCAGATTCTTCACATCTCCACCACAGAGAGATGATACCTTGTAAATACCACAAAGGTGTATCTAAGTAGAACCAAGGCATGAAAACTTCAAAGAGATTTTGTCTCTGTTGTAAGAACTGTAAGGAATATTGGAAGACCAAACAAACAAAGAAAGCCTGGAAAATACTGTACTTTTTCCTGAGTTCCTTGGGAAAAATCAGTGACTTCTGAGATGGAAATTTGTAGAAGCTCAAAGTTTTATAATGACTTATGTAAATGCAAATCTGTGTTGAATACAAATGAGGTGATGCAAAACAGTTTTCAACTTTAAAATTTTAATTTGTAATAGTTTGGGAATGCAGTATAAGTGAGAGAGAGGAAAAGAGTGAGAAAGTGAGTGTGTATCTGAGAGTGTGAGTGTGTGAGAGTGCATACAAGAGAGTGCGTAAGTGTGAAGAAGTATTTTTATGCAGTTACTTGCCACAACTATTTATTTTGTAAACACAGAGATATATTGGTTACCTGCTCTAGTGCAGGTAACCAAATTCAGTCTGATTTTTCCCTTCATACTTAATATTATTCTTACAGAATATTAATTGCACCATCAATCTTTTTAATTCTTCAGTATCAGTAGGACATTTTTCTCCTTCTATTTTGCTTTTCTGTTTTTTCCCTACAGTTTAAAACAGTTAAACAGAAGTTCAATGACTCCTCAAGCTATTTCTAAAAGAATATAATGCAAATCACTTACACCATTTGATTATTTAAAAAACAGATGCGTATGCCATTTTATTTTCTGTTCACTAGAATAACTTTCCTTTTCCTTTCTTAACCAGAAAAAAAATCTCTTCTTTTTATCTTATTCAGAAAGAACATAAGCTTCTTTTTTTAGGAACACTTGAATCCCTCAATAGAAGCTGATTTTTCCACAACATCTGCCATGTTCCTATTTTGCCATGCTGAACAGACATTTTTAAAAAGTAAATGCAGAGCAAAACAGATTTTGTTAAACCTTAATTAGCATTTTTATAGGATACTTTACCCTTAGAATTTAATAAGAAAACTCTTTATGGCACGACTATTTTAGCCTAACAGTAGAAATTTTAATATTTTAATAATTATAATCTGTGTTGACTGAATAGAGATTATAGACTCGATTTAACCTTTCAATTGCTTTAAAACTGTATATTCAACCAGAGCAAAAGATATTATTAGTGCTAATCTACATTTGGAATGGCATCAGTACTCATTTAACTCTTTATAATATCAACATAGTGAAATCCTTACACTGCTATAAACTTGTTACAAGAGTTAATCAGTAATTATGTTGTGCATACATAACAAAGACTTCTGTAACTCAGCATAAGGTTTACCACGAGGTACACTGAAATAGGTAAGTAATATTTATATCAAAAGAAGCTTTCACACTAAGCTTTCACAAATTCAACACACTGATAATCATTATATTTCACAGTTAAAACTGCTACAATACAAACACATTTCTTGATATCAATTTTTTATTCACTGTCACATCTACTCACACTTCTTGGAAACTTTTTATGATGAGCATTCTTTGCTTCTCATGAGATGAGATAGGCAAATATTAGCTTTTCTCATCACCACCAGAAAATCTCAAAGGTATATCTCTAGCCAGAGTGTCTGATGGAAATTACTGCTTTCTAAGGGGGAATATGAAGAATAAAAGAGTTCATTCATTCCCCGTGATCTGCCAGTAAAGTTTCTCTTGAATAAAAACCACAGAGATATTTTTGTTGATATTGTTGGTGAGAGTGACTAAAAAATGAAAAATAAAATACCCAAGGCACTAATGTTGCTGCATACATATTATACTGACTATGCCATTTTAAACAGTTTGATGATGGAAAGAATATTTTAAGTATATTTAAAAAATCATATTTTCTTAAGGAATCATCAGTTTGCGTATTTTGTAACATCCATTCATTGTACTAGAGAGTAGAAAGGATATGCTGGAAAAATAAAAAAGGACTTTTTTTAGAAAACTTCATTTGAGGAAAAAAAGCATTTTGCCAGAAATGGAAACTCACAGACCACGAGGAAAAATGCTTATAATATTAAAGCTTCAGTGTGTTTCATTGCTGAAATTTTAGTTCCAGTTAATCTCCGATTAATTGCTGAAATGAGGAAAGTTATCTTTCTACTCTTATGATGATGTTAGCCATTATAACTAGCACAGTTTAAAATAACGAAAAGAGATAAGCAAAAGCAAAATCTATATACTCAGTTGATGAATTCTCATCAAATTGCATTGTTCCTGATACTGAATGAATTTTAAGCATATTCCAGCAGTTCTATTAATGTTGTATTACCTTTTTTATATTGTTTGTTTGGCATTTTCTCATACACTAGAGAATGATAGGGAAAAGTTATGTTCAGCATGTTTTGAACTTCAGTAATTTATTATTTTGTTGGTGTTTACTTTTAAAAAAAGTATCTTAAACATGAATCTGTTGTGCTTGACTTTTTTTCTGACAGGCTTTCCATATTGATGGGTCACTTTTAAAATGAGTAACAAAAAAAAAAGTTGGTATCAGTAAAATATTAAAATCTCAGTTTTGAATATTTTGGAAAGAGATTTTTCTTTAATTTTTTTTAAGTTTTACTTGTTCTCTGCATCCCTATAAAAATTATCCCCACGATAATTCTGTTTCTGGACTACAGAAATACGACATTCATTTTCTCCAGTCACTAATACTTTAAATATGAGTTTCCTTTTATCTCTAAGCTAGAAATTCTAGAAGTTGCCTTGATATACAGTTTAGGGCTGCTAGAGGAATGATTTGGTATCCAGTTCTTAAACTGTTCTCGAATTCCTATCCAACACACCCAGATTTCCCATCTACACATCAGTTGATCTTACACGAAGTCTCTGAGAGATGATTGTTCCTCTTCCTGTCTCCATGGTACCGCTTGGGAGTCACTGACACAGGAACAAGAGTTGTGAAGCATCCTAGTCTTCTTTAGAATCGTAAATGCCTTATTCAGCTGAAAGTTGTTCTAAAATTTCATTTTAATTAAAATTGTTCTTTTTGCAGATACATTAGAACACTTCATAGATGCTTATTTCTATTTGTAGAATAATGAAAAAACAGTGATATCATATGCATTTCCATCAAAGAGTAATGAAGGCTTATTTTTCTGCTGCAACTAATCTAAAACCTATTGCATGAGCAGAATTAATCTGATGTAATCTTCAATTTACACATTCTTTCTCTATTTACTCTATTTCTAAAAACATCTGGAAACATTATAAGACACATTCCTTCCAGCTAATCAAAGTCCTAGGAAGGAAATAAAGACAGTTTGTAAGATGAAACTTAGATAATTGCAAGTCTTGTTGAATGTAGAAAGAAATTCTAGCTACAAAGTAGTATAAGCGGATATATTCTTATAATTATGTATTTATTTGTGTATTATTGAAAAGGTGACCACCAAGAACTGTACACTTCCAAGAAGAATATATTTGTGTAAGAAGAGTTGCCTAATATCTTCTGATTAACTGAAGAAAGACTTGAATTCTTTCATTTAGTCTTCATCAAACTGAATAAACAAGTTTTCCAGGCTTTCTTGTGTCATATACTCCAGTCCTTCACTATCTCAGTGTCCCTTTGGTGTATTCAATGTAGTTAGTCCAACCCCAGACACAATACTTGAGCTTCAGTCTCCCACATATCAAGCTGTGAGACATAATCACTTGTCTCAACCTGCTTGCTTTGCCTCTACAAATGCAGTTGAATGACTCTGTGCTGATATGATCACCATGTAAAAAAATATGGATCCATGTTTCTTATCTGCAAAGCTGCCTTCTAGTCAATGAGCAGCTTCCAGCTTAAATTTTCAGATAGTAAAATCCTACACAAGATGAAAGAGTTTCTATTTTCATAAACTGTTGTGTGTTGGGAACCCCCTAAATGATATCCCTGCTCTCTAGCATACTGGCTACTCCTCCAGTTAAGCACAGCTAATATAAGGGCAGACTGCTCAGAGCCTTCTGACAGAAGCTAGAACATGTAACAGAAATAGGAAGACTACTTGTTTGTTTTGCTTTATCTTAACACTTGAAAATACATTTTACAAATCACATAAGCCACTTGGAGGTCTTATCTGAAGTCTTGTCTTGATTCACATTTCTTACAGTTTCATTTGATCCAAATAAACATATTGCTTTGTCATATATTTGCTAACTGGAACCAAAACATATTTTGAAAGATATCCTAGGGAAGGGAAACCTGAGAATGAAATGTCTCCCTTGACTATCTTCCAGAAATAAAATATCATCATAAATACTCTTAACAGCTGTTAGAATATGTCATCCAGCAAACGATTATTATAAATTGTAAGATGCGTATCTCACTTTACTGCAGAGAGGAAGATTGAAGGAATTAAAAATGCTGGGCAGTCAAGCACCTTTTAGCCATCTGCTGACTGGGAAAACATAAACTACAACTTGTTCCATTTTTGCTTACAATTGCCTAGAACGTCCAAGCAGAAAATCATAAGCACTTTGAAGCTGCTGATTTGATTTTCCTTTGATTCAGGTCACACTGTTACAAGAGTCTGCAGGCATTTTTTTTTCCTCTCGTTATTTATGTTTGATGTTGTTTAGCTGTCTTAGTTACATTTTGGTAAAAAATGTGGATCAAAGAGGAAACTAAATATAAACTTTTGCTAGGTATGGACCACATATTAATGTAGGCATAATTAATTGATTCACAGTGCTACACTTAATCTTTTTCCCATTTTCATCAGTGTATTTACTGTATCTTCTGTTCCATGGCGGTACTTATTTTACTCTTAGATATGTATATATACATATTTGTAATATTTTTTTTCTGTATTTTGCTTGTTACCAAGTGTAATTTTTGAATTTGTTGCGCAAATTTCCATCATACATAGAACTCATATGTGCAGCTTATTTTCTCTCACTCAGGCTAATATTTGAAAACATCTTTGTAGGTTGCATTGAAAGTAATGCCTGCTATTGTTTTTTAATTGGAAAATTGTAACAGTGTTATCCATGACAGGGACACAAGGGAAAAAAAGAAGGGAAAGATGGAGGAAAAAAAACCAAATGAACCGTCGGTGGCCATGTGGCCACATGACTCGCAGTGTAAGCTCTTAAGGTTATGAACTTGTTACCAACACAATAGGACTGATACAGGATCACAAAGAAGAGATTTTGTACATTTTAAAAATATGAAAGTCCAATTGAACCTCCCCAACAAATTTTCTGCAGGAATGAGTTTATATACTGACTTGAGACAGTACAAAGAGCTGAAATTGAGTGACTGAATGGGTCTTCACTATTATGTACTTCACTTATTGTTGAAGCAACCACGTAGAATTACCCCCAAGGTAACTTCTGCTGTTCCCAACACTATTAATCCCGAATGTCTTGATTAATAGCTTGCATGGTCTCCCAAAGTGTCAACAATTTGATTTTCCATTTCATTCAATAAAAAAAGCTGCAGATGCCAAAGGCTTATCAGATTCCCAGCTTAACAAAACAAAATAAGAGTTCTGTAATTACTACCTGATATTAATCATTTCATGTAGATATCCAGAAACATCTGAATTTATGTTTTCTTATCACTATAAACCACTGTGAATGGAAGTTAACCGAGTCTTTGTATGAATTTTAGACAATTATAGGCAATTTTACTTATACTAATTAACTTTTCTATTTAATGTTGCGTATATACAAAAATAGTATTTAATCAAAATCAATATAAAATGAAGTAGTCTGTGCATTTTAAACACACAAAAATATGCTGGAGGCAGGTGATCTCTGCTACTTAACTGTATTATGAGGAATGCATCATGCTTTTAATTCTCTACTAGCCTATAAATGGGCTTTCAGAGCCATAAGACATCCTGGAGTACCTAAGACATGGATCAGTATCTGTCAGAAATGATGAGACACCCAAATCCTTCTGGAGCAGCACCTACTAGTAAGGTGGAAGGCTCTAGCGCATGCGAAATTGTATCAGACACCTTTGTGAAGTCAAGAAAGTTGTATTCAATTGAATTCATTCTGTTTTAATTTGATTGGCATACTGCTTCTTTTTCCTGGATCCCAGAAGTTGGTAAATGTATTTTACTTTCTTTTATATATGCCAAAAATCCATAAAAACGTAACCTTTAAGATCAGTTTTAACAACTGCATGGAATGAATGTGTATCTTCCCTTAAACAAACAAAGAAACAAACAAAACAAAAACAAACAAACAAACAAAAAAACATGATGTCAAAAAAAAGATTGAATTTGATGGAAGAAGTAGAACCAATTAAATAGTATTTGATGATTTTTATTTTTATAGAATCATAGAATGATTTGGGTTGAAAAGGATCTTGTAAGATCACCTAGTTCCAGCCCCCCTGCTATAGTCAGGGACACCTCCCATCAGACAAGATTGCTCAAAATCCCATGCAGCCTGGCTTTGAATGATTCAGGAGAGGGACCATCCACAGGCTCTACTGGCAACCTGTTCCTGTATTTTACAACCCTGAATGTAAAGATTTTCTTCCTGAGATCTAGTCTAAATCTACCCTTTTCCAGTTTAAAACCATTTCCCCTTGTCCTCTTGCTACCTGCCTTACAAAAATTTCCTCCTCAGCTCTCCTGTAGGACTCCTTCAGGTACTGGAAGGCTGCTATAAGACCTCCTGGGAGCCTTCTCTTCTCCAGGCTGAAGAGCTCCAGCTCTCTCACCCTTTCCCTGTCAGGGAGGTGCTCCAGCCCTCTGATCATCTTCATGGTCCTTCTCTGAATCCACTCCAGCAGCTCAATGTCCTTCCTGTGCTGGCGGACCCAGAACTGGATGCAGTACATCAGGTGGGGTCTCATGAGAGCAGAGTAGGGGGGCAGAATCACTTCTCCCAAAATACTTTCTGTGCTTCATTGATGCAACCCAGGATATGGTTGGCCTTCTGGGCTGCAAGCGCAAATTGTTGTCTCATGTTGAGTCTTTCATTAACTGACACCCCAAATCCTTCTCCTCAGGTCTGCTCTCAAACTGTCATCTGCCCAGTCTGTGTTTGTTCTTGGGATTGCCCCAACTTAGAACCCTGCATTTGGCCTTGTTGAAATTCATGAGTTTGGCATGGGACCACCTGTCAAGCCTGTCACGTCATCTAGTTGTTTTTTCAACTACTATTCATATTAAACACAAATAAATGAGCAAGAATTGCTCATCAAATGAATAAGTATAAATAAAAAGTGGTTGCTTTTGTGTAACCATCTGATCATAATTTGTCAAAGTAAACTTGAGGTTCAGATTTCACAAGAATTTGGGGTAAACTGAAAAAACAAACAAACATAAAAACAAGAAAAAAACAAAGCAAACAAGCAAATCTGAAACAACAACAAACAGGCAATATTCCAGGCTACTCAGTTGTGTAAAATAAAAATTCCTTCATAAAAGACAGAAAAAAAATTAATACTTCTTGCATCTATCTGTAGTTGCAGATCTCTATTTCTCCCCAGTAGTTTCATTATTTAATTTTTCTAGAAGATAAGTTTAATAGAGTGTATGATCACAGTGTGTATATGATTTCACTGCTTTGTGTAGCTCTATTACTCCTGCACTACAAAGGATTTACTCTTCCCTCAAGGTATAAAACAATTTTCTACTTCTTTTTCATGGTAGATTAGCTCAGGGAATCATGAATTTTTGAGCTATGATTAGCTTCCATTAGAACAGTCATATTGTTTTTGGTGACAGGAAAATTTTCATGAAATTTCTTCGGTTTCATGATGAGGTCTTGAGCAAGTTTTCAAAATTAACCATGTCTTTGTACCCTGGAAGAGACTATGTTTAGTGCAGAAGAGAACTGATTCCTTATTTAATTCGTTTGTCCATTTAATCAATAGGAGGCAGCAAATAGGTCCTTCACCCCTGGTCTTCAGTCCAGACATTTACACATATTTTTTATTTAGTAATTTTTTTTTTTATTTTGTGGTTACTTCTAAGAGGGTGAGGTACAGGAATGTATGTGACAATTCAATTGTAATGTGGAACATACATAACAAGAGCAAAAAACTCCTTCACATGCTAGGGAAAGTTCAGAGGTTTCACCAAGAACTGGTAAACTGTTCCTGATAAGTCGAACTTAGAAAGGAAGTGTGTCACTATATCATACACAGAAATCAACTGAAGTTAATAGTAGTTTCAAAGATAGAAATATCCCATATTTTGAGTAATATTTATTAAGTAGACACAAAATTCAGTACATATTACAAAGATTCCAATATCTTCTTTTGGAAATGTTTTCTTTTGTTCTTCAGTTTCAGGTTTTGAAAGAAATTGTGCTCCACTTATAGATTTCATATTTCTAAAACTGGAGAATAGTGCTGCAGATTCCACTGTGCATAGTGTTATTTCTTCACTTGCTTTTAACTGGCTTCCTGAAAAGATTTTGCTTTCAAGTATATCACCTTCTCTTTCTCTTAAAAATTAATAAAGAAATAAAGGAATAAATTATAAATTAAAAAGAGAGAAAAAGGGAGAGTGGGGTTAAAAAAATGATAAAGAGAGGAAAAAGGGAAGGGAAGGGAAGGGAAGGGAAGGGAAGGGAAGGGAAGGGAAGGGAAGGGAAGGGAAGGGAAGGGAAGGGAAGGGAAAGGGAAAGGGAAAGGGAAAGGGAAAGGGAAAGGGAAAGGGAAAGGGAAAGGGAAAGGGAAAGGGAAAGGGAAAGGGAAAGGGAAAGGGAAAGGGAAAGGGAAAGGGAAAGGGAAAGGGAAAGGGAAAGGGAAAGGGAAAGGGAAAGGGAAAGGGAAAGGGAAAGGGAAAGGGAAAGGGAAAGGGAAAGGGAAAGGGAAAGGGAAAGGGAAAGGGAAAGGGAAAGGGAAAGGGAAAGGGAAAGGGAAAAAGAAGAACAGGCATCCCTAATTATCCCCCCTCCCCCAACTCCTCATCCCAGGAAATAATTTAGACAAAGTAGAAAAGAAAAATCTGCTCAAGTTCCTGTGAAATCATCTCTGACAAGCAAACATGGTTAAGCAAAAGGGTATTTGTTTAATATAAACATTTCTGGAAAGCAGAACAACCATTAAACTTTTTTGGTTTTTGTTTAATGATACTAGCAAAACTTCACATTTAAATTATATTATGCAACTTAAATTAAAAATATATCTATACTTAAATCAGAACTGATCTCAAACTCAACTGTTACGGCAATCCTCAAATAAATAAATAAATAAACCAACAAAGAAAATTAAGATAATTAAGAGAAAACTTTCCTAAAAATTTCCTCTTCTACCAGTTTGCTGATCTCTGAGGCAAAAATATCTTGTTTACTTCACAGTGCATTAAGAATTCTCTTCCTCACTGTGTGTTGCCATGAAGATGTTGTTGGGATATAAAGAGATATTAAACAGATGAATAAATAGCTAAATTTTGATGCAGTCTACATTAGAAAATGAAGAGAAAAAGCATAGAACAGTGCCAAATGTATCATCTCCTCTATATAACAAAAATAGTTAATTGTTTTCTACTCAGACTACTACCAGTGTACTCTACTGGACAAAAAAAAAGACAGCTAGAAGGAAAACTCAGTGTTCATTTGCCATGGTTTTATAATTTTTGTTATTGGTATTCCACATAATAACATCATGCGATGCACTGGGAGTTCAAGAGTTAAAGCTCCAGCTCCATGGATCGTCAATAGCTCCAGACACATCTGTCTCAGAAGAGGACTACACACCCCAGAGGACTTTCCATTGTTTTTTGTTTTTTCCATTTTCCGCTCAGAGGGAAGGATCAAAACTGTTCACGTGTCTCAAGACACAGGATTTTTCCCTTTTGGATCAACCCAGCAGCAGGTCCCTAGCCATCTCGCCTGAGCATTCTTGGACACTCTCTCATTTTATTTGATTCATTAGCTTCAATTCCAATTATATTGTATTATATTGTGTTATTTCAAATTTTGATATCTTATTTAGTAAATTACCTTTCTTCCTCAGATCATTGCCACTGTTTTGCAGCCCATAAACCACTTACATCATTTAAGAAGACGTCTGGTTTAGGGACTCAATTTACTATCTTAACATACTTGTATGAATATATATATATTTTTTTTTCAGAAAGGTTATCTATCTATCTATCTATCTATCTATCTATCTATCTATCTATCTATCTATCTATCTATCTATCTATCTATCTATTTTTCCTAACTCAGAATCTGAGTATCGTTTGTATGGTTCTGCCAGAAACAAAACAAAAAATCCAATGAAGACTAGGTAATAGTTGTGACATAAAATAAGACAGAACAAAATAAGAATACATGACAGTCCATCTTTTAGAATAGTTTGCAAAGTTCAGATGTTGGGAATACATTTGAACAATTACTGATAGGAAGTAAATTTAACACAAGTTGCATAATTTATTAATTCTGGCAGCACCCAGCAACTTATTTAAGCAAAAAGAATTATTGAAATCCAAAAGGAAAAATGAGACTACATCTTCATTTACTCAAGATATCCTTCATTTGTTATTAAACTTTCAATTAAAAAAAAATCTACACTAGTCACACATTTCTCTTGTTTTTTTTTTTAGCATATTGTACAGGAAATGAATTACAAAATATCATATTATTTTACATTTTCATTTTGAGCCAACATTGTGATGGAATTTAAAAATAGTGTATTCAAGGTTTAAATCAAATATCTCTCCTTGAAATGTTGTGCTACCTATAAGAGAGAACAAGAAGGCTGCCAGCATAACAAAGCATTTCTGTATAAAATCAATGAGTTTGAACTGCCAATCCATCAGTTCCTAGTGAGCTTTATTTTCCCTTTTCATAAACTTTCATGGCTTACTTGTTTTGGAGAAAATATTATTTGAGAATCCGTCACTGGGTCATTATTATACAAAAAAAAAATGCATTTAGTTGTTGCAAATATCAAGGGTACCTGTCATATTTGTTATATAGACCATGGAATAATTTATATTTTTAAATAGTTCTGTATCAGTGCTATCCACAATAAAAATAATAGAAGTTAATGATAAAGATTTATCCTAAAGAACTTATTTTTCCTTTAAGAAGGAACACTGTTTTATTTAGAGTTCATCTAGCACTGTATTAAAATGTATCTAATTTGTGGAGGGGAGGGATGAAAATCTAGTGTAAGTTGTATGTAATAGCTATACCCAGACATAAGATGTCCATTTCAATGTTTATATATATACAGCCAGTGAAAACTGCACGTATTTTCAGCTGAAGGTATTTTGCTGCTGTATTTTAAAATAAGGAAGAAATATATGCCATATTTAATTTTTTATTTTTATTTTTTCTGGTTCAGGAATGGAATGTAAAACTTACCTTATGAGATCTTGCAACTTGTCCAGTTTTAGACTTTGTGTCTTAATATAGGACTAAACATTTCAAAATACAACATAGGCTATTTGATCACAGCCTGAGAAATCAATGTAGAGGGCCACATTTATTTATGAGCAGCAAGAATTTATTAAAAACTCTAAAACAGCATATAATAAACTCAGCAGAGAAGATTTTATCTCTCTAGGAAAGGTAAAGACATGCATCATTCTTGTCTGCAATAGCAGAGGAGCTTAAATTGTTACACAAGAAATTGTTGTGGGCCTATTCTAGAAAACTCCCTACATTTCAAGCTGCATTTTCAAAGACGTCAAGAACTTCTGTGTTTAACTTCTGGGCAGATAGTCAGTTCAATTCTGCATAATAACTCTCCTCACTCATGTATTTCTTATTCTCTCATTTCTCATGAGTTGTCCTACAGTAGGCTACATTTTTAGAAAATAATTGTTAAATTGGTTTCCACAGGAAAACTTCTTTAGGGAAATGTTTTTCCTTTCATCTTTGTGATTAGTAACCTCATGCAAATTTCAGGTGACCTGATTAGATTTCTTGTGTCTGTGTGAACAGTTTCCAAGCTTCTAACTTGCCTTAAAATATGTTGATGGACAGAAATTAACAAAAAGGTGAACAGCTGGAAAAAGCTACTGCAGGAAAACTAACTTTGTAAGATATGCTTGATTGACTTAGTCAATATAGTTCCTATTAGAACAGAGAGCATAAACAATGAAATCAAAACCTCTAAAACATTGTTTCTGACTTGGTGTTATTTGTGGCACTTGACTATGAACTTCATCTTTAATAAACTTCAAGCTTTGTTTGTAAACAATATAATATCATTCTTAAAACGATTTAGTTTTTCCCTTTTAAGCTTTGAAGGTAGCCTTAAACAGGGAATTTGATTCTAAATGCTACAGTATGGAGTAAAATGCCAAATTCACTCCTTTTTCCTTTTTTTCTTTTCCTTTTTTCTTTTTCCTTTCTTTCATTGATTCAGTAAACAAAATTAGTCTTAATTTATCTCAAATAAAATTAAAGGGCAAAATTAAGTAGTTTTTTGGCAGAGTTACAATCAGATAAGGTTAAAGCACCACAGAACTCATCTTTAATTTCCACTCTTTAAGAACCTTCTGAACTTGCTCTGCTGCTTTATTCTGATGCAATCGTCACCTTTCTATGAAACTCTAAAGTGAATTAATTACTGCAGGTAACTTATTTAAAAAGGTGAAAATGAATGTCTCTGAGCATAGGAATTCATGTTTTAAAATGAATGTGAGCTCTTATATACAAGCTATAATAACACTTCTCACAACTTGAATGCAATTAATATCTACATCTACAAGGAAATATAAAGAAAAATATAAGGGAATAGATTAATAAAATGTAGTAGGATATTTAATATAACTATTAAAATGTTTTACAGCCATGTGGTAATTGTAATCAAATACTCAAGTATAAGAGAGTTCTACTTTATTTCCTTTCTTTTCCAGAAGAATATACAAGGGCTGCTCCAAAAGTAATACCTCCAATTTTGTTATGTTGTCCCACAGTGTCAGAGGCAGATGTTGGTAGTATGGCTCTAGAGGCTGAACATTCTTGAGAGAATTCTTACATTTTGCTACCACTGACAGATGGCAGCAGAGGAACAGTCTGACAAAGGGTCATTTGAAATGGAAGCATATATTATGCAAAGTTATGTCATTGAATCCCACCATGTGGAAGAAATTAAACCCATTGACCTTCATTGATGCTTGCTCAGTGTTCATTGATAACAAACAAAGGATGTGTGCACAGTAAAGTGATGAGTGGTGCTTTTCAGCAGGCTTGACACTGACAGTGTGTCACCACTGATGGTGGTGGTTTTTGTGACTGTGGCATTCAGGAGAAAATGCTCAGCTAATGATAGTTACTATGCTGAAAAATAATAATTTGTATTTGAAAATTTGATCAATCAAATAGCATTGGTATGTTTTTTGCACATGCTGAAGTTTTCATGAAAAGGAATACAAGGCATGACATTCAGTGTGACCTGTGTAAACTACAAGAAAAAACAAACTGGCTACATTTCTTATAGTTGTGTGGAAAGTCAAAAATAGATATGAAAAAAAGGAATTTGGGATTCTTAATTCATACTCTATGCCTATAATAAATTAATTTTTTATTTGTATTTATATGTATAATTGTAATTAATAAAATACAGCAAAGCTGATTTGCAAATTATCTTAAAATTTATATGGCTATGCATTCATACACTGTAGCTATAACTCTCAATACAATTTTTGATATGATGGAATTCTAGATGTATTTTTACCAATCCGCATCAACATATCAGTGATTAAAGGTACAGGACACCTTGGATAAAGACACTGAAACATATTATCAACAATTACAAGTGAACTAGGATGAGAGTGGACAGTTTTAAACTGGAAGAGGGGAGACTTAAAATAGAGTTTTGGGGGAAATGTTTCAGAGTATGGTAACATGCTGAAACGGGTTACCCAGAGAACTTGTGGATGGACCATCCCTGGAGGTATTCAAGTCCAGTATGGATGGAGCCCTTGGCAACTTCATCTAACGCCTGATTTAGTGATTAAAAGCCCTGACCACAGCAGATGGATTGGAACTAGATGATCTCTGAGATCCCTTCCAACCCTAAGCCATTCTGTGATTCTATGATTCTATGAACTATATTTGCATTATACTTATAGAATTGTGGAACACCAATTCTCCTTTCTGCAACAGGGTTACCAGTATTGCTATAAACATAAAGAGGAAATGTCTGTAGGAAAATATATATTCCTTTGTTAGACTAGATATATACTCAGAAAAATTGAGGAATGCAAATCCTTTTTTTGGTATTTGAAAAGGAAACAACAAACTTGAAATTACATGAAATCTGGGAACAATTCATTCTGAGTTTACCCAGGAATGTAATCATTTTGATAGCTTGACAGAAGAGGTCATCCAGAGTCATGAAAGGGAAGTAAAGCGTTTCTAATAGAAAATACAAAGATATCATTATCCTTCATGAGAGAAGAAGAGACATTATCTGAGTAATAATAGGAGCTGACACTGATGACATATGTAGTATACTGTATAAACGTAAATCTAGTGTCACTATTAAGATGGCATTTATCCATTTGACTTATGAATATGGTTTCTAGTCAGTGTCTGTACTGATTGAACATAGTAACTGAAGTGACAAGATTATTGTGAAAAATAATCTTAAATCTCTAACTGTGTGATATTGTTTTCTTAGCCTTAATTATACTCCTCTTCATGTATTACTTTGTGGAGTGTTATAAATAGACCATATTCTCCCAGTCATATGAGGGAATAGGAGAATTTTGTCTGCTTTTCTCAATTCTGTCTGGAATTTAACGGGTTCCTCAGCTTCAAGACTGAATTAGTAACAGAAGCAGTATGAGATGAGTGAAAATGGCTGTGAGACTACATGACAAAGGAACCATTCTGAAATGTATTCCATGTGCAAATCACTATTTTCAACATAACATGCTATTTTTCAGTCATCTCTGATCCTTACAAAAGTAGTATACATTGAGTTCTGGTTAGAGGCTTAGACTGTTCCAACTGTAAGGATCTACAGCTAACCTCAATAATTTATTATTCTTAAAAGTTCTTACACTTTTTCATATAGAGAACCGACAAAAAAAAAAAAAAAAAACACCAAAAAAAACCACTTTCTGACTTGCTGAGGGTATGCTTGTTTCTCAAACACTTGCAGTGCAAAGGCTGTTGCCATTACAAGTCAGAGGCTGTTATCAGAAAGGTATGAGATCCTGTGAAAAGGGGACACACATGCTTTGTGGACAAAGTAGTCTACCTTTCCCCCAACAATTTTTTTGCTACAAACTTATTTTTGACAGGCTTTTTATTGCCAACTCTCTTATTTATGACCTTGGAACAGTAAACCCACAAATCCAGCAGGAATAAAAAGGTGCCTGACTGGGGCTCTAGTTCATCATCATTGCTATCGTGTTGCTTCTACGCTGTCTGCTGTTTGCCATTTTCAGACTATGACCTGTGGAGGAGTGCTCTCCTTGCTCTCATCCCTTCTCTTGTGTTGACAGGCTGACAGGGAAGCCCTTGGAAGGGACCAGTGATCTGATCTCTTTTCTGTCCTTTTCACTGTACCTCTCATTCTTCGTCCATTTCTCTCTGTATTCTCTTTTCACTCTTTTCCTTCCATAAAGTTGCTAAGTATTTCAGAGACTTGTTTTGGTTTCTTAAAAGTTGTATCTCTCTTAAAGTTGTTATGTCATGAAATTTTTAAGTAATTGAGAGACATACTTTAGTTTCTTAAATCATAAATTTTATCTGCATAGCTTAAAATAGATTCTAATTTTCAGAGTGCTAATTGTGTGATAATTTTGTGCCAATATTTTGAGATAATTGTAGTAGTTTCTCGTTGTAGTAGTTTCTCATTAAAATTGACAGTTGTGTGTGTATCTCTTTGCACTGTTTTATCTTGATTTAAATGGGGGTTTTTGTGAATCTGGTTATCCCTTTCCTCCCTCCCCATGTGACAATTCTTACTGAAGATTAACTAGTACACCTGTTAATATATTTAAACTGAGAGAAGAGTTTTAAAGTCAAAATGTGATTTTTAACATGTGAAATCTTTGTGCCAATAACATTTCTTCTGATAGGACCATATTCAAACGTGAAAAGCAGTTTAGATACCATGGCCTGGACCAGAGATACCCACTAGAATGTCTAGTCCAGCTCAAAATGCGCTGGTGACTACATATGTACACTCAGGCATACCAAGTTTGAGGAAGATACAGACACTCAACTCCCTCCCAGTAGTTGTCACCAGGAATGTGGTCTCTGATCCATAGCCCTACTGCAGCTGCCAGTGTGGAGTTCCTCATTGATTACACTCAGGACAGTTTTCACACAGTGGCTTGCAAGCTCACACTACTACATGACTGGGAGTTGAAGACTCCCACTAAAATTGAAACAGATGATGCTAGGACCCAATTATCTCCAGTAGCTGGCACCACAGTCCAGAGTTGTCTTTATCCTCAGTCTGACTCCAGTAGCTGACAACCAGTTCACTCACACTGGACCTCCAGCTGCTGTCACTCCAAGGAAGATATTTGTCGGATATTTTCAGATTCAGTGGGCTATGCCCCTGCCAGCTACAGGTGCTAGAATCTTCACTTGCTCCTCCAGAGGCTGCAAATCTACACATCTGTCTCCATTTTATAGGAGGGAGAAGAGGTTCTTTTTTATATATGTATACCCAACTGAGAGATTAAGATAAAATGGGTCTAATGCTAGCCTGACCAGTTTACTACAAATCCTAGTTGCTTAAGGATATGGGGAAAGGAAGATGAGCAACAGAAAAGAGATAAGAAAGCAAGGATTCTCTGAGAAATTAAGAAAGATGAAGCCACCACCATGGATCCAGCAAGTTTTGTAGTAGGTCCGTTGATCTCAGGAACTTTTCTGGTCACTGTAGGGGATGGGAGAAAGCCAGGAAGCCTCTAAGCAAGCAGGCCCTGCAGGGGTTCTTCTTCTTAGTATAGTGAGGGCCTTTTGACTTCCATTTTGCTGTTTTTTTGGTTTTTTTTTTCTTCTTCTTCATTTCTCTCTGTTAATGTGACATACCTGCCCAACAGATAAACCGGCAGGGAGTGGTGCCTTCGTTGCCATGCGCAAGCATTATCCATCAGCAGTGGTGAGCTTCCTCAAGCCACATCCCTGAAAAGTACTTCTTGTCCCATTTCTGCTTATCTTTCACAAGCAAAAGTACTGTGGCACAGTGACACCCTCCTAGATAATTAGCAGTTGTCAGTCTTATCACCAGAAAGGCCTCACAAAGCAAACTTTGAGACAAAAAAAGAAAAACAGCTTTGCCTTTCACAGCATCCGCCATCCAGTAGCTGGTATAAATTTTTTTCACAAAAACAGGTCACATCTGTGACTGAAACTCCTGCACTTGTTTTTTTGTTCCTTCTTCCCTTTTTCTCCTCATCATCTCCCATGGATTTGTAAAGCTTTGCAATTTTCTGCTTCTGTCTGAAGCCCCTTTGTTCACAATCTCATCAGTTTACAAAATTTGTCCCTAGATGAGATTCTTGTCACTTGTTAAATCACCAGTGAGCAAGACTGGGAGGCTTGTATCAGGTCATTATTTTCCAGCTTTGGAGTCCACAATCAGATAACTCTATTAGAATAAGCCTTCCTACATTCTCACATGCTCTCATAATAGTGTGACAGATTAGACTTAATTCCTTTCAGTGTCTCCCTTTCTTATCCCTTGTTTCCTTGGTAGAGAAACTTGACCAGTCACCCTTAAAGGAGCAGATATTCTCCTTCTATATACTTACACAGTACTGATATGTGGAGCATGAGAATGCTTGAAATGAAGAAATCAATTCAAAGAGACTTAAGAGCAAAAGTTTTATTAATGTTAAGCAGTTAATGTTATTAGCAGTACTGGGATAGCATTGGGATAAACCTCCAAAAATGCTCCACCAGCTGATCTTTCATGATTAGATTATATATTCACATGTATAGCATATTCATTACGTTCCCAAAATCATTATACTGCCCACTTCCATAGAGAGACCTTATTTGGCAGTCTTCAGTGTCATGTAGAGTTTTTCTACCATCCCAAGGATCCATTGTTAGTCCTTAGAGGGGGAGGGGTCACTTACATCATCCAGCAGTCTTAATCTTTTAAAAACACTCCTTTTGTCCCAGAGATTGCTGTGGAATGCAGAGGAAACCAGAAAAGTCTCTGCACACACAGATAAGGAAGGGGAATGTCCTGATACTGTCTGTCACATTTTAGTCTAATTCTTCCTGGTGATTCTGGCTTCCTTTAATACTGATCAATGATAAGGACTCTACAGACACACAGATTTTCCATTGTTGTGTGTTTCTTTGCCCTGTTAAAGCAGAACAGTCTTACAACATACCTTCCCATCTACAATGGTACAACACAGTTATCATCCACAACAGCTAAAGGCGACTAAGTTGTTGCAATTGAGTGTTAATACAACAATTCAAGAGACTCATTAGGATATATGATCACAATATTTTTATAATCACTTCTGCAGATCATGTTCATTTTCTTAGAGAGGAGGATGTTGTGTCTTAACCCAGTGGGCAGCTAAGCATCATTCAGCTATTCCAGTAGAATGAGGGAGAGAATAGGGGAAAGAAAAAAGGTAAAAATTGTGTGTTAAGATAAAGACTATTTACAGAGGCAAAAAAAAAAAAAAAAAAAAAGGAAAAGATTAGTAATAGTATTAGTATACTAGTATATATATATGTATATATTAGTATATATATATATATATAAAAATATACACAAAAAAAAAACTTTAAACAAGTGATGAATAATGCAATTACTTTTCACCCTCCAAATTATGCCCTACCAGACCCCAAACATAAGCTGCCCTGCCAGCAAACTCCTCTGTCTTATAGTTCCACATGACACCATGTTATGTCCAGTATAGGTCAGCTGCCCTGGTTCCATCCCCTTCCAGCTCTTTGTGTACCCCCCAACCTCCTTGCTAGCAGGACAGAGCAAGAAAATGAAACATCCTTGGCCCTGTGAAGCACTGCTCAGCAGCAATTAAAAACTTGGTGTATTACTAACACTGTTTTTCTCGTATATTTGTATTGGGAACAGGGAGTGAATGTCTATTCTTACTCAATCTGGTGTGCATTGGGAGTGTGCATGTATATTCAGTGGTGAACTCCACTGTGGAGTAGCCAGTAAGTAGGGACTTGAAAAGAGAAGGATAATCTCCAGACAGGGAAGGTAGGAAGACTAAGGGGAAATGTCAGCACTCTGCGCATTTGCAAATCTGTCCGCGAGTCTGGAGATGTAGTGCTTGTGCTTGTACCAGGGACCTGTTGTCCATTCCTGTCCAAGAGGAGGAGATGTCCCAGCTATTTGTGCTGGTCATTTATTCAAGCGCTATGGAAGTGGGCTGTTGAAAACAGCATATGGTCTATGACAGTCTGGGTGACAGATTCTATCAGTATCCTCTCTCTTGCTTTATCTCTCTCCCACTCTCTCCATCTGGGATACGTGTTCTGCATTGCTACTAATTGAATTTGCAAAGGGAGGAGTAGCAGCCATATCTCTTGACCTAGGCAGAGACATCAGGGCTTCAGGCAGTTCACTGGGCTTCGGTGATATGGGAAGTGGTGGACCAGAGCAGCTGGAGAAAACTGCTTCTCCTAACTTCCCTTCATACATAAAAACTTATAATTTAGCCAGATAAATTGCTTCAAGGATTTTAAAATTGAAGTATATTAGTAAAGAGCACTCTATTTCATGAAACATGAGATACACCATGTTTCAGAATACATTTTGATTCCAAATGGGAACAAAATTTGAGAACTGATAAATTGTTTAAGATGTTTCAGTGGGGAAAACTGGTGAAAATTACGCAAAACTCTACTTGCAATCTGATCTTGAGTCTTCTGTATAGACTGCAGCATAAAATCATAGAATCACTTAGATTTAAAAGACTCATGAGATCGTTAAGGAAAACTAGTAAGTATAAACCATGTCCCTATAAGAACCACATTCACACATTTCTTAAATACTTCCAGGGATAACTTTACCACCTCCCTGGGCAGCCTGTTCCAATGACTAAACCCTCTTTTCCATGAAGAAATTCTTTCCAGTATTGTCAACGGTCTACAGGCTGGTTCAGCCTGGTTCTGTGACAACTGAGGTGGGGGGGACCCACGGACCCATGCTCTGGGAAATGGGAAGGCGGAAAGGGAAGAAAGAAAAGGCAGATGGGCCTACAAACAAAACAGTGGCAATGATCTGAGGAGCAAAGCCAATTGACTAAATAAGATATCAAAATGTGAAATAACACAGTATAGTACAGTATAATTGGAATCAAAACTAATGAATCAAATAAAATGAGAGAATGTCCAAAAACTGAAGGCCTTATGCTAACACTGAAGGTGAGACAGCTAGGGACCTGCTGCTGGGTTGATCCGAAAGGGAAAAAGCCTGTGTCTCATGACACGCAAACAGTTTTTATCTTTCCCTTTGAGAGGAAAATGTAAAAAATGCAAAGCAATTCAAAGTCCTCTGGGGGTATGTAGTTATTCTTTTCTTCTGAGACATATATATCCATTGCTATCGATGATCCATGGAGCTGGAACATTAACTCCTGAGCTCCCAATGCATTACATGATGTTATGATGTGGAATGCCAGTCACAAAAATCATAAAACCATGACAGACAGCCAACCTAAACTTCCTTTGCTGGAATTTAAGACTGTTTCCTAATTCTCTACCACTTTTCATTAAAGAGATCACAACCACCTTGTCACAAATTCCTTTGAAGTAGTTACTACAGTTTCTTCAGACTAAACAATCCCACTTCTCTCAGCTACTTCTCATCATCAATCCCTTCATCAAGTCTATGTGTTTCTCTGCACACACTTGAGCTCCTCAATATTCTTCTTTTAGTGATGGGTGCAAACTGAACATAGTACTCTCACCAGTTTTGAGTACAAAAGAAAAATGACTTATCTTGTTCTGCTGGTCACATTATTTCCAAAGAAGTCCGGGATGCCCTTTGCCTTGTTTGCCACCTGCTCACACTACTGGCTTTGAAGGACAACTGTTTGTTCGCATGAATCTCCCCTGGCACATCACAAGACCATTCCCTGTAGTCCTATCACTAGTTACACAAAGAAGAAGCCAACCTCCAGCTCACTACAACCTCCCTTCAGGTAGTTATAGAGAGCAATAAGGTCTCCCCAGAGACAAAAGGTTGGTCACTCATAGGCTACCTGTGATGGGCGACCAGGAAAATTTAACACAATTCACAGTGACTTTTTTGGCCCTGTCATACAGCAAGTTTCTACTCAGTGAGCATTGTGTCTGTCCAAAATATGATCAGACCATAGGAAAACAGTATCAAATGCTTTGCTAAAATTCAGGTAAACAATATCAACATCCTTTTTCTCAATCACTAAGTGGATTATCTTTCCATAGAAGGAGATAAAGTTACTCAAACAGAACCTGCTTTCTTAAATCCATGGTGACTGGGTCTTGATCACCTGGTTGCTGTGCATGCATCATGTGATGAAAGTCATGAGGTTCCACAACCTTCTATGGCACCAAGGTCAGTCTGAGAGGCCTGTAATTCTGTAATTCAGTGAACTGGGACTTTTCTGGTGAGCCAGAACTGCTAATATATTAATGAGAGAGACTTGGTGATCCCTTTCACCAATTTCTACAGTAGATAGTAACTGGATGGCAGTCACGCATCATAAATATTAGGTGATACTACTTTTCATCAGTAAATAAGGAAGAGTCCATATCAGTCTTGGAAAGTAGCAACAAAGGTTGTGGAATGCATGTACTTCTTTGATTATACTCCCTGCAAGTGCTTTGAAACTAGGTTATGTAGACTACCTCCAGTTGAGGTTATGTATTGCTTGTTACACATGTGTTTTAACTAACAGTTGGTCAATGTTCTGTTTACTTAGTATTGAATTATTTTTTTTTACTGTATCTTAAATTTTGGGATAATTTTTATTAGACATTTTAAAAATTATAGTACATTGCACACAGTGCTCTGGTAAAAATGCAGTTAATCTATTTACAGATATTTTAAGTTAGATTATGAATTAACTGAGGGAAGCAAGCCTGTTTTATGAATCCAAGATACGCTGCTTGCATTGAAAAAAAAAAACAAAAAAAACCAATGTTCTCTATCTACAGTATACAATCATATTTTCTTCAAAAAGTAAATATTTATTTTGTTTTATTATTTATTTGTTTAGAATATCTAGTGGGTTTTATTGACTTTATGAGGGCAAGATTTTTAAATACCTACAGAGGAGATAGTAACCATGAGGGCAGTGAAGTGAGAAATCAGAATAACTATAGTACTTAGGATATTATATTACTCTCCACTGGGACTTTTATTAGCCACTATCTGTAACAAGAAACATTGCAATATGTCTTACAAAATAGATAATTTAAAACATTCAATAATATTCCATTAGCATTAGGAAAAAATGTCATAAATTTTGCATAGTTGCACACTAGTATTCCAAATTTTTTTCTATGAAAACAAATCAACAGACTGGAAATTGATTTCGATGAACTGAAAATGGCTCATTCAATCTAAAGTAACTGATTTGTAAAAGTCAGGGACATATGCATTCAAATGGGTTTAATAAAATGTTTAATCAACAACAGACAAAAACGCATGTAAATCTACTATCAGGTAGGTGATTCATATGCACATTGCTAGAGGATATACAGAGTTTGAGATACAAAAAGCAAATATTCTGAGTCAAAGTCAGCCAAGGACTTTTAGCCATTACTTGTCTTGATATGTGCAAAAGTGTTACTCTCATATTCACCAGATATTTCAATAAAGGTTTTTTTTTTTTTCTTCATATTATATTAGAGTCCTCTACATGTGCTCCGTATGAGCAGCTGCAGCTGGAGTTGCTTTCTCCAGAAGATCACATCATTTCCATCTCCAAGATTCCAAGAAGTAAAAGACAGCCAATAGCTGACCAACTGTGGTGTAAACTGGGCAACGCAGAATATCCAGAAGTGCTGCTTGAGCACAGTAATGTTAGTAACATACAAAAAGACATGATCCAACTGATGTGACTTCTGGATTACCGCAGGCCTTGACTCTAAAGTGATTTCCAAGGGGAGTGAAGGTATCAAGTGTTCAGCTGCAGAATAAACATGATGTTCTTAAGTGGGAGCTAGGAGTGACAGCAGCTTCAGCTGTATGAAGTGTACTCTGATCCAGCTACTAAGCCAAATGCAGAGGAGCTAAGGGAGTGCCTGAGCAAACTTCATAGCCTCAGGAAGGACATGACGGAGATTATGCCACAACAATAGGAAAGTGAATATATCTTTGCATAAATCTGGAAAAATCAAGAGCCCAACTCCCACCTCATATGGAAAATAGAATGATCAAAGACTGTACTTCAGCAGAAAGAGGACAGAGATTCCCTGGACAGTATGAGCTGGAAGCTTGAGATGCTTGGGATTAGGCAGAGGGCAGAGAGCCCAGGTGGTTTTTTCCACAGTCATACTATTAAAGGGAAAGGACTCAGACAGTATCACATCCATCCAGCAGAACATTTTCTGGCTACACAACCCTGCACAGTCTTGTTGTCACATTTAGGGCTTTGGCTTCTACAACTATGAAACCTACATTAAGGAAGTGGGTTCAGTGCTGCTGAAGAGAAACAAAGTTCACCTGGTAAAGTGGATGAACACAGCTGTCACTTGCTAACACAATGATGAAAGCTTTAGCAACTTTCATCAGAGAAAAAAAAAAAACAAGATCTAAGCATAAAACAAGTAGAATAAGAATAAAAGAAGTGTCCATGGGAAAAGACAATTGGAAAGATGCTCATACTTCCCTAGAGACAGTGAAGTGTTCTGGGATCTATCTGCTGTTGTTCTACTACACGCAGCATGAAAAATAAGCAGAAAGAACTGAATGACAGCAAGAAACTACAGAGTAATTATCTGTGAGAAACTGAATAGTACTGAATTTTTTTCTCACCTGAGTGCCCAGGAAGTAGTTGGTGTTTGGTGTACTGCAGGGATAATCATTTTCTACAAAGATTCTACTTTTCTTCCTGTTGGTTTAATTAAGTGTTACCACTTGTGTTTTCATTCTTCTTCAGAGATAAGTTAAAGAGGAATGTGAAGAGCTGCCGAATGCAGGTTTTGATTGACCTAATTTCAGATACTGCTGTGCTTGTCATGTCTCACATAACTGAAGCATAGCTGTCATATAATAACAATAGTAAATGGCAGTTGTGACTACAGTGACCCTTGAGTTAATAGAGCTTAGGATCTTTAAGGAAATAAGGAAGGCAAACGGTAAAGAATCTGAACTTCAGAAGAGCATGCTCAATTAGGAAACTGGTATGCATAGTTTTGGTTTCCCAAATAATCTCATGGCATATAGTGAGTTTTCATTTTCACTTTAGTAGATGGACTTATAAGAAGGAATATGTTGTTAAATAACTAGACTGCAGTGATTTAATGAAGAATAGCACAAAGTTGAAAGATGACCATAAATATATATGATGAAGAACTTTGAGTTCTTAAGGGAGTTATCAAACCTAGTGATGGATAACATCTGTGATACTGGAAAAGAATTTGCAGATGATGTGAAGACTATAATGTCAGAATAGGATATGAAATGTGACAATACAAGGAGCTGATGATGATTACAATGATGATGATTAAAGGATGATCAGATATATGACGAGCAGCTGAAGTCTCTTGGTTTGCTCAGCTGAGACAAGAGGAAACTGAGGGGAGATTCCTCAGAAGAATGAGGGGAAGGGCAGGTACTGATTGCTCTGGTGTCCAGTGATAGAATGAAAAGAGCAGTATGAATCTGTGACAGATGTTCAGGTTGGGTTTGAAGAAAAGGTTCTTCACCAAGAAGGGAGTTGAGCACTGGACTAGAATCCCCAGGCAAATCATCATGGTACTGAGCTTGCTGGAGTTCAAGAAGTGCCTGCACAACACTTTCAAACATATAGTCTGATTTTTGAGTAATCCTGCATGGAGCCAGGTGTTGGAATCTGTCATCCTTAAGGGTCCCTTCCAGCTTGGGGTATTCTATGACTCTATGTCAGTTACCTGATGTTAAGCACATGAAACTAATGAAACTGTTTCCCAGACAAATCAAAAATGTTTTCAAGATGAAAAATATCACAAACCTTCAACTAGCAAGTTTTAGCAATTCCATCATTAGAGGCAGAACTTTGCACTTAGACTTTCATGAGATTCCTGTTAAGCTCATTTCTCAAGCCTATCAAGATTTTTCTGAATGACAGCAAAACCTTTTTCAAGGGTTTCTGAATGACAGCAAAACCAGTCTTTTCAATTTTGTATCATGTGCAACCTTGCTAAGCACACACACTGTCCCATTGTTTAGATCCTCAGTAAAAATATAAAAAGTATTGTTCCCATTACTGACTTTAGAGTACTCCACTGTTTGTCTTCCATCTGGACCATGCTGCTGATCACAGCTCTGTGAGCCTGGAATTTGAGACTGAGCTGACAAGCAAAGAACTGAGGAAAGACTGACCTATCAGGTTTGTCAGGGAAGATTTACCTTATTTAAATCCATGCTAATTGCTCCCTTTCACCTTCTTGGCCTTCATTTTCTTCAAAATGGTTTGAAAGATTATTTGCCCCACCATGTTCTCAGTGATCAAGTTCCCTGTATCATTTGTCCTGCCATTCTTGAATATAGGAAAGTTTATTTTCCTCTAGGACTTAGGGAGATCCTTCAATCACTATGACCTTCAGAACTTGTGGATATCTGTGAATATGTATGTGCAGTTTATTTACAGATTTTCTGTATTTCTCTCCTGGAAGGTGTGTGGGAAAATACAGATCACGGACTGAACAACAGGTGACCAGCCCATGAGAAAGGGCTCATGTCAGCTTTGGAACACAAGTAAACTGCTTCTAACTCCTGAATGTAGACAGAAGTAACTTTTTTGTGAGAAACTGTTCAGCAGCCATAACTAAGTATCTTTGCTTTCTGTGAGTAACCTTGCTTATCCTGATGCATGATGCTTTATTGTCTCCTTCTTTACACATATAGCCATGATACTAAGATGTTGGTAAGACATGATACCAGCCTGCCATCACCGGTATCTGCTGAGGGTAATCCCAGTGTGGACACTCTACCAGTCAGCTGCCATTGGTACTGAGGATTTGGCAGAGATGCTACCAGCTGGCTCCCTCTGGTAATGTGAGTTCCTCTCTATTAAACTGATGAATGTTAATTTGCCTCCATGTACTTTCTTTGGGATTGGTAAACACTATGCAGAAGTTCTGATTGCTTCTGCACTACAGAAGGGTAAATTTTATTCTCTCCCGACTCTCCAACTATACTCAGGGTCCTGGACTTCCTATAGTCAACTGATTTTCCTACTGTAAAAAAGAAGATGAAAAAGGAATTGTGTACCTTGAACTTTTCTATTATTTGTCACTACCCACTCAGCAGCCAGCCCATAGGCATTGCCTGAATCAAAATGCTTGACCTGTAATTATGATTATACACTAGTAATTTAGCTCTCTATGTGACCCATAGAGGTAGGAATCTTTCCCACAGTCATGACTTGCATCCTTTTCTTCAATAAGAAATACGGAAAATAGAATCAATCTTTGCTCACTTTATCAAACACAGAATAATTCCAAGTACATTTTGAGATTTGAGTAGGATATTCTCTAACAAGTGAAATAGCAAATTAAAATGTCAGGGTATTGAAAGAAAACTAACAGTTCTATTTCTTGTGAGTGTACTTGAACTCAGCATATAGAAACTCAACTGTATGCAAGAAAATGACATTTTCATGCACTGAATTTAATGCTATCATTTATTTAAGTCATGGTTTAAGTATATCTGATGGATTAGTTTTTTCAGGAATTAAATAATTTTGTCTCTTCTAGTCTATCTTTGAACCAAAATTATTCTTTGTCATTCACTAATTTAGAAAGGAATGTTTATGAACATGCCTAGTAAACTGTTATTAGGTGCCTAGAGAACTTTGCCTACTGAGACTGAAAAATACTACATGCATCAAAGATCAGGAAGCCCTGGGTAATAGAAAAAACTTAGATAACACATTCAGCCTAAATCAGAATAATACTAAAAGTGAGTGGAATTCTTCCTGTAACTTCTCTCTCTTTATAATTTAATTCATAGTTTACTTGTTTCAAGTGTAAGAAATATGTTTGCTGTTGGTGGAAAACAACTTTGGGTTTGTTGATAGGATTTGCTTTGTGGTAGTATCTTCAGATTGGTTTTCTATTTTTAGTTAAGGACTGAGTGACATTGAAATTATCCTAACGCAGTCATTAGGTCTAAGTCGTTAATTGTCCAACCTTTCTTCTTTTATCTTGTCTTCTCTTTCTATTTCTCCTCTTTTCTCTCCTGCTTCCTTTTCTCTCTTCTCTGTGATACACAGAGATTTCTAAACTTTTATTTATTTATTTATTTATTTTCAGCAGAGCACAAGTGGTTTCTATGTAGTCAACAGGAGGCATTGTTATTTGAAGATATTATAAGCTCCAAAACAACCCAATGAAGAGCTGACAAGCAAGGAACTGAGGGAAGTCTGACCTTGTAACATAGAAATTCTGACTTGAGAAGCAACACAAAATCATAGGTTCCCCACTGATGACACTTCAGATTAGATAAAATCTCACATCTTCATGTATTTGCAGTAAATGCAATGCTAGTGTATCCTGTACTTGGTGACAATCTAGTTACATATTGGATGCCTGGTAACATAATTTGTCGCTATTTGCAGTTTTAAATGTCATGGTGAGCTGTTCTGGCTACTCACTTTGTCTGTTGTGATTTTCTTGCCCACACCTCTGAGAGTCAATCTGTGAGCTGACTAGAAACTTTCCCTCAAGCATTTGGCTCAGCTGGTGAGTGTCAGTGTCCCTTGGTGTGTAACAAATGCTGTTTAATTGCATTAGAAAGAAAAATCATTTATATTATATTTGTGAAAAGTATGCTTTATTTTTTTTAAAGATTTAGCATAGAAACAACACATTTTCTAGATGTGCAAGGGGTAAATGTTTTACAAGTGTTTCTAATACATCTAGTGCTTCTGAAATTTATCATAGATTTGTTGCCAGCTATTGAAGTGAAATGATGTTTTGTGCATTATCTGAAAGCAGTGGTAAACTATTTGATAAAGAAACTGTGGATTCAAATTTAGTCTAAAACTGATTACATTGTTTATAGTTACATGGTGGTCAGGTATCGAGAAAGGAAAAAAATGCAATAAGTATGGAACAACAATGATATTTTAAAGAAAGATGACAGAGACGTATATGTTTTTTTTCAGTCTGTGTCAAATTAGCTGTTTACTCAGTTAATTTTTGCGCATGCAAAACAATTTGTCTGACAAAGGGAAGAGAGGTCAAGGTCAGTCTGAAATCCCTTATGAAAGTCAGTGGCATACAACTGGGGAAGCTGAAACAAAAAAGTCAATTTTCAGTTATTTTTCCCACTCCGTTTCAAGGTCAAATGAAGTAACACAAATAAATGGTTTGTACCAATCTAAAGGAATTTGCCCCAGGATAAGCAAAGTGAGATCTCACAGTCACAGCTTCACAGCAGTTTAAGAATCTAGTGTTAGCTACCACTTCTCAATTGAGAAACAATGCAACTGTGACAGAAGAAGTGCCTGTCATGCCCTAACATATGAAATAAACCTCCATCTTAGAAATGATAGCTATCAGTAAATGAGTTTGGTAACCTTAACTAAACTATACCCAACTAGACACATATATCCTTCAAGGTATATATTTAAGCTTTCTGAACTTCAGTTTCCATGCTGTAAATTCTAGTCAGTAGTTATTCCTTGTTTGACAGGATTTCTGTAAGGATAATTATATTAAAAATGCTAGGGCATTCAAGTCACATGATACCTGAGATCATAAAAATATTTTAATATCTTTATAGGAATAATAAAGTCATTTATTCTTGTCTTCATAAGACTTTATATCTTTCACAGTCATGTATTGATTTAGACCAGCCTATGTTTAAAAAATTGTACTTCTAAATATCTTCTGAAAGCATATGGATCCAGTTGGGAACATTACAGCATATGATATTTAAAAAAATCATTAATTAATTCTAATGTCTTCTTTTAATACATGTTATACTTTCATATAGATGTATATTTTTAATATTTTTAATATTTCTAATACTATGTATATTTTAAAATCTTCTAAAAAAGGACACAATTTCACTTTTTCTCCCACTTTTTCCATTTTTTTTATTTTACAAGATCTTTCCATTGTAATCTAATTCTGCTATTTCTCTGATTTCCAGTTGATATTCCATAATTAGACCGTACTTCAAAAATATTTCTTTGTGTAAAGAATTTCTTAAAAGTCAAGTGAATAATGTGTTTGTTTTGAAAATAGCAATACTGATTAAATGGCACATTTTGAAAGCAATAGGTTAATCCAGAAGGAATCTACCCTAATGAAAAGAGGTTCAGTGTTCATGTAAAAGCTTCAGATATAATTCCTGAAGAATGAATTTTATGTAAAGACTCAAAATATAAAAATGTGAAGAAATACACACAAGACACTATTAAATATGTAGCGCTTGTGAATTATATGTAAGTTCAGCTATTCAAATACTTCCCTTTGTGAGACACAACTTAATATTAAAATATATCAGGTGCAGAAACAAAAATTGTGTTTTATGGAACATTTTCTGTCCATGAAATTGCATTAGAACCAAAATTTTAAGTCACAAAATCCCTCTATTATTTTTCACGAAGCTTGTAAAATACACTGATAAAAATTTTTGTCAGAATACTGTCAAGATTTGTTCTCTGAAGAAATGGTCTGAACATTGTGAGAATAACTAAAGTAAAACTCAGCTATTTTAACATTAAGATTGATATTAGCAATTGTAGCTGTTAGTTTCAAATAAAGTCTAAATTGAACTGATGACTTGTCTTCCACTTTTCTCTCTATTAGAGAAAATGTTCCCACTAGATAAGATGGTGTTTTTGTAGAACAGTTCCAGTGCTAACTACTGTAATGTCAGTTAACTGTTTTACTTGATACAAGTTATTTCCTCTGTTGTACATACTTCATTACACATTCAGGGACCAGTCCATTGATTTAGTGTATATTGTATTGCACAGTCAGAACTGAGAACTATGAATTATCTGCCAGCAGTTCTACATTAGCTACTACTTATTCATATTTTCACTGGTCTTGAACCAGAAGAGGACAACTCAGTTGGAAACATGACAAAGAGCGTTTCAACCACATAGATAATTACTTAGTTCTTGACTCTTAAAAATTTAGTTTGCCAATAAATCTAATTGGAAAATTGGATCTTTCTGCCTTCTTACCTGAAAGAATGTTATTGTAGCTAAATGTTTGACCAGCATTAGACATTATATATTTATCGCTCATACTTTCTTTTCAGTCACTGAAGAACTTATGTTCAGACTGAATTAAGTCTACTTTGTAGGAACAAAATCCTGTTTTGATAGTGTTTGTTTGTTTTTTACAATTTTTATAAGTGGTGAGAATGACTTAAAAATCTACTGTTTTCCTTTTTCTATTGGCCTGGATACACTATTTGTACTGGAAGTCACACAAGGACAGTACAGGAGCATGACACTGTGCTGCAGAAAGTTGAAAGAAAGCTACTAATACTGACATAGAAATCCTGGTTCAAAGAACAAATTATTTTAATGGGCTAACATGGGAATTATGACTCACACTACATTTCTCATATGCTCAAAGCTTTTTTAATTTCTAATCACATCTTTATCTGGGAAAAAGCTACAACATAAAGGTGAAAATCCTTAACATTTATTCATTACATTAACATAAAATATTCTACATTTCTTTGTCATAATATCATAGATGAGAATGTACGCATCCTCAGCCTGATCTTCATTCCTAATCCGTTCAGTGAAATCACTAACAGTTTTGATTCCATGATTCATCACTATGAAAAGAAACTCTAATATCACAAACAAGAAATGATGCTACATCTGTTTGTCTCATTGGTACAGTTTTTGCAAGTCAGCATATTTATATATAAAATTTATTTCGACAGCATATATTAGCATAGTTGCCAATTCTGTGAGATAGAATAGCTAAGATATGCAAAAACAGGAAACAGAAAAGATAGGATTAGTTGAAGTAAAGTGTGCCTGCATCAAGCTGCACTGGATGAATTAATTTCAGAGCCCTGTGGTAGGCAATGTCCACTAGGGGCCTGTCTTGGGACCGTTGCTCTTCAGCATCTTCATTAACATCAATTATGGGTCAAGTGCCCCCTCAGCATGTTTGCCTATCTACACCACCATGTTGAGAACAATTGCTATTAGATGTAATATTTTAATGGTAACATAGATATTCTATTTTAAAGACATAGTCCATCACTTTGTGATATGCTGCACCCTGTGGATAAATCAGACTATAAGGTGTTTGCACAGGAATCTTAGTACAGTATTCTGTTTCATGCTGCAGACTAAGACGAAAAGATGGAGATTTTTGCCTTAATTTAGCTCCTAAAAATGAAAAGGACTTAATGTGATTTTTAAATGATCAGGGCATATAACTCCCCTAAGAGTTTACAAAAATTCACACTTACATACACATCTATCTATCCTTAATTCAGTTTTTCCAAGTAACAAAAAATGATTTACTAAGTTGAAGCTGCTTAACTGTGCCTAATAACAGAACCTTTAATATTAATTAATCTTAATAATTTATTGTCTTGAAAGTAAACAGCAGTTTAAAATTAGGGCTAGGATATGTGTTGATGTATCTATATGTGTTGATGTATCTGTTCATACTTATTATTAATAATTACCTTTATTTAACAGGCATAGAGTGTAATGATTACAGTTAGGTATTTTAAATAAATAATTATTAATTACTATGTTCAGGTACTACTCAGTTCCTCAGTTCATGAATTCATGCTAAATACTTAGACATATGATGTGGAAAAGAAGGAGCGAAGTTCAAACACACGGTGTTCCTTAGCTAAAAACAATGTTAATGATGAAATGTCCATGTTTAAATTCTATTCTAAATTCACTGTTTTTTTCATTTAGGTAAAAATATTGCTATTCCAAATTATGATGCAATTAATCAGCATAGCTTAAGAAATATTTAAGTGAAAGATTAATTGTATGAAAAGAGTATATGTACTACCTGGTATCTGAAGAATGAATTATTAACCATAAGCTAGTAGCTGTTTAAATGACATTGTAGTTTACAAGTGGTGGTTTAGCAGCAGTAGGTAGCTAAACATCAGCATGATGCTCTTGCATTTCCTCTCCTCAGAAGGACAACAGATAGAAAATATAATTTAAAAATCTGATGGGTTGAGGTAAAGACAGGGAGATCACTAATTAATGGCAAAACAGATTCAGCAGAACAGTGATTATCATGACCAAATGATACCTGAAAACACATTCTCCCCTCCCCCATCCACTCTCTTCTTACTTCTTCCAAGCTATGAAAGGAGTGGGGGTTGTGGTCAGTTTTTTACAGTTTTCTGTTTTTCTCATCTTTCTCCTCAGCCTACCTTTCGTCAGACTGAGCAATACCTGTACTCTCAGCCACACTTTGTAAACCTTGTTTTCCTGTCCCTTAACTAGCTTTGTTGCTTCTCTCTGAAAGTGTTTCAGCAATTCTCTGTAGGGAAACAAAACTGAACACATCATTAAAGATAAGATGTGGTCTCATTAGTGCCAAGTTTGTAGGAACAATTGCTTCCCTTGACTTGCTGGTCTCACTATTTCCAATATAGGCCAAGATGTTATTGATCTTGGTCTTCTTGGTCAATATCTTTAATATATGTGGAGTATTTATGCTTATTACATTTCTTTACGTACCACTGTACCTTACTGGCATTGTTTCTGCTCTATTAGCTATCAAAACATCCTTGTTCTTGTCTCGGTTCAACAAAAAATCTTTCATCTCATCTCAGAAAATAAGATACAATTTCTTTGACAGAGCCTGACTCATTTGTATGACGTATATATGGCATGGAGACTAATGCACGAGTTCATTTATGCCTTTATGGAACTGACAGTGTTCTTCAATACCATTATTATAGCATAGATAAAACACTGAACATGTTTTGCTGTCTGAACACGAGGTATATATTCTGTGGAGCTAGAAGGAAAGGCAGGATCAATTTCTCAAATAGATGTGAGATGTCATGAAACTTCTTATTTGAAGGTTAGTGTTGGTCTGTGATCAGATAGTAAAACCTTGAGGAGCTGTTCTCACAAAATGTCAACCTCCAAATGCAAAAGTTTTAAAGGATAACATACTAGCATATCACTGCCTTCTTGAATTGTGAGGATCATGACATTTATAGATTTTTCTTTCATTTGTTTTAAATTTCCAAGAGAGTGGATTTTATATGGGATTGACGCAGTTGCTGAAAGAGAAAATTTAGAAATTATTGTTTGTGCAGAGTTAACCATGTGTAAAAACAGCAATAATTTCATCATCAAATTTATTAAAAAAAACCAATGTGTATAGCTACAGAGTATTTCCAAGTTTACTGGGAAATAAGCTTTTTTAATATGGAGGAGTCTTTTCTAAGTATAAACACATTTGCACTTTTCATTTTTCTTTGAAAAAAAAAATATAGAAAATCGTTGTTGTGACTCTATCTTTTCATATAACTATCATTTTGGTCTTGATTGTATTTTCCATTCCTTTTCCCCTTTGGCCTTCTTCAAATAATTAATTTTATACCTCAATTTTTAGGAAAATTATCTCTTATTAAAGTTGAATGATGACAACTGCATCTTGTGCAATTTTAATTGACTTGTCATCTTGTCAACAATAATTCATCAAATCACTATTCAATTTTTCATGGAATAGCATTCTTTTCCTGTGTTGAACAATGCATTTTAAGGTTTTGGTAGTGCCATCAATGCTTTTATGATAAAGTTTTTACCAAAAATAAAAAAAAAATCTGTTTAGTTTGACAGACTATATCTATATTACCAAAAATTAAGAAGACTGGAATTAATAGACCTGTAGACTAGCTTTCAAGATCTGTTTCATTTCCACCCTCTTATGAAGACTTATTATGTATTTTCTTGTTTATTCTCAATCTCTACCACTCCTCTTTTCCCAAACTGAGCATCTCTGAGGTGCTCTTATTTTTTGTGTATTCTTTGAAGCATAGTTGTGGTGGAGTAACCACATGATCACCAGGGCACAGTTAAGAAGTGAGAGAAAAAAGATTTTTATTATTATTATTATTATGAACAGGATCCCTTTTTATACCCTTGTGCTCACAGTCAGTACTTTTCCAGTAACAGCTCATTGGTCAACTACTCTGCTAAACAACAGCAAGTGTTTTATGAATCCTTACCAGTACATGCAAAACAAAACAGTGCCCAACTGGAAAATGTCCGATGGTCTTTCACCACATTCTTTGTTTCCTCTTTTCTTGTTCCCTTCTTCCACAGCTTCATGGTCAGGAGCCTGATGCTCTCACCAGCTATGGAATTTGATGAGCCCCAAGGTGATATTCCCACACATAGTGACTGAAATAATGTTTGGGAAGATTTGTGACTTACCAGAGTAATGCTTTTGTAGGAAGAAAATAAGAGATATTACTCAAAACATTTTGGTGAGAATGGAGTTGACCAGGAGTATGTTATGTTATCAAGTGTCTGGGGACTATGTTAGAAAACAGTAGGAGGTGAAGTCTAAATGACAAGTCTGTCATTCTCCATGCCTTTGGAGAAGCAGTCTTAAGATGGACTAGACACAGACTATGTTATATTTCACATTGAAGATAATTATTTTGAAGAGTCTAAACCATTGTTAGGGAAAAAGCTAATATTTAAAGAGTGTATATGAACAGGCATCTCTCACTGTCTGAGCTGTAGCCAGCCTTTTATTGTTTGGCAGCGTAGATGCATCCAGTAGGACTGTTCTACCGACAGCTCAGCAGGGTCAGCATTCATATTTTCCCTCACTGAAGTGGAAAATACATGGAATAAATATTCTGAAGCTATTTGCTCCCCAGCGTCCCAGAGATTGTCATCCTTCCTCTCTGTGCCTCTCCAATCCTGTTTAAATACAACCAATTGTACACAGAAAATGAAAGTTTTAGGAGAGTTGTTTATAAAAGACAAATGAAAGCAGGTTACTATAAACTGTGCTAGACTGACTTATTCACATTTGCTGAATTGATTTTGTCGGCTATTGAGACTTCCAGTATGACTGGAGAGCATTTGAAGTTTTATTTATTTTGCTTGCTAAATTAAACAGTTGGAGACATTTAAATGAAATATAATATGTCTGAAAGCAAAAATGTTTCAAATATAGTTCTTTAGTAAAGGAATACTCAGTTTTATAACTTCTCTTCATCAAAAGTATTTGTAATCCATTCTTTGGCAAATCAATAGCTACTGGTGAAAAATACATTACATATCAGATTTCATACACCCTTTAAATCTAAGTAGGGGTTGTGTGGTTGTAGAATATTTTTTACCAATACATTTTTTTAATCACAAGTGGTAGTTCTAGTTTTCATTAATATGTCATGTTTCGTTGTTTAAACTATTTGATAGTGTTAGTAATGGTATGAACTGGAAAGACTAAAACACGTGATTCCTGTTCACTTGTAGGGCACTTGACTAATGCCACAGATTGTTTCAGATTCATCAGAAAATAGGCATGTTTTGTTTTGTGTTGTTTTGGTTTTGTTAAGAAGCAATTTTCTTGAAGTGTATTAGATGAAATCACTGAGTACTTGGGCAGATGACGTATCATTTCATTAAGCTGTATGGTATAAGTACTCTTTGATCCATAATGTGAAGTTTTCGTATCAGAAAATATTCAGAAAAGTTGTAAGGAAAAGTGAACTGTTGCATTTTGCTTATATGTTTCAAGCATAGTTAATGGAAATTGACTGTGAATTTGGAAGATTATTTGCATTTGAAAGAAAAGACAAGATGTAACAATAGGTGGGAAAATGAAAGTTCAGAAAAAACAATATTTCAGCAATATTATTTTATACTGTTTCATATAAAAATATATCATTTCACTTTAAGCATCCAAATAAAAACTTTTTACTGATTCTCATGACTATTGACCTCAAACTTGCAAAAATGCTGTGGTGATTTTCAGAACATGTCATTACATTTCTGTAATCAAGCTTCTGCACTAAAGTGTACATCCATGAAGAATATGTTAATTTAGCACTATGGCTATAAAATTCCTACAACATGTTGTGAAGTATTCTGTAAATGGTTCTGCAGAATGAGTTCTGAAACACCAAGCTCAGAATTTTCTGAGCTGTCAAGAGGGTAGGTTGTATTCACACATGTACATACTGTTGGTATGATTATGTTTTTGAATGAATGTATAATAAAGATTTAGCCAGCTCTACTTGTATAACTCAGAGATAGGGAGAACACTTTTTGTATCTTAAGTAACTGATAAAACTTCTTCCCCTCTGTTTGTCATCCCTTATAAAATAAAAATTATTTTATTTTGTGAAGTACCCTGTACAGCACTTTTACTCTGATTTCTGAAAGTCCTTTTCTGTACCAAGTTTGTTTTCTTCTTACTGCCTGCCTGCTACCATAACAGCACATCATACTCTGATTCACTGTATTTTTTTCCTATGACGGCTAAAACTACATTGCAGATTATTTCATTCCAGGACCATTTGCCAGGTTGAAAAACCCGGCAACAGGGAGGCAGCAGTTCATTTGCAGGTGTAGTGAGCTTCCAGCAGTTGGGAGGCAAAGATTGCTGGATTCACTGCAGGGAAAAATTCTGTCCTACTTTTCTGCCACTTGATGGAAACAGGTCGGTGTCTGACTACAACTAAGAGACTTAAAAACAATTAAATGTTACCTGTCACCTCTGAGAAATGTAATCTTTCCCTTAAGTAACTAGGAGTTGAAATTAAGAAGATCTAATTCTCTCACCAACTGCATTTACTACTCATGTTCAAAGGTTAAGTGGTAAAAGAATCTGTAGAAGTAATTATTCTATCCCTCCTTTCATATTTAGTAGTGTGTTGTTTTCTTTTTTTTAATTTTATTATTTTATTATGTTCTTTTATTATGTACTCCATAGGACAGTTTATCATAGTGCTAGACAGGTAACTAAGATATTAGATTAATTTCCCCTTCTAGATGCCTATATTTTTCCATTAAAAACAAAACAAAAAGCATGGGCAGCAATTTCAAATATTTACGTATATCCCCTAGGCATCAAGATGTGTTGTAACTGAATATGGAAATATATCAGCTAGTGAATTAGAGATTATTAGATAAGGTGTATTAGTTTTCAAATTAAAAACAGACTGGAGTCTAATAATGACACATATCACTCAATATCAATTATTGGCACTACCTATTTTGAGGCAGTAAGTACTTGCTAATCATATCTTACATCACCTGAGGGTGTATAACGACACAGAGCTGACCCTATGCAGTTACTGCCAATGGTTGTAGTTCACAAAATTTCACAAAATTTAAATTGACCAGGCATGAGAATTTTTTTGTGAGAAAAAAAAACAGAACTGAATTGAGTGAACTCTCTCTTTGCCATCATTCTTCTCATCATCACTGATAGTATTGTTCCTGGTCTCTTTCCTAGAAGATGAAAGGATCATATCTGCCTCTAACACAATCCAGTTTAGTTTGAGAAAGAGTGATTCTTATTTCATCATGTATCTTCCCTATTTCTCCATTCATTTCTTTTTTTTTTTTTTTTCTTCTTTGCCATTGCATGTCATTAGATTTAGCTGTTCTACAAAATGTCAGCACATTGCTGCTGGATATGATGTTTTGTTGTGCTTATGCATGGTTCGTGGAAAGTAAACACTATTTATACCTTGCTTAGTCTAAAAACTGTTCTGCTTCTTGAGTGCTACAGGTTTTAGCATTGGTGGCAAAGCTGACGAATTTCTCCTACATTATTTTGCAAAGGTATCAGTAAAACAAAACCTGAGAATGAAATCTTCCTGCATTATTTTTCAGAAAAAAAAGTATGTGCAGATAGATAAAGATAACTACTCCTATAGAAATAAATAAATAAACATTAAACAGAAGAAGAAGAAGAAGAACTAGTAATGGCAATAATAATAAACATCCTGAAGCCTGGTATTGAATTTTTTTTAGGTCACTTAATTTGGAATATATGGTACTTGAATAAATGACTTCATATAACAACTGTCTTCTTGTTAAAATAATGACCATTTATTTTCTTCCTCTATATAGGACAGCTCCTCTCGAACAAGAAACAGTTTTCCCACAAAATTTATTCTTTAACCATTTTAGATAATGGAGTTTGTCTTTAACTTATCTCTTAGCTCTGAGATGTGGCAGGTCTTACTATTGGTAGTTTCTATACTACCATTGGGTCTTTTAGACAGGACACTATACCATATAACCTCTCTTGTCTCCTGCAGAGCACACTGGATAAAACCTTCATGAACAATCAAGCCACAGCAAATTCCAATTGTTTTGATATTGCTCTTGCTCCTGTAGTTCAAGAATCTTAGCTGATAGCAGGCTATGAGCTCCTTTTGCAGCTCCTGTGGAGTTCTGCTCAGCGGTCTGGTAAAAGAAAGTAATATTTTCAATAGATTTGCCTGGAAGTATTTGTTGCTGACAACTTGCCTTTAGCTGTTGGACTGTAAAACTGTCTTCACCAAAGTGACTGATCAGCCAAATACCTTTAGGAGTCTATCTATAAATGATCAGGCTTTAAAATAGTAATAGTAATAAGAGTAATAATAATGATAATGATAATATAATGCAGCTTTTCTCTGTCTAGACATAACCACAGGAAACAGGAGATATGAAAAAAAAAAAGAAATAAAGATGTGTGTCACCACTTTAAGAGATGTTGAGGTGCACTTGGCAAGAACCTTTTAGTGAAATATTAGAATATAAAAGTTATTTTGAGGAAGAGATATGACACTTCATAGCAATGTTTGGAAAATTATATATGAAGGAATTGTGATAATTTTTTCAAAACTTTGTAATTTTGTTATTTTGTACATGCCTATCTGAAAACAAATGAGTAATATTCTAAAATGACACAATAAGAGAAATAATGTTACAGACAGAATTTTTAAAAAGTTTGCTGTTAGTAGAAGTAAATATTAAAGATCAGAACAATTTTAAATCATGTTTAGGGAGAAGAAATCTTAATTTAAACATCTTATTTTTAAGTACTTCTGTTATAACATCTCTTTCTGATTAAACTTTTTCCTTACAAGCTCTCAAGATTGCTCTTCAGTTTAGTTACAGTGAAACTAAGGTGCTTTTTGTTTGTTTGTTTGTTTGTGATCTATATTTTAAAATATTCTGCATGAGGTTTAAATATTTTCCTTCAGGAAACTCCAGATGTAATTTCACCTACTTTAGAATTCACCTTCTAAGCATTTTAAGTAATAAATTACTTTATGCAATTTAATTATCTATTATCTTCTTTTTTTTTTTTTCTCTAATTTTGTATTACTCCTCTTCTACAACTTCTATAGATCTATTCATTGTATCATCTACTCATCTTATTCCCATTTATAAATATATATATGTATACACACACATATGCACTCAGTTTCTCATTTATAATACATTCTTAACTTACCCTCACCCCACCTCCCGTTTTTTTTTTTTTTGTTTTTTGTTAGAGATCTGTCTACTGTGTGAAATATTTTTCAAATCACAATCCAGATTTCTAATCAGGGCACTTTTCTGATCATTTGTGTTGTCATTGGAGCTAGTCATACACTGACATTAAGAAACTGGCATTCTGTTCTGCAATAGTTTCTTCATTCCCTGTATCTCAAGCTTGTTCTTTTCTGACTATTGCTTTATTTTCTGTCCTCCATCCTTAACTTGAATATCTCTCTTGCTTTTCCTCTTCTTCCTTGCTGTTATTTTTCATTTTTTTTCACTGAAATTGTAAAATATTTTCTGAATTTAGCTTCCAAATAAGCTAATTTATTAAAGAAATTGGAAATTCTTTTTTGTTATAAATTCATATTTTTTCTCTGCGTGCTGTGCTGTGAATGTTTTTTTTCCATTCCATTATCTGTAAGAAAGACAGGTATTCAAAAAAATAAAAAAAGAAAGAAAGAAAAAAAAAATAAACATAATAGGTGAGGTCTTAAAGGGCTAGTATGCTAAATATGATGCTATAGGAGGTATAGCATCTTTTAAACTGTGTTTTTTCCTGTTCTTTAATGTACATTCTGCCATAATAGCTTTTTTAGTTTTTTATTTTCTTTTTTGATTAAATAAAAGTCAGTCATATATTAAGTTTTTTGTTAAGATATGCAGATAGAAGACTAGGCCCTGTTCAAAGTTTTAGCTTACAGAGCAGATGGGGAGAAAATTGGAAGGGGTATAGAGAAAATGGCTGGACATTAGAAGTAAGAGTGAGAAGCTGATATCTATCACTGTAAGATCACATGGGGGATTGAGGGAGAATGCAAATTAATTTTGAGGGAAGCACTAGGGGCTTGTTGGGGAATGGAATGTCAAAGATTCTTCACACATGCTCATGTGCATATTCTAACTAATATTTTCATTATCAAGCTGTCCTAAAATTTAGGATAAGAAGAAGGGAAGGGAAGGGAAGGGAAGGGAAGGGAAGGGAAGGGAAGGGAAGGGAAGGGAAGGGAAGGGAAGGGAAGGGAAGGGAAGGGAAGGGAAGGGAAGGGAAGGGAAGGGAAGGGAAGGGAAGGGAAGGGAAGGGAAGGGAAGGGAAGGGAAGGGAAGGGAAGGGAAGGGAAGGGAAGGGAAGGGAAGGGAAGGGAAGGGGAAAGGGAGGGGAGGGGAAAGGGAGGGGAGGGGAAAGGGAGGGGAGGGGAGGGAAAAGGGAGGGGAGGGGAGGGGAGGGGAGGGGAGGGGAGGGGAGGGGAGGGGAGGGGAGGGGAGGGGAGGGGAGGGAGGGGAGGGGAGGGGACATTGACTTCTATAAAACATGGAGCATTGAAAAGAAAAAACTGAAGACAAAATGTTTTTCTGTGACCCAGAGGCTATAGTACTGTTTCATCAGACTTGATGTGGACATGAAAGTGACCTTAGGATTCCCACAGATGAATCTAGCTAAGTGTGAGAATAGCAAACATAATGTCCTTAGGGAGAAGTTATTACTTATTGCTTTGTTAGTTGATATGAACTCAATTGAAGAAAATATACTTTTGCCAGCCTAGATGGAGATTATATTTTTATCCTTCTGGCTGAAATGAAAGAAATGATGAGAAAAGAAATCAGAAAGAGTAGTGACAGAGCTCTAAAATTGTTGAGATAAAAGAGGCAGCGGTGTACACTTACCAGACAAGATTCAGCCTAAATATAGGACAAAATCAATTATGTAAAAAGCTACTGAAATATAACAATAACAATACTAATAAATTCAAAACCCAACATGATTCTTCAGAGTGTCCTTGGTGATAGTTCAAACTTTTAGGAACTTTAACACTTCTGTTCTCAAAACATTAAATGTCGTTCTTGAATTTCCATAGATTCAGTTGTATTAAAATAATCAGGAGCTCAGTATAGATTTTGTTTCATAATTTGGACTTAATTGCAATGAACATTGATGATTTTTCTATTTTTCCATATCTGGTTATAAAGTTTTTCAGTCTGAACATATTCTAAAATAAATATAATTGTTTAATCCACAAGTCAAAAAATAATTGAGAGGAATACAAATTCAAATTAAAAGTATGTAATTTCTAAAGCACTTTGATATTTTCTATGTTAATTGTCCATATTTAATTTAGAAAGATGTTATTTTCATCTGTGTACCATATGTGCAGTTTAGTTCTTACACTGGTACTTTTACTCATACTAGCCAGATGAGAATTTTTGCACATTTACCTTTATATATCTCCAAATATAACTTGTTCTTATGAGAGTCCTCAGTCCTCTGCTCTCCTCCCCTCCCCAGCCTACCGTCAGTTCTCAGAAATTTTTGTTTTCCTTACTCGGAGTTGTTTTTCTGAGTGCGTGTGTGTTTGTCTGTTTGTTATGTTGGTATTTTATTGATCAGAAAACCAAAAGATAGGAATTATTGCACACTTGCCATTGAACATCTTCAACATCACTCCATCCTAGAAGGCCACCAGATTGATCAGACACAACCTTCTTTTGGTAAAGCCATGCTGGGTGTCTCGGATCACCTGCTCATTTCTTATGCTCCTTAGCGTGTCTTCTCTTCCCAGGCACAGAGGTGAGGCCTTTAGTTCCCTGGGTCCACCTTCCTCCCTTTCTTGTAAACAGGAATGACGCCTCCTTTTTCCAGTCCCCAGAGACTTTTCCTGGCAACCACGACTTTTCAGATATGATGGAGAGTGGTTCAGCAACAACATCAGCCAACTCATTAAGGAGTATGTCATCTGGCCCTATAGACTACTGTACATTCCATCTCATGAGTTGGACTCAGAGTTGCTTTGCCCCTGCAGCGGAGGGGAATTTACTCCTCCAGTTCCCACCTAGAAGCTCAGGGATGCAAGCTTCAGGGACATGAGAAATATGGGAATCCTGGCTGCCAGTGAACACAGGCAAAAAATTAATTCAGTACTAAATTTAGTACTATTGGACTAGATGATCTCTGAAGGACTCTTCCAACCCCTGTAATTCTGTGATTCTGTGATCTTTTTTGAACTGGATGCTCAGAACTGGACACAGTACGCCAGATGTGGTCTCACCAGAGAGAACAGAGTGGGAGGAAAACTTTACTCAACTTGGTGGCCATACTTTTTTTAATGTACCCCAGAATAACACTGGCCTTTTTGGCCACATGGCACACTGCTTTCTCACCTGTTGTCTGCCAGGATATCTAGGTTCCTCTTCACAGATCTCCTTTCCAGAAAGTCAACCTTTAATCTATACTGACAGATGTGGTTATTATTCCCCAGGAGTAGGCTTCTACACTTGCTTTTGTTGAACCTCATAAGGCTCCTCTCCACCCAACTCCCCATCCTGTTCAGTCGTGTTGGATGACAGTGCAGCCTTCACCTGGTGTATCAGCAGCTCTTCCCAGTGTTGTATCATCGACAAACTTACTGAGGGTAGACTCAATCTCATCATCCAGATCACTCATGAAGATGTTGAACAATGCCAGACTCAACACTGATCCCTGTAGAATGCTGCTAGTTACAGGCCTCCAGCTAGAGTCTATGCCACCAGATGCAAGTATCTCAGCTCTGCCAGTCAGCCAGTTCTCAACTCACCTCTCCATCCACTCATCTATCCTGCACTTCCTAAGCTTCATTACAAGGGTGATATGAGAGACTGTCAAATGCCTTGCTGAAGTCAAAGTGGAAAACATTCACTGCTCTACCCATTTCTACCCAGCCAGTGATGGCACTGTAAAAAGCTATCAGGTTGGTCAAATATTCATAATTTAATTATCTTTACAGAAAATCTGTTTTTATTTTCAAGTATACTTAATCTTATAGCAGTTTTGAGTTTTTTGTTGTTGTTGTTGATATTGTTTGTTTGTTTCATTAAAATCTACTTTGAGAAATGTTTGCTTTACTTCACCTCAAGCTTATTGCCTAGTATCTGAAATCTCACAGACTTCTAAAGCTAGTTGATAGAAATAATCATTTTAAAGTGTCAGTTTACCTAAAGTCAAGAAAACATGTAAACGAAGGCAGATAAAACATTATCTTCACTATCCAGGTCTCTCCATTGGTGGTAGAAAGAATTTAGAATGACAAAATGAGAGTTAGGTGTTTTGGATATAGAAATTTTATCAAGATATGTCATTCTTCATGAATGAACAAAACCTGTTAAGAAGGACAAAATAAAGACACAAAGAATATAATGCAAGGATTGTTTTTTTTCACTTTGGAAGACAACTTTTTAATTAATATTATTTATTCTGGTAACATAGCATCAGAAGTCTCAATCCCATCTATGATCAAAAAACAAGAATTACACATGGGTATCTGTGAAGCTCTTATTAAATCTGACATTCTGAATGTGGAAGGAAAACAGACCATTGAATGAGTGACATTGCCTAAGACATTCAAGGCATGATAGAATGAAAAACCAAGTAATATATTGTGTCTTGTTTTTTGAGGACACGCATTTCCTATAGCTTCACTCCACCTACAAGATATTCACAGGATTCTGTACAGCGACGCTGAGCTATTTTTGCTCATAGGCTTTGATAGCATCATATACATGCTCTGCCTTAGCAGATGGTGTTTAATTCTAATCTCCTACTCTGTGGAAATAATACCACACAAGTGAAGATTTGCCTTGAGGTAGACTCTGTAATATTTCATTGGCTGACCTCTCAACCATTCAATATATTTTAACAAGTGACAGAAAATAGCCTCAGGCAATCTCTCTTCTTCTATATGCACCAGATGCCTGGATAGTACAGACAAGCCTGCAGGATCATTGCTTTGATGCTCAGTATTTGACAACATTCTGAAATGTTAGTGTTTGGAAGCTTATCCTACAGTTTCGTACCAGCAAAGCATGAAGAAAACAAATTGACTAAGATGATTGATGTGGTGGCTGAAGACTGTTCAAAGTCTGCAGCTGTACAGAAGAATGATGATTATAATTGAGTCATGATAGATAAAACCCAGATTTTAATAGAGCTTCAAGTACAGTTATAAGTGATAGTATTAACACTAATGTTTTAACCTTTGCAGATAGACAACAGAGTGGTTAAGATAACCACCCAGCAGGAATAATCATTTCAATGTACATTACATATGAAAGAGGACATTTTGAATAGAAGAAAGAAATTGAAATGGTGTGTTACTGTTTCTAGTATCTCATAATCTTGGGACCTGAAAGGGACCTCTGGAGATCATCTAGTTCAACCTCACTCTTACAGCAGGTTCTCTAGAGTAGGTTATACAGGAAAGTGTTCAGGAAAATTTTGAATATCTCCAGAGAAGGAGACTCCTCAGCCTCTCTGGGCAGCTTGTTTCAGAGCTCAGGCACCCTCAGTGTAGTAGTTTTTCTCTTATTCATACATTCCAGCTGGTGCTCATTCCCCTTTGTCCTGCTCCTGGTCACCACTAAAAAGAGTCTGGCCCCACCCCCTGAACAATTGTCCTTTAAAGTCTTGATAAGTCTTGCTAGATTACCTCTAAGTCTGCTCTTTTCCAGGCTGCAAAATGCCAGGGCTTTCAGCGTTCCTTCATTAGAGAGTTACTCCAGGCCTCTGATCATCTGTGTAGCCCTCTGCTGGCTCTCTCCAATAGTTCCCTACTTTTTTTTAACTGGATGCCCAGAACTGGACACAATACTCCAGGTGTGGTCTCACCAGGGCAAACTAGAGGGGGTGGAAAACTTTACTCAACTTGCTGGCCACACTTTTTTTAATGCACCTAGAATACCATTGACATTCTTGTCTTCAGATGCACACTGTTGGCTCGTGGCCAACCTGTTGTCCATAAGGATTCCCAGGTTGTTTTCTGCAGAGCTCATCTCCAGAAGGTTATTCCCTAGACTATACAGGTGCACATGGTCACTCATCCCCATGTGCAAGACTCTACAGCTGTTCTTGTGTAGTTGACAGCTGTCTGAACATGAGCCAGCACAGTACCCAGGTGGTCAAGAAGGTGTAAGAGACTATTATTTTATACCATTGCCTCAAAGTTTGCTGATGAACATGTCCAAACATGTCCAAGCAAGTCCTGGGCAAGGGTTGTGAAATTCTGTGTCTGAGGGACAAGCAGGTGGTCCAACGTTATCCTAAATTATATCGGAAATAATGTAGCTAGCAAGTCAAGGGAAGTGATTGTACCCCTCTATTCAGGCCGGGTGAAGCTGCACCTTGAATACTGTGTTCAGTTTTAGGCCCCTCACTACAAGAAAGACACTGAGGTGCTGGAGAGTTTCTGAAGAAGAACAATGAAGCTGGTGAAGATTCTGGAACACAAGTCTTATGAGGAACAAGTTAGGGAACTGGGATTATTTCATCTAGAGAAGAAGCAAGTAAGTTGTAGTGAAGTTGAGTTCAGTTTCTTCACCCAGGTATTGCACAGTAAGATGGGAAACAACAGACTCAGGATGCACAAGGGAAGGTTTTCACTGGAAACACTTATGTAAAAGAGCGGTCAAGTATTGGAACAGGCTGCCAAAGGAAGGGGTGAAGTCACTTTCCCTGGAATTGTTCAGGAAATGTGTAAATATATTGCACTTAGTGACATGGATTAGTGGGCATTATGGGTGACTAAATGATCTTAGAGGACATTTCCAACCTTAAAGATTCTAGTCTAGTCTAGTCTAGTCTATGCTATGCTATGCTATCCTACTCTACTCTATTCTATATCCTATCCTATCCTATTAGTCTAAATAATTTTGCTCAGAAATTGGAATGAACATAGCTATTACACAAGTGTTAACTGCTGTGAGAGGCCAGACTTTCATTTTGAATAGTGTTATTCTTGGTTTCAGTAGAAATATGTTCATTATGCATAGTTATATAAAATGCTAAAATGTACTGATGCAATTTTTTGTTGTTTTGTTTTCCATGTAGAGTTATTTCAAATTCTTCTACAGGCATTCTTTTAGACATCTACTTCATTTTTTTTTCCACTTTGTTTCTATTCTTATGACAAAAGAACATCACTTAGTAGGTATCATAATAATAACCTGAATAAGAATGAATTAATCACCTAGTATTATTCACATGAAGTACAATTTATTTAAAAGGTTTTTATTTCTCTCTCTCTCTGAAGGTTTTAGCTAAATCTGTGTTGAGAAAAGCAATATATCACAGCAAAAAATCAGAAGATTTTATGTATAATTTCAATTAATGACAAAATGTATTCTACTCTTTTTTGTTTTGTTTTGTTTTTAGCACTTCAAAGACAAAAAATTTGTTTTTTGTATTTTAATTCTAGTGTATGTGTAGCACTTCTTAAAGTAGTACTCTTAAGGGTAGGTTGTTGTTAGTTCTTCTTTCCAAACCCATGTTTAGCACCGCTTACATTTCAAACCTAATCATAGGAAAAGAAAACCTTATATGTGGAATAAAGATTTTATTGTTAATCCAAAGTTTCTGAAGCTGACTCTGTTAATGCAACTGTCATATATTAGTCTGCTAAATTGTTCAGTGAACTTAAATAGATGAAGAATTGGTTAAGTAGTTTAATCATTAATATACAAGACATAGCATCTTACAACAGCCACTCTTAAGTGTGACTCTTTCTTATCATTCTCATTGATCCTGTGTTTCTCAGTATTTTTGACTCTTACACCATAGATGACCAGAATATGGTGATTGCAGTAATGTGGCTGTTGTTGAGCTCCTGCTGAGAAAAAGATTAATGTCATGTGTGTTATCACCTCTCTTCCTATTTTTCTCATTTCTATGCTCCAGCAATTCCACACTATGCTATTTTTTTCTTAACCTTGACTGCTTGCTGAACTTTTGCCCTATATTATAGTTATACGTCATGAATAAGTATTAGGTCATAAATTTTGGTAGAAGAAATCTAAAACAAGTCCCAGGAAGTCAAAAACTAAGCATAAGGAATAGAGCTGATTCTTAACCAATAGTTCACATACCACTTGATTTTCTATTAGTTTTTAAAATTAAGAGGATTGTTGGGCTAAAATGAGATGCATTGACTTCAAGTAATATTTTTGAATCAGACCTCTGCTATAGACACTAAGATTCTTCAAGTACAAGTACATGCAGACTAGTGTCAGGATAAAGCAGAAGTAATGCAATCGGAATAATTGAATCATAGAATCACAGAATCACCAAGGTTGAAAAAAGACCTAAAAGATCATCCAGTCCAATCATCCACATATCACCAATTGTTTTCACTAAACCTTGTTCCTCAACACAATGTCCAAATGTTCCTTGAACACCTACAGCGTTGATGACTCCACCACCTCCCTGGGCAGCCCATTTCAGTGACTGACCACTCCCACAGTGAAAAAGTACTTCCTAACATCCAGTCTGAATCTCCCCTGGTGCAACTTGAAGCCATTCCCTCTCATCCTATCACTAGTTACATGAGAGAAGAGGTTGACCCCCAGCTCACTACAGGCTCCCTTCAGGTAGTTATAGAAAGCAATAAGATTTCTCCCGATCTTTCTCTTCTCCAGACAGAACAATCCAATCTTCCTCAGCCGTTCCTTCAGCCTGTGCTCCAGACCACTCACCAGATTTGTTGGCCTGGACACTCTCTAGGGCCTTGATGTCTTTCTTGCAGTGAGGGGCCCAAAACTGAGCACTTGTTATTGCTTTCCCTTAGAGAAATAAAAATGTGACAATGTGAATGATGCCTGTCCACTTCCAAATGGTGGAATGTTACTGTTTTCTACAATACAATATGATCAGAAACTTACAGTATTGCATTCATTCCTCTCTTTCAGAATGTATATCTTACCTACCTAACCACTTTGGTTTCAGGATAATAATAAGCTTTAGTTGCTTCACATAGAAACATTACCATATATTGTATGTTTGGCAGGGAAGTTAAAATCTAAAATACTGTCAAATCTGTTTGTCATTACACATAAGTCTCAAAGCAAGTGATCTCGAAAATTAAAAAATTTAAAGTAGTACATTCATTAATAAAATAAATAATGTTTTCAGAGAGATTTTCAGAACATTGTTGTAATTATGGCATCATATAATTTTCTTGCAGTATATCAATTATTTTCTCTTAATTCTACTAGAAAATATTAAATTTATTTCATTTACTTTGAGAAGTTACATGATTTTACAGAGTAGGTGGCATTGATGTGAAGCAAATAATCAAAACAAAGCTTCACTCAAAGAACATTATTTACTGTGAAAATAGTTGTAGAACTAGAACTATAGGCAGTATGAGTACATATTCTTGGTTATAAACACAGAAAAAAAAATCTTTCTCCTTTCCCTTTCCCTTTCCTTTCCCTTCTTCTTTTCAACACAGCTTCTGAGTATACCAAAGAAAATTCATAAAATTAAATAATTATGGAAGAATAGCATGTCATTACTATCTGATATGTCCCCTATGCATTCCTCAACAATTTTGTCACATATATGTTTTGGTAATTTACTTTTTATAAACAATATCGTGTAGGTTTTAGTTGTTTGATTTCAAAATTTGTAAATAGAAATAGACTTGATTATGTTGCTGATCTTAGTACAGAGAAATGCTATGTTAACAAAATATATAACCATCTATAGAGTAATAATGCCTGACTGACATGGCCCTAAAGTCATTTGTGACAAGTAAGCACTGAATGAGGACATTTTCTTTGGATTTCTGAAGTGAACAATAATAGGTCTGGCAACAATGGCAAGGAAGCAATATTGCTGAAAAATCATGCAGATATTACAAGATTGACAGAGTGGAAAACATTGAACCATACATGGCAATGAAACAAAATGATTTGGGTCACTGCTTAAGTGGCATTCCCTGAAATAAAACAGGGATTCAAGCTGCCAAATGCAAGGTTGTTTAGAAACCAGGAACACCGGACATACCCATTGTATAGGAAACTGTAATCTAACAGGAAAAAACATATTAAAGAAGATTTTAGAGTCATGATATAAAAATAATTAAATCTTAGATATTAATGCAATGTTGCATAATGGTATAGGATGTTGATTTTCTAGCTTTGGTCCATGTTACTGAGTTAGAAACTTTAGTATTGCATACTAACATGTTATTTCAAGCTTTGTCTTTAAGAATTAAAAACATTCACAGAAGGTCCTCCTGAAGGGGAACTGAACATGTAGGAGTTTTTAGTTTATCTGCTAGAGAACTAAAAGATACCTTCCCCATTTATTCATCTCTTGGGAGAAAATGCTGATTTACCACAGACTTATAATTATTGTGAAATATAAAAAAATTCATTTTGTGAATTCCTGAGGCTGAAATGAATAAAAATTGCACAACCTATCTCTTTCAGAGTTGTTGGCAGTGATGATTTTGTCAGCTTAGTTATTAGAGTTCAGTAAAATAAGTTTGCGTGCAGTTGTAGGATGTACGGTTAAGGTCAGATCAAGTGTTGTAACGATACAGAATAGTATACGTGACTCCATTATCAAAATTACTGTGACTCTGAAGGAGTGTATATCTTACTGTTTTGAGACTTCTTCAAAATGCTACTGAAACCACTACAAATAAAGAAGACAATCTGCCATATGTAAAGGGAGAAAATTAGAAAGTAGAGATGGACGGAGAATAAATTGAATGCTTATTGTTGTTTTTGAAATCAAATATTGGCGATATAACTTCAAAAGAAAATACAGCACAAGTGCTTGTTAAGTGCATGCTGCTTACCAGCAGTTCAAAAATTATAATTATTACCAGAATTCTTTTTAAGCTACCACATAAAAGTTCACCACAGAAGAAAGAAAGTAGTTCAAGGAAAACCATGTAAAAACCATGAATTAGTTCTTTAATAAAAGCATCTTTTTAGAGAAATTTCATCAAATCTTGTCTGCTTAAGTATCTTCAACACAAGTCAATTTTTTATAGCAAATAATCTTTTAGAAGTGCACAAGTTATTCAACGTAACACAAAATCTTCAATGGGAAAATGAGATTCCATAACTCCAGTGATATATCATGCAATGATGAGAGAAGGATGACTTTGAAAGTTAGTAAAATATTTGACATATTTTGATTTTTATAGAAACAAAAAAGCAAAAAGCAATGAATGCATGCTTTAGTTAGGATTACACTGGAATTTGTGCACTGCATTGTTTTAATTTGTTACCTTTTCTATTTATTTTACTGTCCAAAATCTCAATCTGTGCTTCATACAGACATTACATATGATACAACAGCAAAACATATGAGTCTGGAAATTTCAAGACAAGGATAAGCTGCTGATGGTCAGTGACCTGTCAGGTCTGTTTCATTTTTGGGTTCAACTTTATTACTCTTTACCGTTGTAAAATGGAAAACAAACAAACAAATAAACACATAAATAAATAAGTAAACAATAAATAAATAAATAAATACATTCCATTCAGTTCATCAATATGCCATTCTCGTCATTCTTGCTTTACTCTGCATGTGATTAAAATGATAAAGGTATTCATAAATGATCTTCACTGCCCTGAATTTTTTTGTTCTGTTTTCAACCCTCACTTGCTGGTTCATTAACCTCTGATGTCCTGAAGCTAGCTCTGACACCAAATAGGGAATTTCTGATATACAAGCAGGATGTTAAAATCACTTCTTATGTTTGCCCATTACTGATTAGGAACATTTAGCCTAAAATTCTGAAAATTGTACATTATGTTCTAATACTTGTCCTGGACATAATTCAGTGCTCCCTAGCAATTCTCTGTGGAATGCGAAGTCTACTTCTTTCATCTATATGGTACAATTTTTAACGTAGCAAGGTTCAGTGACAGAAAGGGATCCACATAGTGCTCTGGGCATGAATTGTGAGACAAAACAGGGGAAAAAGTGTTTAACTTGTATCTTCAGTTTTGTGTTTCAAATTAATATCTGACCTGCAAAATTGTTTTCTAATGGATATTTTTAGTAAATATTTGACCATTGTTTGGGCGTTGAATTTTATTCTTAGAAATCCTATTATAATATATGTAACATAATTATTTAAACAATATCAAACATAAATATTTTTGCTGCCTTTCTTAGAGAATCTCTGACAGTTGTCATTCATTCTCTCCAATGCATGGACCATATCACTCAGTTTGGTGTCATCTGCAGAGTGACAGAGCATGCACTTCATCCCACTCCTCATGTAATGTTTAATATATTAAATGATGAGTAGTCCCAGCATTGATCTCTAAGGGATGCTGCTCATCCAAGTGGACATCTAGCCATTGACCCTATATCTCAGGAAGAAGTAGTGATAATTATTTTTACTTAGAAAATATTTGGAGATCTGCAATTAAAAAGAGATACATGATTAATATATGTCAGTTGCACAAAATGTAATGCTTCATTTTTATTGAATCCCCACAGTATTCAAATAAATTATTAAAGCAGTCAAAGAAGTGTGAAATAAGTGTCATCCTTCAAGAAAATGTCCTGCTTTTGTTACTGTTCTTCTACGTTGAACTATCTGCCTTCTATTCTAACAAATTAAGATATGGTGCAATTACTATTTCTCAGGAGTTGAACATATGAATATTAACAGAAATCTCATGTCTACTTTAATCTGTCTTTCCTTTCATATGGTTGTTTGCACCTGAATAAAGATATGCAATAATGTTGCAGATCATTAACATTATACTATTATTTTGAAGTTATAATGCAAAACTTTAAGTGCTTTTGTAAATTCCAAACAATAGACTGCAGACTACAGAATTAGCCTTCTTGTGTTATCAATCTTACCCTGTCATCACTAACTTGAAAGTTTCACCTGTAATTTAGACCCATTTCTTACTATATAGCAATAACTTCCACTTGTAGGTCACAGTACATTATCTCAGCAAGACATCTCAAGGTGTTCTACAAGAGTTTACAGTAATTAATAGCACAGCTTGGAGTACCGAACTACTGATGGAAAGCAAAAGGAAGAAAAATGTTTTCATTTCTGATTTAAAGCACTCTAACACCTATGGCATATCTTGGTAGATAGTGTTAAACCAAGGCTTTTAAATATCTGAAGTAGCAGCATTTTAATTCATCATGTAGTGAGATACTAGGAGAACAAGTATGGTTAAAAGTAAAATGATTATTTACTTATTTATCTGTAAGCTTGCTGTACTATAAGTAAAATAGAGACAAGATTTCTTGTGAATTAATAGATATTTTCATTTCAATTTTTAAACCAGGAATACAGTTGAATGCCACAAGTCTCCATCCTATAAATATTTTGCTGTTTTTTTACAAGAATGAGTTTATCTCACACAACTAACTTAAAACTACAACAACCCCACAAATTGCATCTGATCTGAACGCTGCCTTTTCTGGTCTTCTCAATAGAAAGAATAGTTGGGAATACTTCATGGAGACTTACTATTACTTTGGTGCAAATTACTTTCTTCCTAAAGAAAATTCTTGAGAACTATAATGCTGCTGAAGACTTAAGTTATCTCTAACAGGTAAACAAAATGAGTAACTGTCCAGAGGTGTCTGCCTCTTCGTATTGATTTCATTGACTGTATTCATGTTCATCAGATTTATAGAATGCATAAATACACAACAAGTGTTATGATAGCACAGGTCTAACTAAACAATAATTGATAACAAATATTCAGATAATTATTACAATATACAGTTTGTATCAACATTGATCCATACCTCAGTTTTATCTACAGCTTCTGATAAATGTTTTCTAAATGAAGTGAGCATCTGGGTCATAATATTTAATAGATAATTATACTTTATTTCAGAAGAGTTCATATTCTAATGTGTATGAGCATTTAAACCTTTTATGGGAAGAAAAAATAAAATGATAGTAGTAACTACAATGAGAATATTGGAATGTTTTAAAATTAGAGGGCAAAAAATGATGCTAGGACCATTCCTTTCATCATACAGTGATTAAAAGCTAAAAAATGAAACTGTAGAATTAGGTGTACACTGATTACTAGCACATATGCAGGCAAATCAAATAAGGCTGAACCACTTGGGAAAAATGTTTTCTTAAATAAAAGAATAGCTCAGTAATCCTATGCATAAGAGTGTGATAATCGATAACAAAAACGGACACTAAACACATTCAGCTGACATGTCTACACATCTCTTAATTATAGTTTAAGCAGAAAGCCAAAATGCCATGCAACAAACTTGCTCGACTCTGGACATATAGTCACTGTAGTTCTAAATCCAAAACAACAACCAGCAAATCTTGGCTTTTTCAGACAAAGCATTACCAACTGCTGTTGGTATTTTTAAATATTAATGGCTTTGCTAAATGTTGTCAGAGAGAAATTAAATAAAACTCTCCTTGGCAATGACTAACAGGCTATTATTTCTGTTTTGGCATGATTTATTTAGGTAATTCTTTTTTTTTTTCATATTATGCTGTTGCTTCAATAATTAAGAAACAAAACAGGAAGTGGTAGACTCAGAGTTGACAATCATACATTAAGTTATTTAAAAAATAAGAGAATTCCTGCACAAATCTGGGGGAATGTGAAAGCAAATCTGAATGAAGTAGCTGTGAGAAATAAATCTAATCTACAAGTTAACAATGCAGAAGTACCATTCATCCTTGGCTTAAGTGTGAAATTCAGCAGAAAGAAAGACCACACAGAAAGTAATGTAATGTATTAATTTAAAACTGATGTATAATCTGTTTAGTGACGACCTTACACCCTTGATTCAGCTTTGCAGTTTGAAGATTTATTGCACAACAACTTTATGTCAAATCTGTCCAACATCATCTAAAACTATTTATCATTGTTAACATTTCACTCTAGCTATTAAAATATTATATGAAAATTTATACAAAAAGTTACATCAGAAAGTAAATCATTTCATGATACTGAGTTATGTGCCTGAAATTTCCCTAATCACCTTGAACCAATATTTGAAAATGCATAAAATAAAATTTCTCTTAATTAATGACATATTTATGTTTTTTCTGGGGTGTAAAGTTAAGCTGTTAAATTAAAAACAACATGTTTGCACCCTACAACTTGATATATGATAAAATTACAGAATAACCGAAATACTATTTTATGTCAGAAGGTAACTTCTAAGGTCACAAAAACACACCTCACCAAACCTCCCCACTAAGAACAGGGAGAGATCAAAAAGGGGTTTTGTACTGATAACTAGCTAAGCTCCACTACACTGCTATCTCACTCCAAAGTGGAGGAGAAAATATGAAAAAGAACTCAAGGGTTAAGATAAGAACAAGGAAGTCACTCAATGATTACTCTCATGAGAAATATAGAATCAGAATAAGGGAGATTAATGTAATTTACTGCATATTTCTAATAGTAGACTATATCAGTAAGAAAATAAAAACAAAAAACATCTCCCTTTGACCTTCTACTTCCTTCCCCTGAACACTGCAGGGAGATGGGAATTGGAAGCTGTGTTCAGTTCATAACACTCACTTTATACTCTAAGCTTATACTTCAAGGTTACTTTCTTTCCCTGCTGCTGCAGGGGGTTCTTCCCACAGTATTCAGTCCTTCCCAGATTGATCCAACATGGGTTTTCCATGGTCTATAGTTCTCCAAGAGCTGCACCAACATGGGTACATGTAATTGTTGTAATTACATGATAATTAAAGTTTTGATTCAGTACACTAAATAAAAACACTTAATTTCACTTGTTATTTCCTAAGAACAATTTGCACATTCATTATCAGTGTTTACATACCATGAAGAGAAGCTCTGGAATAATCAGATGCCATGTTCTTTCTTCCATGTCATATTTCTCCCTAAACTGCCATGCTAGTACAAACTTCCGCTTTCTTTCATTTCTGAAAGTGAAATTGAAGTGCCACTGTTCACCATTCATTCATCTTGACTGTCACCTCCTCTTTTAAAAGGTTTTATACGTGTAACTGCTCTGCCTGAACATCTGCATGTGATGCTTTGGAAAAAGGTCCCTGAACACAGACAACAACAGATTGTGCCTTGTGTTCTCTGATATGTTGGACCAAGTCCAAATACGTTTTCCCAGACTTCCTTATCTGCACTGGGGAGCACAGGTGTCTTAGTGCCTTCCAAACTACAGTACCAGGGCATATTCTGTAACTACTTAGTTTTTGGCTATTATTGGAAAAGCGTAAATGTATCCAGGCAACAAAAGTACTTATGTAATTAACACAATAGAAAAGGATTCTTGTTTGATGTGGAGGAAACAGTGAAATGTTTTCATAGAATGTAGATTTTTGCCACACAAGCAAGTGCTGATGGAAAAAAATATTCATGTATGCAGAGATTTCTAACATTAATGTGATACCATAATGCAAAACTAGTACAAGGACTTCAAGATTCTGTTCAGTGTTTTACATGCTATACAGATCTTCAAAACTGCATTCCAGGTGCTCTTCTGGGATTAATTCTCATTGCTCCTGGTCTTAAGTTAGTTAATCAATTATTTAATTTATTACATAGATTTGGAACAAAAGTTATATATTGAATTAGTGCTAGTATAATTGAGGCACGTATTGATCTAACAGTATACAATCCAGATTTACCACCATTTTGTATTTAGAAATAGAGAATTGTAGAATCATAGAGCGGCTTGGGTTAGAAGGAACCTTAAAGATAACCTAGCTCCAATCTCCTTCTAGAGAGCAGGGTTGCCACCCACTAGATCAGATTGCCCATGATATTTATGATATATTAATATATACGAAGAGGAGGACAAAGTGGATTGCAAAAAGAAAGTTACAGAAGGATTCAACAGTTTGAATTTAAAATTTGAAATGTTTACTTCTAAGCTTGAAGTAGTATTCTTAGAGCAAATGGATTGAAATAAGCATTTCCAAGGATAATAAATTTCATTCTAAAATAGTCAATAGGCATTTAAATATTAAAATCAGGTAAAAGAAATACACTACTAAAACTCTGGTATCATTTTATTAATTTAGAGAAGTCAAGTGCAGCATTAATAAATAGACAACAACATAAACAGCAGCGGAATAATTGGCTGTACCAGTCAAGCGTGATTTTTTAATCTATATACCTTTATTTGGAATAGTTAAAAATATATTGTAATTGTACTACAAATATAAAATAATTATATGAAGAACTGCGTAAATATATGTAATTTTCTGTGATTACTTTTTTAGTTATACGTGGGGTTTGCCTGGCATGTGGTTAATTTTCTTCATTATAGTCCATATGGTGCTGTGTTTTGGATTTCTGATTAAAGTAGTATTGATAAAGTAACAATGCTTTGGCCATTGTTGAACACTGTTGACATAATGTCAGTGACTTCTTTGTTTCTGACTCCACTTTGCCTGTGGATGTAGTAGGGCTGGGCAAGAAACTGATAGGGTACAGAATAAGGGATTACTATTGTCCCTGTTTAATCTGAAATAATTTTTTCCTAATAGCTGTCATGATGCTGTGTATTGGATATGAAATGGGAATAATGCTGAGAACACACTGCTATTTCAGTTGTTACTGAACAGTGCTTACACTAAGTCATGAACTTTTCAGCTTCTTAGACTGTCCTATCAACGAGGAATCTGAAAGTGCAGGAAAACTCAGTACATCTGGGCCAAATTGACTAAAGGGATATCCCATATCAAGTTCTTACATACTCAGCAATAAAAGCTTGGAGAAAGGGGAAGGAATGGAGACAATTTATGGTTCCACTATTTGTCTTTCTTGGTAAAAATTACACATGCTAAGGCCCTACTTTCCTGGAAAAGGCTGAACATCTCCCTGATTAATGAATTTCTCCTTTGCTCTAATTATGAACATATAATTTGCTTTCCATATTAAACCACCTTTATTTCAACCCATGAGTCTTCTCGCCTTCCATTTCCTCTCATCCTGAAAGACAGAGGAGTGAACATCTTTGTGACTGGGTTCAACTCACCACAGTTCAATAGTACACATTTTGTGAAATGTAATAAAGGAAAAAAGTCTCTTTCACAGTATGTTTTTTTCCCTTGATAGATTTTATGTGAAAACAAAAGAATAACTCATTGAGCTGGAATACTAAGTATGTCCATTGACATAGCTCTCTCATAGTGCATTTTGACAGCACTCAACAGAAACTAAAGCTTTTCTGTGCTGAAAATCTGTCATTTCCTTCCATCCTCTTAAATGTGCATTATAATTGCTTCACTCTCTGTCTGAGAAACAGGTCAAAAAACTCAGCCACTGAGAGAACATTTTAAAATGTTAGTATTGCTGTTCTATCACTAGCTTTATCTGCAGCGGAACAGTTCTCAGTGAAATCATTACGCTAATATTTTGCTCAGATATTTATGAGATTTTGGGGTTATTAGTTTTTTTCAATTACTTATTGATACTATTACAATATAAATAGTAAAATTCATAATTATATGTCTCTACATATAGGATTCATAACTGTGTTAATAGAACAGACCCAAAGCTGAAGATAAAAATACATCAAAATGAACAGTTCTTTTGGGTAGTAAAGGTAATTCAACTAAAGTACCAGATACCCTGCAGTAACAGCAGGTAACACCTGTGGTAAAATCATGTCACAGTAGCAGTAAAGTAACAGTAGAGATTTATAGGAAAGAGCAAAATGTGAATGAATAGCGTGATTATGTTAGTATTATTTGTAGTCTATGAAGAATAGTGCTCAATAAGACATACATACATTTTTTTTTCCGTAATCAGTGGTTCAAAAGCCTCATATATCTGAAAGAGGCATCATAGAAAGTCTTATGCTTTATGGCATCACAAACAGGGAAGACAAGGAAAGGACACTACAGGTCCTAGTTAGTGGGTACATACTGTATAGAAATATTTTGAAACATAATAAACTGTAAGTGATTTCATATCTGATGTTTACTTCTTGATAATTAATATGTCTGCTGAGTCACCTGAAATGAGCAATTAAATATCTAGATGCTGTCTGTTGTGTTGGGAGATGGAATCTTTGGAATCTTGATGGTTGATTCTTTTTTTTTTTCTCTTTATTTTTTAAGGGAAGTTGCTGTCTTTTGGAATGTGAGTACAAAACATTCATTTACTAACCCCATTAGATTCTACACAGACATCAACAATGCACTATAGAACTTATCAGCACATGCATGTTTGACAACAGAAGGAAGTCATCCTATTTTCAGGCCACCTTTTCCTGGCTTTGTATAAAGCTTTTTGTTAAATAATAGAATGACCTGAGTTAGAAGGGAATCTTAAGGATCATCAAGTTCAACTCCTGACTCTACACATGACCTCTCAAAAAAATCAAGTGTAGTTTCACTTTAATTAGCTAACAGTACCCTTTAAAACTCTTTTGTAAATACCCCCACCAATTAAATAATAATAATAATAATTAAAAACAAAAAGGTTATCTGCATCTGAAGAAGAAACAGTAAAATAGTAAAACAAGACCTCAGAGGTTTATGCTGAAAATTTCTGAGTGATGAGGAAGTCTGTATGTCATCCCATGCTGAAGTATTAGCCAAAGAAGCCTTGTTGCAAGACTTTGGCACAGCTTCAGTTCACACTGACAGTTTTTGTAGCTGGGTTATCAGAAGTCAGAGATAAAAAGGTGTGGATCTTTTTGATCACAGATCTGTGCAACCAAAGTTGCATAAATAAATGATGTGAGCAAGATACTGGCAGATTCCACAAATAAAGAAAAAGAGAAAAAGGAAACAGATTTTAAATGACTCATAATGTTGTCCTTAAGCATTCCTAAAAGCTATTTGGTACAAGCTTAAAATCTAAAGTGAAAGCTGACTGTTATATGCAGGAATAAACACGAGTTCTCTTTTGCTTCAAGAGCTTTTTCTTTCTACTTTTTTTCAATGTGAATTATTTCCAGCAGTATATTTTGCTTCCCTCTACATTCACAATAAAGCTTTGCCTTGAACCAGAAAAGTATCAGTTGTTTATTATTACTGAAGGTCTTCTGAGGAGAAAAAAAAACATTTGTTAAAATGGAGTTATACTTGACTGACTGCTTAGGCTCAAGATGAATACTTAGGTGCAAAGTGATACGTTTAATTTTTGTTTCGTTTTTTATGTAAATAAAATACCTAGCATTGTTACTGAAAGTAAAGCTGAAGGACTATTTGAAGTATGAAGAAGACAAAATAGAGAAGTGAAAATAATGTGTTAAAACTGAGTGGATTAGAAGAAACTGCAAGTATTGTCTAGTAACATTAGGACTTTTGTCATTGTGATTTTTGTTGGTTTAATATTATTTTATTTTAATTGTTCTTTTTGCAAGCATGAGTTGAATGTATAATACCCTTTCATGGAACTAGTGGTATTCCTTGTATTTTCATTTGTTTCTGTGATGTTTTGATAGTTTCTGCATTTTTATGAATTAGAATTCCCTCTTGCTTTTATCAAGCAGATATTATTCCCTCTTGCTTTGACAATTCTTCTTGGAGAGTGTAAAAATTAAAAAAAAAAAAAAAAGTTTTTTTTCCAGGTGTAAGAAGAACTGTATTTCACACATCACCAGCTTAACTACATGATGAATATAATTGCCAGCAGGTCAAAGGAGGTGATTTTTCCTTTCTATTCAGTACCAGTGAGGCTGCATTTGCAGTACTGGGCCCAGTTCCAGGTTACTCAGTATAAGAAAAGATGATACTGAATTGAGTTCAGCAGAAATCCACAAAGATGATTAAGGAATGAGAACATCTTTCATATGAGGAAAGGCTGAGAGAAATGAAATTGCTTAGTCTAGAAAAGATTTAAGGCAGATTGTATCAAAGTGTATATACACCTCAAGGGACTTCACAAAGACGAAGGAGACAAAACTGTTCTTAAGTACTAATTAACAGTACAGGAGGCATGAAATTTGTTTTTAAATCAAAGAAACACTCACTCACTGTGAGGGTGATAAAACACTCGTGCAAGTTACCCAGAAATGTTGTGGAATGTCTATCCAAGGAAATGTTCAAAACCCAACTGGTCATGGTCCAAGACAAATTTCTCTAAGTGGACCTGCTTGAGCAGTAGAATTAGAACTCTAAATAAGTCTATGATTCTGTGATCTGTCTGTAAAGCAAGTGTTAGTAAAGTATGTAGGTTCTGGGTACCTAATATTATCTCACTTCTTGTCCTCAAAATCAATATTGGGGAAAAAATGTACAAAATTATCTGTATTTCATCATTTAAATGCAAATCTTGATCTATTTCACATTTGCTTGTGGTTGGAGAGCTGGATAAAAGCACATGAGACTGGGGGTAGTGTCCTAATGAAGATCTTGAAACAGGATGAAAACTGGTTGGTTATTCAGACTTTTATTTTTTTAGTTATTATTTGTAGTCTACTTAAAATATTTATGAAGTACATTGATGACAATACTATTGTTTTTAAAAAGTGAAAGATATGGGAAGCATAAAAGCCAAGCACATTTTTACGTCTTATCTTAAATAATAGTTTTGAAAAGCTGTAAAATATACTGTAAGAAATACTGGATGTGAGAAACTCAAGTGTATAATTTTTCAAGTCAGTCTCCTGAAAATAGTGAAGAAATATATAAAGAAGTTTTTGATATTCTTGGGAAATACTTTTTTTGTTGTTGTCTCTGTTGCAAGAAATACTGGAAGACATTTGTCCAGAAAATAATCTGAAAATGAATATACTAATGATATCCTGAAGGAAAATGGTTAGATAATGTCAAATTCAATGAAAGTTTGTATGGTTAAAAGAAGTTCTTTGTTAACCAGAAGTCTTTTAAATGAACAATTCTAATTCAAAGATCACGCAATAGAATGCCTTCTCAGATAAAAATTGTTAATTTAATCAAAAATATCTAAAATATACTTTTTTTGTCTATAAATATCTGGAGGCCATCTTCATGTTGTTTATAACCTACAGTAGCAATTGTTAAATCAATCTGTTAAATCAATTCTATATGTCATAAATTTTGTCTGGATAGTTCCTCTGAGAGACAGAATGAACTTTCCTGTCATTGAATATATTAAAATATTAGAAAATAATTTTTGTTTGTAAAACAATTTCAGATAAATGATTTAATGGCCTTGTGAGAATCTGTCTGTCAATACTTTTTTGAGTATTTTAAATTGTAAATTTCAATTGTAAAACAACAACAAAAACAACAACAAAATATTTTCTATTTTATACAGAAAATTATCATATTATCATTATTCATATTATAATTTCCACTCCTTTTATATATGACATGGATGGGTTTTTTTGTTGTTTTTTTTTTAAATAATTCTATTTAATAGTAGTGAATATGTGAGGATTTTCTGTCCCTGGTGCTAGAGTATCTCAGTCTAGCAGGATGACATAAAATACATAAATACTTTATAACTATATTCTCATGTTTTTTTTAACTCTGATTAAATTGCTGCAAGTCAAGTAACTGGGGCAGACTAGCATGGCTGAAACAGGGAATATGCCTGGAAAATAAAATCTATGAGCACTGGATGTGAGGTCTGTCCTCACAGATAGAGTACAACACTGAAATTCACATCTGCAGGAGAAAAACAAACAAACAAAAAAAAATCCCAACTTGGGTTCAAACTGGATGTTGTGGTATCGGAAAGCAAGAAAGTCATTTTCAAGTATGACAACAGTAAGAGATGTTCAAAGCAAAAGTAGAATCATAGAACGATAGAATGGTTTGAGTTGGAAGGAATCATTGAAAGCTACATAGACCAAATCCCCTGTAGTAAACAGGGGCACCTACAACAAAATCAGATTTCTCAGAGCCCTGACCTACCTGACCTTGAATGACTGTAGGGATGGGGCATCCTCAATTCTGGGCAACATATTCCAGTTCCTCTCCTGTCTTATCATAAAATATTTTTTTTATTATATCCAGACTAAATCTCACCTCTTTTATTCTGAAACCATTATCCCTTGTCGTATTACAACTGGTCCTGTTCAAAGGTGTCTGTTCTTTTCTTCATTATAGCCCCTCTTTAGAGTCTGAAAGCCTGCTATTTAGGTCTCCCCTGGAAAATTTTCTTCTCCAGGCTGAACAGCCCAAGCTCTCTCGGCCTATCAAGTGAAGTCCCTAGCAACTGATAAATGAAAGTATAACTTACAATTTTTAGAAAGGTAGAAAGGAAGAGCCAGAGAACTACAGACTGGTGAGCCTCACCTCCGTGCCTGTTACAATCAAGCAACGGGTCCTCATGAAAGCTCTGTTAAGGCACATGCAAGACAAGGAGATGAAACAAGACAGATAGCATGACTTCGACAAGGGCAGATCATTACTGATCAGTGTATTGGCCTTCTACAATGGAGTGAGTGCATTGCCTGATATGTGAAAACCAACTAATATCATCTAACTGGACTTGAGTAAAACCTTTGGCATAGTCCCACCAGGCATCCTTATCTCTGAATTGTAAAGATATGGCTTTGAAGAGTGGACATTCCCATGATTAAAGAACTGAATGGATGACTGCAGCAAGAGAATTGCAGTCAAAGGCTTTATGTCCAGATGAACATCATTATATAATGTTTGATCTTTTTTTCTGAAATTATTAACTTCTGTGAAAAATATGCAAAAGATCATTTCAGTCAGACTCATATCTGCAACTGACAGAATCAATCATGAAAAAAAAGGTTTTTTTTTGTTTGAATGAGAATGGGAAAAGAAATTCTATGATTTAATACATGTAGCATTTCATATAGATAATGTCCTTTGTAAAATTTGTTTATGATTTATACAGTGATCATTTTTTAAGTAGTTTGTTGTAAGTGAATACAACAATCCTTCTGACTGAAGGATTATTTCTTTTTCTCCTTATCTTTTTCACTGTTAATGATTCATACTAATCTTTACTGAATCAGAGATTTGTGAAATAGTTGAGATTGGAAAGAACTTCTGAAGGTTGAGGAAGCACTTGTTATGTCCCATTTATGAAGAGAGAGATGTGATCAGATTCACAAATCCCCTCTGGTTAAATTAAGGTCAAACATTCAAGGTCCAAACACAATCATTGATTTTAATGAGAATCTCTGTACCACAATTATCTTATAAGTAGTGGTGCTCTTACAATTATACCTATCTAAGCTGTGTGGCTAAACTATGCAACTTTACAAGAAAAGCTCAGGGGACACCTCACTGGAGCCATTCAGTATTTAAAAGGAGCTTCTGAACAAGAAGAAGGCATACTTTTTTGATGGTCTGATAGTGATAGTACAAGGGGAAATGGTTTTAAACTAAAAGAGGGTAGATTTAGATTAGATGTTAGAAATAAATTCTCTACTCGGAGAGTGGCAAGGCAGAGGAGTATGTTGGCCAGAGAAGTTGTGGTTTCATCATCCCTGAAGGCATTCAAAGACAGTTTGGATGGGATCTTGGGTAATCTTATCTAGTGACTGTTAATCCTGTCCATGGCAGGATAGGTGTAGCTAGAAAATCTTCACAGTCCCTTCCAACTCAAGGCAATCTGTGATTCTATGATTCTACAGTTTTCAGTTGTCCAGGCCAGAGTTGAAGGATTATACTGGGGGATATTAGAAAGCAATTAAATAACTTAAAAAACAAAAAATTAGTAAAAAAACTACCATGCACAGTCAGCATGGATTCATCAGAGGTAAGTCCTGATTTAGTAAACAGATATTTTTAGCTCACTCACTTGGTGGATGAAATGAAGGCAGTGAGTGTAATTTTTCTGGACTTGAATAAGGCTTTCATATAATCTCTCACAGTACACTTCTAGACAAATTGTCCAATTGTGATATAAAACAATCCATACTCTTTTGGGTGATGAGTTGACTTGATGGTAGAGCTACAAGACCTGTAGCAATTGCAGCTACATCTGGGTGTCAGATGGACACCAGTTCTCCTCTGCTTAATTCTAGAGATAGTCCCATTTAACATTGTCATCTATAATTTGGTTGCAGGAGTGTAATGCATCCTCATCAAGTTTGCTGATGACACTAAGCTGAGAGGTAGTGTTGACACTTTCAAGGGATCACTTTAAAGAGTAGACTAAATAACTAAAAGGGAAAATGCTGTGTTCTGCACCTCAGAAGGCAGAATGCTTCCCTTCCTCCCCTTCCCTTCCCTTCCCTTCCCTTCCCTTCCCTTCCCTTCCCTTCCCTTCCCTTCCCTTCCCTTCCCTTCCCTTCCCTTCCCTTCCCTTCCCTTCCCTTCCCTTCCCTTCCCTTCCCTTCCCTTCCCTTCCCTTCCCTTCCCTTCCCTTCCCTTCCCTTCCCTTCCCTTCCCTTCCCTTCCCTTCCCTTCCCTTCCCTTCCCTTCCCTTCCCTTCCCTTCCCTTCCCTTCCCTTCCCTTCCCTTCCCTTCCCTTCCCTTCCCTTCCCTTCCCTTCCCTTCCCTTCCATTTTCTCTCTTTACTGAGGCCAATATCTAAGAATCTTGGTTTACCCTAAGGTGTATAAGACTACACAACTTACATTTTCCACATGTCCATTTCTTTGCTTCAACTATTATCCAAACATAATTTTTTTTTTCAGTGAAAAAAATTTTTGCAAGTTTGCAGAAGATAAAGCAACCATAGCTGTGTTACAGAATTATTAATCCTTTTAGTTATGAAATATTCAGCAAAAGTGAGTAATTACAAATATCAGTGGAACTAGACGTGAAAAGAAAGGTTAACATTATAAGTTGTGTGAAACAGTTTTCATCAGATAATTTATTCTGTAATAGTGTTCTACTGAAAATGGAAACCATTCAGAGCAATTTGTAGCAAATTTGGAGTTTCTCTTCTTGGTATTTTTGAGATATAATGTGTAGTTGCCGATAGTTTAAAAGGCAAAAGCATTCTGCACCTGACTTATGTTACTTTATTTCATATAACAATTCCAAAAGATGATGATTTAATTCAAAAGGAGAAGGTACAGGAGGAGAAAATGCTGAGGGTTTCCTTCCTTCCTTCCTTCCTTCCTTCCTTCCTTCCTTCCTTCCTTCCTTCCTTCCTTCCTTCCTTCCTTCCTTCCTTCCTTCCTTCCTTCCTTCCTTCCTTCCTTCCTTCCTTCCTTCCTTCAGTCATGAGGTTCCCCTGTGCCCACTACTTGAGTCTATCTATGTTTCTCCAGATTGGCATTCTGTCCCTCAATTGTGTAGACCACACCACACAGCTAAGTGTCATCCATAAAATCTATACCATTCCAATTCAGAGAGAAGGATGTTAAAAGGGACCATGTCAAAGACCTTAATGAAGTCCAGATAGCTGACATCATTCTACTTTTTCCTTGTCCACTGAAGCAGCTACACCATCATAAAAGACAAATGTTGGTCAGGCAGGATCTGCCCTGGTGAAGTCATGCTGATTATTCTACATCATCTCTTTCTCTTCCATGTGTCAACCTCCAGGAGGATCTGCTCCATGATTTTCTTCAGTACGGAGGTGAGGATGACAGACTGGTAGTTCTCTGGGTCATTCTTTATACTCTTCTTAAAAATGATTATGACATTCCAGTCACCAGGGACTTCACCTGATCACCATGACTTCTCAGATATTGTTGTCACTTGGTTACTACATCAGCCAATTCCCTCAGGACTCTGTGGCACACCTCATTGAAACTCATAGGCTCATGGATACTCATGTTCCTCAGATACTTGCAAACCTCATCTTCACTTGCAGTGCAAGGGGCATTGCTCTACCAGTTCAGACCTGTGAAGAGCAGTCACTATTGAAGACTGAAGCAAAAAATCAGTGGAAACTTTTCTTTGTTTGATGTTACTAGCCCCTTGACATTTCTCATTTAGGGAGGTTATACAACCCTGGACTTTCCTTTCTTTCTTATTCTTCCTTACATCCCTTGCTATGACCAGTTCTGATTGGGCCTTGGCCTTCCTGACCCCATTGCTATACACAGCTTAGCAGAATCCCTGTACTCCTGCCAGGTTACTTGTCTCTTCTTCCTCTGCCTGTGTATTTTCTTCTTTTTCTGCAGTTCTGGTTCAGCTATGCCATTCCTTCCTGACTTTCTCCATCTGGGGTCGGAGAGCTCTGTGTCCTAAGGAAATCTTCCTCAAAGACATGTCAGCTCTGTTCTGCTCCTTTGTCCTTGAGGACTGTTTCCCAGGGGTTTTAGTTGACTCTCCGAAGAACTGGAATTTGACCATTGTTCATATAAAGCAAGGAAGCTTGCTTGGTTGTCAAATATAATATCAAAGAGCTTAATCAGGGACAATCTGCTTTCAAATAAATAAATAAATAAAGATTAAAATTGGCAATTTATTTCTTAATGTTTCAGAATCCTGAATGTATGCAATGAAAATACAATGTGAAAGTAGGCTGTTCACAATTTGACACAACAAAGGAAATTCCTATACAGCACACTGGAAAGAATGTAGTTTTCAATTGCTATAGTTACTCTTCTGTTCATGTAGTTTCCTTGTTTGAGACTAGAAATGCCATCAGTGTGCCTCTGGGAAAAATTAAACAAAGAACTGTTAGTTGAAAAAGTATATCTTAGCACTTGGAATTCATTCAAATAGTTACTATGAACAATATAATAGCATTTAAATGGTAATAAAATGGTGATAAATTTTAATGACTACTGAGTGTTAAAACTGGAGTAACAGTATTCATGACGTTAACATTGCATTGTGTTGTCTCTGGAGAAATGTAACAAAGTTTCAGCTACTTAGCCTTTCAAATGCGTGGAAAAAAAAAAAGAATGATAATAATGTCAGTATATTAATTTTTCAGATATATTACTGATTGGCATGTATGAGAACTTCATTTCAGATTTCATACCCACTGTCATAGAACTCTATGTATGCTATCATCTGCTGCAAGTATCTAAACAAATGATGAGCTATTTATTTCCCATAATGTAGTGAAACACTGTTTCTGTAACTGGTTGAAATTGACTCATTTCTTTTTCTTAAAGTTTGAATGAGACTGTGGAGGTAACTTCTGAGTTCTTGTACCGAGAAGAAACAGTTGTGGCTTTGCTAGGTGCAATGTTACAGCTTCTAGGAGATTCACCACCTTGACAGAATTGAACATACTCAATTTTAAACAAAAGTAATGTAATTGATTTCACATATTTCTGAAACAGATCTGGCAGCAATTGTTGGAATAGTGTTTTCAACTGCAGAGTGAAATAGGCAACATAGTTTTCCAAAATAACAAAGTAAAGCTTTAGTTAATGTTTGTAAACCCTTTGAAGGCACATAGATTTCAGAACAGTTGAAGAATATTCTTTGACTTAAAACTTTTGTTAGCACTTATATTTCATTAGCTTATTTAAATATATACACCATGCATATCTTTTACTGTACTTTAAATGTATATTTGCAGTAGTCAATCAGATAGGTAGTTTAACTAAATCAAATTATGTGCATTTCCTTTCAGTTGAGAGACAGCATCTATACACTATTTATTCTACTTTTAGCTAAATTAAATTGTGGAAAAACAACGTTTAAATAAAGTTGTGGTATACTATTCTCACATATTTTGTTTACAATATTTACCACATTATCTTTCTTTCAAGCATCAAATTTATGCAAGTCAATGTCAATAAGATAAACTTTGATGTCAAGTGTTATGCAGTGTAATAAAAACTTACCTTAGGGACAGAAGTAAATCCAAGGCTTATAATCACATTGAACTCTAAACCAGGTTAAAGTCTATGATAAGTAATTAGGGAAAAGTAATTACAATAAAGTTAGATTAAATCTCGTTTTCAGTGATTTATAGTTTCTTATTGCATTTAAGGAAAGTGATTCTTGCCTCTTTCCCACTATTCATTTATAGTCAAACAGCTTATCACTTACTCATGTTTTGAAGAAAAGCACTTTTTTCTTAATAATGTATATGTATTCAAAATATATTATAAACCTGGAATTTCATAACATTTTCCCAGAAAAGACAATTAAAGGGTCTTTGAAGCTGAACCTAGTGAAATATATATATTATAGTATTTTGTTTTGTATTAGGGATGTATATTTAAATAGTATATAACTTCTGAAAATTATATTTATAAATCAGTATGTTTTCCCCTTTCAAACCAAAGAAATACCTTTAATTCTGTTGTGTCAACATTATTTTATCAGATATCTATATCTGATATATAATGTTGTGGTCAACTGAGTGAAATCCAGCTGTCAGCCAGTCATGAATGGCATCCTTCAGGACTTGGTACTGTGGCCACTCCTAATTCAATATCTCTATCAGTGAAATTGATGAGAGGACTGAGTGGAGTAAATTTGCAGATGACAGCAAGTTGATGAAGTTGGGAGGGAGTGTTGATCTGTTGGAGGGTAGAAAGGCACTACAGAGAGAACTGGATAGGCTGGATCGATGGGATGAGGTAAACTGTATGAATTTCAGTAGGGCCAATAATCAGGTCCTACATTTTGGTTGCAAGAAACCCTGGCAACCCTACAGGCTTGGAGATGAGTGGCTGGAAAGTTCCTAATGGAAAGGGACCTTGGTGCACTGATGGACTGGCTGAATATGAGCCAGCAGTGTGCCCAGGTGAACAAGAAATCCAATGGAATCCTGGTCTATAACAGGAATGATGTGGTGAGCAGGTCAGGAGAAGTAATCCTCCCCCTGTATTTGGCACAGGTGAGGCCCCACCTTAAGTACTGTGTTCAGTTTTGGGCACTTCAATACATAAAGGACATTGAGGTACTGGAGCATGTCCAAAGAAGGGCAGCAAGGCTTGTAAAAGGTCTGGAGAATATGCCTTATATGAAGAGACTGAAGGAACTGAGGCTGTTAAGTCTGGGTAAGAGGAGGCTGAGGAGAGACCTTATTGCTCTCTTCAAATACCTGAAAGGTCTTTGTAGGACCTGTAGGAGTAGGAAGGGATCTCTAGTGATCATTGAGTCCAACTCCCCTGACAAAGCAGGCTCTTTAGCCCAGGTTGCACGGGTAGGCATCCAAGCAGGTCTTGCACATCTCCAAAGAAGGAGACTCCACCACCTCTCTGGGCAGCCTGTGCCAATGCTCCATTTCTTTATTTATTTGCCTGCCTTAAGTTAAACGAAGTTCTTTATTTAAAATCTGTGACAAAGTGAATGAAGATGTTGTTGAAAATAGCTTGACTTGTTGTGTGAGTATAGTTTCTAGTGTTATCCATGCCATGTACTGTATTAAATCAGAATTTACTTGAAGTTTCATAGTTTAAAAGTCTGTCATGCATACAAAAAGACTAATGAAGATTGAAACAGTACAGAGAAATATGAGCTTAATTAGAACAGTCAAATGAGTTCCATGGCTGTTAAGTTACAAATACTCCTAAATTACACTGCTATCCAACTGTATGTATCTGTTTATGTCAATTTAATTATCTCCAAGGTGAGACTTTCTTCACTTGAATTACATTTGTTCATCTAGAACCTGGGTCTGAAGTTCTCTCATACTAACATAGTGGCCTGAACTACAGGGTATCAATATCTTTTTGTAGTGATTTATGCCAAATTGCAGTGTGCATTTATTGGTGGTACACATTGGATTATATTCCATGGTGGTGACCTAATAATAAGTGCCAAACAAAGATCTAAAAACAACAACAAACTGAAAATGAAACCTTATTTACCATCGTCCTTCAAAAATCAAGCTGAGGTTCAACTCTCCTTATTTTCAGAAATATTTGCTTGTAGGCTTTGAGATGAAAGAATGTAAACAACCCACAGCAGTTAGTAAGTGTTTTGCATTCTTTATGAGTCTGTACCTACTCATCAGTTCCTTATCAAACTGTATATCAAGAAAGTCCTTTTTGCTTTGGATTTACATGTACCTTTCTAATCTTTATCTTTTCTTTTTTAAATACTGACTTAAGGAAACATTTTATTAGCTCAGTCATTTCAGAATCACCAGCTTGTTACCTCTTCAGAATTCTCCAGGATACAAATAAAAAATTGCCTTCTGCTGTCATTGTAGCCTTTTCCAACTGGTGATTTATTACAGGAATACAGATTGGCCTGGGTTAGAAGGGACCTCAAGGATCATGAATCTCCAAGCCCCCTGCTACAGCCAGAGCCACCAACCTCCCTTTTTAATTCTAGACCAGGTTGCCCAGGGCCCCATCCAATCTGGCCTTGAAAGTCTCCCGGGACGGGGCATGCACAACCTCTCAGGGCAGCTTGTTCCAGCACCTCACCACTCTCATTGTAAAGAACATCCCCCTGACATCCAACCTAAATCTTCTCTCCCTCAACTTAAAACCATTTCCCCTTGTCCTACTGACATCTACCCCTTCAATGAGTTGACTCCCTACTGTTTATAGGCTCCCTTTAAGTCCCGAAAAGCTGCAATTAGGTCACCCTGCAGCCTTCTTTTCTCCAGGCTGAACAAACCCATCTCCCTCAGCCTGTCTTCATAGGGGAGGTGCTCCAGCCTGCTCTTCATCTTTGTGGCCCTTGTCCGGATAATGTCTTTCTTTTACTGGGGGCTCCAGACCTGGACACAGTACTCCAGATGGGGCCTCACAAGAGCAAAGTAGAGAGGGACAAACACCTCTCTGTCACTGCTGGACAACCCTCTTCTGATGGAGCCCAAGATACCATCTGTTTTCTGAGCTAAAAGAGCACACTGCTGGCTCATGTTAAGTTTCTCATCCATCAGGACCTCCAGGTCCTTCTCTGCAGGGCTACTCTCAAGGACTGCTTCTTCCAATCTGTATAAATGCCTGGGATTCCTCCAGCCCAGGTGCAAAACCTTGTACTTTGCTGTGTTAAACCTCATTAGGTTCACTTGGGCCCACCTTTCAAGTCTGTTGAGGTCCCTCTGAATGGCATCCCTTCCTTCCACCATTTCAGCCACACCATTCATCTCGGTGTCATCAGCAAACTTGCTGAGGGCGCACTTGATTCCATTATCGATGTCATTGACAAAGATGTTAAAGAACACCAGTCCCAAGACACAATACTGGGAGATGCCGCTTGTTACCAGCCTCCACCTGGACATAGAACCATTAATCACCACCCTCTGTCTGTGGCCTTTCAGCCAATTTCTTATCCATCAGGTGGTCCTCCCATCAAATCCACATCCCTGCATTTTGGAGATAAGAATGTGGCGGGGGAACATGCCAAAGGCCTTGCTCAAGTCCAGGTAAATGACATTGGTTGCCTTCCCTTTGTCCACCAATGCTGTCACTTCATCATAGAAGGCCACAAGATTGATTAAGCATGACCTTCCCCTGGAGAATACGTGCTGGCTTTCTCAGATCATGCTCATTTCTCATGTGATCAAGCATGTCATCCAGGAGTATCTGCTCCATGATCTTCCCAGTTACAGAGGCGAAACTCACCGGCCTGTAGTTCCCCAGGTTCTCCTTGCTCCCTTTCTTGTAAATGGCAGTGATGTGACCCTTCCTCCAGTCATCTGGGACCTCACCTGACAGCCACAACTTTTCAAATATGATGGAGACTCTTGGCTGACTCTTATCAAGAGACCATGGGGCATACATAAATTAAAAAGAAAATTAGCTATTAGATAATGGTGTAGTTATGAAAAATGAGATAGCAAGCTCAACGTTATTGTGCTCACCAGCTGAATGAGATCTATGATGACTCTGCTGACTAGGCAGCTGACTAGGCTCTTTCCTTATATGGAAAGAGGGTCCAGCTTGCTCTTTTCAATGACACTAATTTTGTTATAGAGTCCATCTAGTTATTCCCATTTGAATAGTAAACTTCTTTCTGCAAGTTTATTTTTCTTATCTTGCAAGTAACTAGCCTACATGCTTTAGCACAGATTTTTTTCATAACTCAGTATTTTTTTCCCAGGAATCTGAAGCAAGATTATTCAACTATCATGTCTGGGCATTGGATTATAGTCAATAGAATCACTGAAAAGAGGGACAAAATTTATTTGACTAGTGAGTATGATATTTGGTAAGATATGGAAATTTAAATTAGTTTTCTCAATCTAGACTAAATTATGTTTTTGCCTATGTTTTCTTCCCTTCCCTTCGCTTCCCCTTCCCTATTTCTAACATGGTTTAAAGGAACAGAACTCTTTCCTAATGTGTAGAACATATAAGGATTCAGGGTTTTCAGTTTCATCGAAGACTTGAGAAGTAGAATAAGTACATAGAAAGGGCTCTTGTAACTGCCAAAATGTTTCACATAGATCTGTAAGGTAAGGCTGTGTATACATTGTTCATGTAACAAAATAAAAAGGACTGGAAATATAAGTTAGATAATATTCATATTAATATTTTTAATGTAAATTAATTTTTGCAACAAATGATTATCTCCAGTACTGACATCATGACAAATAAGCACAGCATGTATTGACCACATATATTCAAGATTTGAAGTACATACATGCTGTGTTTGAGCTGAATGAGAAAATGATTCAATTAGACCTCCCTTCTTATACCCCAGGGAGATATATCTAGCAAAGGAGACAAAGTAGAACGATTCTGCATCACTGAACTGGCTAATTCATCTTTCAGTGCATGATTCAGACATCAAAGCAGCTCCACCTTTTCTGAAAGTCTCCCTGAAGAAAACATTGGCTGACTTCAGTCAGCACACTTCTCAATAACACTCTTCATTGTGCCAAAAACACTTTTTGTGCTGTCAGGTATAAATTAATATAGTTTTAATATCTAGATGAAAATAGCTTCCTACCTCTACCATTGGAAAAATACTAGTATTACAAGGATTTTTCCTTATAGTAAAGTCCAGTAACTGAATCCTTATTTATTGTTTCTGAGAGAAGTTGTATTTAATCTTTCTGAAAATACTAAACATTAGTTAAGAAGAAGAGGATGGTAGATACCTCTTCACTGGAGACCTTCTTCTCCTTTGCAGAAGAGAGGTAAATATTCAGCATTTTCTTGTCTAATAATAATAAACTGATAAGATCCTGCAGCAAATAATCATTAAAAGAAATGCCTTTCTTCATTTCTGTCTGTTATGGAAATGTCACTGTGTTTGTCCTAAGGGAAAATGTGGAGAGAATATTCCTTCAACTCCTAACAGTTTGATTCTTTCTTGCTATGTCTGGAAAAGAATATTTTTGACTACACTGCTCTGTCTTTGAATGGACTCACCGGGAGTACATCATCATTGTGCCCAATTCATTCATCCTCTTCCAGTTCACCTCACTGGATCTCAACAGGGAACATAAACATGCCAGGGGCAGTGAGCTCTCTGCAGCATGACTCCACTGTTTATGGAATTTCTGGAGGCTGTCTGATAAACAAGCTTTTTGTGAACATGTGAAAGAAAAAATAAAATAACATTAATAAAAAAAGACAACTGCTGTGAGATTTCTGATAATATCATTTTATTTGGGGTTGAAAGAAAGAAATGGCCCATTGTTATATACATGCAGTTATATTCTTTAGCTAGATCTCATACTCTAGAGGTGGAAGTACTGACCAACATTCTGCTCATGACCTTATTCTGTAAAATTAATTTAGAAAATTAAAATTAAAAAAAAATCCTTGAATCAGACATATGGTTTATCATACTCTCCGTTTTCCATTGCAGTCAAAATGAAGTGATAAGTGGGAGAAGGCTGTATAAAAATAATCTTTTGACAGCATCAGAAGTGCAAATGTTAGAGGTTGCTGAATACAGTAGCCTAATGAATATGTGGCTCTGCAACTCCACATCTACAGGTCTAGCCAGCGGCAAAGGGGAGCACAAATTCCTCATAGGCACACATGCATGGATGCACACACAAGAAATACACATATGCATGGCTGGCCACAGAGATAACAAAAACAGAAAACACTGAAATCGCACAAGTAAAAGTGGGCTGAAACCATTCTCTTCAGATGATTAAAATTGAAGTCTGCTGATAGTATACCTATAACCACCCACAGTTATTTGTGTACATATTCAGTCTACCCAGAACAGATCTTTGACCACTGGATTGTGCAAATCCCCATGATTCACAGCCTCACTCTATTGCCAAATTTCCAGACTAATGATTTCTCTAGTATCTGGCTCCTGAATCTCGTACCCTCTTTGCTAACCATTTATTAGCTTGCAGATCACAATTCTATATGTGTATAAATACACACTCCCTATGGAAACATATTCACAGGCTAGACTGTTCAGTTGTTAGCACCCAGGTCTATGGGCCCTTACAACACACCATCTCCCCCCTCGTCAGCTCCACCACCACCTGCATCAGAATGTTATCTTCAACAGACTTCAGGAACTATCTGGAGCGTGTGTGCCTGGCCGTGCTGCATTCCCAACAAATATCTGCATAAATGAAGTCCTCCATAAGAATCAGCTCCTGTTATCAAGAGACTACTCTCAGCTGCTTGTAGAAGGCCTTGTCAACTTCGTCCTCTTGATCAGGGGGCCTATAATACACCCCCACAACAGTGTCCCGCACATTAGCTTGCCCCTTAATTCTCACCCACAAGCTCTCCATTAGTCACCCTTCCCCAGGTGGAGTTCAATACATTCTCTCTGCTCTCTCACATAAAGAGCGACTCCACCCCCATTATCAGAACAGTCTGGGGGATGTAAGGATTGAGCACAGTCCCGTTGAAAAGGACTTGGGGATACTGATAAGTAAGCTGGACATGAGCCAGAAATGTACCGTCACAGCCCAGAAGGCCAAACCTTTAAGGGTCCCTTCTAATTCAAATGTCCCTATGATTCTATAGCATTTTGGGCCCACAGGGTTCTAGCAGTTGCAAAGCCCCTGTTTATCTATAGTTTCTTGACATCCTATCAATTGATAGATTAGGTTTGTTTGCATCTTGTTATTTTCCATTTTATGTTTGTTAGATTTGTGTCTCTGTCTATCTCATTTATGGCTTCTCCTATGTACATAGCATTCAATTTGACAAAGTCCTTGATGAGATAATTTTCTGAAATAAAGATTCTCACATTCCCCATAACCTCAGTTTACCAAGTTTAGTTTCCATTTACAGCGGTTGCTAGCTCCCTTATTCTTGGGTAGTAGGGTTAATAGATTCCCCTTTTCACTTTTTTTTTTTTTTCTTTGCATTGAAAATGCTCTTGACCCTTTAGGGAATTAATGTACATTCCCAAATACTTTTACAAATATCATAGTAAATGAACTGTTATTTCTTACATTAGTACACACTGTTTTTACTTTGATTAGATTAATAAGAAATTTTTGAATGCTTTTATAAGATATATTCTACTTCTCGCTTATAATATTTTGAGCATAACAATGTTAGCATAATACAACAGTGCATATCAACTGTGTCTTTTATCCCTTTTCTTCCTATCCAGTTCCCATATCCTTAAAGTTAATGTTATCTTTTTTAAATTGAAATAATTATTAAAAGTGTTTTGATTTCCTTTACTTAGAGAAGGCTCTTGCATATCTTTCTCTTCTTAGGTTAATCTCTACTTAGTTTAATGCAACTATACAAAAGTCGATTATAATTGATGTTGCTGATACTGCAAAATCAAATTTAGCAATTGCAAATCAATGTTCCTCTGAAAATTGACACTTTCTTCTTTCAAGGAAAATTTGGATCCAGAAGTTCTAATATGCTAAAAAACCAACAACTTTCATGATGGTCAGTTTCAAGATGGAAGAAAATATAATCAAGTTTAGAATCTGGCTGTTTTATAAACAGCATATTTATTAATAAAAGTCCTTTGAAATAAATCTTTTTCTTTATCCAGATATTCTAAAATGTCATTCAAGTTAAAAATCTTATATTCAACTGTTAATATAAGGAAGCAAAGAGAAGACATATTAGAAAAATTAGAGAGCAAAATGCCTTTGTACTGAAAACTTCTGATTTTGATGAGACCCAGATATCTCAGTATTTCCTAGTATAAAGAGCTATCCAAATACAATGAGCTGTGAATGAAATGACCATGGAAAAAGGGAGGCTATCTGTGATATCACAGTGAAGCCATTTGTTTGGCAACTATGCTTGACATCTGATTACAAATCCACTCAGTCATAGAGACCACAAGAATATATTATAAATAACAAACAAACAAAAAAGTCAATCTTCATATTTAAAAACAGGTAGCGACACATACACATGCATACATACACACAGAAAAAACAAAAAAGGAGTGAAGGAGGAAGGATGACATCATGTCTTTCTTGAGTGAAAAAAAAAGCTTGTTCACATAATCATTGTGTGGAGAAATTCACATTTGTTGTTAATACAGACAGCAAACCATAGGAGAAATAAGTAAATGGCGATTCAAAAGATAAATGAATAGCATTATTAAAATCAATAGCTGCTTCTAGATTAAAGGAATCTCTATAGGAAACTCTGTTTATTTGTACATTTCTGTGTATTAGTCAATTAAAAGCTGAAACCATTCTCTGGTACTGACAATAAACACTGAAAGCGCAGAATTTTTAATTCTTCTGTCTCCCCATAGAAGGCAGTTACAACAGACTGGGTATAAGAAACAGTAACTGATGAGTTCACTTTCCTGAAATACGTCCAGGAGTTATTGCTAAAACTGTAAGTTAGTTTAGGGTGAAAGCTTCCCACCAACTATTACAGCAAATAATGAGGATAGGTAATTTAGTCCAAGTTTCAAGGGACTGAAACTGTTTATTTAATTAGTAGTTACATCAAGATCAAGGCACCTGCTGAAGCACGCCAAAACTTTCACATGACAGAAAATGTCTGCTTATAAAATAGAGTCATAGAATGGTTTGAATTGGAAAGGACCTTAAAGATCATCTAGGGCCAACTCCCATGCTATAGACAGGAATGTATAGCAGGGACACCTCCCTCCAGACAAGGTTGTTCAAAGCCCCCACCAGCCTGGCCTTGAATGCCTCCAGGGTGGGGTCATCCACAACCTCTCTGGGCTACCTTTTTCATTGTCTCTCCACTCTGCCAGTAAAGAATTTCTTCCTAATATCTAGTGTAAATATACCCTTTTCCAGTTTAAAACCATTTTTCCCTATCCTGTCATTACCTGCTCATATAAAGTCCCTCTCTGGCTTTACCGTAGGCCCCCTTCAGGTACTGGAAAGCTGCTATAAGGCTCCCCTGGAGCCTTCTCTTGTCCAGACTGAAAAGCCCCAGCTCTCTCAGTCTGTCCTCACAGGGAAGTTGCTCCAGCCCTCTGATCATCTACATGACGCTCCTCTGGACCCGCTCTAACAACTCCATGTTCTTGTGTTGAAGGCTCCTGAACTAGACACATTGTTCCAGGAAAGGTCTCATGAAAGAAGAACAGGGTCAGAATCACCTCCCTCAACATGCTGGTTATGCTTCTCTTGATGCAGCCCAGGATATTGTTGGCCTTCAGGACTGTAAGCAGACATAGCTGGCTCATGTTGAATCTTTCATCAACTGACACTCCCAAATCCTTCTCCTCAGGGCTGTTCTCAAGCCATTCTCCACCCAGCTTTTATTTATTTATTTATTTATTTTGAGATTGCCCTAACCCAGGTGCAGGACCTTGCACTTGGTCTTGTTGAACTTCTTGAGATTGGGATGGTCTTCTCAAGCCTGTCCAGGTTCTTCTGGATTCATCCCTTCCCTCTAGCCTGTTGACTACACCACTAAACTTGCTGTAATCTGCATCCCACTGCTCAAGATGTTAAATAGCACCAGTCTTAACACTGATTCCTGAGGAAAGCCACTTGGTTATTGAGCTGTTGATTGCAACTTTCTGAGTATGACCATTAAGCCAATTTCTTATCCAGTGTGTGGTCCTGCTACCAAAGCCATTTTTCTCCAATTTGGTGACCAAGATGTTAAGTGAGACAGTGTCAAACACTTTGCGCATGTCCAAGTTGATGATATCAGTTGTTTTTCCTTTATCCATGGATGCTGCAACTCTATCATTAAGGACCATCAACTTTGTTGGGCATGATTTGCCTATGGTTAAGCCACCAATCACATCATCTTTGTTTTCCATGTGCCGTAGGGCCTTTGAGAGGATCTGATCCGTGACCTTGCCATACACAGAACAGAGAACGACTGGCCTGCAGTTCCCTGGATCTTTTTAATTTCCCTTCTTTAAAATGGAGTTTATGTGTCCTCTTTTCCAGTCAGTGGGAACTTCACTAGCCTATCATGGCCTTTCAAATATGATGGAAAGTTGCTTGCCTCTGCCTAATCTCCAGAAAAATTAGAATGTCCAGACTTAAGTTAGAAAGAATAGTGCAATACTGTTGTGATTCTTTAAATTCTATTTTAACAAATGATCATAGAATCATAGAATCATAGAATCTCAAGGTTGGAAGGGACCTACAAGATCACCTAGTCTAACCATCCACTCATTACCACTGCTATGACAAACTACTAAACCATATGTTGTATCTCCTCCTCCAGACACCTCTTGAACACAGCCAGGGATGGCAATACCACCACCTCTCTGGGCAGGCCATTCCACTGCCTGACCACTCTCTGAGAGAAAAAAATTTTCCCAATGTTCAATCTTAATCTCCCATGGTACAACTTGGGGACGTTTCCTCAGGTTTTGTTTGTTGCCTGGGAGAAGAGGCCAAATCCCTCCTCATCACAACCTCCCTTCAGGAAGTTGTAGAGTCCAATGAGGTCTTCCCTGAGCCTCCTCTTCTCCAGACTAAACAATCTCAGATCCCTCAGACAGTCCTCATAAGATATGTGCTCCAGACTCTTCACCAGTTTCGTTGCCCTTCTCTGGACACTCTCTAGGGCCTTGATGTCTTCCTTGTAGGGAGGGGCCCAGAACTGAACACAATCCTCAAGGTGTGATATCACCAGTGCTGAGTACAGGGGGATGATTATCTCTCTGCTCCTGCTGGCCACGCTATTTCTAATGCAGGCCAGGATGTTGTTGGCCCCTGGGCACACTGTTGGTTCATGTTAAGCAGACCATCATACAACACCCCCATGTCCCATTTGTCTTCACAGTCATGATATCTAAGTTTTATTCACCAGTTTTATACATTTTTACATAACATACATGCTTTCAAAAATAAAACTTTGAGTGCTTTCAGAACATCTAGAGTTCATATCCAGCAAATCTCTTCTATTGCTTCTTTTTCAAACTAATGCTTGTCATACCATAATTTTGACTTTTTTATTTTTTATTTTTATGCCTCACGCTGTGCTGGTAAAAAGTATGATATGTTGATAAGGACAGCTGTAGTATTTTATGTATAGTGGGATCTTAAGGCAATCTTTATAACTGCTAACAGATTTAAGTAGCTTGGAATCTGTCTGGATATAATTCTAGAATATACATCCACAATTACATCAAAGGATACAGATAGAATCTGAAAATGTTTGATCCATTAAATAGAATATTTAAATCTTCCAGATTCTATTATTTTGAAGGAGATAAAGTTTCTAAACAAATGTTTTTCTTCTAGGAATTTCAATTCAAGTTCACATATTGCATATAAAATAACAATCCCCAGCAATTTACACTGCTACATTATATTAACTTGCAATGGTATTATGGTCTTTATCTTTAGGCATTTTATTTTATTCTATTCTATTATTTAATTTAATTTATTAAACTTTATTGAGAATATGACAAGGTTTTACTGGCTTTTTATTATTTAATTATTTCTTAGATGGAATAATTGAATGGAAAAACAACATATTTTCTTTAAATATTAGTGTGGCATGAATATCTACTGTTATTGTTCTAATGAAATACTTTGACCAAAATTTACTACTTCCATAAAGTTTTGAATGAAACGATGTTGATTTTTATCAGGAAGCCTTTAGTGGATGAAGGCACAGAATATTTGATATATTGAAAAACATACTAAGCATGTACTTTGAATTCAGGAAAATGGTTTACTGTATTGGACCAAAGGAAACAGGAATAATTTTAATAATCTTTATTATTCTATTGTTATTTCCATCAAATTTCAAAAGGGAGTTATCTTTCAAGTTCTCATTCCTTTTTTTTTTCTTATATGAATGAAATATATGAATTAATCTCCAGCGAATTCAGACTGCTTTTTGTTTGTTTCTTTCTTTCATTAAATGGAGAGGGAAAGTTCAATAAAATGAAGTCTTTGAGTATTTTTATGAATAAGATAGTGAGCATATCTCAGGCTTTCCACCATTCCTGTTGCTACAACTTAAGGCACATTCTATTCAGAAGCCTACCGAATTAAAAGTGTATGTTGACTTCCTCTAAAAACAATATTGAAAAAAATCAACAATACTGTATTCATATAAATTATATCCTTTATATTAAAATTTTGATGTAGCATATCAAAGAGTATTATGGAAATAGTGTTGTAAAAGAATATTATTTTTTTTTTCTTTAGACTTGGGAAAACAGAAGTTCTAAAGAACATTACACTTAGATAACTGGAATTTGCCTGCTTGTAATTTAGCAATACATTGTTAAGGCACTTTCTATTGTCTGTTTTAGAACATTCTAAAATATAACCTTAATTTCTGTATCAAGAAATTATTTCATCCATTTTATATTTAAAGAAAAAAAAATAAACTAGAGAACATAAAATAATGATAACTTTATTTTATATATATATTTTTGACATATCAGTGTTGCTTTGCAGTTGAAGGTAAACAAGAAAAAAAGAAAATAGGAAAAAGAATGCAAACAAAATGAAGACTCTGTGGCCTATACAGTTGTAGCTTTTCCATCATTATCGTTCTTGAGTGTGAATAGCTCATCCAAATTAATGTGCAGCAATATGGAAATTGCTTCTTATTAATATAATCAGGTGCCTTTGTGAGGAGAGAGATGATGGCACAGTGTACAATCAGAATTTGTAGAATGCAGTTGTCAGTGTTACATTCAATTTTCTTTTTAAAAGAACTGGTGTTTAAAATTTGAATATGAGGTTCTATTTCTTGGAGGAATTAAAGTGCATTGAACTTGTATTGTAAAACAGTACCAAAGAAATGCTGATCAGGAGAGCAGATAGTCTTCAGAAATGCATAATAAAAATCAGGAGAAACAAATCCAAAACCACTAAATCTTTACCTCTGTTTGATCAAAGCTTAAAAATATTCAGGTTTTTTATGCCTTTCCTTCAATTTCCTATTCAGCCTTGATCTAAGAGAAAATGAAAAACAAACAAACAAACGAACAAAAAAAAACAAAAAAAACACAAAACCAACCAAACAATAAAGACCCATCTTCTGTTGTTCATTCTTGAATTACTAGGAGGTTTCATTTTGAATTCTGATATTTTCTGTTTAAATAGATTCAGAGATAAATATGCTTTTCACCAAAATATATGTTAGATGATTATTTTATCTGAATTACTGTGAAGGAGAAGAGGTGGCTATGAGTTTTTTCACAATCAGTCCACAACATTCTTATTTTTCAAACATGTATATGGTCAAGTTTTTGTCTACCCATACAAATAAGAAAGCAGATAGCAGTTTATTGGTCTTCCAGGTTAACATATCTTGGTTTAAAACCTCTGAGTATCAGAAGATTGATTTTTATGTAAAGTGTTGAAAAAAAACAAGCAAAACTTTTTTTTTGTCTACATAATTTTAGATTTTTTTTTATTGTTGTTTCTCTGAGGCAAGAACAATATAAGAATATTTGTAACTGAAACATTAACTTAACTGAAAAAAAATTTACTCATTTACAAAATTGGGTAAAAAAAATTCTGAAAAGGACTTCAAAGTAGTGACTATTTCTTTCTTATTGAGAAGGAATAATAATTTAATTTGGATAATTATCTTTAGAGAAAATAAATCATATTATTCTTTATTTAGGTATTTTTAATAGTATTTTGTCTTTCAATTAAAACAAAAACAACCCTGTATCACCTAAAAATGCTCTTGACTACCAGTAATGCAGAAATCATAGAGTTCTTCACTAAGACCCATGCTTCACAGTGGTCTCATGTGTGGTACACACAGAAGAGAAAAACACTGCATATTATTGCCCATGTATTTGCTCTTATCCAGCCCTGAAAAAATACCAAACTGTTTGTAGATAATTATCTCAAAGCATCTGTTAAATGGTCATTGTTAGTCAGCACACATCAGTACTTTCAGTTAATTCTTCAGGTATGCCTAGAGCTGGAATAATCTGATCAATTAAATGATCACTAGTGAGCTGCTTATAGCTCCGCAGTCCAGTGTGGTCCTGTCAGTACTTTCAAGGACTGGTATCCCAGGACTGTGCATATTTTCATAGAATCGTAGAATCATAGTATGGTCTGGGTTGAAAAGGACCTCAAAGATCATCTAGTTTGAATCCCCTGCCTTGGGCATGGTAGCCAACTACTAGACCAGGCTGCTCAGAGCCACATTCAGCCCTGCCTTGAATGCCTCCAAGGATGAGGCATCCACAACCTCTCTGGGCAACCTGTTCCAGTGAATCACCATCCTCTGAGTGAAAAAATTCCTTCTAACATCCAACCTAAATCACCTGTCTTAATTTAAGACCATTCCCACTTGTCCTATCACTATCAACCCACGTAAAAAGTTATTCCCATTCCTGTTTATACACTTCAAGTAGTAGAAGGCCACAATGAGGTCTCCTCAGAGTCTTCTCTTCTCCAAGCTAAACAAACTCAGTTCCCTCAATCTTTCTTCATAGGAGAGGTGCTCCAGCCCTCTGATCATTTTAGGGGCCCTTCTCTGGACCCATTCCAAGATCTCTGCATCTTTCTTGTGCTGGGCCCCCATTTTGCATTTCACTGTCTCTTCTACAGAAAATAATTGGTTGCTTTTACTATCTTTTAATTACAAAATGCGTAACAAAGAAAAGGTTTCTCAAGGAGGCTGTTCATACTCTATCCCTGCAGGCTTTCAAAGTCATGTTGGATGGGCCATCGGCAGCTTGATCTAGTGGGTGGCAACCCTATCCACTGTAGAGTGCTTGTAACTAGATGATCTTTATTGTTCCTTTCAAACTAAGCCATTCTATGATCAATAGGTATAATACATAAATACTGTAGAAAATTAAGTAAAAGCTGAAATAAAGTAGGCAATTTTTCAAGAAGTAAACTTTCCACCTCAGGATTGTTTTATTAAAAATGAAATAAGCTGATAATTTGCAAATAATATGTTCAGGATTAATAACCACAGTAAAACAGTTAAACCACAGTCCTAGATATTTACAGACTGTCAATACATTTACGTAGAATTCTAATAACACTTCCGTAACTAATCTTAAGAACTTCTAATTATACATACACACACTCACAGTTACTGGCCACATATCTCACACTGTGTGTATATGCCCCTGACCATGGGATAACCATTTCCTGCCTTCCTGGCTGTGAGTTCTCCAGTAAAGGAATCATGTCTACTGTACTTTTGTGCATTTTCCTTCTGCTCCTGATGCTCTACTGACAAATTTGCCATAAAGAAGGTGCCCCAAGAGGTGACTTATCATCGTGAGGTGGTGTCCCTATGTGCTGTCCCTATACAGTAAGTCTATTGCTGTATACTGTCAGCTCCCCAAAGAACAGGTATCCTAAGGGCACCGACTGCAGTAACAGATCCCCTGTGACAGCTACTGTTTTCTCTCTGCTATCACTTTCACAAATGTTCAGTTTCTCTTTACATTTCTTTAGGCAGTGGCTCCTTCTTGTAACTCTCTTCTTATTGATTAATCCTGTTGATGGCCATTTTCCTCCTTAGCAAAGATAGATCTGGGGACACAGCCCTGTCAGAGAATGAGCATATTTTGCACACATACCCTCACTCACCTGGTCAGAGATAATCCCTATTACTAGCTAAAGTAATTCTCCACATGAACCAAGATGAGATCAAAGTGAGTGGTTCTGATACCTGTGTTGGGAGATTAACATAAAGCCTTTCAAAAGTGATGACAGCAACATATTTCTAGAAAAAGATAGAGCATTTCCAAAGTCTGCGCTGCTCTGTCCTGGAATGGGAAAAAAAAGTATTCTCTAATCTGTCAGTATCAGAACAGCAGGAACAAAACACCTTTTCCTCCTTTTGTTCCTATGAATACATAAAGAAATTATATCTCAGAACCTCAGAACATAAAGCAGATGATAACTTTACCAACTGAAAAAATACTTATGCAGAAGATTAATTTTTAAATTTTCTCCTTTTTTTCAATATTTCTTCTACAGATTTATAGAAATAAAATTTTCAAGATAAAGACAAAAATTTCATGAGGTACAAAATCCATTTATTTAACTTCTGCTGAATGTGTAAGGTCACAGCACAACATGTATTCTGTTATTTTTACTGTAATTTTAGCACAAGAACTCTTTTCAGTATAGGACATACACATTTCTGAGTACAACAAGTATAGATGTTTTGAGTATCATAAAAAGCATTGAAGTTAATTTTCCATATTTTCCTTAAAATTGACTTAATATCTTACATGTTTTTTCTTCTTTTGAGAAGCAAAGATATTTGAAGTATGTATGATAAACAGTAGCATTTTATTTTAATGTACCTATGTAGCTGTGTCTTATTAAATGCTAAAAACTTCCTATCATCTGTAGTATTTAATGATCAGCTGTCCTGCCCTTATTATTGTGTATGTGCAATACCTGTGTCTGTGTGTGTATGTGCATCCCTGCATGCCCTCGCAAATCAGGTCCAAAGAGGTTGCAGTTCTATAAAATCCTGTCAAGACCATTAGAGCCGATTGTTACTACTCATTATTTAACTGTAGTTCCTGTTAGAGCTATGTACTTGGCTTCTACAAATCGACAAATTCAAACCTTTATATTTCACAGTTTTAATTAATTTTTCCCTATGTGAATCTGTTTTGATCCTTCTTCCTCATGACACCAAACAGTAATAAAAGTAACCCACTAACCTTGCTGTTGCCATTGAGAATATTCAGAGCATATTTGAAATAGAAAAGCAGACAAAAATGGCAACAAAATACTTCTTCGAAGCTTATTCTAACACAGTGAGAAACTTAGCTCCTGTTCCATGCACAAATTAATTAAGATAATTTAAGTAAGAGGTGTGAGGAATGAATCTAGACTTAATTTCAGAATACTTCATTGCTTCAGAATATTAAGTGTGCTCTGAAAGTAATGCCTCCTATTTTATTATGTTGGCCCATAATGTCAAAGGTGATTGCATGGCAGTGGAGATTGAACCCAATATTCCATTCAGTTTTCTTACTGTGTGGCAAATGGCAGCAAAGGGGCAGTCTGACAAAATAGCTTTTACATGGAAGTGCATATGAAGTAAAGGTGTGTGATTGAATTCCTCCATGTGGCAAAAATAACATCCATTGATATTCCTCCATTCATGATGAACTTTTGTTGAGACCAAACAGTGGATGTTATCACAGAAAGGCAGTGTGCAGTGTGTTACAGTGGTGGCAACAGTCTCACTTTTACACATTTATGGCAAGAAATCTAATTTTTTTTCGGAAGTGCTTACGTCTTTGCACTTGACCCTTTCATTTCTGCACATAATCCACAACATGACTTTTATTCATTTGCACCTTATGTGTAAGCACAGGTGTCTACTGCTTCCTGGACTTCTCTAAAGTATAAGGTCACAAATCACAACAAGACTGAAAAAGAATATGTGCCACCAGCCTTAGGTTGTGTTCATCTGCTTTTAGGCCATATGAGACAGCACTTAATACTACTGTATAAACCCTTGATTCTGGCTCTTGGATTCCTGCTTTTCCACTCATACAGTATTCTAATGGTTAGAGCACCCATTCATGTAGGAAGAGTTTTCCCATCTTGTTTTTTTTTTTTTTTAATCATCTAATATTGCTATTTTAGGTAGACCTGTTCTTAAATTAGGCCTCTTATGCAGCTCACTTCATGATTCTGATCTTTATTTTATTTTGTAACTGCTTTGATTACAATTAGTTTGACTTTATACATTTTCACTCGTAGAACATCAACAGTACAGTGTTCCTGCTTTGAAGTAACTGTTCAGAGATTGGTTTAAAGAATTTACTATTGCTGCAGTCTCAGTAACACTTGCTGTATCAGTACCTTTCTCTGAGCTTACATATTTCCCATAGTCCTTTGCAGAACTTAATTCAAGCTGTGCCCTGAGTTCAGTGCTACAGAAGAAAAAAAGAAAGGATAGAAAAGTAATGTGTGCATGCATGTGCTTAAGTATCAACTTCCAAGAAAGGTGTTCAAAGTCATACAAACCATCCAAGGGGCTACAAACTGAGCTAGAAATAAAAGATATATATTTTGTAATTTTAATCCTATCAGTTACTATTTAGTACCTTACATGAAGCAATTAACTTCAGTGAGATTACTTGTTCACTTGTGAGGTTACTAAGGTAATGTACTAAGGTAAGGTACTAAGGCAATTATAGTCCATCACTTTTTTAATCCAGTATAATTAAAGTAGTATGACCAACACTGAAAATAGTATTTCTGAATATATATAAATATATTACAGGTGTACTTTGTATGAAAAAGAGAAAAGCAAATTAATTCTCTACTGCATGCTAGTCTTGTGTACAAAACCATATTTCACAAGAAGAGATAAAAAGAAATCTGTGTATTTTTTTCTATTTTCAGATTTTTGTAGTGCCTGCATTTTAGAAGATGTAAAGTTAGTAGAACTAAAATGTTGAATCTTTAGTGATTTATTTAATTCCTGTAGTTCTGAATAAAGTGCTAACTCTAGGTGCCAAATTATATTTATTTCCAAATATTTTTCAATTATTGCTAGCATTTCTCACTATAACCAAAATCTGTTTATCCAAACTCTGCACATATGACTTGGGATCCAGTATATTCTATGGCTGAATTTAAGTTACATTTTGCAGAGCTTAACAAAGCATGCTTCATCCCCAGGGTTTTACAGAACTCTTCATACTCTTCAAATTGATGCTTCTTTTCTTCTTCATTACAGTGCCATTTTGCAGCTGTGCTCCTGCTAAGAAATATCCGTGTGAGACTAAGCAGACAGATAGAAAACCAGATTTTTTTCTACAAAGACTTTCTTGCTTAAGAAGAATAATTCCATCTGATTCTTTTAAACTGCTGACACTGCCTGAACATAGAAAAGTTATCCTCTGTAACATTTTTTTCTGTTTCCATTTTGCAGACTTGGCAGTTCCGACACAATTTGTCAAACCATAGCAAACAGCTATTATAAATGGCATATTTTACAATCAGCTGAAAAAATGTAATGAATTCTTCTGTGATGTATTTTATGATGCTGATGGCTTGCTGATAAAAACTATCCTGGCTGAAATTAGTGTAGGTAGAAACCCCCTAAAGCTTAAGGGAGATGTGGAATAAAAAAACTTACCGTAATTAAATGCAAATTTCAGTTAACTTAACCTATCTATTTAGCCAGAATCAATATAGTCTTGATAAGAGAGATGTGTATCTCTTGTTTGAAACATGTGCTGCTATCAAGAATATTGCTAATGAAGTGTAATGGTGAGCCTGTGATCAGCTCTCCCTCTTCTTCAAACGCATCTGTGCAAAAAGAGTAGAGTACACTGCGAAATACGCTATAGGCAGGAGATATATAAAATGTTGATTGAACATGGTCTTTATCATGGCTTTTATAATTTAAATTGCTTAAAATATAGCATGTTTTTATGTGCGGAAAGAGGCAGGAAGATTGAATTCTTTTTTAGTGTTTTTCTAAAACGAGAACCAACAAAGCAACTCAACTTTTATTCCTACATGTAGTAACTACTATGAATTCATTAAGTTTCAACTTTGGTAAGATTAAAAAGCATTTTCTGAGCACAGTGAGTGAAGTCTGAATCCCAAAGTGTTATCCTAACAAACTTGGAACATGATAATAAGTAGTTCTAAAAGATAATACTTTCAGCTTTTAATAAGTGCTCTTTGGTTGATATAGTGACATAAATGTTTTCCATAACTGTTAATACATTTTCACCCATTTTGAAGTGTGATCCATTTCAGTAACAGAAGTTTCTGTGAAATTGCCAGCATAAGCAAATTAATGTAGAATGTAGTTTCTTGCTTATGGAGATGATAAGGGAGTAAGACAATTACTGCCTGTAAGTTAGCTTGAGTAGTAGTTTGCTAATATTAGGCTTGTGTTACATGTCATTAGAACAGGAAGTTCAGGAGATGATACTATTTAAAGGTTCCATACGTGGCTATGTTTCATTTGTTATAATGATCTGTTGATGCTCAAATCAAAAAATACATGACATGCGAGTTTAGATAGTACCAAGAAAGCATCCACACTGTCCACTAAACTAGATATACTGATAATGTTGTGAGAGGAAAAGACATTGCCATTGATGAGATTACACAATTTGCTAGTTGTGGCAACATAAACAATGACATAAAAAACTTTTACTGATGCATGCTAAAGAGGTCATATAAACTTTACCAGGCAGGGAGACACAATGTATAAATGTCTCTGTTTTACTAACTGTTGCAGACACCTTTCTCTGTGGAGGCAAATAGAGAAGGGATCCTTCAAATGAAACAATATCAGACTTCTATTTTTTTTTTTTTTTTTTTTTTTGGCATCTATAAGTAGGCTTAGCTGTGAATCTCTGGGGAAGTATATAGTCTGTTATGAAATATTCCAACTGAACATATAGGACTTTGACAGATTTATGCTAATTCATTCTATCTACTGACAAAACAGAAATCTCAATGTAGCTTTCTCTTTTTTTTTTTTTTTTTTTTTTTTTTCTAGAAGTACTTCCTGAATTCATGCAACACCTTATTCCCATCAAATCACATGAAGTTATTCATTTCAGGCTGTTTCCTTTTCTTTCTTCTTTTTGTTTTCTTTTTTCCTGTCATTATTTTCATTGCTTTCCACTTCATCCTTTTGCATTTTTGTATTTTTAAGTACCATTCTGGCCCTGAGTCAAACTGTTTAAATTCAGTATGACATATTACCTTTACAAAGTAGAACTTGAAAAAATACTGTATAATTCCTATCATGCCATTCATTCACTTTTACATGAAATGAATTTTGAAATTAGAAACGGCTGATACTAATGCCTAGTATATTTTCACACTCTAGAAATTCAGCTTTTTATTTGTAGTGAAATCTTATTAATATCCAAATAAGAATAATTGCTTTAAATTTGGACATGTAAGAATGGAATACAGAAAGTGAGTTCAAATATTAGAAATCTAACTCAATCAGAAATACATTGTTTAGGCGTGGCACATTCCTGGACAAAAATGTTGGCTTTTTCAGAAAGACTCAAAGCATACATAATGTGTCAAATGTGTTTAATTTTTTATTTTAGCTGAATTTTATAGAATTTCCAAATTTCTCAGATGAATGTTTTATCACATTTTAGATTACGTTACTACTGACCCATAACCTTTCCTTCACAGGCAAGCATAGGAAAAATAAAAGGGACAACTAACAAAGAGTGGGATTACTGAGGTATACTTTTGTTTGAGTATATCTGAGTTTTGATGTACAAGAATCATAATATACCGAAGGCAAAACCTTCCTGTGTAAACCTGAATGTTTTCAGTAGCAATATGAATTACATCAACTGGAAGTTCATTCCATGTCTTTCCTGGGTGGAATTGTTTGCTGTTAGTTTACTGCTCTGTGAAAAAGACAACATATTCAGTGATAAAACATCAGAGCCTGACAAGTACTGTTTTGAACTTCTGTTTAATTTCCAGTGTTGACTGAAAAAGTTGCAAAATAGTTCATGTGATGAAAAAAAGAATGAGACTGCTTTGCAATAGCATTTTTCTCCACTTGTTGTCAGGTTACATTGTAGATGTTCAGTTTTCCTGTTCACCTATGTGTTGAAACTTCTGTGTCACTTAGTGTAGCTGTTGTACTTCTCTTTTGGCATGGTTTTGTTTGTTTGTTTTTAAACTATCTGCTACTGGAGAACTAAAAGTAAGTTTTTTATAGTTGTGGTTGTGGAGATGATGTGTTAAGGATTTGTTGTTGGTTTTCTTTAAATCAGTTTATCAAAGTTTCTTAAAGTAAAGCTTTAGAGAAGAGGGACCAAATGGTGTGAACAACCATAGGTCCCAAACCTTACATTGAACTGCACTTCATTTATTTTCACAAATCCATGAACTGCCTCATTATCTGAGTTCTCCACTTCTGACTTCAACACAGTGTGCTTCAACACTGTGCAAGCATTTTTCTTGAAAATTAGAGGGTATTAGGCTAGGTTCATAAAAGGGCAACATTCTCACCCCTAGCTTTTAAGGAAGTATGATTTTTAAACTTGCAAAGAAGCAAGGATGAACTAGAACTTCATATACAGAAATTAGATATAAATCTGAAAAGAAAAAAAAAAGTAAGTAAGAGGTAAAAAAAAGAGGAAAAAATGACGGGATACAATCCACCCAAATACATTTTCATCAATTTTACATTAGGAAAATATAGGGCATACTATATATACATTGTTGAGAGTTTCAAAGAAGCGATATTTCTACAGTTTCCATAGCACCAGTCTGGAGCTTTCTATTGCTTTCTAGCTTTCTAGAGCTAGGAATATTGTATCTTCCTTGCACAATGTCAAGATTTCACCTGTACTTTCTTTTCTTCCTAATTTGTCTCTCTCTCTCTCTCTCTTTTTTTTTTTTTAATATTTTGCCTGTTACTCTCAAAAAAGTGCATGGCCATTATTCTTTAAATATTAAATTATTTTGTAGAAGACAATAGCAAACATTTATTTATTTGTTACATAAGTTTTCTTATAGTATTCGTTGTTTGTGGCCTTTTATTTTTTTTTATCTTCTGTGTGATTTAAGCAAATCAAGACCCTTTAAGCCTTGGATGAGTCCTTGACCTATGAATTCAAAGCATGCTCTTGTGACTAAGAAAACCAATAGTACCCTGGGTGAATTAAAAAAGAATGTGGCCAGCGGAAGGAGGTGATCCTCTCCCTCTACTCTGTCCTGGGGAGGCCACATCTGGAGCACTATGATAAGTTCTGGGCTTCCCAGTTCAAGAAAGACAGGGAATTATGTGAGGGAGTCAAGCAGAGGGCTACAATAAAGATAAAGGTCATGGATCACCTCCTGTATGAGGAAAGGCAGAGAGATCTTTATGTTTAAACATAATTCTTTATATTTAAGCATTGTTTTCAAATGATTGTTTATGAAGGATGATGGAAGTGGAAAGAAGAAACTAATAACGAACTATTATAAAAATTAAAAATGCTCGAGTCAGAGTAAATAAAATAATTATGTTCTCGATTCCTTCACAGAAAAAAATCTGGCAAGGAGATTTCAAAGCTTTGAAAGATTTATAGGTATATTTCCCCTCAAGTTGTAATTGTTTTTGCATATTAGTGTCAACTAGAGACAAATACTTTCTTTCAGAATGTAGTCCTGAACTGTAGAACTAGGAAGACTGCTATTAAATGTTGGTTATAGGCTAATTAAAGAAAACTGTCAAGCATATAAAATAAATATATATATATATTTATATATATAAAACATAAAGAGACAGAATCAACATCATCTAAATTGTTAAATATATTTAGTAGAACATTTTATAACTAGAACTATAAATATGGGTTTGCTCTCCTTTGGTCAGTGAAAAAAATATTAGTTACTTCAATTCTGATGATTACAGACTAAATTCAAATATGAATGTAGAACTCCATGGATAACGGTATGATAGCTCTGTTTGACCACTGTGGTGTCAAAAAAGAAAACTTTGTTTACACACAGTTTGATAAAAAGTTAGAAAATACAAGATCGTTTCCACAAGTATGCATGTTTCCTTCATATTTCTTGAAGTTCAAGTATTGGATTATTTTAATTTTCAGGTTGACTGCTTTTCAATCACATTCAATATTTCAAAGATTTTGCTACCCTCTTTAGCAAGGACTGATGGTGAAATATTTGCTAAGTAGTGGAAAGAGGGAATGAAAAATGCATGAATGTAGCTGGGTATCAATGTAAGTTCTGTTCACCAAAGTTTAACGCCTTTATCTTCCTCAGTTATCACAAATCTGGCTGCCCAGAAAGTCCAACAGTGCTGTGAGGTCAGGCTAATGGATCTTCACTGGCATAAATGTATGACAAATACAAAAATTATTACTACTAAAACTAAGTAATTACTACTAAAAACTGCGCTGTTAATATTTTATTTCTGTTGATTCATCTCAGACTTGATCTGGAAGAACCCAGGATTTTCAGCAGAGTCTTAATTGCCTGTTTTGCTTTCAACAGAACTATACATCTGGGGTCATATGGATATGTTAAGAGACATTTAAAGTAATTGAAATTGTCTTTTATATTTTTCTTAAATCAGTAACATTATGGATAAGCTCTCGTGTTGAGATAACTAAAAGCAAATTAGTTATGATACTGCTGAAGTCTTTGATGTAAAATTGGGTAAGCTGGAGGGCAAGAAAAAATAAGTGTTCAAAGAGAAGAAACTACTATCTTGCAGTTATAAGAAATTCATGTTCAATCAATGAAACAGAACATCAACAAGAACTGTTTTTAAGTGAACCACAACCATTGTGCAGGAAGATTAGAAGGAAGTAGATGGCTGCTGGAATAAAAGTATATGGAGTATGTTAAAAAGTTTCAGCCATCAGATACCTCCTATCTATTGGAATAAGATGTTTTTCTCTTAATGGGAATAGAGAATTAACTTTACTTGGTGTTAGTCATCATTGTTATCTCATTCACTATAAAAGTTCAAATCAATAAAAACTTAAGTGTGTAAAAGAGTGAAAACGTGGAACATCTTCCCAATCACTTTCAAATAAGAAAGAGTAAGTAAACTATGTTGGCCCAGATAAATTTTAATCTAGAAAGAATAAATTGTTTTTTTATACCCTAAGGGAAATATTTTATCAAATAGGTTAATGAAGAGTGCCAGCAACCAAGCTGACATTTCTAATTAGGAAAAATCTAGTTGATATGAGTCACTAGATATTGTTCACTGTATACTAAAGGACACTGATTCCCTACTGAGTTATTCTAAACGTTCAAGTATGCTTCCATCAGTTAATACAGTCAATGAAACTCAGATGATCCAGTGCTCTTCAACTTTTTTATTATAGTTGTTGGAAATATTGCACTTTATATAACTTCTGTAGTTCAGTGAATGCCTGCTCTCATTTTCTTTAGATAAAATGATATAACTGTGAAAGATAAAATATTTATGAAAGTTAGTAACTGTATACTATTTTCTGTATGATAAACAGATATTGCCAATATCTATTTCTTTCTAGATGATATCAGATTTCTATGATTATTTTTTTTTTAATTGACTTCAGTCAGTCTGGAGGGTAAAATAGAAGAAATCATCTGCAATTTCAGGTCAGCAGTAGTAATTCAATAAAAGCAACCAGATGATGAATATTTCATTTTGGAAGAAAAAAATGAGTTCTGAATACACTAATTAATATCTTCAAACCTGGTGCCCTGTATTTTCATGTCTCACTGAGAGTTAAGGAGATGCACCAACACATGAGTATGTATAAAAAATGTTTTATTCAACACATGCTATTCCATCTTCTACTTTCCAAGCATTTCATTATTTTTCTCAAAGGTATTAATTTAAGCATTTTAAAATTATTAAAGTAAGGTATTATGTTTTTTTATCTATATGATATGTGAGCACTTAATTTAAATAATTTAAAATATGAATAAATAGACAGTAACCTTGTGTTTAATTTTTAAAAAAACTTAAAACTGCTAAAATGAGCACTTTCACTGAATTTTTGCCATTGAATTAAAAGAAGTTAAGATTTTATCATGATAAATAGATTTCTGATAAAGCCACTTAATCTTAAAACTCTAGAACTTAGCTTTCTATTTATGCTTTTACACTACAGGATACAGTAGTGTACAATTTGGAAAATACAGTTTATATTGAGTATTAGAAATTAATTATAACATAATAACTTCACATAATCATTAGTAAAAAGATGAAATATTTTTGAACAGGGTGTAATTCATTTCCACATTGTCATTTCCTTTTGTTACTCCTGGTTAAACTTTCTCATCTTCATTTGTTCTTCTCGCTTTCCTTTGTTGTAAAAAGAGACTCTTCCATTTTTTAAATTATGACTTTGCAAATCAGAAATTATATATGCACAGTATCTGTAGCAATTTCCTGTGCAAATCTTAACATTTAATTTTTTTTTTTTTTCGTTTAATCAGTAAGTTTTTAAACTTCAGTAGTGTAGCTTTCTAGTCAGGCTGTGATTGGTTTTAATTTGCTGCAATGTATGCATCTAAATTTAGTTTCTGTAAAGCTAAAGGATAAATGTAGGTTATGTTCCCTGGTAGACAGCAACTTAACATAATAAGAAGGTATATACAAAACCAAACATATATAACAAAAAAACTCTTTGCATGTGTGTGCTTCTTTAATCAAATCTAGTTAGAAACTGACTTGGAGCTTTGTTCATGGCTTCAGATGTCTAAACAGCTCCTGAGAGGAATTATTTTATTTGTGACCACTGAAAATAAGAAAGAACAAATACCCCCCCCCTTCTCCTTCCAAAAAGCAATACCATATATTTTAATTAATTTAAAAATCAGAGACTTTATCTCTTGGAAAAACCTTTTTGTCCAAACAGAGTACTTGAGGTGCAGGCTCACCTGTACCAAGTACAGAGGAATGAACCATCACTTTCCTAATCCTGCTGACTATATCATTTCTGATACAGACAGGATGCCATTGACCTTCTTGGCCACTTGGGCACACTGCTGGTTCATGTTCAGCCAGCTCTCAACTAACGGCCCCAGATTCTTTTCAACAGAGCAGCTTTCCAGACATTCTGCCCCAAACCTGTAGCACTGCCTGGAGTTGCTGTGACCTAAGTGCAGGACAAGGCACTTGATCTTATTCAAACTCATACAAATAGCCTCATCCCTTCACAATGCAGACTATCTGGATCCCTCTGTACCTTCAGGCAGATAACAATTCCTCTCAACATGGTTTCACCTGTGACATACCTTCATCCATATATTGTGGGTGGAAACACACTGTGCTATACTGTGCTCATGAGAGATAAACTAGAATATATTTAATGACATGATATAGATATAATGATTTAACAGCCTCTTAACAAGATTCAAGATGGCTGTACACACTTGACTATTTGCTGCAAAGAGGGTAGGACTGTGGCTACAATAAAGTGATTTAACAAAACTGATTTGTAAATAAGGGAGCAACTTAACAAGATTCAACATGGCTGGACACACAGCATTTTAACTGCATAGAGAGTAGGATAAACACACTTGTATAGGAGACACTCCCATTGAGTCATGAAGTTCAGAGTGGACCCCCTTGCTTTCTAATCTCCTTGAATCACAAACGTAAGGAGCTTAGGTGTGTCTGAATCCACTCCTAGTCCCAGACTTGCTCAATGTTTGATGTCTGAGGGGTTTTACACACACAATCAATCTGAGATAAAATCTTAGTGAAGCTAACAAAGGTTACAGTCAATGTGAAATGTGATCTTAGCAAGGTTAATGAAGCCTAAAACAAACAATGGCCATTTACTGAAGATATGTATTGACAAAGTTTCTTAATGTCAATATATAAGGTATATACCTGTGCAGGCATAACCTTGAGAGTCATCCCTATTGAAGTGCAGACCTGTTGTATAGCCAGATGCCATCAGGACAGCTCGAAAGGGCTCCTAGACTGCTCATTATATATGGGGTAAAGAGATTGACTCATAATCAAAAAATTACTTTTTAGGTGCATACACAAAATCAATCTTAAACTGTTGACAAAGATGTCTTCTATTAGTTCTCTCAGCCTCCACTCTTGCCCTAGCAAGAATGTTATTGGTATGGCTGCTCACCATCTAACTGTACAAGGCCTTATCTGCATGGGACAGATAAAAGAAGAGAGTTGAAGGAAGGAAATTGCAGGGGGGGAAGGGAGGAGGAGTGGGGGGAGAAGGGGGTTGCTGGGGCTGGGGAGCACACCACTACACTGGATCTTCAGTAAAAATATAGAGATCATGCTCTGCCCTCCATATGTTATTAAAGTATTTGTAAAAACATTTTTTCAATATTTTACAATGGTGGCCAAATTAAGTTCTAGCTATAATTCTGCCTTTCTAATTTTTTCTCTGCATACCTTGGCAGCATCCTTGTGGATCCTAATTTTCCTGCCCTTTCTTCCAAAGGTGTAAACTCTCAATTTTCCCCCAAGTCTCAGTGACAGTCTTCTTTTCAACCAGGCTGTTCTCCTTCCACAATGGCTCATCTTATGGCAAACAGGGAAAGGAGATTTCTTTCCTGAAAAAAGTTGAGATTTCCTGGACCCCTTTGAACTTTATGATTGTCTTCCAAGGAACTCTTCCAGTGTCCTAAAGAGTCCAAAGTCTGCTCTCCAGAATTCTAAGCAGTTTTGTTTTTGCTAATCACCTCCTGACTTCACCAAGTATGGAGGACTTTATTTTTTTTGTGGTTACCTACCCAAGAGAGCTTCCAACCACTATGTCCTTCACCAGTCCTTCTCTGTTCATAAGCAGCAGGTCTACTGGAACACCTTCCCTGGCAGGCTCTCTTACCAGTTGCGTCAGAATGTCATCTTCCACACACTCCAGGATCCTCCTAGACTGTTGCCTTTCTGCTGTATTTTACATCCAGCAAATATTTGATAAGTTCAAATTCCCTATGACAACAAGGGCTAGAGACTGTGACTTTTTCCGGCTGCTCATAAAATGGCAATTTATAACAGACTCCCATCAGTATACCAACCCTGCTGGCCTCCCCCCTGACCTGATATTGTCATTCCCACCATTGAGCTCTACAACATGGAAACATTGCTTAACACAGAGTAACCTTGCCACCTCTCCTTCCTTGCTTATCCCTTCTAAAGAGATTTCCGTTACTGCACTCCAGTCATGAAAGCAATCCCACCATGTTTTGTTTATAACAACTAAGTCATAGATTTCCTGTCACACAATTGCTCATTGGTCCTCCTGTTTTCTTGCCATGCTGCATTAGTGCAGATTCACTTCGTCTGGGCTATTGGTCTCACGCCATAGCCCTTGCATATTATCCCTACTGAGCATTGATTGGTCACCTACCCTCTTCAAATATGATTTAAGTTCTCACAATGAAAAAATCTGTGTAGAACACAAATACTGTAAACCAAGTACACCACGCAGAAATAATGGCATGGAAACAAAAAACCCTGCAACAAATTTAGGTATTCTAAATTTGGAAGTGACACATTAAGCTATTCAAGAAAAAAAATTATTGCCCCTATAATAATAATATAATATAATATCTAACATAAATCATAATCTGTTAATAAAAAGATACATTATGAATTTGTTGATGGAAAATCAGTTTTACAATTCTTAAAGATAAATTTAAGATGTATATTTTTACATTAGTTGCTAGAAGAAAGGAAGCCATAGTGAAGCCAAGAGGTTTGAACAGATATATCAGAAAGTTATAATCTTAAAAGGATTTTATACCATTTTTGTTTACTCAGTTTTGTTATTCTGATCTCATGTAATTATCTAAAAAAACCCTACATGATTATATTGATAACATTTTTTTGATTAACAGACTACGTGCTTATGAGAATGCACAAAAACATTTGTCTGTAATTTTAGTAATTAAAAAAATATGCTTTATTTCATAGATGTACAGATAACCTGAAACTGCAGATAATAAAACTGTGTAATTTAGAAGAGCTTTTCTGCATGTTAATTATTCTCCCAGAAACATCTAGCAGCAAATACAAAACTTTTATCAATACAGCAATAACCTATTGCTGCAAAGTTCTTACAAGTTATGCATATTGCGTTTTTAAGTGACATCTCAGCTGCCTGATAACTTAAAAAAAATTGAGAAAATTAGCTGATTCTTTTTTTGCAGATTGATTAAGTTATATTATTTCAAACATGCAATAATATAATTCCCGGCAAGATATTTATGGCATACAGTGTTAGGAAGCTCACAGAGAATACAGCCTTGGGAAAAGATGTCAAAAGAACAGAAAAACCAGAAGTTTAGTAAATATTCATAAATGTATATTTGTATACTATATAGATATGTATAAACACGTGATATGAGTATAAAACTATGCACATACATTTAATATGCATAAAACACATAGGAATGTCTTCTGTTTTAAGAAGCTACTCATGAAGAAGTCTTACTTTTCCAAAATTGGATTGTTTTCTTCCCCATCCTGGCAACTGGTAATTACATTCATCCAAACAGAATATTCTCAGTCCATACAGATTTTTCAAGTGACCTTCAAGAAAGATTAGCCTAACAATGAAGATAATTTTCCATTTTCATGAATACTGAACTCCAACTCATATTGTTTTCTGTGGTGGAAAGTCTGAGTGAAATGACTGCTGCTATTAAAAATCTATCCTTCGAATTCTTTTCTATTCACAGAATGTGAAGAAAATCTGGAAGCAGGTTTATGCTAAACGGAGTAAAGCTTGGTTTTCTCAGATGCCCTAATTATTAGAGAAGGAAGATTTACATAGATGTCTAACAGATAGCTACATGTTTGGAAATAAGATTTCTCAAGGTCTTAAAATGGATAATATGTTCATTTCTTACAAAATACTAGACCATTTAATATTTAGCATTTCATAAATAATAATGCCTTTTTATATTACAAACTTCAGCAGCTTTCAGGTACTCATTTTTCACCCATACTTGTAGGTTTCCAGACCCCCGAAAGAGCGCAGTCTGCATGACAGCCTGAGATCAGAAATCTTCTTGCAGGCTAAATGTATAAGAAGCCACTGTCTGCCTGCTTCCATACATGTAGCCATCAGCTTCTGACAGCTTCAAAGGTAAAAAATTGAAGTACAGTCCTAGAGATCATAGGTTTAGATAAGCTGTATAACGACCTTCATTTTCATTAGTAAGCATTACTGATCCACTAATTAAAAATTTTTGAATGCTTTTGGTCTCAGGCAGGAAAACTTTTGAGACAATTTTGCTTATCCCTATAGAATTTATTGTACACTTTTTTCAAACAGGTATGTTGACATTTGCAGTGTGAAATCTGATTTTTGGAGGCCTACAACTTTAAATCACATTTAGATATCAATTCTTTCAGTTTTCAGTGAAGTTTAGAGTATTTAAGAAAGAACTTCACATCTGAATTTGAAGTTACTTGTAATTCAGAAAATTCTTACAACGTGTGTTCTTTCATTGGTTTTCCTTTCTTAGTTTATTAGGGAAACAAGCATACTGCCAAAAATGTCTTTTCCAGTTGTCATACTGCATGATCAACTGTTTCAACCTTTAGCTGATACTGAAAGTTTTCTTCACAGTTTTCATTCCCCAAAGTTCCAAAAATCACAGATTCTAATGGAGATACTTCAAATTTGTGTAATTGTGTAATCTATGTAATTGATAATCAGGAATACTATTTTAAGACAACAACATGGTTAATGCAATTCCTATTGTATACACAGGAAAGCTCAGTGGCAGGGAATTTGAAATGTCATCTTTTCAATGTTTACATGATTTTAATTAGTTTGAATTTTGTTTTTCTTTGAAATCTCTTTCAAATGCCTAAAATTGAACAAATGTGTCCCAATATTTCAAATATAAGTTTCTAACTATTTTTGTTTCTATGCCACTGAGAGCAAATATAGAGGGTTGGACACCCTTGAATGCTTATTTAATTCCTCCTGACTCTTCTGAAGAGCTGATATGAGTTGATTTACATTCTCAATTTTGAAGAATTTTATCCTTTTTTGAGCCATAGGATACAGTTCACCAAAAGACCTCTAATGCCACTTGGTTTTGTTGCTAATGGTACTCTCAAACCTATTCAGTTTTGCCTTGAAGTAGGAATGTAAAGAGAAGAAGTGTGGAGAAAGAGTCTAACAACGTCACTAAAATTACATTAATATAAGCACAACAAAACAACTTCATAATTAAGAACAATTCATATGTTTGTATATGTGCATATGATTATATACTAGCACCATTTCATGTGTTACTTAAACAGCAGTTTCTTCACAGAGATGACTTGTCACCTCAAATATTGTAAAATACCACATATTATTATTCCATGCCTTAAATGTATAAATGTAAGCCAACATGAGGGGTGGTATTACTTCTTAAGCAATAGTGAATTTTGCTATGTATTTATTGTATAAGCTAAGAACACTATACATAAGAATCACTGCAGCAAAACCTTCATAGGCTGGAGAAATCAAATAGATAACACAAATGTTTTATACTGTTACACCTAATCACCATGGATGCAAATATACTAATAAAGTTTTACTTAACAGAATCCCAGGTGATTTGAATTTAATTTCTCCCCATTTCCAGTACAATGCAAAACTTTTGGTTTTATAGGAAATTATTTAGTATAAAGTTGGAAATGTATTTATGCCAAATAACTTACCAAAATTTTGGAGTTTACAATAAACAGCAATCTAGAAGGGAAAATAAAGCTATAAAAGATTTGAAGATACTTCCTGTTGGTTATCATTAAACTCATCATCATTATAAATGATCGTCCTGTGCTAAAATAAAATAGAATTCCTTACAAAATTCCTATAATATACATTTGTATCACAGGAATATATGATATTTTGAATTCAGAGAATTTTCATGTACTTCACAGAATCTAAGGCTCGGATCATATTTTTTTAGCATGAGAAGAGCTGCATTATTTTAATAAAAAAGAATCATTATTCAAATATCTTAAAATTCTTTAGGACTATTCACACAGCTACCAGTCTTCAGATTCAATATTTGTGCTATATTAATTAGTATATGAATTGGCTACAAATGTTGAGCCTCCCCACTGGTAATATATCTGTTGGAAATCAATGGAATGTAGTATTTACAGTGTTTGATGGAAGAAAAAAACTTATATATAAATATAGGCATATTTGAAAATTCATTGTTTAGAGCAGTAAGAAGATAGAAATCTGGAACATTATGAGATTATTTTCTGCTCTTGGGATTTATGTCACTTGTTTTGTTTTGTTTTGTTTTGTTTTCTTCCAGTTCAACTCCTGAGATAACTGTGTACACTGAAATGCTACAGAAAGGACCAGTTTGCTTTGTTCAGTTATAGGCTAGTACAAAATGATGGGAAACACAATTTCAAAAGAGTTGCCATTTTTTTTCTCATATAAGTTATAGCTTATTTTTGTCAAACCATGTCATTTCTGCGGTGTTTGAATATGAAACAAATATGAAACAAAATGTTGCTCTCTGATGTTTAATCTTTGCAAGCAGGAAGCCCAAATGAGGAGGTGGGACAGTGATTGTTACAGTGTATAAAAGACTACCTCTGTAGTTCCTTGTAAAGATCTGCAAGATCCAAAGTGACCTCTTCACTTATATCCTCCTTCCATCTTTTGGCCCTTGCTCTTGCATGTAACTCCCTTACTTCACTCTTCAACACTTATGATTTCTTGAGTCCTGCTGTACTTTTCCCACTTTCTTTTCCTAACAATACAATCATAGCGTAGTATCCAGCAGAATCTGAAAGGCAGCACTTCATTCTCTCTTTTCTTCCTGTATTGTGTCTTCCCTTCATCGGTGAACTCCTTGAACTCATAAATTATAGCAATTGACACAAGTTCCTTTCCACTCAATCTAACCTAGATCCTCTCCAATTTGACTTTTATTGCACACCAAGGATATGCTAACATCAAGGCCTACAATGACCTCTCTATGTCAAGTCTCAGGGCCTTTGCTCTCTACTTGGACTCTGATGTTTTTATCATGACTGATCATACATTCCTTTTCAAAATCACACCTTGCCTTTGCAGTGATGTCTTCTCCTTACCATTTAACTATTCTAACTTGAACATGTAACAGACTGGCCACCCTTGGGACAGAAAGGGAACTATACTAACCTTCTATACTAACGGAACTAAAAAAAACCCCAAATCTTCTCTGAAAAATACCTTGTCATATTTTTATGTTAATTTCTTAGAAAGCAACAAAAGCCTGTTTTTTTCATGGCCTTTATAAATTCTGCCTTCTTGATCAGATTTGTATTCTACTTTTATCCATATTATTTCTTGAGTTGTAGAGGAGCAATAAAGGCGACCAGGAACACACTATCACCTTCTTCAGGAGTATAATTTTATGCATACAAAAATTACCCTGAAGTATTAATCTGTGAGACAATATAGCATGGTTGCATTGTCGTAATCTCCCCAACAGGTTTCTGATGACAAGAACAGGATTAAAAGTAGAGGAAAAAAGTCACTTCCTCATAGCTAAATGAAACGTATATAAAAATTAAGCCATATTAATTTCATCATGTCTGTATAATCCATGACATTTAATAGATGTTATATAAAATCAATATTTAAATTTTAAATTCAGTATCAACATAAGCTTCCATAAATATTTTGAGGGCCTGTCCGGACAGTTAAATCTCTTCATAAAAGAATTAGTCTCTCAAAAACATTAACAACTATTTCAAGTATTTTTCAATTGGTTACTTCAGAATTTCTTTGACACTGTGAAAGTTTTTGATATATATTTTGAAAGAGAGTATGACACTTCAGGAATAGGAAAAATATTTCTTCTAGATAATTTTTTAATCTGTAATCTAGGTATCTCCACTACTCTAGCTGAAGACTTCTCTTTTGTAACTTTAAAAAGATCTATTTACCCTTTCGAACAAATTGAATTCATTCTTATTATTATATAGACATATTTAGTTACCTTATTAAAAGTTATGAAGAGAAAAAAAAACTCAGGTGCCACAAAGTGCAAGGGATAAAATCATACCACATTTTAAAGACTTTCAGTATTTATCACTGTATTCAACTTTCGGTTACAAAAACAGTAAGTGGCTTTGTACTCTTACAAGTTTCAATTAGGTATTTTTCATTTAAGAATGCTTTGACCATATTATATGCTGTAAAATAGAATATAAAGAGAGAAAAGGAGAACAACATAGGTGAGAAGACGGCAAAAATAATAAACAAGCTGGTAAGATTCTTTAACACAGGTAAAACTGAACCAGAAAACCAACCAAAAGAGCAAAACTACCAGATTTTCACTTTAAAGCGAGTAGCATGTGTTTTGGGAAAAACCAAAGGAAAAAAGGAAGTTCATATTTAGATGCTTCTGAGGCATTTATCACATCAATAGACTGACAAAATCTTGCAGTAGTACAAGTTTAGTTGCTAGTTCAACGAGTCACCCAGCATTGGCAAATTATAAAGATGTATTCAAGACTGATTCTCTTAAATTAATAAATTAGCTAAAAATGGAGACATAATAGGTACCAGACATACTGAAGAACAATGTTTTGACTCTACATTGATTAAATTTAATCATATAGAAAAATACAAAAGTAGAAATTTTAAAAAAATCATATTTCTGCTTCTCAAAGGGGTCATATAGCCCAACTTTGGGCATTTTTCTTTTTGCATCTCTTTCTTTATTTGTATGAGTGGATTTTGTTGACGCTCTCCTCAGGCATTCTCTGCAAGATATTCTGATTTATTTTGATACTAATAAATTAAATAGTGCTAGGGACCTTCATCTGACTTCAGTGTCAAAGAATTGAATATAACTGTAGAATTAAATGAGTTCTTTTCTGGTACAGAATAACTTCACTCTGACTGTTTGCTTCTGGTCTGTGCTTAACCACTCATGTGAACCTGTGATTTCTTTAGGAGAGTACTAAAGTCATGACATGAATCATGCTATGCTTCTAGCTGTATAAATAATTGTCTTCTACTGTCTTGCACTTAATTTACCAGAATAGCTAAAAACCAACAAAAATTGCCTTGACCGTATTAACCTGATGAAAAAAAATCAGTGTTCATTACTGAACCTATGGGATACTTTCTTCCAATAGAGGACTGAATCTGAGCACTGTTTACTATAGAAATATCTGATGTGAATTTTTATGAGTTCTTAATCATTGTCCCTCTGTTTGCTGGTTTCTCATGATAACTGTAACAATCCCTAAATGTGGCAAAGCCCTAAGACACACTAAGATTGAATAATTCTTTCATTATTATTTTTTTTTCATAATATATTTTGTACTTCAATATATAACACATCTTGGGACATTTTCTTTTGTTTCTTGTCTCAGAAAGTAAGAGAAATAAGAGTGAGGAAAAAAGGTTACATTCTTTTAGAACATATTTCCCAAATGTTTCATGATATTTGCTCAAAAATGCATGACATGAAATTGCATATGTTGCTTTGGTTATACAACAGTTTCTGCTCATGTTACAATCTGTCATGGTTTTATGATTTTTTTGTCTTAAGTATTCCACATCATAACATATTGTAAGGGACTGGAGTTCACAGAATCACAGAATTGTAGGGGTTGGAAGGAACCTCTGGAGATCATCTAGTCCAACACTCCAGCAAGGTTGCACAGGCGGGTCTTGAGCATTTCCAGAGGAGACTTCACAACCTCTCTGGGCAGTCTGTTCCAGTGCTCCATCATCCTCACTGTGAAGAAGTTCCCATGCACATTTATGTGGAACTTCCTATGCATCAGTTTGTGACCATTTCCCTTCGTCCTGTTTTCACACAATGCAGAGAAGAGTCCACCCTCATCTCTTTGACTCCCTCTCCTTAGATATTTATAGACATGGATCAGATCCCCTCGGAGTCTTCTTTTTTCAAGGCTAAACTGACCCAGGTCTCTCAACCTTTCCTCATAAGTGAGATGTTCCACATTATTTTCATCATTGTGGCCCTCTGCTGGACTCTTTCCAGGAGATCCCTGTCTTTTTCAGAACTGGACTCAGTACTCCAAGTGAAGCCTCACCAGGGCAGAGCTGAGGGGGAGGATCACCTCCTTCGACCTGCTGGCCACACTCTTTTGAATGCACACCAGGATCCCATTGGCCCTCTTGGCCACAAGGGTACACTGCTGGCTCATGGTCAACCTGTTGTCCACCAGGACACTCAGGTCCCACTCTACAGAGCTCCTCTCCAGCAGGTTATCCCCCAACCTGTTCCGATGCATTCGTTTCTTCCTCACGAGGTACAAGACTCTACACTTGTTCTTGTTAAACCTCATCTGGTTCCTTTCTGCTCAACTTTCCAGCCTGTCCAGGTCATTAGTTAAAGAGTTGAAGAATTAATGCTCCTGTTCTGTGGACTGCTGAATTTCTGGGTACCTGGTTCTCAGAAGAGAAGAAGAAATACATACCCCAGATGAATATGTGTTCCCTTTTTCCACTCAGAGGGAAAGATAAAAATGTATCCAAGTACCACGACTTCCCTCTTTTGCTGGTCATCTCAGCAGTGAAGATTCCCTAGCCATCTCACCTTCAGCTTTACCATATGGTAACTGGTTTCAGACACTGCCTCTCTCATTTTATTTGATTTATTAACTTCAATTCAAATTATATTGTGTTATTTTTCATTCCAATATCTTATTTAGTAGACTAGATTTTCCTCCTCAGATTATTTTGTTCTTAGGTCCATCTTCCTACCCCCTTCCCTTTTCCCCCTTTCCCTTTTCTGGGACATGGATCCGTAGGTCCCCAGCTCCATTCATAACAGAACCAGGCCAAAACAGCCAGTATACTTTTTATGCAGTCTTATGCTTGTATTACAACTTTGAGTAAACAGTTTTTAGTATTAACATTATTGATTTTTTAGTATTAAAGTTAAAATTTAAGAGGATATGAATTCATGAAAGTATCATAGAGTCACAAAATCACAGAATGACTAGGATTTGTCTATGTATATAAAATTGCCTTTTTGGCTCTGAAAGTGTTTCTACTACTGGAGTTTTCTTTATTGACTGAAAGCCTCTTCCAAAATATTTTCCAGGATTTTTTCTTATTTGGGTAATAAGAAGCAGAGCAGGGAAGAATTTACATGAATTACTCAGTGATGTATTGTGTAAATACTGTATTCTGATTTTTCAAAATTAAGTCTTCCAGAATAGTTTTAAAAAATGTATTGAGGTCATACACCCAACATACGTTCCTTAAATAAAATCCTTATATATATTATCTAATAAAATAAATATAAAGGTGACATTATTGTGAGGGTCTGTTACAGGCCACCCAACCAGGATGACCCTCTATAGACAGAGGGCAGTATTATATTCACAAGCCCTGGCTCTCAATCACATTAAATCCTGTAGGAAGAAAGACACAGGAGGGCATAAGTAATCCATGAGGTTCCTGGAATATATTCATGATAACTTTCTTCTCCAAGTGATAGAAATGCCAGCAGGGAGAGGTGCTGTGTTGGACCTCCTTCTCATCAACAAGGAGGGGCTAGTGGGGAAGTCACAGGCAGCCTTGGATGTAGTGAAATAGTGGAACTAAAGATCCTTATAGTGATGAGGAGGGCACACAGCAAGCTCACAACTCTGGTCTTCGGGTGATTGGACTTTGACCTCTTCAGGAACATGTTTTGTGGAGTTCCATGGCATAAAGTCTTGAAGGGAAGAGGGACCCAGGAAACCTGGTTAATATTGAAGGTTCAAATCCTCCAAGCTGAGGATCAAAATCATTCCAACAAATAATATGTCAGGCAAAAATGGCAGGACACATGCATGGATGAACATGGAGCCTTAGGGCAAATGCAAGCACAAAAAGAGAGCACAAAGAGAATGAAAGGACAGGTAGGCTGTGAGGAATACATAGAAATCGTCTGAGCAGGCAGGGATCAAATCAGGAAAGCCGAAGCCCTGATAGAATTAACGTTGCCAGGAATGTCCAGGACAAGGAGAAAGGCTTCTATGTTAGTGGTAGTAGGAAGACAGGGAAAATAGAGCTTTCTCTGAAAGGAAATGGAAGATCTGGTTATGTGGGATATGGAGAAGATTGACTCCAGTGTTTTTTTCCTGTCTACTCCACTCTCCTGAGTGAGATCCATAGTCATGGATCTGTTGGAGTGAGTTAAGAGGAGGATTACAAGGATGATCAGAGGGCTGGAGACCTCTCCAACAAAGACAGTCTGGGGGAGTTGCATTTGTTCAGACTGACGAGGCTCTTGGGAGACATTATAGCTGGATTTTGTTACTTAAGGGATGCCTACAAGAAAAATAAGGTGAGACTTTTATCAGAGAGTGCATTGATACCACACAAGGTGAATGTAGATTTAGATTAAACCTAAGGAAGAAATTCTTCACTGTAAGGGTGGTGAGGTACTGGCTGCCCAGAGAAGTTGTGGTTGTCCTGTCCCTGTAAATATTCAAAGACAAATTAGTATGGGCTTTAGCATTGTGATACAGTGTAAGATGTTCCTGTCCATGACATGGGAGGTGGAACTAGATGGTCTTTTAAGGTCTCTTCCAGATGAAATGATTCTATGACTCTATGAGTCTGTGACTTTTTTATTAGCATTTTGACATTGTATGTATTTCCACAATACCTATGAGGTTAAAATACTGTTTCTTTGATTAATTACAGATTGGCTACAGTTAGTTTTAAACAGTTATGTAGCCTAAAGGAAACATAAATTATATACATATATGTGAGCTGTTCTGAAAATAATATCTCATATTTTATTACATAGAACTACAACATCAGAGGTAGATTTTGGTCATAGGGCAGTATTTATATATATATAAATCCTCTATAATGATTCAATATGTGCCCTAAACATTTATACTGAAGCCAGTTATAAAGTGTTTAAAAGACCTGATAAACCACAAGAACACTTTGAACCCATCAGAGATCTAATAAAACTCATATGGTACATAATTAAGGTAGATTTTAAACTGAATGAATGTACTATTTTGGTTTTGAGTCTTACTGTTAGATTTGATTATTGATATTCAAATGCACTGCCATTTGGTTAAATCCTTAATAGATCTCTAATGAGAAGCTTGTCTCTTGGACCTGCTAGTTGTTCTAAATTCCAGTATAAAACAAGAAAGCAACAAAACTGCAATCAAACATTTAGATAGAAAAACAAGATCAATATTAGGGAGGAAATGATGGGATAGGCAGATCATCATATTTTTGGTTTAGATCTTATTTGTCATGCAGACACTGAAGACTTTATGAATATACTTTTTTCTCAGTTGCTTACAATGAATCCTAATAAACTTCCCATACAAACAAAAATAAAATAAAACAATAACAATAATAATAATAATAGTTCTTCCTTTTCACTTTTCCTACATTGGCTTCCAGATACCTTCCTTGTTTCACTTTCACACTTTTCTGATTCAAACATCTTGATGATTTTCTTGATCTCATGATATATCCTAATTAGCTCACAAAAAATGTGAGTCAGGACTCTAAGTTCCTTCAATAAGCTATGTTAGCTAAGGGTTTTAAACCTATAAAATCCAGATGGGGAAATAAAATAAGATAGCTCCTCCTCAAATTATATATTGATTTATTATGTCACGTTTTCCAAAACAAATGAAAACAATAAATGAGAAAAGCATGCAGAACCTTCTGCAACATCATACAGGAATAATATATATACATATACTACTACTACTGAGAGAACGTCATAGCAAATCTCTAAAGAATGGTACTAGCAGGTTCCAAATACTCCTTCTGTTCTCTGCTGATAAGACAAAACTCTTAAGTCACAAAGCCCTAGTAGTGCTTTTTCACCTTTTAATAAAGTAGAATAATGAAGCTTTCATATAGAAGAACAAGCAACAAAGAGCTACAGAGACATTAGAGAAAGCATTTGAAAATGAGATTTTATGCCCATTAAAAAAGAAAAAAAGAATTGTTTTTGAATTGTTTTTCTTTTTGAATTGTTTTTCTTGATAGTTTCTTGTTTTTTTTTTTGTGTTGTTGTTTGTCTTCTAATAAAGAAGGCACGTCAGAAATAAATTATTATATATATATATTTAGTTAGTATTATTGTCCCCAGTAAACTACTAGCAAGTGTTATATTAGAGAATACAGACTTAAACCTTTGCAGTTTAAATTGAAGCTGATTAACAGAATTAAATAGAATATTCTCATTTATTTATTTATTTATTTATAGTAATTGCTAGAAAATTGTATCAAAGAAAAAGACACAAGTTTTATAAATCCTAACTTATATCCATACCTATGCTAAGTATGACTGTCTCTGGAACCCCATTTTGTGACTGAGCTACAATTACTGAATATTCCTAATTTATTTTTCCTGCTTTTTAAATTCTGTAGTATCAGTACACATGGATAGCAGCAGATCTGTAAACTCACTTATATCTTACTCCAGTTTATAGCTGGGAAAGGAGGTTCTTTTGATGTATGTGTACCCAAAAGCGAGATTAAGACACAACAGGTCAAATCTTAGCCCAAACAGTTTATTACAAATCCTAGTTGCTTAGGGAGACAGGGAAGGAAAGGCGGGCAATAGAAAAGAGAGAGGAAATAAAATCAAGGTGTCTTCATAGGATGCAAGAAAGAGATAGTCAACACTGGGATTCCAGCGTTGATCATAGTTCAGTTATTCATCTTCAGTAGCAATGGGTCTTTGGAAGTTGTGTTGTTCAGTTGATGATGACTTCCAGTTTTCTTAACTACCATACAAATTTATTCATAAGTCCAAAGTGTTCAAGTTGACTCTTTTTGGAGTGACAGCTCCTCCTTTTTGGATCTCAGCAGGAATTTCTTTGTTCCCATCTTCCAGGCATTGCCAGTAGGCAAGAGGGAGCTGGGAGAAGCCAAATTATCTCTTGTCTTCACAGGATACAATGGTATCATCCCCCATTCTCCTGTACCAGTTCTTTGATTTTACTGGCCAGTAAACACTCCTGAGCACTCCCTTTCGAGTTAAACATCTCCAAAGAAATGCTTTCAAATGCAAAACTGTCCACAAAGTGATGCCGACTGTGTGACACTCACCACTCACCTCCTGGATACTCAGTCTTGTCACAGTAAATGCCTCGGAAAGTGAGCTTTGAGAGATGAGAAAAAAACAGTTGTCTTTCACACCTTGTCACAAAGTTAAGGGTGTAGAGAGGAGTTATCAGGCAGTATTACATTCATGCACTTGTTTCATAGCCATGTAGTTAAAGCATACATCTACCGTAGGACTGGATTCCCAGACCAACATTTGAATTGATAAAGTTTTTAGTATTTTGAGAGATCCAATGTACATGCCTACATGCGTATGAATAATCATATTAATAACTGAACATAAATAAAAATACAGTATAAAAACCATGCAGTCTTTTTTCTTTTTCCTAATGGAATTCTCCTTTTATGCGGTCTGCTTTATTCAGGGATTCCTTCCTTCCTTGGAATGGACCAAGGATAAAATGAAATATATCCTCAAAACATGATATACTTTATTTTTTTTTCTAAGGTTAAGTCCTGGTTACAACTGGGACAATTAATTCTATTCATACTTGCTATTATGATGCTATATTTTGGATTTGGTAGAAAAAGAATGTAAATAACAAAATGAAGTTTCTTTTTCTTTTTTTTTTTTTTTTTTGCAGAGCAGTAGTTATACAGTGTCAATAACTTTAGAGCTTCTTGTACTGTCCTGTCAGCCAGGAGGCTGAGAGTACTCAAGGAGCTGGCAGGAAACTGAATCAGGACAGTTGACTCAAATAAGCCAAAGGGATATTCTGTACCATAAAATATATAAAGCAATGAAACTGACAAGAATTGGTTGAGGTGCTGCTGCTTGGGGACTGGCTGGGCATCAGTCAATGGATGGTGAGTAAATGAGTTTTACATCACTAGTTTCATACCTATACACTTTTATTCTTATTTCCATTCATTTTTTGTCCTATTAAACTGCCTTTATCTCAACCCACAAGTTTTAGCTTTTTTCCTATTCTCTCCCCAGTCCTACTGGGAAGCAAGTGAATAGCTCTGAAAGAAAGATTTGACCTTACTAGTACTCTACTTTGAATAAGCCTAAGAAAGAATTGGAAGATTTTGTTTATAAACACACTGAATTTCAAAACACTGTTGTTGTCAACATTATGTTTTATTTAGATATTATGCTAAACATTTTCACATTTTGAAGCATGCAGTAATTTTTTGGAATAATAGTATACTGTTCTATAATCTTTTAAACTGCCACATTAAACACAAACAAAAACATGAACAAAAACTACTGTGTAGTTATTAATAATCAACAGGTTTGGGGAATTTGTGGAAAGTATACATGATGCTCTTTTTCACAGAAACTCAATAAAATGTAAACAGCAGCTAAGCATTTTTGGCAGACTGTCTTGAACCAGTAAATATTGTTGCATAAAATTATCCTGGAGCTACGTGAACTTCAGAATATGTATGATTATACTTAGCTTCCTAATCCTTTGCAAAGTTATTTATTTACTTTTGCCTGCTAATGAAAAATTTAATTTATTTATTTTTTCCTTGCAGAAACCAGTGAGGCCACATTTAGGATCTTGTTTCCAGTTCTGTGCTCCTCTTCACACTTAATTTTGTTTTGTCTTTCAGCCTGATGATCTCAAGGAAGTTCTCTTTATTAAGAACCAACCTTAAATTCTTAATTTTAAATTAGGCTATTTTTTTATGACTCTTCAGAGGTAGAATTTGTTTTTATTTACACATTTGTTTTTCTCTCAGAATTTTACTGCAGTAAGTTTCAGGATATTGAGGTATTATTGGCTCATGTTAAAAACTCTGCAAGAAATCAGTAGGTAGGGATGAGCTTTAGATATTATTCATGTCTTAAAAAGTTTCATACAACTTCTCAGACATATTGATGTCTCCTTTCACCTTCCAAATAAAGGGTCATAATCTGCATCACAGTGTTAAGATAGGGAAGCCAAGAAATCCAACAGAGTAACTTGACATGCCAATGAGTTATGCCAAGCAGCTATTTCTTTTATTACAGTGCTGGATGCATAGGGATTGCTCACCAAACATGCACACCAGGGAAAGTGGTGACTACACACTTATAGGCATAACATAGACATATTCATTACATTTCCAAGAAACTGACTCCATATGCACTGGATATACCCCTTTCTGAGCATGTGTCCTAGAATTTGGGGACAGTCTTTGGGCACATCTGGTGGTATCTTTGCAAAACCTTCAGGCGGTTGCAGTGTGTTGCATCAGCAACTCATCTTCTCAGGACTGTCCATTGAGTTGCAAACAGCAAGTCCATTTATCTTCACTGGACCCTTCATAGTGTTGTAAACAGCAGCCCTACCCACCACTTGTCCTTCTCTTTGCGGGACCACCCCCCCCCCCCCCCCATAATGATGCTTGGCATTCCATTAGTAGATTTGGTTGTTTTAATTAAAAAATTCTCCAGATAAAAAGTAGCACAGAACATGTTTCCTTGGTGGTCACACTTTTAAAAATAAGATTATGCATAGTCTCTGATAACGTCAGAAGTGGTTAAAACTTTTTACTAAGTGGTCTTCAGTTAAGCTCAACTTTAATGATTCGGTTACATTATACCTCTTCTAAAACCCTCAGAAGATAAGTAGATACGTGAATTTTGCATCACAATTTACATACATTGCTACTTGAAATGTTAATGTCTGTTCTGCATTTTGTAAAGATGAAGATCAGTTCTATAAATACAGTTACAGAAATGATTGTCACAATGGAAAATATGAAATAAAATATGCAGCGTGGAATGACAATACTTTTTTTTGTATGACAGCTACAAAAACTGTATTATCTATCAGAAGCATGTCATCTTTTTATTGCATTTTGTATATCTTTTCTTTCTTAGATGTATCTAGAGACACAATTAAGTTAGGAAGAGTAACTGAGAAATCAAAGAAAGATAAATGAGCCATAACAGAAAGTTCTCACACATTTCTGAAAAGCAGTCATTGACTTGCAACATTATGCAATGGGAATATGGGAACATAATTTAAAAAGTTTCTTGGAGTTGGAATTTCTTTAATTGCTTTTGTTTAGCACAGTTAAGATAATTTATTCAGGAGCTGCAACTATGATCGGGTAACATATTCTTTCTTTCTTGTTTATTTTTTAATTCAAATACTGAGAAGACTGTGAAAGAATTCCCACTGCAAGTAAGATTGAAAATAATAATAATAAAAATAAAATCTTCCAGGAAGGAAAAAAAAATAATCTGCTTGTCTATTTACCACTTTCTCTCTCTTTTTATTCATCCACATATCCATCTATCTATTCAAATGTAAAACACTTCTAATTAAATTTACTTTATTAAAGCCAGTAAATTACAGAGGAGCTTCAGGAAAGAATGGGACAGACTCTCTAGCAGGGTATGCAGTGATAGGACAAGAGGAAATTGCTTCAAACTTAAAGAGGGTATACTTAGGTTGGATATAAAGAAAAAGACTTTCACAGTGAGGATAGTTAGGCAGTGGAATAGATTGCCCAGAGACATGGTGGATGTTCTGTCCCTGAAAACTTTCAAGGCAAGGCTGAAGCAGGGCCTGAGCAACCTGATCTAGCTAAGGATGTCTCTGTTCATTGCACGGGAACTGGACTAAAAGACCTTTAAAGGTTCCTTCCACCCATATGGATTCTCTGATGCTAATAAGTTTCCTTCCTCACTTACAGCAATTTCCTCATATTATTTCTTACTTTTCTTCAGAATTCCCCACTACAGAGAAACACACAGACAAATTCTGAGAAAAGGGTTAATTTAAGACCAACTTTGCAGGTTTTTCAAGCCCTTTGGTCTGCTATCAGCTAAGGTTTAATTCCAGTGTATTTTCTCAGAGTTTATCAGTTTCCCATGGACAAATTCCATATTTCAGTGTCTTTGGTGAGAAATAGGATTTCCTACTCGTCCTGGTTATTTCTTTCAGAATAACTCTGGCATTTTAACCCTGTGGAATGAAATCACAAATTTTATTTGTCTAACTGTTCTCTGATTTTTAAAACAACAAAACATATATATTCCAGATTTTAAAACATTTTAATATAAATTTAATAACCAGTGCTAAGTATGGAATATTCAGAATATGAAGCTTCTTGTTTTATACATCACAGGATTTTATTACATCACAGGCTTGACTGCTGGGCTGAAGCTAATGGGATGAAGTTCAACAAGACCAAGTACCAGGTCCTGCACTTGGCCCACAACAACTCCACACAACACTACAGGCCTGGGGCAGAGTGGCTGGAAGACTGCGAAGAGAAAACAGAACTGGGAGTATTGGTTGATGCTCAGCTGAACATGAGCCAGCAGTGTGCCCAGGTGGCTAAGAAGGCCAATGACATCCTGGTCTGTATCAGAAATAGTGTTGTTATCAGGAGAAGGGAAGTAATTGTACCTCTGTACTCATCACTGGTGATGTACATATACGTCTGCTAATTTATATTGTGAACCTGGTTATCAACATGCTTTAAGAATTCGAGTAAACTCTTTGAGAACCTTCCTTGTTCCATTTTTCTTTGGAAAAACAGTCCTCTTGTTGTACACTGAAGACTCATGAAATGATATGCTAACTTAGAACACGCAAACTTGGATATAAGAATACAATTGGTTCAAAAGCTGAGGTAAATGACAGCCAGTGCTCTTTCTACATTTACAGATCCAGACATTCTACCATAGAAAACAGTAATGTTATTTAGGTCTGATTTTCATCTTGTAGGGTAAATTCAACATCAGCGTTGTTAAATACTTAAGGACAAAAATACATATATTTTTAGGGTGAAACAGTACTGAGAATCTTTTTTTAACATGTTACTGGGAGTTCTGCTTCACTCTAGGACTATTTTGATCTCAAGGACTGAACAAGTGCTAGTATTTTTGGTTCGTTTTCTTTCTGGAGAATTATGGGCATATAGATTCTGTGATGTGAACTCAAATGTGAGAGGACTGGGAAATATATCACAAAAACACATTCCTGATCAGAACTAAAACACTCGAAGTAGAGGTACTATGACAGTTTCATATGACATAGGTATTCACTTCTGTATATCATAGTGAAACCAGACAAGCACAGCCAAGGAAGGAGGGTAAATGTCTGAAAGAATTATGTATGCATACCTCTTACCAAGAGCAATGACATCTGAATATTCCAGAGAGACTTCCTAATTACAGTATGTTATTTCTGCTAGAATAGTATATAGGAAATGTGACATCCTAAAATCTTGTCTTTCTCCCTGTGTATTGGATGTTTACTGAAAAGATTTTGGTAGCAGATCTGTAGTAATAGGTGGTCTCTGTGGTAAGATGTCAGTGCCTATTCTGTGACAGACACAGATGGTCCCAGCTCTCTCCAAAACCAACAAGAAAGATTCTTTCCAACTGAGTGGTCCTGACTCACTGAGTAGAGCTTGTATTTCTCAAACAACTCACATGGAAAGTCCGCCATGTATCATTTGAAAAGAAGGTGGGGAAAGCTCTGTGGAGGTGGGGCACAGAACTGATTCACCTTGTGAGAAGCATTCCACAAACACTCCTTAGTAGTTGTCAATGGTTTATGGGCCTATTTGACATAGTCCCATGACTAATGGAGTAGGAGGACCCACGGACCCAAGCCCTGGGACAGGGAAAAGGGTTGAGAGATTGGCCTAAAACAAAACAGCAGCAAAGATTTGAGGAGGAAAGCTAATTTACTAAATAGGATATCAGAATGCAAAATAATATATTGGAATTGAAGCTAATAAATCAAACAAAATGAGTGTCCAAAAACCAAAGACCTTACTCTAATGCTGAAGATGAGATGGCTATGGAGCACACATGTTGCCAAGATGAGGAGACATGCAAACAGTTTTATCTTTACTCCTGAGTAGAAAATGGGAATGCAAATTCCTCTGGGGTATGGAGCTTTTCTCTTCTGAGACAGGTATACCCAGAAATATCAACAATCCAGAGAAGTGGAACACCAACTCTTTAATTCCCAGTACACTACATGACATTATGATATGCAATACCTATAAAAAAATCATAAAACCGTGAAAACTCTGCATGCAGGTGCTTCTCCAAACAGAGTCATGTGATGCTCCTAACCACGCAATCTTCCTCCAATCAGGGTTGTTGTCACACAGTCATCACACAACTTACATGACTTTGTTGTTCTCTTCTGGAGGTGTCCTTGGTTCTCAGCATTGCTTTCTCAGGCAGTTTATCTTGCTCTGCAGCTTCTGTTCTGTATTCTTCTGAAAAAATACCATGTCTTTAAGTATTTAAACAAATTCTTCTTTCTTGTATTCCCACACAGCCTTAGCATAAACAAGAAGATTCATTTGCCTCAATACCCATCAAGAAGGATGAGACAAGCCCTCAGCATGTACTGGTGTATGAAGTTGCTTCTCTCCAGGTATAGGTCTTTCTTCTTGACCTTCATGAGGTTCTTGTCAACCTGCTTCTCCAGTCTGTTCAGATCACTCTGGATGGCAGCATGACTGGCATGACTGCCACTCCCCAGTTTTGAGTTATCTGAAAATGTGTCAAGGGTATACTCTGCTCCATCATTCAGATCTTTAACGAAGATGTTAAACAGGACTGGACCCCTGTGGTACACTGCTAGTTCCTGGTGCCCTGGAGGTGTAACTGTACAGCATCTTCTGGGCCTGGCCATTCACACAGTGTTCTAATAAGTTCTGCGTCTGCTCATCTAGCTCATATTTCCTCAACTCCTCTATGAGGATCTAAAGGGAGTCAAAGTCTTTACTGAAATTCATGATGATAATGTCCACCACTCTCCCCTTGTTTATGAAGTAATTTCATCTTATATGATTATCAGCTAGATCAAGCATGACTTCCCTTGGTGACTCCATGCTGACTACCCTGACTAACTCTCACTGTCTTCCTTTGTCATTTTTGTGCCTGGAAATGTTTTCCAGGATTAGCTACTTCCATTCCCAAATTAATCTGACTGGCTTGTAGTTTTCTGGGCCTTTCTTCTTATCATGTTTGTAGGCAGTAGTGACATTTGCTACCCAGCAATCCTCAGGTACCTCTTCCAATCACCATGATTGTTCAGAGGCTAAGAACAGTGGCCCTGAAACTCAGACAACTCCTTCAACTAGATTAATTTACAGTTTAGACATCGAGCTCATATGTACATACCTCTAAGTGAAATAACAAATGTCAACTACAGTTTAAAACCATGCATTACTGTCACAAAAACTCTGTAATAATTTATCTTTTCTTACAGTCCTATTCAGTTATCTGACACACACTTGGTGAGCTCTAAACATTCTAGATACCACCAACAAGATACTAAATCACCTGAATTATAAACAGCAATCAATGGATGAATGTATCTAAATTGATTTCCAAAGTACATAATTTTTTCTCAAAATTAAATATAATCTATTCCAAAATAATACATTTTTAACAAAGAATTTTGGTGTTAATTTCAAATGCTTTAACTTGCATTTAATTACCACTTACTTCTTCAGACTCTTTTCCCCATTATTCTTTTGTTTTGGTTGAGAAAATAAGCCTGTCACTTAATCAGTTCTGTTAATTTTACCTCAGTCTGTAAATCTAAGTTCAATTAGTCCTACATATCTCTATCTCATAATGCATCCTGTCAAGCAATAATATTCTTAGATGTGCTCATCATTGCACTTAAGACTGCTTAAGAACTTTCTCTCAGCTCAGACATCATCTTAATTCATGGACACCAGTACTTGGCATTTGCTCAGTGTAGTAGGGCAGAAGTGCCTGCAATTCTGTTCTGTCTGGATGTTGATTCAGAGACTGAGTTTGTAGGGCAGACTACTTCTTAGGTCAGGATTTTAAAGATAACACTACTGCACTAAATTTGAACTTCCAGAGCCTTCAGATATGTTTTACAAAGAAGGGATACTTTCTTTAATTACTTAAAGACATGATATGAATTTCAATTTCATATATGCATCTAGACATGAACTCTTGTAAGTTCCCATTGTTCATAAAGTAGCTTAAATTAAAATGGGACTGTGAATTCCATGAAGTTCGCAATAAACAGTTATAATGAAACTTGTTCAAAACTTGTTTATAACTATTAATACTGTATAAATTATATATAATATATTAATATTGTATAAACTATACGTTTATATTATATAAACTATATAAATTGTTAATCTTTTGATGTAGAAAAACATTTGTCTGTTGATGCTTCAGAAGTCCATATTGAGAAAGAAAGATTGTTTTAAGATATAATTTTTGTTTTTCACTGATATGAATGAACTATAACTGAATTCTCTACAGTGATTCTCTGTACTGTTGATGCAGTTTTCATTGGCTCAAAGAAACAGCAAATACACCGTAACCCTACTATTTTTGTGGATTTCTTTACTTTGTGGTCAATAAAAGGTTTTTGTCTTGCTGCAATTTGCAGGGTAAGCCTGTATCTACCAAGAATATCGTATTCTGAAAATGTTGATCAAGAAAGCTTAGATTATTGGACATATCCTATGACTGTATGATTCTATAATTTATCTATTTCTACTTCATTAGTTTAGTTGATATGATAATATATAGGTAATGAAATAAATAAGGTGTATACAATTTGACTGAAAATAGACAATGATGGGCTGGAGACAGGAGGAGAAAGCTTGAAGAGGGTTGTTAAAGAAATACTTAATAAATAAATGAGTTGCTCTTACTAACAGATATGAGCCTTCTTTCTTGTTTACAATATAGCTTGATTTTCTGCTTTTTTAATTATTATTATTTTTTGTGCATGTGTGTGTCGTTTTCTGTTTGTATGTTTTTTTTGTTTTGTTTAGTTTTATGTGAAAATTCCTGCTTATAAAATTTCAAAGTGGCAAAAACTTGTGAGAGAATGTTAATTCATGTGAGAACTCTTAAAACCCTCCCCGTTTTCCCTTCCCCCCTCAAAGAAAAAATAAAAATCAGAAGAACCTTGAGGTCTATAATAATAATATTTAAGAGATTTCATTCAACAATATAAAATACAAGCACATGAACTTAGTTTGAATTTTATTTCCCTTATTGTTACAGGGAAAATCTGTTTATCTCTTGTAATTTGAATCAAATAAGAATTATGGTGGTTTATTGATTAGTGATAAAATTAGCAGTAATCAGTGATAAACACATTCAGGATAAATATAACCAATGAAAAAGATAAAGAGCACACTAGATACTTAAACATCAGTGAATACCTACCAATTTTGAATCTTATTAATAGCCTGTTTGAAACAGTATTTTTGTAGGTATAATCTTTAGTACAAAGCTGTTGCATAAATAGAATTTCAGAAAAGAAAATATTTTTATTGAGCAACCTGCCTTCAATAAATGTTTCTTCCTGTAATTCAGGTATTAACTGATACTATATTTTCATGATTCCCAAATAATATTGTCTTTCTAGTTCTAGGTGGGACATTTAAGGAAATGATCAACTTAGGACCACCATACCCCTGTGGTATTTTCTGGCAAAGGTGTGGTGAAGGCATTCTATTATTCTGTAAATAAATAAATAAATAAATATAGTATAAGCATACATCATGTTTTTATGGTTTTCCATTGGTATTGCACATCATAATTTCATGCAGTGCACTGGGAGTTAGAGTTAATGCTGCAGTTCTGTTGACTGTTGATATTTCCAGTTCACTGGTCTCAGAAGAAAAGAAAATACTACAACTCCCAGAAGACTTCATTTTTACATTTTACATTCAGAGGGAATGGAACTAACAGTCATGAGACTTCTCTCTTTGCTTCCTGGCTGTTTCATCTACAGTGTTGGTGAGTAACGATTTCAGTTTTGGAAACTCTCTCATCCTCATTGTATTTGATGTATTAGCTTCAATTCCAGTTATACTGTATTACATTGTGTTATCTCACATACCACTGCTATATTTAGTTGACCAAATTCTATTCTTATCTTATTCCTGTCATTATCCTTTGTCCAGGCCCATTTTACTACCTCTTTCTTTCCCCCTCCTCCCTTTCTCAGAGCCAGATCTCTGGCTTCCTTCATCTCCTTGTCACAGAACCTGGCCAAGCTATGACCGCATTAACTCAAAAGTAATTTATGCAAACTAGTGGAGTTGTTGACTTAAGAAGTCAGTCCAAGACCATTAATTAGACTTGTCCCATTAATTTATCAAAATTAGGCTTTCATCCTCTTTCATTTTTGTGAATTGTATCAGTATTTTACTATAATTCAAAGATCAAGATGAGCTGATAATTTTTTACTAATATTATCATAATTACAGAGTTGCTATAACCATTTTCTTCAGTGTAAATTGTATAATTATCTCATTCCATAACGGAACTTGTTATAAGTTTGACCTGCTATATGTAAATGCACAGATAGAGCATTTTTAGGTACATTATGATTTCATATTGCTGTAATTTTTGTGAAACCTAATTGTTCTAACAGTAACAGACCGTTAGGGAATTCCTTAGAAAAATAATTATGAAGACAATATTGAATAGTGTCCACTGACTGATTATATGAAGAACATACATAATTTCAAGAAAATGAGGCAAAAATCTATGCTGCATGAATGCTTAAGGAAGAACCTGAAGAAACTGTTGGTTTGTGAAAGATCCTGAAACAAATAGTTTGCGGTTAAATATCTTATTCAACTTCACTCCTTTAGTCTTAAGGAAAATAGATACTGCTGCAATATCTAGTTGAAGTAAATTAATCTAATGGAAAAGCGTATCAGATTTATTAAGCAAAGTCAATTGACAAGCTGCCATTATCCACTGAATTAAAGACTGATTTTCGTCTTTATATATGGCAGTTGTATATAACCTTTGCCTTAGTGTCAGCTGTGTTGTTATAGAAACTAGTCTAGAAATTTCTGGGCAATTCACCATGACACTTCTAGCTCTCATGTTCTACGATCTCAGTAACCAGGCCAGGATGCTTTCTCCCGGCCTTTGTCGAAGATGTTGGACTAAGTCCCGTATTTAGGCCCCCTAAATACTTCTTTTCCCAACTCTCTTGACATAGAGGTGCACGGGATCTCTGCAGTAGATATATCCTCAAGAAAGCATCCCTTATCAAGAGGAGATCTTGTCACATAGCTCAGCACTGTGCAGAAGGACTCAATGGGCTCTTGGGCTGCTTACTATTTGTGAGTTAAGACAATTGATCCATGGACTAAATTCCATGCCGACTGAAGATTTGGTATGAATTGGACAGTCCTCCAAACCAGGCTTGAGTCAGATATAGAACACCACTGTAGTTAGGTGGGCATACTGTTCAAATTAACACTTATTGATTGTGTTTGCCACAAATCTGGCTGCATGACCAGCCAGTCATGGTGCATAACAGGTGGATATACTTTCAGAAGTGTTACGAGAAAAAGAAGGCCAGGAAGGGAGGGAGGGAGCATATTTTCATGCCAGCATATTCTAATACCAGCATTTTCCCCATTTTGGTTAATATAATTAAAAAAAAAAAAAAAAAAAAAAAGTAAATGTAATGTAAATGTAACTTAAAAAAGAATAAAAGGCAGATGAAGGCTATAGTTCAGTTGAAAATTGGAAGTCATAATGTTGTCCACAGCTCAATTATCTTAGTAGTGACTTTCAAAAAGTTAGAGACTAATAAGATACTGTTTAAGTGAAATTTCAGGTTATTTCTATTCTTCTTTATGCAGAGAAATGCACAAATATCTTAAATTGATCAAAATCCTGAACATCTTCTGCTCCTTAATTTTAGTTATTAATGGCATCACAAATACGCATTGAAGTGAGCTCCTGCCATACCCTTTTGTAAAGGCAAAGGGACCAGAACAAAGAAGGAGCTGTCACAAAACAAAGTAAAAATGAATGCACACCCTTCCCTGAGGACCTAGGTTCAGAAGGAAAAAATTCCAAAGTAGGGATCTTCAACAAGAAATCTTTCCTCAGTGGCAGTCAGCCAATAAGTGAGGTCTAAATGAGTTGTACAGGTGAATTGCCTTCACCTGTTTTTGTGAAAATAATTTCTCTGTCTGGTTCAATGGAAGTAGCTGCAAATTTTAGTAAGTTCTCAAGGTGTTAGTCAGGGATTTTTGGTGAATTTTTACTCTTTCTGTGCTTCATCCTTGAAAACAATTATTCACAAATGTACGTACTGCCAAGAATATGATGGCGTGAATTAGGTGTGATTGTTAAGCAAGATATCTTTCTCTTGTAAGAAAGCTCTTCTAAATGTCTGGTAGAGAGACATGGTCAGATTTTTGAGCTGAATGTCTGATAGCAACTTTAAACATTCAATCTGAAAATTCTCAGATAATTTATGTCATCTAAAAATAGAATTGCAAATATAATAGAAAATTGATGTATTTTTCTGCAACCTAGAAACCTATTCTCAGGTTGCTTAATCAAAATGGATAGCATAGCTACAGATTTTTCACTGTTCACAGGACTATGTTTAGCTAAAGTATCAGGCTACTGGACAGACTGGGCTGGTCTACACGTGGCCCACAGGATGTAGGATAGACATGAATTACTATGGACTATTAAAAACAGTCAATTAATTCAATAATTAATTTGAACTCTATGATCTCTTGAGGTTCCTTCCAACTCCTGCAATTCTGTGATCCTTTGATTCATCAATTGATCAGAGTATATAAGGTATGGCTTTTCTGAAAGACAGAGGTGAAAGTTTACCAAGAACTATTTTAAAAAGGTAATACAGAAAACCTTTGTGATTCTGACAGAACTCTTGCTAGCAATAGTGCAGTATAGTTGCTATCAATAAGCTTACAGGGTTTAAATTCAAAGAAGATTCCTTGTATCTACACTTACATTTCCAATGTGGATGTGTTTATGTTATCTAACTAAGGTTAATCAAAATAAACAGAAAAATAAGGGATAATCGAGGGAACTGTGACAGGAGAGAAACTTTGGCAAATGAATCATTGGAAAACCCAGCACCCTGAATTACCTAGCCCCTCAGATGTTTGTTGGAAAAGGATTAGATCATTGTCTTTGATGTGAAACCTGTCAGGTTGATTGAACAAAATGAGTTCTCTGGAAGACTACACAAACTAAAGGGCTTTATTGTTAAATGAGTGTAAGGTTAAGACAAGATTGACAATGTAGGGATTAAATAGGCTTTGGCAGAAAAAGCAATTCATTCACAGACATGCAACTTTAAAGAATCACACAATCAACCTGGTTGCACAGGGGAGACAATGGAGTTTAGAAGAAAAGTGGAGGAGCCTGTGACATTGGTCCATCTGTGGAGTGCATGCAACTGGAACCAAGCTGAAGTCCATGGGATATTTCTTGGTTGATCCTTCATTCTTTCAACTGCAGATTTCCTGACACTGAATTCTCTCTCCATGTTTACACAGACACCATCAGAGCCTGTATATGGAAGGGAATACCCAATTCCTGATGGATATCTATGACGTAACTCAGAATCCAACAACTGTCTGTCACTCGTGGCACAATCAGCCTGCCTGGAAGATTCTTGGAAGTCTGCAGCTTTACAGTGATTGATAGGTTGCTTAAGGTTAAGGCACTCCTCTATTCTTACAACTAGGCTACTACCTGATCTGATATGGGTATGTTCTATGCTGTCACTGCCGTCAGCAAGGCCCAACCCATACCAACTACCACATGAACTTAAAGTGAGATGCACAGGGTGGAAAATAATTTTGAATCTGCTGAAATGTACATCTTTTTTTTTTTTTTAAGAATGTTTATATAATATGTATTTCCCTATAACATTGTTCAGATTTTGTCTGAAACACCATTAATAGAATCGTATAATGTGTTGCAAGCGACCTCAAGGATCAAGTTCCAAACCCACTGTCACAGACAGGGTTGCTAACTGCTAGATCAAAAATCTGGATCTCAAACCTGGATTTCAGGAAAACAGATTTCAGCTTCTGAAAAAGTCTTATTGGAAAATTCATATGAGATATATCACTAGAGAGAAAGAAGGGTCCAAGAGAGATGAATCATCTCCAAGTTCAAGAAAAGTATTTCAAAACAAGCAGGATAGCAAGCAAAGATGGTGGGAACTGCTAGCTGAACTCAGACACAGAAAGGAAATGTACAATAGTTGGAAGCGGGGAAAGGTGATCCAGAAAGAGATTAAAGTTACTGTCTGATCTTGCTGAGATAAGAATGGAAAGTCAAGGATGACCTGGATCAGAATGTGAGATATGAAAGGCATAAAGAAAAGGTTCTATAAGTACATAAAATTATAATAAAATAAGGAAGACTAGGACAGCTGGCACATGTGGCAGCCTGGTGGCAAATGATGCAGAGAAGGCCAACGTATTGATTTCATTTTTATATAATATTTTACCAATAAGACCAGCTGTCAGAGGTCCTAACCCCCCAGTGACCAGAAGGAAGGTGTGGAACAAGGAAGAGTTACCCTTAGCAGAGGAGAACATACTGAGAGTTTCTACAAACTTGACATATAAGTCATGAGTCTGCAGGGTGATGCTAGTTACACTTTTAAATGCTGAAGGAACTGGACTCTTATTGCAATTCCATTCTCAATTATCTTTGAATGTTTATGGAGATATTCAAAACACAAATAAGCACAGGACAGAAAATCCTGCTCTAACTTCTTGTTCTTTGTGGATTTGTTGGTCTCAAGAGATCTCTTTCAAACTAAACAATTCTGTTAATATCTTGGGGGATGGAGACTCCAAAAATTTTCTGTTGTAAGATTGGTTACCCTCATGATAAAAATGCTCTTTTTTACATTTAATTGAAATTTTGTGTATGTCAATTGATTTCTTATTGCCTCTTTTTCTTTCAGTGGAAACAACTATGAATAGTTTGTCTCCATCATCTTAATTTCCTACTTTTAGCCACTTCTATACAAGGACAAGATGACACAAGAGCCTTCACCTCTCAAATCTCAGCCCTCTCATCCCCTCCCCATATGAAAAGCTCCAAAAGCACAGAATTGTTTAGGACCTGTAGAGGTTATCTAATCCAATTCCCTTACTTAAGCAGTACCACCGAGAAAAGATTGCAAAGGGCTAAGCCCATGCAGCTTTTAAAATATCTCTTAGGATGGAGATTCCACATGTCTGGACAACCTGTACCTGTAGGAACATGTTCCCATAGGAACGTGGCACCACAGATGTGTGTAACTGTTTTTCCATGGTTAATAAAATTAACTGCACATACAGCTTTGTGCTACAAGTGTGACTTTAAATTAACTTACTTACTGAGGATAGAGGGCAAGATGACCATTGACTACAGGCCTGTGGTTCTTGAAATTTTGCTTCAGGAATTATGAATTAGTGTGTAAAGAAGAATGAGCCAAAGGGTTTAAATGCAAACTTCTTCTGTGAGGCTAGAGGTTTGATTCTTTTTTTTTTTTTTACTTTTCTGTTGTTTCTGTCTGTTACAAAGGACAATCATTATTTATGATGCTACTACTACTAAAATATGGAATCATGACAGTAAAGTCAAGGATCCTACTAATAACTGAAGAAAGAAATTATCCAGAAAGCCTAGTAAAACTCAGCCATGCAAGCATATTATGTGAGATTATCTCTCTGATTAATTGTAACAAAAGCTTTATTGAAGATCAGAATATAAGACATTTACAGTCATCAAAATAGATGAAAAAGTCTGTAAAATCTGTTTGGTAATATCTGAGGGATGAAAATACTTCCCAGTAATTAAAATGTACAATTGCTTTTTAATATCTAATAAATACTTCATCTCTTACATATAATAAATCTTCTTATCATTGGAGGACAAAGACCCAAAAGAAATACTGTATCACTTATTACTGAAGTTATTGTTAAATTAAAATACAGTTAGGAAGAAATGTTGAAAATATGCTTGAACATACTTGTGACATAGGCATTTTATTTTTAAAAGATTAGCAGAAGTCTGGTATCTTTTTTCAAAGAAATAATAGTAATGTTTATGCATACCGGTACCATTTTTACTCAAGTTTGTTTGATAGTGTCCTGTAAAATGTGGTGTTCAATGGGAGAAATTGTATTATGCAGTCAAAAATTATTCAAACAACTTACTAACTTTCAGTAGCTTTTATCTCATCTAAGAGATACAGATTTTGTTATGAACCTCTTGAGAAAATAACTCTCTCAGAGAGACTTATCTCTCCTAGTTTGATAAGAATGAAAAAAAAAACAGATACCTCAGAGATTATTAATGAGTGAATGCAGATAAAATAATCATTAAGGTTTGTTTCTCTGGGAAACACAGTAAAATACTACTTCTACTACTACTACTAATAAAAATGTCTTTAACGTAATTTGCAGTTGAGTTTTGTAAAAAATTGATATGCTTTGAATAAACATAGTATAGAAGGTTAATTATAAAACAATCCACAGGCCTTAATTCTAAGAGAGAAAAGTATTCTCTAAGAACTGTGCAATTATTTCTTGCAAGAAATACTTTCATGTCATAGAGACAAGGAAGAAAATAAATTTTATTTCATGTGAATCCAGTACATGAGACTACACTAAAGTATAAAGGAAGATCCATAATGGCCATAAACAAGTGTATCTTTTAATATTTCTTTATCTACTTAAGCTAATGAAAGCCGCATATATATATGGCAAGTGATTTAAGATTCTAAATAACGACAAAATTTACCTCAGATTTTAAATATAAGAAATAACTATGATTATATAAAATTTTCTAGGCAACTAAATATTTTAAAGTTAATTTATAAGTTAGTGTTTTTATGTGTATGTTTTTCATTTTGTTTTTATATCTGTTCCCTTAGAAACTTCCACCAAAAAAAAAAAAAAAAAGAGTGCTTTATCTGGAATTGGGAGATGTAAAATATGTGGTGTTAGGGCATTTTTGCTTATTTAAAAAGATGAGAATAAATACTTTTACTAATCATCGAGTGATCTGAGCTAGAAGGTGCAGAAAATATTTTAACATGTCAGTAAGGAAAAGCTGTTAAAGCTTAGAAAAAAATGTAAGAGTTAAAAATGGTCTATTCAGTTATCCATTGAGAAGAAAAATATTTACTTGAAAAGATTTTCCCTTCCTATATCAATACAATTCCAAATACCTGCAACAGAGTTTTTATTTTAGTGACTGAATCACAGCTTTCAGTAAGGGCTGAATGACTCTAAGGGCTGACTGAAAGTACCAATCTACCTAAAATTAACATGACTTCTTCTGAGAAAGAAGCAATTTTCACCAAAACCAGAGACCAGACAGGCCATTTAGGAGACAGTACTACATTATGCACTGTATCAGAAAGAGAAATTATGAAGATAGACAGAAAAAATATGGAAAAAGTAGTTGGTTGACAGAAAAAGTGATGACAGTCATTCCAGCTGTCACTGTGTCTTCTGTACGATCCACTACTGAATGACAGAATTTATTTACAGAATCTAGATGTCCCTCCACATGAACAGATACATATTAAATATTTAATCAGTTGATAATTAAAATTATATATATATACGTATATTAGCATATATAATAAAAATATGCGGAGGACTTACACAGAAAAGAGTAGGCTGAGTCATAACAAAAAAGCATTGTATGAGCTTTTATGGCTTTGGAGATTTCTACTATTGAAATGAAGGTCACCTTTTTAATTTAATTTAATGTAATTTAATTATTTGTATGTACTTTACTAACAAAGGTAAAACTACTGGAGCTGTATAATATAATATCAAAGATTCGATAAGTTACACAGTTCCTTTTATGTAGCTTTTCAAGACCAATATTTCACAGTGTCCCAAAAATACTTTTTTTAAATCTGTTGATTGAGGAGCAAAAAACCAATCAGATCTCCTAATCCTTCAAAAAAAAAAAAAAAAAAAAAAAAAAGACATAGTTATGTCTTAAGGCATACACTTAACATCTGAATGACGAAAAAGTTTTATCTTCAAAGAGTTATTTATTTTTATTTGACTCCTCTGTGTTCTGGTTCTTTGTTTTACCATCTTAGAAAATAATTTGCTAGTTGGATGTGGCTAAGATTTCAGTAGTATTTTGGTTTTTTTTAATCTGAGTCTTTTTCTGGAAACCCAACGCTTTTGTAATAGTGTCCAGACCAGCAATGCTCCTTTCTCTAAAGATCAGAGAGACTTATAATTAATTATAGTAATTTAAACTTGAGCAAGTTATTTGCAGATATCTGTTTAATCTTGATGGTTTCATTCTGCCTATTTACAGCAGAAAAGATTAATTTACTGCACCAAACTGGCTTCAAAGGATTCTTCATTCAATATTATTTTGCTCCCATGGAAATAGGAGTAAAATAAACTAGCTAATTCAAGATACAGAAGGCACAAACTTGGGAATATAAAGAATATATAATTTACTTCATTTTCTACATATCTGAAACAGCCACAGGCAAACTCTCCTTTGAATATTCAGATGAAAAGAGTTCACATGATGAACAGTGTATTTTGTAATTTAGGGTGACTAGATAAACCAACAGGTGATGAGACCGAATCACCAACATCGGAATGTTTTTTTTTTTCAAGCTTAAAATTTCTGTCTAGGAGAGATAACATTTTCTGAAGATAGTGATTACTTAAATTAGTCAAAGTCCCCCTGAATGGCTGTGTGGTTCTCTGGTGTGGCAATCACTCACCACTTGTCACTGTTTTCTTAAATTCATCTCTACTCATTTCTGTCCACCCACATGAAGTATACACAATTGCTTGATCACGTAGATTGTACTGGATTTTATTACAGTAAAAATGTAATATCCATTCTGTCTACCAGGAGTTTATTTGTATTTGCAAATAACATCGGTCTTCTACCATCCTCATCAGAGCTTTGGAACAAGTCTCACACTTTGCTTTCTAGAAGGTCACTAATTCTAGATTTTTATAGCAGATTTCATTTAGATTTATTTAGTATTTGACATGAAATAAGTAGAAAATATCTTGTATAACAGGATAGAAACTGATGCCCCAGAAATATTTTTTTTCCTCTCTTCTCTTGATATTTATAATAATTAAAACAACCAGAATGCTAAATGATTCAACTGAGGCTTGAAGAATTATAAATGCAAATACTGTATGCAGCTGATCTGCATCAAAGAATACAATCCCCCATCTATCATGGTAGTCTAAAGGGTTTCACAATAGCAAACTGAACAAAGACTTTAGACACAGTCAGATGCTTTTCCTTGATAATTTCTTCTTCAGGATAGCTAGTGATTTTCTAGGGAAGGCCTGAGAACAGTTAATGAACAAGCACCAGCACCAACTCTGGTATGACCTCTCTGAAACAGATGGTATGCACTTGTTTTGTCTTTGAGAGGGTACATTTGGTCATAGAACTATAAAGTGTGTATTTTTATCAGTAGTGAGAGTCTTCCATATGTTTTATTTGTAGCACAATTTTAGTCAAGATGATTGAATTTCCAGAATGCATTATTTCTACTATACATTACTACATAATGCTCAGCAATTAGCTGGGAGCTAGATTCTTGGGATAGTCAGTGAAAGTAGCCTAGAGACCTATTTATCTGACCATATGGATGTCTTCAATTTAGGCAATGTGAATAATTCTCCATTTACTATACCAAACAGTTTTGATGACTGTAATGAAACCTTAATATTTCAGTGTCTACCTGCTCTTATCACCTGAATTTATGAATCTGAATCAACAGTTGAGTCACACTCAAAGGTCTGTCTGTGTTTATATCAGTACTGAATGTCTGAGTTTCACCTGGGACACTTCAGAGTGTCTGATATGTTGCTATGTTTTAGTTATAGGAGAAAATGTTGATTTCATACCAATAACACTATGATGACTGCTAAGCAGTGTTGTACAGAGACAAGGTCATTCTCAGTAAAGGGCTCGAGATGCTGGAAAGGAACAGAATTACGACTGATGACTTAAACTATCCAAACAGATAATCCATACCATGTGACATCATATGGAAGGAGTTTTGAAGGGAGTGGGAGTTCATCTCATCCTCTTCTGCTTCTCGAGCCCTAGCTGGGCATCAGCTGGTGAGTGGTGAGCAGTTGTTTGTGCATCACTTGTTATATTTATTCATATCTATATATTTGTCATAATTATTATCCTTTTCATTTTCTCTTAGTAAATAATTTGATCTCAACTCAAGAGTTTATTTTTATTTTATTTTGTTTTTGTATTATTCTCTCCTCCATCCCATTGAGAGATGGGGAGTGAGTGAATGACCATGTGATGCTTAGCCACCTTCGCAGGTTAAACCTGCACTGTATTTCATAGTGTCATGGTTTTATGATTATTGTTAGCAGTATTCCACATCGTAACATCATGTAGTGCACTGGAAGTTAAACAGTTAATGCTCCAGTTCCGTGGATCACTGATAGTTCCAGGTTTACCTGTCTCAGAGGAGAAGGACTCTGAGCTACTTTTCATTTTTCTGTTTTCTGTTCAGAGGGAAAGATAAAACTGCTGTCCAGTCACAGAATCTCCCTCTTTTCCCTTTCAGATCATCCCAGCAGCATGTGAGCTCCCTAGATGTCTCTCCTTCAGCATTACAGTAAAGCCTTTGGTTTTTGGACATTCTCTCTGTCATTTTATTTGATTTATTAGCTTCAATTCAAATTATATTGTATTATATTGTGTTATTTTGCATTTGATATCCTTTTTAGTAAATTAGCTTTCCTCTTCAAATAGTTGCTGCTGTTTTTCTTTTTTGTTTGTTGTTGTTGCTCTTTGTCAAAGAAATACCTTTCTAGATGCTATTGACTATGTTTTCTTGGGATATCCTCACTTGCTTAGATGAGGCATTTATTATTTATACAAGATGCAAATAATTTCAACTGGCTTTCAGACACTGAGACAAATACATATCAAATAACGCCATGCATATAACACAGATACCCTGTGTCAGCTCAGAGAGGAATTGTTGCCTAACTATGGACAATTTTCTTGAGTCTCTGAAAGCCTGACTTAAACTGAATTGCATTCCATAGTGTGCCATTTTTTATCATCTATTAAGAATGAATATCAAGACTTATTTTGTGTCGTCAAAGCACTGACATAACTGAAACCATTGTTAAGATTGGAGATAAATATTAAAACATAGGAAAGCCAAGAATAACAAAGAATTAAACAACAAAAAAAAGAACTAAGTTTTGTTAAAATTGATAAAATGTAAATGGTAAGCAAGAAACCAAAAAAAAAAAAAAAAAAACCAAAAAACTACTAGATTTCTTTTTTTATTGATATAAACAATGTAAAATTGTCTTACTGGGAATTGTGTTAATGCGTTTTGGTAGGGGGAGGAGCTACAGTGTCTTCTCTTTGAGAAAAGCCTGCCCCATGTTAGATAAGAATCTGTTCCAGTTGGTTTCAAAAGGGACCTGCTGCTGGCCAGGGCTGAGCTGATGGGTGATGGTGGATGTGTCTCTGAGAGCAGATTTAAGAAAGGAAAAAAACTGCTGTGCAGTAGGAGCTGTTAGAGAGGAGTGAGTAAATGTTGATTGAAATGAGTATGCAGACATCAAAGTAAGTGTAGAAGGAGTGAAGATGTTCTAGATTCAGAGCAGAAGTTCTCTATGGTCTGTGAAAAGACCCATAGTGGCACAGGCTGTCTCCTTGCAACTTGCTTCGTATGTTCCAGAACTCCACATACAGCCCACGGAGGAGCCCACCGTGGACCAGGTGTATGAGGCCTGAAGGAAGTTACAGTCAACGGAGAGTTCATGATGGAGCAGGTCCTGGGCAAGAACTGTAGCCTGTGAAGAGGAGCCCTTGGTGGGGCAGGATGGTGAGAGAGTTACTGTCTGTGGGGATGTGTGCTGAAGTCACCTCCTGAAGGATGGGCCCTGTGTTACAGACCCATGATGGAGCATTTTTTGAAGAACTGTGCTCTATGAGAAATCTGCATAGGATCTGTTCAGGAATGGCATTGTGCTGTGGGAGGGACCCAGTAGTGGAGCAGAGAGAGAAAGTGACCATGAAGGAGAAAAAGTAAAATGGAATAATCACAGTTCCCATTCCCCATTGTCCTGTACTTCTTGAGGGTAGGAGGTAGAAGAGAGTGGACTGAGAGGAAAATGTTTTCAGTTTGTTTACAGTTTTTCACTCTTCTAATCTACTAGCAATAAGCAATAAATTAATTTACCTGTGCTTGCTTTTCCTGTGATGGTAACTGGTGAGCGCTCTCCTTGCCCTTACTTAGAATTTGATCCCTTTCAATGTATTTTCCCTGCTCAGAAAAATGTATGTGGTGAAGTGAGGGAGCACAGTGGTGAAGTTTAGTTACCATTACAAATTGACATAGAGTTGTCAAATGTCTACTAGTTGTTTTTGCACGTATCCCATTTCTATTTTTTGTTAGAGAAAAAATATCACAAAAGAACAGTGTTTGATTTTAAAGCATTATAATATTGCTTACATTAGAGGAAGACAATCCAATAAAGGTAAAAGAGGACAAAAATATGCTCTCACATTAAATGTTAAGTAAAATAATTTTATTATTCTTGAATTTCTCTAAAATAAATCACTCTTTTCTACGATCATATAGAAAATTTGAAATGAATGTTTTGTTTTATTTTTAATTGGAAATTATTTCTGCCAGTCATAGCCGATATTTGCTGATCCATACAAGATCAGTGATTCATGATCTGCTAACCAGTCTTAATTCTGAGAATCAAAACATTCGTCTAAAAAGAGGCATATTATCTATCAGAAAAGAAAATATAAAATAAAAGCTAAGAACAAAATAAAATAGAAAATATTAGGATAGAAATTCTAAAAATTTAAATTTCTAATGAAGTTAGAATATTCAATACCTTCTTAAGCTGTGGCTTGTCTCCTAGCTTCTGTTCTACACATTGTTTTTATTGTGACTTGTCACATATGTGACTGTCCTTCACAATCTACCATGTAGTTATCAACATTTGGACTTGTCATCTAGATTGGATTTAAACTCAATGGCAAATAATAATTATTAAAAAAATATATGTCAGAAATTATTTGTCAATTATTTGTCTGCCCTTTCTTTGTAAAAGAAGTTCAGACAGTAACTTGGAACAGTAACATCTAACTTTCTGAAGTCAGATGGACTAAACTTCTTTATCAGGGGAGGATTTAGTCGTGATCTTCCTCTGAGATGGCAATGTATTTCTCTTTGATGCTAGAGAAAAAAAATAAATAAATACTGCTCCTGTCTGTACTGGGAAATGGCCAGAAATGGACTTGCTGCATTCCAATCAACAGGAAAAGGAAGGGAAGAGAAAAGATACTTTCTTGGGAATTAGACATGACTGGACGCCTACCTTTGCAATCTGGTCTAGAGAGCCTACTTTGTCGGGGGGGTTGGACTTGATGATCTCTAGAGGTACCTTCCAGTCCCCTACAATTCTGTGATGCTTCAACTCTATGGGCGATCAGGAGTTGTAGGAGATTTTAAATTTTTCAATTACAGAATGTGTTGTTCAGATTCAACTAAACCCTATTTCTCTTGATATCTACCCTATATAAATTGGATTTTATCTTCTAAAGCAATTAAGCCCAGATGTATCATGTTAATGACTGAAAAATCATAAAACATGATGATATACACAATACATACAAGGTAGGATGGAAAAATATATTATGCTTCAGAGTATTTTGCTGGTATTAATGCTTCATAGAGGAATCATTTGAACTTCATTCTATAATTCTGCCATGAGGAAGTTATGATTATTCCAATCGACTTGCTAGTATTTCCATTTAAACTGTACTATAAAAGCTTATCATGTTCATTTTTTAAACATAAAATATGAGCAATATCATTGAAGCTAAACTTAAGAACATTCTATCTCCTTTTTAACAAAAAGCATCTAAGACTGGAGTATGTGAGTGTGCTTAATATTGCAAAAGCCTTGATTTTTTAAGCTAGAATTAAGAAACACAATGATTATAATTTCATGAATAACTGAAATTGCTTATTTTGTCAGATACAGTATTGGGTACAGATTTAGAATTCATATTATTTATCCATTATGAATGCCTCTAAAATGTTATCAGCTTATCATATGAAAGCATTTGTTTCCGAAGTATAGAATAACCACTAAAATACCTCTTTTATGATTTATATTTAAACATGCCAATTTCTTATCTCAATGAGTTATTATAAGTAAAATTTTTTCCACTGATTTTTTCTCATATCTATTCCCATGAATATTCTTATGATTCTTGTTACCATCTGTAGTCAATACTTAAGATAAAGATTTGTAGTTATTTTCTGCTAAGAAATGGGTTCATAAAAGTTACCTTTAATAGACCAGTCAGATTTCACTGAGTGATCCTAGAGATTGAAATTCTGTTAACTTTATAATTAGATCTATCTATTACCACCAAATGTTGAGTCTTTATCTTGATTTTTTTTCCTAATACTATCAACTGGTGTTGATGCTTTATAGCGTATTAGAGATAAACACTATGTTTAGGAGCAGTCTTGCTGTTTCAGACTGCAATTTACTGGTTCATTATTCTTGATGATCTCAATTGCTGCAATTGCACACAGGAAAGATGACAGTAAGGCAGCTCTGCAAGCCAAAACATAAATCAGAGAGGATTTTCTTTAAATCAATATCCATTTGTACTCCATGTAACAAACGAAGGAAGGTATGGACAATGTAGGGCAAAGGACATGCATTTAAAATACCTCTATATCAAGCAGACATTTTAATTAACTTTATCTTCCTAATTACCTTGTGTTTGACACATAATTTGATGTGATGAGAAAAATACATATAACATTTGAAAAGCAGTATGTCATATCAACACAACTACAATGCCTCAACACTCAAAGAACTTGCAATGAATGAGCTGTCAGTTCTAGGCATCAGTTTGTTATCTTTTGATTCAGCACAGAGAATATTTCCAGTAAACAATCTTAGATGTTGACCCTTCATTAGCCTGTAAGCGCATCACATTATTTATGAAGACAAAGGAGTATAATGCAGAAAAGCAGAAGGGAGACAAAGATAAGTATTTACAAACTATGTTGCATCAAGCCTGGAGGCATTAGTAGATAAGTTATATCTGCATTCACAGAATTAAAGAATCATAGAACACTTAAGGTTGGAAGGAACCTCTGGATCATCAAGTCCAATTCCCCTGCTCAAGAAGAACCACCAAAAGCAGTTTGTCCAACACCATGTCCAGACTATCTCCAAGGAGGGAGACTTCACAACTTTTTTGAGCAACCTTTGCCTGTGTTTCGTCACCCACACAGTAAAGAACTGTTTCTGATATTCAGACAGAATTTCTTGTGTTCTCATTGATGCCTATTGCTTCTTTCTTGTGCCTCTTGCACCCCTGAAGAGGGCCTGGTTCCAACTGCATGACACTCTCCCTTCAAGTATTTATAGACTGTTCTGAGATCCCCCTCGAACCTCCTCTTCTCCAGGATGAACAGACCCAACTCTCTCAACCACTTCTTGGGGAACAGGTGTTCTAGTCTTTTCAGCAAATTTTAACTTGAACCTGAACATAAAAATGCCTCTACTGTGAAACCAAAATGATACTTACGGCATTAAAACTTTACAAATCAATATTTTAACTTATACAAATGTTATTAAAAGTTATAAAAGTTATTTTTTAATTATTTACTATATAGAAATACAAGTCAAGAAATCATTAATCCTGTGCTTTAAGCTTAACTTTTAACTGTTAGCAAAAGTAGTGCATTTCTGTTTCACTTTTACCAAATAAATTTGCCATGCAGTAAGAGCATTAAGGTCTGATCTTGTTACCAGCAGTAATTTTGTAGTTATCAAAATAGGAAGAAAAAAAGCATGACTCAGTAAACGATTGCCATTTGTTTCCTACCACTGATGTGTGACAAATGCTTTGTGTCACAGGGCAGGGCAGAAGAAACTCAGTGTTGTAAAGAGCATAACTCCTCACAACATACACTAGTCAGAGGCTAAGTAACACTGGCAGTTTGGACTATGGGGCTCCAGGTACAGAAGCAGGAATGCGTAACACCAGAAAAAAGGGATTAGTGTTAGCTACTTTCCTTGTGTAACACTCTTAAGCTATTACAAATGGGATACTTCTGTACTAATTTGAACCTTGTTAGTATTACTGTGATTGCATTTTAGAAATAAATGTTGGGCTCCATATGTTTGTTATGTTTAGCAACGTTCCTTTTTGCCTATAAAATGTTCTACAATTAATCAATTTCTCCTTTTTTTTTTCTTTTCTTTTTTCTATTTTTGTTGTTGTTTGCTTGTTTGTTTTTGATGTGAAATTCAAATATGTAGCAGGTAATAATTATGTGCATGTGAAGGCAATTCATTTCAGTAGCAACACATTACCTGCAATAGAACTCTTCCCTCCATGAATACGGGCACTAACTAGAACTGCCTACATGGGCTATGAGGAAAGAAATGTTGGTTTAAGAATGAGAAAAACTTCTTGCTTCACAGTAGCTTTTTGTGTGTGTATGCGTGTGTGTATGTGTTGACAGCACTACTGTTGTCACCTCCAAGTTACTTAAACTTGCTTCTAGTATATTTGAAGAAAAATAAATTAACAGGATTTTGGGTAAGAACAACTGTCTATCTCACTAAACATGGACACAGCACATTCATAACATCAAGTCAAACTATAACTTTAATTATTAAGCAAATCATTTACAATTCTGTGTGCATGTATACACACGTGTATGCACCTGTGTGTTCTCCCAAACATGCGTCATGAACAAGATGGTAAATTGTCAGAGTAAGACTGTGATATATAATCAACAGACAGGAATAATTGCATAAATCCACTGGATTTATTATTTATTTGTTCTGTTTTGTTTGTTTCATCTAATTACTTGCTGTGATCTAATCCAGATATCAAAATAAACAAAACTTTAGAAAAGTTTGCTTTCAATCAGTGAGTTCCTGATAGAATGACAGGGCCATTCTTTTGGTCAGCAAGGCAGTTCCAAAGTTGAAATGTAATTTATTATCTGTGGTTGTGCTTCTCCAATATCAACTATTATTATGATAATATATTTTGCAGTGAATAATTTGAATTTGGTGGAATTTAACAGGTAAATTAAACTAAAATAGAATAGCAATAAATGATTTTCATTATAAAATATGATGAATAAAATAGTATCAAGATCAGCTAAGTCATATTATTTGATTTTGTGCATCATTCAATGTTTTGTTACTGATGCATAGGGTAAATGCTTTCTGCTCAGCTGAAACCACAAACAATATTTTACAGAATAGATGATATAGTATGCTGTATTCTGGCTACTGAAATAATAAAGATTTACTATGCATGTAATTAGGCTGTGTTTGTAAGTGTGGGGTAAGCACAGTGAGATTGTAGAGGTGTGTTTCAGCAGTTGCAGTTGTGACATGAAGGACAAACCAAGTTTCAGTCTGCCATATCCAAAAGTCTGTCACACCACAAAATGAATGAAAATTGTCTCAGTCAGCTCATCCACGTGAATCACCTAATGGTGGTGACTACCTTGAAAAATAGTGTTTTGTAGCTGAGAATATGTTCTATCGAATAGTGTTATCATGCTCTCTGCATCTGCTGTAGTTTCCATGGAAATAAATAGGAGGCATTATTTTTGATTGATCTACATAGCTGATATCCTGTAGATATATGTAGTATAAATGACCACTGCATGCAACAATTCCAGATCAGGACTCCCTTCTGGCCGATTGCTGGAGCTTAGTGTGCTGGCATATCTCTGCCCAGGCTGATGGACGTAGCTTTTACTTTTCCATTTCCAGAGTTAACTAGTAGTGAAGCTAAACACGTCTCAGAGACACACACATGGATACACAAAGAAGACACTGCTACACCGTACCATTTGATGTGGCAGCCTACATGACTTCCATCTGGCTTTACAGGAGCTTCAAATACCCAAATACAAAAGAATCTTAAGAAAGGTCTGCATAGATCTAAAAAAGAAAGCAGAAACTATGGGAAAACATATTTAGGCTAGTACGTAGGAATGAGCTGATATGCCCTAGGAATTTCAAATTATATCTTCTGAAAGACACTCGACCGTAGTCTTTGTCACAGTTGAAGCACAAATCACAAACGGTGAGTACAGAGATGAAATGAATGCAAGAATTAAACCAAATAAAGAAGTACCATTTTATAAATTATAAAACCTCAATCTTCTGGGGAAGAAATTGTATGCTGTGGTAGAACACAATCAGGGCTGTGGACTGCATGATCCTAAGTCTTGTCAATACATGCAACGCTTTTGGCATTTATTTACATGGTGGGCCCAAAATTTAGATTGTGTAATAGAGAAAGAAGAATCCAACACTTTGAGGTCATAGATCATAGAGGAAGAATATTCCCCAGGATGGTACAGATCAGGCCATATGACATAGGAAGCTGCAGCTGAGAGTGGCACATCAAATCATATGGTTTTGCATTGGACTGTGAATACAAAAGGGACACAGAGAGAGGGCAGTATGATCACTTCCAATTAGGTGGTGGTCAATATAGAAGGGATGACTTGAGTAATAAGTTTAGCTAAAATAATCCTAAAATCTGTTTTTCTTAGAAAAAACTTAATTTAATAAATCAGTTCCTTGAATCTGTTTTTCTTTCTATGTTTGAGATATTTGCTTACACTGTCATGCAAAACTGTCTACTGAATGTTATTTAAAGTCTCTTTCCTACCCGTTACTGAAGTATTCCTTAACTTCTGTGCTTGCCCTCTGGATTTGGACATAATCTACTTCATATATTTAAAGAATTTTTAAATGATGGCATGGTGAGAATTAATTTTGTGTAAGGGCTCCTGGTGAAGAAAGACACTTATATCAGATGAAGAAAGATTTTTTTACATTGTGAAAATAACCCTTGGCGCAGCAATATTATCCACACTGTTTTGCTATCAGAAACAAACTATGCTTCTGCTGGCAACAGAACAATCAACTACTGCTTTCTTGTGCTGGGCTGACCTGTGTTCTATGATTTATTTGTTGCTGTTCATTTTGTTTGAAGAGAAACTTGTGTGATATGTATTTCGCTGGTTTCAGTGATGGATAATTTATCAACTGAGTAGTTTTTACTCACAAACTATCTATGTATGCTTATACATTTTAAATGTCCACCATCGTGTGAAGACATCTTACAAAATATATCAGCATAAAATAAAACTGTTTCAGAAGTCCAAGTCTGTTTAGATTTCTGATTTGATTTTAAAAGCAGATGAATCTTTATAATTGATATTGTGGCAAAGAGATGTTTTTTATTCTGGAAGCATTCTTGTGCTTTTCCTTGTAGACACAAGTCACTTCAAATCTATCTGTGAGATAAATTCTATCATACGTTTTTCCCATTTGTTGTGTTTAATATTTTTATGCTAAGCTTCAGAAGTTGGAACTTACATTAAAAATCACAGTTTTATTTATTTATTTAATGTTAACATTATGAGCTTGTACAAAAACTAAGCTACTGATGGAGAACATAGTTTCTCTGTGGTGAAATAGCAGGCATAACGTCAGCCTAGTAGTATCACAGAATCATCCATGTTAGAAAAGACCTAAAAAGTCATCCGGTCCAACCGTCCACCTATCAAAATCACCAACAGTTCTCCCTAAACCATGTCCCTCAACACAGCATCTAAACATTTTTTGAATACCTCCAGGGTTGATAACTCCACCACCTCCCTGGGCAGCCCATTCCAGCATCAGACCACTCTTTCTGGACATCTAGTCTGAATCTCCCCAGTCTGAATGGAGAATGGTGAATATTGCCAAAGGATATCCATTTGGCTGGGAATTCTGAGACTTCTTAGATAAATTCAACTGTAACCATGACAACTTTTATAGATGTACCTGCAGATCTGTTCACCTTCTGTCAGCAGCCCAGTTCCATAATGTTTGCAGTGGGGGGACCCTTGGACCTATGCCCTGGGAAAGAGGAAGGGGGAAAGGGGAAAAGGAAAGGGGAGGGGGACCTAAAAACAAAACAGCAGCAACAATCTGAGGAGGAAAGCTAATTTATTAAATATGATATTGGAATGCAAAATAACACAATATAATACAATATAATTTGAATTGAAGCTAATAAATCAAATAAAATGAGAGAGAGTGTGCATGAAAAAATGAAGGTCTTACAGTAAACACTGAAGGCAAGATGGCTAGGGAGCACACGCTGCTGGGTCAATCCAAAAGGGAAAGAGCCTGAATCTCGTGACATGCAAACAGTTTTTATCCTTCCCCTGAGCAGAAAATTGAAAAAATGCAAAGCAACTCAAAGTCCTCTGAGGTACATAATTCTTCACTTCTGAGACAGGCATACCCAGAATTATCAATGTTCCTCAGAGATGAAGCATTAACTCTTTAATTCCCAGTGCACTACATGATGTTATGACGTGGAATACCAATAACAAAAATCATAAAACCATGACACCCTCATAGACTGTGACCATAACATGTGGCTAGCTGAAACTGTGGTTGTACGTAAACCATCTTGTGGATTTACTTTCTGAAGAAACCTTAGATGATGCTAAAGTTAATGAGTGAGTAAAAGAGAAACATAGTGAGAAAAGTCCTTACTTCTTTTAATTCGGTTAACAGGATAATTTCCTACAAAAATGGGAAGTAAAAAAAAAAAAAAAATACAGAAAGGAACTTATACATCAGTGCCTCCCTGGCTGAGAATACCCCACCAAATTAAAACCACTGCTTGCCAACAGAAAGTCCTTCCTTCTCTCCAATAGACTCTGCCTTTTGATTTGCTGTTCATCACATTTTGCACCCTTAACCATAGTAAATAAGCTTCATATGCATTGTATTATTTCTCACTAAACAATTCAATTTTTTGAAGAGCATTGAGTCAGTGTAAATTCAAGCATAGGAACATGTTTTAAAGGGCTTTCATGCTGCTTAACTTCATACTCACTGAAGGGGTAATATGTCTTTTATTTTCCAAATTAAAATGCTTCTTCAGAAAGTCACTTATTTCTCCTAAATATAGAATCCTCCTTGAACCATATGATAATTCTTACACATTCTCATGTAACACTGAAAGTAGTGTAACTGGTAGTCCACCAGTATTCACAGAGATTCTTTCTATACTTAATAAAGCAGAGGATCTTAGCTTTACTACATAACAGTGAAAATGAGCTAATAACACAGAGGCAATTCCTGAACTTAATATGCATTTATGAATACCTTCTTATATCTCTATTTTAACAAGGTAAAATCTGAGTCCAAATAATAATAATAAGCAGACCTTGAACCAGTGTTAAAACAAGTCATGGTTTCACAGACTTTATCATATTACAAACTTTCTTACTGACTTAAAAGTCTAGATTGTATTTTCATCATTGTGTGAAGGAGACTAGCATGAAATACTGATAAGTTCAGAGAAAGGATTCATTTATGATTTTGTTTCTGGGTTGCTTGTTTTTTTTTTTTTTTCTCCTCCTCCAAGACTTTAAAAACTTTATAGGATTTTTCTGTTTTTTTTTTGTTTTTTTGCCAAGTTAAACTACTGTTAACAAGTTACTGGTGTGCCTGCCTAAATATCTACACTAAGGCAATTTTTTTAATTAGTGCTTATAGAAGTTCAGATTGCTTAATTTGCCCAGATAACATAATAGGAAAAATAAATAAGATTCTAATTCTAAAAGAAATTAGATAAATCTGTGGATAACGTGTAGAACAGAAAAGCACTAACAACAATGCACACATTTCAATCTAAAATTATATTACTATGTTAAAAAATGGTAATAATGTTACTGAAATTGAAACAAGACTGATAATGATCAGAGAAATAAAATCTCCATAAGTCACTCTGAAAGCTATGGCTCCTATTTATTTCCACGAAAACAGATACAAAGATCACAATAAGACTATTTGATAGAGAAAATTCTCAGCTATAAAGCATTTTTCAATATAGTTACCATAATCAGCTAAACGTATTAGCAATGAACAAGAGCCTGCATGCCACTCTAGTGAAAATCTGCACTGATGGAAGCAGTCCACTGTTTCACAGCTGCTACGATGATGCCCTCGCTGAAGCACACCACCCACTACCTCACTGTTTGGTTTCCATAAGCGTTCAGCAAGCACTGATGACTGTAGGTAGGTGCAATTTTTTTCTGCGCGGATGAATTCAATTACACACCTTTGCTTCATATGCACTTCTGTGTCAGAAATGATTTTGTCAGACTGTCCCTCTGCTGCCACCTGTTGCACAGCAACAAAATGTAATGGAATATTGACAAAAAAAGTTCAGCCTGTACTGCCATATCACAAACATCTGCCTCTGATGTCATGAGCCAACATAATAAAATAGGAGGTGTTACTTTCAGAGTAGCCCTTGTAAACATTTTTTTTTTCTGAGAGGTTTTACTTTCATATTTAAAAGACAACAATAAAGATCTATGAAGATATCTACAATGCAGTATACTTAATTTCGGCATAGTTGGATTAATACTACCAAATACTACCCTTTCAATCAAAAGAACAACAAAGAAGACACAGTCTTAGAGATTCTAGTAAGGGTGAAGGGTTATAGAATTTATTTTCTTATTTACCTAAAGACATCTGTTCTCATGTCTAGTAGTATTCTTTTTCTTTCCATTTTTTTCTCTTCCTTTAGATGAAAGTAATGAAGCAGCATTCTCTCTCTGGGCAACCAGTCGTAACTTGCCCTACTTGATCGGAATTGTGTACATAACAGTGTATGTAACTGTGGTCTACAGTCTACATAGCTTTAAGTTATTCATCATAATTTGAAAAAAGAAAAATCAATAAAGTATTGAAAATGGACTGTATAACAAAGAATGCCTTGAACAAAAAAAAAACGAATTCGATTACTAGCATCTTTGTTCATTTTGAAATACACAGGTATACAAAAGTAAAAAATATATATATTTTCTTGTGACCTTTATTATACAAATAGACTCTAAATTATGCCTATCTATCTCAAAAAAACATTTATTTTGATAAGCATTGCAAAGTATATGTGCTCTATACTGCTCTTTCAATAACACAAAATACAAGACAACAATAAACACAACTTTTCAGATGTTAGCTTGAGAAAGTGATGGCATTAGCTATAACACAGTGCACCTCTTATAAACCAATTAATATGAAAATGATTGAGATATTTATTCTAATAAACCTCATGAAGTAAATGAACATCTCTTTTGTAATAAAATCATACTGATCATGATCTAATTTCCTCCAGATTTTAGACTTTCTTCTCTTTTTGCAGCTGCATAGAATAGTTTTCACACAACTACTTCCAGCTTCTCTAAGAAAATCAATGAGGATGGGGATTTCAGAAAAATAGTAATATTTATTCAAAGAATTGAAAGAAAGGGAGATTTTGTAAATGTTGGTTATGTTTTCTGGTCATTGAAGTTCCCAGTCTTGCCGAATCTCTACTGTCTACATGAATATTTGTCCAGGAATCAGCATGAAATCTATACATAATGTAAAGTTTTTCCAAGCTAGTGTCAGACGTATGCAGAGTTCATTTCAAGCAGACAGAGCTGGTGCAAATTCTCATCAATACATGCCCTGAGAACCACTGCCATCCAAATGTATGTTCTTAATGAAATAGAACTGCTTTTACAAATGTCCTAGCTAAAGATAAGTTTTTATTAAAAGAAGAAACCAAACAGTAAATTATGTTATAATGAAGACATTGCTGTAGCTAATGTAACAAAAGTATCATCTGCTTTAGCTAAACTGGCATTGTTACAAAGTCAACAACACTTAAGACACTACATCCTTAACTAGATTGTTTGAATGTCAAGCTTCAAAAGCAGCTAAATAAGTCAAGATTTATTAAAAAATTAAATCAAAAAGAATACAAAAATATCTATAAGTGCTGCTTTCAAGTTTATATGTCAAGAGCAGAAGTGAACACTTCCACAGTAGTTATCTTCAGCTGTGGAAAATTTTTAAATAATTTGTTCATAGTATTTTGACTTAGTTTTTGTCCTTGTGCAATATCAAACAATCTTGATGCAATGTTCTTTGATTTGTTTGTTTGTTTGTTGTTTCTGTTTTTCTTTTGTGTTTTCTTTTTTCTTTTTCTTTTTTTTTTCTTTTTTTAAACAAATCAGTGTTCTTAAATGTTATAGGCATGGTGTCAGAAAAGTATATTCTAGAATCATGAATGAAAACTTCCTCGTGCTATTAAGGAACTGTGTCCAAAAGTTAACTATACAACCTTAAACAAGTAGAGTATTTCAGCAGTTGGATCTAGACTGCTGGTGGAAAACTAATGTAAATAGTATGAAGAATAAATAAATAAAGAAATCAGTTTCAGGTGGTTTTATACAGTCAAATGATACTTTTGGGAAAATAATACATGGATGCTTTTGAAACTTCAGACAAATGTTCAGATTGAGCATTTATTTTATTTTACTATTTCTGCCAGAGATGTTATGGGTTGGATTTATTTCATATAAACTGAGCAGCTGCAACTTTTTCTATGCATAAGATTTATCTAATAAATGATTCCTGATGCTACCAGATGTGAGTATGTTGTCTGGTTTGTCTGCTGAATTCAAACCACAGTCACACAATGCATGCTGAATTCATGCTGAACATCTTGATTCTCTAGGATAGTCTATGAGAAGAACAAGGAACAGTAGGAATAGTAGAAACCAAGGAATCAGATTAACAGACGTTAAAAAACTATAGAATACAGCTTCCACTTGAATGCTTTAAAATATCTGTGATTAAAGAATACTAAAAAAGATCTACTATTCCTACTGTCAAAGATTTTATTTATTTTTTTAAATGCTTAAAAAATCACAAAAAAGAAATAGAGTTTCAAAGTATCTCCTTTCCTAGAGTATATTCATTAATTGATATGTGAATCCAATTAATATTTACTGGAAGTGAAAAAGATAGACCTGATGGTTAGAATATTAATGTATACAGTATAAAATTCAGAGTCTTTTTGTGGTGGAAGTATCAAGCCTGAGTCTCTTGCACTCAGTTTTCTACATTCTTTTAATCATAGCCTGTTGGATGTGAAGAAAGCATTTAATATTTCACTTTATTCTGAAATAAGTAGATTTGTGTGCATCAACATAGGAGCATTTTCTTTTGCCAAGTACAATATACCACATTACAAAAGAGAGAGTCGCTTCATGTCATTCGTGCAACACAGGTATGACAATAGTGACTCTTTAAACTGAAAGATAAGCAGCGGAACAAATTCAATGATTTCTCAATTGTATCTGTATAAAATAAAGAAGACCCTACTACTGGATCAACAAATTTTCAAAAATTAATAACAAATGTAAATAAACCAGCTGTAATTTAATAAATGCTCCAAAACAATATCAGTTCTTGGGAAATATCAACATTGAGAAAGTCTAATTATCCCAGTAACCAGGTTGTCTGTATCTAACCATAACATTTTATGGCTCAGTCTGTTGGTGGTACAACACAAATGGCCAGAACACTTTACTGTAACGTTTAACAGTACCCAGAATTAAACTTACCTGGACTCAAAAAACAGTGGTATATATTTCTTCCCTCTCCAGTCCCCTCTGTATCAGTGGTATTTAACCATAAAAAAACTAGGAGAAGAATACAAAGGACTTGAAGTTGTTCTACATAGTATTCCAAATTCTAGGGAGAATGTATTCACCAAATTCGCATTTCTGTCCAAAACATGCTGCACTTATAATTGTACATAATGATCTTAATATAGGAGATAATATGAGAATAAACAATTTTAAATGTAGTCCATTTGGACTACGTGGCCAAAATTCAAAGCTCGTCTATTTAATGTAGATTTCTCATAAATAAACAAACAAGCCAGCAAGTGATATTTCATACTGCTATTTGGAAAAGGGAAAAATTCAGCTCTAGATAGCCATGTGTTAAAATTCACACAGAAGAAAACAAACATCTACCATTATGATTTTACAATCTTTGATTTACTATTAACTATTTGTCAGATTTCAAAAGGATCTGCCTCAACTGGGGTTTCAAGATCAGATTGTGATATTTTTCCTTTTGAAATATCCAGATCCAAAGAGTCAAGAGACCTGGGTTTTCTCCACAGCAATATTTCAAATCTGTTTCACAGGGATGGACAAACTTGTTTTTTTCCCTGTCAGTACAGAAAGTTGTTGTTCTAATCTCTCAATGCAATCTCATAATAATTGATCTTCATTCTCAAGGGTGTTGAGAGTTCTGCTTGATTTAATGTATTTAATAGTGACCACGCCACAGTGGACACAGCCAGCTCTCTCTCCTTTGTAATAAGTAAGAATATAAGTAATATCTTCACCCAATCCATAGAAATATTCCACCATGGGGGACGGGGATTGATGTAAACTCCCACTATCCCATGAGGTGCCCCATTTTTCAATTATAATTGCAAGTTTGTATTAGGGCAATCCCAAAAATCCCAGGATATTCCCTGGTAAAGTTTTATCCAAAAGGGTGATGTTCTTCACCTTGACCCATCTAAAGATATTCCACAGGAAATTTTCTCCTGGTTGGCTTGCCAAATGGATGGTTATAAAGGCAAAGAGACCAACATGAACAACGAGATTTAAAAAAAAAAGGAAAATGAGTGCTCACCTATTTACAAAGATCTAGGCTTGCAGGAAAGGAACTCCAAAAAAGACCAGATCTTTCCTTCAGGTGCTCATGCAGTGGTTCAGACCATGACTCAGCAGTTCCCATGCACTTTGTCTGTAGCTCTTTGAAAAAAAATGTGTCTTATTCTAAGCCACGGACTTCTATAAATCTGAGCTCATTTTAACAGTTATGTTTTTTCAACATCCATTCTCATTTTTGTCTTGCCTGATTGTGAGTGATATTTCCCAGATTTAGCTTTTATATTTAGTTTTTATATATAATAATCCTAAAAGTTATCCTTTTGGATACAATCACATTAACAAAACAAAACCAAACCACATTTGCAGCTGTAAGTGCAAAGAAAAATGCCACTTCTCTTTATTCTCACACCTTACTTCCCACTTCTCCAATCTGTTTAAATTTCATAGCCAAATTTCCTCCTTCTCTCCCTCCCTCTCAAGTTGATAAACTAGTTTGTACCCCAAATCCGTCTCCCTTTTCAGCAGAAAATTCAAGCTTTCTTCTCTCACACATCATTTCTATCATTTGAAATCTACAGTTCACTTTTGACCCTAACATATTTGCATTTCTTACCCTATTTCTTCTGCTATGAGCAACCACAAATTTTACTAGACCTAACTGACTTCTCACTTTGATCCTTTGAGCAGCTTTTCTTGTTCTGTTCCCTCCCTTTATGTCCTGTCTTTGGTTTGTAAGGTTTATGTTTTTTTTTCTTTTGTTCAGGTGAATGCTTTTGGTTCAGTACTATAGTCTTCTAGGCACCAGTTCTCTGTAAATCTAGAAAATGTTTAAATTACTTCACATTCAACATCAGGTCTCTGTAGACTCCAATGAATACTTCTTCCATTATAATACAATTTCTTCTGTTAGAGTTGCTCTAGATACTGTTCTAGAACTATGTTTTGTTTGTAGGATCCAGATTGCTGTTTTTCTCACTCACTTCCGTTATTTCAATTTCTCAAAGAAAGCACAGTTAGGAAATAATGCTAAACTTTTTGTTAGAAATCAGGTTTGATCCTGCAGTGAGTGAAATTTAGTAATGCAATAAATGTAGTCATTGTCATTTCAGTTTTCACAGAGCATTGTACTTTTTATAAGATCCAAGTGTAATTGTTAGTATGTTAATTAAAGAAACCACTGTTTTCTCCTCTGCCTTAGCATCTTTCTGTTTAAAATTTATTTATTTGAAGATGTGATGAACGGTATACCTTCTAGCTTATGTGGATTAGTATTTTTTTCCTTCACAATACAAATCCAGAAGTTATTAATTTTTAAAACAGTACTTTTTCCAGCTTCATTTTCACTCTCTTTTCACTTTATCGCTTCAAATTTTAGAAAGATTAACTGTTGTATAGAAAAAATAATGTTAATTTAGTTCCAGTCATTCATGGTTTCATCATCTGTATGACTGACTGTCATACTGGGAAGAGCAGAGCATTCACACGGAATATGAAACAGCTCTAGTTATTTAGTGTGCTTTCCCAATAACTACAGTTTATCCTTCACTTAATGCGCGCTTTCAAAAATTCTGCTTCAACATTGCACCTTATCCACTTACCAAATAACTGTTCTGTGACTCAGTATGTATAAGAACATCACCTATCCACTGCAAGAAAACAACTCCTAATACCCGTACTGAACTAAGATGTGGATCTTCTTAATAGTTTGATCTTCATGAAATGTTTTGTGAAGGATTTTTAAATTGCCCTAAAAATTACCTGAGAAACAGTGCTATATTTGAACTTAGCTTAATTCTTAGTTAAAATATCTGCAATCATAATAATGAAGATACTTATAGTGCATGTCATTCATTAAGCTCAACAGCAAAGAGAAAAAATTGCATAGCACATAAAGAGCTTTAGAAGATTTCTAGCTACTCATTCCTATAATAATCAGATTATCAAGTGCAGCAGGAATGTTTATCTACTATCTCTCTCCCTTAAAGTCTAACAGCCCATACAACCCAGAGGTTTTTATAAGTAATGAAGTAAGAGAAATCTGCAAAATGTACTGCAAATGGCAAGCCTGATTTATAGGACTACATGGCATTTTTATATTCTCTAAGTCTTATTTTTACTAGACCGTGTTTCTAATATATAAAAGTCTGCAGGGTGATCAAGAACATATATCAATACTAAGTAGTTGTAGCACTTTAAGGATTACAAATATAAAAGTAGCATGTTTACATCTAATGAGAGTTATTTCCTTTCTATGGTAATGACTGCAAAAGAATTAAATACAATGAATGAATGAACAGGGTGGACATACAACAAAATACTCTAAACTTGATGTATTCTACAAAAGCAAAAATTGAGTACAGAGTGTTATCGCCTTTACTTTGCTTAGATTAGTACATCCACACTGCTGAACTTCAAAATCTCCACATGACCTCATCTCACAGACCAAAGCAGGTATCTTGTGAGAGCTGAGAGTAAAGACTATAAAAATAGCTTGACATAAGTTTGTTAAGAACATGTTTTTTGGTTTTTTTTTCAGTGTGACTGAGAAGATCTATGTCTTTTTTGTAGTGCTTGTGTGTTCACGAGTCCAAGTATATGGCAAATCATTGCTCATATAGTTTTATCAATTTGCACAGGAAGTTGTAGTACTTTAAACTGATAAACCTCAGTAGGCAATGGATTTGAAATTCCCGTATCTCTTCAGTAGTGTCTCTGGCTAAGACAATAACAAATTTGACCAATGTTCTGAAAGACCTCTGGAATCTGCACTGTTTTCAAAAACTGATCTAATTTTAACTTGTAACTCATTCTACAACCCCATGTTAATTCCTGCTCTGGTGTCTTCTTTCTTAATTTAGTGCCTAATATAGATAGATGGTCAAATCATATGTTAATTTATAATTCACAGATATTTTTCACAAAGTATCATATTGCAAGTAATTGAAGTTGATTGATTACATGAGGTGTACAGACTTTTTTCAAATCAAAATATATCTTTTCTATATATAATTTTTTTTCTAGTGTATATATTTGCATTGATGTTTTTGGAAATCACTTTAAATGCTTTCTTAATTATTATTATTCCTTTAACATCTTGCATGTAATTGTGTTTATTTTAAGACATCAACAAATCACTAAAAGAACAATTGGCAGATTATTATTCTTACATTCTTTTCCACATCCTATAAAAAACTCAGGCAATTATTTTAGTAACTCAATAACAATTATTATTTTCTAACATAAAAACTGTTTGCTTTTCAGGTGCTAGGGCAACACAAAGTCCATGGTAGTTCTTGTCCATCCAATTCCCTTGACAGTAAAGAACATGGATAATCACTATAAAAAAGAACATGGTATTTTTTACATCTGTTCAATAAATGGGAAAAATACTAATATCCTTCCATCTCTGCAATGTAGTCAATTTTTCTTTTTCATTACTGAAACAAGAGCCATGTGCCTTTCTATTGTACCTTTTCTCTTGAAATAGGTTCTGTTTCAGACTTGATAGTATTTTACGCATTTTCTAGCTTTAACACATAAAAAATAACGTATCCCTCACTGATGCAAAGTTTAATTCACATTAAAAAATATAGTGGAATTTTTGTCTTTTTCCCTCATTCAGTACTATAAGAAAGTATTTTATATAACTGAGAACCATGGCCAATGAAGTAATTTTCTGCATATGTTAACAGTATAGGCAGAGATAGAGAAAATTCAAGCAAGGTAATGTAATTGCTAAGTGTTAAGTGACAATACTTTTGTGATGACGTTATGTTTATAAAGTAGATTACAAATGTCATATAAATTCTTATTGTTTTGACTGTTCTATAAAAGCTGTAAAGGTAAATGCCGTAAGTCACAATAAAGGACATGTCACACTTCCAGATTCCTGCATGGGAATACATTGTTTAGCAGCTTGTTAGAACAAGCATCTTAGGACCATCCCTTGAGGAAAATTAGCCTGACTTGTTATTTATAACTAAATAGATAATGTTTTACTGAAAAGGAAATGTTGGATCATCCAGATAAAAGTAATTCTGGCACAGAATTTTCTGAGATCGTAAATCTGGAAGTTCAGTTGCACCATCAGTAGACAAAAACAACAGCTAGTAGTAATAACACTGTTCATTGTATAAAAGCCTCAGTCAGACCAGAAGTAATTTTTTGTCAGTATAAATAGAAAAATTGAGACAGATTTTTGTGGATTTGAGGAAAGCTTATAGTTTTAATGATTTAAGGCTTGGAACAATTTTTGATCATATTTTGAACTGTTAGACAAATTGTTCATGACCAATGTAAGTGAAGGAACAATGGGTGAGAGTATGAAAGCATTTTCTTCTTGTCTACAGTACTTCATTAAGTAGATAATAAAGCAATTTGGCTGTTACAAATTATCTTTCCAAATTAGCTATCTTATATTATACTGGACCATGAGGATCTTCTGTGCTGTACTTACTATACTTACTAGGTCAGTCCAAAGATCACTGTGTAGTTAGGTCACATTCAAGATATTGCACAGAGAGTATCCGAGTTTTATTCAAACAAGAAAAAATGTGCTTGATAGGTGATATACTAGCCAAAGACAAGCAGTAAACTACTAAAGGTAATGCAAGCCATAGAAGTATATTTCCATTTGATGATTACGAAATAGTACCTAAAGAGGAAAAAATATAGGCTAGCAGAGTTATCAGTTCTGTATACTCAGTTCAGAAGTAAGGTTTCTGTGAAACTTGTAGGCATTGTTCTGGACATGCATATATTAAATAAAGAAAACTTAAGTAAAACTGTCAGAAAAAGTTTTCAGAAACTTTTGAACTAGATGTTCTTATTTACAAGCAAGCTACATGACCTCTGTGCAATGGCTGGCACATATTTTAAAACAGAAACTTCTTCCTTTTATAGATGCATAGTTTCCTCCAGTATGGTACAACTTATTCGGGGAATAACTTCCTGACAGAATAAGGAATGGCTTCATTAGCACAATTCAGTCACAGAAGCATTCTGTGTTGTTTTTATTATCACTGCTTTTATCATGTTCTAAAACCAAGGTTACTCTCAAGGCTGCATTCCAAAGTCATCAATAAGCAGTGGTCTGTGTTTTTGTTGTGATTTGCTGTTGACCTATGTCTATTTTGCAAGGCCAATGCTGTAGTCTTGTGATATTCTCCAGGCATTTTCATTCTAGTGTTATTCCTCATTCATTCTACACTGTAATGGTTTCCCAGATGAATTTATGTTTATAACTGTTTCTCAATTACTTCCTATTAAGGTGTTATGGGAGAGCAGTTGAGGCAGCAGCTTTGACCCAGAACTCTCTCCTATCAAGCCAGTAGAGTCCAGTCTGGTTCCCTGAGGCTTTCCCCTTTTCTGGTTCAACAAGTAGCAAAGCTGAGCACGTATTTCACACACACACACAGACAGAAACATATTACATTAACAAAGATGATCACACAGACCAGGTGCTGTGTCCAATACTACCATACACAGAATTTATATTACAGACAGCCCTGTCTTCACCTCCTTTCAGGCTGGCAGTGACATAAGGTCCTTAGTGTAGGCACACACATTACATCTCCAGGCTCACCAGCATGGATACATTCACAGATTCTCTGAGCACTGGCATAGCTCCTCTGTTAGAATGGCAGCTTTGCCAGATCTCATATATTCTCACCTGCCCCATAGATTCACTCAACAGATAGTTCATTTTGAAGCTCATTGCAAAGGCACACACTTTGTGCACCTGCTCTAAAGGCACCCTTATTTTCAGCTCTTCTGGGTTTACCAGCATGAACTTCCTGCCTGGACATGAGGCCCCTGCTATTCAGTGGTTAATTCAACTTAAAATTTGCTGGTGAATACGCCAGCACTCCTCATGGGAGATAAAGACTTAGGCAGAAGATGTAAGACCTTCACCCACTCCAGTAGCTTGCACTAAGAACTCACAGGCTGACACAGGCTGACACAGGCCAGAGCCATATACACCTCAGTCTGACACACTGAGTTGGCTCCTATTCCACTCATGTTAGTGATGTCAACATCTGGCAATGAACCCTGAAGCATGTATATACTCAAGGTAGATAATGAAATGATGCACAGAGACCTGAAGGATTTAATAAGAAACTGGTGCAGCCTGTAATGAAGAGACGTAGGACTCAGTCAGACAAGCATATTATTGTCCCTGTTATAAATAACACTAAACCCTATTTATACTTGTCTTCATTTCTCCCTGCTCCTCCTTCCCCTTCACATTGCACCACCAGCTGGCACTGTCCCAGGGATTCTGTTCCAAAATCCTAGATCCTCAAGTCTGCATACTTATCAGCGGCAAGTCCAGGTTTGTCTACAGTTTTTTCATAGCCCACTAGTGCCACTGGCAACGTTGGTTTGTAGTTATGGCCTCCATTATGTTTGTTGTTTTTTTTGATTATTTATTTATGGTTTACCCTTTTCTACAGTATCCCAGTATGACTTGTTCTACAATATACAGTCCTCAGTGAAAATAATCTTAACAAAATAAAGATAATAGAGATTCCCATATTCCATATGCCCTCAAAATTACTGTGACTGACAGTTCAGTTCAGATTAATGCCTTGTTTACCATTTGTCATTTAAGTCTGTGTTTTTGTAATTGTTTATGGCTTCCTTCTTCTTTACTTTTGTATTGAAAGATCCTTTTGTATTGTAAGATCCTTGACTAACCAGATAGCACCTAAGAAACACACACTTTCTCTATTTTCAGCCTTACACTTCCTAGTAGTAGCTACCTGCTCACAAAAATTGTCAGATTTTGTCCCTAAATTGTTTGATTCTCTTCATCTTGGTTTAAGTATTGCTTCTTGACAGCAATCTAGATTCAGCCTGAGTTCAAAATAATTTTAATATTATTTTTGAAGATTTTTCCACTCTTCCTTGGGAACAACATACCTTGCCTGCTGCATTTTTTTTCTTCAGGGTCACATGAACTTGACACTACAAGTCTAACTATTTTGAAACTATTCTGCTAATGAGTATGAATTAGGAACACCAAAGATGTCCAAACTTAAGATTACTGTGCTGTACAGAGGTATTGTCAAAGATTAACCTACATGTATATCGTTTCTACAATCTATATTTGAGCATGCAGTAATATAGTTTGTTCCATCCAGAAGTGGATGTGATTTCAAGCCAGAAACTTCCATTCTTAATAAACTATGAAAAAGTGTTTATTTTTATTTAATTCATATTTTAATAACGACTGTTTATCATCCTTGGTATTCCAGCATGAGGAATTTCTTCATGCTTTCTCTGTTAATTGTAATTCTTGATTTCTTTGAATTACTTTGATATATAGTCCCATTATAAAAGTATACTAATATAAATACAGATATTTCTTGTCTTATTTTATGTGTTTCTAGTATCCATACAAAATATCATACTTACTATAATCTTCCTACTCATTAATTTGGTATCCAGAACACACCATTTTCTATGTCATTGAATTTTGACTTTATGGTTTTACCATGAAGTTATTCATCACAGCTTTGTCCTAACTTTTCTGTCTGCTTTATTGTACCCCATAAATTTGCTCTCCCAGTGATACTAATCTTAAGGTCAACTTTCTGTAACACTTTCTTTAAGCCTATTTAAATTGCATCCCTAATTCCCTCTCTTCCATTCTACATGTGAATACACTGTTTTTATATTAAGTATAAATAATCATTTCTGGTAAGAGGATTATAAACATGTGAAAATAACAAATAGTAATATAAATGGTTTGCTAAATAAAGTTGATCTGTTTTCTCAGTATACTATATGCATAAATGTTTTCACTCTGACAAATGGATATGTAATACAACTGGAAACTTCAATGTACACAGCATTTTTTTACATAGCAGCTATTCTGAACTGTTATTAGTTTAGTTAAATAATTAGGATGGGATGAATATAAATGACATGTCACAGTGTCTAAAAGTAAAGCAGATTTTTCACATTAGTATTTGTTTAAATTAGCTGATGTTTTTTAAATTAGCTGAGCTTGTTTTCTTTGCTTTGTTAGAGCCTGTGTCATTCTGGACAAAAAACAAGGTATCAGCAAAACCAAATAGTGCTTCTTATAGCTTCAATAACTTCAAGAGCTATACCACTTCAAGTACCATGGAGTAAGTGTTTATGGTGATGCATCAGCATTGTTAACATATGGAAAACTGGTCAAAAGTTTTTGTCCTTGACCTATTATTTGAAGGACAAGTCAGAGTTTCCTACATTTGCTTTGCTTTACAACAGATGTGCATGATGTGGAAATAACTGGCGGTCCTTAATGAAGCATGAGATGAATAAAAATACTAATACATATTTTGCCCCAAAAAGTAATACCTCCCAATTATTTCCATGGAAACTACAACAGATACAAAGAGCACAATTGCATTCTTTGATAGAGAAATTCTCAGCTACAAAACACTGTTTTTCAGCATAGTCACCACCATTATCTACGCATTTTCACCAGCAACAACAAAAGCCTTTATTGTCATGATCAGAACAATCTGCACCAGTGGACATGACTCACTGTTTCATAGCAGTTATGACTGCATTGTTGATATTGCCATGTTGCCCATGCAGTTCACCTTTCATCAGACTGAATTCAGAAGGCAACAAATCTGGACTATACAATGGATGTAGTAGGACAGTCCAACCAAGACTGTTGTCTTGGCTTCATGATTTTTGTTATTGGTATTCCACATCATAACATCATGTAGTGCACTGGAAGATAAAGTGTTAATGCTCCATTTCCTTGAATTGCCAATAGTTCCAGGTATACTTGTCTTAGAAGAGAAGAACTATGTATGCCAGTGGACTTTGCATTTCCATTTTCCATTCAGAGGGAAAGATAAATCTGTTCACGTCACAAGCTTCTCCCTTTTCCCTTTCTGCTCATCTGCAATGCATGCTCCCTAGCATCTCACTTTCAGCATTAGAGTAAGGCCTTTGGTTTTTTGGACATTCTCTCTCTCATTTTATTTGATTTATTAGTTTAAATTCCAATTATATTGTATTATATTGTGTTATTTTGCATTCTGATATCTTTTAGTAAATTAGCTTTCCTCTTCAGATCATTGCCATTGTTTTGTTTTTAGGTAAAACTCCCTGCCATTTCCCCTTTTCTCCTTCTCCCTTTCCTGGATTGTGTGTCTCTGCCCATTAGTCATGGAACTGGGCAAAACTGGCCCATAAACCATTGACAATTGTCCAAGCAATATGCTATATGGTCTTTAGACTGGTATGGGACAGGTGTTGTCGTGTTTCAAGACAAAGTCTGTCTTATTCTCTGACCTGATGGAAATTTGAGCTTCCGTCTTTCAACAATGTGATGTAACTGTTAGACTTAATGGTCTTTCTGGGTTCCAGGAAATCCAGAAGGATGAATATTTCCTATCACAAAAGATACTGCATATTACTTTGTCAGCTGAGGGCTGTGTCATAAACTTATTCTTCAGTGGGGAATTCACATGTCACCACCTTATGGACTGCTGTTTTGACTCTAACATACAGTGTTGACAACAGATTTCAACACCAGCAACAGTGTAATCCACAAAACTATTACTTTTTTCCCTGTATCAGTTCAATAGGTCCTGACAAACTCTTATGCAATGTCCTTCCTGTTCCTACATGATTTGTTAGACTTCTGTGGGAGCAAACTTTGCAATATTCCAACATTGCCACCATCATTTCCAACACATTGAAAATGATACGCAGCTCAGTACACAGTTCTCTGGTCATAATTTGCCAATTCACGGAGATGAGCTGATTGAGATGTTCTTCATTTTGCAATGTAACAGCTGTTCATGGCTGTCTGAAAAAATGGCTTGTATTTCACATTACTGTCACCACGTCTGAAACACACCACCACCCACCTAACTGTGCTGACATCCTCTGTTTGGTCTCCATATATATTCAGCAAATGTCAGTGACCATCAACAGTTGCAGTTTTTTCCATAAGAAATTGAATTCCACACCTTTGATTCATACTCACTTTCATGTCAGATTCCATTTTGTCAGACTACCTTATGCTGCCATCTGACACACAGAAGGAAAATGTAATGGAATATTGACAGGAAGATTGAATGCCTACCACCATGCCACCAATATCTGCCTATGAGATTGTGGCACAACGTAATAAAATGAGAGTTTTCATTACTCTCAGAGCAGCCCTCGTATTATTTGAAAAGTAATGGACAAAAGAATCTATAGAAATTGAACAACCAAAAGATTAAAAACAAATGCAATTTAGAATAATGTACAATATGTTTCCTTCTGCTTGATCTACTCTGGATGCTATTCATTTAATATAAACGAAATATTTGAGGCTTAGAGTATTTGTGCATGTACCCTTGCTTGTCTGATTAGTTCATTGGTTTTGCTCTCTTCTAAAATCCGGGACTTATATTTCAAATGGAACCTAAAGAAAATGCCAGCTTTTCAGTGTGATTCATTGTGGTTCAGGCTGAATATTAGTTTGATATTCAATACTAATGTACAGTATGAATTGTTATTATAATTGTAGATCAAATTTAGTTTACTTTTCCTGACAGATGTCAGTAAGGTTGCATTCAATTTTTTAACAGTTTTATTTTTTTTTCTCCTTCCATTATTCAGAAAATTTTATCTTGTCTTAAAAGAGCTTCTATTGTTTATTTCTTTTCATCATCTCCAGAATGCATTAAAAAACCTGAAACAGAAACCTTATCAAACTACTATGCCAGTTTTTCAAACAAAATGGAATACACTGTCTGATTGATACATATTTAGACTTGAGTACAGACAGTTCTGTAATTTTACAATTAGATAGATTCTATTAGAGGGATTGTTGAAAATGAAAATGACCAAGGAGGCATCCTCAAGTACAGAAGAAATTTAAAGACTAGATAGGTTAGCTATAAGAAATGGTTTATGTTTGAACAAGGAGAACCATATAAATTTCTTTATTTAAATGATGCTTTTTTTAATAACAAACTATGTACAATTTCCTGAACTCTGCAAAGAGCATTTTAATTGTATTGTCAGAAATCCAAACAAATGAAATCATAGAATCACGATTATCATATGGATGCGAAGGGACATTTAGATGAGGTTTTGTCTAATCTCCTGCTCTGAGCAGGGGTCAAGACAGAGCTGGCTAGTCAGGTTCATGTTCAGGCAGTTCTGAACATTTCCAAGGATGTCAATTCCAAAATCTCTCAGAAATTCTGTTTGTTTTTGTGTTGGATGATTTTTTTCCCTTATATTTAATCTGAATTACTTTCAGCACTCGCATCTACTTTCTCCTGTACTTGGCTCTGCATGTCCAAGAAGAGTCTAACTCTCAAGTTCTTTACAATCTTCCATAGAGCAGTGGCACACAGAAATGAAGTCTCCCTATAGCTTCTTATTCCCAGGCTGAACATCCCCAATTCTCTTTGCCTCTCCTCTTTGTGTCACATGCTCCACTCCATAGCCTAGCTTGATGATTAACTCTTTGATTCTGTTCAGTATGTCCATGTCTCTCTTCTACTGGGAAGGCTAGCACTGGACACAGTTCACCAGATATAGTTTTATCAATTCTGAGAGGAATTATTGTCTCCCTTAGTTCTTTCTGACCATGCTCTTTCTACTAATACAGCCCAGTATATAATTGGTCTTCTTTGCAGCCAGGACACACAGCTGAAGAACTTAATCAGTCAACAAACAATTAAACAAGCCACAACAAAATCACATAAATTTTGCTCCACACAAAAACTATAATACAGCACACTTTCATCCTCTGGTAACAATGCAAGTAACTTGAGCAGCCTTCATACCTTTCAATTTCATTTCACACTAATCAGTGGGATCTCTTCCAAGAACTAATGCTATTCAATATCTCACTATAGTCTTCAATATGTGAAGACAACATTTAATAATATTCAGTAAAGGTCAAAGATTATGGATAAAATACAATAACATGAGGGAATTAAAATGTGTAATCGATAAATCAGAAAGGAAGCAGAAATAGACAACTCTGAAATGAATGTATGTATCTATATATTCACTGACACCTTTGTTTCATGTCATTTTTTCATAAATTTATAATATGAAAAATCTGATTCCAAGAAAACCTTACAGAATTATTACTAAAAAAAAATAAAAAATAAAATAGCTCTATATTTCCTGAAATGAAAACAGGTAAATGGCGACAGCAGAGAGAAGTTGCACTGTTTAATACCATCTTTCTTCTGAAAGTATTTTAGAAAGAAAGAATACCGGTTAATATGCAATATATTTATGTTCAAAGAGCCTTACCATTCTGAAGTTTCTATTATTATATAGTTTCCCTGTAATCAGTGATAAAAGCATTTAGTTACAGTAGAATTACCACAAGACAAGTATCAGTTCCATAGTTTTTCTTTAGATCTGTGTCTATTTTGATGAATAACAGAGTCAGACAGCAAAGAAAGATTACTAACACATGCTGGCCAACTTCTATTTTTCAAAACACAGTTTGAATACTAATACTTGAACTGCTGGTTAAATAAAAGTCACTGATTTAATAGAGACAGTTATTTTAAAGACCTTATTTAAAATGATGACTTAGATATCTAATTTAGATTCTAATAAGGAAATAATTCATTGTTCGGAGGTAGTTACCAAAGTTCCTCAGAAATTAATTACAGAGATTAAGACAGTTCTGTAGATCTAAAGCTCACCTGAACTGTATAATGCACATTTTATTTATTTGCCCTTTCTATATCCCCACATCACACATAGTTCTAAATATGGAGAATGGCCTAATTCAGGATGGCTCAAGGAATTCATCAAAGTCAAGGAGTGAGATACCTATGTATCCCATTTCCTTAGGGAAATGCTCTAATTGCTAAAGTCATGCACAATTTATTGTGCCTGGACAGTTACTGTGATGTCACAGAACCACAGAATTGCAGGAGTTGGAAGGCACCCTGAGAGATCACACAGTCCAACTCCCATGCTAAAGCAGGACCTGCCATTCATGAGCCCATGCTCTCTAGGCTTGATCCCTCCGTTGTCCTACGCATGCTGCGTGATCTCCCTCAAGACAGTCTGCTCCACAAGTTCCCCGGCACCGAGGTCAGGCTGACAGGCCTGTAATTCCCTGGATCCTCCTTATGACCACTGCCATCTATCCTGGAACCCCAGGATACCATTGGCCTTCTTGGCCACAAGGAAATAGTGCTGTCTTGAATCATGAGAATATTGTGCAAACAGTTTAAGCAGATATAAGCTGAAGAACAGGAGGCTTGTGTAAATGCAAACTCAAGAACAAAATGTGGTGGCGACAAGATTTGTTGTTGAGTGAAGTTAAGAAAGTAGAATAGATGCCCTGTTTCTGAAGATAAAATGGCAAAACAAATGCCTCAGCTAAAGGTAACATCGGTGGGAACCAGTTTGGGCTACCATTAACTTAAAGGTTGAAAATTTTCGGTGAAAATGACTATTAGCTTTAATCCCACACCTACCAGAGATGTCAATCATTTCTTGAAATTTTTGTCCATGTCCTTTGAATGTAATGAATATGTATGTGATATGCCTATAAATATGTAGTCATTTCTCTTTGGTGTGCATGTCTGGTAAGCGATCCGCATGCACCCAGCACTATAATAAAGATAAGGCATGCTTGACATAACTTATTGACTATCATTAGTCTCATGGCCAGTTTGTTGTCCACCAGAAACCCCAGATCCTTCTCAGCAAAGCTCAACTCCGGTAGGTATGTCACCAAGAATAGTATCTGTAGTTCTGAAGGTTTTCAGAGATTCTAAATTCTGATGGCAACAAAACCGTAGGCAGAAAGCAGATAATTGGTTTATTTTCAGATAAAGTATTTTTGAAAACTTGTGAACTTCACTTTATACACTCAAAGAATTTCAGACTTGGAAGTGTTACACTTCATAGTTTATGAAGTCTGTAATCACTATTACCATTATAAGGACCCTATGTAAAAGGACTCCTTCAGCAAAGTCACTGGTAGAATTTTGTTTTCTACTCCATAATTGGGTAGGACTTTGTTGGGTTTAATCTTTCTTAGTCAGCTTGCAATGATATTTCAACGATATTTGAAGTTCAAATTTATGAAGACTTCTATACTTTTAAATTCTAAGGCTCTCAGTTTAGATTAAAACATTCTATCTATTCTTATTTCAACCTTAAATTCAAATCTATCATAGATTAATAGAATCATAGAAATATTTGGGTTGGAAGGGACTTGAAGGATCAACTAGTTCCAAGATCTTGCTGTGGGTAGGGTTGCCACCCACTAGATCTGGCACTAGATCCAGGCTCCATAAATTTAATTTGATTTTAAACTACCAAAATTTAATATTAGAAAAATACTTCAGTTGCAAGAGAACATTGAAGGATTGCAGAAAATGCATTTGATTACCTCTAAACCTTGTCTATATAAACCTTGTTCTTCAGGATAAGACTGGAACTGTATCCACACAAGAATATTACCCAAATCCATGTAAATGTGGCGTTAATTTTATCACTTCATAAGTGTCAAATGTAAACCTTTCTATTGGTTTTATATTAAATGAAACATAAAATGTTTTCTAGAAATAAGAATTATTTTACTAACATGAAAAGTTGTGGTCTTAATATTTTATTGGCAATTTTTAGCTTAGAAATAGTCCTTTTTATTAGGAAAAAAAAATATATAACATTCTCAGTTGGAATTACATGCTTATGTTCTTTCATACCTGAAATATATTTCTGTGCATTTCTTTTGCCTGATAACAGATTTATGCTCATTTATTTAAACCAATATTTATTCTTTGATTGCAACTTATTCTTTTTTTTTTCCCAATGCATCACATATTGTTTTATGTTAAAATATAAAAGTGTATTCATATGAAGGATATCATTCTTATCTTCACATATTTGGTGAAAAGTAGCATATATTGTGATAGAGCAGAAGGTAAGATGCAAGATTTCTTACTGTTGCATGCTGTTTAATTTCTCTACCATATGCTGTTTCCACATCAAGACTAAATAAAATTTTCAGCAACATTTGGATATTACGTTCAAGTTACTGCCTTTTTAGGTTTCTCGATCTATTAATACAGTTTACCTGTCCAAAAAAATAAAGAAAAATCTACAGATAATTGATTGTCAAACTGTATGCACTAATTTTATTTTATGACTAATTATCTATAAAGAAGAGTGTAAGACATGATAGTATTACTCAGAAATAAAAGGTGAAAGAATGGTTCAATACTGAATGGAAACCTTTGCTGGTCCTTCATTAGATAAATTCTTTTAATGTTGTCTGATATAAAGATTAAGGAAGACATATTTAGAAATCTTATTTTATTATTGATGAAAAATAAGAAAGTAAGACAATTGTGATGTTGATTTTCATTCATACACTACCAAGTAATATTAGAGGTGGAAGAAATATTTGGTGGCTATTATGAAGAGTTCCATAAGTTTTAAAAAGGAAAAAATATATATATGTATATGACTAAAAAGCAGGAAAATGTTCTCCACTGCAAATAAAATTTTTTATCTTGTTCAAAGTCCTTTTTTTCTTCATTTGGATTATTTTTCCCCCTTGACAGTCACTCACATATTAGGTGGAACTGAGACACTTAAATACAGAATTAGTATCATGATTTAATCACAAAAGCCAGTTTCTCACTCTCCCAGCTAGGATGGGAAAGAGAATCAGGTAGGTGAAAACATGAGAATTTAAGAGTTGAAATAAGATGGTTTACTAGATAAAGACTAACAAAGGCTAGATAAGACTAGATAAAGACTCATACAAACTTCTATAAAGAAAATTAACTCTATCCCAGAGATAATCACTGCAATTCAGCTGCAGAAAACCTCTTCCATTGTTTCTGAATTTGAAAACTATCAGCTTCTATTCAAGTTTGAAGTCCTCCAGGATCAAAGCTTCCAATTTTGTGCTTGTGTAGAAATTCCATGTTTAGAATATTCCAAATCATTTTTATCTCCCAAATTATGCTTGGACCCAGAGATCCAATCTTTTTAGACGAATAGTATACACAAACCAAGAATTAAGATCAATCGTAAGTCTAGATTTCAAGTGTGAGTGATGGTGAGCCTTTTGATTAATTTTTATTTTTATTATTATTTTTTTTTCATGAAATGTCTTGTACTGAACAAACACTTACTGAGTGAGAGACTAGGAAGAGACAATTTTGTTTGAAATTTTTCCACTGTCATCGGTCTGTGAGGCTATCTGGAATGATGTCGCCCTTCCTTTGCCTTGAAGCAGAAAGCAATTAAAAAAAAAAGTATGAAGAAAAGAATCTGTGTTTATAATACAACATTAAGCCTACAAACAACAAAGAAAAGGTCTTGACCTTCAGACACTTCTTCTAGGACAGTTCATAGTTATTGTTTTTTTTCTGTGCTTTTATTTAGTGTACTGCTTAATATCATTGTTTTACCATGCAGTTCTACAGTTCTATAGTTTTCCCTGCACCATTACCCAGCTCCACATGTACAAGTGTAAGCATGCTCAGTTTATTACCAGGTATCTTCTGCATCCTCCTAAATAGAGAATCACAGTGTTCCCCAGTAGAAAAGTATTTATCCACTGTACTAGATGTAGGCTCATATATAGAAAAGGATAATGGATAAATTCTGTGCCTCAGTTTACATAGGAAAAGAATACCAACATTCTGTTTGTACCAAAAATATTCCTCAGATAGAAAGTGAGCTAGACAAAATATTTATCAAAAGATAAACTTTTTTTTTAATCTTCTGTACAAATAGATGTCCACACTCTGTCTCCTAGGTTCATCCTGCCAATTTGAAAAGCAAAGCAAACAAAGAACTAAACAAACAGAAATAAACAAAACAAAATAAAACAAAAACAAAACAAAAACAAAACAAACAAAACACCAGATACTTACATTGTGTTCCATTTGTAGCCAACAGAAATAAATAAATAAATAAATAAAAATTCCATGGAGTAATTTGACTCTCATAAGGGTATCCTAAGTGTGGAATATTAAAATCAATTTGAAAGGTACTAAGTTTAGGTACATATTTTGAAATTCAAGTTCAGGATTTTGAATGTTGATAAACTAGATCATTTTGTTGGACAACGATGGATTTCTCCTATTGTTTAGATATTTTGCTAAATCCTTTTGTCATTTGTTTTTATGCATTTTCATAACTGCACCTCTTGCATAACAGCCAGAATGATGTAGTTAAGGCCTATAAGTATATTTGCGTTCAAGATTTTTAAAGGTAAGAAAAGCTTCTGACTGATTGCACTGTTGCCTATCCTGGCAGTCCTCAGAGAGGTTTATGCGAAGTCTGTGGAAGGTAGTTGCATATTTGAAGCAGCAAATATTGGAAAGCTGTAAACATTGCTCAACTCATAGAAATCCTGATCCTTGAAATTCAGTTATTTTAGTAATGCAGGTAGTTTTTGTAGCAAAGAATTCTAAAATTTCGTGGAATCCTTATGCTGGATATTTTTCAAACTCAATTGAAGTCATTTTATGATCCAATGATCTGACATACATCTACATGTTTAAATCTGATGGGTAAGACAGAAGCTGAAAATGTTTAGGTACCTATGTGACCAGAAGAAGACTAAACCCAATGCTTGACTTAATTGCAAACCAGTTAATTGCAAATTTTATTACCTAGTTTATTACTTCTACTTAGAAAGTATGTCCCTTTTCAGACCGAAGAGAAGTTGTAAATAAGTGTGGCAATTTGCTGAGCTTAAAAGTTCTCAAAATTCTACACCTTTACAAAATAATGTTGTCAGGTTTACCAAGAATATATGAATAATTTAATTAATACATTGGATGAATTGCAAAGCAAATTTTCATGCAGAATCTCATTAGCATCCAAAAATGAAAACAACAATGACAACAACAAGAAACAGATAATGACCAAAACAAGAAACAAAACAATAAATAAACAAAATTCTGCAAAACTAAATGATTGGATGTTAATTCTATACAGTTTGGACTGATAGACTTCCTCATAAACCAAAATCCAATGTTAAGTTACTCTGCTTTTCTCTGATCTTGTTATGCTAAGTATTGGACTCCTTTTAACAAAAGAAATGAATGTACTTTATATAAGAAAACTGAAGCCTCCTCAGTGTATGTAGGCACATAGTGAAATGGGATAGCTTCATAGTTAAACAGCAGTGAAGCTTAATGATTTGGCTCATCCCATATCTGTTTCAGCATTATTCTGTGCATTCTGTTCAAATTCTTAATGTCTGCCAAATGATTCCTGCTTGTGAAGTCCAAACACAAATATTTTCTCATCAGGAAGCCTCAGCTGCTGATCCTGCACTGAAGAATTGTTACCATCTCCTTCTTTACAGGTGCACAAATGCAGAGAAGAGCTGTGAGAGGAGCAGATCTATGATAAACAAAGAGCTTGCCTGAGCAGGTGCACATAACAGAAACACAAACACAAACACAGTCAGTAACCTGATAATACTTACTCTATTGCAACTTCATCTCGAGAGTAGGACTGATGATGGGCAGTGATGAAGCCAACACAGAAGAATGAAAGTCTTATCAATTATAAATGTACAAATGAAGATATAATCATTACCGATGTGCCTCGAAACTAAATATAAACACATGAAAATATTATTACTAACAGCAGCAAGTAGGTACTTTGGAACAGATGAACATGACATATAAGCATTTCACATGCATATATAAACAGTGTGACCACAAGCAAGATGAAGGAAGTTGTTTGTAGCTAAATGTAGAAGACATTTGAGTAACAAAAACTGCTGTATGGATAAACACGTAATTCTGCAGACAAGAAGTACAACTGGTAGAACTAGGAAGTAAGTTGCTGGAGCAGATGAGAGTTGTCTTTTCTGTGAGGGGTAATAAATAATAAAGACAATCCTACTTTGTCTCTAACTTCTCTCGACAAAGTACTCTGAAGCTCAATCACTGTGACCTCTGTAAATAAGATCCATCAGGGTCTGTCTCTGCATCTGTGGGGCTTTATGTACATTGCACAAGTGACTTGATGTGATTGTTAAAGATTAACAGTTTATATATATAACAATGATTAATTTCTTATGAGAAATGATCGTCATCGCAAAGTATGTTGTAAGTAATCAGATCTAATGAAAGATATTCCTTCACATAGCAGGGAAGTTGGACTAAAAATCTTTAAAAATCCCTTACAAAACAAGCCATTCTATGACTCTATGATTTTGTTGCTAATGAAGGAATTCATTAAGGCTTTGTTTAAAAGTTTAGAATTGTCACAGTGATCTCTAATTCTCTGATACATAAATACACAGATACATATATTCTGTTGTAATAAACAAATCACTGTAAATTATGTAATATATTTATCTGTCTTTGTGCACTGTAGTCTGTGTCTGTTCCAAGAAGCTTTTGAATTTGAAATGCCAAATCAAAGAGTTCACAAGCAGCAAAAATTTTGCATTCCATCCGCCTTTCCCTCTAAAAATTGGGAAAATATATCTAGAGGAAGAGAAGGATGAAGATGAAGGAGAATAGGAATAGGAGAAGAATAGGAGAAGAATTAACCAAAGGGAAAAAAGTGTGTCTTTTTAAACCTGCTTTGATACCTCCTCTTCTTCAAATTCTTTTGGACTATTTCAACTCCTGATTAACAGTGAAAGTGCTTTATTTAAAACTGCTATAATTAAAACTGTTTCATTTAAAGCTGATGTATTTAAAGTTATCACATTTTATACACTTGGAAATCCTTGTCATTTCCATCTCACTGGTTCTAAGAAACAAAAAAAATCTTTAATTATGATGGCATTTCTGGGATATCAGGAAATGAGTCAGTGTGAATAAAATGCCTTCAAAAATACACTTGCTATTAAAGCTTCAACCAATAAATTTGGCTTGTGTTTCTTCTCCATGCCCCGCAGTTACTTGGTAGTCAGTATTTTATTTTATTTTTTTTTTCATATCTCCCAGGATTTATTTATTGTCTATTCAGAGATCTGTGCTGTACCAACTCTGAATAATGCTGATTAAAAAAACCCCAGAAACATAAATTATAATTAGTCCTCCCAATTGTGGTGTCTGATTTCTACAGCATAAGGGATTTATGCTCATATTAGACACTTTTAGTTATCTTCAAAATGACAGTCTACTGTTTGTTACTGGTCACAGAAAATTAAAACTGAACTTGTTACAATTTGGATTCAAAGGAAAGGCAGGAGTATTTGTGTTTATGCTGATGTTTTGCCAGTAAATTGGAAGAGTGAATTTATTGTGGTATGCAAAGCTACAACATGGAGAAGCATGCAGGAAGTAATTGTGAGGGAGCATTTTGAGAACATAATCTGCCATCTTACTTCAGAATGCCACAAAATGTAGAAAGATGCTAGTCGTAATCAGGATGCTATCACCTAACAACCTTCTTGAATGTCCCATGTGATTTTGTGAAAGATCTATCCTGAAGATTCCCTGAGAATAGTCACTCAGATATAAAGAATAATAATAATTCTAGGTGGCACCTTCCTAACTGCCAAAGTCTGTCAAAGAGAAGCAAATTTCTGTGACAGATAGGAATTACCTCACCACTAGCTGTAAACCTCCAGTGGCACTGGCTGCTTGCCTGTCTTCAGTCACAATGAAGAATTTGTGTTGGCACTCACAGTTTGTTGGCATTAATACTTTCATCCTGCTTGCAGTCATGAATACCACAATCATGCTGAGTTCTTCTGAATGTAAGAAAATAATATCCTGTACTTCTGAACTTTTACTTGTTTACCTGCTAGAGAGCTAAGCTTATCTCCCTGAGAATGTGCCCATTTATGAAGGTCTGACAGTTTGCTAAATTATTCCTCCACATTGGGTTTCCAATAGAGGCCATGGCTGGAGTATGGCTTCAGAATTTTTAAATGAACAGGTTATCATGGAACTTCAGCTAATACTGTCACATAAGCAAAAAATGAAAGTGATATTAGATCTTCTACTGACTATTCTAGTCTCTATTTGCAATTAATAGACAGAGACCTTTAGCTAAAGATTCACTTGAGTCTAACTTAAATCTCTAATGTATCTGATTACTTGTGTCCTTAGATTGTGTATTTCTCTTTCCTTTCCTTAAACGGGCATAGATACAGTCTTCTACATTGTAAGGGCAAAGAATCCTACCAATGGGTCTGCAAGTATTTTCTTGGTTTCTGCTGAGTGACCACTTGATCTTTCCAGATAGGTATTTTAGTTACTCTCTAGGAACTGGATATTGTAGGTTGCTGCATGTTCCCCACAAACCCAGTAAATTAAAGTAAATTCACCATTGGAATTTTAGGAGTTTGATGTACCCTAGCGTAATTTATAAACAAATCAGAACATCTATTCTGATAGCTTCATTTAAATACTACATATTTAATTTTTGGAGTGTAATTTCAATACTCAAATCAGAGATATCAGAATTTTCCTTTTGTTAAGAGATGATATTCCCTGCATAAAAGCAACACTGGCAAGGTATTTCATGTAGTCATTCATTACTTAAATCAAAAGATTGATAGGAAATTTTACACCCCTCTTCTTTTAAAAGCAATTTAGATTACATTTCATATCACTGATTAGCCCCAGGAAATTACATGCAAGAACATCCTATTATTTTCTATCCTTGTGAATGCTTGTCAGCTACAGAAGAAACAAATTTTTTAGTATTACCTGTATGCAAATTAATTTCTGATTCACTGATTTACTGTATGTCAGTTGGGTTCAGCATGATTTTGCAGCCTAAGAGGTAGTTTTGAATAGTAATTGAATATGTTGAGTATTTTAACAGGTAATGGTCTTGTTTAACCATTGGTTTCTCAGTCCGCATTGCCAGGTAAATAGACTGGAAAGTGCACAAGAGTCTGGAAGGGAACAAAACTAGGCAGATAATCTAAACTAATTAAGGACACAATCCATATCATATAACATTATGCTCAGCAGTGAAAAGGAAGAAGAATCAATTTGGGGACATTAGCACTTTCTGCTCAGGAACTGTCTTGACATTGGTCAGTCTGTAGGAGTTGATGAGTGACTGTCTTTGCTACCAGCATTATCACAAAACAGTTAAGATTCTATTTTCATAAAGTGCATATGTGTGTGTTTGCTGTAAGCAAAGCACATCTGCATCCTGATGGAGCACCTCCTTCATCAACTTTAATCTGTGGTCCACCTGTAGGAATGGTCTTGAAGATATCTTATTAGCAAAAAGTATTTTCTTACAGAATCGAGATGAAAAATTCTTTTTTTTTTCCTTATGAACAGAATATTTTCAAGATGTACTAACACCTCTGTAAATGTAGTCTGTGTTGCATTTTTTCATTTGCTGTCCAATATACTTTTTGAATTAACTTCTCTGCTGTGAGAAACTATTTTTCCTTATGCTTTTGCTATAAAGTAAGGCAGAAGAAAAAAGGGAGATTGCCAAATCCTCACAACTAAATAGTATTGGGTTTTTCTAGTTAATATAAGGGAAAGAAAAAATCTACATCAACAAGAAAAACACAATAAACACTTATTTCATTCCGCAGTGAATATTTCCAAACCATTTAAAATTATTGCTTTTATTCCTATTATCTGAATATTTATATTCACTTTCTCCTTAAATGAAACAATATGTATTTCTTAGTAACAGGTGTAAATTGTAGAGATTATCACATAATTCAGCAATTTTTGCATGATGTTCATAAATAACTTATGCCTATAATTTCCTTGATTCTTTTTCTGAAAAACTAGAAAAAATATCACTTCCACAATAGCTAATAAATGAAGATACTTTCAGATCTGTGCAAAAGCATGAGTTTCCTTGTATCTGATGTCAACATATTCACGTCTAATGTCTAATGACAACATATTCAGTGGTCTAGCACTGATTTCACTTTTACAAAAATATTAACACTGCTTTTCCCAGACATTTGAAAGACTATCTTAAACTTCTGAACTAATGACAATATGTTCAAGATCTGCTCTCTGGTACATTTTACATTAATGAAAAGTAATATCTGTATTTTCTGGTATTATTCTAAAGAAGTTTTCTTTTTCAAGCTACTCTTTTTTCATGTTTTAAAGCCAAGGATCGCTTTCCATTAAGTTAGTCATTTGAAGATTATTTAGTCTAGCCACTCATATGGGAAATATAATGGAGATATAGGAAAAAGAATGAACAGTCTATGAATGCTTACTGCATCCTTTTTAAAAAATTTCTGCTCATATAGAACTAGTGTTTTCAGGACTAAATGTAAGCATGGCTTTGTGCATGTTAAGAAATATATGGCGGACATGTAATTAAACAAATATTGTTCTCTTGGTTCATTCAGTGCCTAGGCATAGACATAGTGTCAAGCATTGTTCAGATTGTGAGAATAAGAGATAACATATTTTCTGTACCTTCCTATTCCAATAAATTCATGTGAATTTGATGTTTAAGAATATCTTTTAAAACAATTGCACATTTTTAAATGAAACTAAATGATGTGGAAACCTTGTGATTTTGAAATACGAAGGAGAAGTGAAAAACATGTTGCCTACTTCCAGTGAAAATCGAAGAATTTTAAGGCATGGGGGGGAGAGGGAGGGGGAAATTAAGAGAAAGAAGAGAAAGAAGAAAAGGACAGATTATCTTGACTCCCTTTTATCTATTTTTCTTTCTTTTTTTCTTTCTTTTTTTTTTTAATGAAGAGAAATAAATTTATGTCTGAAAATGCATGAATCCTATTCCATATCAAATTCACAGAATTGCAGAATCACAGAATCATGGAATTGTAGGGGTTGGAAGGGACATCTAGAGATCATCTAGTCCAACTTCCCTGCCAAAGCATCTCCCTCGACCAGGTTGCAGACGTAGGCATCCAGGTGGGTCGTGAACATCTCCAGAGGAGACTCCACCACCTCTCTGGGCAGCCTGTGCCAGTGCTCTGTCATCCATGCTGCGAAGAGGTTACAATACACATTTGCGTGGAACTTCATATGAATCAGTTTGTGGTCATTTCCCCTTACCCTATCGCCACACACTGCTGAATTACCATTCCTTTTATTTCTCTTTCTGATTTATGTGAAAATAAGTATTTATTTGTCTGTTTGTTTTTATCTGAACAAATTATGGAAATGTGAAAAATTCATTTCCTTAGTATAAGGAAGAAAAAGAACAATAATAATTTAAAAAAAACTTCTGTTTTTAAAAATATTCTTAATGTTTTGTTTGTCTTAGCCATCACTAAAGTAGCAATGAGGAAAGGCAGGTAAGAATGGGGAAGAATTTTTTTTAACCTTGTTAGGTTCAGCAACTGAGAAAAATAGATGCATTTCCAATCAAAATGCTACTCCCATCTTGTACTTTAAATAAAAATGTGGTGGTGGTTTTTTTTTTTTTTTTTAATATTACTTCTGGTATTTTCATCTTGAAAAAAAAAAAAAGAAAGAAAAAAGAAAAAAAAAACCCAAGAAAAACTGTTGCTTGTGCATAGAACATAGAATCACAGAATCATTACGGTTGCAAAATACAACTAGGATTATCTGTCACCATCGTGTCCACTAAACCATGTCCTTAAGTGCCACATCTACATGTTTCTTGAACAACCCCGGGGAGAGTAACTCTACTACCTGATTCCTGTTACAGTGGTTGACCCCTCTTTCAGAGAAGAAATTTTTCATGATATCCAATCTGCTGAAAGCATAAAGATGCAGGATGATAGTAAATAAACAAAGAAACAAAGAAATAATCTCCCTACTCTCTTCAATTATCAGAAAAAAAAAAGCTTAAAATGTTTAAAGTTTCCAAAATAAACATATTTCATGGGACTGCAGCCACACTCCAAATAATATCAAGGAATTTAGAGAGCATAAAAAAGTGGTATGTAGAACACAGGATGTGGCCAGTGCCTATCCTGCTAAATTAGGCGATGGCATGGTACAGATTTCAGGCCCTGGAACTGGGTAGACTATCCCCAACTGAGTTATTAAGTTTTTTCAGCATCCTAACCAAACTACATTTTATATTAGTATAACAAATAATCCACGGTCAGTGCCAAATCTCAGCTTATCACTTCTGGAAAGTGCTTGGAAGAGTATTGATTGTCTCAGTGCAATTCCATTGTAGGCACATGTAAAATCATGTTTTTTCTATAAAACAAAGACAGTATAAACAGAAGTATGATAGTGCCCTGGAACAACACTGTCGCTATTTAATTTAGCAATATAATCACAATGAAAGATGCTGAAAATAATGGAAAAGTTAAATCTTCCATAGTCCCTCAGGACATCTCTGCTCGCTAAGACTGTTTCTACCTTGAATCAAATAATACTGATTATATTGATTACCTTAAACAGTAGATAAGATAAGCCATGATTTTTATTTTTTTTTAATCACTCTTCCAAAAACTAGTAAGATTCATTTAGTAGAAATAATTCCCAAGGCTTAGACCTTATTTTACTGTTTGTGGAAATTACTTGGGCTGGATTGAGGTGAATAAGAACCATATCTTCATCACTTTTTTCAGATAAACTTTCAAAGCATCAGATATTTTTTTCTTTTTTTTTTCTTTTTTTATCTTACTTCAATTGTCTGGAATAATGTAGTCATGTGCTTCCTCCTGATCCTGCCTAGAGCCTAGAAAATCTCTGTAATTCTGTTATCTGCAGCTTGGAGAATAAACATATGAGTCTGTTGAAAGCAATAATTCAGATGCAGAAGTTTGATGTTTAAGGACTAAACAGGTCATTGTGCAGATATTTTGAGGGAAATGCAAATTATTCATTTTTACCCCCCCAAAAAACTAGGCTTTAGCTAGATTGTCTTTGACCTTTTCTGGCTTTCTTCCCAGCTTCTATTGAAATCCTGGCAACGGAGTACTTCTGAAATTTCTTTGTAAATTCTGGGTTCATCGCACAGGAATTGAAATGGTGAGGCCAGGCATATTTTTTCCATGTTCTGATGAGTTGTGGATTCTTTCTGAGGCCAGCTGGCTGAGTAAGCTTTTCATAAGATACAGTACACAAAGCCAGAAAGTGCTCATGTTAATATATATCTGCAGCAAAAACTAACTTCATCTCAAGGGATTATAGGGCTTAAAAAACTATATGGACAATTTTCATCTAACGATGAGCAAAACTGATTCTAGGCATTTTCTGATATACAAATACTGTATAGCTTTCCCTCCTTTTTTAGTATCTCTTAATACAAATAAAATTAAAAGACTTTGTCATTTGGCCTAGTAGAGCTATGGCTAGGTGTGAAGCAGAGCTTCAGTTTACTTAGTGCCTTCATCCTGAGCCAAGTATTGTGACTGCTGTATGATAAACATTAGATTCTATAAGAAGACTGGATTTGATTATATTTGGGAGTAACAGGTGTAGGAAAGACATAAAAACAAAATTGTAAGAGTTTTTCCAAAGAATATTGAATACTAAAAGTAGACACACACATATATATACATATATATGTTATTGACTGTAAATGAATTTCATTAGCTTAACATATAAAAATTGCTGGAGAAGGTAGTACTACAAAGAGTACGTTTTTAACAGTTCTTGAGACTATCCGACCCACTGAAAGAATTGAAGAAAGGAGATTTACATACTTCAAGAGAGTGATAAATAGTACTGCAGCATTTGTACTGAGAGTTTTCACACAGACAGTCCTTTAGATTAGATACAACCACGTCTACCAGCATGAAGTCATGTCACTGTTTTTTACTGTAGTAAATGTAGGCATTTTGTCTAAACCTTGAAGGTGTCTGAGAAACAGAAAGTACTGTAAAGCACAAGCATAGTTGTCAACTGTTTACCAGGCTAGTTAAAGAGAAAAATAAAGACTCTAAATATTAAGGTCCAGAGTGCCTTTTGGAGCTGGGCCTTCTGTTAGGTTGCCTTGATGATCTAGTCAATCCTCTCCATACTAAGGCACCAGTCTCTCATGACATTCCCAAGACAGTGCTGATGGTACTTTGAGGATTTGCCTAAAAGGATCAAGTCTCAAGATATACCAGGAATTCACAATGCTTACAGGTAGCCCAGCCCAGTTAATCCAAAAATCTTTATCCAAAAGCTACACACAGAATTCCAGTACTCCAGTTAACCTTTCTATATTAGGATAGCTCTGTTAAAAGAGTAACTTTGTTGAAGTAGAAAACTCAATAAACAGATAAAAAACATTATTTATGAGCATGAGATAATGTATAAATTATATAATAAAGTATTTAGCACACAATCTCTTTGTCATTATCATGACTCTCAAGCTTTTTCAACTTTTTAACTCCCTTCACCTTGTGGAGACAATACACTCCTTGAACACCTGAAAGTTTTTCAGAGTTGCCTCCTGTGGGATCCCAGATACCAGATGTCTAAAGAAATAGAAGTCATTTAACCTGAAGTCCAAGGTCTAATACTATAATTCCTCAATCCTCTCAGGATCTTGATCTTGCTTATTCCATGATCACTGCAGTCAAGGCTGCCATTAATCACTGCATCCTTACCCACATCTTCAGAAATAATAGCAGATTCAGCTGTGTGTTATCTCTGATTAGATTTCCTGTGTTATGATGCAGTGACAAGGTTTACAAAGATAAAAAGCCTTAGGCTGCTGTTGGAGTAAAGGTGTCAAATGTACTAATGTAATTTATAGTCTGTAAAAAGAATCCTCAGATGACAATTGGTTCAACCATGTTATGGCTGGAGACCATGGGGTTATGTGAGGGAAAGGATTCAGATTAGGAACGCTAAAGAAACAAATGCAAGATTCCCATTTGGAAAGGATGTGGAAAAGACTTGACAAACAAAGAAATTATTTACCAAATGATTTTTCACCAGAGAATTTGTCCTTGTCATGGTTAAGGTTCTGGAGAAAAGCTATGGCAAAGAACAAATTACAATAGGGGAGAGGAGGGAAGGGGAGGCGATAGAAGAGGAGAGGAGGAGAATACAATAGAACAGTAAGACTACTTCAGGGCTGACCCAAAACTAAAACTTATCATTAAGAGCCTTATACAAATGCCTCTTAAACACATACAGGCATAGAGAATCAATCACCAATCAAGGTCAGTTCTAGTGTCTATGTACCTTCTCATTAAAGAGTTTTTTCCCTAGTATCTAGTCTGAATCTTCCCTAATGAAGATTCCCTAGATATCTGGGAGAAAAGGTGAGCAACTCCCTCACCACTCCACCTTCTTGGAAAACTGAAGACTGCAAAGATTGGGATAAAGTTTAGGCAGAAGTCACTCTAAAGTACCAGTTAGACTGAAACTGTAGAGGGGTTATGCAAAATTTAAGCTACCAAAGTATTTCCTCTTTGTAGTTTTGCTCAATAGGGTGGTAGATAGGGATCTTGGGGTAAACCTGACCCAGAGAGATTAAGCCATAAGACTGTAGTTAGGTTTAAGAAAAAAGCAATGTATGAGGGCTGTTCTATATTATTACCTACGTCCTATGACATCAGAGGCGAATATTGGTCAAATGGCAGTAACTGTTGAATCTTTCCACCAATATTCCATTAAATTTTGTTGCCATACAGCAGATGGCAGCAGAGGGGCAATCTGGCAAAATTGTCTCTGACATGAAAATGCTAATGAAGAAAAGGTGTATAATTGAATTTCTCCATAAGCAAAGAATTACATCCACTGACATTCAGTTCTTGCCAAATGTTTATGGAGACTAGACAGTGGTTGTGAGTGTACAGAGGCTCTGGATAGAGCTTTTCAGCAATTGACAATAGTGACATGAATGAAAAGCCATGTTCTGGATGTCCATTCATACATGTCATATCACAAAATAAATAGTGTGTCAATCTGCTTGTCCATGTGAATCAGCCAATGGTGGTGACTATGCTGAAAAATAATGTTCTGTCGCTGAGAATTTGCTCTATCAAAGCATTCTTGTTCTCTTTGTATCTGTTGTAGTTTTACTGGAATGAATAGGAGGCATTGCTTTCAGAGAAACATATACTATGGAGTGGCACAGAGTGGAAGTGTACAGAATAGAGCTGGAAAGGTACTTCTCAAGGATAGGCTGGGCTGCCAAAAGCTTTCTTCTGAGTGACAGCTACTTTCCCTGTAGCTAATTCCTCCCTTGGGTAGACTCTTTTTTACCTCACTGCAAGTGATTTTTGTGGCTTTGTCTTAGCCTTATGTTTCAAGTCAGTTTTTGGTTCTATGAGTCCCTGATGCCCCAGTGATTGCTCCAGTGGATCAGCATGTAGCTAGTATCCTTTTAAACTGTTTGGCTTTGAAAGACGTACTGGTTAGAGGAAAAAATAAAATAAAATAAAATAAAATAAAATAAAATAAAATAAAATAAAATAAAATAAAATAAAATAAAATAAAATCTTTCTCATAGGATGCTTCTGAAGACAGAAGAGGTTTTTATTCTTCTGGTGATAAGGAGAGTTTTGTGCTGTAAATACAAGGGTAAGAACTTGGAAAAGCTCGGAGCTCTGGGCTTTAGGGAGAGTAACCACCATGGGGAGTATTTTTGGTTGTTTGAGACTAAGAACTTGAATGTCACATTAGACAATCTAGATGCAAGAAACTCAACAGTCTGTGCAGGAACTGTTCTGTGGGCAATTTCTGCAAATCCTAAGGCCAGAGTTCCTGTTGGGAAATCCTCTGTGATAGTCCTGCGTGACCATTACATTTCTCCTTCACTGTCATTGCTGAAGGCTCCAGTAAACCCAGGAGCTCTTTACCATCAGACTGCGAGGCATTTTCTGAGACATTTCTAAGATTATGGACAAAGTAATGCACTTCAGCATCATAAAGATATTAGGTATGACCAAGACCACACGGCCATCATGGAGAGGTTGCATCACAATCCTCACCTCCAAGTGTATGGCACAATCATTTTGATGGTCTGAAGAACAGAACTCTTTGACAGACTTCTTGAACTTCAGTTAATGGAACACAAAGCCCCTAGCTTTCTGCATAAAGTATTCTTACCTGTTTAACCAAATTTGAAAATCTGTGTCCAACGATTTTATATTATTTCCTGTCCATTGCTGAACTCACTACTGAGTTAAGCACATATTCTTAGAAAGAAAAATATTAGGAAAAAACAATAACAAGAAAAGAATTACAGTTCAGTGTTTAGCAGTCCAAAAAAATTAGTTCAAGTAAAGAAATGTGCTACATTGGAGTACTTTGCGGTATTAACAAGAGGTTTCAGCCAAGCATTGCAGCATTTGATTTTGAGTAGAAAACAGCTACAAAATGTTATGTAGCAAAATTTGATAACATTATTCAATTTCACATTTCTTTATCTCTTCATAACATCTGAAACTGCCAAAGTACTCCTTAAAAATTGTATTTTATCCATCTATTTTAACAGTTTTTTGGAACTCATGTAACAATGAACACTTTGAGATGCTATGCTTCTTTTCCCTTTGATGTACAGGGCATTGTATTTCAAATGTAGCAGTTTTCAACTGTGTAATTCAAGTGTGGCTACTAGTTTTGCCTAATTAACATTTGATTCTGACATCTGAAATGTATTAAAAGGAAGCCTAAATCACACAATCATAAACCCAATATTAAAGTAAAATTTAACCCTGTCCATTATTTCTTCTGCAGCAGTCAGTTGATGACTCGTTCATTCGTTCATTCATCTCTATTCTGTACTGCACAAGTAGATAAATTACTTGGAAGTGGAATATATTTCGTTGTTGTAATGCAGTTTGCTTGTGCGAACTTGAGTAAAAGAAAGAAAGAAAGAACTGATTGGCATGTATACAACTCATTATTCTGTTGAGAACTTGTTTTGATATATCAGTCAATGTAAATCACCAGTGTTACAATGGCATTGATTACAATTTTCATCTTTTTGATCACATCAGAAATTCTTTCTCAGGATAACATTTAATGCATATTTTCCATCAGATTTCAACTGTTTTCATAACATGACTCACCTTCTACTGAAAGCCATGCTTAGTTGCTTTGTATAGCTGTCAGAAAGGGGAAGTAACTTTAGGGAATTTTTTTTCGATTGTTTTTAAGATACACATTAATTTAATTTGGTAACTGGAATGCAATTAAAACAAGCATAATCCATCATGCACTGATATATTTACAGTAAGGAAATAACTCAGTTAACAGTGGTTCTGAACCTAACACTGTTGCTTGTGGACTTAGCTGCCTGCATCTGCACTGTTTAATGATAAAGTACCTGGACTTCATCTATATTTGTTACTAATAAAGCTTTGTCAGAAGGATTTAATTTCCAGATTATCTAGCAATATTCTCCAGAGTGGTTGCTTAAAATTCCCCCTTTGCTTGCCTGCAGCAAGACAAAGTCAATGTACTCAACAGAATGTGAAAGAACACTGACCACAGCTTTCTCTTAGGCTATATACATGATAACATCTCAGAAGATGACAAGTGTATACACAACCTCCTCATGCTCAAGGTCTAAGATACGAAATACATAGCTCACACCAAAAGTAATGCCTCTTATTTCTCTCCATTGAAATTACAGCAGATACAAAGTGCACAATAACACAGAGAAAATTCTCATCTGCAAAACTCTAATTTTCAACATTGTCACTACCATTACCTACACATTCTCATCAGAGATAAACAAGAAACCGTGTGACACATTCATAACAAATCTGTCAGTGACTCACTGTTTCACAGCTGCTATGATGATAGGAAAATATTGATAGGAAAATATTAATAGTTAGATGTTGATCACATGGTCCATTGGTCTGAACAGATGGAAGTCCAAAGGCAATAAATCCAGACCGTATGGTGAGTGTAGTAGGACAGTCCAACCAAGACTATGCAGGTAATGTGCTCCATGGTTTTCAGACTGGTATGGGGACTGACTTTATTGCGTAGCAAGAGAAAGGCTGTCTTCTAAGGCCTGATTCTAGATGTTAAAACTTTCAGCTGAGTTAGTGTCACAGTGTAGCAGTCAGAACTGATGGCTTTTCTGGGCTTTCAAATTTATTCTAGTTTATTCTTGTTCGAATGTATTCTTTTCAAATTTATTCTTGTTCATGTTCATGACATGCAAAAAAGCATGTTCCTTATATGAAATAATATTTTCTTCTGTTGGTTGAGAGAGTGATCTGCAAATGTATAAAATGTCTGCTGCAAAATCTAACCATTTTTGAGGTTGCGGTTTCTATTACACAGACTGAACAGAAAACAGTGTTCATTTTATAATTTTGGCAGTAGCTGTTCCCTGACTAATCATGTTTCATAAAGGACTGACATTCACACTATTGCATGTTTTTTCCTTGTTAATATATATATTAACTAAACAAACAAAAAAAAAACAAAAAAAGTCTTGCTATGTATCTGGTCTTAGACTTCTGAGAAAGACTTTGGATGAGAGTTGAAGTTCAGCTCATCCAAGTATGTCTACCATATTGAAGTCTGGATCTGATACAGTCATCTAGAATCTTATTATGTTTGGCAGAGAGCAATAAGTGCTTCTATTCTGCAATTCAGTTTACCTCACATGAAATGAGAACAAAGAAGCCATTCACTTCAAAATGCCTACTTGTCTCCATTTCCTATGAATAGAGCCTAAAGGGCAAATATTTGTTATAGATGCTGAAAATGCAATGAGATGAATCACATATGTAGTTGCTGTGCATCATAAAATACTTCACTATTTATGAATTTTAACTTCAAAATGTTAATAATAAGGATGTCAAGCAAAGAAATCTGATGTTCTAGATGTTGTGATATCAGTGACCTTCCAGTGAATGTTTCTATCAAGTTTCTAAAAGACTAAACCCACTCTTTATCTAACCATGCCTCAGAAGACTGTTACTGACTGTGCATGTGGCAATGCTGCTTTTTGGCATTTTGCTACTGAGAGAGAATGATATGAAGGACAGGGAAAGTAATCTGCTTTCTATTTCCTTTTTACTCTCACAGTAAAAATTGTACTCCTGGTAACTGTAAAGGGTGCTAGAGACAGAAAAAGAACTACTTTTGGGAGGCTCTAAGTATGCATTCAGTATACAATTTTACAAAGAATCTTTCAGAATATATTTTGGTACTGGTGGTAATAATTTTTATATTTTCTTTTGCCATGTAATCCATAATCATGACTTTAATATAGCAACATAATATTATTCATCAAGATAGTCTTGCTGGAAAGAAAAAGTCATGTCTAAAAGCAACTACATATCTAATGCAAGTGGAATAGTTTATGCTCTTAAAATAGGGATCTTTCTTCATTAACTGTAAAAGTAGATGACCAGTTAATTTTAAATATATAAATTTATGTCATTTTTCATAACCTATTTTAAGTATATATAAATTTAAATCAGTAATCAAGAGGAAGTGAGGTAATAGCTACATATGGAAGTAGAAAGTAATATATTTAATATAAAAATATCACAGTGGAAGCATGATAATTACTTTATAAGAATTTTCTGCCTTTTTCCACACAAAAGAATAATTTTATATTGACATATAATATGTATTTATATGTAAGCCAGAACTACTGTCACTTACTATTTTTTCTTCTATTGCTTTATGAAAAATGTGTTTGCTGCTTTTTTTGTTTTTTATTGTTTTTCACAAGTTCATCACTTAATAGTCTTTTCTGTCTTAACAAGCATGAAAGCCTTTTCATGTATTTCAAAAAGTCTAACAGCAAAAACCTTGCCAAACATTCTTTTAACTATGGTCACTGTTGTTGACATGCCAAGGCAAGCAGCCAGAACAAGTCCTAATTATTTTCCTGCCCCAGGCAATAAACATTTTAACCGTACTTTCTACTCACTTCCAATTCATATCGCAAACCATGCAAACCAATCAAAGTGGAGTGAAAGAAATGCTGCCCCTTCAATTTAGTCACTGAAGGCATTTGGCTGAGCAGCTGATACCACAGACAGAGCCTGAATACTGCCAAATAACGGTACAAAATATAAAGCCTACTCTTAACTCATTGCTTCTCTCCCGTGTGCCAATGAAGCTGTGACTTCTATTTGAATGACCACAGAAATGAGTACAGGAATGAATGAAAACTTCAGAGGAAAGTAAGAACAGAGAGAGGAATGGAAGGACAGATGTAGGTACAAAAGGGTGGAAAAGAAACTAAGAGGAAGAAGGGAAGCAAGGAAGGGAATGAAATAAAATGATAAGGAACAAAAAATCTGTGCAGGATAGAAATGAAAGAGAAATGAAAATCCATCGCATTTGTTGAAGATATTGTATTATCATAAACATATATTGGCATAAATAGCAAAATATTTTATCAAGATGCAACTTACTTTACTCATTTGTTTAGTGTTTCCAATTCAATTACACTATGATCTACATAGCTGCCACAATTGAAAAGAATAGGGAAGCTGACTGGTGAGTTCAAAAGATTCTGTGATTTGAGGATACAAGGCCTTTGTTCACCAAAGATTTATCTTATTACAAATCAACACAAATTACCCAAAATACTATGATTAATCAGGTATAAATAGATAGATAAGAGGTCTGCTCTGAAAGTACTACCTCCTGTTTTATTATGTCCCATGATGTCAGAAGCAAATGTTGCTGTTATGGCAGTAAGAGTCTGAACCTTCTCAAAAATATTGCATTACATTCTGTTGCCATGCAGCAGATAGCAGCAGAGAGGCATATGGCAACCTGTTCCAGTGCTTCACCATACTCACTGTAAAATACTTTTTCCTTATATCTAAACTAGTTCTACCCTCTCTGAGCTTGAAATAATTTCCCCTTATTCTATCACCACAGACCATGCTAAAGAGTCTGTCCCCTTCTTTCTTATAGCCCCATTTTAGATACTGAAAGGCTGCTATCATGTCTCCATGGCGCCCTCTCCAGGCTAAACCGCCCCAGCTCTCTCTCTCGGGCTGTCTTAGGAGAGGTGTTCTATCCTGTGGACTGTTTTTGTGGCACACCTCTGGATTCTCTCCAAAAGGTCTACAGCTCTCCTGTGCTGGTGAGTCCTCCAGGTGAGGACTCACCAGCACAGAGGGCAAGATCATTCCCTCAATCTGCTGGACATGCTTTTCTTGATGCAGCCCAGGATATGGCTGGTTTCCTGGGCTTTGAGGGCACATTGCTGGTTCATGTCCAGCTTTGCATCCACCAGTACCCCCAGGTCTTTTTCCATAGGGCAACACATAATCCCCTCATCCCCCAGAATGTATTGGTAGTGGGAACTGCCTTGACCCAGGTGCAAGTCCTAGCAATTGGATTTGTTGAATCTCATGAGGTTCATCTGGGCCTTCTGCTCAGTACTGCCTAGGTCCCTCTGGATGGCATCCATTTCTCCAGTGTGTAATTTACTTAGTATAACTGTGCTCTTTGTATCAATTTTGGTTTCCACAAGGAGATAAATAGGAGTCATTGCTCTCAGAAATGACCTACATGTGTTAGGAAACAGTTAAGCACTCTCTGAGACAGAATTAACTGATGTATCTCCTGCTTGGAATCATCCAAGCCTGTAAAACAGAAAACAATACCAGTTTGTGCATTCCTACTGTGTCATTGTAACCCCATTGTACCTTTGTGTACTAACCTTTTATTTCTGTACTAAACATGAGAAATATGTCCCAGGCATGAAAACTTTTGTGTTTTAAAAATGCTATTGGTAAATAATTGATAAATAGTTTATTAACAACTGAAACTGAATAAATGGATACAATTTTTTTTCCAATTCTCCATCAATATGAATGCATGTGAAAGATGGAACCCATGGCAGGGTGAAAGGAGAGAAAGCCCTGGAGGGAAGAGACGTTCAATAAAGCTGGTCGGTACACAAAGAGCATCTCCTTCAAGCCCATGATCAGTGCATCCCAAGTAAAAGGAAGGCAGGGAAGAATGCCAGGAGGCTTCTGTGAATCAACAAGTTGCTCCCAGACTTACTTAAGCTCAAAAGGAAATCCTATAGGGAATTGAAGCAGGAATAGTTTATCTGGGAGGACTATGAAGAAGTTGTTTGGGCAGCCAGGGATTAAGTTAGGAATGCTCAAACACAGGCAGAAATAAATCTATCCAGAGATGTAAAGGGAAACAAGAAGAAAATCTACAAGTATATCAGTGATAAAAAGAAGGTCAGGGAAGATGTGAACCCTCTCTGAAAGGAAACTGAAGACAGTGCCTTGAGAGCAGCCCTGAGGACAGGGGTTTGGAAGTGTCAGTTGATGAGAGATTCAGCATGAGCCATCAACATGCACTTTCAACACAGAAGGCTAACCTGCATCAGGTGAAGTGTGACCTGCAAGTAGAGAGAAATGATCCTGCTCCTCTCTACTCTGCTCACATGAGACCCTGTCTGGAGTACTGTATCCATTTATGGAGCCCCAACAAAAGAAGGACATGGAGTTGTTGGAGGAGGTCCAGAGGAGGAGCACGAAGATGATCAGGGTGCTGGATCACCTCTCCTATGGGGACAGGTTGAGAGACATGAGGCTGTTCAGCCTGAAGAAGAGAAGGCTCCAGGCATGCCTCATAGTAGCCTTCCAGTACCTGAAAGGGGCATACAGGAAAGCTGGGAGAGATGTTTTATAAGGGCATTCAGTGAGGGGAAATAGTTTTAAAGTGGAAGAGGGTAGATTTAGACTAGGTATCAGTAAGAAATTTTTTTACTGTGAAGGTGCTGAGACACTGGAAGAGATTGCCCAGTGAGGTTGTTAAGACCCCCTCCCTTGAAGCATTCAAAGAGAGGCTGGATGGGTCTTTGAACAACCTGATCAAGAGGGAGGTGTTCCTGCCTATAGCAGAAGGCTTGGAACTAGGTGGTCTTAAAGGTTCCTTCCAATCCAAAACATTTGATGATTCTATGATAAAATATATGTCTACAGGTTTTTTTGTTTGTTTGTTTGTTTGTTTTTTATGGGAATGCAACTTTAAACATCATCAGAAATAACTGGATGCTGCAAATAATTTTAATGTATATCATTAAGAAGAATAAAGAAAAGTTTATTTTATTCAGTTATTACAATGAGTAGGGCAGAGTGGAGTAGAGGGATGTGGTATTAAAGCTATACTTCAAATTCTAGGAAGAGATCTAGAACATTTAGACCTATAAGTTAGTGATGCATCAAAATAAAATTAAAAAAAAAGCATTAATAGGAGAGATATTTCTTTTCCCTCTTATTTGATGTTGAAGTTACACTACTCAGAGAATGTTGATATATCGATGTTCTTTATAATAATCTCTAGATATCCTTAAGATATCAATCTTTACTTAAATATTCTGCTTTATCTACTTACATGAGTTCAGAATTTCACGAAGGGAATATGATTCCAACAGTAATTTTCATCCTCTCATTAGGAGAAAAAGAAACCTATGAGAATTCCTATTGTATTCTTCTTGTAATAAACGTGTTTCACTTAGGAATAAAGTGCTTAAAAATTTGAGGCCTGTACTTAGTGGTGATCCTTAGGGGTCAGTGCTGGATCTGGTCCAGTTCAAAATCTTCATCAGTGACTGCGGTGAGGGGATAGAGAGTATCATCAGTAAGTTTTCTAATGATATGAAGCTGGGAGGAGTGGCTGACACACCAGAAATCTGTGCTGCCATTCAACGAGACCTGGACAGGTTGGACAGTTGGGCAGAGAGGAACCAGATGAGGTTTATCAAGAGCAAGTGTAGAGTCTTGCACCTAGGGAGGTATATCTGCATGCACCAGTACAGGCTGGGGGATGACCTGCTGGATAGGAGCTCTGAGGAGAGGGACCAAGGTGTCCTGATGGATGACAGGTTGGCCATGAACCAGCATTGGGCCCTGGTGGCCAAGAAGGCCAATGGGATCCTGGGGTGTTCTAAAAAGAGCGTGGACAGCATGTCAAATGAGGCAATCCTCCTGCTCTACTCTGCCCCAGTGAGGTCTTGCCTGGAGTATTGTGTTTAGTTTTGGGCTCCCTGGTACAAAAAAGACAGGCATCTCCTTGAAAGAGTCCAGTGGAGGGCTACAAAGATGATAAAGGACATGGATTACCTTCCTAATGAGGAAAGGCTGAGAAACCTGGGTCTGTTCAGCCTTGAGAAAAGACTCAGAGGGGATCTGATCCACGTCTATAAATACCTAAGGAGAGGAAGTCAAAGAGATGAGGCTGGACTGTTCTCAGCAGTGTGTAGCGATAAAACAAGAGGAAATGGCCACAAACTGAAGCATAGGAAGTTCCGTGTAAATGTGCATGGGAACTTCTTCACAGTGAGGATGATGCAGCACTGGAACTGGAACACGCTGCCCAGAGAGGTTGTAAAGTCTCCTTCTCTGGAGATGTTCAAGACCCACCTGGACGCCTACCTGTGCAAGCCTGTTTCATCTGGGTGGTTGGACTAGACGATCTCTAGAGGTCCCTTCCAACCCTTATCATTCTGTGATTCTGTGAAAGCAGGTACAACTGTGCAAAAGTGGACTGAAGACAACAACCTCGAATGGCAGTTTCACCTGCCCTACAGTCCAACAGGAGCAGGCCTAATAGAAAGATATAATGGAATCCTGAAGACTGCTTTGAACGTGATTCGTAGTTCTTGCAGGGGTGGACCAAGAGGCTTTATGCAGCCCTGCAGGACTTGAATGAGAGATCGAGGGATGGCAGACCCAGTGCTTTAATAATGTTGAAGACAACGTGGGCCTCCCCACTTAGGATACAAATCACAAGCAAGGACACCTCACTTAAGTCACAGGTTGACACCATGAATAATCTTCTGCTCCTTGCTCCTGAGGACCTAGAGCCTGGAAAACACAAGGTAAAATGGCCTTGGAAGGTGCAAGTAGGGCCAAAATTATGTGGACTCCTTGCACCTTCAGGAGATTGTTAGAGACTGGGGCATCAGTAAACCCTCCAGTGGTCTGTGCCTTGCCAGCAGAAGTAGTAGTTGACACTCCAGTTTTCATTGCAAAAGGGACATTAATCATGTCCTTAAGGCAAATTAGAATCCCCCCCCACCCCGCCTTGGTACCTGATATAGTGATCCAGCCACAGATATCAGTCCAGAGAATATTGTATCAAAGGCCAGGACTTGCCCCAGTACAGGCAGAGGTATTGACTCCAGACTGAAATATGGCCTGTATTCTACCGTGGAGGGCAGACTTACCCCTCCTCATGCCTGTTAAATGAGTATTATTCTCCTGGAGGTTATTAAGTTCACAGGAAAGCTGGTAGGAGCAACATCACTCCAGCATGATCCAGTGTCCATGAGAAAACATCATGACATCCAGTGGTGGTCTGTTGAACTTCTGGGAACCTTAACTGCTACTGGTCCTTAAAGAAGATATGCCTTCAGAAGGAACATCAAGTGCTAGCCCAACAAAACCACAAAAAAAGACTGCAAATAATGGCCTTCAGTGCCTTAACACTTCACATTGCGTTAGGTATTGTACATGCATCACAATGTGCTTTGTAGTTTGAGCCACTGAAACACCAGATTACGCTCAACCTGCTTAGTTGTTGGTTCATGTTGTGAAGGTGTGGAGTGCGATGGGATTGCCTGGTCACAGCCTGAACCAGTAAACTGACATCTGATTGACTGAAGCAGAAGAGCCCAGACCTCCCCGTCCTCTCTCCCTCTCCCTCTCTCCCTCGGTGGTGCTTCCAGCTGTGCTTCCAGGAGCACATATATGCTCAAAGCCTGCGCGGGTTGTCCCCCCCGCCTCTCTTGCTCTATAAGTAGATCTATTCCTTGTGTGATCTAACTCAATATTCACTAACACATCACAATATACACAGGAATTCTTTGCAGCAGCTGACTCTAAACAGTCATACCTCCAACTGCCAGCACCTGAATCTCTCAACAATAGATAAAATAGTAAAAACACACAAAAATAGTTTAGAATATGATTTAATAATAAGATAGGTAGACTGCAGTGACCAGTGTCAATCAAACAAATATACATCCTGAAAAGTGACCTGCCACTTCTCATTTTGTCAAGCATGTTCTTCACCTTATATCTTTACTTTTCACCTTTCTTGTCCTTTCTACCTCCTGAATATACAATCTGCTCATAATTGCTTTCCATCCACTGGTTTCAGTTTTGTTATATCTTTACCCAGATTAGATATTTCTGATATATTTCCCAAGATTATCTTAGCCTTATGTGGTATCACAGATGAAGTTACCAAGGTGATGCTGGCCTCCTGAAAAGGCCTCTAGTACTTCCTTTGAATCTCAGCCACCTCTTATGTCTCTCTCGCCAAACCAATCTGTGTAATTTGACCATCCTTCACAGAGCTATCCATAACTTCTCCTAGGTTCTCATCTTATTATTCATCACGTGTAGTCTTCCCTCAGTCACATTCAGCTGTTTCTCATGGCCTGTACTCTTACTCATTTGTAAGGATATTTTCACAGTTACTACATAAAAGTACTCAATTTTTAACGGAAGTAAATATCAACATAAATACCAGAAGACCTTGTTATCACACTAATGTTCTATGATAACTCTTCCTTATTTTCTTTTCAGTTTACTAACTGTGTTAATATTGCAAGGTGTAATCTTACACAAGAATTAACACCATATGGCAGGAGAACTGATGTGTCACCTTTCATTTGGTTAAGAAGAAAAAAACAAAGCTAACCATTCAATCTAACAATTTAATTTTAAATTCAAATAACCTCTCTTGATTACTTTATTTGTGATACCTCAAACTGTGTCTTCCATTCTGAATGTTTCACAAATACAAATATTTCAATGCATTTAGATTCTTAATAAAAGACTAAGATAGAAGAATAGTCTCCTAGTGATTGCTTAGGATTATTGTTGATATTTTGTTGTTTCTTTTTAAGAATTTGATCTGTATTAAAAGGATATGGTGGTTTTGTTTTGTTTAGTTTTTAATTTTTATTTATTTATTTATTTTATGGCTTTATTCCTTTATTCCCAGACAAGTTTGCCCTGTATTCAGTTATTATTAAGGAAACACACTTATATAAATCTGAGAATTTGTATTTACTGAAAATTTAGAACTTCAGTACAAGGCACAGATATATTCTACAGGTAAAAAATGAGAAAGGCTTAAGTTTGAAAGTAAAGTTAATGAATTAGAACACTACAGGTAATCTTCCATATAGCAGCATCAACGCTAAGCCTGCTAAAGAATTATTTATGTCTATGAAATATATCACATTGATTTATTTAATGCAACATCTTCCTCTTTTTGTGAACAACTACGTAAAATATAACAGAACCAGTGTGTCACTGCATAAATATTTATAGAAATAAGAGAATTTAAGTAAGCTTTTTGCCTTTGGAGGTCCTTGTGGCACACAGCACTAGTATCCAATTTGGGTGAATATGATGTTAATACATATATACACTGTCTATTTGTGTTAGCTCCAGGCATTGACAATAACACCCATCAAGATTTAGTAGCAGCTGTTTACTGCTATTAGCATATGCATTACAAGACAGTAATTTGGTTAGTCAGTTCTTAATTAGAATTACTTGAATTTCTACATAAAACTTACAGAATTAAGATATGATTGTTGAATGAACATTTGTTATTGTTCTATCCAGAAAAAGAAAAGTAACATAATGTAAATAATTTTTACCTACTATACTGCACGTATTTGTTTGTGTAATGCTTATATTTCAGTATAAATGTGATTTTTTTTTAATTGCTGCTGTTATTGTTGGGTCATTCTCAAAACATCTGCCCTAGGTACCTCAAAACAATATCAAATGTTTCTTGTGTAGTCATGTCCTATAAAGATGGCTTTCCGTTGGAAAGGAGTGTTGCATCCGGTTTCTGAACAAAATATAAGTATCAGCTTCATAGTATTTCTAAATGAGTAAGAGAATAAACTCAAAACCAGTAAGCTGTCCTGTGGAAACACTCATCTTACATTAACACGGAAGATAGATAAGGAAGAGATAAAAAGACAGAAATTAATTATCTTTACCTTGGATTTTTTTACTCGTCTGGGATGAGAAGTAGTAGAATCAATTTAACTGTCCTATTTGCTAATTTTAGAGACTAACTCAAGTTTCTTAACTTATCTCATTTCTTCCCTGATATTAGTTGTCCAACTGATTATCTCTTCACAAAGATTCAATGTTAATGGGTATCAATTTTAAGTTGAATAGTCAGACAGATTGAAAGTTAGGTTATTTATTATATTTATAAATACAGATTTTAGAAATTAACTGAAAATATGATGCAGAATTTTTTAAAACTTTAGATATAATGAAATTGCGACTATTTAGCTATTTCTTAATAAGTAGCAAGATAAAGAACTTTATTTTTTTTTCCTGATTAATAGTATAATTGGAGTTGCAAATTACAACAACTCAATGTGTGAAATAAAGTATTAAGTAATTCTAAATATTAGTTATGTTTCCTTTCATTGAAATTTTATTTACCATCTAATTTATTCAGAAGGGAGGAGATTATACCCAGGCCATCTTTTTATTCATGTGGTTTTGTTTCTTTAAGAAGGAAAACAAAATAACAAAATAACAAACCAACAAAACATTATTACGTATTAGCTTGTTACACACCTTAAAGAGAACTTTGATAGATAAATTGGTTCAGAGAGTGTTCCTGATTATTTTTTCTTCCGTAATTTAATTCCTAAGGAAACAAATCAAAAGGGAAAATTCAGCAGTATTAAAAGCATTCTCCTATATTTGTTTCTGTAAATGATACAAAATAATGCATACAAAATTGATAATCTTTCTTCCCCACACTCGTATCATATTGTTCAGCAAATATTTTTCTGAGTGTATTCTAGTAATCCAGTTTCCATATTAAGTAACACAGCTGCAATTCACATTAGGAATGAAATATAGTGTACATATGGTCTTGTCTTTGCTTCACAAGTCACAACATTTTACCAGTGAAACCTATACTAAACTCTTAATTTTTGTGTACATTTAAAGTATGTCCAAAAAAAAAAAAAGAAAGAAAGAAAGCAATCCAATATTGATTTTAAGACTGCAGACAATTCTTATTCCAGTGGTTAATTTCATTAAAAGTTGAGTAAAAATATAGGGACATACAATGTCAGACTAGATGTACATGCCTCATTACATCATTCACCTCCCAGCTGCTGCAAGGAATTGCTTCATATTATCAGTGTAATGGCTGTGAGGATGCTCTCCAACCACAGCAGGTTACCTATAAACCAAAATAAGTGACGTGTTAGTGTTCATATAGCTATTGTGAAATTGGCATATCTGATGCATGAAAGCTTTAGCCAGTCAATTAAATTTAACTTTGTGTCTTATTGCTCATTCCTGCATTTATCTTTATTAATTAGTAGAAGAACAAAAAAGCCAGTAAATGAAATTTTCTATTTTTGCAAAAAATAAAGATGTCAGCTTTCCCTAAAATTCTTCAAAGGCTGTTAGTTAGGTTCATTTTTCCGAGGACTAGAAAATTAATGAGTGATTATTTTTAATTTTTCAAACCAGATTTTATTTTTGTTCTTCAGCTAAATTTGAGTTTGTTTATTTCTTAAAGAAGTTTTCTCACCTCCCCACCACCCCCCACCCCCCAATATTTTTACATCTATTGTTTTTTTACAGGGAGTAATAATATCCTTAATATTTTTAATAACTTTTTTTTTCCCTAACCTGTAGGGTAAGCTGGCCAATTGCTGGTGTCTGGACATGTGAGCTCCCAGGCATCACTCAAGTACAAAGCATCTTTTACATATACACACACACAAACCCAGAGGTGTCCAGGGCTCTGTTAGGCAACTCTGATAGCCAGCTTCTTCTGTGGTCTTGTCCATCAAAACAGACAACTTCCTAGCTCCCAGGCCACTTCAACAGTGAGTCCGGCTTCATCTTTGCTAGTAATTGCACAGTCACTCTCACATTTGCATGCTCCCCAGATGCTGGCAGGATGAACACATGGGACCCTACTATCCTGGACCAGCTGTAGTGTCTGGCACAATTCTACTCTCTCCACTCTCTCCACTTGCTGGCATCCAGGCACCCAGTCCCTCTAGGGCAATGACTGTCACTCAGACTCTCACTTGGCCTAGGTGCTGCACCATGAATACATGGGCTTCTTTCACCTAAGGTCTTACTGCTGTTGTTGTACTCACACCCCTATGTATAATATGTCCATCATCCCCTGAAATAAACTCCAACTCACAAAGTTTTTTTATTTTTCATACATCTTGATCAGTTTCATACTTGGACACAGGGGCTAGTGCTCTTTTGGGAAAGCCTTAAGAAGAGTCTGAACAGGGCTTCTCTACCTCCATGCACTTGTTTTAGACTCCTGTCTGCATTTGTGCCCCTGTTCTCCTCTGAGCTTCTGAAACTAATTTGTTGTACTGAAGGTTCTCCCTTAACAGGCCTGAGAGTAGCCAGAGCAGGATATTATTATTACTATTATTTGTAGTCAGTGAAGTCTTTCAGCCAATCAAAGTGGAAACTAACTAACTTTACCTAATCCATTTATTGTACTTACTACACTAGGTTTATTTCTTAAAAATAAAACATAACAAATCAATTAATTTCATTTAAGAGCCTATAGGATATATGAATTTTATTACAAATGTCTGATAGATGTGATACTGGTCTACTAGAACACCTTTTCTCTTCCAAAGAAGTAACTAACAGTCAGGCAGGATATCTTTTAGGTTCTCAACTGACAACTATCATATTAGAATCTTAGAATCATAAACTACAGTATTTCTGTCTGTTATTCCTTTCTCACAGTGAAATAAAATGCTTTTTAAGATCTATCTTAATTTCTCATATCTCTAATTGTACACAGACATAATTTTTTTTCTGTGAAAGAGCATTCCCTCTGTAACCAAACATATGAAACTTCCTAGACCCAGAAGCAGTCACAAGGCATAAAGGTCCTCACATCAAACATTTATTTGTATTTGATATACATGTATCAGTTTTTTATTCCATCAAGTTTACTTCCATTTAATATATTGGTTTAGCCTTCTGATCTTCTAGAAAGCAGACTTTGTCAAAACTATCATTTAATGCTTATTGAACTTAGGTCCCTGGGACAGTAGGCAACACATAATTTGGGTTAATGAATTTTAAGGGGTTTAAAATTTGATTAGTTTTTACCACCATTCATTCTATTTCTGTGGATCTATTTTTGTGCTTGATAATACTTTGTCTTTCAAAGATACTTTCAGGGTGCAGAGAAAGTATGTTTGTGTTTACCGCCATAAAGAAAGGGAAGGTGATTTTAGTTTGCTTTTAGCTGGTGAGCAATCTTCCTGTTGTTATCTCAAGTTAAGATATTTCATCATATTTTCTTCCTCTGTCCTGCTGAGGAAGGGAAGTGAGGAAGGGGAGTGGTAGCCACCCGGCAGCTAGCTAACATCAAAAGAAGACAACAAAAAAACTAGGAACACAATGACAAGAAAGTCCTTCTGTCATGGTTTTATGATTTTTCTGTTATTGGTATTCCACATCGTAACATTATATGAGGCACCGGGATTTAAAAAGTTAATTGCTCTAAATCCATGGACTGATGAATTTCCAGGCACCTGGCTCTCAGAAAAGAACTACATACCCCAGAGGACTTTGCATTCCCATTTTTCCACCCAGAGGGAAAATAAAGCCACACACAAATCTTTTGCTGTTCATCTCAGCAGTGAAGATTCTCTAGCCATCTTGCCTTCAACTTTAGCATAAGGCCTTTGGTTTCAGACACTCTCGCTTTCACTTTATGTGATTTATTAGCTTCAACATCAATTATATTGTACTATATTGTGTTATTTTGCATTTTGATATCTTATTTAGTAAATTAGTTTTATTTAGTTTAGCTGTTTTGTTTTTAGGTCCATCTCTCCTTTTTTCCCCCTTCTTTTCCAGGGCATGGGGTTTAGGTTGGATATCAGGAAAAATTTCTTTACAGAAAGGGTTGTCCAGCAGTGCTCCATCAGAGTCCCTCAGAAATTACAGTAGAACTACATTAGATAAAGTGTTCTTTATTTTTAACCTATAAATCTATCAGATTTGGCTGAACATTGTTGCAGATGCTAATTAATAGTAGCTAGATATACTAGTCATTCACTGAAATACAGATATATAGAAAGAGAAAAGAAAGAGAAAATGAAGCATATCATAGGAAATTATTTCTTACATTAGAAGATAAAAATTCTGACTACTGATCCATATCAGTTTCATATGGCAAAATTTGATGAGGTAAATTAACTTCAAACGTAACTACAAGGAAATAACGATTTCCAAGTACTGGTAGATATATTAAAATTATCTGCAACATTATAATTCTACCATGAAGACCTGTCCCTGCTGACATTCAAGGCCAGGCTGGACCAGGCTCTGAGCAATGTGATCTAGCTGTGGATGTCCCTATTCATTGCAGAGGAGTTGTCTAGATGACCATGTAAGGTCCCTTCAAATACTAAGGATTCTATGACTCTATGATTCCATGATAAAATATTAAAATAATAACAAAACATGGTAGTGTTGCCAAACTCAGAATTAGATTTAGCTTCCTGTATGTTGATCAGGCATTTAGATAAGTATCTAGAACACAGAAAACTGAAGTCTATAAAAGTGCTTGAGTGAATGCAAAGACTTTTGGTCCAGTGAATCCAAATGAAGCTTCTTGAGTATATCTAAAAGTTATTTAACTTTGGGGGTTGGATTAGACGGTCTCTAGAAGTCCCATCTAACCCCTACAATTCTGTGACTCTGCGATTAACTACTTGAATGTTATTTTTATTTTATTTATCACTAATATAACATTCAGAATTTTCAAAATAAGTATTCAATTTTCTCTGTATATTTCCTTCTTCCTTTTTCTCTTCATGTCCATGTTTAAATTCTTCTTTAATTGCTTACATAATTTATAAACATGCTTAAAATGTGACATTAAGCCAACCCAACAGTATAATTTCATTATAAAAATACTGCATGGTGTAAATGAAAGTCAAATCTATAGAAACTGAAATATCAAACACAGTAAGACAGATAATCTTTTATTAAATCAGACAGTGTAGAGTGTGACTAAGTAGTTAGTACTGTCAATGAAAAGAAACAACAGAATATTTGTATGCAACATTCGTGTCTTAAATATGTTTAGTTTTGAGTTTATTTGAGTGAACAGGTCAATCATAAGGACAAATCTGACAGTGTTATTTTTTAATTATCATAAATGGTGCAATTGAGAGAGTAGCTACAGTGAAATTTAATACTCCCTTGTTAAAGGTGAGAGTCTATACAGGTTGATAGTGATAAGATGAGGGGAAGTAGTTTTAAACTAAGACAGGGGAGGTTTATGTTAGATGTGAGGTGGAATTTTTTACTCAGGGGGTGGTGATGCACTGGAACAGATTTCCCAGAGAGGTCATGGATGTCCCATCCTTGCAGGCATTCAAGGCAAAGCTGGATGTGACTATGGGCAGTTTGATCTAGTGGTGGGCAACCATGCCCACAGCAGGGGGTTGAAACTGAATGACCTTTGATGTCCTTTTCAACCCAGACCATTCTATGATTCCACGATTCTATGATTCTGTGAAAAGTGTTTGCAAATCAGCTTCCATTAGAATTGAATACCCATTTTTTCAATAAGAATAAATGCTTAAATTTTTAATCAATCCTGGTGGTCTTTTTCACGTAAACGAGTTTCTCTTATTCCTGCATAAAGCCAAACACTTCACAGTTCAGTCTATGCAGAGTAAAAGTAGATATATTAAAATAAACTGATGGGTTTCATACATCAAAATATCACTTTCTTCCAACGACATTTTGATTTTCTTGAATCAGTAGACCATGAAAGTTCATTTTGTCACATACTAGCTCATGACAAAATCTCCGCCAGCTCTCTAATCTTATCTTACAGTGTTTAGATTTCAAAGAAGACAGAACTTGCATTCTCATTCTATTTTCACGGCGAAAAAGCAATTTTGTGCAGAACCACAGGAGGTATAGTGAGGCCTAGGCATCAAACACTGTTGCACAGAGGTGATTTAAATTCTTAGGTGGAAAGGTACATGAGCAATAAAGAAAGGAGTCCTGGAAATAATGAAAATGGAAGAAAACTCTTTGAGCTTGAGTACATAATCAGAATCCCTCTGAAGGTGGAGATGCAATGTCATCAGAGGGAAAAATCATTTGCTTTCCTAGCTTCAAAACACTTGGTGGAAATGAACAGTTAATACTCTGAAAATATAGAAAGATACTGAGATCAAGAGTTGAGTTGCATAATGTAACAGCATCAGAGAGGACAAAAAGCTATGGTTATCAGTGGCACAAGAAAGCATTCAAATAAATGCTGCCAATTGACATTGGAATTTTTTTTTTAGTGTTGAATTTTTTGTAGACAAAACTCAAAATTATTCTTTCTATTTTATTTTCCACCAGCAAAAGTTGTAATGAGGAAAAAATTTTCACGTATCAGTTGTCCTCAGGAAAGATTTATCTTTTCATACCAAATGAATACGAATACTGATGTGTTTCAGTTTAACAGTAGATCATTTCAGATGGAAGTCTATGAGAACTGTGACTAGCTAGGATTTCCAGATTTGTCCTGTGATATTCAGCACTTTCAATCACAAAATCACTCTTTTATTTTTTTTTTTTATTTTTTCCCATATTACTTTTATTTTCAGACAATATTGTGGTCTAACTTTGGTAGAAAACTCAGTTTTACACAGCTGCTTTTCATCATATGTAAGAGCTACTTGGGAAAACAAATGCTAGAATCTGAAACAACCCCCCCTCCTTCTTTCAATCTAGCTTTAATTGATGAGCAGGACTTAGGAAAAATGATGTCTCAAATTCTTTCCATATCAAATTATTTATGATCCTGTGAATATATGAATGTAGATTTAAAAATTTTTTCAACACCTTGCACAGCTAACTCACAGAAGGATAATAAAAGGAGGGAGAAAAAAATGAAAGACTGTATCATCTCTTAATTATTTAATGGATTTGAAGAGAGAAAACAGTGTCAGCAGACCTACCAGAGATAAATTTGAAAAAACTAGACTGAAATTCAGACTCAATCTTGTATCAGAGAAAAGAAATAAGAACTTTAAATAAAGGCATTGAATTATCAGTCTCAGCCAATTCAGAAACCCTACAATGTCCCTTTCTGAGATCCTGGAGAACAAGGAGAGATAGACAAACAGTGATTTAGGGGAGAGGAAAACAATCTCATTAAAGATAATCATGTCTTTTCAGAAAACTTGTATGCTACACTAAGATGTGAACATTTTGGCCCTACATAATAATTTTTTTCTCTCAGCTGCTCTTTAAGTGTTTGAGATACTAATTACAATCAATCATGAGGTTATCAAAAACTAAATATCCTCTGCTACAAGCAAATCTTCATACTTCAAGGAAGCAGCCAAACCAGAGGAAAAATAAATTTATGTAATGTATTTAAAATGATATTGCAACTGTTTATGTAGATGTCAAATAAATGTTAAAGTGAAGAATACAGAGCCAGGAACTGCTGTTATTAGTATTCTATATATTCAAGAAATTCCCAAATTGAAAAGATCTATTAACCTGTTTTCTTAAATTCAACAGCGTTGAGAGTTTAGACATATTTTTTTCTTTTCTTGTGAACAGCATACATGATTTTGTCCAGGAAAACAGCAGTGTCCAGATCCTGAATAGCTTCCTGATCCTCAGCTTATAAGACTGGCATATCTGTGAAAGCATCAAAATATTCTTATTTATTCCTCAGCTGAAAAGTTCGATGTCATACAAAAATAAATGCCATAAGTATGAGTAATTCAGAGAACAAAAATATGTATGTAATTTCTCATAGTTTTATTCAAAATGAAATCGGTAATTTTCTCTGAGACAGTTCACCATGAGATGGTGCATTCTCTTTATAAACAATTTAATGTGAATCAGTTAGTGACCTACATAATAAGCTTGTCTTCAAATAGAGCAGCTGATATTTCTTCTCAGAATATATGCATCAGTTTTCACGATTAACTACAGGAATCAATACGCAGTTAAAACTAAGGAAATGTAGGAGACAACAAAACGTACATTTGGTTTAAAATATTCTTCAAATTATTTTCTATTGAAAAAAGCATTTTCTTCTAAGCCAAATGTATATTTTCTTTGTTTCTTCTTCCAGTTGTATATTATTACATTGACAGATACCAATTAATAGTTCATTTTAAGATGGACCTGCAGTATGATTCATTACTATATAATTAGTACTCCTAGGCTCCTTTGTAGTTCATGGCAGGAGAGCTATTCAGTTTATGTATTTCATACATATGATAGGAAATTAGATTTACTGTTTATTAGAAGTGACTCCTTATCTTTATTGTCCATAACAGACATATAGTTTAAATAATTTAGAAGCAGAAGCTTACATTTGATCAAATGAATTATTATTGCTAACTTACCATGTAGTCTTGACAGAATTGCTTCATATTTCCTTCAGCTAAGATAAAATTTTATCATTGCTTTATTTACAATGTTTTTATTCAAAAGTTTATTGCATTTTGAAAGAATGGCAAAGCAAGTGAAACTACATAATTCACTTAATAGAGGAGGTTTACATATTTTAAGAAGGTGAGGAGAGATAGAAAGCGTATAATTCATCTAAAAGCTTACTAGTATCAGTCCTTAGAAAAACAGTCATCAGTACCAATATGACTCAGTGAATCATGTGAGGATATTCAAAACATAATGTCAGTGTGTACACAGACATGTAAAAGTCTGTGAAGTTTTTAGCTTTTCACAGTACATATATGTGTGGCAACTTTTATGCATGCATTCTTCTATAATGGGATAAAATAATTAACACCATGAATTGAAGAATATGAACCAGAGAGAAACAATCACAGGATAAAGGAACAATCTTGACTGCAGGATCTGGAAAATATAAAAAGAAAGCTGAAAGAAGAAATATTGGAAGGCCATAATAAAATTTCCTGGGATCCTTTTTTTGTCCAAGCTGAACAAGCCATGCTTCCTCAGCCTGTCTTTACAGGAGAGGTGTTCCAGCCTTCTGATCATCTTAGTGGCCATCCTCTGGACCTGTTCCAAAAGCTCCACATACTTCCTGAGCTGGGGACCCCAGGTTTGGACACAATACTCCAGTTAGGGCCCCAAAATGGACAGAGTACAGAGGAACAATCACCTCCCTCACTTTGCTGGCCACCCTTCTTTTGATGCATCCCAGGATACTGTTGGCTTTCTGGGTTACAAAGGCACACTTCAGGCTCATGTTAAGTTTTTCTTCTGCCAGGACACCTAAGTTCTTCTCAGGAGGGCTGCTCTCAAATTCTCCCTATCTGCCCAAATATGTGTTATTGCCTTGACCAAAATGCTCCATGTTGCGCTTGGCTTTGTTGAATGTCATTAGGTTCACATTAGGCCCACCTTTTGAGCTTTGGATGTGTCTGAGACTGGTAAGGAATTTGTCTCAAATCAACATGAGACAGTTGAAACATTTTGTGGACAGTTTTACATTTGTAAACATTACTTTGGAGCTGTTTGCTTTCATAAATGAAACCAGTTTGATACAGGAGATTGGGAGATGATACCATTGCATCCTGTATTGCATCCTGTAAAGGCAGTAAACAACCTGGCTTCTTCCTGCTGCTTTAAATTTGTAAGGCCTGGAATAAAGGTATGAAAGAATTCCTCTGGTGTGGAGAGTATAGTTGAAACCTGGCTTGCAGAGAAAGGCCACGGGAACCAGCTGCAGTAGCTTGAGCAAAAACATGAAGGGACACCATCCAATTACAGACAAGGGCATGGTAACCTTGCAGCAAAGTGAAGGTGGTAGGAGTAAAGATTTAAGAAAGTAGTGACCAATGAAACTTCTGCTTAACCACAAGAATGTGTAACAGAAACTTCTGTGCACTTATATCTTTAACCTATTAGGAGCTCAGGTTTTGCAATATGTACGAACTTCATTACCACTACTATAAATGTACGCAGTTTTCTGATTAAAGTTGAGACCATTTGATCATGCTGATCGTGTCTTTGTCTCCCGACGACTTCGTTGGGGCCCGACAATTTTCTGCCGCGCTCCGACACTCTGGAGATCCCAAAACCAGCTGACATTTTGAAAGAGTGGGTTCAACCACTCTGGATTACAAGGAAGAGTATGTAGGTACATTATCAGTCATCAGCGTACCTTCACAACCTCAGATCAGTACAACCAAGACTTTGCTGGATTGAGAAGTGGGAAACCGCTTTGCTTTGCCAACTTTATATACATACCTGTCTGACTGTCTTTCCCCATTTTGTATTTTTTCTCTATATCTTCTTTTATTCTTTCCTTCTTTGTAGTAGCTGTTGCCTAATATTGTCTTGCCTGTAATGCTTACTAATCATTATTAGGAAATTAACCAATTTTACCTCATGATAGATTGTTCATTGTTATTAAGAAAGCTTTCAATAAATTGATTTGCATTATTCCTCTGAGTTTTGAATGACTCCATTGAGGTAGTGACCTCAGTTGACGAGGGGGGCTGTGACTCAGGAGACAGGAAAACATTCACTTTCCTCAAAAGCCACTCTGTGAGACATTTTCAATGGCAAATTCAGCAGAATATCTCCCGAGTGCAACAAGAAATTAGTGGAGGTTTTGTGAGAGTTGAGAAAGGAAAAAGCTGAATCCCCAAGGTGTACCCAAGTTCTCCAGTAGACGGTCATGGCTGCACAGATTCAGTATGACGCAGATTGCTTCCCTCTGTTAGAGTTATTGAAGAGATATATGGTATGTCCAGCCTCACACAGGCCAACTTGGGCTGAGGAAAATTGGCAGTCTCCCGCAGATGCTTCAGAGTAAATAAGGTTCTTGGCAAAAGAAAATAAGTCAAGGGCCAGCAGAAGCAAGGTTATTGTTTGCGTGATATTAGGTGTGGTGCTAACAGTGCAGAAAGATAAGAACAAAGAAAAAGGAGCATGAAAGATAAATTGTCTATCACTCTACCTTTGCAAAATGAAATTCCTTAGATCTTATAGCTTCAAATTGCCTTGAGTCCTTAAGAGTAGAAGAAGATTTTATTCCATCTTCAGCTTCTTCACTATGATCCTTGACTGACATGCTGCTGTTTTTCCCCAGTTTAACAAATTTTCATCAATTGTTCTGCCAAAATGATCAACTTTTTATCATAGTACACTAAAACTCAAAACAATTTATACAAAACCCAGGACGAGTCCTTGCACCTGGAGGATACAAAGCTCCCAGTACATACTACATAGATAAGTGGTCCATTGTGGCGGCAGTGAAGCAAAGATTTGCTCATACAAAATAAGACTGCTAGGTTTTAACATTCCAAGCAAAGCTGAACTGGAAAATTTCACTGAAATTGCACACACTGATTCCTTTCACTAAATTAATACATTGGTCTTTAATCTAATGTGTGATCCCTAATGCTAAGCCAGCCTATGTCAAGATAAGTGAGTTTCAAGATTTGGTTACAAATCATAAGCACAACATCAGATGTTAATTTGACCACTGTGGGTTAGTTTGATCGCAATGTCATCAGATATTCTCTATTAGTAGGTAAAGCACTATTTTTTTATTATTTTATTATTATTAGTTTTTTTAAGTAAAACATTCACTCTTTCGACTGTCCTATTTGACTGAGGGCAGTGTGGGCTGTAAAATGCCCATTGAATTCATTTTTGTTTTGTCCAGTTTTGCATTTTCTCACAAGAGGAATATGAGCCATTATCATTTTAGATAACAACCTAAGTTGATTTAAGAATCAAAGCAGTAGTCTTCCCATTGTATTTTGCCAACTGACAGCTTGTCCTCTTGGCTTGTTTCACACAGTATGTTCCTGAAGTATTTTCTCAACTTGCTTAACCTGGACTAGTGATGAAAGTCTCTTTTCTCTTCAGAATAACACTACTCTGTATCTTTAAGTTCTAATAAGTTAGACTGAAGGTATCCACAGTACTGCTTCTACTTCCTCACATTTTTAGGGATAGCTCCTTTAATTAAAGTATTGTTTTATATTGATACAATTTCACATATATGCATTACAGCCTCTCTATTTCTATTAATGTTTGAACCAAAAGGTCAGATGCCAAAGTCATCTGTTTAAAACACTGAAACCTGAAAAATTCCTCAGGCCAATGTGAAATTGCAGAGTTATTGACCGAAATACATTTATCTCCTCTGGGCCAGAGATTAGCTTTGGCACTTTGGAACACAACAATTTGTTCATTGTCCATTGACAATCTTTACTCTGAGTTACACTCTCAGCTCCTCAGAGCACAGGCGTGTTAACATTAAACTTTGTGCTCCCATGTTTATCAAAAATAAAAGCTTCACCAGTTGTCCTTAAGGAAGTATTGGAATACAAATATACATGAGCTATTATTATTCTTGTGATGATAAGTTTTTTCTCTATTAGATAGGCCCAATACCATCTGTGCACTATTCCTTGATTTTTAGCCCTTGAGTTCCTCCCCAGCAGGTACGTGGGGGAATTTCAACCAAGACTGGTCATCCAGGATAATGCAACTGAGCTAGGTTCACCCTTTCCCTTGAGCTTCAGGAGGAGAGAGGGAGTCTGGAGAAAGGAGACATTTTGCTGAGGGCCTTCATTTCTCCTTTATTGGTCATTTACTCATGTCAGATTCCCCCTGATTTCCCTGCCTATCTCTGTTGAACACAGTAGTTCCCTATTTGTTCAAACTGGTTTCACATAACTCCTGCATATTTTGAGAACATAACATTTTTCTGAAGAAGAGATTTTTATACTTTATGCAATTATGAATGTGCATAAAGATCTTTCTTAATTTCAAAATATTTTCTTCCTTTGTTTTGAATATTTCCCTATTTATTTCTCTTCTACACAGTACTCCTCTAAGTTTTTCGTTTACTCTTGCTGTAATATCATGTAGTTTGTATACTGTTTAATGATATATGATTGCATTGTAATGTTTTGTACATTTTAGAAATTTAATGTTATAGTGAGAGCTAGCAATTGTTGGCATCTTACAAAATGGGAGGGGAGCTGAACTGGCAGATCTTTAAGGAAGCTTTCCTTAGTTCAAAAGAGCTATCTATGCTAGGTATAGGAAGTCATAAAAGGAAGGCAAGAGATGGATGGGTCAGAAGGTGGAGACCAGGGAAGAAATGCCCTGGGCTCCATTAAAAGTAACATGGCCAGCAGGTCAAGAGAGGTACTCCTGTCCCTCTACTCTGCACTGATGAGACTTCACCTGGAATACTGCATCCAGATGTGGAGTCCTCAGTAGAGGAGAGATATGGAGCTGCTGGAACATATCCAGAGAAGGACCACTGAAGTGATCCAAGGGATGGAACATCTCTTCTGCAAGGTCAGGTTGAGAGAGTTGGTCTGTTCAGCCTGGAGTAGAGAGGGCTCCATGAACATCTGATAGTAACCATTAAATTTCTTAAAGGAAGGTTGTAAGAAGGAAGGGGACAGATTTTTTAGCAGGATCTGTTGGGACAGGACAAGAGTAAATTGTCTCAAACTGATAGAGAGAATGTTTAGATTGGAAGTAAGAAAGAAGGGTTTTTACAATAAACATTACACTAGAACAGGTTACTCAGGGAGATGGTGGATGCCCCATCCCTGGAGGCATACAAGGCAAGTCTGGACAGGGCTCTGAGAAACATAGACAGCCCAAATGCTTTGCAATAGCCAGTGAAGTAAGACAGAAATCTCCAGAGGAGAGTAGGTGTCTGAAGAATTTATCTTGGCTTAACACAAATTATCTGTACAATATGCTTATTTGTCTTGACTTTGACCAGAAAATGACTAGAATTTACTTGATATCTGCTTTTAAGATGGTTAGGTGAAATTAAACTTTACAGCTAGGACATTTATTACACATTTCTTAACTCAGAATTCAGATGCAATATGGTTGGTAAAGACAAGAATTTTGAAGACTACTGTGACAATTATAACCCTTTCCTTGAACTGAAAGTATGACATTTTTTCTCTGATCTTCTGCTTTGACTAAAGAATATGAGTCCATAGTGATTTCATGGTAATAATTTCTTGAAAAATCTGCTAATGTTCAGAATATGTTCTCAACTTTGAATATCTCTGCTTTACTTATCATTCAGTTTCAGCTCTCAGCATTTTACAATAACACTTCCTATCATTACACCAAGTTTCTTTGTCTACAAAGCACAGCTTTTAAAAACCAAGTAACTAAGACTGCATAGGTGATTATGATTTGTGGTCATATAAGAACAGAGTGGGAACAGCTGGTCAAATAATGTAAATCTTAATATACAGATATCCTCACTAATACACAACAGTGAGTTAATTGTTCTGTGTGGGCCATTATTGTCCATTGTTTCTGATAACACAGATTGCAACTTGTCATCCAAAAGTCTGTGAATTCTGGATTTATTTTTGAAGTTAGCATGAATAATTATTTGTCTAAAATTTGTTCATAGTATAGTGTTTATAATCCACCATTGTCTCTTGTTCTTTGTTATCCTATTTAGTATAGTGAAGTGTGAGCCAATCTGGGAGCAAAACAATATCACATAAGATGAACAATCATGCACTAAAAATAACAACTTCTCAATGTGAGGCAGCTGTGAACTGGCAATAAGCAGTAGGCATATGAATAACAAATACATTCACAATCTCAGATTACTTTACAAGCAATTCACAAATAGAAAAAAATAAAAGAACAAAATTTGTAATTAAGAGTATTTATAATGAATAATTCAGAATAGCCTCTAGAAATTTAATATATTCCAAAGATAAACATTTAGCTTTGACTTAGTCACTACACTTCTATTTCAAAGTAACTGGAATGAAACAACAGGAAGAAGACAGTGATTTATCTGGCCTACTTCAGGATGAGTCTAATTATCTTCAAGTGCTACATTATTTCCTCTGTTGACTATAAAAGGGAATAATTAATTGACTAATTCAGAAATAGGTGTCTAAAACAAGGTCAGCAGTAGTTGATTAGAAAACAAACTGATTAAATTATGAAAGAATTACCATGAACTTCAGCAATTATCCTAAAATCATTCCTACAATTTTTCTTTTGTTTTTAATGCACTGCAACATGGATTTGAAACTAAACAGCAGTATTACTAAATGCCTTCCTCACAAATGGGAGCAGGGGGGGCAGGCACTAATGTCTTATCTTTGGTGGCCAGCAATAGAACCCAAGGGTATCATGGAGCAGCAACAGGGAAGGTCCAGGCTGGATATCAGGAAATGGTTCTGCACCAAGAGCATGGTCAGTCCACAGAGAAGTGGTAATTGCAGACATATGGTCTGAGTTTTGGGTGATCCCTTATGGACTCAGCAATGCCTTGGGGTCCTTTCCAACTCGGGACTTCCAACATGATTCTGTGATTCTAAATAACTACATAAATATCTTTACCTAGGCAAAGTAACAGGTAAGGTATCAACATCATATACATAATCTATCACTGCTAAGATAAATTTATATTGTAGACTGAGCATGGATCAGAAGACATGTTAAAGCCTGCATGAAAAAAATACTAGCATTTAGCAGTCTATATAACAATTTCGAAGGTTGTACAGTTATTCACTATGAGTACTGAAGTTCTGGTGTCCAGGTTAGGGAATCTGTTGACAATCACTTTCTATGCAGTGTGTGGGAACATTTTCACAGTGAGGGTGACAGAGCACTGGCACAGGTTGGAGGTGGTGGAGTCTCCTTCTCTGGAGATGTTCAAGACCTGCCTGGATGCCTACCTGTGCATCCAATGATCTCTGGAGGTCCCGTCCAACCCCTACAATTCTGTGATTCTGTGATTCTGTGAATCATATATTCACAAGGCCATAGAATCATAGAATCATAGAATCACAAAATGACAGGTTGGAAGGGATCTCTAAGATATCTAATTCCAACCTCCCTGCCCAGGTATGGTTGCGAATCACTAAATCAACACTAGATCAGTTTACCTAGGGCCCCACCCAGCCTAGCTTCGAACACCTCCAAGAATGAGTAATCCAAAATACCTCTGGGCAATATATTCCAGTTCCTCACCACCTTCAGAGTGAAGAACTTATTCCTAAAACCCGTGTACCTCAAAGTTGAATCATTTGTTCAGAAGAATACTGGACATGAACTAAAATTATTGTTTCAAGTAGTTTTGGAAATTATACAAATGTTACTGTGATTCAGCACATGGAAATTTAATACAATTAATAAAAATTAGGTAAACATGGGCAGCAAAACTGTTGATGATCTTCTTTTCATCCTTTCATTACTTTTTTTTTTTTTTTTTTTTTTTTTACATATGCAGAACATGTATTTGGCTTATTTTTATCTTTTTTTATCTTTTTCTTTTATCTTTTTTTTTCCCCCAGTCTATATCTCTTATTTATTATGCAATACACTCTTCCTAAAATAATGCACAATGTCATTTCAAAACAAGGTAGGAATGTTCTGTTCCTAGCAATTTCTAATTCACTGCTCTGAATAGATGATTCACACTTTAATGCACAGCTACTCGATATTCTCTTTTTATTCTCATTGGTCAAGGTATGGCCCCAAGCCAAATACATTGCACACCATTTAAGCTCTATTCTGAAGGCAGAGTTATTGATTTTGTTATGGACTTTCTTGTAGCAATCTCCACTAATGTATATGAGCACTTCACAAATAGTTTGTCTTCACAACTCTTGGGAGTAAGGTTCCTGGAAAGGAAGGGAAGGTGACACTGAGAGATCATACCGTCACCTCAATACAGAACATATAATGTTTAAGGTCAGAGATACCCGTTAAATTTAAGTATCTGATATGAGGTGATCTTATTAAAAATTCTATTTTTGTAGAAAAATTGTCACTACATAATTCATATGTTCAAGCATGGTATCTTCTGAGTTAAATATTTTCTTTTTGAAAGCAATCTTATTTTGAAATCAATTTAAAGGTCAGATTCAACAAAGAACTTGAGTGCTAAAGAGTATGTTGATATGGTAGCTCTGAAGTATAATTCATAATTGAAAGGAAGAATTATAGAGGAGAGCTAGTGACATGAGAAGGTAGAATAAAAAATAAGTGCATAAGCAAAAAAATTGATCTGTCTGTAGAGCTACAAATAGTAGGTAAAATGGAGGAAACATTCACTAATGCATCACTTCTTTGAAGTTTAGTTAGAGATGTAAAGGCAGATGCAAATCTGTACTGATGTTCTAAAGTGAGTTGATTTTCTTTATAAGTACAAAATAGGCTTAATTTTCATGTAACTAATTCATAGAAATACTTTAATGAGAAGCAAAGTCTGAATCAGAATTAAAAATAAAACTGAAGAATTAGAATTAAAACTGTAGCTGTTTTGTTGTCCTTTGAGGAAGATTAGTTGCGTACATTTTACTTTAGGACATCTACCTACTTCTACTGAAAATACTGAAAACGATGGTGAAAAAAACTGGACATTCTTTCAAGATGGACATATACTGATCTTTTATATCTCCATTTTTTAATGTTAAAATTATGCTTAGTATATGTACCATATATATTCACAAATACATAACATACACGCATGTAACACCCAAAGTATGTCAGAAAGTATATGTAACAAACACATATATATGTATATTTAAAAATATCTAAGGACATTTTCAGATCAAGTTGAGAGAACAAATGTACTTTATTTTCTTCAGTGTTTTTAATATCTTTAAAGTAATTACTGGTTACTATTTTGGCTAATAACTAAATTAATAGTATAGCTATATTTATATATTAGTATAATCTTTTAGTATGACTATATTAATATTTTGCCTAAAATGAGAAGAGATTTGAACCGTATTCTCTACAGTCTCTCTGTTTCATGCTCTACATTACATTTTTCTTATTAGATGTTATTTATTTTAGAGTACTAAAGTGGGAAACAATTTAAAAAATTGAAATAAAAATAATTTAGCATAATATCTTTTGGAAAAATATTTTTTTGTCCCTGTTCACATAAATTGATTCACTTTTACAAAATCAAACAAAAAGAAGCATTAAAACGTACTAACAGAACTTCTCATAGAATAGGAAGTGTAAGAAGTGTTGTGCAATGCATTCAAGTGACAGCAAAAGAGTTTATGTCACATATAAGTCATTATTTTCACTAAGAAGTAATTCTTATTTTTTTTGTGGAAAGAAATACATGAGTTGAAGCAAGTTCAAATTTAGTTAATGAGCAGGGTTCTGGTGTGCAAGACAGGAATTTCTTTTATAGTATCTAAGTTATCTTTCTTCCCTTTTTTTAATTTAATGGGCCTGTGAAGACCTTCAACTTCTGTATTGATATTGATTTCTCCCCAGATAAATCTTTTATTGATTTCTCATTTAGCTTCACAATTAGTATAAGCTGGACACATTTCAAGACTATTATAATGAATTTTTGATTATAGTTTTGACTACAGAACCAATTTTCCAAAATATGATAGCTAACAAAATTGCATAAGTTCAATTTTAAAATAGAAGCTAACGTTTCCACCCAAAACTAGGGGAAAATCAAAGCAAATTTTCTGATTTTCAATGAGTTAATTTTCTCCACTTTTAACCATGTAATGAAATGTATCAATTTTTCCTTGAAGCATTTTATTCTGCCTCTTGCTTTCTCTCCTGACCTCCCTGTGCTGCTGTCATGGTTTTATGATTTTTGGTACTGGTATTCCACATCATAACATCATGTATTGCATTAAGAGTTAAAGAGCTAATACTCCAGCTCCATAGATCATTGATAATTCCAGGTATACCTGCCTCAGAAGAGAAGAAGAACTACATTCCCCAGAGGACTTTGCAATGCTTTGTATTTTTACGTGTTTTCCGCTCAGAGTGAACAGATAAAAACCCTCAGCGGTCACGGGACACTCTCTTTCCTTCGGGATCAACTCAGCAGTGGGTACTCGTTGCCGTATTGCCTTCAGCGTTAGCGTAAGGCCTTCGGTTTGTTGGACACTCTCTCTTGCTCATTTTATTTGATTTATTAGCCTCAATTCCAATTATATTGTATTATATTGTGTTATTTTGCTTTCTAATATCTTATTTAGTAAATTAGCTTTCCTCCTCAGATCGTTGCCGCTGTTTTGTTTCTAGGCCCATCTCCCTTTTCCCTTTTCCCTTTTTCCTTCCCCTTTCCTGGGGCGTGGGTCCGTGGGTCCGTGGGTCCCTCGCACCAGTTGTCACGGAACCGGGCTGATCAGCCTGGTAAACCGGTGACAGCTGCGTTATTCGCTTTCACAGAAAGTTTCTCACACTGAAACTGGTTAGTCACAGCACTGGTTAGTCACAACAGCACTGCTAAGATCCAATATGTCAGATATGAATGAGACTATTGCAAACACTGACAACTGATTTCATTCTATAGTGGATTGGGTGTTCTCAAATTTTGAAACATCTTTCACCTTATTCACATACTAAGTCTGCTTTCTCCTTCTTTTTCTTAGGTATAATTTATTTTCCATGTTTCTAGGAATCTGAACCTTATTTTAGAGTGAGTACTTTCCCAAGAGATACCTAGGTATAGCTAGCCAGTCAAAAAACTATGGTAAGTAATAACATCATATAGAAGTTACGTACAAGTCTATGTACTCTGATTACATGAAAGCCCACATCTGGAGGAATTGGCTGATGTCATTGCTAAGCCACTCTCCATCATATTTGAAAAGACAGGGCTGTCAGATGATTTCTCCAGTGACTGGATGAAGGAAATATAACTCATTTTTAAGAAGTGTAGAAAGGAAGGTCCCGGAACTACAGACTGGTGAGCCTTGAATCAAAGTAATCGATGCATAGAAACTTAACATCAAAGTTTTTTACTGTTAAACAAAGTATTGGTTATTGGCAGCACTGGGGTAGCATTGAGATAATTCTTCAAGAATGCTCCACCAGCTGATTGTTTGTGAAAAGGTTATATTTTCACAAGTATAGCATATTCATTATATTCACAAATTCTTTATCCAATTCCAGTGATTGCCCAAAAGTCATAGCTGTATTTCCGTGTCATCCAGCATCTTTCCAGCATTCTGAACAACCACTATTGGTTCATTGTTAGACCTTGCGGGGTTGTTTACTTCCTCACAACACTTCTTTTAACCCAAAGACTGTTGTGGAATGAGAAATCTCTGCACACACAGATTAGGAAGACAAAGGGGAATGTCCTGATGCTCTCTGTCACATTTTAGGCAAAGTCCACCTTGTATGGAATAGACCCTGGCTCTAATTGCTTCTTTAAATGAGCCTCATCTCTGTGCCTAAGAAGATTAGAATTCACCTTATATTACTTGGGTTTTTTTTGTTTGTTCTTTTGTTTCATTTTTTTTGTTCTGTTTGTTTGCTCATTTTATGTGTGTGTTTTTTTCCTTTTTATTTTTTTTAATTTGAGAAAAAGTTACAACCAAATACTGCAAAGTTCTTCCTCCCTTTGTGAGGAGTCTTAGCTGCTAACCTTGTAAGGATATTGGTGGAAGATTTATCACACTCATCTACATAATATTCCTATTCTTTCACTTTCTACCTAGTGTTAGTAAACTACCAGAACTGAATTTAGAGTGTTAAAGATTGATTTTTATTTTACTTTATACAAATAACCTTTGAGATCTGAAAGTCATTAAGACAGAATAGAGCCTGTGATCAACATGTAATAAAGATTATTATTCATTCTAGTACTAGATAATGATTTCAATGGCAGAAGTAATCATGTGCATTTAGGTGATCTTTTCTGTTGCATGAGTTTTTAAAAAATGTTAATTAAAAACAAAAACAAAAAAAAACCACCAACAAAAACACTTAGCACCAGTATTTGTATTATTCAATCTAGTTTTTCTCACAGAAGCTGGTTCAGTGGCAATTACATTTAATAGAAATGTTACCTTGACTTCAGGAGATTTGTTCAAAGTGAGAGCAAAAAGCCAATTGAAAATTCTATGAACAAAACTGCGTTATTTTCTCAACGGGGATAGCATGAATAACAATGTGTCATAAGAGAGACAATGAATAACTTATGATTCACTAGAAGGGAGAAGAACAGACTTTGAACTCTAGTAATTGCATTTTGTATGCATTTGCTCTTAGCAGCTATTAAACTTGCAATTGCTGATTTGCTTTTTAAGTGCTATTAGACATATGTGTGAAGATTCACCATTCTTCAACTAACAGAAGAAAAGCTAAAGGTTACAAGTGCATCAGATTAGAATAGTTAAGAAATGTATGTCTAAAATTCATTGCAGTGAAATACAAATGTCGAAAAGCAGTACTCTGAAAAAAGTCATTATAATTGCGCAGCAACAAAAAAGTAAGCAACCAACTAACAAAAATGAAGCAAAACAAACAGACAAACAAAAACAAATGGAAAAAAAAAGAAGCAATCATCAAAAGTCTCTCGAATGGTTCCCAGAATTTCTTAAAAACCATAGTTGTATAGAAGTATTGTTTTGCCCTTTATACACTTCTTTTCCAACAGAGTAAAGTGAGAAAAAAAAAAACAACTTTGGGAAGAAACAAACCAGGAAATTAAAGCATGGCAGTTCAAATACAAATATCAGAGGTAGGTACTTTTATATAACTTTGTGCTATGAGATCAAGTTTGATATTTATATTTACTCCAGATTTTCATATCAATATCATTAAATATAGATCTAAATTATACAGTTTTTCTTCCTCAATTCTATAAATACATTAAGCAAAATGTTATCTTACCGACATTCATATAATCTTCTCAAGAAATACAATGAAAATTATTTCTAGGCGATGAAAAACCCTTAGCCTATAGTAGTAAATATTTGACTGTTTCATCTGAAAATGTTTTTAAAATCAGGAAACAATGAAATAAATGTCTTCTATGCAAGTCATGCTCGATTTTCTTTTGTAAGACCTTTTCTGTTTTCTTCACTACCATGAAAAAGGGTAAGGAGAAGTGGAATGTTGTGGAGATACATTATAGAGCAGATCTGGAAGCACTGCTCAGCTTCTAGCAGCCAACATAGATTTATTAGCCATTGTAGGCCACAAACCTTGGCAAGAGAAGGCAGGATAAAAGACTGTTTGGTATGAGGCGTACTGTAGGCATCTGGTTTGATTAAACAATGTTACTTAGTTACATATTAAACAGTGTAGCCTCTTAACGTGAATACTGTTGTGTAGCTGTAGCTGAAAAAGGTGTATAAGCTCATCTTTGTGTATTGTTGGTGTGATTGTTAGAGGATAGAAATAGATTGTAAGAGAATGTAATGGATTGTAATAGTCTGCAATAGTTTGTAACAGCTTAAATAAAAGGGCTTCTTGCTTGCATCAAGCTGAATGCCTTGTCTCTTTATTACCACCTCCATCAGAAGGTGAGGGGGAAAGAAAATAAAAATACATCTGAAGCGACAAAATTTCCTCAGGAGCATGAGGAGAATACTTCATTGCTTGAAATAAATTCTTACTGGAATCTTTTATCACTTACAGATCTTCAACATCAGTATGTTTGTATCCCCACCAGGACAGTAAGTAACTGACCGTATGCTTAGAAAGGAATCTACATCTATATCTTGACAAACAAATAAGCATATTATTCTTTTGATGTGTGAAAATCTGAGATTTGTTTTATTTCTGCTAAATGTAATAGATATTTTGTGTTTCATATGAACCTGTACATCATATGTAGCTTTATGCTGACTTTTAAGCGTTAATCAATGTTATTGCTAAGAGCTCTGTGTATGAAAAGAGTGAGCAATATGGAGATGAGAATCTAAAAGTCGAATAACACCATTTTTACTGCTTACTTCCAGATGAGTGGCAGTAGTAAATATTGTCAAGGAGATTATCAAAATCTGTCAAAAAATTTCTCATTCTGTTTTAATGCAGACGTATTTGGCATTTTCCACCTTATTTCATGCTTATTTAATTTTTTTTTTTTTTGCTTTTTCTTTAGTGTGAAATTGAAAGAATTTGAATATCTTACTGATATGAATGAAAAAAATGATTAGCTATCATAGTAGCATATGCACACCTATCCAGAAAGTATCTATTATTTTAATTGCCATTTGAAGTTTTAGGTAAATACAGCTTTGATGCAACAATGCTTGCAGGTGTTTGACTTTCAGACAAAATGCAAACACTAAGAGTTTGTTTTCTAGGTGTCTCTTTCTCACGTCAGTCCTTATGATGAGTGGCATAGCCTAGAGCTAGCTACTAGACACGATGAAACAGAACAAAAGAAAAAACATGTACAGAGTCTCTCTTGGTCAGAGGAAAGGACAATATAATTCAGTATCCTGATTATAAATCATTTAAAATCGGTACCTAGGTGTGAGAAGAAACTTCAGTAAGTCCTGAGTTTTGTTTTACTTAATGTATTTTGGAGTATTTGTCTTCTACGATCTCTCCCAGTTTCACTTTGATCAAACTTCAGTTCCACACAGAACAAAGAACTGCAAATCTTATCTTTATATGTTATTCAAGGAATTATTGCATTTTTGCTGGCTCTGAGCCCACTTACCACTTCTTTCAGTTGGCATTTTCTAATTCTTTTGCATTTGAAAAGGCAAAAAAAAAAAAAAAATCCAACAAAAACAACAATAGTCTTGAAACATAAAACAGTGTCTAATGACACTGAGGTAGGATACTTAGCCATTCTTCAGTTTTATGAAGTTCCACTAAATCATTTTCTGAGCTAAAAGTGTGAAAACAGCACACACCATTTGGCATCTAGTAAAATTTTTATGATAAAGAAAATGTGACTTTAGTATTGGACTCATAATATATTCCAGTTTTGGGTCCAAATGGACACTACCATCATGATATGAATGCGAACATGGAGGGTGAAGATTTACAGTTTTCATCTGAGTTTTGCCCACTAAGAGCTCCATTACACTTTTTCACTGTAACAGTAGTTATCTACAATCTTATTAATGACTATCAATTTATTTTAGCTTTTGCTTAGCTTTGTGCAACTGCATGAAATATTAATCTTACACAATGTACCTATTAGATGTATGCATATATTTGTAACCAACAGATAGTACTTAAAAGCAGTTACACAAAGTGTTGCGAGCTATGTGGGACCTTACACTGAAATGCAATGTAATGGAGTACAAGCACAGATTGACAGCAGGAACTTCGAAAACATAAGCACAGGACTGTACCCTGGGTTCCAAGTGCATAAGCATTCAATAAGAAGTTGTTTACACAGCTCTTGGAGGTTGCATTAAAACAAACAAGCAAACAAACAAACAGACAAACAAAAATTTTATAGCAGAGAAAAAGAATATGATATTTGTTATGAAACAAACAGTATATAGTGAGTCTGTATGTAGTCTTTACTGTAACAAAGGTGTGAAAATAACCATAGATGATTCCTGGAATAAGGAGGAAGAAACCAGTTACTCCCAGCATCATGCTCAGCTTAGCTGAAGCCAATGACCACAGAGCATATGAATGCACTGAAAGATTGAGCATAACAACAGAGGAAGGAGTAGCAGCTTCAATACTAGTGTATACATCACATTAACTGTATAAACTGTAAGTACTAGTGTAACTGAACTAATGATAACTCATGATTAGATGAATCTTCAGTAAGACTAAAAATAATTCTTAGTTTTCCATATAAGTTGTGGTCCGAGCCCCACATAAAATGCATTAGTTGTAACATAACAAAATGATGGAGACTTTGTTGATGTATAATGTAAAAAATTGCTGTTGTGAAAAAGATTGCATTCTACTTCTTTACTCATAGAGAAATGGAAAGAGTTGACTATTTAAGCATATGAGTTCATAAGCATTTAAGTTTATTTAAACACATCAGTTCAGTGTTTCTCACGTACACATAATGTTGAGGGAACATTCAGAATAAATCTATGTTAGCTGTGGAAAGAATCTATGGTTGATAATCAGAGCTATATAAAACATAGTTTAGGACTTCAGTATATGTTTCAAGTGAGATTCATAAGTCCAATGAATCTTTAGCAAACTTTAGATGTTTAGGTCTCAGAAAACAACTTAGAATGAATGACTTCTTCCTGAAGTGCTTAATTCAAATTTGAAAAAGTATATATACATTGATCCATAGTGTTTCAAGTAAAGATGTGTAGGTTTTCTCAGCAGAATATCAATCCAGACACGCAGACACATGTTTTCTGCTGTATCATCACGGACTTGATCCAGAGAGCTACCTGGACTTCATCAAAAGAATGAGAACAAAATCTTCCATGGTGTTACAGCTTATATTTTTTTCCCCTATAACCCCTTCTGTAAGCTTCCCTTAGAAGGTTTAGCAGTCTGTGCATCAATGCCACAAAGTTCAGCACTTCATGGAGTTACAAAATTGTAGGGGTTGGAAGAAACCTCTAGAGATCAAGTTCAGCTCCCTGCAAAAGCAGGTTCCCTACAGTAGGTTACAAAGGAATGCGGCTTGAATATCCCCAGTGATGGAAACTTCACAACCTCTGTGTGCATCCTGTTCCAGTTCTCCATCACACTGTTCTTCCTTGTGTTATTATGGAACCTCATGTGCTCCAATTACTGCCCTTTGCTTTTTGTTCTATTCCCACAAACCACTGAAAATAATATGCCCCCACTGGCTTGAGTTCCACACTTTAGATATTTATAAACAGCTGTGAGATGCCCTCTCAGCCTTCTCTTCTCCAGACTGAACAGATTCAGGTTTCTCTGCCTTTCCTTGAATAGGAGATGCTGCAGGTAACTAATTATCTTTGCAGTACTCAGCTGCACCTTATCAATGAGAGAAGTCTGTCTTTTCTACCCCACCTCAGACATTTGGAAGAAAAAAATCTCATTTGAACATTCTCTTTTCCAGACTTAACTGTTTCAGCTCACTTGGCATTTCAAACATCCACTTTTTCAAGTCTTCAATCACATTTGGGGCCATTCCCTGAACTAGTTACTACTCTCTGTATGTCCATGACTATCTTGAACTAGGGAGCGCATATATAGACGCAGCATTCCAGATCCAGTCTTACTTGTGCAAGCTAATATGTAAATCATTTGTAGAATGAAAACCAAGTATGCTATAAAAGTACCTATTTTTTTTTCATCCTGCTTGGAAAGAAAATACACATAGATGCCTGAATTCCAACCACTTTCCCGTAATTTTGCTTATCCCTAAATAAAATCCTCCTGTTTAAAAATGAGGGAAGTCATGGTGTAACCAATATTTTGAATAAGATATGAAAACTACAGAATTTTTCATTAGCTATATTGAATTTATATGACATTAAACGTACAAATCTAAAACCTTCACTTTCTGGGTAAACAACTTGGAAGAAAATATTCATTTTATACTACTCATGATACTTCTGTTTTTCTCCAACTATCTTTTCATTTCCAATGTTCTAGAAGTCATATCAGTAGGATCCCAAGCTTACAACTACTATTCTAGCAGTAAAAAATTGGGGTTAAACTTCTCTTACTTGTTTTTCTCTTATTCCCATAAATCTCATTGTCAGCGTTGGGAGTTGTCTCAAAGTAAATGGCAAACCACTACAGTCTTAGTGGTTATACAATTTAGTAGAAAATGAACTGTATGAATCTGAATCCCTTCGGAGCGGTGTGAAAGCTTAAGCCAATTATCTCTTTTTCTGGATGAGTGCTTTAGCCTCAAACTTGAATGCAAAAGTCAATAGAGTCTATCTTTGTTTTACAAAGTGTAAGCCATCCTCATTTAAACATCTCCTTAAAGAGGAAGACTACATATTCAAAATCCCGTTGGGCAAATATTTTTGCTCTGTAGATGAATTTATGATCCCCATAAACATTCAGCAATTGTCAGTGAATGTCAATAGATGACATTTTTTTCCACATAGAGTAATTCAGTTATGTACCTTTGCTTCGTATGCACTTCCATCTCAGAGGCCATTTTGTCAGACTTCCCCTCTTCTGCTATCTGTTGCACAGCAAGAAAATTTAACCGAGCACTGGTGGGAAGGTTCAACCTTTACTGCTGTATCACCATCATCTGCCTCTGACTATGTGGAACAACATAATAAAACAGGAAACATTATTTTTGGAGCAGACCTCATAGTGCAAGATTCCTTGCTTATAGCTGATAAAATGTAAATACCTTTCTGAGACTCAAAAGTACAACTACAGAACATCACAGTACCACTCATCTTATCATTTCCGTAACAGGTCCAGTTTTAACTTCATGCTGGGTTTGGATGGGGAGAAAACATTTGTCTAATCCCTAGTGTTCTGGGAAATCTGAACATGTGACTCAAAAGCTATCCCATGCTAAAGCTAGAGTCTGGTATGGATAAATGTGGGGTTAGGCTCAGTAAGTACCATGGTACTTATCTAATCTATATTTATTTGCCAGTATTTGAGATTGCTCTATTAAATACATAGACAGATTTGCTAAAATAATTTAGAGAGTCACTGTATCACAATTATGTCCAACTATAAGAAAGTTTTCTATTCTGTCTTTAAACTTTCCCATTGTCCTAGAGAACTCTGATGGTCCATTTTTCCATTTGTATTTTTCCATTTTTACATGTATAAATTCATAAATGTGTTATATTTCAACATACAACTTTATGTTACACAGGTCATCCTAAAAATATGGTGTTTACATTTCTCTGCAATTTGCTATTGTAGATATTACTGAAAAACAAACAAAAACAAACAAACAAACAAACAAACAAAAAGATTTAGACCAGCAGTCATAAATATTTCATTCCTCTCAAGGAGATTAAACTTGACTCATGAATAAACCTGTGAAAATGTCCAGAATTCCTGCACACATTTTTAATTTTCACCTGTAAGAACTTTTGAATATACTGAATTCTAACCATTTTGAGATTTGATTTTGGGGAAAATAATAATTAGCTGCAATTTTATGTTGCCCAGGGTGGATAAGTTAATATTAATTAACCTATTAAGCCTGTGTAGTAAGTCCAAAGTTCATTAACCTGATTTGGAGATTGACTTTTGTAACTGAAGCCTTATTCAGTGAGAGTTTACAAAGTAAGTACAGATACCAAGCAGAGAGGAATTTGCAAGGCTGTGAACAAATTGTCTGTAAGAACACCTTGTTTGCATGCCTGTGCACAACTTGTTTGCAAGGACACCTTGTTCAAGGGCCTCTTTTATCTCAAGTGGAAAAACAAACAAACAAAAAGGCAAAGTTCTTCCCTGCCTTGAGAATTTGTACATGTCATGAAATGTCTGAAATTGACGCATATGCTTATGCCTTTTGAAGATAAAGAAGAAAGCTCATGCAGATTCACTGAGTCTGAATATAAATGCATTGTCATTGAATAAATAGTTTGAATGGAAATTGATTATCAAATTAATGGCTTTAAAACAAAATCTCTGTGATAAAATAAAAAGCCTTCAATATATAAAGTAGTAACTTTCAAAATATTATCATTGCAGAAATGCATCTTAATTCAGTTTTGTTTGTTTGCTTGCTGTTTGTTTATTTGTAAAAACAGACAGCTAAAAATTATGTTTTCAGAGCCATTGAAGTAGGCTGGGAAGTATTATAATGTTTAAGATGAGAAAAAAGTACTTTTTCCACTTATTTATGTTTAGCAGACTTAAATGGACAAAGATTTAAAATTAATTGTGTATGAGATTTATATGCTGACATAGTGTTCAATTGAATACCACAGAATCATATGATCAAAAACATTACAGGGATTATGCATTGCATGTATATTTATTTTGTCTAGTAAATGAAGAACAAATTTTCCTTTCCTTATTTTTTTTTTTTTGTTATATCTGCAAAACAGTACTAAAGTGAATAATTATGAAATTGTTACACCAAATGATATTCCATCTACACTGCTGCAGCTGGAGTTTGTAAAGGTCTACTCTAATTTTCTTCTGGTTACTGTCAACAGTTTTCATTTGATTCTAGAACCAAACTATATAGAATTTAATATATATAACAACCTCTCATTTTAGCTGAGGTTTGCTGCTGTTGTTATTTGATTATTTGTTTCATTTCTTTGTTTTTATTCAAAGATGGACAATTTTTTGGATCTTCTCAGTGTGACTAAATTAACTATATTCCTAGAAAACAAAGTAGATTTCCACTGTTTTGATGGCATGAATCCATGGAGTGTGGACAGAACAAGCTAGATCTGTTGATGAAAAGCAGTGAATTTAATGACTTCTCAAGTTTGACTTCTAAGATAACACAGAATCACAGAACTGTAGGGGTTGGAAGGGACCTCTAGAGATCATCTAGTCCAACCACCCAGACAAAACAGGCTCCCTAGCCCAGGTTGCACAGGTAGGAGTCCATGTGGGTCTTGAACGTTTCCAGAGAAGAATCCGCAGCCTTTCTGGGTAGCCTGTGCCAGTGCTCCATCACCCTCACTGTGAAGAAGTTCCCACACACATTTGTGTGGAACTTCCTATGCATCAGTTCATGGCCATTTCCCCTTATCATATCACCACACACAGCAGAGATTCCAGCCTCATCCATGTAGCATTTGACAATCCAAATCATTTATTACAGGTTCTAACATCCCTCATATATGTTCACAAGTTTTCTCTTTTAACTTTCCCACCCGCCTTTACATGTCAATAAAATACTCCCCAAACACTCCTTAACCATGCATACAGGCACTTATCTAACCAGGATCATAAGTCATTCCAAGCCACTCACTCTTCCTCCAATCAGGGTATGCCATCACACAGCTTCCTTTAACTTGTTTTCCTTCTCTTCTGGAGTGTCCTTGGTTCTAAGCCTTCCATTCTCATGCTGTTTATTTTGCTCCACATCTTCTGCTCTGAATATACTTTCTTGTATTCCCATACATCCATTTGCCTCCTTCTCCTTAGATATTTATAGATGTGGATCAGATCCCCTCTGACTCTTCTTTTCTCAAGGCTGAATACACACAGTACTCTCAGCCTTTCCTCTCACATGAGAGGTGTTCCAGGCCCTTTATCATCTTTGTAGCCCTCCACTGGACCCTTTCAAAGAGATCCCTGTCTTTTTTTTGTACCAGGGAGCCCAGAACTGGACACAAATACTCCAGGTGACCCTCCCCAAGGCAGAGGAGTGAGAGAGGATCACCTCACTTGACATGCTGGCCACGCACTTTCTGATGCAGCCCAGAATCCCATTGGCTTTTTTGGCCATCAGGGCACGCTGCTGACTCATGGACAACCTGTCATCCATCAGGACACCCGTGTCCCTCTCCTCAGAGCTTCTCTCCATCAGGTCATTCCCCAGTCTGTACTGCATGCGAATATTCTTCCCTAGGTACAAGACTCTTCACTTGCTCTTGATAAGTCTCATCTGGTTCCTCTCTGCCCACCTCTCCATCCTGTCCAGGTCAGTCATTAGTGCCTTATCTTCCCCTCACTAGAGAAAAAAACCTCACTAGAACATTTATTTTCTTTCTTAGTGTCAGTGTACATAAATTAACACCTAATTAACTTCTGAATTCCCTCCACTTAAGTAAGGAACTTTATTTTAGTGCCAAAGGTCAATTTAATAGTCAACTGAGAGAGCTCCACAATAGACAGACCACAAATAACTCCTTTAAAAATCATATAAAGGATAATAGTTGATATGAAATTCTGTGAAAGAATTTTTAGCAACATTTAGAAAAAACAAATTAATTAAATCTGGATGACTACAGAGAAAAAAAGTGTGGAACTATGTGAAAAAGTAACATATTGTGCCATCTCCTTCATTTCTATTTGAATCTATTCAGTAATTCTAGTGACAAAAATAGTTTATCTATTTTGTTACCATCAATAGCCTATAGGAGAAAAACAACAATAAGCTTAGTATTTTCAAGGTTTCAATTTTTACTAAAATGTGAATTATAATTTGTTTTGTAAAGCAATAAAAAAAACAATAACAACAACAACAACAACAACAAACCCAACACATTTATACAGCCAATCCCAAACCCACTTAGAAAAATTTTTTATGAACCCAGATGATATTTTCATTGATATCTAAAAATAAAGAAAGCACTTAGGAAATTATATATGAGACATAATTGGCATATCATGTACTTCAGTAATGAATAATTATAGCATGCTATCAAATATTACATAATCAAAAGAAGTAGCATTTGTAAAATTTATAAGACAGAAATAGTTGTGGTTTAATCTGGCAGGCACTGAAACACCACACAGTCATTTGTTCACTTTCCCCTCCCAGTATGTTGGGAGAGAATTGGGAAACAAATAAACAAACAAACAAACAAACCCAGTGTATTGAGACAAATAACTATTTCCTAAGACAGGAATGGAAAGAAAAGGAGAATAGCAATACTAATGATGACAATATATATTTACAAAGCAAGTCGTGTTCAACACAACTGTTCACTGTGCACAGTCCTCAAGACAATTCCTCACAATTTTTAAAAGCATTTTTCACATTGTATCATATATTATTCAATATTCTTTTGGTCAGTTTAGGTCAGCTGTCAGGATTCTGCCCTTTCCAAGCTTGGTGTGCTCCTTCACCCCTCCTCGATAGCAGGGCAGTACAAGAGGTCAAGACACCCTAAGCTATGTGCAGCCACTGCTTGGTAAGATCTAAAACATCAGTGTATGTTATCAACATTGTTTTTTCTCAAAAACAACAACCCTCAGTTCCACATGAAACCAGGAAAACAATTTAATTTAAATATGATTTGATGCTCATGTCACAGATTAAGTGATTTATTCTGTTCACTTGAGACTTAACATCAAATCAACCTAATGATCTTTATCATTTGGAGGTTGGCTATGGAGACAAAATAGTAAATTTTATTTTAAAGTGAAGAATCCATTTAAAATGTCTTATATAATTTCAGTAAACCTAGCCTTATCATTGCATTAATTCCTAAGAATGTCATTTTTACTCTCATTTCACCTCTTATCCATGCAAGGTGCCATTTGCTGAGGCAGAAGTTGAGAGGAAAAAGGATAAATGAAGCAAAAAGTGAGTTAATTGCAATGTAGATAACAAACCAAGGCCTAATAATACATTACTTATATAAGATCTAGAAGACAAACTGTGTCTGATAGGAAAAAAAAAATAACAAAGAATCCTATTAAATTCAGCTTTATTATATCTTAATTCAAATTCAAGTGACTTCCTGCTTTAGCAGTACATAATTTAGCGTGTATATCTTTACAGTTGTCCTGAAGCTAGTATAAGATATAAAGAGATCAAATGTCAAAGCTGAATGTTCAAGTATTCCTTTGACTTACTCTGTTTCTTAGGTTCTTCCTATTGCTCACTGCAGGAGGTATAATTACACTTTTGCTTTCAAGTTTTATTCATGCTAAATAAAAAGTACAGATGTTTGAGTCTGATTCAGCCAATCATCTTTAGACTTTTGCAGTGAAATAGAAAGAATCACTTCCTAGAAGTCTCTTTATTATTCTCACAGTGCCTAATTCAGGAGCCTGCAAAATAGAGATATCTATTGTCAGATACTTTAGTATTCTCTTTATTTGTTAGGCAAATGTAATTGAAACTCAGATTATGTACTAAGGCAAGAGTACATTGGTTACATTTATTTATTAGTTCCCACGTGTTTATTTTAAAAACAGTTGACTTTTAATATGTACAGGGGGAGTGGTGGGGGAAGGGAAGAGAAGGGGCAGGGAGAGAGGAGTGGGAGGGGAGGATTGCAGAAGGGAGGAAAAGGAATAAAGAGCTATAGAATAAAAATGAAAAGAGGTAGAGGGGAATTGCAGACTGTAAAGAGATGAAAAAGTCTTGAAGATTTTAAGTAAGATGTTATTACAAGAGGGTTTTTTTTGTTTTTTTTTCAAATAGGAATTATGTCCAAAATTATGTCCAAAAAGGACATAAATATTTGAATTTCCATGCCCACATGTCCTCTTAATTACTTAAAGTTCTTCAGTTGTTGCCCAAAGAAATTTAATTCTACATTTTGATCACTAATAATCTCATGAAATACACACTGGTTATGATCTTTACTGCTGATTTATGCCTGAATTAATCATTCTATACTCTTTCATAATTCATGAGAAGAACCAGCACTTTCACAATTTGAATCCTTCATCCTAACATGAACAAATATAATCAATTTACTTTAGAATATGATTATTATGTAGTCAAGAAGTCTACGATAAAAAAAATAAGATTTTCTCTGGACATTTATTAATTTTTATCTTACTTACAAGAGATCTAATGAGGATAGTTTCAATAGAAATATTAAACTAGTTGATTACTAATGTCAGTTGAGATTAACTTCATCTATGTGGTTCAGTTTTTGCTTCTGGAGATGTGCAAAATGTTGAAGTCTTGACATTCCCATGTCTGTCCCCACTTCTAACACTCAGTTGTTCTTTCCATCTGACTGGAATATAATTGTTAACTGATAATTGAATTAATTGATTATAATAGTTAACTGAGTTTTATATAGCATCTCATGAAACCTTCAGAAAAGTATTGCTTAGAAACTACTATAGCTGAATCTTTGGAGAACATATCTATCTCTATATCTCACTATATTTATCTCACGCTATCTGCCAGTTCACTAGAGCTGATCAATCTTCAAGATCCTTAATACACTATCTATTTTCTTCATACCTTCACTACACTTTTTGAACATGCGTTTTAAACTATTTCGGCAGGTGAAGCCTCATTTTCTTTAGTACATATCACATAGGAGAAAGACTTAGGCAATATAAACATAACCCTTTTTTGAAGTTTTCCGTTAGGTGCTTGTTTTTCAAGTTCACTGAGAAACTTCCACAATTACTAACATATTTTTTGTTGTTGTTGCTGAACTTCAAATTCCTTTATCTTCTCTCAACAATCATTCTTATGTATAACCTGATCTTAAAATGGAACATCCAGTTGGTATTTTTGAAAATGAACACTCCAAGTTACCACAGCGAACATATGTAAAAGATGGAAAATGTGCAGTTTATAAAATACATATAACAAAGACATTTAAATACTTGACTATTTTATTTTTTTTCTATTCTCATTTCCTAGGTCTTTCAGAGAGCTCACAAATACTATTTCTTTCACATATTAGGATAAGTAGACTAGAATAAATAGAATTGCACTCAATTTTGTGTGTTTCTTTATGACCAAACTTGTTTTTTGAATAAGGCCTGAAGTAGCTAAAATATCTGAATTGAGCAAAGTCCGTTTGGTTACTTTGGTATTTTGATTGATTTTGCATGACGTATTTTCTTCACACTAAAGGCATGATTTTGCAAAGTTGTTCTCTGCTTAAAATCTTTTACTAAAACCATGAACAGGAAAATTTTGCCTTTGACATTCTGAACATAATGTCATCTGTAGTTCTCACAAGTTCAATCTCAGCTTGTATTGCTGTTTAGGTTCCTGGGGAACTTGCCTTCTCATATTTGCCATAGTTACTGAGCATGCCAAATTCCTTATCTTCAAATCCCATGAATGATCTTCTCTTTTGCCCATATCATATTAGAGTGTTCCAAGTAGAAATACTCAAGGATGTTACATCAAAATCAGTACAAAAGTAATGTCATTGTTACAAAAAAAAAAGCCATGCATTTCTGCCCGATTCCCTTTATAAATCCTATAATTCATATTTCATTATTTTCATTATATAAAATTATTATATACTGCTTCTCTCTTTTTTGAGGATTTCAATATTTTAAAATTATTAATGAACAAGACTTAGTTCACTTTCTCCATTGGTTTTATTGCTTGGTTTTTTTTTTCCATAATAAAGTTTTATTATTTGAATTGTATTACTGCCTTGTTCTACTTACTCCTTTCACAAACTTTTGGTCAGCTGATGGTCTACATTTTTTGTTTTTATAACGGCATAGGTTGCACATGGGATTATTGCTGATTATTATTCTGTTTCAGTTAATACCTCATTTATTTACCAATGTCTACGTTAGACTACTATGCTTTGTCTGATTTTCTGATATGTTTCTTCTTTCTCTTTTCCACTTAAACTTGTTATTTATGATTCTCTCAGATCAATCAAATAATTGACTCATTCACTATTTCACCTCTTCAACCACATCAGATTCTTAAAATTACACATATTTTTGGCTTTGACAAAAATAAATAAATTAAAAAAAAAGGAAAAAGTGTAACATTATCAGTTACTTTATATTACTTAAACATCATGTATTTACTTCATGCTGGTCTTATAGATTTAGTCCAGATTTTAATTGGTCACTTTCATGTTGAGTACCAGATTCAACTTTGTTTAATCCTTTATTACCACTTCTTAGTTCTTGAGGCTCATCTTTTATCTAAAATGTGATCTAGGCTCTTTGAAAAAACAAAACAAAACAAAAAAACTACATCAAATCTTCCTAGCTAGTCTTTTAGCATTTTGTCATTATTGCTTTAATCTTTCACTGGACTGGACTACTTACACCCACTGCAAAAACCAAATCAAGCACCTGCTCGATTTTTGACGTACTGCAGCTATATTGGAAAGATTAATTATTAGTTAAAAGAGGAATGTGAATGATTCTCCTTCATGCAAGAAAATAGATTATCTAGTAGTCTAGTGAAAACAAAAATAACTTTTCTCTCTTTCTCTAACACATTTAAGAACTAAATAAAATTGAAAATTATTAGGGAGAAGGTGAAAATTTCTTGCAACCAGTATATCTGAAAAGATCACACCATATTAGTTATTATATAATGTTCAACATCTCTCTTTTCTTTTCTCTATAAGAGATGTATAATCAGCCATTCAATCTACAAGATATTTATTGATGTCACTTGTTCTCCTTCACTGCTTCAAGGAATCAAATGGAAATGTTGCACACTTACTTTTGGTTTATTTTTAAAAGCCATAGAAAACAACTGTAGTGTGTACTATCAGACATAGCACATACTCCATAAAATTACAAATGACAAAAAACAAGGCTGCAATTCTAAATAGTTGTCATGCAATTCACAAGAACTTTGATAAACAGCAGAAGTGAATTACCAAAATCTCAGGATGTTTATCAAAGTGAAATGCAAACTCCTGTTTCTAGAAATAAGTAACTCCAGGCACAGGCCAGTAGTCAACTGGCTGGAAAGCAGTTTTGCAGAGAAAGACCTGTGTGTCTTGGTGGACAAGAACCTGAGCATAAAAAAGCAATGTGCCCTGGCCACAAAGAAGCAAAACAGCCTTCTGTGTTACATTAGGAACCATGTCAATAGAAGACTGCTGGATGTGATCAGCTCTGGTGAACAAACTTGCAGTTCTGGGTCAAGGTCTAGGAATTACATGATGAGATCCACCCTGCATCTTCTCTTCTCTGAGGTGAAAATATCTGATCTTCTTCAGTCTTTCCTCATAGGACAGATTTTACAGCCTTTTGGGCATCGTTGTTACTCTGATTTGGATTCTCTCCAGTTCATCTTTATCTGTTTTAAATTGCAAGAACCAGCATCGGATAGAGAATACAAGGCACAGCTGAGTTATAGTAGTCCTCATCAGTAGTTACTGTGTTCACTTATAAATATTTGGTATTACATTTCCCTTTCAGTGCTTCAAGTGTTTAATATACAGATACAAATAATAATAATAATAATAATAATTAAAGAAGTCATTTATGTGAAAATCTAAAGTTCATAATATATAGGCAAAAGATTGCTGACTGATTATAAAACATATACATATGTATTTCATAGTACATAGTAGAATGTGTTCTGCTTTTGGCCTTTAGATTTTTCTCTTAGCACCATAAGTGCTTATAAAAGAATAAGTATTGAAATTTTCATTATACTTTTTTGAGCTTCTAAAGATCACTTGTCTTGGTGTACCAATTTTCTCTAGTCTGTGGGTATTTGCTTTGAAGAGTTTTCAGTACATTTAGTCATAGTCCATTTTCCTTTTTGAAGCGGTTTCTACTAGAATAATTTTCTCAGAAAAAGAACACAGTTAAGGACCTATAACTTCAGAAAAATTGAAACCACGGGGTAGCATCTACTGCCTAACCTGCTCAGCAATACCAGCATTAATACAAGTGTCCAAAAAAAAATTCAGCACCTTCATGATGATGCAGGAATGAAGGACATTAGAACAGGATCTTGCAAGTGAGGAACTGTTCATATAATAAGTTATTATATTTTGTACAGACACTAATTTTCTGTATTTTGTTGCTACAAAAGACCTTGAGATAAAATAGGAAGTCTGTCCTGAAAGTAATTCCTCCTATTTTATTATGTTGTCTCACAAAGTCAGAGGCAGATGTTAGTGATATGGCAGCAGTGGTTGAACCTTTCCACTAATATTCCATTAAATTTTGTTATTGTGTGACAGATGGCAGAAGAGAGACAGTTTGACAAAATAGTGTCTGACATGGAAGTGGATATGAAGCAAAGGTGTGTAATTGAATTCCTCTATACAGTAAAAAATTACACCCACTGACATCCACTGACACTTGCTGAATGTTTGAGATCAAACAGTGGATGTCAGCACAATGAGGTTGTGGGTAATGTCTCATCAGTGGCAACATTTCCCTACCAATGACTGTCACTGAAGCTGTGAAGTAGTGGGTCATCTCCACTCCTGCAGATTTCTACAAGCAAGGCATACAGGCTTTTGTTTATCACTGATAAAAATGCATAGCTAATGGTGGCGACTATGTTGAAAAACAGTGTTTTGTAAGCGAGAATTTACTTCATCAATTAGTATTATTGTGCTCTTTGCATCTGTTGTAATTTCCTTGGAAATAGGAGGCACTGCTTTAAGAGTGATCTGTGTACGTTTGACATTGATACAAATACCCTTTGGGAAATAAAAAATTGCAAATTTCCTGGCTCTGGCAGCTAGCAATTAGTTGTTTCTGGCAGAAATTTTATGTCATAGTTTTTGTTATACTTCGAAGCTCTCTTCTGAACCACATATCGCAGTTCAGAACTGAATGAATTGTGTCAGGAACTTGGAATATTGTATATATAGACTTCAATTCATTCCATATAATTATATTATTTGTCTTTCTGAATTTCAGATTCATGGACAGTAATATAACATGGATTTTTAATATTAAATAATATTAAACATTGCTAATACTGTAATTCAGTTTTGTACAACAAGCTCATACACAGTACTTAGGTTACTATAATAGCAGCAGCACTGATGAAAACTTTCTGTGAATATTTATGCATTAGTATATTGACAATGTTGTTTATTTTCCCTTTAAACTACATATTAGGAAATACCCCTAAAGTCTTCGTCTTTGTCCATTTTTGCCCTCATCTTTCTGCTCTCAAGGTATTTTACTGGAAATTTCAACATTATCATTATCACATGTATGGATTATGTTCTCTTGCAGATCACTTCTCACAGCTGTATCTGTCATTTGGATTGTGTTAACTGCTATCTGCACAATTAGTTTCTCACTCTTTGTGGCTAGAACGGATTAAATATACCTTTCTTAGCAGAAATATACACTGGGAGTGGGGAATGAGTGAATGACTGCCTGTTAGGTTGAACCACTCCTGGTAACCTTTCTTTTATTTTTCAAAAATGCATCTGGTGGGATTCAGTTTATTTGGACAATGTCACGGTTTTATGATTTTTGGTATTGGTATTCCACATCATAACATCATGCAGTGCATTAAGAGTTAAAGAGTTAATACTCCAGCTCCATGGATCATTGATAGTTATGAGTATACCTGTCTCAGAAGAGAAGAACTATGTTCCGCAGAGGACTTTGCATTGCTTTGTATTTTTATGTATTTCTGCTCAGAGGGGAAGATGAAAACTCTTTGCCTGTCACGGGACATTCTCTTTCCTTTGGGATCTACCTATCCGTGGGTGCTCACTGCCATCTCGTCTTCAGCGTTAGCGTAAGGCCTTCGGTTTTTTGGACACTCTCTCTTGCTCATTGTATTTGATTTATTAGCTTTAATTCCAACTATATTATATTATATTGTGTTATTTTACTTTCCAATTTCTTATTTAGTAAATTAGCTTTCTTTCTCAGATCATTGACGCTGTTTCATTTCTAGGCCCATCTCCCTTTTCCCTTTTCCACTACCCCTTTCCCGGGGCATGGGTCTGTGGGTCCCCCACACCAATTGTCACAGAACCAGGCTGAACCAGCCTGTAAACTGTAGACATCTATAGCCATAGATGCCTGTGGTAGAGTTATCCATGTGACAAGGATCACAAGGATCATTAATGAAATTTAGAGAACTGCACTGCTGACTGAAATATTTTTGCTTTAAAATAAAATGAATAGGCTGTGTTGGATGAAGGCCATTTGAAGTGAGTGAGGGTAAACAAAGAGAGAAGATAGGAGAAAGGACCTAGAAGTGACTTTTACATTTAGGATTAAGAACTGTGTGACTGACAGTGTCTTATAACACCATAAAATCTAATAAATATCTGTATGTGAGAGTAATTAAGCTCTAAACCTCTACTGCTTTTATTGGACACCTGTAGGTATATATATGTGAAAGAATGCCTCTGTAATTAAATGCATTAGATAGGTTTATGAAGAAAATGCCAAGGTTAACACTTGTCAGAGACTAATAGTGTCAGACCAAATTCTTCAGTATAATATACAATCCCTGAAAGGTATAATGTTTAATATAAAATTTACTTATTTGAAGATAGTTTATGTTACATGAGATTTTAAAATTAACAGAATAGAAATGGTTTGGTAGAGAGAACAAGGGAAGTCTCAGAAGTGGCACGGGGTCAGCACAGGAGAAGCAGCGAGGTGTCAACCCTGGGAGGGGCAACAGCAATCAGTGATTAGTTTGTGAGGTCTCTCCTAAGAGAAGGTCTCTCTGGGAAGCAGCAGAGATCAGCTCATGAGGTTTCAGATGGCAGAACATCTCAAAGGAGCGGTGAGGTCCAGGAGAAAACAGCATGTCTCAGGCAGCAGGCCCAGGAGGGAGTTTGTCAGCAGCAAGGGAGTCAGTTCATGAGGTTTCTAATGGAAGAACACCTAATCTCAAGATGGTCAATCCCTCTTTTATCCTCCATTTTTCCTGTCTATGTGACAGATGCTGTGCTAGGATGCCATGCAAGCATCTCCTGAGATGGCTATCACTCCACAGAGATGAGTACCACACAAAAGAGTGTTCAGCTGCCATTGAGCTGCAGCTTATCTCTCTTTTGTTGCCACAGGACATGCCCATCTGCTTGTCCTTTTGCAAAGGATTTTGTCCAGGACTTGTTTGGATATGTTCGGATGTGTTCATCAGCAAACTTTAAGGCAATGGTATCAAATAATAGTCTCTTACAGTTGTTAAGCCCTGGAATGGGCTCCCCAGAGAGGTGGTTGAGTCACCGTCCCTGAATGTCTTTAAAATCTGTTAGGATGTGGTGATCAGGGACATGATTTAGCAGTGGGTTGATAGAGTTAGGGTAGTATGGTTAGGTTGTAGTTGGACCCGATGATCTTGAAAGTCTTTTCCAACCTGAACAGATATATGATTCTATGATAATACAGCAATTTGCTTTTTAAAAAGATATCGATGATGTACATTACACACTGATAAATACATTTTGGCTTTAACAGACACTCCAATACATTTCTTGGAGTACTTCTCAGCTGCTTTACCCAACAATATAATGAAAACAAAATAAGAGTTGTTCTTTTTTTTTTTTTTTTTTTTTTCAGAAACCCCATTTAGACATCTATGATGCTGAATGTGAGTTTATAGACAGAGCTATGAGAATTTCCCCTTCTGCTGCAAGCCAAATGGCACAGAGCAGCTAGCAAATCCACACACTGAGAAACATATAAAAGGCTTAATAAAGTACATGAAAAAGTTATAATGTGTGATCAAAGAATCACAGAATTGTAGGGGTTGGTAGGGACCTCTAGAGATCATCATGTCCAACTGCCCTGCAAAAGCAGATCCCTAGACCAGGTTGCACAGGTAGGAGCCCAGGCAGGCCTTGAACATCTCCAGAGAAGGTGACTTCACAACCTCTCTGGGCAGACTGTTCCACTGCTCCATCACCCTCACTGTGAAGAAGTTCCCACACACATTTGTGTGGAACTTCCCATGCTTCAGTTTGTGGCCATTTCCCCTGTGCCTGGAAAAGTCAGTATGTAAACAGGAGTATTTACCTGATGAGGCTTAATTTTCACAAGTAGATATTTAGTGCCCTTTGAGGATGCTTTGCTTATCCACAATGGTGTTCAACAGCTTCAAGAGGAATATGTGTCCTCTGTAGGTGATGTTTCCATATCTTTTAAATCCATAAATATGTCTTGGATATCCTAGGGAGGTTTATATATGAGTAGACATTTAAGTGAAATGGTTTAAATAAGATAGAGGAGTATAAAAGTCATACTGATGAAGTTGTATGTCAGGGATGTTGAAGTCTTAGGCACCTAATTCATTTTACATTAAAAGACAAGAGATTGAAAAACGTATTGAAAAGAGAACATCATACAAGTCTTATTCCTTTTTTAATCCTCTACTGCAAATTACTGTTTGATCTATATCTCTTTTTTTGTCATGCACGTGTCAAGAGAAAAACACAGTCTCTCTAGTTTACCTGTGTTTTTGCAGTTTCTACTATACTGAATTCTGAGCAAAATTCAGATTTAGGTACTGTGTTTTATTCCTAAAAGAATATAGACCAAGCAGTAACAAACCAAATGTCTAGACACAGAATTTAAGGTTACCTAGAATGTTTTTTATTCTTATCTGTTATATATATATATATTTATTACATTTTGACAAGTTAATGTCTGAGGACTTTTGATGATTGTCTGTGAGAACTATTGGTGATAGATGGGCAGTTGGACTGCATGATCTTGTAGGTCTTTTCCAACCTTGATGATTCTATGATTCTATATGATTTATTACTTAATTATCTGTTAAGGAATACTTGGAATAGATTGGCAAACATAAAGTGAATACTCCAAAATGAACACCTCAAGTAGAAAACTGGTGTGCTCTGTGTTATCACTGCCTTAGATCTTCATTAAGAGGGGTTTCATGTTGGAGATCATGTCCCTTCTTTTTGGAATTATATGTACACATTTTCTTACCACAGACTTCTTCCTCCTTGTTGGGAACCAGGTAAAGTTTAACAGCTGTCCAATAATTTCTCCAAAAGTTAGGTAATATCAAGAAGTCTCTTGCTATTATGGTTGGACAGACTTTTATCCTATCCTATTCACAGAGCTAAGGCTGTAGAAGAGCAAGAAATGTACAACTCAGTGCTTGATAGTAGTTAGAGAGAATAAAACTTTATCTCAGCCAAAATGAGCACTGACAGGTCCTAAGAATCCTCATTGTAAAGTCAATATGAAGCCTATTTTCTTATACTAGGAATAAAATAATATTTTTAATACCAGTAGAGATAATAATGAAGTAATAAAAATTACATTTAATGAGTTATAAAATCATTCACAATAGGATAAATAGTTCCTTGGCTCATAAGTGGAGTAAGAAAATGACAGTTTTATTGCTGCAGGAGTCTGATCTGGAGAAAAGCACAACTTACCTCAGGACATTCAATGTGTTTATCACAAGGATGCTAATCAAACAGAACTGCCTAGTTTTGTGACCATTTCCCATTTATTCCTGCTCCTTGATTACAAAAGATTGTGTATTCAGTGTTTATGCCATAATAAATAAATATATATATATATATATATATACTTGTACTAAATTTGAACAGAATTTTTGAAGAAGTAAATATTTATTTCTGATGAAAAAAAATATTTTAAAGCACAGATAATTTTTCACAACTTGTGTGAACAGACGTGATTATAGCAGGAAGATATCTGAATAAGTAGAAAAAAGAAGAAGAAAAAAATAACTCCATAAAACATTAAACTGAGAAGGAAAACAAAACAAAACAAAACAAAAACACAAATTATTTTGGTAGAATGTAGTAATTGTTTAAAAAATTATGTATGAGTGCCATCGTTAAGATGGTATCATTATTAAATTCTAACAAACTTCTGACCAAGCAAAGTGAAGAGAAAATCTTAGAATAGAATCTCAGGAAGATATCACTAAGATTCAGAAACATCTTTTTTTTTTTTTTTCCAAGTGTTAAAAATACACTTACAAAGCCTTACACTTTCTCATCACAGTATGTCAAGTTTCTTTAATGTTTTTATGGGCAAAGATGCCTAATACCCCAATTAAGTAATCACTGTCACTTATCCTTGCAGATGTTTGATTGGAGGAGAGAATTTGTTAGAATCTGCGCAGCAAATTACAGTCACACAGCAGAGCTAGTGAAATGATTAGTTTATAATGATGTTCCTAGGTGTTTCACACTCAGAGCAGCTGAAATGTTTTAAAGATTTATTTCTTCATCCAAGACATTAACAAAGCTGTAATGTAAAATCTCATCATAAATAACATATCAAAATTGTTTTCAAATTATCAGTAGTCAGTCAAGTCCTGATCAGCATGGTTCTGCACATGTTTCACTTAACACAGAAAATGAAGAATCATTTCTGTTTTGTTCCTTTTGATTTTGTTAACTCATATCACAAAATTCGAGAGATATGAATGGGATGTAATCTAGGTGCATGTTGATTGTTCTATATAACGGTAGTAAGAATGTGAATAATAAGCATTTCTAAGGAAGTTACAGAGCCTTATTTTATTTTCAGGGCAAACAGACTCCTGTCAGTCTGTGAATATCTTCCAGTGACCAGTAAATAACACAGAAATTTGAAATGATAGTAGTAGGTTTAGTCCTATTGCCCTAATTTATGGGAAAAAATCCTGGAAGACTGTTGAATATAACGATATTATAACTTATCTGAAAACAAAACAAAACAAAACAAAAAACTATCAGTATGACTAACATAAGTTAGAAAAATTTAGGAGAGTCTGTGTTAGGAAAATATGTCTGATTTTCATTTTCTTCACTTGCTTTGTACTGTCAATTGATCTTCAGAACAGAATGTTGGTCAGAGGCAGTATCATTTGTATGATCTTAAGTTTTCAGAAATGTCCTAGAATATTATAGAATGGCTTTGGTTGGAAGGAACCTTAAAAGTCATCTAGTGTCAACCCCCTCTGCCACTGGCAGGATTGCCACCTTCAAAATAAGGCTGCCCAGGGCCCCATCCAGTCTGGCCTTGTAAGCCTGAGGTGGTACATCCACAACTTATCTGGGCAAGCTGTCCTAGTGTCCCACCACTCTCTGAATAAATAATTTCTTCTTAGTATCTAATCTAAATCTACTCTCCTTTATTTTAAAGCCATCCTCCCTTGTCCTATCATTATTAGACCATGTAAAATGTTGGTCTTCCTCCTGTTTGTAAGTTCCCTTTAAGTACTGGAAAGTGAGATATCCCTGGAGTCTTCTCTTCTGCAAGCTGAACAACTCCAGCTCCCTAAGCCTCTCTTCATGGGAGAGGAACCCCAGAACTATGTTAATCTTCTTGGCCTTCCTCAGGACCCATTCAGGACCACATGCAGAAGAGTATCTGTCTCAGGAATTTTTGAGATATTTCAATCCAAACTCAGTGTAATTTGACACACATCACTTGGACTGTTCTGTACTCTCTTCTGCTCAAAAAGGATATTTAACCAGATGGGGTGTTGCAGAAAGAAACATATATTATTCTAATCTTAACACATAGCAAAAATAACTTTCACAACACCTTTTTACTGCTAGAGTTCAACAGGTTTGAAGACTGGGGCTAAATGAATTTAAAACTGAGGCTTAATTGAATTAAATATGATTCAATTATTCATTCCAAATTTGGATTGTTTTTGGGCATAACTGTGAGGATCAGAATATGCCAGGATACTACTAGGGAATACTCATGAATTGCAAAAGATTAGCTATCTTTATATTCTGAATCACTGAAAGGCAAGATAAATTCTTCACGAGTCTAATTTCTTGTATATGTGTTATTTGATTTGAAAACATCTGCTTGTTGCAATACCAGCTTTGCATTTTTTTCTGAAGTGGAAAAAATACTGAACATTAGTGGTTGCTGAAAGGCAGCATAAAATTCACACATGATTTCTAGCTTTCACGTTTGTGGGCTAAAAGTGAAATTATTAATCTTAAGCAAAGCATGTAGACTTCTCAGACTTCTTTTTACCACACAGAGGGCCTCTGAGGTATACTAGACCAAGGGAAAAGACACTATTTGAACTGATAATCAGTACTTCCAGGACGTACAACCTCAAGATAAAAAGAAACAGAAATGTTATTTAGCAAAATACACACAATATCCCTATGGGTCTTGCAGACCTGCCTGATAAACAATATTTAAAAAGTTACCAGGATAATATCAGACAGCAAGCTTTTTACAGAAACTTCATCCTAACTATTTTAGACTACTTATATTTTTTCATGTCATTGTACATATTTTTCTCCCATTTTCATCTGTGTATTTCTTCCATTGGCTACCCTCTCAACCACTACCAGTAAGTTCTAAAGGCTATTTTTATTAATATTTTATGTCAAAGAGTTCTAGGAAGCAATAACTTAGAATAATGCTTGCTTTTAGAACATTATTTTGCAGCCTTGCTGTCATTTGACAACTATTTTTAATGGATTTTTTTGTTGTTGTTCGTTTGTTCATTTGTTTCTTTTTTTTTTTTTTTTTTTTGTAGTGAACTATTATGTGGATATTGTAGACACATTGAACTTTTCAACCTCACGTTTGTCATATATTTTCAGATCCAGAGCTTCCTTCTAAAAATTGTGCAAGAGTTTATATGTCTGTATATATGAACATTCCTATGAACTATATCCTCCGGTCTAGATAGAAGCAGTACATACTTTTATGTTTATAATGCTCATGTCAAGCTATTGGTTTAATCTAATGAGGTGAATTATGTGAAAATCCACATCATATATTTTCAAAAATTATACTGAAGTTACTCATATCTCCTTTTTAATTGGCCTTAAGAATATTGATTCTGATTTGATAAAGTGACAAAGATTAATCTAAACATTTGTTTATTTGACACTCGTGTGAATCCCTGAAATGTTCCTGGAGTGGCTAAACAGGTGAACTATTTTGATTTATTAATTTGAGATTCATTGTAGGAACCTTTCTGCAACTAATTAAACAGGCCAATTTCACATTTTCAAAGAGCTGTAATTGTGCAATTAAACCATAACAGAGAAATATTTGATCACTGAAATGTTTGTATCACTGAAATTTGTCATCAGTCTTAGTGCTGTAGACTAACATAAATTCAGTAGTTATAATGGGTTCTGATATCCACTGTAAAAGGACATGGAGCTTGGAGGAACTGAAAGAAAGCTGAAAAAGGATCACCAGTATTTACTGATGATAAGACATACTCTTCTGATATACTTATATATGTATATAATTAATTATAATATATATATATAGTTAATCATAATTTAATTTAATTTAAACTATCATTTTATTTGATGTGAACTTTGTGTAGGAAAATCTATCAGTTTTTTGCATTAAATATCAAGTAGACACCATCTAACTTAAACAAGGTTTCAATTTAATCTTTCTTATTTTTTCTTTAATGTTCTGTAGCTAAGAAAATATAAGTATAAAATCTATGTGACTAGCTGCTTCTGTGTTTTAACAACAGTAGACAGCCAAGCACCACACAGCTGTGCTTTCATATCTCCCTCTCAGTCAGCAGAATGAGGGAAAAAATGTTATGAAACACCTAGTAGGTTGAGACAAGGACAGAGAGACCACTCACCAACTGTTGTCATGAATGAAACAAGTTCACTGTAAAGGAGGTAAACAGAGTTATTGTCATACTGATAAAAGACCAGAGCAATGAGATCTACAAGTAAACTAAAAAACAGTTTCCTCTCCATCCATGCTCTACTTCCTCCTTCCACTGAGAAAACAAGATTGTATTCAATTCATAACTCCTTTTCTCTGCTACACTTTCATACTCACTCTCTTCCCTCATTCCAACTTGGAATGACATCCTTTCCATACTGATCCCATGTGGACTTCCCACTGGATGAATTTCTTCAAGCACTGCTCTAACATGGGTCCATACAAGGGGGTTCATCCTTCAGGTGGTTATGTTAACACGCATCATCCTTTCCAGATTTTCTTCACCCTGTGGGCTTCTCTCCATAGGCTGCAACCTTCACCCGAGACCTGCTCCTGTGGGGATCTCTATAAACTGCATACTCCTTCAGGTCTCATCCACTGCTGCACCAAGGGCTCCTCCGTGACTGTTCATGGAGATATGCTCCATGTGGCACACCATAGGTTGCATGGGAACAGCCTGCTCCTCCATGGACCTCTCCACAGACTCCAGGGGAACTTCTGATCCATGCCTGGAGCACCTCCTGCCTTTCTTCTTTACTGACCTTGGTGTCTGTGTGATTATTTCTCTCTGTGTTTTCTCATTCCATTCTCCAAACTACTGCTGTGCAGTATTATCCCCCTTTCTTAAATCTGCTCTCTTAGAGATTCATTTAGTATCCCTCATTAGATCAGCTTTGGACAGTGTTGGGTCCCTTTTGGAGCAATCTGGAACTCGTCCTTATCTACTTTGAAGTATCTTCTGCATTCTTCTAACAAAGGTTCTGCAGTCCCCTTGATACATAAATCTTGCCATGTAAATTCAGTATATCTGTCTCTCTTTGGTGTATCTGTGAGTTTGTCACTCCGTCATGACACTCAGGAAATTTTCATTTTTCTCACTGAAGTACAAGAAGAAGCATCCTAATGTAGTATGAAAGGAGAATCCCAGTGTACTCTAATGAGATTCTCATCTGGACAAAATAAAAAGATCAGGACACCACAGCAAACTGAATAAAACTAGAGATAAAAGTAGAGTGATCCACACTCTCTGAGGGTGTTGCGTTTTAACCCAGCTAAGCATTCTCTCCTTTCACACCCCTAGCAGTGGGATTATGGAGAAATTTGAAATTATATATATATATATAAAACAAATACTCATGAGTGTAGATAAGGACACTATAATTAAAAACAATAACAACAAAAGAATAACCCTCCCCCCCAAAAAAAAGAAAATAATCATAGAATCAATAGGAATAACAAAACAGTGATTCGTGATGTAATTCTTCACCATGAGACAACTGATTTTTAGCCAGTCTTCAAGAAATGGTTGGCCCCTGAGCAAATTCCCTTCAGTTTACTGGTTTTACATATGATATATAATATCCCTTTGAGGTGAGCTGTCCTGTCTCTATCCCCTCCCAGATCCTTGTAGACCCCAGACTCCTCACTAACAGGGTGTGATATATAGAAAAGATCCTCACTCAGTGTGAGATCTGCTCAGCAACAGATAAAACACTGATGTGTTAACAGCATTATTTCCATCTTAAATCCAAAATGCCTCACCAGTGTCTTGTCAGCAGTGGGTCATCAGTGTTTTGTCAGTTGTTTTTTCTCTGTAAACATGCAGCCAGTGCTAGCAACAAGCAGTATGCTTACTGCCTCAGAAAATGTAAATGATTACTTTCACAATAATCATTAGGCAGCTGGAAATACTTAATAAAATTCTAAGAAGTGGTTGAGATTCTAGCTTTTTGTTTGTCATCACTTCTTGGACGAGAGTAGGAAAATCCATAAATTTTTGTTAGTTGCATCTACTTTGGAATGCCATACAAAAGCCAGCAATACACCATCTATTTATGTTGATTTCCTGTCATTCTGACATGATTTCGAGGGAGTAAGATGAAGTCATCTATGTAGATGTAATAATCCTGCTTAATTATATTGAAAAGGCAACGCAAAAAGAAAATATCTTGAATAAAATCTATCCCTGTACAGAAAATGCCTGGGCTTGAAACATAATTTTCTATATCAAAAATACATTCTTTGTTCTCTGCTCTCATTATTTTTGTGTATACTTGAAACTTGTACACTTTTTGTGAGACAGTGAAAAGTTATGAAGTCTGTAAATTATGATCATGGTTGCCTGCAGTCTGGAATTACAGATATTACTCTTATGATCTGTGAAATTTTAATATTTACTTCACTGTCATCAGAATTTATATCACAAAGTTACTTTTGTTCATTTATGGGGATTTGATAAATTGTCATATACTGCTAGAACTCTACTTTATGCCGGAACAGTTTATTGAAAACTTAGTAATACTTTACAAAAGCAATACTAGTTCATCACCTACTTTTTCATTCTTGATAGCTTCTTATAAATTTGAAATGTGTGAGTCTGTAAAAAGCATACCACTCAGCCCAATGCTATATTTGAATCCATTAAAATCAATATGTTAACTCACAAACACAGTAACATGTAGAAAAGGAAAAATAGATAAATAGAAAAAGTAGAACTAAGAAAAATGAGACTAGAAATAATCACCAGCTGGAGTCTTTTTTTTTTTTTTTTACTTGTCTTGTTTTGTTTTACTTTGTTTTGTTTTAATATCTGGCTTAGCATTGTACTACAGCAGATTTCAGAACTGCAAAAAATAAATCAATCACTTTTATTTTTCTGCCTTAACAATGTCACACAGTAAAGTCTACTATCAAACAAAACAGGTCACAAAAAGTTCTGATAATTGTTCTAAAAGAGTTTGCATTGCATTTCTGTCCTTTATATTCTACTTATTAATAATTAAATAAGACAGAAAATATATTTGAATAGTCTGATAAAACATGGTGTTAGGTTTCAGAAACATTATTTAGCTACATCTAAGGAAGAGGAGAATTGAGATAAGGAAAGTATTACTGAAGATGAGGATTTACTGGCTGCCTCTCAAAAAATTATTCAGAAGAAACTTCTCCATTTCTCTACATTTCTCTCCTAAGATTTAAGTTGTAAACATGCAACTTCAGATCCAAACTGTGATTGAGATGTATGCTATTATTTTGCGAAAATTTTTTAGTTTGGTTCAAATTGTGTTTTAACAAGAGCAGGTATAAAGTCTTACACCTAGGGAGAAATAACTGCACGCACCTGTACATGTTGGGAGATGGCCTGCTGGAGAAGAGCTCAGAGGAGAGGAACCTGGGTGTCCTGGTGGATGACAGGCTGGCCATGAGCCAGCAGTGTGCCCTGGTGGCCAAGAAGGCCAATGGGATCCTGGGGTGCACTCTGGAGAGCAAGGACAGAAGGTCAAGCAAGGTGATCCTTCCCCTCTACTCTGCCCTACTGACACCTCAACTGGAGTATTGCGTCCAGTTCTGGGTTCCCTGGTACAAAAAAGACAGGGATCTCCTTGAAAGAGTCCGGCAGAGGGCTATAAAGATGATAAAGGGCATGAAGCACCTCCCCTATGAGGAAAGGCCGAGACCTGGGCCTGCTCAGCCTTGAGAAAGACTCTGAGGGGATCTGATCCACATCTATAAATATCTAAGAAGTTAGAGGCAAAGGGATGAGGCTGGACTCTTCTCAGCAGTTCACGATGATAAGACAAGGGGAAATGGCCACAAACTGATGCGTAGGAAGTTGCACACAAATGTGAGTGGGAACTTCTTCACAGTGAGGGTGACAGAGCACTGGCACAGTCTGCCCAGAAAGGCTGTGGAGTCTCCTTTTCTGGATTCATTCAAGGCCTGCCTGGACGCCTACCTGTGCAACCTGGTCTAGGGACCTGCTTTGGCAGGGGGGTTGGGCTAGATGAACTCTAGAAGTTGCTTCCAACCCCTTCTATTTGGTGATTCAGTGAAATTAGAATAAGACACTCCCCACTTCAGAATGTATAAAATGTTATTACTAAATGCTTGCTCCTAAAAACATGTAATTAGTAATAGTGATGACAATTACATTTTTGAGTCAGATGAATTTTAGAGAATTTTTAGAGAATAATAAATGTTCTATTAATCTGAACTTCTATTTTGTAATATTTGTCCATTAACTGAAAAGTATTATATTTCTATGAGGAATATTTTCCTAATTATATTGAGAGTTGTTTGATTACAAATAATGTTAGAAAACCGTTACCACAATAGAAAATAGACTGCACTGTCCAGTACACAATAGAAATGTTTAAATCTAAATGTGTTGTATCAAAGTATTTTAATATTATAGGATTAATATTTCAATGAAATCCATTTAGACTCCTTACTTGCTAACCATAAACTTCTGGCCTAAACCTTAGATGAAAAAAGATATAATGTTTATTGAATCTGAAACAGTTACACAATTTTATTTCATCCTATTGTTTATTAGAAATGCAATATACAAACAACACATGTATATACGCACTTGTTTACAGCAGCATATAAAGAGCTTTAAATGAAAATATTTAAATATATTTGTAAAAAAAAAATAAATGCTGTCCTTATCATTTTTATTGGAATTGACTTCTTAAAGCTCAATCTCATTGTATAAAATCTTAAGTAAGCCATAGAGGCATTCTTTCAGTAGTATGAAAAAAAAATTTATTTTTATTAAAACAAAAATACAGTGCAAATGTTCAACTTTTCCTGATAAAAAGAGGAAACCTATCTAGAATACTTTACAACATAGTAATATCCTTGCCTTCTTACCGTGAAAGACCAAATTTTCAAATTCCTTTCCTGTTTAACATAAGTGCTGTGTTTATTTTATGTTTTATTTTCATTATTTACTTCAAGAACCGTTTAGATAAGGTGCTAAGGGATTTGATTTAGTAGCATAGTGGGCAGGGATGGAGATAGGAGGATGGTTGGACTAGATGATCTTGTAGGTCCTTTCCAACCTAATGTATGTATGAATCTATGAATCTATAACTGAAAATGATGGCAAACAAAATATTACTAAACCTGATTTCTGCTTTAGTACATAAACTCCCATGGTTTGTTTTAAACAGGAATGAAATGAAAAAAAAATAGCATTCAATTAAAAGCATCATACATTAAGTGTCACAAATGTGTATATGTCAAGTTATGTTTTTATCAAATCAAAAAGTTCAGTGATCACTATCTAAAAATGATCCTCAACTGATCCACAAATTTCTATTAATTGACCTAAATAAATAAATAAATAGATTAATTAATAGGTATTTAATTCAAAAATAGAAGCTATTATTTACAAGCTTTTATATAACTACCCACATTTCTATTTACTCAACAAGTATACCTAAGCTCTGCATCATCCCATTGATATGGTTACAAGAGGGTATTTTCTAATACTGTAAATCACACTGCACTCTCATCTCATTTTTTTTACTTTTTCTTAGATACGTATCTCCTCTTTTCAGCACAAAAATAAGATGCTGCACACCAAGATTACTGCATGGTAACTCAGTGTTACTCAATCAGATATTTGCATTGCTATTGTATCAAAAGAAAGTTATATATCTTTTTGAGGAGTGGTGAAGAATGCTTTAAAGAGGCACCAGTGCATCTGAGTAAGAAAACATTTATCGTTTCCTTGTTACTTAAAAAGTTATTGTATTTTTCATGATCAAATGAGATTAAAAAGATCCATAACATTAAAATTTAATCCATAAACATTAAAAAAGAAATGGGAAAAAAGTAATCTGTCATTTACTGAGGGTCGGGGGGGGGAACAAAAAAAAAAATGCTATGATGAAATATTAAGGGTCTGGAAATACAATGATGACAATATCCACATCCTGATGGATTTTTACTTTAATCTTCAGGATACAATGATGTACAGTACTCCTCTGCCTTTTCCATGTTTTCTCAAGTTCTGCTTCAAAGTGCATTCATAAAACTTTTTTTCCTTCCTTTATTAAGCATTTGTTTTAGGGTACAAAGAAAACACATGTTTAAACACACAGTTATTAGCAGCTTAGATGTTCTCATCTGTCATAGGCAGCTGCTACACTAAGAAATAAGACATTGTAATAGAGAAGGATCTACTGGGAACCTGGCATTTACACTATATGATTCTCAGGGGACAGACTTAATAAGTTCTTCCAAAGAATTATGCTCCATCAGGTCAGCTGTAAATATATATATATATATATATATATATATATATATATATATATATATATATAAAATAACACAAAAAAACAGTAGCAGACACACACTATTTTGTGATAGCCTCTGAATATCATGTAGGAAATCCAAGCATGTCTAAAACACATCTATTTAGGAACCTGAATCTTCCAAAATCTGATAAGTATTTAGAAGATCAGAAGAGTGCATGTATTTCTCTTTTCCACTGTTCTACACAGTCATTAAAAGGGCATGTTAAAAGAGGAGTATTTTTAATTAAAATTTTAATTAAAAGAGGAGTATTCAGCTTCTGTTGTATAATCATTTTTGTAGTACTAAAACTTATTAGACAGTGTTTATATTAGTGGTCCTATAAGTGCATTTAGATTTAGATATATATAGAAAAATACAGCAAGGTTGCTTTTTTTTAAAAGAGAATAAAACAAAACTTCTACTGTATGTGTGTTGTGTCAATGCTGAAACTACATTCTGATTTCAGACTATAGAAAATGGTCAATGGCAGAAATGTATTTCAAACTTGATCCCAGAAACAATTCATTTGTAAAACCTTTCTCAAATACCTGCAATAAGGAAATCAGCTGATGGTTGTTATTCTCAGTCACTCTTAAAAATTTACACTTATTAGAATCATATTCATACGAGTTCATTTCATGATTTTTATAATGTATTGCCTCTACTGTTCATTCTGAAGCTGCTGTAATATATTAGGAATATTCTGAAGGATCAGAGTGTTTCTAAAGCAAAAGATTTTCAAACATCTTAAGCCTTTTTCTTTATTTCTTATCTTAATATGAATCTCTTTGCTCTTTTTATCCATTTGTTCTTTTCCGTGATACATAGAGACTTATTCTGGCTTGTGCTTTGTCTGCAAAAAGTAAATAACACAGTTTTTCATATGACCTAAAGAGAGATTACTCATAACAAAGGTAAACATTCATATTTGAAATTTTTACTCTGACGTCTTTCAAGGATAATACAGAATAACAGTTTAACAGATTATAAGACAGATTTTATTGCAGGTAAGCTCATTTAAAGAATTTATTTATCTCTACTGATTATAAACAGAGCCTCAACTGGGAAGCTTTAAGTATATATCAGGCATTATTTTGACAAAAGAGAGTTAGAGTGGAGAAATAAGAAATGTTGATTTATGTAAATGGAACTGATTTCACTGTTCTGTCTGAGAATTCTTAAATATTGTATCATATAAGCAAATGTAGAAAAACACACAAAAAAAGACCATAAACAGAGAAAACTGGAATTCATTGGACATAAACGAATATTCTTCATGCCACATAGACATCTAAGCTATTAATATACAGGATTGTTGTCATAATTACCTTTGAAAATTCCAGTAGATTTTACTGATTAACATGATCAAAATGAATTTTTTTCCTTATACTTCTTATTTGGAAGGGCTTTTTGAACATGAGGAGTTGTGTGCATCTTTTTTTTTTTTTCTGATCCCCAACTACCTGTTGAAGAATGTTTATCAAAGAAAAAAGATCAAAATAAACAGATTCTTATAAACATTAACTTGATTACATACAATAAGCATCTAATCATCATAGAAAACAAACCATCAAAAAAAGTTTGAGGATAAAAGGATAGATCACAGCCCTGCTAAATAAAAGACTTGGGATTGCTGATGGATGGTAAGCTGTATATGAACCAGCAATATGCCCTCATGACCAAAAAGCCAACTGTATTCTGGCCTGCATCAGGAAAAGGCAGGCTAGTAGGTCAAGGGATATGATCCCATGATCCTGCCCCTCTACTCTGCACTGGTGAGACTTCACATGGAGTTCTGCATCCAGAATTGGAATCCTCAGTACAGGAGTGATAAAGATCTGTGGGAGTGCATCCAGAGGAGGGTCACAAAAATGTTCCAAGGGATGGAACATTTCTTCTGTGAGGACATGCTAGGAGAGCTGGGGCTGTACAGCTTGGAGAAGGCTCCAAGGTGACCCGACATTCACTGATGCTTGTTGAATGTTTATGGAGGTAGAACAGTGGATATGAGCACAGTGAAGCAGTGAATGGTGCATTTCAACAATGATGACAGTGACAGTGGGTCGCCTCTGCTTGTGCAGATTTCTGAGCTTGTGTAAGAAATTATTATTTCTTATGCCATTGCCTCAAAGGTTGCTGATGAACGAGTCTAAGCAAGTCCTGGGCAAGGGTTGTGAAATCCTTTGTCTGAGAATGTCATTGTTTTATGATTTTTATTATTGGTATTCCACATCATAACATCATGTAGTACATTAAAGAGTTAATGAGTTAATTCTCCAGCTCTGTGGATCATCAATAGTTCTGGGTATACCTGACTCAGAAGAGAAAAACTACATACCCCAGAGGACTTTGCGTTGCTTTCTATTTTTACATTTTTCTTCTCAGAGAGAAAGATAAAAACTGTTTGCATGTCATGAGACATGATCTTTCCCTTGGGGATCGACCCAGCAGCAAGAGCTTGCTAGCCATCTCACCTTCAGTGTTTAGTGTAAGGCCTTCAGTTTTACTGGACACTATTTCTTGCTAATTTTATTTGATTTATTATCTTCAATTCCAATTATATTGTATTATATTGTGTTATTTTGCATTCCAATAACTTGTTTTGTAAATTAGCTTTCCTCCTCAGATCGTTGCCGCTGTTCAGTTTTTAGGCCCATCTTTCTTTTTCCCTTTCCCCCTTCCCCTTTCCCAGTGTGTGGGTCCATGGGTCCTGTGCTCCAGTCGTCATGGAACTGGGCGGAACAAGCCCATAAACTGCTGACATTTTTTGATGCCTAATATGGGGCTCAAATCCATGACCCTGAGATTAAGATTCTCATGCACTAACGACTGAGCTAGCCGTTGACAGAGGGACACAAATAAACACATCCTGAAGCAACAAGAGAGGGATAAGCCACAGCTCAATGGCCAGAGGACAGTCTTTCATGTGGAACAATCTCAAGGGAGACAGCCATTTCAGGAGGTACTCACATGACACTTATCCAAGCACCCAGTGATGTCATGTTGGCAGGAAAAACAGAGGATAGAAGAGGGATAAACAACAATGAGGAGAGCTGTTCTTCCATCAGAACCCTTTCAAATTGATCCCTGAATGTTGATGGACTCCCTCCTGGGCCTGCTACCTGAGACCTGCTGCTTTCTCCTGGACCTTGCTACTTCTTCCTGGTAACTGCTTGCTGCCCAAGGCTGACCATCTCCTCCCCCTGTTCTTCTGCTTTACACCATCAGAACGGAGTGCAACAAGACTGCTGCTGGATCCATGTGGTGACTATCCCCACTTAATGTAATTCTTGCTTCTTTCCTAACTATTCTAGCACCTACCTTCTCTTCCCCATCACCCTATTTGGTAATAGTGTCCATCCTCCCCCTCCCCATCTCCCCAATTAAGATTTGTAATAAACAGGTTGGACCAACATTTGAACTGTTGTTTCTTAATCTCACCCCACATATACATATATCAAAAAACCTCATCTCCCTCCCATAAATTGGAGTGAGACAGCTTGGCATTGTGTTACTGTGTTCTTTTAATCTGTTGGATTTTCCATGGACATTAATAGGAGGCATTCCCTTCAGAGCTACCTACTTACTTTCCATTTTGAGAATCACCATCAATCCACCTAGTAACTTTCTTGTCAAGAAGGGCCTGGGAAATGATAATGAAGTAAGCATTTCTAAAAGCTATTTTTCTGCTTGCTATCAAAAATCTTATTGCCATCAGTTTTCCATGATTGTGTCATCTTTATCAGTTAATTTACTGTTATGTTCAGTGTTATGAGAACAGAATAGTAAAATCAGACTGAAAGGCAAAAGCAGTGTAGTAAATCTCATACTATGAATGTATTGATAATTGAATAAATTATTCTGTTACTTACTGGTCAGAAATTGAATAATCACAAAATATGTTGAAAGCAAAATGTAATCCTGAAGCTATCAAGTCTTTTCATTTGCATGAAATTGTTGTGTCTCTGAATGCACAGATGATTTTTCTGTTAATACCAGAAGTATTTAAATCCATGTGTGAAAACTACTCCTAACAAAGTAGGTCAAGACCCTGGTTCACCTCAAATTTGCTAGTACTGTATACTATTGCAGTATACTATGTAGTTTTCATTAGTAGAGAGAAAACAAGAAAAGGCAGAGCTCAGTTTGAATTGACACTGGCCACTGTGGTGTTCTTTAAAGTATTTTTAAAGCTTTTGGGCAGACCAGTCCTCTGAGTTTCTAGACTATGACTACGGGAGAAGAAGTAACCTTTTATTTTTGGCCACCAGAATTGTAAGGGAACAGTTTTATCAGCTAAATGTTCGCAAGTCCATGGGGCGTTATGGCATTTATGGCAGGGTACTGAAGGACTCAGTACATTATAGCTGGATTCCTCTCAACTATCCTCCAAATAAAAAGGTCTTTGAAGTCTAGCCAATGTACTACTGATCTATAAGAAAGGCACGAGAGAAGACCGTAGGAGCTACAGATCTGTTAGTTTAAATGTAGCACCTGGAAAAATTGCATAGAAGATTGTCCTGGGTGCTGCTGAAAGGCAGTTATAGAACGAAGCTATTATCAGGTATAATCAACAGTGGTTCACAAAGGGAATGTTCTTCTTAGTAATTCACATCCTTCTGTGCCTTAGTGAATGAGGGAAAGAAAGTGAATGTAATAATTCTGGATTTTAGTAAGGCTTTTTATACTGTCCCTCTCAATATTCTTCTGGACAAACTGCCCACCTGTGAGATGTGCGGGTGTATGTTATGCTGGGTGATGAATGGGTTCAACAGTAGAGCTCAAAATATCTTAGTGAATGGGGTTAGATCTGTCCTGAAAACAGTCACTAATGGTATTCCCTACTGCTCAATTGTAGGGCCATTTATGTCCATAGTTGATTGCATCCTTTGCAAATTTGCTGACATTACCAAAGTAGGAGGTGCTGTTGACTCTTCTGAGTGACAAGAGGCCTTGAAGAGGGAGCTAGATAGACAGGAGCATTGGACAATCATCAATAGCATGAAATTCAGTAAAGGAAAATACTACTTTCAACATCTGGTAATGCCAAACACAAATACAGATGGGGAAAGGAGTAGCTGGAGAGCAACTCAGCAGAAAGGGATCTGGCTGATAAACAGTAAGCTCAATACAAATTTGTAGTGTGCCCTGGCAGCCAAGACGGTTGTCCTTGTTTCAGGTGGGATAGAGTTAATTTTCTTTATAATGGCTATCTAGATGTTGAGTTTTGGACTGTCTTGCAAGCAAGGGGACTGGGAGTGCTCTGTAAATTGGGAGGAGAGCTGACATAAAATGATGAAAGAGACAGCCCCTGCCATATGGTGTCATGCAGGACAACAAACTGGAGTGATGTGACTGTGTGGGGCTGCCACTCCTTGGGGACTGGCTGGGCATCAGTCAGTGGGTTTCATTTTGCATCAATTGTTCAATATATTCTTTTATAATTATTTCTTTTCTTCTTTACTGTCCTTATAAGTTGTCTTCATATTCAAACTTCAAACTCATGGATTTTTTTATTTTTTTTTTAGTTCTTTCCCCCATCTCAGTGGACATTCATTCAATAAATGAATTACTGTGTGGTGCTTAGCTACCTATCAGGTTAAACCAGTACAAGAGCAGGTGATTATGCATCATTCTTCTTAAGTGTTCAAGAAGCATCTGGAAAACAGCTTTAATAATAGTTTTCTCACTTTTAGTTATCCCTGAAGTGGTCACATAGTTGCACCCAATGATCTTTGTTGGAATCAACCAGCTGGAACTATTTGAGTCCATTCCAGTTTATTTTGTTCTATTTACTTTGGTTCCATGTTGGTACAATAGCAAAATTCAACTGTGATTTCTAAACAGTATGAATCCTAATGGTACCATTTCAAAATGTTACCATTCTTATAATAGTGTGTAATTGTACATTATTGGAAGAAAAATTTTCTGTATTTTTATTTTACATATTATAAGCAAGAAATGCTGCTGGATTTTTCTTGTTTCTTTTTTTCTTCCAATGCATTTCTTCCTTCTTTTATTTATTTATTTTTTTTTATAGGACTTTGCTCATAATTCTGGTGCCTCACTGTAGTAAAGCCATTCCTCTTAAATATTAAATCAAACTAAATCTTTCCAAATGCATGCAGTACAAGGCACAAAATTGCTATGCATGAAAAGCTTTTAACAGTTTTCTTACAGCTAAAAGATTATTACAGTTCCTTAGAGACTCATCATTTCAGGTATTTAAATATTTCTGAGGTGTCATATTTTCAAATATAAAATCCAAAGGAAGAATTTCTCAAGTAACTGCTTTGTAGCCCTTTGCATGACTTATAATCTATTTTCTCTGTGTAGGGCAGATAGAATGTAGAAGTATCAACTTCAAACTGCTATGATTCCCTTTTTCTTTCTGAACAAGAAGGAAGCTGTCATAATAATCAGAAGTATTGATTCCATATTAATCTATTGCCTGAATTGCTACAAAAGTTTGTTCTCCAAAATGTGCCAATATTCTTCATTGAGAGGGATAAAGCATCTCAGTATAAATCTATCCATGGAGCTCGGTTTAGGATTTGGTAGACCTTATTTGAGGTCTACCAAGACATTCCAATTCCTAGCACATTAAACAGTTTTGAAACAAACAAACAAACAAACAAAAAAAAAAAAAGAAAAAAAGAAAAAAACGCCCTGATAGAGTGAGAAATCTCATATTAACCATACAATTGATTGTTTCTTTAAGTTGAAAATTAAATCTCAGCAGGAGATAATAATTTGTTATATCCTCCCACACTGAGGATTAGCACTGAAAATATCTCCAAAAAGCTCAAAGGGCTATGAAGCAGTAATATAAATAAATAAATGAATGAATGAATAAATAAAATTGTAGGTAATCACCAATTTTTTTTATTATCTGTCTTTGTTATCATTACTCAAAACACTATTATTTCATAGTATAAAAACAGCTACTATAATTTGTCAAGAAAAATGATAATATACAGCACATTTTAAAAGATAGATCACAAATATTTCCTTCTTTATAATCTCAGTCATCTGAGATTGCTTTGGCAGAAAAGCCAAAGTGTTTATAAAATGATAATTATCTTTTATTATTATTTTACTTTTCAATTTAATTTAACTAGAGCCATAACAGTAGTCTGTACAGCCTAAAATTTCCAATATGTGATGAAGAATATAGATATATGAATAAACTACTTCAGCAGAGGATGGTTAAAGGTGGAAAAAAAGAAAAAAAGAAAAATATACATTTGGCTGAACCAATGTAAATTTACATAAAGTGGTGTTCTCAACTTTGTAGATTTATGTCCCACCAATAATTAAATCAATGATATTCAGGACAGTGAGATAGTTTCTGGTGTAAATATCTTCATATGTCATTCATAGATGCTTAGTGACATCAGACATTTTCTCTAGTTTAGTGCTTGGAGCACAGCATTTGATTATTATGCAGCTGTCCAAATGGCTTATTTCTCAAACACAGTAACAGTGTGCATGAGGAGAATTCTTCAAAGCTATATGTGCTTGATCTCTGTGATGTGTTTTCCTCATACCTAATTTATATACCTAGATATGTTTGTGACAAAAAGGGTTTGCACTATATTCATAAGACTTAGTAAAAATTGGAAGGGAACCACCATATCTCACTGAATGTCAAACAAAGAGGCACCAAGCTACAGAAAACATTTTTTTCCCAGCTCCTTTGCTCACGTTACTGAGATTTATCATGTTTCTTCTTAGAATTAGCATTTCCTCTTTTCTGCACTGAGAGAGTCATTGCTTGATCCAGTGTTACCAAAGTGTTACAAAAGAAAACAAATCTTTGAAAGATTTCTGCGTATCAACAATATTCCATGTTTCATATAATCTAATGAAACATAACTCCGTAACATATCTTGTTCTTTGTATCTTAATAAAAGATTGTAGACAGTATCCGGAAGGATTTCTTAGTTGCACCCTGATTTTAAGTTGTTCAAAAGGGGTTGATCTTCTATGCTATTTATTTTACAGTTTCTGTAACAGTAGCTATTCTGTGTACAACATGTACTGATAAAATTTTGAATGATGCTGGCAGCTAGATCTGTTTAACTTCAAAAAACTTCTAGTTTTTATTACTCTGGTTCTTTTTAGAGCTGTTACAGCAATCAAATGAGTAGAAATACACTGTAAACATAACGTGCATGCATGTTGCAAATTTGAATATTCAAGATAACTTTTTCAGCATGTTCACATGTTCAATTTACTGAGATACTCAGAAGAGCCACTGTGGCCTGATGATCCTTAATAAATCAATACATATTTAAATTTATAGCATAGGAATTTACTATCTCACCGCCAGTTGCCTCTCCTATCTAGATACACTATTTCTTTAGTTTCTGGGATTCAATTTCCAGTCCTCTAAACAAAAGATTCCTACTGTTAAGTTTTAAAGATTTTCTTGGTCTTCTGTGATAAAAAGACTGATCCTGACTATTCTATCAGATATAAACATATATGACAGACAGCGTACAGACACTGATGGTTTAAATACTGAAAAGCACTGCCACAGAAACAGCCTTTATGGAAATTATCACCAAATTTCTTGGGAAGTTGGTTTTGCTGCCAAGATATCTACACAAGCTTCACAGTTACAGAAAATTATACTGCCAAAGTAAGCGAAAATAATTCACTTTGTTTGAGACTTCAAACAAAATTTTTTTTTTAGTTTGTTTGTTTTATCAGACAGACTATGCTTGGATTAAACTTGTGTCAGTGAAAGTCCTCACTGACTTCTCCTTGTTATATTCTGTATACATAGTCAATACTAGAACCTGCTTACTGCAACTATTAGGAGATGTAGAAAAGATGAATCCTTCTTAAGCAACTGGAAATCTTGCTTCAAAATATTCTTAAATGATATTGTTTGATAATGTCAAAAAAACAAACAACAACAACAAGATACACAACAACGCTGACCAAGTATACTCACCAGTTCACTGTCTTCCTCAAGTTTAGGGGTCAATATGAAGGTTTACAATGTGCATATTTTAAGTATCCATAAAAGGTTTTCTAACAGTATATTCTTTTTTTTTTTTTTCCTTTTTGGTTTTTGAGTGATTCTGTAATGATCATATTAATTAGAGCACTCTTTTTGTCACTTAATATCAGCAGTGTATCTGTTTCTCTCTTGTCTATAGTCTTGCAAAGAATATAAAGGCAGTCTGATCCCTTGGTAACTTTTTGACAGCATTGTTTATAGAACTTGACAGAATTTATATACTAATACTTCTGTGTTTCTGACAACAGGACAGTTGACATCTGCAGTTACAGTTTTTGTGTTTACTATTAGTAGGTGATTGGTTTTTTTTATATGTGGTATCAAAGAGATAAAGAAATCCACTCAGCTTGGCAAGTTGTCTTTGTAAAATCACTATTTTCATTGTCTTTTGCCAATGCTTTTTCAGGTTACATTGTTTTGGATTGAGCTGGCAGGCAGCTGTGCAGCTGTTTGCTGACTCCCCTCTCCCATGAGAATGGGGGAAAGGAGAATTTGGGGAAAAAAACAAAGTAGAACTCATGGGTTGAGATAAAAATCTAGTAACTAAAACAGAAAGGGAAGGAAAAATAACATTGTTATAATGTATATTTTTACAAAACAAGTGATGCACAGGGCTCACAGCACATGGAACTCACTGCTTGCTGATCAATATCCAGCCAGTCTTCAAGAAGTGCCCCCTCTCCTTTGACCAGTATCCACAGTTCATAATTCTACACGATGTCATTTGGTATGGAATATACCTTTGGCCAATGTAGGTATGCTGTCCTGAATCTGTCCCCTCCCAGGTTCCTGTGCCCCCGAGTTCCATTACTGTCAGGACAATAAAACACCTCAGAAATTGAAATATCCTTGGCTCTGTAAAGTATTGCTCAGCAACGCTAAAACATTGATGTTTTATCAGCTTTGTTTTCTTCTCTGTCTATGGCCTTACAACCAATTCCTTATTGGAAAATCCACTATTTATCTGGATATCTTGTTCCAGTGCCTCACCACCCTCTGAGTAAAGAATTTCCACATAACATCTAATTTAAATCTACACTTTTTTAGTTTAAAATCATTCCCCTCTCCTTCTAATGCTATCTGCCTTCATAATAAATAAATAAATTAAATAAAAGTAAAAATAAATAAAATATATATAAAAAAAAATAATCACAGCACCACTTATATCTTAGAAGATAGAAATCTGCCAGAAATTATGATATGACTTCAAAGATATCATTCAGAAAATGAAGTACGGTTTTAAATGGCTTCACAATTTCCTGTGCATATTTTATCCTTATCCATAAGGATGGACATATTGAATCTCAGAAGTAATTCCTCATGGGCAGTTTCCTATTTCACTAGAATAAATATTTCATTGAGACAATATCCAAATGGAAGTGCTTTATAACAAGGAAAAAAAAAAAAAAAAAAAAGACAAACAAGGGAAACAAACTAAAAAAGAAACAAAAACTCCACTTGCCAAAAACACCATCTCACCATCTCTTCAGCCTGAATTTCTGCAAGGCCTTCAATATTGTCCCACACTACATTCTTCTTTCTAAATTGGAGAAGTATAGATTTGAAGGGTGAATTTTCAGCAGATTGGTATAGCAGTCACATTCTGACTGCTGTTGTCAGTGGCCCTCTGTCCAAGTGGAGGCCAGTGATGAGTGATTTTCCCCAGGGATCCATCTTGGGACAAGTGCTATTTCAAGTCTTCATCAGTGACATAGACATTGGAATGGAGTGCAACCTCAGCAAGTTTGGAGACAGCACCAAACTGAGTGCTACAGTTGAAAAAAGAGGAAGAAAAAGATGTCATCCAAAGGGATCTAGACAAGCTTGAGAAGTTGGCCCATGTGAAAATAATGAAGTACAAATAAGACAAGTACAGGGTGTGGCACCTTGTTCAGAGTAATCCCAGACAAGAATACAGACTGAAAGAATAATTCAATGAAAGATGTTCCATGGGAAAGAACTTAGGGTTCTCATACACAAAAATCTTGACATGAGCCAGCAGTGTACACTTGAATCCCAGAAAGCCAAATGTATCCTGCAGTGCATCAAAAGAGGGATATCCAGCAGGGCAAGGTTGTTGACTGTCCCCCTTTACTCAGCTCTCATGTCTCCATATCTCAATTATAGCATTCAGCTGTTGGAGTGGATCCAGAGAAGGATCACAAAGATGATCAGAAGTCTGGAGCAACAGGCTGAGGGAATTGAGCTTGTTCATCCTGGAAAAGAGAAGGCTTAATTAAGGCCTTCCTGTACTTAAAGGAAGATTACAGACACAAGGGAGACTAACTTTTTACACAGTTTGATGATGATAGGGCAAGTAGAATCATTTTACACTAAAAACAAACAAAAACAAAACAACAACAACAACAAAAACCAACAAATTATATCTTAGGAGGAAATTCTTTACTCAGAGGATCGTGAGTCACTGGAACAGATCATGTAGACAAGTTCCAAATGCTCCATCGCTGTAGGTGTTCAAGATCATGCTAGATGGAGCAACATCCTAATCTATTGGGTGGCAACTCTGATTACAGGGAGATTAGAACTAGGTGATCTTTAAGGTCCCTTCCAAACCAAGTCATTTAATGATCCTAAAATGAAGCACCCTACTATGACAACTTACAACAGCCTAAGTTAAAGTCAAGTTTTGGAATTGTGTCTTCAACTGTATTGTATGATGCTATCTATTGTCTAATATTGGTTTCTGTTTTGCTACCAGAACAAGTTATTTTTTAGGGGACTTATTCAGAGAAGAAGAAACAGAAGTAAAACTCCTTATGTAAAAGCGAAGAAGTTGCACCAAAGTTTGTCCTCTGTCAGTTCTAATCAATAGCTTATTTCTGACTTTCCTTTTTCATTTGAATCCATTACTCTCCTTTGAATATTATTTCAAAGTAAGGACTGAAAAAAACGGGAGTGAAGGACTTAACTGATCCAGATACTTTTCTTGCCATGTGCCTTGGAACATTATCCTGACAATACTGAAAGGATTCACATTAATATGAATTGCTAACTTGCTGAATAGCAACACCTAGACTTAAAATTTAAGGGAAACCAAAATCTATCTGTCTATCTATCTATCTATCTATCTATCTATCTATCTATCTATCTATCTATCTATAAGGAGGAATTTTTCCTGCTTCTCATTTTTTCCTTCTTTCAGTAGACAGGATGTATAGAGGAAAAGCAGTTTTCTTTTTAAATACACAAAGAGATGGTAATGATCACACCAGTTGCTGATACTAGGACAATTGATTCCCTAATTTCTGGTACTCAGACCTAAACACAATACACATTTCCATACACATTTTTCCAGTAGCTGTATGAGACCTTTGATTTTCTCTGTTGCTAAATTTCTCATTCCTGGACTTTCTAGTGTTCCCCGTAGTTGACTCCTAGACCTCTTATTCTATTTTCTAATTGCACTAACTTGAAGCTTGTTGGCAAACTGCATGTACAGAGATGTATATACAAGGGCTGCTCAGAAAGTAATGAGTTCGATTTTGTTATATGGAAGTGTGGAATTCAGTTCATGCATGTGGAAAAACAATGGCCCCCATTAACATTCATTGATGCTTGCTGAACACGTATGGAGACTGTATGGGAACTGCTGAATCAAGGCATGAACCACTGATTAATCACTTGAAGCAAGCACTGAGTAAGCTGTGGGAGCACAAGTGAAGGTAATTCACATATGTGACCAGAAAGGGTGGAGTCTGGCTCCACCTCGCCTAGACCTCATTTAAGGGCTGACTGCCACTGGGGAAGGATTTCTTTCTGGAGATTACTCCCTTTATGTGCCTGCAACATGTGTGACCATTTGTCAATGGTTTGTGGGCTGGTTCGGCCCGGTTCCGCGACAACAATCTGAGGAGGAAAGCTAATTTACTAATTAAGATATCAGAAAGTAAAATAACACAATATAATACAATATAATTGGAATTGAGCCCAATGAATCAAATAAAATGAGCAAGAGAGAGTGTCCGATAAACCGAAGGCCTTACGCTAACGCTGAAGGGGAGATGGCAGCAAGCACCCACTGCTGAGTAGATCCCTAAGGAAAGAGAGTGTCCCATGACCGCAGTTTTTATCTTTTCCCTCTGAGCGTAAAACACAGAAAAATACAAAGCATCGCAAAGTCCTCTGGGGAATGTAGTTCTCCCTCTCTTCTGAGACAGGCATATTCATAACTATCGATGATCCACAGAGCTGTAGCATTAACTCTCTAACTCCCAATACACCACATGATGTTATGATGTGGAATATCAACAATACAACAAAAATCATAAAACCATGACACCATTTCATTTATTTTTGATTATTCCCTTCTACCACAATAATCTTTCTAGTTACACATCCTGACTATCATACTGCTTTGAACTGTTTGGTCTGTTAATTATACATCTATAGAAATACTATTTGAACTGCTTATTCTGTTAGCTATATGTCTGATTACTATGCAGAGACCAAACAGTAAATGTGAGCATAGTGAAGTGATGGGTGGTATATTTCAACAGTGGTAACAGTGATGTGAAAGACAAGCTATGTTCTGAACTGCCATAAAGGTTTTTATGAACATGGCATGCAGGCTCTTGTGCATCACTGACAAAAATGCATGGCAAATGCTGGTAATAATATTAGAATCATAGAATCATGGAATCACGAGGTTGGAAAGGACCTATTGAACAGCAGTGTTTAGTAGCTGAGAATTTATCCTGTCAAGTAATATCGTGCTCTTTGTATCTGTTGTAGTTTACCTGGAAGTAAATAGGAGATACTACTTTTGAAGCAACATGTATACAAAGGACTTGTTCTGTGGGAAGCATATACACAGCTTGGTCAATCTCATTAATGGCATCCAGATCTCTAGGGCCCTATGACTCATTGTTTTCCTTCCAGTTGCTGGCACTGCAACTTTCACAGATGTGCACACAAAACATGCTATTTCCATCCAAGAAGGTAACTGCAAAGAGAGTTTAAAAAGAAGAGAGTAAAATCTGCAGGGGAACAGAATTTCAAATTTTTATTTCTGCTCAGAAGGGGCAGCAGAAAACTTTAAAAATTCACTCCACAATTGTTCACACCCCAAAAGAGAGAACACTTCCTACAGTCATCTGCCCGCTAGAAAGATAAGTCATCAAGTATTTTTCCAGGCTGTAGTATAACATGCTGCAGTGACCAAGACACAGATTCTCAAGAGTCTGAAATAAAACCTCCTGAAATCTATAAAAAGACTTAAATAAATTTAAATATATTTTGTATCAATCCATAATTAAAGAAAAAATTGTCCTTCGACTTCTGATCTATGCCCAGCCAGTCTCCAAGCAGTTTCTAACTGCTGGCCAATCCTCTACTGTTTTTCAAGTATTTTTCACACAATATTGTATGGTATTGACCAGTCAGATGTCCTGGTTCTGTCCCATCTGAAATCGTTATGGTCCCTCAGCCCTGCACACTGACAGGACAGTACAAATTGAGAAGCTGAAACGTCCTTCGCTTCATACAGAACTGTGCAGCAACAACTAAAGAATCAGTGTGTTATCAATATTGTTTTTCTCCTAAACGCAAAATGTAACATCATACCAGACACTATGAAGGAAAGATGAGATGTCCTAGAAGAAAACAGGACAACTAGTTTTACTGTATTGATTAAAACTAGCTTAGCATCTCTGAGGAGTGTTTGCCTGAGCATTTTTTCTTTCTTTTCAGTGAGAGAATTTAATTTTTACTTGAAGTATTTTTGTTTTCATCAGCAGAAAAGAAGTAAGAATTATGATGTAAAGAATATTTTATCTTTCATCATCTGAACAGGAAGCCCTCAAGCATATAGATTGTATTTTCCTTTAATGATGATGAATTATAGTTGTGGTTGGTGCCTGTTTTCCTGGGGCCATCCAGGTGTATATGACATCATATAAACCTTTCTTTGCTCAATATATTTGGGGTTCTTTGTTTCTTGCTTTAAGTAAGCATTCAAAAGGAATCCAGAAATCACTTCTACTCAATTTCAAGTTAAATAAGACATATTATTTGTGAAATCTAGGAATGAGGAATTGTAATCTAGGAGATTGTTGCAGAAAAGTATCCTTGCTGAGTACTGATGAGGAACTTGAAGCTGTTAAAAGCTTATTCTTTTGTTTTATTATTATTATTATTTAAACATTGATATGAGAAATAATTTAGGACTCATTCAAAATACAATTATAGTTATTATAAACAAATAGAAATTGTGTTTTGGGTCTATGTTCAATTATCTGTCAAGACACATGAAATCAAGTGTTATTTCTCCCTATTTTAGCATTTACAGTAATATCACTGTCTAAAAATGGGCAACAACAACATAAAATATTTTAAATTCAGTCTTGTTCTTTGATTTTACCTAAGGTTCCTTTTTCTTTTTGCTAGATATGTGGTTTGCTTTTTATTCTAAAATCTACCATTTCAAACTTTTCTCCTTGGGAGTCAAGACTGGTCTGTAAATCTCCAGGAAATAAAAACATTAATAATGATTCAATATGAATAAGTAAATAAGAAGCTCATTTCCCTGCCAAACAATAAAGCAATTGTATCTACAATTGCTGTTTCAGATTATGTTTGGAACGTTCCATACAATTCCTTTAAAGCTTTCTTAAATTATTATATTTCCTAAGGTTTAAGAGCAGTTGGATCTTTTGGTATTAATGTTATCCATGAAAATGTCCTAACTCTTCTAGTATACAAATAGTGTTATGCTTACTACTTTTTTGAATAAGAATACAGGTTAAAAATAAGCCTAAATTCATTCCCGTCTTTCTTCCACACACACACACACACAAATATATATATATTTCTGAGTAATGGCATCCTCTAGTAAAAAATCTTCACTTAAAGTAAGCAGCATGAGAGAGAGTTGAGTGTTAAGAATTTGATATTAAACTGTGTTTGCTATTTTTTTTAATGTTCTTAGACATTTAAAAGGAAAAGTGGTTTTCTTTTTTTTGGGGGGGGGGGGAGGGAAGGGGAGGGGGGGAAAATATATACATTTTTCTGTTCTGTAGATGAAAAAGCCCAAGGAACAAATCTGCAGTCCAGTTGAGAGCCTTAAAAAGACTGACGAAAGCAAAGCTAAAAAAGAAGACATTTTTTTCCCATCACAGACCATTATGCACATGAATTTTTGAATACAGTTATAGGCTTTTCATTATACAAGAATCTGCAGAGTGGCACTGCAGTCTTAAAAGGTTTGATTTTTATTTTAAGGGAAAAATCGTGGCAAATGTACTTGAATGGAAAGTTAAAATACATCAAACCTAACTACCAACTATTTTTCATTAGTTTTTATTTTCAAATTCTGATCAGTATTATTTATTATCTCTATTTCCTGGATGTTACAACTTGGAAAAGAATGTATAATCATCTGAAGTTAAGCTGTCCTGGTGCCCTGTGTCCAGTATTCAGATTTCTGCAATTAATGCACATATACATGAAAAAAAAAAAAAAAAGAAAAGATTAAACATTTTAAGAAAAATGATAATAGTTTTTTCCCAAAGTCAATTTTTACACAGGTGGAATGCATATCAATCAATAAAGAAATAAATAAGAAGTTAGGTTTTTGTTTTGTTTTGTTTTATTTGCTTTGTTTTATTTTGTTTTAAGGATTAGGTCGCTCGTAGGCTGCTATTTTCAAAAGATCAATTGTTTTCTTCTATTCTTTAATATCACTTTTTTGTTCCTGCTTAATTCTTGTTCTGAGGCAGAAGTGTAAGTAATTTTCCTCTACTCCGGAGTCTATTACTGAGAGAAAGAGAAGGAGACAGAGTGATTACCCCATCCCTATGCCATCTTTTGCTTTTCTCCTCTGCCTGGGAAATGCATATTGCCCAAAGCAGAACAGAAAACAAATTGTATTCAGGTATTTTGTTCCATTTTCCTTAGTGTTATTCTTACATGGTTTGCTGAACAGCATAGCAAAACAAAACCCAGAAACATGAATTTTTTTACATAGAATTTGTCATCTCACAGGAAATCTAATAATGCAGTCATTCTTGTCATTGGAAAATATTATTTTAGCTGTTCATTTCCTTTCTTTAATGCTTTGACCTATATTTAATTGATTTCTCATCACTAACTGACTGCTTCACATTGAATCCTACTTAAATACCAATTTGCAATCTGTAAGTCATGAGATACTAGTTTAAGAAACTGTTATTTTTACTATTTAACTCAACCACCACTGTTATACTTTGTAAGAGAATTTTGCAGTAAATTTACCATTTCTACACGTCAACTACTACTATCAATTTCAGTTTGGTAAATATGTTCTTTCTCTGCACAAATTGTTCTTTTTGTTTCATGTAATATGTTTGGCCAGTGATCTCCTTGACTTGATAGTTTTTCACTTAATTTTAGAGCAAATAGAAGAGAACAGACATTTGTTACCAATGTCAAGAAGTGATGATACAAGCAGTGACCTACTGACCAAATCTAATTTGGTGATATGGCCAGACTTTGAGAGAAGAGTTGCTGAGAGGATTACTTTTGCAGGTGTTTAGGCATTTGGCTACTGAAAAATGTTACTCAGTTGTAGAAAAGGTAGAAATGTATACAGCATCCCTCCACTTCCCTTTCATTTGTGCAATATAGTAACTTAATTGCACTTTATGTGCATTTTCTGGGCAGAACTACCCTCTTCCTTTGCTTTTCAGAATCACCACACAGTAACAGGAGCACTGAGTTTCATATATAAATCTTTCTCTGCAACTCAATTTTAACCCTAATATCTGAGGAATTTGAGCTGTTTCGGCTTGGATGTGACTATATTCCATGGTTATATTCCTTAGCATTGTGGAATAGAGACATCTTGATGAACAATGATGTCAAGGATCATAAGTGTATTGCATAGTAATGTAGCACTGAAATGTTATAGAAAAATAGATGGAGACAGCTTCATCGCAGACAGCCCAGTCATATATCTCACTAATCATACACCTCTCGAATTAGTGACAGCCATACCACAAAAAATAAATGCTTTAATGTTCTGTCAGTTCCATGTGTTTAATTTATACTTCATTGTAGTGTCACATTTACTGTGATAAAAGTAAGGTACATAGGCTGAAAAAAAAGAGATCTAAAAGAGTATTTTTTTTTCTCTGTGTACCTGAATTAATAAATTTTGCTTTTCTCAGTGAAATTATCAAAATTAGTAGAAGTTCAAAGATAGGCATGGTTCTAGCAGTCAGAAAAAAATGCGATTGATAAACGACAATGACAGTCTGTTTTGAAAATGTGACATCATTGTCTATAAGATTAAGGTAATTAAATCCAAGCAGAAGTACTAAAAGAATTTGTTCTAAACTTTTTTTGTCATGAATTACAGAATCTGCAACCAGTTTAATGAGTTTATCACTACATTATTCTGAGGCAACAGCAGCATCCAGTGATCAGTGAACCTTGGCCTAGTTGTTGCTGCCTTTGAACTGAAGATGCACGATACTACATTTTCATATTCTAAGATTTTATTCTATCTTGTAAGAAGCAGGAAGGATTTCAGGAGCCACCCTGCAGATTTTATATGACTGAATATATTCTGTACAAAATACAGTTCTTTTATTCCTCTCCAGTACCCATAACATTAAAACAACATGGGCAAAGTCACTTGGAAAAATTTTGTGGATTTCAGTTTGTTTTATTAAGTGTCTGTTTGCTGAGACAGAGGAGTAGTATATTTAGAACAATACACACATAACACACGGAGCCTTAAGGCTAAATAGTATACATAGGTGTTGGGTAATACACAGTCCTTATCTACATAAAAGTTATTAGATGAACCGCAAATGCTATTTTGTGCATGTCTACATAATGTAGACAAAACAGCAGTAGTCTTTACAGAACATGAATTGTGTTTGTGTTATGTTTGGTGTTACATATCTGTTTCCTGAGTGGGAGAGGAAGGGCAGCTCCTCCTTTCACGTGCTTATAAAGAGCTACACAGAAAAATTATGAACACTAGCTACATATAAAGCATAGTAGGGAGAAAAACAAATTAGTTTGTCTTCCACGATATTACATTAAGAAAATTCCTCCATGAAAATGGAAGAAGTATATTAAATATGTGATTGTTTTTCTTTGCCTTAGCAGTATTCTGTTTTCACATTTTTCTTTTGTTAATTTATGCATTAATTTATGCATTTAGCATCTATAAACTGCATATCTTCTCTGTAAAATATAGCTACTCATAGTAGATTTTTGGAAATGTCTTGGCAAAAACTGTTTTCACATATCAAGGTACAGCTTCTGTGGAATGTTAAATTCATTGAAACAATGTGTAATTGACAGTTTTTATATTTTATACTTTCTAAAATAGCATTTTTTACATCTGGAAGGAGAATAGTGTGTTTGTAAATTTAACTGCAAGAGTGATAGAATATGAAATGAAAATATTGTGTTGATTTAATGACAGTATTGTGCATTCGTTCCTATCTATCAGCAGTAGTAATCATAGCTCTCTATTCATTATTCAAAGATGAAATATTTAAAAAAGAAAGATAACTTAATAACGGGCCATGAGTTTTGAGAACAAGTGTACTCTACTATGAGTAACTAAGAGGTAATTCATTCTTGCATTCAGTATAGGAAAACAATTTCATTTGTCTCAAGCACCAGCATAATGTCTGATACCAGTTGTGTGCATGATGCCCAACAAAATCTAGCCAAGATTTAAGCCAGAGCATTTTGGAAAATTACATAAGCCAAAATAAATACACAAATGCGAATACGCATATAGAAGAATACCAAATTTATTGCAAGATTTTCTCTCTGTTTCTTTTATGGTAATATCTAATGCTTCCTTTTTCCCATTAGGAACTTTCCTCCTGTCTCTACTTTCTGTCTGTCCTTAACTATATATGAGGTCACTACTTAAAGAAAGAATCATAGTGACTTGGTCTGGTATGTACTCTTAAAGGTCAGTTAGTTTGAATCCCTGCGCTGCAATGGACATCTTCCACTAGATCAGGTTTCTCAAAGCCTCAACCTGGCCTTGAACACTTTCAGGGATCAGACATCCAAGGAGTCTGTCTCAGTGCCTCCTCATTATCCTCATACTAAAAACTGTCTTCCTTAATTTCTAATCTTAATTTACCCTCTATAAATTTAAAATTATTATCCCTTTTTCTGTCACTACAGGCCATTTCTTACAAGTCACTTTTAAGAACCATGAGGCTAAGAATGACTTGTATCTTACATAACAGCAAGAGGTTATGATCTTCAATGTTTGTTATCAGGAAATTATTTTTTTTTTATGTCAAGTTTGCTAATATGAAAATCACATTACATTTATATACTTGACTTAAAGCAGACAACTCTGCTGTATTTAGGTTTTTCTAGAATATATCTTAGTACATCAGAGAAAGTTAGGAATTAAATTCAGCCATCTTTTGTACACATCAGTTGAATATTAGTGTGCTTATAAATTTCATTTGGATTTATTTAAATGTTACTGTCATTGATGCTGGATTTTTTTTTGTTTGTTTTTTCTTTTCTACAAGTTTAATGACACGAGTTCAAAATTATTCTGAACCTTCTAACTTCTCATGCCACCTTGCAGAGAGAATGAGGGGGTGAGACTCTGGATAAGACTACCCAGTGAGGTTGTGAATATCCCCTCTCTGGAAGCATTCAAGGCCAGGTTGGATGGTGCTTTGAGCAACCTGGTCTAGAGAAAAGTGTCTGTCTATAGCAGGGGGATTGGAATTAGATGATCTTAAAGGTCCCTTTCAACCCAAACCATTCTATGATTATATAATGCTGATTATGGCTGAACACGTACCAGAAGAAACAGAGTTAAGAAAATAGAGGAAGATGACACTAAATTCTGTGATGCAGCCAATACACTTGAGGGATTAGTATTTATTTAAATAAACAAACAAACAAATATAATTTCATTTTCAATACCTATGCTTTTAAATTAAAAAGGCTTTGATTTTCTTTTTCTCTCAGTTACAGATAGCAAGATTTTCTTTTCAGTCCAAATTGGATGTGAAAAATCAGTAAATCAGAATGTTATTTATACCAAATAGACCATTACTTTTGTCATTAGATGTCTTCATAAATTACAAAATAAAATTACTTTTACTTTTTTCAATGCTATCATTCAAAACGTTTTCTTTTTTTTTTTATTTATTGTAGGTTGCTATGCACACATCTCAAGGCAAAGATGTACATCTGCAGTCTTTTAATGCAGAGGAATGTATTTTAAATTAAAAAATACATCTTTTGAATAAATACTCTGTCACTGGTGATTGCACTACATATGACAGAAATAAGAAAATACATTAAAAAAATCTTCAATAGTTTTGCTATTTTTTTTTTAAGTAAGTAGTAACTAGGAGGAAGTAACCAACTAACTAGCTACCCCCAGATAAACAGATACACATTTCTATGTGTTCTTATTTATACAAGTGAGGAGGTCAGGGCTTTTTCTATTGTAGTCTTAAAGTTAGCAGACCTCTTGCTCTTATTGTTTCACGTTAGTCTTAGTCTTCAATATGACAGATTAAGCATTTAAAAATGGTAGCAGTTCTACATGACCTGTAGCTAATTAAACTGTACTGCAAAAGATATTAAAATCTTCAGCAGAGTTGCAGAGGGAAAACAACTTGCAGTATCAGCAGAAACGCAAAATTCCAATCTATAGGAGTAGTATGCATTTCTTGCTTGACTAATCTGAAACAGCATATCTTAGTTGCTTAAAAAGTTCCCTGCTTGTTAAATAGGAAGTATTATGTGCCATAAAAATGAAAAGTTGTTACCAGGTTAGAAGCATTTATTGTCGCTAGATTCACAGCTTTGGTAAGATGGATTAGTGTATTCATGGATGAGAAGTTTAGTATTCTATGTTTTTGTATTTAATTTTCCTCTGTCAAGACCAGATTATTTTGTAAATCATATGAATTATAAAACTGACATATTTCCTCTTGCTGATGAGGATCACAGTTGAAGAGAAAGGCAGAACATTTTTTTTCATAAAATAAAAATTACATAATTACAAATGCATCTAATGGGAGTTAGCTTGAAACAAAAGGTTATTCATGTAGCTGAGCATGTTACTTTTTACTGTTAATTGTAGGTAAAAAAGAAAGCTAAGATTTATGAAGCTATATAATAATTTTAATTCTATTGTTACTATCAGTCACTCATTCAAAATAATTATATTATATAAAATGCTATACACCAATTTCACAATACCTACTTGCATATGTGGTAATCTGTACTAATCTTTCATATGTTTTACTACAATGAGCCACCAGCGTTTGAAAGCAATATAGCATTTGTCCCGAAGATTTCTTCTTCCTTGGTCTTCAGCCCTTTAAACATCATTTCTCTCTGCTGCCAGCAATGAGACATCACTTGTAACAATCATAAGTATCTGCCATGTGGGACTTGATAGATATTAGGCCTGAGAAGCAGGATCTTTTCCTAGTAAAGGGACTGGTATTGTGAGGAATGTACACACAGCAGCAATTTCCCATGTTAGTTTTTACATTCTAAATTTCAAAACATGATTTTGTGTGGACAAGGTATGGTTTAATGCTTCGGTTCAAAAACAACAATAAAGAGGTGATGATTACTATATGGGAGTTGTGAATGTGAGGTTGTGTTTTGCATACCAGGTTCCAGACATTTTTGAAAGAAGTATAGAAACTGGTGGAAGAAAAATATTAGCTAGACAAGTAGGTCAAGTGCACCTGGTGGGGAACCAGAGCAGTGGGGCCGACATATTTAATCTTCCTCCTTCTTTGAAGATGAAGAGGGTTTGTTTCCTCCCCAGGGAATCCCCATCACAGTTACTAAAGAACTAGAGAAGGAAGGCTATGGGTCCACCCCAGGAGGCAGGAGATATGTAGGAAGCAGGGGACAGTGCAACAGGTGTCTGGATGTTGATATGAAGCCCAAATAGCTCCAGCAACTCATTTCTCCAATAAGGTCTGTGTTCTACTGTGCTCTGAGGATGACAAATAAAAAATTTAACATTTACATAAACCTCTCCGTAGTTCTAAGTATTCAGCCATGCAGTGGTTATACCTCTAGTGAAGTATTATTTCTGTGTTACATTGTCTCTCATGTTTTACAAAATACATAGATCAGTTAAAAAAAAAGTGAAATCAGATAACCATTTTGTGCTGTTTGGTTATTAGCTATGGTAATTCAGCTGTTCTGCAGAGAATCTAGAGATAGGTTTGTGATAGGACAAAATAGTTGTGTGATTGCATGTCTTAGGGGAAAACTTTTAAGGAAAGACTGCATTTCTTTAGTTAAGCAATTTGTTATAGGGAAATGGTTACATAAATACATTCTAGATAAAATAAATATTTAATCTGTTTCAAAACATCCTGGTCTGGGGAGAATCGGAAGCTCTCTTCCACTTAGCAGAATTTTGCAATTCAGGAAAGAGATACTCATCTGTTCTTTTAATTATTTGATCAGTTGACATATCACCTAGCATAACAGTCATTTATTAAAACAAGCTCAATATAATCATAATGTGAAAAAAATTACACTGCACAACTCTATGTCTAGAGCAGCAGAATAAACCCAGTAAAGATAAGTACTTTTGTTTTTGACAACAAATACTTAGCCATAAACCTCTTCTATTCTTCTGTGAAAACAATTATAATAAGTAAATACTTGTGAAGCTCCAGTACACTCTTTGAGAGTTATGGTTAACTTATTCTAGAATATTGTATTGATATATTGAATATTGAAATATTGAATATTTGTTATGTTTCTGACCTTCATGTAAGATGGCTTCAAAACATTTAGCAAAGGCTTAATTCAGAGCTCTTTTATGTCAGTGATCATCCACTTGTTTAACTCAATAGATTTTATTTACATCAGATTCCTGTTACGTATATTTTTAAAAGATGGGAAAAAAAAAGCCACACAAGTTTAAAATATTTTTTTAAACAGATTAAGCCATTTTGAGTAAAACTAAAACAAACTACCCAGTCATACCCTGCAGAATCACAGAATATTTGAGATTTGTAGGACAAAAGGACAAAGGACATCTGAAGATCATCAAGTCCAATTCCCAGTAGGATGCCCAACCATGTTAATTGGGTTCGTAAATATTTCCAAGGATTACATATTCACATTTGACATCTTCTATGGGAAAGCTTCCCATTGTGATAACCTCCAGAGCAATTAAACTCACTCTCCATCTCTTTTTTCTTTTCATTTATTTTTATTTTAAAAAGTTTAGCTAGAATGTTTTATATTTTAGCTAGTACTATTTGCCTCCTATCTTTTCAATAGATACCACTGAGAAGAGTTTGATTGTCTTCTTTATTCCCCATCCTCCTCTCCACAACTATTAAGTACTTATACAAGCTTATGAGCTGCTGATTCTTCTCATGTGTCAGCAATTCTATTTCTCTTTCTATGCTATCCTTACAAGCAGCAATTCTTTAAGTAATTCAATGAAACTTCTAGCAAACAAATTCAACTTTCAAATAGTTACCTATTATTTCAATTGTTGAAGATTTTGATGCTTAAAAGAATTTCAAGATCAGACAATACCAAACTAGTGTTAAAATTCAGGTTCAAATGTTAATCGTACCCTTATTTCACAGAAACCATTTGCATACTTGAAAATACTTCAGAAAAATTGCTATAAGTTGTCATGGTTTTATGATTTTTGGCATTGGTATTCCACATCATAACACCATGTAGTGCATTGAGAACTGAGTTAATGCTCCAGCTGCACGCTGGGTATACCTGACTGGGAGTCAAACTCAGTCTACGGCAGTGAGAGTGCCGGCTCCTAACCACTAGACCAAGAGCATTAACTTGTATGAGGCCCCAGGCCAGGCACCTTTAACTCTTAATGCACTACATGATGTTATGATGTGGAATACCAATGTCGAAAATCATAAAACCATGACACAAGTATAACATTTAAGTATATTAAGTTACTTCTTGTTGTATTCATATAATTATTCATTAGCAAAATACATATCTTTTGTTAACTATTGTTTTGTTCTGATTAATTTTCAAATCCAACTGAAAATTTGTATTGTGCTAAGTAATACAAAGGTAAAATGTTCCAAATTATAGGGGGTATTATCACTATCACATAGCAGCAAATGATAAGATATTTCTCCAACATATGTGGTAGAACTCAAGTCACAAACATATATGTTGGCCATGAAAACAGTGTCTGTGAAATTACAAAAGAATGTTCTTTAGGTCCATAATATAATACATTTAATTATGTAATTATTCACATAATTGTAGTTTAAAGTTTTTAAAAAATTATAAATCTGAGCTTGTAATGAATCTACAGTTTGATCAAAGAAAACACATTGTAATTTTTATGCTCTAGTCATAAACTTTCACTTTTTTGAATGTTCTCGAATTTGATAAGGTACATATATCACATGAACAATGCAAATTGCCTTCATGTAATCACAGCAAATATTATCGCTGCATATTAAATTATTTTTATTATCTTTTATAATTTTTCAAATCTGCTTCTCTTCTTCTGAGAGTTGCATCTGCTGCACTTCATTGAGTAACACTGGAAAATAGCCTGTGGCATCAGACTGTGTCATATGTAAGCAGATTTTCACTTCAGTGAAACTGACCCTTAGTTTAGCCACTCTCAGGGGAACAGAGGGCCCCATATGCAGACCTGACATGACCCACAAGGAGATGCGATGCCTCCATGTGAGAATAGTGTGGGGGACACTGATGTGAGGGTGTATTCTAGGCCCCCTGATCAGGAGGAGGAAGCTGATGAGACCTTCTACACACAGTTGGAAATGGCCTCATGATCTCAGGTGCTAGTTCTTATGGGGACTTCAATTATCCAGATATTTGTTGGGAAAGCAACATGGCCAGATGTGCACTCCAAACAGTTCCTGCAATTTGGTGAAGTTAACTTTCTGATGCAGTTGGTGGAGGAGCCAATGAGGAGTGGGGGTTTGCTGGACCTTGTGCTTACTAATAAAGATGGGTTTGTTACGTAAGTGAAGGCTGGGCACAGATTGTGATGTAGTGATCATGAGATGGTGGAGTCCAAGATCTTGACTGAAAGAAGCAAATCAAAAAGTAGGATTGCTACCCTGGACTTCACGAGAGCCGACTTCAGTCTCTTCCAGGACTTTTTTGGAGATATACCATGGGCTAGGGTGTTAGAAGGTAATGAGGCCTGTGAGAGCTGGTCAGCATTTAAAAAGCACTTCTTCCAAGCTCAGGATCAGTGCATTCCTGTGAGTAAGATATCAGGCATGGGTGACAGGAGATCTGTGTGGATGAGCAAGGAGCTCATGCATAAACTCAAAAGGAAGAGAAAGGTCCATGAAATGTGGAAAAATGGTCTGACTACTTGGGAAGAATATAGGAATATAGGAGTCTGCAGGGATGTGATGAGGAAGCCCAAAGACAACCTGGAATTGGATCTGGTAAAGGAGATAAAGGATAATAAGAAAGGCTTTTTTAAGTACATTAACTGTAATAGAAAGACTAGGGAAAATGTGGGTTCCCTACTAAATGAGGGGGGTAACAGGGGATGCTGAGAAGATGGAGATACTGAACGCCTTCTTTGCTTCTGTCTTCGCTGTAAAAACTCCCCCTCAGGACTCCTGGACTGTGAGGTAAGTGAGAGGGACTGAGGAATGGAAGGCTCCCCTTTTGTGAGAGAGGAGATGGTCTGAGAGGATCTAAAAAATAAAAATAAATTAATAACAGATTATAAGAAATACAAAGAAATATAAGAAATATAAAGAAATTTTTATTGGGAAAAGGACAGGTAACCACTGAAGATACACTCAGCACTTTCAGTACTTGTGATAATTATTTAGCTACTTATTTAGAGAGTTATTGCTTAGTTTCTGATTTTACAGATGTCCCACAGACAATTATTTAAGACAAGGCTTAGGTCAAATATTTCATGCTTCAGTTTTACTCTTGCACTCCTAATTGTAGTACAGCCTCATTTGTGTTCAGGCTATAGTCACTCAGAAAACAATTCTTACTTTCTGAGTATAAGGACAGTTTTTATTTGCCTTGTTTTCCAGTTTCCATTGTCCCTTATCAGATGGCACAAAACATGTCATAAGATGGGTTTTTCACTTTCTTTTACACCAGAGTCTGAATCCCTTCTTCATTGTTCTGTGAATCTTAGTTGTATTTACAAAATATTTAGAATAGAAGTCTGATGTTGTCTTTTAAATATTTTGTAGGAAGGAGCAGGTTTCACAGAAGAAAGAGTACACAGCAGTTAGTAAATTGGAGGTAAGTAACTATTTAAAAAAAAATAAAAAAAAAAAGAGAAGGAATGTCCTTTATTGCTCTATTGCTTCTAGATCAAATGGCATTTTTCCTGATCTAGTTCAATATAATTCAGAATGAGAGTGGTACTTTTCCCTGGATTTCCACTTGTCCTGTCAGTTCAGTAATGTTCCCTACTTTGTCCCATCTCCTTCTTCCTGAATCAGTTGGTGTTTAAGGGGCAATATAATCTTCCTCTAAAGGCTTTGTGGAGTCAGGCTTAAGTTATACCATCTGCTTAGGTCTGATGTGCTCCAGGTTGGAGCAGTTTATCTATGAACTGAGATTTAATAAGATATGTATGGATTTCATAGATATGCCCCCAGAACAATTCAAATACTGTTGGTTTTTATTTTATTTTTTTAAGATTTTGGGCTTTGTATTTAAGTATCCAAGTAGGTGTTTATCTTAACCCCCCCATCCTTGACTTCTCTTCCTGATGTAGCTGATAAAAATGAGCATCTAAGTCTTCTAGAACAATTTTTTTATAGCTTTGTTTCAGACATGAAATATTAAGCTTGCAACCTACAGTAATAAATAGCAAAAATTTTACTGACAATTTTATTGTACTTTACTGCTGCTCTTAAATTATCATGTTAACCATGGCAGAAAGGAACGGAGACATGAGTAAGTGGACACAGAGTGTTTGTGGGGCTAAAGATTTATATATCCTATTTTTTAAATGCCATGCTAAAACTGTCGTTCTCAACAGACAGATTTGTTTTAAAGAAATTACCCTAGGTTTTAGAATAAAAAGAAAGACTGACAAAAATGATTTGGTTATTACCAACCTTTTTCTAACTCATCTGTGGTTAAAAATTTTAACAGTGTATTCTGAATGTTGAACTTTAAACGATGTTTGGAACAGTTAAAGGGAGTGTGCTCTTTCAATGCAGGCAGTGGATGTTACATCAGAATTTAAAAAAAAGCCTTCTTGTGAGATGCTTTCAATATGTCTAGAACTGGCATTTATTTAATATAATTTATGGGCCCTTGAAATGAGATTCTTCTGATGTAATCTGAGTTATTAATCACTGTGCCCTTTACAGCTAATAAAAAGACATTTCTCTGACCTAGTTAAGGATTATTCCTGTGTTTTGATTTATATGTGAGGACTCTGTTGAATCAATTATACCTTGGAGATGAAAACAGTGGTCTGCCAAGGTAACATCCTCAACATAATTTTCTTAATACTTGAATGCTTAGGTTCTCAGCTGTGAGTCCTCCTTTAAAAAGCTTGTGCTAAATAAAAGCTTTAGATAAATGCTTAGAAATAGAAGACAGCCTCGTTCCTGGCCAGGTTTTTTTTCTATCACTTTCTGCCTTACTTAATATTATTTTGTTGCTTTGGAAACCATCCTTGACATAATACCCTTAAAGAAGCAGACACTCTCCTTCTACATACCTTATTAGATGAATAAAGGTTTTACTGGGCTCTGTTCCTTCATTAAAACAATTCAAAAATTCTAAAAAACCAAACAAACAAAAAAAACCAAACCAATCCAAACAAAAATACTTGGAAAGAATGTATCATTACAATATATTTATTATTCTAAAACATATACCTGATGTGTTGAATGCTCGCTGTATCACGTGTAATGATATGGTTACTTAACATTTATGAATCAAATAAAAGATTACTTAAGTTTCTTCTGCTTCACAGCTTCTTGCTGTTGGTGTATTTGTTTTGTGGCAACAAGAAGCAAATCCGTTAAACTCCTTCTCCTTCATTTTGGCTGTTTTCTTGTCTTAATCTATATTTATTTATTTGTTTATTTTTAGTTTCTTTTAAGCATTCTTCTTGGTTACACTTTTGTAAGCATAATGTAAAACCAATCATGCTTTGTAGTGGGAGAGACTAATCTTTTAAGGAGAATTAATAGATCAATTGCTCAAAAAACTACCACTCAAAGTTCAAATCCAGTGTTCAAATAGCTAATCACAGAGAAACAGATAAGACTCTAATCAGAAATTAGTGATGCTATTAATATCTGAGGGTCTTGATGAAGCAAAGCCTTTGGTGAAATTGAACATACTGAACATCACTGTTCTAACCTTGGTAAATAATTCAGATGAAATACTGACTGTGTTGAAAGTCTCAGTTGCCCTGATTTACATGTTTCTGCTCCTAGGATTAAGTGCCTTACTTCCTCACTAACTCAAAGTTCCACTGGACAGGAACTGCTGGACTGCAGGATGGAGAACAGGAACTGCTTTTCAGTCCATTAGATCTTTGCTTCCATCAGTTCCTATCCTCTTTGAGGTGCAGAATTGCATGGAAAGAAACAAAATGATCACTTAGTGGGACATAGCAAGACTTTTCAGAAAAAGCTTGTAAATCACTTAAAACACATCAGTGAAAGAAACAAATGATTCAGCCACACAATATAATTTGTTTGTAAATAATGGTGTCTTTTACCAGTTTCCTCAAAGCGCTTATCTCCTATATTGAAGTCAAATGTACTCAATATCATGGTCACTGATCTACACATAGATCTCTTGGGAATTTAGGTGCAGCAACTATAAGTATAGTCACCTTAAAATTTTGGGAAGATGGTCTTCATTCACTGAAGCTGAAGTTAGAATTTTACTGGAAATTAGTGCAGGAAAGTCCCAAAAAAGTTTTGTAGTTACATAAAGGTCACATTATGTTAACTAAGAAATTTTCCAATTTAATTTTTCTGCAGTTCTTAATCTGCCCTAAAGGCTGCAAAGGCTTTCAATACAGAATTCTACCTTTCAACAGTACTCATCTGTTTCATTCATTTGTACTCTTATAATTGGAAAATTATTGTCAATTGATTTCTGAATGAATTCTACCAACATTACTTCTTTGTTGGCATAGAAGGAATAACAGTTTTTAACTGTACATAAATAAAGCTCTATCCTGAAAGAGACTAAAAGGCTCTCTAACCCAGTTACATGTTTCTCACAACAGCAACTGTTGACACTGAAAAGAGTGAAAGAGTGAGATAAATGCATCATTCTGGGGCTTACTGGGGTTTAGAGACTTCTGACCTAGAATTTGTAGCTTTATTATTCTTATATTATGTAGTCATCATTTTAAACTAATTTTAAAATATTTGACATTCAAATGAAGGACCTCAACTAAATTAGGTTTTATGTTATGTGAAAAAGCATTTCTTTGGGTCTGGTTTTTAATCTGCAACTTACAAACCTTACATGATCCCCAATTACTTTTGTTAGGAAAAATAATGAAAAATCTTTTTGCTGTTTACCTTGTTTCTGTCAGTTATTATATTTTGACCTTCAATCAAACTGTCTTTTAGTCATTACCTAATTTATTTTATCTCATACCACATGGAATGCATAATAAACATCCACATACCTTGTTGCCTGTATTTGATTTTTTTAGTTTTACTGAATTTATTTCAAATGAGCTGCCCAGAATGAAGCATGGAATTAAGCATGACATGTGACAATACAGACTGTCTTTGTAATTTTTCTGTTTCTTAACTAGTAGCTCCTGATTATTTCCTCCTTTTTGATGCTGCCAACAAGTAAATATATACTTGTCTAGGATATCTGTAATATATCTTTCTGAAGAATGCTGTTTTTTAACTATATTGCTAAATAGAGTCATCATGAAATTCCTAGCTCTAAAGATAAATTATACAAAAAAAACCATATCCACAGTGCTTACAACTAGCATTGCCTTTAGTAATATTTTTCTTTAAAAGGTTTAAGTGAAAGACTAAGAATAAAGGGACAGTCAGGATAATGGTGCTTTATCTCTTTTTTGTTTTTATTGTTGTTTTGTGTTTTTTTTTTTCCTTAATTATAAATAAGATAAAAATAATAACAATAAAATAACAATAAATAACTTTAGTCTACTGTTATGATAGCTGCAGTTAGAAATACTTCTCTCTTTATACATCTTCTCTATTCACAGCAATTTCTTGCCTTAAGTTCATGCTATCATAACTTCTAGATTTGATTAATTTAAAAAATGTTGTAATATTCAGAACTCTCTATTCTTGCTAATCATCTCATTTTTTACTTCACTTTACAGTTACGCTTTTCATGACAATTTTCAGTACAAATCACCACATACAATTCTCTATTATATTATTTTTTAACAAAGTTGAGGAAGCGTGGAATAGATGAGTGGATGGTGTTGTGGGTTGAGAACTGTCTGACTGGAAGAGCTCAGAGGGTTGTGATTGGTGGTGCACTGTCCAGTTGGAGGCCTGTACTTAGCGGTGTTCTTCAGGGATTGTTGCTGGACCCGGTCCCGTTCAACATCTTCATCGGTGACTTTGATGACAGGAATAAAGTCCAGTCTCAGCAAGTTTGCAGATAATACGAAGCTGGAAGGAATGGTTGAACCACCAGAAGTCTGTGCTGCCATTCAGCAAGACCTGGACAGGCTGGAATGTTGGGCAGAGAGGAAGCAGATGAGACTGAATAAGAGCAAGTGTAGAGTCTTGCACCTAGGGAGAAATAACTGCATGCACCTGTACAGGTTGGGGGATGAGCTGCTGAAGAGGAGCTCTGAGGAGAGGGATCTGGATGTCCTCGTGGATGACAGGTTGGCCATGAGACAGCAGACTGTCCTGGTGGCCAAGAAGGCCTGTGGGATCCTGGGCTGCATCAAAACGTGCATGGCCAGCAGGTTGAGGGAGGCAATCCTCCGCCTCTCCTCTGCCCTGGGGAAACCTCACCTGGAGTATTGTGTCCAGTTCTGGGCTCCCCGGTACAAAAAAGACAGGGATCTCCTTGAAAGAGTCCGGCAGAGGGCCACAAAGGTGATAAAGGGCATGGAACACCTCCTTTATGAGGAAAGGCTGAGAGACCTGGGTCTGTTCAGCCTTGAGAAAAGAAGACTCAGAGGGGATCTGATCCACATCAATAAACATCTAGGGAGTGTAAGGCAAAGGAACATGGCTGGACTTGTCTCTGCAGAGTGTGGCAATAGGGCAAGGGGATCTGGCCACAAACTGATGAATAAGAAGTTCTGCACAAATGTGCATGGGAACTTCTTCACAGTGGGGATGATGGGAGCAGTGGAACAGGCTTACCAGATAGGTTGTGGAGTTTCCTTCCCTGGAGAAGTTCAAGACACTCCTGGGCACCTATCTGTGCAACCTGGTCTAGGAAGCCTGCTTTGTCAGGGAGGTTGGACTAGATGATCTCCGGGGGTCCCTTCCAACCCCTACAATTCTGTGATTCTGTGCTGATTTGTCCACTTTGTTTCTTGTACCAGATTTACTAGACTGTGAGAATGCAATAAACAGTACCTCTAAAAAGCCTTCATAAAGTTTCATTCCCTAAAATGAGAAGAGAATAACTTTAAAAGTCAATACCTTTTAGAAAATCCATGTTAATTCTATCAGTGTGAAGCTTACATAAAGAACGTCTTCAGTAATTTTTACTTCTTGAATTAAAACTTCTTGATATTAAAAACATATGTGACTTGGAAGGGACCTTTAAGATATCTAGTTCCAACCCCCTGCTATAGTCAGGAATACCTTCCTCTAGACCAGGTTGCTCAAAGCTCCTTCTAGCCTGGCTTTTAATGCCTCCAGGGAGGGGGAATCCACATCCTCACTGGGCAATCTGTTCCAGTGTCTCACCACCCCCACTGTAAAGAATTTCTTCCTAATATCTAGTGTAAATCTACTCCATTTCTCCTTGTCCTGTTGCTACATGCTCTTATTAAAAGTCCCTCTCCAACGTTCCTGTATTCTCACTTCATGTCCTGGAAAGTCACTACAAGGTCTCCTCAGAGCCTATACTTCTCCAGTCTGAAGAACCCCAACTCTTTCAGCCTGTCCTCTTAGGGGAGTTGCTCCAGCCCTCTGATCATCTTCGTGGCCCTCTACCAGACTTGCTCCAACAACTTCATGTCCTTCTTGGCTTACAGGCTCCAGGCCCGGTTGCAATACTCCAGGTGGGCTCTCTCACAAAGTAGAGGGGCAGAATCACCCCCCTCAGTCTGCTGGTCACAGTTCTCTTGATCTAAGCCAGGATATCATTGGCTTTCTGGACTGCAAGCACATATGGCTGGCTCATGTTGAATCTTTCATCAACTGATATTCTCAAATTCTTCTACTCAGGCCTGCTCTCAAGCCATTCACCACTCAGTATCTGTGCTCAGGATTACCCTGACCTGGATGCAGGACCTTGCACTTCGCCTTCTTGAAGTTTGTGAGGTTGGCATGGGCCCATCTCTCAAGCCTGCCCAGGTCACTCCAGATAGCATTCCTTCCCTCTAACCTGCCAACTACAACACTCAGCTTGGTGTTGTCTGCAAACTTGCTGAGAGTGTACTTGACCACACTGTCCATGTTGCCAACAAAGATATTAAATAACACCAGTCCCAACACCAATGTTATGTATATGGAAGCATTTTCTAAAACAAAAATTTTCCTTGCTCTTCTCTATTGCCTGAAATTCATTTAGACTAAATAATAGATTGTATATTGATTGACAGTTTGATTATTCTGTCTGTGATTTCTTTTAGAACTTTTGATTGATATTATTTATTCTATTTCTTTAATTGATTTGTTCTAAAAGTACGCTATTAACAAGCCAATGTGTGGTATTTTCTTAAATTCTTCTTTATAAAAGCAGAATATTGAATAGGAACGTCCCTAGACTCCTGTGAATGCTAATGTAAATAATTCATTTAGCTTTTCTAATGTGTTTTACCTTTCCTACAGTGTTCCATTTTTGAGACAATCATCTATCACCTTTGTCAGCTCTCTGGAAAAGATCCTATTTCTGATGTACTGGAAAAAAAGTTGTTAATATTAGTTTTTAATGCCTATAGCAAGTTGCTTTTTTTTTCTTTTTTTTTTTTTTTTGGCATGTGTTACTTTGGATCATTTTTTGTTTGTTTGTTTGATTGTCTTTTAAATAGTCTTGTATCTTTACATTTCCTTGACTGATTTTATGTTCCGTTTATGAAATATAATATTTTGTTTATTATTAACCTCTGTGTTAAGTATATAAACACTTCAACTGTCACGTCCCTCCTCTCCTCTCCTCTCCTCTCCTCTCCTCTCCTCTCCTCTCCTCTCCTCTCCTCTCCTCTCCTCTCCTCTCCTCTCCTCTCCTCTCCTCTCCTCTCCTCTCCTCTCCTCTCCTCTCCTCTCCTCTCCTCTCCTCTCCTCTCCTCTCCTCTCCTCTCCTCTCCTCTCCTCTCCTCTCCTCTCCTCTCCTCTCCTCTCCTCTCCTCTCCTCTCCTCTCCTCTCCTCTCCTCTCCTCTCCTCTCCTCTCCTCTCCTCTCCTCTCCTCTCCTCTCCTCTCCTCTCCTCTCCTCTCCTCTCCTCTCCTCTCCTCTCCTCTCCTCTCCTCTCCTCTCCTCCTTTTTTTCTCATTGTATAGAGTACTAAAAGAGAAGATTTTTATGCATCTTGAAAATCAGTGGATATACCTGAACAAAATGCCAATGGAGAAAAAACCTACAATAATTCTGATGGTTTTGATTATTCCAGAATTTCACAAGTTACCTCAGAACTCCCTAATGTACAATCTGAAGGTAATGAAAGAAGTAAGAGAAAATCAGTTTAAAATTACTTTTTGACATTACAAAATACTTAGTTTTCACATTTTACCACAACAAAAATTATGGATTTACTTATTGCTGCTTATTTATTGCAGAATCTTGCTATAAAGTTGGGTTTCAGTGCTTTTCTTTATTTACAGGAAAAAAATTCTAAAATCTTTATAATTGTTATTTTTTTTTGCTTTGTAATTTCTTATCCTCAAATTCCAAATTTGTGACATGTAGGAAAGCAGAATGTAAGATTAATAACCAACTTTCTCTCAAAAAAGATGGAAAAGAGGAGGCACTTACATTTTCAACTGAGATCAGCATTATTAGATTTAAACGTTCAGTATAGAACTATTAGCTAGCTTGTTTTTGTGAAACTTTTGTAATTACTAGGGAAACATGATGCATTACTTGGATACTTTTGAAGTACTTTTAATAATTAGATATTTGTACTCTTTGATTTTTTGCATCCCCTAAGTTTTAATTAGAATCTCAGTGATTACTGTTTTAAATAAGATACAGAACTTGCAGAAGCTTCAATTGATAATTATCTCATGTCTTTCTTTTTTCCTTTAGAAAAGTAAAACAAATAGATGAAATTAAGTATTTCCCTTTTTGAGTTTATAATTTATTTTATAGAATATTTGGTGTGATTTTCAGTGAGCACAATGGTATTTCACATTAAATACACAAATCGTTTTCATCACAGCCTTATTCCCGGATTGAAGTTTTCACTTTCATAGGAAAAATTAATCAATGAAATAACTATTCCTTCTGTCACTTTCAGCTGAACTTGAGAACTCAGAGAGAAACATGCTCATTTTTAATTTTTAATTTCTTTTTAATGCAGCCCATGATACAGTTGGCCTTCTGGGCTGAATGTGCACACTGCTGGCTGATGACCAGCTTCTCATCCACCAGGACTCTTAAGTCCTTCTCTGCAGGGCTGCTCTCCAGGAATTCTTCCCCCTCAGTCCGTATATATATCCAGAATTGCCCCAGCCCAAGCGCAGCAACTTGTACTTGGCCTTGTTGGACCTCATTAGGTTCTCATGGGCCCACTTCACTAGCCAGTCCAGATCCCTCTGGATGGCTTCCCTTCCTTCTAATATATCAATTGCAACACTCAGCTTGGTGTCATCTGCAAACTTGTTGAGTGTGCACTCAATTACATTGTCTGTGTCATCAATAAAGATGTTGAAGAGCACTTGCCCAAAGACAGACACTTGGGGTACACCTCTTGTGACTGGCCACCATCCAGACATCGAACCACTGATCACAACCCTTTGGCTGTGACCAGCCAACCAGTTCTTAAACCATCTAACAGTCTATCCTTCAAATCCATACCTCTCCAATTTAGATAGAAGGATGTGGTGAGGGACCATGTCAAAGACTTTGTGGAAGTGCACGTAGATGAAATCCATTGCCTTTCCTCTGCCTACCAGTGCTGTCACTCCATCACAGAAGGCCTCCAGATTGGTCAGGCAAGATCTGACCTTAGTGAAGCCATGCTGGCTGCCTTGGATCACCTTGTATGTGATCTTAGCAATGTACTCTAGGTTACTCTGCATGAAACAGGCGTTTGGACTAGGTGGTCCCAAGTGGTCCCTTTCAACTTCAACCATTTTGTGATTTTGATTCTGTGATTATGAGAAAGTAGTTGAGCACTAGAATAGGCTGCCTGAGGAAGTAGTTTCAGCACCAAGACTGCTGAGTTCAAGAGGTATTTGCACAACATTCTTGGAAATATAATTTGAATTTTGGATGGCCCTGTGTGGAGCCAGAAACGGAACTTGGAGATACTTAGTTCTGATTTAATACAGGAGACACGTAAACACCATACAGCCTTTCACTTAACTTCCTCCCACCCTCCTTCCCTGAATGAGATGGGAGAGAGAATTGGAAAAAAAAAAAAAAAAAAAACTGAACTCATGAACTGAGATGTAATTTATTTAATAAGATAAAAGGAACAGTGTCATGGTTTTATGTTTTTTTTTTTTAATTTTTTTTTCTTATTGGTAGTCCACATCATAACATCATGTGAGGCACTGGGAGTTAAGAGTTATTGCTCCAGTTCCATGGATTACTGAATTTCTGTGTACCTGGCTTTCAGAAGAGAACTACATACCCCAGAGGACTTTGTGTTCTCATTTTCCATCCAGAGGGAAAGTTAAAACTGCATGCAAGTCCCTAGACATACTCTTTTTGCTGCTCATCTCAGCAGTGGTAGCTTCCTAACCATCTCGCCTTCAGTTTTAGCATAAGGCCTTCGGTTTTCAGACACTCTCTCACTTTACTTGATTTATTAGTTTCAATTTCAATTATATGGTGAAATATTGTGTTATTTTGTATGTCAATATCTTAGTTTGTAAATTAGTTTTCCTCATCAGATCATTGCTGCTGTTTGGTTCTAGGCCCATTTCCCTACCCTCTCCCTTTTCACCCTTTCCCGTTCCCAGGACGTGGGCCTTTTTGTCCCCTTCCCCATTCAGCATGGAACTGGGCTGAACTGGCCCACAGAGTTGAAAAACAGAGTTGTTCATTAACCACCATTTTCTTCCAGTATAGTGTTGGCTTCCGGCTTGCACAAAGTATGATATTGCAGATGTTTGGAAAGGGAATAGGAATATATACCATATATACATATATATATATATATATAGTAATCCTTTCTTTTTCTAGATTTCATAAAATACAAAAAATAGGTTTCCTCAGATGGGTGATTTAACTTAATAAGAACAGCTTGACAGCATTTCTAAGACAAAAATAAAGTTATCATTAATTCTCTGAATGTGAAATATGCACTTGTACAAAATATGGGCGAAAGATAAGCAGCAATTGCCCCTTTATTTTCAAGCTCTTACACACATCAGAAGTCATACTCAATCTGTTGGAAACATGGTTATCTTTAAAGAGTTGATTCACATTTTCCAGATATTATTATGTTCTTCTCTTCTTGGAAGTCTAAAAATATCAGAATCAAAATGCACATAAAAAGACCCCCAAGGACTGAGGTAATTGCTTTTGTTGAATGAAAAATGAAATAAAAATTGCAACAAATGTCCATGTGCACTTGGTAGAAAATTTCTTTTCCACCCAGGGGATAATTTAGAATATATAAAATGTGAAACTTAAAAAATAAAAGAAAGCAAAATAAAGCTAAGAAAAGCACAGAGTTAGCAAGCAGAATCTATCATTTACCACCTCATTTAGTTACAATTATATGATTATCTGCCCTCTTCTTTTTGTAACTTGGATGTATTAGTTGTTATTTTTATTCTAATTAGTTTTATGTTAAAAAAAAAAAAAAAAAAAAAAACCTAACTAATTGCGTGCCACTTATTTCCTTATACTCAGTGTGCAATTATCACTGATCGACAGTGAACTAAGTAGTTAATGATTGTATCAGGATATATGAAGTTTGTTAATTCCAGGGAAGCAAGAATTGCTGTTTTATTGCTCTCAAAATTCCCTAAGTACAATGGGAAAATCTTTAGATTTTTTTTTTATTCCAAATGAAAAAAATTATACATTTTACTATCAAATCCATTGTAAGCTGGACATGAGCCAGGAATGCGCCCTTGCAGCCCAAAAAGCCAACCGTATCCTGGATTGCATCAAAAGAAGTGTGGCCAGAAGGTCAAAGGGGGTCATCCTGCCCCTCTGCCCTGCACTGGTGAGGCCTCACCTGGAGTACTGTGTCCAGATGTGGAGTCCTCAGCATAGGAGAGACATAGATCTGTTGCTGTGCATCTAGAGGCAGGCCACAAAAATGATCCACATAATGGAACTACTCTCTTACGAGGACAAGCTGAGAGAGCTAGGGATGCTCAGCCTGGAAAAGGGTGTGAAGTAACGGGACAGCAGCCTTTTAGTATCCAAATGGGAGCTACAGGAAAGGAGGGGACAGACTCTATAGCAGGGTCTGTGGTGACAGAACTGGGGAAAATGACTTTAAGCTCAGGTAGGGTAGATTTAGGTTAGATATAAGGAAAATAATCTTTTACACTGAGGGTGTTGAGTCACTGGAACAGGTTGCCCAGTGCTGTGGTTCATGCCCTGTTCCTGGAGAGTTTCAAGGTAAGGCTGGATAAGGTCCTGGGCAACCTGATCTAGCTCTGAATGTTCCCAGCCATTGCAGGGAAGCTGTAGTAGATAGCATTCAGAGGTCCCTCCCAACTCTAAGGATTCTATGATATTATGATAATACGAAAATAATGTCTATTATTCCAGTTCAGTTCAGCAAAATGTCACACATTTATTTATCATTTTCACTGTCTGTCAGTCACTCACATCTACCTTCTACACTGATCATTTTTTCATAAGATAATTGCTTCTGGGATGAGTGAAGTCCTAACATTTGGAGAACCCAGTATAAAAGTTGCTTTGTTATCTGTACAATATTTGAATTAGTTGAATATGGTATTATCATTTCAAATTGAAAACATTCTTTATGGTATTTTTTATTTTATTTGGCTTTGCTTTTCACTTTCTAATAAATACTGTGATCTTATATAGCCCATAGTAAACATAATTTTCAATCATATAGCATAAACACCCTTGTATACATTAAGGAAAAAAAAAGTTTTCTCTTCCTCTATCTTTCTCTGTTAAGATAGTCTAGTAAAGACCCACTATCAAATTTTTCTTTGTGTTGCATGTCTGATTGCATCTCTGTATATTCCATTTGAAAATTCTGAGTTAATGTTTTTCTGTTGTTGAAAATGAAGTTGCAAATATATCAAAAGCTTAATGATTTTTTTCAGCAGTCTTTAAACCTATTCTCAAATTCCTTTATGAAAACATAAAGCACAGCTGCATATTTTTCACTATTCATTGAACTGTGCTTAGCCGATGTATCAAAATGCATAACATTGTTTGCCGTAACTTCAATCAGCACTGAACTGCATCGTACCTTGTTTCAGCCCAGAGAGAGACAATCACACATCAATTGTACAGTTGCTGCTCTTTGAAGGGTGCATGCCCAGGGTGTGGCTGGGCCGCTCTATGGGGAAGAGCCATTGTCTTAATGGTGTGGTGCTGGGGGTGGCTGCAGTGCGGGCTATATTTGCCACATATAGAATTTATAGACAGGAACAGAAAACGTATCTAAGCTGACAAGTGTAAGGATTGAGGGCATATCCCAATTCCTTCTGGTGTAGTCTCAAGCCCAACTGATGAGCTCAAGGAAACCCACTGGAAAACAGAAGCCTCTGAAAGTGTTTACCCTTCCTGTCTACTTTCAGAATGAAGAGTCTATTTGGCTCTAGCTGCAGTCCTCACTTCTTCACTGCCTGCCCTGCCTCGCCATAGGAACCCTCCTAAGTGAGCAGATATACAGGTCTGGATTTGGCCCATTTGTTTCCTGAAAATTAACTGGTATCTGTGGCTTTGTGTACCCAGCTAGTAACTACTGACCGTGGTGGTGGGATGGGCCCTGACTGCCAGGCCGTAACCAGCTGCCCCAGCCCCAGAGAGCCACTGTCCTGGGAGAATTCCTGAGGCTGAACTTAAGAAGTTTAATACTTATAAAGAGGACATAAGAAAACCATATTTTTGTGTGTGTGTGTGTCTGTGCACCCCAGGATAATTTCTGTGGAAATCTTTGTCATGGGATCCAATTTTTTTCTTGGGATCAGTACCCTTCAACATTTTTATCAGTAACATAGATGATGGGATCTGGAGTACATTCAAGCTAGTTTGCTGATGACAGCATACTGAGTGGCAAAGTTTATATGGCACAGGGAAGGAATGCCATCCAGAGGGACCTTGATAAAACTGAAAGGTGAGCCCATGCAAATTTAATGAGGTTCAACAAAGCAAAGTGCAAGGTTTTGCACTTGGGTTGTAATAATTCCAAATATATATACAGACTGGGAGAAGAACTGTCCTTGAGTGTAGCCCTGTTGAAAAGGACTTAAGAATCTTCATAGATGAAAAACTTAACATGAGCCAGTGGTGTACACTTACAGCCTGGAAGACTAATATTATCCTGGACTACATCAAAAGAGTGGTGGCCAGCAGAGAGAGGGAGATGATTGTCCTCCTCTATTCTCCCATTGTAAGACCCCATCTGGAGTACTGTGTCTTAGTTTGGGTTTCCCAGAACAGGAAGGATGCAGAGCTGTTGGAGCAGATTCAGAGGGCCACAGGTATGGCCAGAAGTCTGGAGCACCTCTCCTATAAAGGACTGACGGAGACAGGCTTGTTTAGCTTGCAGAAGTGAAGGCTTCAGGGAGACCTTACTGTGGCCCTCCAGGATTTGAAGGGAGCTTACAAGCAGGATGGAGACTGACTTTTTACATGGTCTGATAGTGATAAGACAAAAGGGAATGACTTTAAAAGAGGAAATTTAGGTTAGATGTTAGGAAGAAAATATTTATTGAGAGGATGGTGAGATGCAAGAATAACTTGCTCAGAGAAGTTGTGGATGCCACATTCCTAGAAGTGTTAAATGCTAGGTTGGATGGAGCCCAGGCAGCCTAATCTAGCAGGAGGAAATTCTGCCCACGTCAGCAGACTGGAACTAGTTAATCTCTAAGGTCCCCTTCTATGATTTTTCTCACCCTGTCCTGTTCAGAGAATAGCATGTTCAGGATAGGACAGTGTTCAGAGGACAATGAAGCTAATGAGGAATAATTGTTATGAGGAATAGCTGAGGGAAGTGGGATTCGAAGAGGATGTTCAAGGGATACCTTATTGCCCTCTACAACTACCTGAAAGGAGGTTCTTGTGAGGAGGGGTCAGCCTTTTCTCCTGGACAGCTAGTAACAGGACAAGTGAGAATGGTCTCAAGTTGCACCAGAGGATATTCAGGTTAGATATTAGGAAAAATTTCTTCCCCAAAGGAGTGGTCAGGTTCTGGAAAAGGCTGCCCCAAGAGGTAGTTGAATTACTGTCCCTGGAGCTGTTCATGAAATGTTTAAATGTTGTACTAAGGAACATGGTGTAATGGGCAACAATGGCAGTAGGTAGACAGCTGTACTAGATGATCTTAGAGATCTTTTCTAACCTTAATGATTCTATGATTCTACAATACTATGATTCTATGTTTAGAAGTGTGAGTGATGGAGAGCCTAGTGTAGGGGAGGGTCTGGAAACCAGACAAAGTCACGGGTGTATTCTGTTAACATTCAAAAATTTTGAAAATCATTTGAACCAATCAGTAACTGATTGCATAAATGAACCGTATTCTCCACCACCTTCCTATTCATTTTCATCATTCATTGAAAGTACCATAAATATTACTTCTAGAAGAGTTGAAATAAAGAAATTTGATATTATTTCTGGCGCTATTCTGGCAAAAGGATAGTAGGAGTTGGACTCAATGATCCTTGCTTTTCTCTTCCACCTGTGAAAACAAATCCAATAAAGAATAATGAAAGATGAAACGTACGAGGAAATCTTTGTGTAAATTTAACAACCTGCCATAGTTACCATCTCCTTATTACTTTTTTTTTCATGACTGTGTCACAAAACAGATATCTCATTTTGTCTTTTTGAAACTATTGATAAAATATGTTATTCATCCTTTGGAAAAAAAAATAATGATCTAATAGTAATATATTATTTTCTTGATCTTATTAGTTAAGAATAGTCACAAGCATCCAAATAAGTTCTGAAATATGGTTTTCAAGCTTTAGACTATCAGACAAGAAAAAATAAGAAAGGACTTCCAGCCATCCAATCTATTTTCTACAGAATCTCTGAAGCTCAGTATAAATTTTGATTGTGAGGACGTAATGGAAGGAAGAACATTTGTTATGATGACAATGGCTCACTCATCAGAGGTCTGAAAAAGGAGGATTTTATATTTGAAGAAGATAGTTAACAAATTTTGAACAGGATTTGAAATTGAGATGCCCAGGCCATACAGTAAGAACTCTGGAACCGGAAGAAATGTAAATGGGTGGGAATGGATGATATCCTCCAGTGTTACTGTGCTTCCATAAAACTATAAAGGAGAAAATCTCTGAAGGCATAATTCAAAATCTAAATCTATTTATGGGAACAAGGATTTTAAAGTTATTTTAGTATATAGATGATGAAATCTATGAACTTCCTTGTAAAGGTGTCTTCATTTCTTCTGGGCTGGAATTGTGTTCTTCAGAGTGTCTGGTATTATACTATACTATGCTTTGGTTCAAGAAGAAAAACAATGTTGATAACACACTGATGTTTATGGCTGATTGTAAGAGACTATTTGAATGCCATTGACTCAAAGTTTGCTGATAAACATGTCCAAGCAAGTCCTGGGTAAGGGTTGTGAAATCCTTTGTCTAAGAGACAAGCAGATGGGCATTTCCTGGCAAAAGGAAAGAGAGATAAGCTGCAGCTCAATGGCAGCTCAATGGCCGCTGAACACTCTTTTGTTTGGTACTCATCTCCGTGGGGAGATAGCCATCTCAGGAGATGCTTGCCTGGCACACTAGCATGGGGGCAGCGATGGCCAACGAAGACTCTTTTGTTTGGTACTCATCTCTGGGGAGATAATCATCTCAGGAGACGCTTGCAGCACGGGATTTGTCACGTAGACTGGAGGAATCTGGAAGATAAAATAGGGGTCCTGCAGCCACGAAGATGTGCGATTTTCTCCGGGGATTTTGACTGTTGCTAACTGGAGTTTCTCTTCGGAGGAATTACCCGAGCTGATCACTGCTGCTTCCTGGAGAGGCCCTCTCTTTGGAGAGACCTCCCGAGCTGTTCTGCTGCTGTTCTGCTGCTGCCCCTCTCGGGGTTGCCTCCCTCGCTGCTCCTCCGGTGCGGACCTGGTGCTGACCCCTCACCCCTCGCTGCTCCTCCGGACAACTGCTTGCTGCTCAAGGCTGCCCGCTGCTGCTGCTCTCCCCGCTTCTGCCAGCCCTGCCCTTCGGCCTCGGACCGTCGGAGCCGCTTGCAACCAGACCGCCCCTAGGATCCTGACTGGTGACTATCCCTGCGTTGTACAAACCCTTGCTTCTTTCCTATCTTTCCTATCGCTCACCTTCCCTTCCCCATCACCCTTAACAATGTCCACCTCCCCCTTCCCTATTATCCCTGGCCAATATTGGTAATAAACTGGTCGGACCAACATTTGAACCGTTGCTTCTTAATCTCACGCTGGGTATACACATAATCTTAAAGAACCTCGTCTCCCTCCTCTATATTGAAGCGTGACACTGATGCTGAGTAGTTTTGTACAAAGTCATATTTGCAGTGAAGGGTCAAACAAGCTGGAAGGGAACAGAATTAGGACAGATGAATTAAACTGGCTGAAGGGATATTCCATATTATACAATAGCAAGTGGAAGGAGTTTTGAAGAGGGGATTCATCTTCCTCTCTTCTGCTGCTCAGTGGGACAGCTGGGCATCAGTTGGAAGGCAACGAGTAGCTGCTTGTGCATACTTGCTATAGACATAGGTGTTTGTCAGAGCTTTTTTTTCCTTTTCTCTGTCTTAGTAAATGGTTTTATCTTAACTCATGAGTTCTACTTCTTATTTTTTTTATTTTTCACTTTTCTTTTTCATTGTTCATTTTTATTTTCTTATTTTTTATTTTCTCCCCCGTGCCATTGGGAAGGAGGAGGTGTGAAATGACTGTGTGGTGCTGAACCACATGTGAATTTATACCAAAACAAAGGGGCAATAGGGGATGTGCTTAAAATATTTATAGAGATAGTGAGAAAAGTGGATTCAATTTATTACTGTCAAAGTATATTTCTATCCTTTCTTTCACTTCACAGAGACAGATCCATGCCAGGAAATAAGTGTCTCTTGTTCAGCCTGTGTTACTGAATGAAAATTAACTGGAATCATGGAATCATCAACCTAGAATGTGTGGTTATAAGGCACAGGCACTAAGGCAGTGAAACACTGCTTCTGCATTGAGAATGTATCTTACACTTTATAGAAGAGCCTTTATTCTTTAAAACCAAGAAACTCACAACAAATTCAAACCTTTCCCACCTCTTACTTTAACTGACCGCTGAATTTGAGTTGCTGGCAACACAAGTTTAAATATAGTTGCCAAGCTGCCGGTCCAGCTCTTATGTTTTTAAGTTATTTATACTGAACTCAGCATCTAATCAATCAGGACAGCTTCAGAAAAGGAACAGTATTCCCTGATTTTTTTCTACAGATTGATTTTAAAGTGTCTGTGTTCATTTTGCAAATTAATGAAAATTAAAGGACATCACATTAAGACACTATTAACTCAGCCCTGATTGTTTAATAAAAATCAGGTGGCTCAACTTGATAGATAAGCAAATTTCATCATTAAGTAAGTGCAAATAACTTACTAAAAGGCCTACAGAGTTTCCCATAGTTTCCTGTTAGATACAGGTATCACACTTGAAATTTAAGACATAAACAGTAACAGTGTGGAGTACTCAGTGACTCATGAATAATGTACTTATATCTGTCATCTGCAAGACTTTTAAAAACAAGCTGAATCAGATCACATTTATATAGCTGTTTCCTCAAGTCATAAAGAGCATATATATATAAAAATATATATGACTCAATGCATTACTATTATCTGTAATTCTCTGTCTTACAGAGTTTCCTCACTACAATGTTACGCCTGTATAAATAATACAAGATCTGTTTCCCCTCCTTATGAATAATTTTGCCTAGACTTCATAGACAAAATAAAAACAGAAAGCTAACAATAAATAAATAAATAAATAAATAAAAACTGCCAGTTACTTTTTGTTTTATAAAATCTAGTACATTTTCTTGTCTTCTTGTTCAGCAACATTTTACAGAACAAAAAATAAATTCTTGTTTGTTTGCTAACTTTTCCCTTTTGGTGAATTTTTGAAGTTATGAAAGGCTCTTGTCTAGGCATTGGCAGGGTATCTAAGCTCCACCTCACTGTCCTCTACACTCTTGAATATTAAGTCTACCAAAGGTAATGAAGAATGTTTACTTCACATTTCTTTTAAAAATGTACAGTTTTCAGTTAAATAGTCAAAAAGGCTGAGTTATTTATGGAGCCTGAAACACTCTTATTTTATGTAGGAAAGTCTGGAGTCCAGCTGATGGCCTGAATTTAAGCAGACTTAAGGTTCTTTTGTAAGGTGAAAAGGCATAAAAATAAAAATAAAAGTGTTATATCTAGCAGAACTAACAACTTAGAAAAGCTCCCATGTCCTCGGTGTCTAGATCTAAACATGTGTCTTCATATCTGAAATACTGAAATATGCCTAGGCATATAGATCAAATAGATGCATGATTGAGTAAATATGATGTTCTCCATTACTAGTAAAATGCCACAGGTTTTCCACTGCTTCCCAGAAAATACCCTTGTCTGCCTTTGCTTGTTTAGATTTTTGCCTAATCAGAGTTTGTAGCAACTTGGGTGGATCAGATATCAATTCCATAACTGCATTAATGATTATTTCAACAGCGAATACTTTTATTAGTCCATAATCAAATTTTGTCTGTGAAATCTTTGTTTTCATGAGAAGTCATTCACATTTCTTTACCACAGAATTTTCAGGCTTTATCCCATTAATGTAACAATAATATTAATATATAATATTAATATATGTAGAAGTAATTTGCTTTGTTAAAAACAACAAAAAACAAAACTAAATTTAACAGAGTATAATAATAATAATACCTTTGATTGCAAGCTACTTTGTAACTTGGCTGCCCAACAACTTGAAGTAGGTGATGGTGAAAATAAGGACAAACAAACAAAATTATGATCTATGTAAAATCTAGTTATTTAATCCCATCTTGCTTGAAGAGTTTGCTGAATATTTTAAAACAGAATTTGGATTTTTGGAGTACTTTTGAAAGAACATACATTTATGCAGAATACTTCATGTTAATAAATATCTACAGTTAACAATATGTGGTTATACATTCTTTAATAGCTCCTTCCGTCATAAAATTTAAAAACAGATGTTTAGAAATGAAACAGATGATGAAGACAATGAAGACTCAATAAAGCAAAATCTTTGTGCATAATCAAAGCAAAATAAGGAACAAGTTCACTACATCCCATCGGTGGGGAGATGTTCATCTATTTCCAGGAAAGCAGCATTCATTGTGTGTAACAGTTACTAGGGAAGACATCTAATAACTCAGAAAGTCCCCCCTTCATCCTTTCCCCCCCCATCTTTATTGAAACTTTTGCCATATGATATGGAATATCCCTTTGGTCAACTGGGGTCAGCTGTCCCCTCCCAGCTCATTGTGTGCTTCCAGCCTCCTCACTGCTAGAGCAGCACAAAAAGCTGAAGGGTAGCATGACTGTGTTAGAGAGGGAAAGAGAACAAATAAGGATTTTTTTTTATTTTTTGTTTTTTGATACTATATAATTGAATTTGCTGATCAGAAGGCAGACCCTCTTCTTGTTTCAGAAATAACCTAGAATTTATTGTTTTGACTGCATTTAAAAAGTTTTTGATTGCCTCACATTCAGATCACTTAAAAGAACTTGATAAGGTACAAATATGTTTCCATGATCTGTTTCAACGCACTTCCAAAGTGACAGACATTAGTATGACTAATAATATTCTATAAAAAAAAACATACATATAGGACATGAACTGGAAAGCTCTTGTTTTGACATATATGAAACAAACAAATAAATAGATAAATAAATGATGACAGAAAAATAAAAGAATAAAAATAAAAAGAACTCCTTAGTTAAGTAGTATTCGAATTAAAAAGAAAATATGTAAATAGAAATAGTTAAGAATTTGACCTTGCTTGAGAGGTTGAATGTTTAATGAGAATGTCAGGTAGTGGCGAATCATATGTAAACCTAATTGCACCTAGAAAGAGAAGTATCACCAAAAAAAATAATGGTATACCATGTATTTCAGTAATCAATCTAGACCGTTCTATGATTCTATGATTCTCATATATCCTCTTTATCCTGCAGTTCAGGGTTTATCTCATATATCCTCTTTATTCTATGATTCTATGATTCTCATATATCCTCTTTATCCTGCAGTTCAGGGTTAATACAACTCTCCAAAACATTACACTATTTACTATACACTAGGTCATTATTTGTTTGTCGATTTGTTGGTTGATTCACTGTCTAAATTTATAAAAAAAACAATTACATGTGAACAGTGGCTATAAGCTCATACCTTGTTTATAATTCAATTCATAGGACAGTGATTTAAGATAACTATCAGCGAATAAACCTTTACCACACCTAATGTGTGCCATTCTTCAAAAGACCTGAGAGACTTGTTATGACTCCTTGAATCTGGCTGCAGTAAATCTTACATGCTGTCTAAGGGACTGCTGAGCATTTATACAATCTCCCATCTAAACAGCAACAGATTACTTAAGTGCTGTAAGGTGAAGTTATTTCAGCTGTCCTTAGGAGTCTTCATGGAATCTGACTGGCATAACAATTACATAATTCGTTTTAGATTCAGATACTAAGAATCTTACAATTTCTGAAAACAAAACTATAAAAATGTTTTCTCTCTAAATAAGATTTGTGAAAAAATAGTTTTCTATAGCAGAATAAATAAAATAAAAATGTGGAAATAGAAACATGATTTTTCCTGATGTTAAGATGACACCTCATGAGCTTCAGATTATGCATATTGTCCCATCACTGGGCATTGCTGAAAACCAACTGACTCCATCTTTTTTTCCAGAACTTCTTTGGATTTAGTGTATTAAATACTTTGTTTCAGTTTATTTCATTTTGTTTCTCTAAAAGAGGGTAAAACAGGTAAGTTTATGAAAGTACAGCATATCTAAACGTCATTTGTATTCAGAAATGAATATTCCAACAAAAATGAGAAAAAAGAAAAGCCCACAGGTCTTTTGTTTTTGTTTTTCATCTTGTTGTTATTGCTGTTTTTCCTTTGGTTTGGTCTGTTGTATCTTCTTTTGGTTTTGAAAAACAAACAAACAAACAAAAACCAATTGATCGATTGATTTAATAAAGCTGGTTCTTGACTTTGATAATTTTATTTAAAGAAGTAGAAAGTATCCAAATAGATAATACTGAAAATATATACACTAACATGTTCTATGGATAAGTCATTGAAGATAAAAGTTGGAAGAAGTGGGAGAACAATCAGATAATTACTGATTATTATTTTCGATGATCAGGTAATTACTGAAATAAGTCCTGGCATTTTTTAGCAAGATGAAAATAATTTAATTATTATGTTTAGTAACTGAATTGTTCACTCTTGTTTTTTGATGACTTAGTTTGGTAATTTTTGTTCTCATTTCCTATTACTTTTCCAGTCTAGAATTGACTTAATAGAGACCAGATTTCCTGCCCCAGAAAGATGGCAAAGATATTTTTTTATCTTCTCAAGTTTTCACTAGGGCAGATAGTGGAAAAAAGACTTTCATAGAAATTTTTGTATGTCCCAGATATTTCTTTAAGTGGAGAAGCACACCATACAAAATGTATGCAAAACAGAACTTTAAAATAGAAGTTTTCCTCTAAATAAATTATAAAAAAATATATTAAAAATCAATCCTTCTTTTATGAGTGAAGATACGGTATCTCTGAGAATTACCACCAAAAATGTGTTTTACACCTGTTTAGCAGGCGTAAAATTCCTGGTTTAGTTTACAAATCACATGTATCATAAAATCTGAATGCATTTTTTTATTATCTTCCTATCGAACAAAATCCAAATAGATTTGTACTAAAGATATTCACAAAATTGATGATTTAAAAGTGGCTAATAAAATCTGCAAGTAATTAGAAATAAATTGATCACCATTTCAAGTATATTATAATTAGTATCATTACTTTTGACTTTGAGCTAAAACTATTTTTCAAGCAGCAACAAAAAAAAGGTAAAAAAATAAATTTCTCATTTATTCTTTCGATTTTATTTTGTTTTATCAAATATAAGATATGTTGAAATCAACTAATATTTTCCTTTCTTGCGGTTTAAATTATGAGGGCATTTTTTGATATTGCTTAGCAGAGCAGTGGTCCTTTGAACCAGGCTTGAGCAGAGAAATGTATAAAAATCTCCAGTTAATCAGATGTAACACATTTTCTTTCTTCCTATTTGTCATAGAAAATATCAAAAATGTCTTGTAAGGACAGTGGGCTGCACTCAGTGGAGACAGGTTGGGAAACAGATGGAAAGCCTTTAGCCTTGCATGCAACAGCCACAAGAAATTAATTTTTGTTTGTTTTTCAGGAAATCTGTTTTTTTCTAGACAAAATTTGTTATACAATTAGCATCAGCCCAAGACAAGAGTAAATAGGCCAGAATACAAACTATTCTCAGAAATCAGAAGAATCTGGAATTCACATAGTCCAATTTGTTCACAAACGAAAAGAAAAAAAAGGGAGAAAGACGAGAGATGATTCTGAAAAGATTACCTCAACAACCATGGTACTCAGAAGACACAAAGGCTGTGGAAAGTAAGAAGAAAGAAAGAAGAAAAGAAGAAGACTTGGACAGACTAGTGTCCCCTGCATACGGATTCAAATATTAGTACCTAAGGAGGAATCAGGCATAATCTGTTCATGAGTTTATTACAGCAAAGGATAGAGGTCAAGTGTTAATAACAATGAGTAAGTTTTATAATATTTCTATATATTTGAAGTACGTCTAGTTGTCAGTGGTTTGTGGGCTGGTTCAACCTGGTTCCACGACAATGGGGTGGGGAACCAACAGACCCACACCCCGGGAAAGGGAAAGTGGGAGATGGGCCTAAAAACAAAAGAGCAGCAACGATCTGAGAAGATGAATTAATTTACTAAATAAGAGTTTGGTGTGAAAGACAGCAATTGTTTTATGTTTCAAAGCTTGCCTTCTGAGGCTTTTTTTTTTTTTTTTTTTGTATTTTGCAGGATGATACCACTGTATCCTGTGAAGGCAAGATACAAATGTTCCTATCTGCTGGCAAGGCCTGGAAGATGGGAACAAAGAAGTTCCTTTGGAGATCCAAAAGCCAGAAGCTGGCTCTCCAAAAAGAGCTGACTCAACCACTTTGGACGTGATTATTAAGTTTGTACCATCATTAAGAAAATTATGGAGGAGGAAAAGGAAGTCGTCATCGTCAACCAAACAACTCAACCTCCAACAACCCTTCACTACTAGAGACCAGCGTCTGAACTATGAACCTTGCTGGACCCACGGCGGTGATTTTATCTCTCTTGCTTTCTAAGAAGACTCCTTGCTTTTTTATTTCTTACATCTTTTCTATTGCTCATCTTCCCTTCCCCATATATGTAAGCAATTAGGATTTGTAATAAACTGGTTTGGCTAACATTTGACCCATTGTGTCTTAATCTTGCCATCAGGTATGCATACATTAAAAAGAATCCCTTCTCCCTCCTATAAATTGGAGTGAGACAATTGGAATGCAAAATAATACAGTATGATACAATATAACTGGAATTGAAGCTAATAAATCAAATAAAGAGTGAGAGTGTCTGAAAACCAAAGGCCTTACACTAAAGCTGAAGGTGAGATAGTTGGGGAACCTCCTCTGCTGAGATGAACAGCAGAAGAGGAAGTCTCTGGGACTTGTGTGCAGTTTTATCTTTCCCTCTGGGTGGAAAACAGGAACACAAAGTCCTCTGGAGTGTGTAATTCTTTTCTGAGAGTGAGGTACACAGAAATTTGGCAGTCCATTGACCTGAAGCATTAACTCTTTAACTCCCAGTGCCTCACGTGATGTTATGATGTGGAATACTGATAACAAAAATCATAAAACCGTGACAGTAATTCACAGTGGGCCTTGCTATAACATTTCAAAAGCTAGAATTTATTATTCTGAGTAAATCTACTTATTGCAAACTTCCATAACTTCAACATCTAATGTTAAACTAATTCTTAATTGCTCAGGAAGTAATGTTAATAACAGTAATAATAATAATTAACAATAAGAATCGTATTAAGAGGAATGTGTTGACCGGTATTAACTTAATTTGAATCCGAATTGTTTGTGTCTACAGAAATGGCTTGGAATATAATTTTCTAAAACAAAATGTGTTCAACTTCTTCACGGATTTATTCCTAAGTCTCTACCAGTCTTACACTAAATTCACCCAAAATAATAGCTTCTTCACCTTGTACTATTTACCTCTTCAAACACAAATTTAAAAAAGTAGTACACAATACTTCATGTTTTAACTGCGATGGTTCAGATACAACATAACATACAGAAGTTTCACACTAAACCAGACTCTTCAGTTTCACTCTATTGAATCTTCCATTACATTTTGCTGCACTGTGATAGATTACAGCAGGGGGACAGTCTGATGTGGAAAAAATGGTACCTATTGACATTCACCAGTGCTTGCTCAGTGTTTATGGAGACTGAACAGTGGATATGAGCAGAGTGAGGTGATGAAAGGTGAGTTTCAGAACGCAGACTCTTGTTAATTGCTCATGAAAACACATGGTTAGTGGTAATGGCTATGTTGAAAGACAGTGTTTCATAACTGAGATTTTTTTCTCTCAAATAGTGGTAAAAAATTGTCTGTTATAGAAAGCATTACTTTTGGGGTGATCTATGTAAAGTTGACGATGGCTAGGAAGAATGAATTTGAGTGAAGGAAGGGTGTTTTAGTTTTATCACAATTTTTCACCATTTTACTCTGTTTTTAATTGGCTGTAATTCAAATGAATCTTCTCCAGATTGAGACTCTTTTGCCCATAATGATAGCAGGTAAATGATCTCCTTGACATTATATCAACCTATGATCTTTTCCCATGTGTTTTCTTTCCCTGTCCTATTGAGGAAAAGCAAAGAGAGAGCAGATGGATGGGAATCTGGTAGCCAGTCAAGATCACACAACTATTTCATATCCCAAATATGCTTCTAGAAAAAGTTTGTCACACCACCAACATTTGAAAATTAATTCTTAGATAAATTTGAGGGAACACAGGAGTGTCAAGAATAAAACAAGTTATTTTTTCAATATACTTCAATTTGCTTATTTTTAAGATAAATGTTAAGGGGAAATTGGTAAGCTTCTCCGTTGCATTGCATTCTAGTTTGCATACTATTGTACTGGACAGCTATAGCTTCTATAAATAAAAAAATTTTTCAGATGAATACCGCATACAGTAATATGTGAGATGCTTTTCATTCATTCTGCAATTCAAAAGCTTAATTCAAGTTCAAAAACTTGTCAGTGTGTATGTCAAACATTTGTAATGTTTGTAACTAAAATTAACTACAAGAGTTGTAAGCGGGATGTAACAGGGATGATAACGAAGAGCATAACTGCTGCGGTCCCTTTGATCACCTTGAAGAACAGGTCTGAAAGACTTTTTTCATAAGAAAAGCTGAGAATGAAGCTGATTTGCTTTCTTTCCTCTTTGTCTTTCTGCACTCATGTGATGTTCTTATTACTGTTTGCAATGTTCCAAAAGAAGCTAATGTTTCTTATCTTCTTTTTGTCTTGCAAATCATTTTCTATTTACATCTGGGAGGATGTTCTGCTTATTTGAAGTCCCTTGTAATTACCACATCCTTTGGCACTTAAGTTTACATTTAATTAACAAAAAGTCATTGGCATATTTATGTAAACTGCTTGCATTCTTTGTCTGGCTATGTCACTGCACTATTAAAAATATGCATATGCTTTTGTTGTTTACAATATTTTAGTGCACTTATATTTTCATTAATTATATCCTGAGTAGTGCATTTAATTTACAGGTGTCACAAACTTCTACTCTGTCTAGACATGCCACTAAAGTCTATGTTCTAAACAAGTTTTCTTTCATGCTTAATCTTCTGTTCATATCTTGAGATCTCTCTCCTGTTCTCATGACTTGATCTTTCTGACAGCAGACCAGAAGGGAGTTATATTCAGTTCCTATATGTTTCTCATCTAAAGAGACATGGGAAGGAAACTCAGGGAATATCCTGAAAGTACGTTGCAGCAGTTGTTGACAAAGTGATGTCCATTAGGGTTATTTGGCCTAGTGTACTGATGAGAGTTTAAATCCTTTCCCTTTTCCCTAAAAGAAAGGATTGTATCATGCAGTCTGAAAAGTTAAAGGAAATAATGATTATTTGTCTGATACAGATATATTGTGTTAGAGAGTGCTAATACCAATGCCAAAAATCATAAAACCATGACAACCTAATTCCCCCTTTCTCCACTATCTATCTATCTGTCTGTCTGTCTGTCTGTCTATCTATCTATCTATCTATCTATCTATCTATTTTTAAACAAATGGAAAATATAAGGCACTAGAAGAAATAGTATGTGTCTTTTACTGTTATCTCTTATTCTGAACAGCAAGTATTCTTCAACTAAGTGACTCTTTTTCAAATGGTGTAATTTGGAGAATTATTCATTCTTTTTATATGAGAATTATATATACATAACTCAAATGTATGTCTGATTTCTTTAATTTTGACATAATTATGTATTTTAGAATTTGACCATAAAAATTATTTTTACTAGGAAATAAGAGAAAGTTAAAAATTATCCCTAGGAGTTAGAGATTTCTAGTTTTAGTCTAGATTGCAATAATTAATGTCTGAATTTATTTTCATTGCTTATGAACAGTGGTACTGATGTAAGAGGTAAGAACACTAGCTCTTTTTGTGTCTACTTAAGTCAGATGCAGTCAACAGGCATCAAAACCTATAGTTAGAAAGAACTATTCTGTATAATTAAAAAGTTGAAAACGAGCGCTGATTTTTTGGCAAATTCTTTACACAGCAATACACGAACAAATTTAGTGCTGTGAAAACTTAAGACAACTTCATGCAAAAGAATGAATTGCTGGAGGATCTAAAACTGATCTGAGCTTCCTTGGACTTCAATAGGCACCTTGAACACAAGTTTCTTAGAAAAAGAGCATGGCTAGAAGAAAGTAAGAATATAAATGAGCCATACTTTTCTACATTAATCCCTAGCTGCTGTCCTCGTCTCTAAGCATTGACAGCTGCAGATGTAAATCAGAGGAGCCTGTTGGCATAAGAAAAATAGTTCTTAATTCCTTGGCCACTGGGTCAGGGTAGGTTAAACTGCTTTGCTTAAAACTTCAGCAAGCATGTAATCTAGTTGTCTCTGACAAGCAAACATTATATTTCATTTTCTAAATTATGAATGTACATGTCTATCTCAATGAACAAGAGGGTGTTGAATTTGTTTTGTCTAAGTCCTTTTGTAATGCATATAAGTCTTTCTTGCGTAAAGTCACACAATAAAGGGCCATCACAAACATCAGCTATTAAAAAAGTACAACTTGAGAACAATTACCTTTAAAATGTCATTAGAGACTGTCAGTAGATTTATTTATTTATTTTGCCATTATTAATAGTTATGTAATCTCTTTAATTAAAACAAACAGTCTGAGTCAGTGTTAAGTTGGAATTAATCAATGATTTGAGTTTTCTGGTCAGAACAGTGAAAGGAAAGCTAGTGGACTAAGGATAATAGAGTCCACAGTACATGAAATACATGAGAACTTAAAATCTATAAAGTGAAAGACAATACATATTTACATTTGTCTCCAGCTATTATATAATTTACTTGTTTATTTCATAATACCTATCAGAATGACAGACATTACCACATTTTCAAAAATTTTGCAAGGAAGATATTCCCAGTAATGAGAATATTGTATGAGAAACCTAATCAAACTAGTTATATTTTACCTTCTGCCTTTTACTCCAGAAGATGATACTAACTGCTGTACCACATTTTTATCATTTATTGGACTCTACCAAGAGAACTACTGCATGCATGCAAAATATTACAAATTCTTTATGATCAGGATAAATTAAAAAAGAAATTAATCTTTCCCAGGACTTGTTCTAAAAATATGTTCCAATAAATGTTGGTATTATTCCTTGTATAACTCATACTTAAAAATACAAATTCTAAAATGCTCTGTATTTAAAAGAAATATCTTGCCTGAGACAGATTTGAAATATACTGCACTTAGAAAACTTCATGACTGTTGAATTTCAAATAAACGTACATTTATTTCAACATGAAGGAAGACTGAGATCCATTTGGTTGAGTTTCTAAGTAATTATATTTAGTAGTTCCAGGTCATGGTAATTATTATCACTGTCAGTATTTTATATTTTCTTTCTTACCAGTTGCTGCTGTTTGCTGTAATGTGTAGAACAAGTTATCATGGCTTCCAATGGAAGTTAAATACAATATTATTAAAAAAAAAAAAAAAAGAGAGAGAAAAAGGTTATTTTCCATCAACAAACTATTAATATAACCCTCAAACAGATCCATAGTCTTGCCATAGTTAATATTATCCACAAAGTTGCCAAGAGTATGCTCAATCCCCTATCCAGATCATTAATAAAATGTTAAACTAAACTGATCCCAACAGAGAGTCCTCAAGGAAATCACTGGTGAGCAGCTACCAACTGGATTGAACTCCATTCACCTGTTTGAGTCTATCTGAGGCCCTTTGACCTGTTTGAGGCATAAGCAGAAAGTTCTTCCAGTGGAATACTGTAGAAAACACTGACAAATGTTTTAATAAAATCCAGGTATAAAACAATGCCAGCCTTTCCTTCATTTATTTAGTAGATTGTCTTGTCATAGAAGGAGATCATGTTAATCAAGAAGGCCAGGAGTTACTTTATGTAAATGAACTATCTAGAGATGTAGACTAGTAATGCAGCATGAAGGAGTACAAGCCTGGAGCGATAGTTGAAGATCATCACTTCATCAGCTACTCTAAAATATATACAAGTGCTTTAGTTGGTGTAGATTAATAAATATTAAATAGAGTTTTACTAACATTTAAATCTACAGTTAAATCACAGGTTTTTGAGAGGAATAGTACTATAAATCCTTCTGGCATGAGGGAATGAATTTTTGTGGAAACAGTCAGTATAGATTCACTGCGAACCACCATACATCATTCTTGATGAACTAGACTACTGCATCCAAGTCTGGGGTCTAAAACACAGAAAAGGTGTGTAGTTTTTGGAAAGGGTCCAGAAGAGGGCCATGAAGATGATCAGAGGGTTGGAACACCTGTCCTGTGAAGAAAGGTTGAGGGAGTTGGGCTTGTTTAGCTTGAAGAAGTGAAGGCTCCAGGGAGACCTCATAGCAACCTTCTGTTATTTCAAAGGAGATTAGGAACAGGAGGGAAAAAAATTTTATATAGGTAGAAAGTGATAGTATGACGCACAATGGTTTTAAACTAAAGGAAGGAAGATTTAGATTAGATATCAGGGGGAAGTTCTTTTTTTTTCTTTCACTGAGAGGGTGGTGAGGTGCTGGAACAAGTTGCCGAAAGAGGCTGCAGATGTCCCGTCTCTGGAGTTGTCCAAGACCAGTTTGAATGGGGCACTTAGAAATCTTTCTCTTGATCTAGTGGTTGGCAACTCTGACTGCAGCAGAGGATTGGAACCTGATCATACTTTGCTCCCGTCCAACCCAAGCCATTCTACCATTCTGCAATTCTGTGATCTTTCGCTCTTACGTACACCCAATGACTTTCTTCCCTGCGTGTATAGAAAGGGCTGTAGCTGGTATGCTGTAGAAGCTAAAACTTGTTGTAGAATTAGAAGATGAAAAGAAATAACAACAAAAAAGAAAACATCAAAACCAGATAATTGAGGGATTTTGGTATTTTTTGCAGATTTCAGTGGTTTTGCTGTACAACAACCTCAAACTTCAGAGAAATAAATATATACAAAAATAGCAGGAAGAAATTTTTCTAAAGAAGTTGCTGTGTACTTCGATGCCAGAAATTTTATTTGCAGAATGTTAGGTACTGTTAGCTGTAATGAATTTCAAGAGAACAGATTTTTGAACTCATGTATTGTGATACATACTCAAGAGTCCTAAAATTCACGTTTAGAGTTCATAGCATGCTATTTGTAAGGATGGAATAAGGACATCATTGTCCTATTGATATAAACACTTTGAAGTCAGTTAGCCATAGAGCAAGGATCACTCTACAGGAAAATTAATGCGTGATGTATTCAAAGATGCAGACAGTGTGGTGAATGCAGAATGCCAAAACATAAATGTACTGTTCATCTTTTAGTGGAAGCTAAATGCACACAGGCAAATGACATTATATAAATATACATTGTATCTACATATACACACGTATATGTATAGATATATAGATATATACATACAATCAAAGTTATCTCTACAGAGAACAAATTATTATATTAGTTTGCCCAGATCATGTGAAGAGTGTGAGTAATTCTTTTCTCATCATACTGCTCTCTTCCTCCATCAAATACACAAGTCTCCTAAATTCAGGAATGCATTTGCAAAGAAATGACATAACTTTCAGCAACAGATTTTAGCAAATAAAACAAAGCAAAAATAAAAAGGAGTAATAGATAATCAGTTTTCCTTTTTCATTAAGACTTTGCAAAACAATGGTTTTTTTTTTATCTTTATTTTCAAAGACTTCTTAAAAAAAAGAATAAGAAAAAAAAATCAAGCCTTATATGTGTTTTCCTTTCAATTTTATGGGATTCTCAGCTAATGCCTACCTTAACTTCCTGCTCTTCCCATAGATGCCACAGTCGCTTCTTTTACCAATGTAATTATTCTATTTTAAAGAAAGTGAAAAAAAAATGAACCCATCTTCAGTTTATATAATTGAAACACAGTATTGTATATATCGATTACAATTTTAGATACTTTTTTGAACTGTAACATATGACCTTGGTTCAGTTTCTTCTGTCTTTTATACAGTCCTAGTTTTATTAAGCCTAGACTATATGTGTAGAAAGTCCTTTTTAATAATTCCCAATCCTGTTTTAAGATTAAAGGGATACATATTTTTGAAATTACTGAGCTGATACATTTTTTCTAGCTGGTCAGAAAGCGTGCAACCTTTCCTCTTATTGAATAAGCAGAATAATCTGTCTCTTTTGAGGTACAGCCTTATAAAGATTCAAAACACAAAGTCTTCTCAAGAGCATTATTGGTACAAAAGTTACATACTTTTAAATAAGAATGGCAAAAAGACGTAACATTCTCTGTGCTGACTCCTTGTAATCTATTTTCTCCAGACTGAGCATAAAATAGCTGAAGAAGTTCTACCTTTGCTTCATGAACATTATCTGCTATTCCATTTCTCCTTCACACACTATTATATCAGCATTAATTCTATTCCAGCTAATAAGTGATATTGTCCTTCTTCCTGAAGATTTCAGAGTTCACTCTAATGCAAGAGTAACACACCTTCAGACAATTTCCTGCCTGACTTCTTCTACTTCTATTTTTTTTTCTGGTAAAACAATGAAAGACCGTACTGAATTACTATATAAGTAGAAGAATGCACTAAGTATTGCTACAGAATCTCGTTTTATATTTCAAAAATCTCAAAGCCTTTGGAACCTGCATTTTGAAATTTCATATCGTCCTTTATCTTGGTATTTTTTCAAAATATTTTATACTATACGAAGCATTGTGGTCGTATCAAGAACTTTAAGTTCGTGAAGATGAAAAGTTTTGTTTACACTTAAGAGAAACAAAGGGTGTAAGAATAAATCTGCACATTTTAATCTTGAAATGTTTCCAAGTACACGTAAAAATACCAAAGAAGTTTCTATTTTTTTGTGTTTTCCCTCATGTTAATAAGTTAATATTACCAGAGATACAGAGATACACTGTAATTTCCACAGGGAATCTACAGGAGAATTTTTTATTTTATTTTATTTTATTTTAGTTACTGTAAAAATAGCACTCCAATGTATTATAGAAACATTCACATATTTATTGTCACAGTGTTTTTCACGTTGGTCTGGTAAATTTGTCAGTATTGAAAAGTTAATTCACTAGTTAGGTTCATACTACCTAACTACTATTTATCAGAAGATATTTCTAACTGCTCTGCCATCTCTATTTCAGTGGCTTTATGAAATATGTTCTGTTCCCTAGATAGAAGGTGTGCAGACAATTACCAAAATTTGATAATACTCGAAGTAACATCTCTTGAGCTGCAGACCACTAAATAGATGGGAAGAAAAGCTTTTATCACCTTCTTTTTTCCCACTAAGGGTTCAGAAAATGCTTCTGGTTCTTAATGATGTGACAGTTTGGGTTTTTTTTTGTTTTTTTTTTTCCAGAATCAATCCCATCTATTCTAACACCTGTGTCCACTTTGGGGAATCAATATCCTAAAAGTTACTTGGATGAAAAGTTAGGTCTATATTTTAGGTCAAGCCTCACTGACAGATTGACAAGCCAGAGAAAGTCATTTATCCCACATGGAAGAACCAGGACTAGACCTCTGTTCTGATCAGTTCAGTAATAGAATAAGAAGGGGTCTCGAAGTCACATGCTATATCCATCGAACTTAAACAGAACCAGTCTGCTGTTCATTTTAAAAGTTGCCTGTGGCAGTTTTCTGGAAATGTGTGTTGAGCACTTCAATTAGTTGTCATACTTCTGTCTGTAAGTCTGTTTGGAATTTTGTCCTTGGAGAAAAGTTTCTTCTAAAAAAACCCAAAAAACTAATTAAGTGCTGTTCCAGCACATAAAATGAATATCCCAACTTTTCCTATAAGCACTGTCCAATGACCTAGCTTGGATCATAGAGCAACTTTTACAGATTTTTTCAATTGTGATGCATCTATAACCTTGAAATAATACATACTACTTTTTATAACTATTGAATATTGAGGACTTATGTATAAGCATACCTCAATTGAAACTGGAACTGTCCAAGCTTGGATTCTTAAAGGACTGTCTATTTTTGTTTGCTTTAAAAATAGTAGTTAATTTCACCTATATTTTACAGTTACAGAAAAGAGGGAAGAAGAATAAAATATTGTTTTCATTTGCAGTGTGTTATATTGAGCTGTTCATGGCTTTAAATTCTGTTTGTTGTGTATTTTCTAAATGCACTTTCAGAATACACATTTATCGGTTCAGCAAGAAGCTAGGTATCTATCGTAGTATACTTTGATGATGTCTTTTCTTTCATGTAATAATGTTTGTCACTGAAACAAATGGTCCTATATTTGCTAAAGATATCCTGTATTCTCATTAATATTTATGTGATTGGAACTGACTTGCAGAATCAAACTCTGTAACCCCAAGTTAGGCTATAAAGCAGATATGTTTATTCAGCACTGTGCACGTACACTGGGTGAGAGAGGGGTAGCCCTACCTGACTTGCAAGAAGTGGAGGGAGCAGTAGTTACATATTTAGGAGCAGAAAGCATGCATATTCATTGCATACCTAAGAATGGGATGGACTATTACAATCATGTCCAAGAGATTATTTACATAGCTACTGCCTCAAGTTCCTTTAGGTTGAAAATGTACAGACCTTCCTGGTGGTTGCAGGTAGGAGTCCTGAAGATGAAGGCAGTACGTCTTCCTCACTGTGTACTTTTCACCCCACTGTAATTTGAGGAAGTAATACAGTTCCTTCTGGTTCTCAGCAAGCCATGGTTCTGCAGTTTATTGTCTTTGCTCAACCACCATTCAGCTGTCATATTGTTTTTACTCAACTTCCACTAACCTTGTACTCCCTATCGCAGGGACAGGGATCATCAACCTTGCCTTTGTTAATCTCTCTTCTTTTACCCTGAACCATCCTTAAGTCTCTTAACTCACTCTTACCCCCAGTGAATCCCATTGAAAATATATGGTTTTGTTCTTTCTTTCCTTCCTTCCGGCAACAGTTGGAAAAGATTTTAATCTTTAAAACTAAACTAAACTAAACTAAACTAAACTAAACTAAAATAAAATAAAATAAAATAAAATAAAATTGCTACCATTTACATTAACATCATATTTTGATTATTAAGGAAAACAGATAAAAATTGAAATTTTGAAAATCTTTTTTATTTTTTTCCAAGCTTATGTGGAGACATTAGTAAGAATACTTTAATTTTATGACACTCTTTATTATGTATATTCAAAAGCAAACTTGGGTCTTCTCATTCCCAAATGGAAGGACATTTTAAATTCAGTAGTAACAACGGTTACAAATCTGGTGTAAGCACCCATGAGGGAAAAGCTAGCATTTTAAAGTGCTGAGTGTAGTTAGACATAATTGCTTTTTGCTGCAGTTTATGAGGATAAATTATTCCCTCAAACAGACAGTAGTTTGTCAGTCTTCTTTGTGAAACCATTCTTGCGAATTTGTTGATACTAAGGGACATATGGATTATATTGCTGGGAGATATCAGATGAACTTATAGAAGGAATTTGGGGCATATTTCAGGACAACAGAGTATAAGATACTGCAAAAAGATTCTATAACAGAAATGCATCAAATTTTACCTTTATACGTTGTTCTCCCCAAGATACATTCTTTATCACTACTGAATGGGGATTGTATAAAATTATAAACTATAAATAATCTTGTTGACTGTATTTCAAAAGCTGATTTGTGAAAAAAAAAAAAGACAATAAGCATTTTTCAGCTGATTTGTATGTATGAGTCAAGATGCAGGCATGCTGTAGAATTCCAGTCATGGTGATATAAGACTCTTATTCTGGAAACATGGATGAATTGAATGTATGAAAATAATTTAACATTTTTTCAGACCAGCTGTTATTGCTTATATAAATAAGTGTGAAGAACAAGATTATTTTGTCAGGAATTTGTGTCACTGAGTGTTAACGTTATAACTCCTCTCAGTAATTTCACGACAGGGTTAATAAATTCAATGCAAAAGAAAGCAATGAAGAAAAAAAGAATTCACTTCTAATTTAAGTTATTTAACTAATTCAGGTTTCTCCTTAAATCAATATGTTGCACTGAAATATCAGCTAGGAAATACTCTTCTAAAGAATACTAGAATCAGTTGGATTAAATGTTTATGGTGGTTATTCTGGAGGGACTTCTGTTAAAGAACAGACAGATATAGTAGAAGGAATTTTCACATACTTTTGAGATGATGTTTCATAATCCTAAGATTTATGTTTAGAAAAAAAAGTCACATTCAAATTCAAGGAAACTCAATGTTCACATCTCTCAGACCTTCCATGAGTAAACATAAGACCAAGAATATGTAATTTATATAAAAGTATGTAATTTTATAGAAAACATGACGATAACTTACAGTTAATATTTAATATCTACTTATATATATTATATATAGGTATATATACCTATGTATATAAAAAGAGTATTATTATGTTTATCTCAAAATTTTATTGTTTGAATTGCAAATAATACTAGGAAAAAATACGAGTACCACCAAGGAAATAAATAGAATATTTTACTGTTAGTTGAATGATATAATTTACAACATTCATGAAGTGTGGAGCTTTGCTCAATAAGCAAAAGATACTTAAAAATAATTGTTTCAATGTGGTATGTAACAGTTATAAAAAGGAATCTAGCTTAAATTTGCCTAAAATGACTTCTACAAGACACTTTCATTTGTAAAGAATAAGAACAACTATAAAATATCCAGAAAGCAGTAGAGTCAAAATTCAGTAATATAAAATATTTAAAATACTTTTTAAAGTAAAGAACAGACATTAAGCTATTCAAAAACAACAACTCAACCATTATTTTAACATTTATTTTAATCAACTTTTTGAGATAATATTTAATTTTTTATTTGTCTAAACAGTAGCCATTTTTCTTCTGTCTCTATATTTTACTATAATTCATGTTAAATTTTGACATTAAAGAAAGCTCACTATGATCCTATGGATAGACAAAGCTACAATCGCACAAGTTTTATATATGGAGATTAATTTTTATGTAATACAAAATGTATTACTATTAAACATTACAATAAATTCAGCTATGAGTGAGATCAAAATGTTCTTTAATCTCACATGATATTCATACCATAGGACCATGGAATCATTAAGGTTGGAAAGGATTTCTAAGATCATCTATTTCTAGAGAATGGGCATGTCTAGAGAAGGGCAATGAAGATGGTGAGAGGACAAATGCACAAGTCTTATGAGGAGCAGTTGAGGGAACTGGGTTTTTTTAGGTCTGGAGAAGAGCAGGCTCAGAAGAGACTACAGGGAATGGCCTCAACTTAAAAGATCTGCTCTGAAAGTAATACCTCCTATTTTGTAATACCTACCTATTGGGAGAGGCACATGTTAGTACACCAGTTGAATCTTCCTGCCAATATTCTACTAAATTTCATTGCTGTGAAACAGAAGTCAGCAGGGAGGCAGTCTGACAAGATGGTGTCTGACATGAAAGCGTGTATGAAGCGAAGGTATGAAATTGAATTCCTTCATGCAGAAAAAATATCACCCATTGACCTTCACTGACACTTTCTGAATGTTTACAGAGACAAAACAGTGAATGTGAACAGAGTGAGGTGGTGGGTGGTGTGTTTCAGCAGTCACAACAGTGATGGGAAACACAAGTCATGTTCTGGATGGCCATACAGTTTTTCACAAGTGTGGCATAAAGGTTCTTGTTCATTACTAGTGAAAATGCATAGGTAATGACAGCGACTGTGTTGAAAAGGAGTGTTTCCTGGTGAGAATTTGTTCTACCAGTGTTACTGTGCTCCTTATATACATTGTGTTTCCATGGAAATAAATAGGAGGCATTACTTTCATGGTGACCTAATTACTTCTTATAAATTAAAATAATACTAACTTTTATAATGCCTGTAGCTACAAAATTGAGGCTGCTCCTATTAGTCAAGATTTGGACACATTTACTGAAATGTTTTTCCCACTGTTTGCATTTAATTTGCAACATGTACATATGCAATAAGAAATGAATAGATTGATTTTACTTGTACTACAAAAAGCATTGAAGGTTAAGATATATAATTTTTTTCAGTTAAGACAGAACATGTCAATATCTCCATGTTTTAAGAAGTTTCTTTATTAGATTAATATTGGTTATTTCATTTGATCCATCAATGACATTTCTTTCAAGTATTTGAACAGATTTGACAGTTTGAAAAAATACTTCACATCTGATTAGCCTATGTATTCTTTCATCTACTGTTTTCTTAAGCATATTCTTATACTAAGATAACATAAATATTTGAAGACTGGAAAGAAAGAGAATAGATATTTGCCTATATACATAATTAAATCACTAGGTCTTACAGAGAAAATGTAAGGTTTGTGAATATTTTCCTATGTTCTTACATTATCTTGGCCTGATTTTCCTTTGTTCTAATACTCATAAGACTCCTTTGGTTTGTGTTAAATATGGTTTGAAATTACATAGATGTAGAGTCAGCACTGTAAATTAGTATGAGCTACTCTATCCATGTCATTGTAACAAATCTTTATAGGACCATTATGGGAAGAGGACTAGTGATTAACTCCATTGCTATTCATTTCTATATCTCTGCAACAGAGAATGATCATCAAATTCACATTATCTGGGAACTGGGAGTTAGCAGTAGTTGACCATGCCAGCTGGAAAAGGCTTAAAACATGTGTTATGCTATTAAGTGATGTTACAATGCACGAATAATGGAATATAAAAAAATAGTTAGAGACCTTGTTACTCAGAACTTTAGATGTACTTTCCAAATTATGCAGCCATGGTAATACAGCTTATTATAAGAAAAAAGGTGGTATAACATTTAACATAAACGCTGCAGAGGTTAAACTGCATTAAACTCTCACAATAAAAATAAATACAGAAAAAATAAAATATTAACATGTGTTAGGAAACTGTAGAATGCTCTTTTTCTTTTACTCATTTATTAACCCCACTGTAGTTTCTCTGCTTATTTTGATATGGGCTCATTAGTTACTACTGTTGCACTGTGGCTGTAATTAAGACAAATTACCTATGGACGTTCCAATGTCTAATAGGAAATGTTAAAAATAATTAAAATTCATCCTATAATCATCTAATACAACACAGGAGACTGAAGGAGATTGTCATGATTTTATGATTTTTGGTATTGTTATTCCACATCATAACATCATGTACTGCATTAAGAAATAAAGAGTTAATGCTCCAGCACTGTGGATCATCGATAGTTCTGTATATACCTGTCTCAGAAGAGAAGAACTATGTTCCCCAGAGGACTGTGCAATGCTTTGTATTTTTACATGTTCCTGCTCAGAGGGAAAGATAAAAATTGTTTGCATGTCATGGGACAGACTCTTTCTTTCCTTTCGGACAGAGCCAGCAGTGGGTGCTCGCTGGTTGTCTCGCCTTCAGCTTTTAGTGTAAGGCCCTCGGTTTATCGGACATTCTCTTGCTCATTTTATTTGATTTATTATCTTCAAATCCAATTATATTGTGTTATTTTGCTTTCTGATATCCTATTTAGTAAATTAGTTTTCCTCCTTAGATCGTTGTAGTTATTTTGTTTTTAGGCTCATCTTCCTGCCCTTTCCATTTTCCCCTTCCCTTTTCCCAGGACATGGGTCCATGGGTCCTCCTGCCTCATTCGTCATGGAACCAGGCAGAACTGGCCCCTAAACCACTGAAAAAAACTCACTGCAGTTTAGTAAAACAGGATATGTAACTTTATAAATGTCAGATTTGGTTATCTGATATATCTGCCATTTTAATGGTCAACTATCTATGACCTGTTAATTGCAATAAACATTCTTCAAGGAAAAAAATTGACAAAGTAAATGGACCCTATAACATGAAAATGGATTCTTCTATTTGTTAACATTTTTTTCTATGTTAAAATTATTCAAAATATAACCAAAATCTTAAACTAAAAAGGGTTCTGATGGCTCCAATGCCTGTTTTCACATCAAATTCTTAATAGAAAAAGAGAGCTAAAATTTAAAAAATCTGATAGAATGCCCAACTGTGGAAAACTGAAATATATATATATATATTTCACATGAAATGCAGATTCAAGAGATAAACAAAAAAGAATTTGTAGAATATATATTTTTCATTGACTAAGATCTACTCCTAACATTATCTTCAAACACAAAAGAAAAAAAATTATCCTAAGGAGTTCTTATGTCTAAAATACGTAATAGAATGCCCAGAAAATACATGGCAATTTCAGAGAAGCTGAAAAAATTGTTCACATTAGTCTTTACTGTGAAATAAACTGTTTCTCATGCTTTAACTCTTATTTGTGCAGGAAACCTCAGATGAAGTCAATGCAAAAGAGGCTGTGGAATAAACATAAAATTAATCTTAACTAAATATGACAATCTACCAGTGTTCATTAAGGAGATCAAACACAACTTTGGAATACATTAATTGAATACTTTTGTACCTCAAGGTGGAAAGTGGTAAATGTCTTTCATTTTTTTTTGAATGTTTCTAAATGAAACTCTGAAGAACTACTAGCAAATTGGTAGAAAACATCATGAGAAACCAACTAACTTTGGAAGAATGATAAATTGGAAATAGGAAATTGGTTTATTATTTATAAACTTATTTTCATAATGTGAAATAACCTACAAGCACATGGATAAAGACAATCCAGATGACATAGTCTCACTGGATTTTAATAAGGCTCTTGGCACAGTGTAAGAGCCTTGATATAGTCTTGAGAATTTCTCAAGAAACAAACATCTAAGAATAGGATGTTGAAATGATAAATAAATAGCTGAAATTTGGGAAATAGAGTAAAATTAAGATATCAAATCTGTAAATTGAGAAAGGTCACTAGAGGTCACATCAGCTTACTAATGATCTATGCTGGAACTTGTGTTATTGAATGTATTCATAAATAAACCAGATGAGAGCAACAAGTGCAGAAAATACGCTGATAGTACAAAGTTAGTCTAGATAATGTGGAGATATGGGTAAACCATGAAAAACTGCAGGAAGACCTTAAAAATTTATAACATCAAGAGACCATGCAGCTACTTGGAAAATGCATGTTAGCATACACAAGTTTGGGAAAAAAAAATAAACATAAAGTTTACGTAACTCCTACTTTGTAGTAAAGACGACAGGCTAATGAAAATATAGGTTCAGCATTGATTAAAAAAAAAAAAAAATAATAATAATAATAATAATAAAAGTCAAACACAATGCCGCAAACATGTAGGAACGAAATTGCAAGTAAAATCAATTTTCAGTGTAAATTCCTATTTCAAATGCATTTTGAAGGTTGTTAGGGAACATGAGCGAAGTTAAAAAACAATTTTCACATAAGGAATAGCTGAGTTGCAAAATTCACTGCTTGTAAGAAGACAAGTAAGGCATAGAGGAAAAATCTACAATTCTATGTCTGTCAAAGAGAACAAGTGGATTGACAGTTCATTCTTACATATGAAGTAGAATATATCAAATGAGACTGTTAGCAACTGAGTGAAGTACTATCAGATGATTCTCTAGATAGAAATTGGTAAACACGTGTCTCAGCACCAAAGATACTGCAAAGATGATAGAAGTTTAAATCAATTCAAGGTTTAACAAGAAAAAGAATCCAGAAATGGCAACTATGCAAATATGTAAATCCTATTAAGTTACAGAGCTGAAAACAACCTCAAGTCTAAGAGAAAAGTTAAGAAAATAATTGTATTTGCATTTAATGTTAGTGGGATTTTTTTTTTTGGGGGGGGTGGATACTATTGCTGAAAGGTATCACACTGTTCTCTGCTCTAATGCAGCATAGAAGTTTTTGTATTAACATATATTCATTCAGTACTTGCACAAAATAATGGGGTGAAAATGTTCTACAAATACAAGTTACCACCTCTGGCTCAGAAAATCTCTGAAACAGAATTTAAAACAGTCTGGGAGAGAATGCTGATAATTTTTTACATCTATTCTGTTTTGGTTATCATTCCTGAATTTGCTGTTGCTGAGCCTCCTAGACAGAATTATGAGATCTTTCATATGAAAGGTCAATATAGCTATTTTTATGTTTGTAACAAATAACAGACATTCTATTTTCTCTGTATTTTCAACCATCTGAACTTCGTGTATGGATCTGGATAGGCTTGATTGCATGCGCAAACACAGACATAATCTAAATGTGCGTAAGAAGTTGTGCATAGCCAGCTAGTAACAACATATTTGTTCATGCTGAACAGTATCTGAGAAATAATTATTTGTAGATTTTCAAAAATATTTATTTCATAAGCATTTGTTCTTATGCCTTATCTTACACATTTGTATAAAAGTTAATTATTTAATCAACAGCACTGATAAACAGAGAGAAAAAAAACAGTTCCTTCAGAGATACAGGGCACTAGGTGTTAATGTCAAAGTTGTTTTGGATGGACTCTACTGGTAGTTGAGAAAATCTAACTACACTGAAAGATGTGTCTAGTATGTATAAAGTTGAAGTTAAATGGATTAACAAACTTTTGTGGTGTCCAAAGCATAAAGTTCATTGTACGTTTGTGCTCAAAACCTCTAAGACACATTTCTGAATCAGAACCATATGAATTTTTGTGATATGAACTATAAGCATTTTATCTGTTCATGAGTATGTTTTACTTTATAAGTATAAGCCTGAGTAGAATTCACTTTATTATTTAGTCCCTTGTCTTTCTACTGAAGATAATCATTTCATAAAATTTCTTTCATAAAATCATTAAATTTCCCTCAGTAACTGTTTACCTTTTTTTACAGTAACTGTTTTGTTTAGGTTGCTGCTGCGGAATTTTTCTTAAACAATTTTGAATAATTGCTTTTACTTTTCAACATATTTTGAAATATGTATATACTTAATCTTTTTTCCCACATTATCTTTGAGTTATTTCTTTGCATGGAACCTGTCTCATTTTTACAGACAAAGTGCATTGCCTCTGGCTATTTCTGTACTGTTAAATACATCAATTTCAAAGCTTTGCCCCTCTACTTGTTGTCAAGTGGAATAAAGGAATGTGTGCCTGCCAAATTTAAAGAAATCTTTCTGTAGAGCACTTTGGTTGCACAAAATTTGTTCATAGATTTCTAGTAAAGTTGATATGTATAGAAAGCATTCAGTTTTACTGTTGAGAGTGTTTATTTGCTGGTTTGTTAATTTGTTCAGAAGGATTCAGAAAGAATAAGGTTACAGAACAGTCTTTTTTTTTTTTTTTATTCTTATTTTTAATAGCATAAGACTGAAAATAAGAATGTTTTAATAGTGGAAATCATTCTGATACAGTACAAAGTAGCACAAATCAAATTGCCTTTTAAGAGTAGTCACTGGAATCAATTACCTTGGAAATGATGATAATGCTTTATCTTGGAAAAAGTTAATTGAACCAGTCCCAGAGTTAAAAGACAGTTGTGTTTTAAACTGGTAAGCAACTATTCACCATTCACTCGATATTGTCTTTCCAAAGTGAGACAAAAAATTTAAAAGAAAAGGAAAGGAAAGGAAAGGAAAGGAAAGGAAAGGAAAGGAAAGGAAAGGAAAGGAAAGGAAAGGAAAGGAAAGGAAAGGAAAGGAAAGGAAAGGAAAGGAAAGGAAAGGAAAGGAAAGGAAAGGAAAGGAAAGGAAAAGGAAAGGAAAGGAAAGGAAAGGAAAGGAAAGGAAAGGAAAGGAAAGGAAAGGAAAGGAAAGGAAAGGAAAGAAAAGAAAAGAAAAGAAAAGAAAAGAAAAAGAAAAGAAAAGAAAAGAAAAGAAAAGAAAAGAAAAGAAAAGAAAAGAAAAGAAAAGAAAGAAGAAAAGAAAAGAAAAAAAAAGAAAAAAAAAGAAAAGAAAAAAGAGAAAGAAAGTAAGAAAGAAAATAACAGATATCTAAACAAAAATTGATGCAAATGCTCACCAACTCCCATTGTTTTTATTGTTAAATATGATGTCACATGGTATAGAATATCTGTTTTCCAGTTTGGGTAACATATAACTACCCTGAGCACACCTAGCAACATTGCTTGCAGTGCAGCATAAGAACCCAAAAGACAGCATAAAACACTACTTAGCAAAACTAAACATCTATATGTTATACAAAATTTTTCATCCTAAATACAGTAACATACATACTATATCCTATGAAGAAAATTAACTCTATCTTAGGTGAACCCAAGGACTTATCCACCCTTTAATCTACAACATTTCACACTTTCTAAGACACTGTAATCACCAACACTTTTCCTGTCCTTTGATATGCAAACAAAAATATCACTTTAATGACCATTCCTCTAAAATGACTATTGAGTTCATTTAATCTATGCCTTCTGACTCCTTCCACAGTCCTTCAGTGTAGGGAAAAGTGGTGTGTTGAGTTGAATACTTGTAAGCTGAAGCCAGCTCTCATTCCTTTTCAGCTGCACATATAGGATTCTATCAACACTGTACTTGCCCAGTGCCATCATTAGTTTGGGTGACTTACTGCAATACTACTGATGTGACACATAGCAGCCATACAGAGATGTTACATAGCAATGTATATGAAGGCTGCTCTGAAAGTAATGCTTCCTCGTTTATTATTAATGTGATTTAACCCAACCAGTGACTGAGCACCACACAGTCATTTGCTCACTCCCCCACCTCATCAGTGAAATGAGGGAAATAATTAGAACAACAACAACAAAGCAGGACTTCTGGATTGAGATAACATTATTTATTAAGATAAAAAAGAAAAAAGATAATCATATAGTCATATATATAGTCATACATATCTGCATGTAAATAACAAGAGATGCACCAGGCCCTGATCAATGCCCAGCTAGCCCCCTGAGCAGTGGAAGAGAGTGAGATTAACTCCCTACTTCCTTCAAAACTCCTTCTGCTTCATGTTCTATGGTATGTAATATTCCTTTGGTCATTTTAAGCCAGGTGTCCTAATTCTATTCCCTCCCAGCTCCTTGGGCCCTTCATT